>JANBPO010009603.1:71814055-73164938 GCA_024336825.1 Amorphophallus titanum
AGAATTGTCATTCTTTAACCCGGGCATTGTAATACTGGGCCAATTTTTACTGATATGCTACGAGTTTTACCTGGGCATTGGCTCTATACTCCTCGAGCAAGTCCAAGTTTTCTCGCATCGCTTGGTTGTTCCTGGCCTCATCGAAGTGTCCCACTCATAACTAGTGGTTGGAGATCTCCACTGGTACCACTGCTTCAACGATGTCTCTCCGGTTGCGACTCTAGCGGTGGTCCAGTGCGCCCGTAGAATGTTCGGGATCGAGTCCCCCCAGGAGTCACCCGCTTGGTCTAGCCGGGCCTTGGTGCCGTGGAGCAATGTCCGGTTGGCATTCTCCACCAACCCGTTCGCCTGGGGATGTCCCACCGAAGTGTAGTGGTTCCAGATCCCCAGCTCCGAGCACTTTTCCTGGAAGGAGGTGCTCGTGAATTGCATGTCGTTGTCAGTAGTGAGGACCCTTGGGATCCCGAAGCGGCAGATGATGCTTTGTAGTACGAACTTTCAGGTTGCCGCGCTCGTGATCTTCCCCAATGGTTCAGCCTCGATCCATTTGGTGAAATAGTCGATAGCAATTATGAGAAATTTCTTCCTTCCTTGTGCCTCTGGGAAGGGACCCAGTATGTCTACCCCCGACCGAGCAAATGGGCAAGGCTCCATCAGGGCGTGTAGTTGCGTAGCCGGCTGGCGGTGTAGATGGGAAAACTTCTGGCACTGAGGGCATCTTCGAACATAATTGAGATAATCTTGTTGCAAGGTGGGCCACCAATATCCTTGCCAGATCAGTGTCCTTGCGAGTGCTCGTCCCCCAATATGACTTCCGCAGAGCCCTTTGTGGATCTCTTGGATGGCCTGGCTGGCTTCCGACGGGAACAAGCACTTCAGTAGTGGGGCTGAGAGGGTGCGGCGATATAATCTATCGCCCACCACTGTAAAGTGGGCTGCTCTTGCCCGCATACATCGGGCCTCAGCACGGTCGCTCGGTAGCTATTGTCGAAGGAGGAAATCCAAGAGAGGATCCATCCAGGAGGGCTCATAGTCGATGGTATTTACCTGGGATGCCGGCTCGTCTATGCTCGGTCCCGACAGTTCCTCAATTAGGATTGACCTCGAGTTGGAGACTACAGTGGCTGATGCCATGCTAGATAGTGCGTCTGCTCAGACGTTTTCCTCCCGTGGCATGTGGACCACCTCGAAGTGGGAGAACTCCTTTGCCGCAGCGCTGGATTGCTCCAAGTACTTGATCATGGATGGCTAGCCTGCCTCGAACTCTCCCTTCACCTGGTTGGCAATGAGCATGGAGTCGCTGTATACGCGCACGTTGGTCGCCCCTAGGTGCTTTGCCATGTATAGCCCTGAGAGGAGTGCCTCGTACTCGGCTACGTTATTCGTGGTCGGGAAGTTGAACCGTAAGGAATACTACAGCTCGAGCCCCTCTGGTGAGAGTTGGACTAACCTTGCTCCACTCCCTGCGGCGTAGGATGATCCGTCAACGTATAATTCTCACGTGAGCCCGAAGGGCTGCTCGGGCAAGTCCTCAGTGGATATAGTGCATTCAGCTACGAAGTCAGTGAGAGCCTGAGCCTTGGTAGTGGTCCTCGGACGAAACTTGATGTCGAATTTCCCCAACTCGATAGCCCATTTGATCAACCTTCCCGAGGCGACGGGGTTCTGGAGGATTTGTCGGAGTGGTTGATCGGTGAGGACGACGATGGGGTGAGCCAGGAAATATGATGGCAGCTTGCGAGGAGCCCTAATAAGTGCAAGGGTGAACTTTTCAGTTCGTGAGTACCGAAATTCTGGACCCTGCATTGCTCAGCTGACGTAGTAGATGGAACTCATAACCCCTGCCTCTTCCCGCGTGAGGACGACTGTAGCGCCTGTGTCTTAATAGATCCAGGATGGTTCAGACATATTCAGCACCGCGGTGCTCGAGCATCCATGCTTCCGTGCGATTTCAGCGTAGGATTTGCCAGTGCCGAGATCGGCTGAAATTGCGTCCCGCGTTGCCGCTGGAAGCGGGCGATTGGGCACGTACTTCTCGGAACGTTCGATGCCAGCGTTGCGGGCGATCGTGAACACCTTGTTTACGCTGATGCCATACCGTCTGCCAATGGCGGTATATGACTCCTCCGGATGATCTTTGACGTATTGCGCAATCTCCGCACGTCGTTGTGGCATCAAGGTGGGCGCACCGCCGGGCAATCCACCCCCCCTTAACCGCAACGGCTCGTAGTGCGGCTGCCAGTTGCCGTTGGCGTCCTGCTCCACGCTGAATGACGGCGCAGCCGGATTGTCCTTGTCGTAGACCCGCCAGCGCTGGCTGTCCTTGTTCCATGTCACGGGGTACTGCTGTCCGTTCATCGTGATGAACTGCCGGCCGCTCGCGTCCTTGCCGACACCTCGTGCGCCGCTGCCGCTCTGATCGGTGAGCGGGTTCGGAAGTGCGTAGTCATGCGGCACGGCCGGCGTGCCGTCGATACGCTCCGCAGCCTGGGCCAGTTCCGGTTCGAGGGGCGCCGGAAGCGGTGTTGGCGGCGACAGATGCAGCGCCTTGCCGGCCGCGCTGAGCGCCTCGCCGGGCAGATGCGCGCGCAACGCCTTGAGCATTGCACCCGCGGCTCCTTTCGCGACCGCCGCCGGGTCCAGGTGCGAAAGAATGCCGCCGCCCGCTTCGCCGAACGCCGCGCCCAGCATCGTGCCGGCGGTGTTCGCGCCGATATCGACGAACGTGCGCAGCGTCGGGTCCATGTTGCTGTGAGGGCAGATGGAATCGACGAACAGGTTCGCACCCGGCACCATGCCCGCGAAGAAGCGGCACGCTCCCTCGTCCAGCTCCTGTTGCCATTCAGGTTCGGGCGCGGAATAAGCTTTGTAGTACGCCTGATACAGCGGGCCGCCCGGGTCGGACTGGGACTGCATCCGCTTCTCGCCGGCGACGAGCCGCATCTGCGCATACTGGTAAGCGGGCAGCACGTTGGCTTCAGATGCCGCGTCGGCCGCCGCGAATTTGCCCGGGTGATCGGTGAAACGCACGAAGTCGCCCAGCGCGGGACCCGGCGGAATACGGTGAGAATCGGCCAGGGCGGCGCTGGCGTCGCGCTGCGCAAAGTCGTCTTCCCACTGCTTCAGGTCGGCGAATTTTTCGGGGTGGCGCAGGTATTCGTCAGTGAACGCGCGTGCATGCAGCTCGTCGCCGAACACCTTCGATCCGAAATAGTCGAGCCGGTTGCCGCCCTGCAACTGGTCGCCAGTCAGCGTGCTGGCCCGCTGCTTCGCGTCGTCGACGTCGGCCACAGCCTGAGCCCATTTCTTTTCACCGTCGTCGCGGGCGCGTTCGATGGCCTGTCCGATCCGGTCCTGCACATCGGCGCGATAGTTCGCGACGTCGACGAGGATCGCTTCGCGCTCTTCCGGCGTCCGGGCGGCTTCGAATTCGACGCGGTAGTCGTCGAGATGGTCGAGCTGCGCCTGTCCGGCCGCGTCCAGGTAGCCGGCGCCGAACGGCCGGTTGAAGAGCGATTCGGCATGCAGCACCGGGTCGGCCATGACGCGTGCATGTTCTGCATCCACGGCGTCGCGCACCTTCGCGAACTGGGCGTAGATCGTCTTGCGGTCTTCGGGGTCCGGTGCGTTTTGATAGGCCTCGGTCAACAGGTTCAATTCGCCGGTAAAGTACTCGCCTTCAACGGTAGGCAGGGCGGCGAGCTTCGCCATCAGCGGGGGCAGCGCCTGTTCGAACGCGCGGTTGTAGCCCGGCGTGCCGCGTGTGGCGAGATCGCCGAAAGCGACGGCCTTGTGCGCGTTGACCTGATCGCGTCGCGCGGAGACGTCGCCGGTGTCGTACCAGTTGAGCAGATCGTCGAATTCCTCCGCGGTTGCGCCGGGCAGGATGAGTTCGGATGCGTTCGTGTCTGGAGTATCAGTCGATCGCGCGGCTGGCCGCGCGGGCGACTGTACGGCCGGCCGCGCAGTTGGGCGAGCAACTGGCTTCGGCCGTTTTGTATCGTCGGGTTCTGGCGGATCGTCGCGATCCGGCGCATAGCTGGGTGCTGCGCTGCTGGACTGACCAACGGAAGCAGTCATGGGCTTTACCTCGCGGTCGGGAACGCTGCGCGCCGAGCGACGTGCATGCGCTTATGGAACCCTTTTCGCGACAGAGCCAGGTAGTAGAAGTTGATGACGGACTGCCCGCGCGCAATCCGTCGCCATCATTCGGCTACGGTAGTTCGTTCGCGTGTGTTCGAAGCGGGCTTGCTGAACTGTCCGCGGGACGATGCATGGTTCGTCGTCCCGGCCGCCGCGTCATAGTCGCGACAAGGCTATGACATGACCGGACGATAGTCGCTGGAGACGATGAACCGTTCGACTTCGGCGACGGGTCTGCTGATCAGATCGGCGAGCAGTGCCAATTTGGTCAATCTATCAATGATGACCCATATTCCATCATGTCCTCCTTTAGATTTACTCAGACCCATAATGAAGTCCATGCCGATATCCTCTCAATTTCACTTGGGAATATCTAGAGGATGTAACTTTTCGACAGGCTTTTGGTGTTCCGCTTTAACTTGCTGGCAGGTAAGACAACGCAATAGAAAGTCTGCTACCTCTCTTTTCATGTTGGGCCACCAAAAGGTCCTCTTCAAATCTTGGTACATTTTGGTAGATCCTGGATAAATAGTGTACCTTGATCTATGAGCTTCATCTAATATCTTCTTCTTTAATTCTGGACAATTCGGTACCCAAGTTCTCTCTCCGAACAATAACCTTTCATCTGATGCTAGCTTGAAATTAGGTTGTTCTCCCATTTTGCTCTTGATCTCTACTAGCACAGGGTCATTGTCTTGGAGTCTTTGGATTTTGAAAAGTAAATCTGGCTGTATCCTCATATGTGATAGAGTGATACACCTATTTTCTTTGTCCATGCTTATGTCAAGCTTAGAGAATTGCTCTGACATCACTCTTGAATCATGTAGTTGGCTAATAAGGCTCTGGGTTTTCGACTGAGGGCATCAACTGCAGGATTACCCTTTCCAGGATGATATTGTATGGTGAAGTCCTTGAGATATTCTAGCCAACGTCTCTGTCTTATATTTAATTCTTTCTACGAGAAGAGATACTTGAGACTCTTATGATCAGAGTACATGATAAATTATTCTCCATAGAGATAGTGCTTCCAGATCTTTAATGCAAGCACTACCGCAGCCAACTCCAGGTCATGGACCGGGTAGTTTTCTTCATGCTTCTTCAATTGTCGGGAAGAGTAAGCTATAACTCTCCCTTGTTGCATCAAGACACATCCGAGACCAATGTCAGACATATCGGTATATAACTTGAACTTCTCTCCTTCAACCGGTAGGGCCAAGACTGGGACAGTAGTTAAGTAATCCTTTAGAGCTTGGAAGCTTCTTTCACATTTCTCACACCATTCATAACGGATCTCCTTGCGAGTTAGCCTAGTGAGAGGTATGACGATTTTGGAGAAGTCCTTAATGAATCACCGATAGTAGTCTGCTAGACTCAAGAAACTACGGATCTCACTAGCATTGTTTGGTCTTTCCCAATTCTTGATAGCTTTCACTTTTGATGGATCAACAGAAATCCCATCTTTGGAGATTACATGTCCTAAGAAGGACACTTCTTCAAGCTAGAACTCACATTTACTAAGCTTCGCATAGAGTTGATTATTCCTTAATATTTGTAATACGATCCTCAGATGCTCTTCATGTTCCTTCTTGGTCTTTGAATAAATCAATATATCATCAATGAAGACCACTACAAATTGATCCAGATGAGGTCGAAATATGTTATTCATCAACTGCATAAAGGCTGCAGGGGCATTTGTTAGTCCAAAAGACATAACAACAAATTCATAGTGCCCATACCTGCTCCTGAATGTGATTTTATGAATGTCGTCATCTTTGATTCTCAGTTGGTGATATCCGGACCTGAGATCAATCTTTGAGAAATACCTTGATCCCAATATCTGATCAAATAACTCATCGATCTTCGGCAGTAAATACTTATTCTTGATAGTGAGATGATTCAGCTGTCGATAGTCGATGCATAGTCTCATCGATCCATCTTTCTTCTTTAAAAATAGTACAAGTGCTCCTCACGGGGAAGTGCTCGGTCTGATAAGCCCTTTCTTTAGAAGTTCCATCAATTGTTCTTTTAATTCCTTGAGCTCGACAGGGGACATCCTATAAGGTGCCTTAGAGACTGGACCAGTACCAGGGATCAGGTCGATGGTGAAGGCCACTTCTCTTTGTGGGGGTAGTCCAGGTAGATCCTCTGGAAATATGTCAGGGAACTCCCAAACTATTGGGATGTCTTCTATCTTGGACTCCTTAGTTTCTCTTATGGTGACAAATGTGAGGAAAGATACACACCCCTTCCTTATAACCTTGCTAGCTCGGAGAGCCAAAATAAGAGGTGACTTGCTCTGACTCTTAGTGCTAGTGTAGACAAGTTCTGGGAACTCTTTGAAAGTTACCTTGCCGTTGCGGCAATCAACCATTGCCTGATACTTGGATAGCCAATTTGCTCCTAATATGACATCGTAGTCTTTCATATCTATGCATATTAAGTCTACTGGTAGGTTTCTCCCTTTCACCATAACTTTACAACTTAAATAATGATGTGTGATCTCGGATTCATTTCCAAGAGGGATCGGTCGAGCCTATGAACTTGGGAGGGTTCATATTGTGAAAACTTTGGTGGAGATTTCCTACCCCACGATGAGCTCCTCCTTGCGCTACTTGTTGTAACGCCTGGGTGAGACCTTGAATGGTCCTTTACAAGTCACACCATTGAGCATGTTCCGCGGCCATGTTCCTACAATTATTAAAATAACTCTATCAACATGTGATTATTCCAAAGATTTCCTAAGTTTACTCTACCTCATATTAAGCTCTTTTTGGGAGAACAAATACTTTAGGCTTTTATGATCAGAAAATACAACAAAGGTTTCTCAATACAAGTTGTGCCTCCAAATCTTTAAGGAAAACACGACCTCAACGAGCTCTAGGTCATGGATAGGGTAATTCTCTTCATGCTTTCTCAACTGTCTAGATGAGATGCATGTGTCCTGTCTGTATGTGGTGTCATATGTGGTGTCAGTCTATGAGTTAGTCTGCTACCTTCTAAAGGAAAGTCATATGAGTCTATAGGGGGAGAAAAAGTTGAATCGTGGGGGAGAGAAAGCTGAAATCTGTCTCGTATTGCATTTGACTATGTCCATTGCATATTTTGACTCATAATGTAGAATGCATTGCAATCAAAGTATAGCAGTGTTTTCATCATCAAAAAGGGGGAGAATGTTGTGTCTCCTCTAACATTGATGTCTAGTTTTGATGCTGGCAACAATGTGATTAACTTTGATTGTTGTTGGCAAAACTATTTAGATTTAATAAAGTGTGGATATAATGTCTTTTCATTAAGTCTTAATAAGTTTCTGTCCACCATCAGGTCGATGCATATTCATGTGGCTGCATTGTAAGGTTGAGGCATCTCCCAGTGCATAGAACACCAAGTCGATGCATATTCATGCATTTAGATAGATAGGTCAATGAATATATGTAGCCGGGTCTGGAAGGTCGATGCAGCTGTAGAAGTCATGAACTATAAGGTCGATGCAATAAAGGCTATAATTCATAAGGTCGATGCACCTTCTATATCTTCTTGAAAGTCAGGTCGATGTAGTTAAAACGTGCATCGATGCAACTGTTGTCTTTCTATTGGCATGAAATCAACCAGTGTGATTTAAAGGTCGATGCTATTGCTCTATCTTGCTGCATTTATTAATCATGTTAGACCATATAGGTCGATGCACTTTGCTTGTACATCGATGCATATGCAGACCTTCATGCATTCATTCACAAGTTTATTCTGTACTCATGATATGCTTAAGTCTAAATTCTCTTACCATTTATTATGATTAGCTACATAAAAGTAAGCTCGATAATGAATCTTCATGCTTGTAACATCATAGTGGGAACAATAGAGTAACTCGGCCAAAGGTTCAAACATCAAGACTGTAAAATTCAAAACCAAACTGGCCAAGTCAACATTCACCCAAAATCTGCTAAGTACGAAACATCCCTGCTACTGAGCACGTTCGAAGGCAGCTAATAAACTGAAGGATTAGTAAAGTCATGTGGGTCGTATATGACCCCGATTGGCACGTGATCCAAGGTTGGAGGCCAATCAGAATATTTCTGCCACATGGAATAACTTTCCTTCTACACCTGACACGTGGACCCTTGATGTGCACTTTTTAGAAGAAATTCTTGGGCAGGAGTGTTCCTTACACACGCTCAATTTGAAAACTTGTGGGAACCACAAGATTCGAGTTCACAGGGATAAAAAGGGATCGAGCTTTCAAGTTCCAGGAGGAGTAGAAGAGCTCGAGAAAAATAGAGACAGGGTGCCACAAGAGAAAAGAGAGAGAGGAGAAGCTGGAGGAGATTTGCGAGACCCACTGCAAGCCTAAGAGTGAGAGTCTCTAAGCTGAGAAGGTTCTGAGAAAGAGATAGAGGATAGAGTATTGGAAGAAGGAGAAGAAGTCTGAGAGAAAAGAGAGGGTAAGAAGAAGCTGTGTTGGTCTTGACCTCTGGATCAGATCTAGAGTCAGTTGCTCGAGTGAGAGCTACATTTGTTATTTGGTTCTTGTTATTTTCCTTGTGTTTCTTCATTTGTTTTGAACAATCATAAGCTGTGTAATCAGTGGTCCAAGCTGTGTGGTAGCGGTGAGGATTTGATCCTCAGACAGCAAGCTGTGAAGCTCAGTGGGTTCAACAAGATGTGAAGCTCAGTGGTTTGTAGGGATTTCATCCCCGAAGCTGTGGATCAGCGGATTGGCAAGCTGTTTGTCAGTGGAAGCCTCACTTGATTAAGTGAGGGGTGGACGTAGATCTCAAGACTGAGATCGAACCACCTTAAAAGCTATTGTGTCCACTATGTGATTGCTTAATTCTTCATTGCTTCATCTAGATGTATGCCTAGGACTGTTCTCTGTAGGCATATGATGCTTTTGCTATTTCCAATCTTATGACGTGTTGTTGTCATCAACTAAAGAGTATATGGAAAGGCGTGACTGGACAGATAGGTTAAGCCTATCTAAAATGCCACCTCTTGCGTGAGGAGATCCTAGATCGAACCTCCGCCCAATACTGAACTTGGTTATTGATTGTTTCCTGAAATTGTGTGTGCTAAATCATCTAGAATTACCTTGGCATATGTTTGTTTGCTTGCCTTGTCTTGAATTGCTCAGTAGTTTTTCATCTTATATCTACATATTGACTGATAACTCAGTGGTATATTAAAAGGCTTGGTCGGAAGGATAGGTTATGCCTATCTGGAAAACTGACCCTTGCGTGAGGAGATTCTTACTTAGGAAGGGAGAAGTGATTCTCAAGCTGGATTTTCAGAAAGCATATGATAGAGTCAATTGGTAATGTTTACTTGCTCTCCTTAGAAGATGGGGCTTATGAAAGGTGGATTGGGTGGATCCAGACATGTGTCATGCCAGCTAGATTTGTAGTCTTATCAATGGCAAGCTTGGCTCTTATTTTTACAATGGGAGAGGCCTGCTGCAGGGAGACCCTATGCCCCTTTTTTTTGCTCTTGTTGTGCATATTCTGAGCAGGATGTGGTTGAGAGCAAAATGGCTTAATCAAAGGCTTCCAGATCGGAACAACCAACATCCACATCACCCATTTGTAGTATGCATATGATACCATACTTTTCTTTGCAGAAGAAGACAGGAAACTATATGTCACCATACTCTTGTTAGAGTAATTGGAGGAAGTTAGTGGGCTCAAAGTGAATTTTAGCAAGAGTCAAATGGTGAGGGTGAATATGGAGGATAGAGCCCTGCAGAGAGTAGCTTTCATCCCAAGCTGTCATATAGGAGATTTCTCCATCTCCTATTTGGGTCTACAGTTGTCTCCTGGGGTCTTACGTTGTAGTGATTGGCGAAATGTGTTTCAAATATACGAGTCCAGATTGGCGGGGTGGAAGGTGAGACTTCTCTCATATGGGGGGAGAATGGTGCTCTGTAATCGGTACTGAACAGTCTCCCCATATATTACCTATCCATCTTTCAGATTCCGTGGACAAGGTAGGGACTGGGACGTGACCCCAGTATCACAACATAATCTCTCTCCCATCTGGAGAGTGTCTTACAGTGCAGGGGCATCGTTCTGGCTAGTGTACAAGTCCAGTTGGGTCATGGACAGAAATGTCTCCTCTGGAAAGACAGCCCCCCATTGCAGATGGAAGAATATGGCATGCTTTGGCATCGCAAATTTGGTGCCCGAAGAGCCCCCTTAAGATGAAGCTACTTATTTGGAGGATCTCACATGGGCACCTACTTCCTTGTGTCAAATTGGCTCCTTTCATGGCAAATATCTCTACTCTTTGCTGTCTTTGTGGAGAAGAGAAGGAGACCTCAGATCATCTATTCACAGGCTGCTCCTCTCGAGAGATCTGGAAATAGGTTATGAGCAGGTTTCCAGGTGCTAACATCCTACAAGATATTGTGCAGCAAATGATCGGTAGCTGGCACAAGGCATGGAACCTCAAGGGCCATATACTCATCTAGTGGCTCATTCTGCATGCTAGCCTATGGGCCTTGTGGGGAGAAAGAAACGTCAGTGTTTAGGAGGGAAGCGAGAATTTTGGATAGATTTGCTTCTTTTCTTTTGGAGAAAGTGAGAGAGTGGGCTTATGTTCTATGTACAACTCTACCCTTTTTGCATTATTGGGGGGCTAATGGGTGCCACATTAGCTTGATGTGGAGTGTTTTGTATGGGGATTTTTTTGGGTGCACATTGCTTACACTTGTATATTCCTACCCTTTTTGACTTTAATACAATTAGTGGTACCATCCACTTTTAAAAAAGAGTCTGATCATATTCCTATTTTACTTAGCACAACTGCTGATCAGAATCAAAGATTGCTCAGATATGAGAGAGCATGGCATAGGCAAGAAGGTTTCAACCATCTAGTTAGAAACTGGTAGTCTGAAGCTCCCACTTGTTCAATTGCATGTTTGAATCTGGCTAAGAAGCTTCAATGGTTAAAGGAAAAGATGAAGCCTTTGAGTAATGGATACATTTGGTGAGGCTGCAAGAATCAGCCAACAAAGTCTCCTAAAAATAGAACAATACAACATGAAAAATGACCAAAGGGAGCTGTCTGAGGAGGAAAGGAGAGAGTGGGTAGAGTTTAACTTGAAATATGAAGAGTAGGCTGTTAGAGAAGAAACTGAAGTTCAACAGGCTATTTTCATACAATGATACGTGTGATGAGACAGAACATTAATATCCAATCTGTCAAAGTTGGGAATGAGGAATTTGAAGATGAAACTGAAGATCAACAGGCTATTCTCAGACACTGTGAACATTTATTCTATTCTTGATCTATTCTGATTCCAGTTTGTTTGCAGAATAGGTTATGGGTGATACCATAATCGGGATTAGGTTATACTAAAGAATAAATAATATTACTTTGATAGAAGGAGAGTTAACTTATTCCACCTTTAGGTTTAACCCGGACATTGACCCTAACCCGAATACAGGTCAGAATAACGGATCCTCACAAACAAACAGAATAGGATGGTTAATGCACTGGTATTCGGATTATCAGCGCCTTATACCGCAAACAAACAGGCTATAGGTTGGTTGGACTGAAGGATATAAAAGTTATAGTTGTAGATTTTGATAGTTTCTCTTGAAGGAAATAAAAGTTACAGTATATAGATGTAGATTAAGAAAATCTATTTGTGAAACAGTTGAAGGCATTTTTGGTAGTTTGCCTCTGCCAGGAATGAAGCTAAGGAGTGTCCTTTTTAGATATTTTAAATTCAGAGTGCCAATACAACTGAATGCTAACTCAGTGCCCAACGCCTTCTGGAAACTGCGCCAGAAGCCAGAGGTAAAACTTGGGTCGCGATCTGACACAAGTGAGATAGGAATTCCATGCAATGGCACGATTTTTTCAATGTACAGCTCGACCAATCTCTGCACACTCCAAGTAACTTTAATCGACAACAATCTAGCTGTTTTCGTCAATCTATCAACCAACAGCCAGATTCCATCAAAACCCTACGAAGTTTGAGGCAAACCCACAACAAAATCTGTCGTGACATGATCCCATTTTCACATTGGAATTTCTAACGGCTGAAGTAATCCACCTGGCTTTGATGTTCAGCTTTAACCTGCTAACAAGTCAAACACTTAGAAATAAACACAGCCACATCTGGCTTCATGCCTGGCCACTAGAACTGCTATTTCAAATTCTGATACATCTTGGTGGTGCCTGGGTGAATAGCAAAACGGGATCCATGGGCTTCACTCAGAAATGCATGCCTCAAAGCATCATCAGCTGGAACATATAATCTGCCACGGAGACTGACAACTAGCTCATCATCAAACTTAATGTCATGCATCATCACAACTCGAGATAAATCAGAATTAGCTTGCTGAGCTTCCTTAATCTGCTGATATAGAGCTGAAGTCATAGCCAAACTAGCACAAACTGTTGTCATTGGATCGACAGGAATATCTACGCTGAGTGCCTCACTCGGAAGCTATTCCCACAATTTCCATTTATGAAGTAATAAATGACTGACCTGCACTTTCCTGCTCAGAGCATCAGCCACAACATTCATTTTACCTGGCTGATAGGAGAGTCTAAAGTCATAATCTTTCATATATTTCATGCAGCGATGTTGCCTGAGATTCAAATCCTTTTGAGAGAACACAAACTGCAAACTCTGATGATCAGTAAAGATTTCAAACTTTTCACCATATAGATAGTGTCTCCAGATTTGTAAAGCAAAGATCACCACTGCAAGCTCTAAATCATGAGTTAGATAGTTCTCCTCATGCTGTTTTAACTATCGGGATGTATATGTGATAACTTTACCATGTTGCATCAGCACTGCACCCAGACCTACTCGGGAAGCATCTGTGTAAACCACAAATCCACCTGAGCCAGAAGGTAACACCAGCACTGGACAAGAAGTTAGAAGCCTTTTCAGTTCAACAAAGTTTTGCTCACTTTGATCTGACTAGACAAACAGTACATCTTTACGAGTCAGTCTAGTCATCGGCGCAGCAATCTGTGCAAAGTCTTGAATGAATCTCTGGTAATAGCCAGCTAAATCCAGAAAACTCCTGATCTCTGTCACGGTCCTCGATCTCTGCCAATCAAGAACAACTTCAATCTTGGCTGGATCTACTGCAACTCCGTCACCATAAATCACATGGCCCAGAAAATGAATCTCCCGAAGCCAGAACTCACACTTATTGAATTTACCATAGAGCTTGTGGTCTCGTAGAGTCTGTAAAACGATCCTCGTATGCTGCACATGATCTTCCTCAGAGGTAGAATAAATAAGAATGTCATCAGCAAAGATCACCACGAAGCGGTCCAGGTAAGGATGGAACACACACTGCATCAAGTCCATGAAAGCTGCAGGAGCAATGGTTAGCCTGAATGGCATAACCAAAAACTCAAAATGACCATAATGCGTGCTAAAAGTAGTCCTTTCAACATCTGATTTTCTAATTCTCAGCTGAAAATAACCTAATCGGAGAACAATCAGAGAGAAAATAGTAGCAAACTGCAACTGATCAAACAGATCATCAATCCTGGGCAGAGGATACTTATTCTTGATAGTCACCTGATTTAGCTGTCTATAATCAATACAAAGCCTCAGGCTTCCATCATTCTTTTTTACGAACAGAACAGGAGCACCCCAGGGAGAGAAACTGGGACGAATGTAACCTTTTTCCAAAAGTTCTAACATCTGTGCTCGCAGTTCTCTAAGTTCGGCTGGTGCCATTCAATAAGGTGCCTTTGCCAAAGGTGCCGTACCTGAAACCAACTCAATCACCATTTCAATTTCTCGCTGTAGAGGTAAGTCTGGTAACTCGTCGGGGAACACATCAGAGAACTCACAGACAACAGGAATAGCACTGACATCCTGCCGTGGTGACTCAATAGCAACCACTGAAGTTAAGAAACCCTGACAACCTACATTAAGCAATCTACAGGCTCGAATAGCAGAAATAATCAAGCGAGAAGAGTGGGATCGAATATCTTGAAAATAGAAGGCTGGCTTCCCTTGTGGCTGAAAATAGACCTTCTTAGATTTGCAATCAACCACGGCTCCGTATTGCTCTAACCAATCCATGCCCAAAATAATATCATAGTCGACCAACTGCAAAGCATATAATCTCGTCGGCAATTGCTGATTATTGATGACAATAGGAGACTCCTCCAGACACAAAGGAGTGAACATAAAATCTCCAGAAGGTAGCTCAACAAGCAACTCACAAGTTACTTCAGAAGTGGGCTCCTCAATAACACCTTCTTTGAAAATCTTCTAAAAAATAAATACTCTTTGGCAAATAAATGTGGACCTAGTGACTTGGGCTCTGAGGTAGTCACAAAGGGAGAGTTTCAGAAAAATTCCTTAAGTCAAGTCATATCAGCAGTCTCCATCAAGCCATTCCCTTCAACAACACAAAAAAAGGGGGAGAATGGAAAAACCAAAAAAAGGGGGGAAGAAATGCAGAAGAAAAAAAAGAAAAAAAAAGAAAAAAAGGTAAAAAAGGCAAGCTGACCATTTCCGTCGACCGACAGTCCTATTTCAATCGACCGAAATCGACGAACCGGGCCAACCGAACCGCGTCCGAACCTCCTCTTAAGGGGGCTTCCACCCCCATTCTCTCATCTTTTCACCCCCATTCCTCATCCTAACCTCCTCTCAAACCCTAGAACACACAACCTCATCCATTTCCACTCCAATAACCTCCTCTTTCTCTCATTCGTACAAGATCAGGATTTTTATCGTCTTCCAACTTCGCCTTCGTGCAATGGCATGTGCGACCTTGCAGCTCTCTCCTAGGGTTCTAGATAGTGGAGAAGAGTCCTCCACAGCATTTCTGTGTGTCCTACAGTGTTTATCCACTCCCAAGGGAAGAGATCAGTCATCTTGAGGGTTTCTACAATGGTTTTCTTGTCCAAATGGTGCCTAGAAGAAGCTCTCGGTGTTCTACCCAAGGGGAGTCTAGTTCTAGACAAAGGGAGGCTCCAGTTCCTCAACCACAACGGGCTCCTGCAGCTCCCCATGTACCGCCGATGCGCCCACGGCCTATTCTCGACCCTCATTTAGTCGATTTTGATGAGATGCATGAGTTCTTCCCTGATCTAGGAGCTATTTTTGAAGTTCAGAATGGTTGGGTTGATTTCATGACAAGGTACACCCGATTTTATCTAAACATTGTTCAACAATTTTATGAAAATGTAAATGAGAGAAATGGTAGGCTATATATAGTTGTAAAGGGCGTTGAGATTACAGTCAACTCAAAATTATTTGCAAGGGCCCTAGGAGTTTCAGCCAGGGGAGCAGATATGGTGTTTGGTCATGGCCTCGTTGAGGACACATTTATACTTATGACCTGCAGTGAATATGTGCATGGAGTTAGCAATTTGTTAATACTAAACTCCACCTACTTCCCACCACTGCAGCGTATTTTGCACCACATGTTTACCACCCTCCTCTATCCCAAGGGTGGAAGTCGCAATGAAGTCACTGAAGTACACAGGTTCCTATTCTATCATGTGCTAAATGATGGGGTGACTATCAACATGGTCGCCTTATGACAGAGTTAATTGGGTCCTATCGTACACAAAGGAGAAGATCATTGCCCTATGCATCACAATTGACTGGTGTATTCATCTATGCTAGGATCCACTTGGTAAATGAAGTGTTCATTGAAGTGCGACAGAGTGATGTGTATAACAAACACAAAATGTTCTCAGATTCTGGTTACTATTGGGGTCCTGATGGAGAGCTCAAAAGAGATGTGAGAGTGTATGGAGAAGAATCTGAACATGAGGAAGAGGAAGAAGAGCCACCTTAGCAGCAAGGTCAGGGGCAAGCGCCACCTCCAGTTCAGGCCGAGGAGCCGCCACCTTCTCCTCCACATGTAGATCTGGACATGCCACTGCCTCCACAATTTTATTATGGGGAGTCCTCTACTCAGGGTGCTGGACAACCCTCTTGGGCAGACTATGATATTTTTGATAGGAGTCTCTTTGTCTTGGAAACCAGTATGGATACCCTTGGGGGGCAATTTTCTGATTTTAGGAGTCGGATTGACACATCTTTGAGCCGACTTGACACCTTCATGGACACCATGTCTAGTCGGATGGACACCTTCTCCACCGTCTTGGATACTCTCTCTACCCAAATGACCAACCTGTCCACTGAAGTCACAACTCTCTCCACTAGCCATGATGACTCTCGCCTGGCCTTTCACCTTATGAACTGTACTCTTGTCGACATCCAGCACTGTGAACAGCTTAATGGAAATACTCTTGCCAATATTCAGCACTGCCTCTAGTTTCAAGACCATACTCTCGCTGAGATCTGACGCCGCCTTGATGACCAAGGGCCTCTTGCAGATGACCGTTGAGGACCTTCTGTTTCCTTCCCTTTCTTGTTTGTCGTTGGGTCATCTGGTTCATTTTGGTCTACTTTTTTTGTGTCTCGTCCCCTCATTGATGATGCCAAAGGGGGAGAAGTAGGTAGTAGTTCAGTTTATATATCTATGCATGATGTATGTTTGTATGTCTGCATGCCATTTAGTATCTGTTTGGCATCTGTCAGTGTCCTTGTCATCTGCATTAGAGTCTTTGGAATGTGAGTCATTGTATTAGCATTTGTATGTGAGTCCATTGAGTCAGCTATGTAATGAACTTTATAAATGAATTGCACTTGGTTTTGGCATACATATTGGATTATTTACCTTCACTTCTTTTCATCAAAATTGGGCATATATGGATTGTTTTGCACTGGCTGGAGCTTGGGTTGTTCATATTCATCTAACCCATTTATAATCTTTTGCAGCCGTTTGACTGCTACACTAGATTCTTGATGTACCCACAATGGGGCTTGCTTCTTCTTATTATCAGTCAGCCTCCTAATGATCATTCGAGGGGCCGTATCATGCTAGAATGGGGTCACAATAGGTGAAGCTGGCTGGGGTGTAATGCCATGAATTTGGGCTCTCGGAGCAAGGCGAGATGTCAGTCTTCTCTTTGCCTTTATAGGTACCATCTACCAGTCTTCCTAGTCTTTTGCTAGGGTCAGCACAAAAGCCTCATACGTCTGCTTGGTGCAAGCTTCTGCCACATCTTCAGGCAATTGCTGATATAATGATATCATGTTGATGGTTGCCCCCAGTGCGGGCATTTCATGCGGGCGCGGAGGATCCACCTTGTACTCACCTATCTGTAGTTCCCCCTTTTTAATCAGACTTTCAATCACATCCTTGAAGACATAATAGTCTTCGATGGGGTGCCCGAGCATCTGATGGAACGGATAAAAGCGAGGATCATCTTTTCTTCTAGCATCACTTGGCCTCTTTGGGTCTGGCAGTGTAATCTTGTTGTAGCGGGTAGCCCATTCAAATAGGACCCAGGTCTTCTCCTTGGGGAAGGAGTGCAACTTTTTCATTTTGTTTCGTAGGGATGGGCCCTCCTGACGTTTAGTTGGCTTAGCAGGAGGAGCGTCAGCAACTCCCTTGTCTTTATCTTTCTGCTGCTCAAACGTCTTGAAGTCTACAGTATGAATTTCCTTGTGCACAAGCCGCTTATCAGCCGATTTGGCTTTTTGACTGGAGGTAGCATTGTCAGAAGAATATCTTGAGAGAAAAGTCTCAATTTCTGCCACCACATTGTTTAATCTGTCGAAAGACCTGATTTCCATTCCCATCATCCTCTCGAGGACTTCCCGCTTCATATTTTGTTTACAAATTTGTACAGCATCTTCTTGGTGTGGCAGAGGCTTGCATCTCATATTGAGATTCTGCCACCTTTTAATATACTCGAGGGCTGTTTCATCAATTTTCTACCTAGAAGCATACAATTCGGCCACAGTGAACTTCCTTTTAGCAACGTCGAATCGCTCTTGGAACTTCTATTGCATATCGGGCCAGTCGCTAATGGACTCGGCCGGCAGGTTCGAGTACCACTCGAAAGTGAGTCCCGTAAGAGAAGACCCAAAGAACTTCAGCAGGTAGGACTCATCTGCCACCAGATCACCCATCACATTAATGTAATAGGCTATGTGCTCCTTCAGGGATCCTTGCTCATTAAACTTGTCAAACTTTGGCGGCTTATTGACGCCAGGAGGGAGTCTTTTAGTAGCATGGTGAGTTGGATATGGCACCTTGTATATATCGAATGAGGCATAATCATCACGCCTCGAGCTTCCAATTTCATATCTATTATTTGTTTAACCATTAGCTTGCTCACCATCACCAGATCCACTGGATCTTTAAGGTGTTGCCAACACCGTGGCCTGAGGTGTAGTAGCAGTAGTCCCCTGATGTTGAGGAGCCGGTGGTGGTATCAGGGCCATGCCCCAGCGTAGTTGTATATTGGCTGAGAAGCTATCATCTGAGGTGAACCCTCGAGCTCATCAGTGCCACGCCGTGATGTTTCAGGAGGGGCTTCCACCTACTTCGAGGCTGATGCTTGCATGCTCAGCTCGCTTAATCGTTTCTTCAACATCTCAATCTCATGTTGATACTTCAGGAGCAACATCAACATTGTCGGATCGGGGGTGGAAGGGCTAGGTGCCTGGCCTCCTCCTTCCAATGGAGCAACTTAAGCAAGTGCTAGCCTCTCACCCTCATCTTCAGTGGTGATCACGTTTGCAGCCATGGTGACTACATTCGCACTTGTTTCTCTGAAAATGGCTTGCACTGCATCAGCTGTATCCTTCTTCCTTCTGGTGACAGGACCAGGCCTCTCGGCGAGTCTAGTTACCTCTTCGAGTTCATAGGGTAGAGACCCATAGCGGCCAGCCACTCCGGCCATGTTACAGTTGAATATTCAGAGGTGCTTGTTCCTCTGCATCACCCTCCTAGCTAGATGCCCAAGGAAGGTTAGCCTATCGAACACCGAGACCCTCGGTGTAGCTTGTTCATGGAAAGATGGTCCATAGTAACTGGACCCTTCATCTGCAACTTCTTCCAGGTTGACTTGTACTCCCCGATCTTCATCTTTCATAGTGCTCATAGCCTCTAAGAGCCACTGCGTCCCTTGATAGGTGTTCCCAAGGCCCCAAAAATATCCTCAAACGGCCTGGGTAATGTCATCTTGCCCACCTGTGGGGCAGAGTGCAGATGGTGACATCTCGTGTTGAGTCGACAGTCTGTAAGTAAGCCACCGTTATTTGGCTATCTTGCCACATCTTCTGCTATGAGCATAAACATTCGCCTGCCGGCCATAGGCCTAGAAGGCTGGTCTGCGAGGTGTCAAAGCTGGCACCTCTTCATAATTTTGAGTTATAATACTCCTATTTAGTTCAAAGAAACTACCGTGAAAATTAGCTTAGTTTAAAATAAACCAAAGAGCTAAAGTTGGGGGTTCAAAATCTGAAATATCAGTTGGACTTGCGAGAGCTGACAGAATCTGATTTGACTACCAGGTTTGGGCTCGACGTAAAATTACCCAATGAAAAAGTTAGTTAAAATTAATCAGAGAACTAGGGTTCAAGGGTCCAAAATTTTAAATACCGACCTGATCGGCATTCCGATCATTGCAACGTGACCTGGGTGGTAAGAATGACTTGGGAGAGCTGACGGAATCCAAATCGGATATCCGGTTTAGGCTCGACGGTCAAAATTGTATTCTCTAAATGCATTTACTTTAAAATTAAAGAAGTTGAATTCAGGAGTCTAAAATCAAAAATACCCATCCGATCGGCATGCTGATTATTCCAAGATGACTTAGGTGGTAAGAGTGACTTGTGAGAGCTAATGAAATTCGATTTGGATACTCGGTTTGGGCTCGAGGTTGAAATTACCCAATTCAGAACTAACTTAGTTTTCATAACTTAGTTTAAAAAGTCAGATAAATGGGGTTCGGGGATCCAAAATCTAAAATATTAGTTTGATCAGCATGTTGATCATTTCAACACGACCTGGGTGGTAAGAGTGACTTGGGAGAGCTGATAGAATCTGATTTGGATATTCGATTTGGGCTTGATGTTAAAATTACCTAATTTAGAACTTAGTTTTCAGATCAAACTAAGTTTAAAACAAGCCATATAATTGGGGTTTAGGGGTTCAAAATCTAAAATATCGGTCTGATCAACGTACCGATCATTCCAACACGACTTGGGTGGTAAGAGTAACTTGTGGGAGCTGATGGAATCTTATTTGAATACTTGGTTTGGACTCGACGTTAAAATTACCCAATTTAGAACTAACATAGTTTTCAAAACTAACTTAGTTTAAAACATGCTAGATAACTAAGGTTTGGGGGTCCAAAATCTAAAATACCTTTTTGATCAGCTTGCCAATCATTCCAACATGACCTAGGTTGTCACGTCCCGACGTGAAATACCAAGGCGTGATGAGTCGTAAACATTCATGTCGATTAGAGCATATACAATTGGGGGTCCAATCACAAGGTAGATGATAAGAAAAAGATACTCTTTATTTCGTCAAATAAAGTCTTACAACATCATTAAGCAAGCCTCATGAGGCATAATGCAACTTCCATTTACATGAATTCTAGCAAGAGCAACAACTTTAAACCTAGGTATCTAGGATAAATTTCCATCCCTCTTTCACTCTTGCCCGTCCCCATTTGTTTAGGGTTCATCATCGGAACTACCTGTAATAGTAACTGAAAACGCAGGGTGAGCGAAACGCTCAGTAGGATTTATATCTCTATATTAAGTAACTTTAAGTAATTAACATTTTGTATAAAGTTACTATGCTATGTCGAGAAATGTAACTAACATGGAACATGAATAAAAGAGAGTGTAAAAGAATGCAAGTAATTGGAACCACAAGTAAAAAAGATATCAAGAGTAGATTTCAAGTAGAGAACGATCTTGTAGTAAGTATTATCATGGAATTGGCCATTTCACGCAAGTATGTACAAGTCAAGTACTTCATGTAGTTTCAAGTACTTCTAAGTATTCAAGCAAGTCAAGTATTTCATGACTTGTGGAATATCATAAATGAATCTAGTAAGTCAAGTACTTCGGTGCAATGTCACACCAAGTCAATAATAGTTCCCATGGGCACAAGTACTTTCGGGCCCTTCTCCCAGGACTAGACCGGACCCCATTAACGTCAGGCATTGTGGTTATGGATCATAGATCTCAAGTATATTTAGACATCCACATAGTATGTATGGCCAAAGAATTTCAAGATAAAGCTTATGAAATAAAGTATAGATCTAGCAAAAATCATTATTTAAGGAACAAGTAGTACCAGATTTCAAGTAGTTGTAATAGAAGTTCAAGAATGATTTAAGGCATCATGTTTAACGATATTAAGTCGATAAAAGAATTAGATTGACGGACATGGCGTGATCGGTTCTCACGAAAAACTTTGTTAAATAGGCTTAGATCAAGTTTTTCACAGTCAGGTGCTTAGCTAGAAACAGAAGAATTACGGTCAGGTAAGAGGTGGGACAGTGGGAGTCTCCCCTCGTATTCATGAGGTCCTAATTAAGTAACCACTTACACACTAAAAGTATTTACCCAAGGATCACTTTCCATAGACATCATTCTTCCTTGGAAATCTTGCTAATTATACGACTTGTCGAAAATGAGGAACAACTCTTGAGAAAATTCTATCCCATTTTTCGCAGTCAGAGCTTAACTAGAAACGTGACGAATCATGGTCAGATAAGAGGTGGGACACTGGGAGGCTCCCCTTGTATTCATGAGGACCTAATTAAATAATCACTTATCCACTTAAAGTGTTTTTCCATGGAGCTCTTTCCTTAGACACCATTCTTCCTTAAAGGAACCGGCGCGACTCGAACCTCGGCCCGCCTCCCACGAGCCCGAAGACTCGGAAGGGATAAAAGGATAGGTGTAGTGTACATAGAAATAGGAAATAAAGCAGGACAACAGATATAATAACAGAAATAAATAACTAACTACAACAGAATTCAGTCCAATAGAAAGTATAGTTTAAAGCAATAAAACGTACCACACGCCAAGTGAACACTCGGACCGACAGGCTGGTAACTAGGAACCTCCACGCCGCTCTCTCAAACCTCAAGGAAGAACCACCGCACCTAAAAATCAGGGTGAGCCTCCTATCACTGGCCCAGTAGGGATCCCGTGGAACCCCAACCGAGAAAATAACAGTGGAAAGAAAAGCTACGCTAGCCACGAAAGGAATAACAGTAACGGCAAGAACTGCAAACCGGTGGCCGGTCAAAACTCGACACTACAGCTACTCCTACCAGCAACAGAAAACATGACCCGATCTCCCGTCGGGGGACAACCAAGTCACGCACCTGACACACGACCCGGTCTCCCATCGGGGGACGACCAAGTCACACACCCGACATCTCGATTCCACGATCGAGAGACTACCAGACACAAACCACCCTAGCCACACTATTAGGAAAACGACACGACGCCTCGATCGCGAAAACCTGCCCTCACAACAGGGCCTGAGCCGAAACCATACAGTCTGGAACACAATCATGACCTCGCTGCCGTGAACTCTACGCCGTCTAGGGAAAGCTTTTGGTGACTCTCACCAAAAATTTCAGACCTCGACTACGGGAACGGTCTCGAAAACAACACCCAAAATCTCGTCTCGTAGATGAGAAACGGAAACCCGGGACATGACAACTCACGTCACGTGACGGGAGCACCACCCACTAGAAGAACGACCGGATGCGTCCCATGACGTCTTACACTGCGTCACAAGTGTCTAGCTACAATGCCCCAGGCACGAGACTTAGACACACCAAGTAACCAGAAGTACCACAAAACAAGGACTAGCTGAGGTCGCGCTCGTCAACACGGGTCCGAACCCTCAGCCTCGTGTGCACACTCAGACCATACGCCCTAGGCCTATCCTCTAGCTGGTATTTCCCCCACCGGCCCAGACTCGGCGGTGCGCGGGGGCCCTACTCACCGTCCAACTCGGGTATGCCGCTCCACCACTCCCGGGTGGGTCAGCACGCGCGTTCCGTAAGAAGGTTGCGACTAGTGGAGGGTCACTGACGTGAACACAGAAAGCCACACTCGCACCCATCGCGAGTGACACGAAGTAACCGGTGGCTCGAGACCACCAAACTCTGGACAACCCACTAGACCTATTAACCCAACAGTTCTTGAGTCACGAGACTCGGGGTCAAGACTGTCGAATGTGACGGCACCACACGGTCAATCTAACCTAGTCCCTAGGTCTGAAACCACGATAACACGGAACCCACAGACACCTCAAAACACGGGCACGAAATCTCCGGGGTGTCTGGGATACTCACGAGACCGAAAGTCGACCACTGGGTCACAACCGGGTCGACCGGAGGTCAACACAATGCTCCAACGGTCACAGTAAACACGGAGAATTGCCTGGCGGTCCTCTCTTGGGCCGCCACGAGCTCTGGGTACTGAATGGTCCATGTGAGGCCGCTTAGAGGAAGCTGAACGGTCTACACAAGGCCACTCAAAAGGAGCTGAACGGTCCACACAGGGCCGCCCAGAAGGAACAGGACGGTCCACCACAGGGCCATTCAATGGGATTGAACGATCTAGTATAGGCTGCCCAAACGAACCGACCTACTACAGTACTCGGTCAGAACGGTTTTAACCAAACCGTTCAAAACACATAACGGTTAGGGGCAAACCACCCCATGAACCGCCATGAGCTGTTGACCTAAGGTCAACCATGCTAAGCGGTCAAGACCTGGCCGCTCAACGCCACGGGAAAACCAGAACGACTGGGAACCAGCCGCCCAATGGGACTAAACGGCTGACCACTGGCCGCTCGAGTCCCAGAGCAGTCTATCGCGGGACCACTCGGACCCAGACCAACTCACATTGAACGGTCGGATCTCGACCTTTCCACTCCCCGTTCATTCCGAAATGAAGGGGATACAACGGTGATGACCGTACACAACACATAGACTCAAATCGGAGCCAAATCGGCTGAGAAACGGTGAGAAATGGGCGATTTTCTAAAATCAACCCAAATGGGGTTAACGGGATTCCCGGCCTCCTACTAGCCCAGAATGACCACCATTCGACGAGAAATCAGTGACTATGGAACACCGACGTTCCAGGGAGTCCATTGACACCAACCGATCGTAAAACTGTCACCGTTTTTTGACGAAGTCTACGAAACCCACAAAATCTCAACGAGCTTAAACTCGCCCGTTCTCACATCATAGAACGTAAAACTATGGAAAAATAGAATACACGAGCTAGGGAACCGTCGCCCTACCTCCACCGAAGAAACCATGCACCAAAGCGACTAATCCACGCCGAAAATCTCCCGGAACACGAACGACGCCTTCTAGGAATCCACCGAGGGATCGCACCACGTCACACTCAAACCGCCACTCCATCCCACGTTCCGATCTCCCCAACGCATCCCTGCCTCAGCCAGCTCCACACGGTCGCGCACCCCACGCGAGAGGTTGAGAGACGGGAGAGAAACGAGAGAGAGACGGGAGGGTGAGAAATGAGAGGGGAGAGAGGGTTGAGGTTTAAATAGAAAGCAAATCTGATTTTTTAGAAAAATACCAAAAAATAGAAAAATCATGTTTTCGCGATCCTCAGAATGCACCGATCACAACGGTACCACTCACGCCTGGGTGAACGACCCGGTTCACCTACAGCGGAGTTCCGCAGAATTTGTCGAAACCCAGGCCAAAAAATGAAAAAACGCGTGGAAAAGGTCGCGGAACATCTCTGGGCCTCCGAAACAGCTCCGGATCACGTCGATACGAACACGAAAGATGTCCAGAATGTAATTTTGGACACAATGGAGTCAGACACTCCGAGAAAATGGATTCAAGACCCAAAAATAAGGATCCAAAAGGTCTGAGATATTACAGCCTCCCTAAGGCGTCAGGGTTCTGGAGGACTTGTCGCAGCGGCTGGTCGGTGAAGACGATGATAGGGTGGGCTAGGATGTACGGCCGTAATTTGCGAGCAGTCGTAACGAACGCTAGGGTGAACTTCTCGATTTACGAATACTAAAATTTGGGACCCTGAAGTGCTCGACTGACATAGTAGACTGGCTTCATGACTCTTGTCTCTTCCCGTGCGAGGACGGCACTCATGGTGCTCGACGTCACAGATAGATATAGGAACAATTCATCTCCCTTTTTCGGCATGGCGAGGACGGGAGGGGAAGCTAAGTAGCGTTTTAATTCTTCGAAAGCCAGCTCACACTCCTAGTCCTAGTCGATGTGCCATTTCTTCTCCGACGCTTGATTGGCTTGCTTGATCAGCCGAAAGAAGGGGAGGCACCGCTCGACGGCTCGGGATAGGAACCGAGCCAGGGCGGCGACGTGACCAGTGAGGCACTATACGTCCCTCACTCGGCCTGGGCGCTGCATTTCCAACACTGCTCAGATCTGGTCGGGGTTGGCCTCGATTCCTCGGTGGGTTACGAGGAAGCCCAAGAACTTTCCTGACCGCACTCCGAATACACACTTGGATGGGTTTAGTTTCATGTTGTACCTTCAGAGTGTGGCGAAGGTTTCTGCCAGGTCATCCAAGTGTTCGGCGACTTGGAGGCTTTTGACTAGCATGTCGTCGATGTATACCTCCATGTTGCGGCCGATCTGCGAGTCGGACATGTGGTTGACAAGGCGTTGGTAGGTTGCCCCCGCGTTCTTCAGCCTGAACGGCATTCGGGTGTAGCAATAGAGGCTGAGATCGGTGACGAACGCGGTCTTATCCTGGTCGGGTCGGTGCATGCTGATCTGGTGGTACCCGGAGTAGGCATCTAAGAAGCTCAGCATTTCATGCCCGACTGTCGCGTCGACCAGTTGGTCGATCTGAGACATGAAAAAGCTATCGTTGGGGTAGCTTTTTTGAGGTCAGTGTAGTCGATGCACATCTGCCACTTCCCGTTGCTCTTGGGGACCAGGACCACGTGGCTACCCAGTC
The DNA here is from genome assembly GCA_024336825.1 of Amorphophallus titanum. Taxonomy (NCBI): domain Eukaryota; kingdom Viridiplantae; phylum Streptophyta; class Magnoliopsida; order Alismatales; family Araceae; genus Amorphophallus; species Amorphophallus titanum. Next base: position 71,840,034 of record JANBPO010009603.1, read on the forward strand.
TGAATATTGAGTAGGCCACAGCAGCCTGGAGCGTAGTTTCTCGTTTACGTGTTCTCTGATAATGGCTTGCCGCTCGGGGTTGCAACGTCTCCGGTGCTGTTGGACCGGTGACAAGTGGGGTCCAACCTTAGTTGGTGCGTGATGACCTCTGGCGGGATTCCGAGGAGCTCATCCTCGGACCAGGCGAACACGTCCTGATTGGCGGTGAGGAACCTTGTATAGGCCTGTCTGTCGTGCTCGGATAAGTTCGCGCCAACCCTTAGTGTCCTGCCAGGGTCTTCTCCCACCTGGATGAAGTATAAGTCTTCTGCCGGGGCGCTCGTGCCCAGGCCTGGATCTTGGGTCTTGGCCCTCTTCTCAGGCGGTGCATCTTCAGGGTGTCGATCACGCGTGGAGATGAGGTAGCATCTCGTTGATTCCCTTTGGTCTCCCTGGACTTCCCCTACCCTTCGAGGGGTGGCGAACTTAAGCTTTTGATGGTAGGAGGAAAGGATGCCCCGAAGCGTGCCGAGGATCTCTCGGCCTATGATGGCGTTGTACCCTATCATCGCACACACTACAGTAAAGTCGGCAAGGAAGGTTACCTCTTTCGGAGTGGTTCCGATCATGATCGGGAGTGAGATGCGCCCTTCCAGGCGGATGGTCATTCCCGAGAACCCATATAGTGGCATGTTTAATGGCGTTAGTCGGGACACATCCACACCCATGAGAACAAGACAGTCGTAGGCAATAACATCAGGTCTGCTTCCATTGTCCACTAAGATATGACGCACAGTACAGTGGTTAATGGTGGTTGAGACCACCAAAGCATCGGCGTGGGGCGTGATGACACCATCTAGGTCGTCGTTGGAGAAGATAATGGGATCTCCTAGATGGCCTGGGGTGGAATCCCCGCGCGAAGTGTCGTCGCCTTGGCCCGTGGCACGGACGGTCGTAACGTATTGCCACCTCCTGCTCGCGCTATCTCCCCCGGCGGCCAGTCCTCCAAAGATCATTACAATCTCTTTCCCGTTGGGCCGGTTGTGATGCCCCAGGTTTTTTAGATATTCTTTGGATCAGGATCCGTGGGTTTCGGATCTCGTTCGTGCGTCCCGGATTGAGTTTTGCAGATGATGCGTGTTTTATCTGGCGGACCTGCGGAACGCCGTGTGGGGCGAACCGGTGCATTCTCCGACTCCGGGATAGTACCACTGCGTTGTGTGTTTTTCGAGGATCACGGTAAGAAAAGAAGGGACAAAAAAGTAAATAAATGGAATAAACCACCCGTATGCGTGAATAAACAATGAAACCCAATAACCTAAATAACCATAACCAAAAAGGTAGCACAACCACGAATATCTTGGAACTTCCACTCTCCCAGACTCGGTGTGAAGAGAATATCAATGACGCCCCGCCAAGTCAGATTCGGACTTTGGGAACCATCCCATTATGACCACGATCCGGCGCTGCCTCGGGCTGATAGTTCGTCGAATTTGACCCGCCTCTACCAGGATCCGATCCCGCATCCTCATTAAACTTGCCATATCTTTGATAGACATTTGTACGATGTCATTGCCATCCTTTTTGCTACAAATGCGGACTCCCGTCCGAACAAGAAATGGCCCGCAAGGGATCGACATATAGGTACCTAGGAACGTTCACGCCCCCAATGCGGGGTTTGTTCGATTGTAATCTAAGATTTGACTCTCGCTCCATTATTATGAATTTCAGGCCGCAGGGCCCCCTTTTCCTGGCGATCAATCAAGGATTTTTCCTTCTCCGAGGGGATGTAATTAACGTAGTAACCTTTATGGTACGGTGGGTTCTCGGTCCCGACACGATACACACAATCGTCTGCCTAGTTTGATCAAGCGCACCTAGGGCTTCCTTGAAGTCTGAATAAATCATCACCTAGGTGACTGGCACGCCCTCACACTAATAAACCGAATAAACGAATGAACAGATGAACAAATGAATAAACAAAATAATGCCCCCCAAAAAGTGCGTCCACAAGTCTAGCACGCCCGGTGGGACCAAACTTCCCTTCATCTCTTCGCCGGGATTAGGGGCCCTATGGCCTCTTCTTGAAGTTCTAAACTATTTCACTTGCAATTGCAAGTTATACTTTGACAACTACAATGGTTGTTTCATTCGGACCACTCATCGTCGTAAGCAATGTCAAGGAAGGCTATTTGGCCATCCCGTTGTAGTTTGGGAGCTTCCCTCCTATGGTGGGCTTCCCCAACTTCTTGGGAGTAGCCTTTGTCAACCTATTGACAATCGAGGGGCCCAAGCCCCTCGAAGTGCATGACCCCGTCACGGGGACTTCTACCACCAAGCTTGCTGCTGCTTGGCCACTGGAAACTACTACTGACCGCGTGGTGATCAAGACTATGTGCAGTTTTGTCCACCACGTCCATTTCGACACGGGATCGGCCACCAAGAAGATGGCATCCCGCCAAAGATGGAACCGAAGGAATGCTGCTGCTGCTACCCTCAGGGTCTGGATCTCCAACACCGGAAAGTCAGTCCTGATCGAAGGCAACAGGGTCCACCTTAATGGCCAGAGAGCCAACATGATTCCCGATCGAATCATGCCAAATGTCCAGGTGTCCAACTCTTTCCAAGCACTAGGGAGAATGGAAAAGAAGAATGCTAGAGTGGCCCGTCGGTCGAAGAATGCGCCGGCCCTTAGGCCATTCAAGACCAAGCAAATTTGGGTACCCAAGCCCACTCGGGTCCCGATGTCAACTCGATCGGGACTTGTTAAGGCCAACAAGCCCAGGAAGGAAAGGATGAAGAAAAACGAGATGCCAGCAGGGGCGTCTCGCAAGCCACCTCTCCAAGTCTACATATGACAAGAGAATACTTCTTTACATGTTGAGAATCACGATAGGATTGCCAAGAGGGATCGGCTCGCCTATGGGCCCCCAGCACAAGTATGGTGTAGACACGCCAAAATCGATGTTATGTTGAGTAAATCTCATATTACCCTAAAAATCTCAAATTGGACTTCAATGTGGGTTTAATATGAAGTTTTTCTATATTTTTAGAATTAACGCCTTGTCCTAGGGTGTCATTTTTATAAATTTATGAAAATACAAAATAATTGACGACACCATCTAAGTCGCTTCTTCATTTATTGACGACCGTTAAGAGAGGCATCATTTCCTATTTTTGAACAAAAATTCTAATATTTTTATAAATAAATCTAGGATTTGACGGCTGACTGATAGGTCGTTAATTGAATTAACGACTTTGCTCAAGTCGTCATTTTCATTCCGTTTTCGTTACGTCTGCTACCTTCCCGAGAAGAGTCCTTCCCTGTTTTAACATTTTGGTTTGATTAGGGAAGGGAAGCATGGCTGGATGATAACCTTCGTTGTTCTAATCCCATCGGAACAGGGTTTGTTAGGGTTCCTCAGGTCTATAAATAGCTGGTATCGTCCTCTGGTTGAAGGTTGAATGTCGATAGGTTAAGAGGGTAGAGTTGTTGAAAGAAAAGAAGAAGAAGGTTAAGAAGAGGGTTAAGAGAGAAAGAAAGAGTTTATTCAATCTGTAGCCCGTGGAGTTCCCGCCATTCTTTTGGTTCTTCCTCTATTGCTGACAGCAGCAGCATGAAGTTTTTTTTGTTTATTTGCCTTCGTTCATATCATACGCATCATCATCTGCATACTTTTCTAGCTTACTTGCATAGCATATTCTTTCTTCCTCCCATATTTCTTTTAGGGGTGAGTCGCGTCGGTGTACACGTTCCTGCAGCTGTTGTCGTACGCGCCGGTCAGTTCTGCTGGCGTCGGGTACGAGTAGTTGTTGCGCACCGGCAGCTCGCCGCCGCCGTGCAGCACCCACTGCGGATTCGCCGAGCAGTCGGCGATCACCGCGTTCGCGCCCTTTGGCCCGATTCCGCCGGGATCGTTGGTGCAGAGGTTAAACGTGTATGGAGCATCCTCCATCTGCTTCTGCAGGGGGTCGAACGCGGGCAGGTTCTCGAACTTCGGATGCGCAGACGAGCTGCCGACCGCGACGATGCCGAAGTCGCAGCGCATCCAGCGTGCGCCGTTCTTCCACTCGTTCGGCTCGGGAAAGTAGTACTCGAGGTAGACACGCGAGTCGTAGGCGAAGTCGGCGAGGTACGTCGTCTCGGCCTGGTCGCAGACGTTGTACCCGTCTTCGTAGATCGAATCCGGGATCTCGCCCGACTGGTCGATCAGCGTCTTGCTGCTGTGAGGCTCCTGCAGTGGCAGCACCGCGAAGGTGTAGAGCTGGTGCGGCTTGCTGCACGCGACCGGTGGGCGCTTGCCCCAGTTGTCGTAGTCGGCGTAGCTCACGGTCGAAACCCAGCACTCGCCTACGTGAGGCTTGCCCGCGTTCTTCTTCGCGTTCGCCGCTGCGATCTTCTTAGCGTGCGCTGCCTTATCGGCGGACTGCAGGGCCGCCGTTCCGACGATCGTCGCGCAGCCGGCCAGTGCTGCCACGAGGACAAAACTCACCGCAGCGAGGCCGGCACCCCGAATCCATCTGCTGCGCATCACGCGTGCAGACTATCGGCTTCGAGGATCGAGTCGGCGCGCGGGAGTGCGCGCTTTCGCGAAGCGGGCGACTACTTGCGCCCGATCCAGCACTGCAGTGTGTCGTCGCCGTCGTTCCAATCAGACTTCGACGGATAGACCGGGAAAGTCACGTGCGTCGCGTTCGACCAGGGATCCTTGCAACTGAGCACGTAGGCGGTGTTCAGTTGCGCCGCGGTCGGGTACGCGTCGCCAGCCGGCTCCGGAATGATCTCGTCGTCGTAGTAGGTCCACTGTGGGTTTGCGGTGCAATCCGCGTACACCGCACCGGGACCAATTGGAGAGTTGCCCTTTGGGTTGTCGGTGCAGTTGTCGAACACATTCGGGGTGTTGTTGGCAAGCTTGCGGAACGTCCGAAAGTCGGGCAGATTCTCAAACGACGGGTTCGCGTAAGGGCTGCCGAGAGCGAAAACCCCGAAGTCGCAGCGAACCCAGCGCGCACCCGAGTCCCAATCCTTCTGTTCGGGTACATAGGACTCGAAATAGACCCGTCCGTTCGGGTCGAGGTCGTAAAACTGATCGGCTGATCGATCGCCGCAGGTGTCCTGTGCGTCGTTCCACACCGAGTTGACGACGTACCCGGACTTCGTGAACAAGCTGCCGGTGTGCGGATGGCGCAATTGCAGCACCGCGAAGGTGTACAGCTGGTGCGGTGTCGAGCAGTCAACGGATGGGCGGTCGCCCCAGTTCGCGTAGTCGGCGTACTTGACGGTCGCCACCCAACAGGAACCGACGGCCGGCGCTCCGAGTGTCGAATCAGGGTTCGCGGTCGGCTTCGAGCTCGCCGAAACCTTCTTGTGGTGTTCTGTCTGAGCGAGGTTTTTGATCACTACGGTGCCGACGAGCGTCGCGCAGCCCGACAGCCCGACAGTGATAGCGACGGCGAGTGCGAATGCGGCCGTGATCGTGACTGATCGTCGTGTTCTGTGCACGGTCGTTAAACTAGCCCCTCCTAAGATCGATGCATGGCAAATCCGCGTCCGGTAGCGATCGTCACCGGAGCATCCAGCGGCATTGGCCGGGCGACCGCGATTCACCTCGCGGCGAAGGGATGGCTCGTCGTTCTCGTCGCTCGTCGAGCGCGCCAGCTCGACGAGCTCAAGGAGCTCATTCGCACCCGCGGCGGCACCTCGATGGTGATGGTCGCCGACCTCACCAAGCTGAAAGACATCGAGGCGGTCGTCGAGAAGGCGCACGTCGCTGGTGGTCGCATCGACGCGCTGCTCAACATCGCCGGCATGGGCGGCCTCAACCAGGTGATGTCGCCGGACGCGGACGTGCAGACGATGCTCTCGACGAACCTGCTCGCACCGATCCGGCTGATGCGCGCGGTCATCCCGATCATGAAGAGGCAGGGCTTCGGCGCGATAGTGAACGTCGGGTCGGTCAAGGGCGAGATCGCGATCGGAGGGGTCTACTCGGCGACGAAGTTCGGCATTCGTGGGCTCACCGATTCGGTGCGCCGCGAGGTCGCAGGCAGCGGCATCCACGTCTCGCTCGTCGAGCCCGGCTACATCGCGACAGAGATGACCGCACACCGCGCATCCGGGATGCCGGGGCCGGAGGTCGTCGCCGAAGCGATCGAGTCGTGCCTCACTCGTACTCGCCGTCGCGTCATCGTTCCCGGCCGCTACCGCCTGCTGGTGTGGGCGAGCACCCATAGGTCTTGACTCATAATTTCAACAACTCACAACAAAACTTTAGACTCTTCCTCCTGCGATGGCCCTCATGCTGCTTCGGCGGTCCTTCCCCCCGTTGGATCAAAGACCCTGCGGGGCGGCCCTCCCCCGAGATGATCAAGACCCTGCGACCCTTCCCCCACCAGATCCAGTTGCTCCGTCATCGGATCGGGGCCCTGCGGCCCTCCCCCCACCGGATCGGGCTGCTAGTATTTGCCATTGACCCTTTCCCTCCTCCGTCGGATCGGAGTGCCCTGAGATGGCTTGTCCCTACTCTTACACGGAGTGAGAACGAGGAGGACGCGACTCGGTCCAAACTCACAGATTATGTCTCGATCTTTAGATTCGGCGTGACACGCCCAAGTGGAGATAAGTCTCACCGAGTCGACGATCCTAACAAAACATGAATCTTTCTTGGGAATTATAAGAGTGCTACCCAAATCAAACCGGATCCTCTCACTCGCTTGTGCAATTATCTCCTCCTCTCCCCGCCTCATGCTCCCCGCCACCTCTAACCCTCTTTCAACAGGATTTATCCGCCAACTGCACCAAAGATTGTCGACTTGCTGAGTCGTATCGAATCGAGATCCTCGTGATTCGGTACGATACGACCGAGTTGGATGCCCCGAACCCTCCTTCAACAGGATTTATCTGACAACTGCACCAAAATTTGTCGACTCGTTGAGTCGTATCGGATCGGGATCTTCTTGATCCGATACGGCCGAGTCGCATCTAACTCGGCCTGACTAGACTCTCTCTCTCCCCCTCCTCTCTCTCTCTCTCTCACACACACACTGTGACTCGGTCTAACTTGGCCGATCCTGAGGATGATCTGCAGTGTATCAAATTTTTCTAGATATGATACACCACGTTAGAGTCGACCCGAGTTAAACCAAGTCGATAAACCAATGAACTGCACGACTGAAACATTTAGTAAAAAATTAATAAGTTCAATTGAAAACTCGGATCCGGATAACCCAGCAGGAGGTGGGTGAGGGGGAAGAGAGGACACTTTATTAAAAGTCGGGCAATTCTCTCCTCCCCCCCCACTCCCAATTATATTTTCTGCACTGCGTTCACGAACAATGGAGTCTGTTCTTTCAAGCTACTGGAGTGTCAGTTTTCTCACTATTGCAACCTTGAATTTATTTGGCTTTATTGTTGTTTTGGTAGGCCCATGTACGTGGTCATCTAGTAAGGAAGCATTATAAGAAAATTGTCTGGACAGTAGGAATTGTGGAGAAAGCAATATTGAGGTGGAGGCGGAAAGGAAGTGGTTTGAGGGGTTTTAGGTCAGAAAGATTGATCGAGGCCCCTGCCATGCATGATCAAAACAGCAACGAAGATGACTACGATTTCTTGAAAGAAGGCAGAAAACAGACTGAAGCAAGGCTGGAGAAAGCACTCGCTCGGGTGAAATCTATGGTTCAGTACCCAGAAGCCAGAGATCAGTACCGAAGACTGCTGACTACTGTTGACGAGTTTCAGGAGTCCAAGGTACAGTCATTTCATTACTGCTAAATTTTCTGTTAGATGCCTGCATTGAACACTCAAATGAATTTCGTTACAATCCAGTTTCTTGTTTAATGTTTATATATGTGCTTTCCTGTTGTGGTTGATCCTTTATTTGGATTTTTTACTTGATGTCTGACGTGTAACTTTAAATGTTCTGGCTGCCTGGAGGTGCCTTCCAGGGAATCAAAGTACTCTAGCAGAAGCGCAAACCGGCTTTTTTCTCCGTTATAACTTCGCTTTGTTGCACAAATGGAATAATGCCTTGGTACACCTAATGTTGTTGTTGTTGTTGGGTGTATGGCGGCATTATATGTGCAGATCAATTGTTTGTTTGCATATGGATTGATTTGACGACAACGCAGCATTGAAAATAAGGTGCATTTTGAAAAACATATTAAATATTCTCGAATCTGAACGTTGCTTTTGGGGCTGTCCAGTGCGGGTGCCCACTTGTGCAGTTTGCAAACGTAGCTTTATTATCAAATATCATTGAAGTTTTGACAATAAACAATCATCAATAATTTGAATCAGTAACCGGAAGATCAAACACACACTCATAGCTCAAACTGCCATTCGGTGATTTCGGTTTCTGTCGTGTTTCGTTTGGTTCTGTATGCCAAATGTGAATAGACAGCCATTCCGTTAACGCATCCTCCCGTTTCCTTTGGCTAACTATTGTCTGCATGTGTTTGCATGCAGGTGGTACTGGAAAGGGTTTTAAATGATTCTGAGGTTGGTGAAGGTGATATGATGTGCGACATTGATGAGCTTCTGGGAGAAGATGCTCTCATGCCCATCGCTTGACGAACCTGTTCACCAGCATCTTTTGCCATTTGTGTGACTAGGTTTGTATAAATATCTTGCTGACGTAAATTATCAGTTTTGTGTTTATACTTCACTGATCATCCATCCATATGTGGCATATGCAGTAGACTTATAGACTGAATTTGGAGCCTCATTTTAGATCAATCCTGCATTGTCAGAATCAACGAATTTCCCTTATAGATAGATAGATAGACCGTTCTCACTTTTCAGAACCGCCGAGTCTTCTTCTGGTCTTGTAAGCTCGCCCAGCCCTCATAATCATTATTTTTTTCCCGCAACAAAAGGAGGACAAGTTTCTAACTTCACAAAAAGACTCAAACAGTGGTCCCAAGACGCACACGAGTGAAAACCCGTAAACAGCAGGCAAACATCTCTCAAACTTTCTGCATAGCCTTAATCTTATGATCTGCACCATTTTTCATTGTTCTAAAGGTCATCTCCTGGCACTCCATATACCCACTGAAGCATTCATGCAAACAAGAGCTCCAATCCTTGTTGCCTTCAAATTTAACATTCGGGTCATCGTTTGTCAGTTTTTTGTCTTTTTCTCCTTCACTCTTCATATCACAATATTTCACAAAATGTCCCCCAACTCGCTTCCTAGAAATTCCAAGGTCAAAGCTACACAATACCATTGACTGAGCCCACCAGAAATGGATAAAGAAGTTCTTTGAACCCAGTAGAAATGAATAAAGAAGAACTGAAGTCCAAAGTCAAAGTCAGCCAATAGTGTTCATTGAACCCAGTAGAAATGAATAAAGAAAAACTCTGGGAACTGTGCAGAAGTTTTAACATGCCGACGAGAAACAGATGCACCTCGTAAGAGTTCTTTTGTCTGAAAACGTCATACACTTCCAACATGTTATATAATGAAACACGCTGTATACATCTACTATACATCGGAACAAATGGCATGATCCAAATCACATTTACCAGTACCCAATGGAAGCCTATGTATTGTAAATCGAGAATGTAGTCAATAAATAGGGAGATAGCACCAACACAAGGATCAACACCAAGAGAGCCGATAATACAGACGATACTGTTGGAGAGAAGGGAAAATTTTAACGTGACCTATAGCAGGCAAAAATTTCAGCAATGTCAGGTAGCAATTGAAGTATAATGACTAGTAATCATGTGAAACATATGCAATCTTGAAAGAAAAGGAAATGCGCTATATCCAGAACAGTCGTCAATGAGACAAGTTTAGAACCGAGCCCATATGCTAAGATCTCATTGAACATTATCGGCTGTAAGAGAACTCGGTCAGTCTATAGCAGACCGGAAGTATACTCTCAATTTAAAACATTTGGAGTGTGTTTGCCAACATTAACGTAACACATCATAAGCGTCCGTTGCCGCCAAGACCTTAGCATGGATCTGCCCAGGTCGTGATCCTTAGTATAAGGGTAAGCAACGAAGATGCTGCAGGCAACATTCCTTGATGAAACCCATCAAAGAGATGACGATTAATGTCATGTCCTGACTCTAATCAGTTCAACTAAATCTAAATTAGAGCTATATGACGTCTAACCTCCTAATTTACTTTTGCAAAATTGCCTGCTGCCTTCATGGGTTTGCCTCTACGCACGGGAACCGACGGGTGTGCTCTACCATGGTGACAACTTAACACCCATGGAGTGCTGTCAGATTCTCCTACAACCGGCAAGCTTATATGGATCAAGATCAAGCAATTACCGTATCCAAGCTATAAGATGATCGGCTATGGAAATTTAAAAGGGAAAAAAGAAGAAGTGGAATGACCAAACAAAATTGCTCAGGAAGAAAACGCTGCGTACCTCAAGACTTAAAAAACGGCAGTGGATACCGTACGCAGTGGATCACAAGGCAGCAGCGTCCACCGCAAGCGTGACGACGCACGAAAGCTCGGGGGTTCGCTCGATGGCGCACAGTCGACAGGGCTGCTGCGGTTTTCTCCTGAATCTTTGTCCCCCGGAGTAAAAATCTGCAAATAAATGAAGACGGCATGAAACGCGCGATGTTCGAATTCGATCGATAAAAAAGGTGGGCAGGGTGAGTGGATGCAAACTCGAACACCTTTTACAAAAACGACAAGTTTCACAACAAGAGGGGGAGGAAGCAAGAGCATTGGCCATCTGGGATCAGAATGCAAACAAAGGGAGCCGCCATCTGGAAAGGGAGTATGAGTGCCTTCATGAAATAAAGTTCATAAGGTGCCCAACAACACACGCGCACACACACACACACGCTTGAAGTCTCCCTATCCGTGGAACCGGCTTGCCCCCGACCAGGACGGCAAACTGACGTCGGGAGAGATTGCCATAACACAAACCCACCCTTACACACATAAATACACACTACACACGCACACACTACACACAGATTGTGTAGCGATGACGGAGGTGCTCTCCCCCCGGAACTGAAAAATGGCGACGAGTGGGTGGTGGGCCAACCAGAGACATTCCCAACCCCTAGATCTGTGTGCAGGATCAGACGCTTTTGGTGCGACTGCCTCGGCGGACACCGGAGGCCGAAGGATGAGAGAGCGCCCACGGTGCACTGCCAGAATCATGAGGAGGGAAAGAGATGCAGAAAGCAATAGGGAAAGCTGGAGATGATTGGAATGGCTTACATGGGAATAATATTGTTGGGTCGATAGACCCTGAATCACGGAGATACTCCGTAGTCCGACGGTGTCGACGATACGCCGTACTTCTCGTCGGACGTTACATAGTAACAATTCTTTCAATTGTTTTGAAACAATTTCCGGGTGCAACACCACAGCTCTAGGTTCCCTCCTAAACATCCTGTTGTTTACATTGTTAACTTTTATGCTTCCAGTGATATGATGCCTCTCTCTCTCTCTCTCTAAAATTTCATATTATCTGAATCACACCATTATAACTGCCCCCCATTGAAAGTCACACAATTGAGAAGGACTGGAGATTTATAATTCCAGGTACATAGAAGAAATGCATCAGCATCTCCCTTTTCTTGTGTGTGCCGCAACCTGACCTGAACCAGAACTAGCGAGGATCAGACCTGCCCTTTTTTTATTCCTTGATAAAGAGTAACTTCAGTTTGTATGCTAGCTAAAATCCTAGCTTTCTTTTTTTTTTCCTTTTCTCTGTCCCGTTTCTGATTATTGTGGTATTGTGAAGTTCCTTCCTTCTAACTATGCAATTATGTCACAAAATTCACCAAGAAAGTTTTCATTTCAAGGACACTCCTCCCCATTTTCCATAATCCCTCTTTGAGTGTAGAAGCTAAAGTACTGTCAATACACTAAGGTGACAGTGGGATGTTATTTAGAGAGTGTTGTATTTGGTAGCCTGAATTGTTTGATAATCTGAAGTTACTCCTCCCCATTTTCCATTAGCACTCTCTCTGGGTAAATGCAAAAATGCTGTCAATGCATTGAGGTGATGTGACAATGAAGGGTTATTGAGAGATGAATTGGCATATTTGGGTCCACCCAGATACCTTGAGTTTGCATTAGCAAATTGTATTTTGTAAAGGTGAATATAGCTTTTGATCATTTTGCTATATACTTTCCGGACAAAGTTTGTAATTCATCCTTCAAGTGGAACTAGTTGTGGCTAAGGGTAATGAAGCTAACTCCAAATGATTCCTCTAAGATGGGTGCCAATGAGGTTGAATGTAAGTTGAATATCTTGTGTGAGTGTGGAATTGAATCTGGCATATTCTCCACAACCTGTTCAGATGGAGCCCCTGAGCACCGGACCTGAATGTAGCAGACTAGCTCCATGTTTTCTTCTAGGATTGCCAAGGGCACCAACCTCTATAATAGTCAAAATACCACATTTGTTGTTCATATCATCTGGCACCCTTTTGCCTGTTTCTCTGCACATTGTTTTTGGCTCTATCATGAATAAACTTCTATTGGCAAGCATCCAACTTTTGCCACCTTCATCATACATGTTATGCCCCCCTTGAAGGGATTGCTATATTCATGCTTATGTTAACCATTTCATTCTCTCTCTCTTTCCTCAAAGTACATGAGTTACCGTACGATGTACCAATAGAAAGTTGAGTATCATCTGTGAGAAAGGGAGGGAGCGAGAGAGGCCGTGGAGAGAGAGGGGGGGGCAAGAGGGAGAAAGAGAGGGTCGGCTCTATCCTGCAGGGAGCCACCCTCTTTCTCTATATAAATAGGCTAATTCCCAAAATATAAAAGTACAGAAATACCCTCATAAAGAGGGCGACCAGAAAGACTAGGGAAAATTACACATCAATCCATCCATTAAGAACGGAAAATTAGAAAAATGCCCAAATTGCCCTTTTAACTGTTCATGTCTACACACTTGCTCTCAAGTTGAGCATTAGACGTCACACATGCCTGGCTTTGCTTAAACTTGAAACAAACTGAGCCTTCGTCAAGGTTTTGGTGAAAAGTTCTGCAACTTGATCTTGAGACTTCACATATGGTAAGCACAACTCCGTAACGTTCAATTTTTCTCTAATAAAATGCTGGTCAATCTCAATGTGCTTGGTCCGGTCATGATGCACTGGATTGTTAGCAATGTTGATTGTTTCTTTATCATCACAATAGCTCCACTTGAATTCCTAGATCACCAAGAAGTCTTAATGGCAGTAACTCAGTAAGACCATGTGCTATTGCCTTGTACTCTACTTCAGCACTAGACCTGTCACACACTGTTTGTTTCTTGCTTCTCCAAGTAACTTGGTTTCATCCAAGTAGAGTGCAATGTCCAATGGTTGACCTCCTATCATCTTTAGAACCATTCCAGTCTACATTATCATATCCTTTAATATTCAGATGATTAGTTTTCCTGAAAAGAATACCTTTCCCCGGACAAGATTTCAAGTATGTCAGGATCTGTTCCATAGCTGTCATATGAGACATCTGAGAAGCATGCATATATTGGCTTACCACACCAACATATGATAAATCAGTTCCGATTAAGGGAAGAATTGAAAGATACAAAAGCTTCCCAACTAGTCGCTGATACAAGCCACTATCTTCTGGAGAAAGTTTTTCACCATCCTGTTCAGTCAAACTATGATTGAGTTCAAACTATGATTGAGAAATTAGGGTAGCTACAGGTACACACCCCAATTTTTCTGTTTTAACCAGTAGGCCTAAAACAAACGCTTCTGCAGGAAAAGCAGGCTGAGATTACCCGTCGTCTGGGTAAAACCCTGAAGGTTACGCATGTAGCCTCGCGCAGTCAGAACTCTGCCATGAACACCGCCGGCGTCCGTTTCAGTACCGATGCCTTTGCGGTTGCCGATGATCCGGAAGTCGACATTCTGGTCGAGAGCATGGGAGGAATGGATCCCGCGCTGCCATTGATTTTACGCGCCATCGAGAATGGCAAGCACGTAGTGACGGCGAACAAGGCACTGCTCGCCAAGCACGGCTTCAAGATGGCGCAGCTCGCCGATGGCCAAGTCGCCGCCGATCTGGAGATCGATCGATGACGGCACCGATCGACAGCAAGAGCGCCGCGGCCTGTCTGACTGCCCTGCGCTTGGTCCGCGAGCTTCGGAGCCGGATCGCCAGCGAGCTTGCCATTGCCGGCGCCCACGTCCTGGCCGACACCGACCTTGCCGCCAGCATCGACTGCGTCCGGTCATGGTTCGACGACGGCGAGGCCACACTGCAGGACGCCCTGCGCTCGGCGGAGACCGAACTGGGCCGCGCCGATGAGGCGGAATACGAGCGCCGGGTCGTGCCCCATGCCGCCTGAAATCACCTTCTGCGAGGACTGCGAGAACCTGCACTCGGACAGCCGGAGCGGCCCCGCCTTCCGGGCGATGTGCGCCAAGTTCCCGCGCTACTACGGCCACGGCTTCGTCAGCCGCACGCTGTGGGACAAGGACCCGCCGTTCTTCCTGTGCTCGCAGATCAACAATGGCCACTGCCCGCTGTTCGAACCGAAGCGGCAGCCGCCGGAGACAGACGATGCTGCCTGACCTCAACCATTCCGCCACCTTCTGGCTCCGGCAAGCCCTGAGGGACGCGCACATGCTCAATGGGCTGATGGAGCGTGGCGCCGTGCCGGAGATGCCGCAGCACCCGGAGATGACGCCGTACATGCTCCGCCGGCTGGCGGACCAGATCGAGGCCGCGACCAAGACCAGGAGGGCGGCGTGATCGACTTCGCTCGCTTGGCGGCCCCGTTCGATCCTGACCGCGTGTCCTGGCGCGTCGGGTCGACCACGCAGGACAAGTCCAAGGGCATGGCCCTGGCCTATATCGACAGCCGCGACGTGATGGAGCGTCTCGACGCGGTCTGCGGCATCGGCGGCTGGCAATGCCGGTACCCGCACGTCGACAAAAAGACCTGTTGCGACATCGGCATCAGGGTCGGCGACGAATGGGTGTGGAAAGCGGATGGCGCCGGTGACAGCGATGTCGAGGCCGAGAAGGGCGCCTTCTCCGATGCCTTCAAGCGCGCCGCCGTGAAGTGGGGCATCGGCCGCTACCTCTACGACGTCGACAGCCCATGGGTGGAACTCGAGCCGGCCGGCCGCAGTCAGAAGATCAAGGCCAGCGAGATGGGCAAGCTGCGCGCCGCCCTGGTCCGTGGCGCCGGCAAGAGCCCGGCTGCGGCGCCGCCGCCTCCACCGCCTCCGCCGCCGACAGCCCCGCAGATCACGCCGGACGCGGCCGAGTGGATGGCCTGGGCGAAGGAGCGGGCTGCCGAGTACAAGGACGCGCCGACGCTCGATGACCTGGAGTTCGCCATCAAGCGGAACCTCATCGAGATGAACAAGTGCGAGAAGGCGTCGCCGGTCGCGCACAAGAAGCTGCTCGGCACCATCGCGCAGATGCGCGCCCAGCTTGACAGCCCACGGTGACCGGCTCTCCGGAGCCGGCCATCGCGGACTGTTAGAGGACCACGAACATGCTCACAACCACCCTTTCGGCGATCCGCGCCGCCAAGCCATGCGCGGAAGGCTACGAGACGCTCTGCACACATCTCGGCGGCATTCGCAAGTTCGGCAAAGACACGCCGTTCCCGGTTGCCACGATTCTCGACAGCAACAACGTCGCCGATACCTGCTGGGTGCTTGGCGAGGTCTGCGGTGAGGCAGGCTGGACGATCCTCGGCCTGTGGGCTGCCGACTGCGCCGAGCGCTCGCTGCCGGCCTTCGAGAATTTACTGAAGGACGACCCACGACCCCGGAATGCCATCGCCGTCCTGCGCCGCGACCTGTACGGGACGCGGATCGTCGAACGCCGTGCGGCCCGCAAGCGCTCGGTCCCCGAGGCTCAGCCTCAGGCCGAGGCACCACGGGCCAGGCAGGCGATGCGGCTCGTCGTCACCGAGGGTCCGTTGACCGGCACGATCGTCCCGCTGGGCTCGTCGTCCGTGCTCATCGGCCGCGCGCCCGGCTGCACGCTGGTGCTCGACGACGACTACTCGTCCTCGCGGCACGCGCGGATCTTCCCGCAGGCCGGCGCCTGGTTCGTCGAGGACCTGGGCTCCACGAACGGGACGTTCGTCGGCGACCAGCGCGTCGAGGCGCCCACGCAGCTCGCGACCGGTACACCGGTGCGCGTGGGCCAGAGCGTGATCGAGCTGCAGAGGTGACCGTCGCCCTCCGCTACGCGGCCCGGTCCGACGTCGGGCTACCTTCAAACCACGTGATCCAAAAATTAGGGTTCGTGCATGACAAAATTAGGTCCTATTTATAGGGTGACCTAGGGCTAAGTTTTTAGGTCGAATTAGGAGTCCTATGCGGTGTCAATTTGATCCCCTAAGAGTCCTGGACAAGTTTACTTGCTAGATCACATCGATCCATGGCGATTGGGAGGATAAAAAAATTTAATCTTTCAATGTCTTTCCAACTTCCATTTACGGAACTTGAACGTGGTTTTGTCTGGATAGCGACCTACCAGAACATGGTGGATCGCGTGACTGTGACCTTCCTTCAACCGAGAAATTTGAATTTCATTCAAACTCCCTTTCAATTATCCCTTAATTCTCTTATTTATCCAACTTAATTAGGGAAATAGTCCCTATGACGTCTCTAGGGCTAGGCTTGGGCCAAAAGGCTCAATTAATGGGTTTAAAGCCCATTTTAAATGGGTAATTTACCTATTAATAGTTGGACCCATAATAAATCAATAATTAAGCCCATTTAAGCCTTTTAAGTCTATTAAATGCTTAATTAATTCTATTTAATTCCTGAAAAATCTTAAAAATTTCAGATAAATTCTAGAGGTGCTACAGTAGGGGCTTATTGTCTGACTCACGTCACGTTACCGCAAATGAATAACTTGGAATGTTCTTGTATATTATTTGTCACAGTGTTTCAAGTGGTGCATTATGTGAGACATTTCAGCACTCCTCCCAAACAATCAGCTATTATCTGAATCGTCTCGCGCTTGCGTAGTATCATTAAATGACGATTTCATCCAACTCCCAGCACAAACAAATGAATGCCACTCCCATGTATGTGACAAGGACATGTTCTACCCTTTTAAGGTGAGTTGTATGTGATGATGGCTTATTTTAATAATGCTCCTTTATAGGCATCTAACAATATGTTTGAACTATGGGATGCAGTGGGTGCGATCAATGGGACTCATATTCCTGCAAAGGTGCCGATTTGTGACCAACGTCGCTTTTGCAACCGCAAACAATATATTACACAAAATGTAATGACTTTGATGTCCTTATTTCAATATGTTTGCATTGGGATGGATGGTTCAGCTGCCGACATAAAAGTCCTAAGATGGAGCATAGACGAAGGAGGCTTCACTGTACCTTGGGGAAAATATTATCTAGTGGATGCTGATTATGCGAACACCCAATCATTTTTGGCTCCTTACTGAGGCCATCGATACCACATCTCTAAATGTCGTGGTAGTCGGGGGGTGCCATTTGCAAACAAGAAGGAGAAGTTTAATCATCGTCATGTTCAACTCTGAAATATTGTGGAACGTACCTTTGGTGTCTTAAAGATGAGATTTCAGATGTTGCGAGAGGGAAATTGTTATCCTTGGTTCATAGACGAAAGATTATACTTGCATGCTACGTGATCCAAAATTTTATACATCGGGAGTAAGGGTATGATTGGTACTTCCATAGGGTGACAGATGCTGATGTGACAATTGAAGAAACTGGTGATGTTGAGGTCCCAAATGACATATCTCTTAGCCAAAGTGATGTTGCAGTTGAGAAGCATCTTAAAAACCGCATTGCTGATGCAATTTGGGGTGGCAATAGATAGGAGTACTTCATTTTATGTTGCATGCATGGATGTATTTGCGAACTTATTCTTGGGCTTTGTTATTATATGTTTCACAAATATTTTTTAATTTTCACAATTATGCTTTATGGTAAGGGGATGGCTACTAAGGGGGATTCAGGGTTTATGTTGCTGGTGTATTGGAAGAGTTGCCGGTGTTTTTCATATTAGTGGAGTGATGAAACCTTATATTTGTTTTTAGTGTACTAAATGGCAATTGGTCGGATCCCAGAGATGAATAATGACACTTGCAATGTTTGTTTTTATGAGAGGAACTCCTGCATGCAGGCACATCAGTGAACATGCTAGCTAATTTGAAATTTTACTCTACTTCAGAGCTTATGTTTCACTAAATTTGCACAGTAAGTTTGATCCCAAATTGTAGATAGCTTATGCAGTGGATAGAACAATGGAGCACAAAATTACCACGGTCATTCATGTCATTGTTCAGTCCTAACACCTATTTTTTATCTATTTATCTACGCATGTGTTTTAATTATTCTATTTTTCTTCAAAGCACATGCTTCATTAAACAGGTGAGCACAATTGTGTAGATAACTTGTGCAACTCACAAAACCCTTGAGCATAAATTTACCAAGGTCAGTCATGCCATTATTCAGTTCTAAACACTATTTTCTGTATTTATCTAAATGCAGGTTTAGGTGACAGGAAATTTACAAGATGGAAATGCACTTGTTAAAGTGGCTTCACCACTCAGGATTAATTGCAGGCTAGCTAGCTGCTTGAAATGGCCCAGACATACTTACTTATGATATTGTTGTAGTTTTGTCGTTACAAGAACTTTTTTAATTATTAGATTAGTGGGCAAATGTGGCTTGTGTCTGAAGGCATATGGTCAGATTATGACATGAACTGAATAGAAAAAAACTAGCAAACTGCACTACTTACTAGGTTCATCCAGAGACAATGTAAAGTAGTTAAATGATGTAGAAATTAATAGCTCATATACAAAGTCATGTTTTCGCACTACACATGTTCAAATGCTTAGCAGGCACACAAGCAGATGTAATATTGAACACAATGAATTGCACTAGAGTAGAGCAAATCTCACAGCAGATGAGATCAACACTTGAGCAAACTCACGAAGTCTTAGACTCTACTAGGCACTCAGATAATCATCTGGCATGTATAAGCTACTTCAATGGACAACAGATATCTTATCTCAGAACAAATGGATCATGCAAAAATAGATATCGAGCATATAATGCTCAATCAAACATGTTGACACAACCTGGGAAGGAGATAGAAGATATGGAGTTGGACAATCACACAATCACACACCAAAGAGCAAGGAGATTTTAGGTGGTTCGATTGCTTCCAGCAATCTACGTCCACCCCGTACTCAAACTACAGTGAGGATTTCTACTGATGCACAGCTTAACCACTGATCCACAGCTTCGGGGATGAATCCCTACAACCCACTGATCCACAACTTTGAGGAAAAAATCCCAAGCTATTGAGCCTCACAGCTTGCTTAACTGAGGAAGAGATCCTCACCGCAGAGCAACATAGCTTGCTGACCGAGGAACCAATCCTCATCATTGAGCAACACAGCTTGCTATTTGAGGAACCAATTCTCGCCGCTGCCTCACAGCTTGTTAGAACGTAGCAAAGAAAACTGAGAAACAAAAACCCAAAAGAAGACAAGACAAGATGTAGCTCTGTAGAGCAAACGACTCTGGATTTCATCCACGAATCATTGCACAGACACATCTTCAATTTGAAACTTCATTGCATGCTACTCTCTTTTCAGCTCTCTCTGGCTCTCCTTGCTCCTTTCTCTGTTCATTCTCTGATACTCCCTCTCTGATCACACTTTCTTCTTCCTTTTCCTCTCTTTCTTTCTCTCTAAACAGTTCTGTCTTTTCTACTCTATCGTAGCTCCTCTCTATTCACTTCTTCCACTGGCAACACTATATCCATTTTTTTCTTCACTGCTCTTCTTCTTCTTTCTCCTCTCTTTCTTTCTATCTTGCTCATGCCTTTTCTCCTGGCGTTTTCTTCCCTTCCCCCTTGTCTTCCCTTTTATCCTCGAGCATGAATCTTGTGGTCCCCACGAGATTCTCTTTGGGGAGTTTGGATGGAATGCTCCAGCCAAAGAAATTCTCAAAGGTGCTTTGATCCGAGAATCCACGTGTTATAGAGAGGTGAGAAGCTTTCCATGTGGCAGAAATTTCTGCTGGACTATGCGCCTTGGATCATTTGCCAAGTAGGGTAACATTCAAACCACATGACCTTACAAGTGCTCACTTTAATTCACGTGCCAATGATTGGGGTTCGAAACCATAAGTTATCATATTCCCAGTCACGTGACTTGTTGATTTTGTGGCTGTTAAAAATTTGTTGACCCTTTTTATCTAAAACCACTACTACTGATTTAATGGGAAATTCACTTGAGCTCTATTGACTTCCGAGAACTTCAGCTAGCTTGGAATCTGCTGACTTAGAGAATTAGGCTGACCTACTGATCAACTATTGACTATATGAGCTTGCTGTTGTTGCTGACCATAGGACTAAGTTGCTAGAGCCCTTGAGCTTTTCTTGATGATAGCTGATGACTTTAGTTGGAGGCATCAACACTTGTTAACCTAATTGTCTTCTAAGCCTAAGCATAGTGTGTTGCATGCATTGAGTCAACGAATTATGAGGTTAATGCAATTTGATTGTGCTCACTGAGGCATTTCATGACCCACTTCTTCTTCTTCTTCATTGGATTTGACTCATCTAGGTAAGGGCCACTGATCATAGCTTTTCATATGCCTTGTCATGCTAATCCAGCTTGTAAGATAACATCTAGCTTTAGCTGACTTGATTAGAGTGTATTCGCATACTACTTTAGACTGAATTTCACTGGATACCCTCAACACTTCTACTGCAAAGACCTGATGCATGTGTAGATGTAAGATGCATCGACCTATCTCTGTCAAGACTGAATATTGTGCTTCTGCACCGTCATATCCAAGCAATGGTCGAACTACTGCATCGACCTGCCTCTTGAGTGCTCAGACCTTTTTGGCTATGATTTTGGTTCTACTGCCTCGACATGCGTTTTAAGTGCACTGACCTGCTTGATCAAGAATTGCTGATGTGCATCGACCTGATTTCCATGATGGACTTTCTACATCGACCTATCTTACAGCAAGACCCATCATGCTTCGACCTGTCTAGCACGAGACTCTTTGATGCATCGACCTACCTAGTATGAGACTCTTTGATGCATCGGCCTGTCTCTTCAAGATGAACTTGTCGCATCGACCTTACTTGCCAGAATTGTTTCTTATGCATCGACCTGATATGCATAAAATCTCCTCTGCATCGACCTGATAAGCATAAAAACTCCTTGATGCATCGACCAGTTGGCTTTGAAGTGTTGATGTGCATCGACTTGAGTGTCATTAGCTGACACTGTTGCACCAACTTCTCAAAAATATTACACATGAATATCTTGATGCGTCGAGGCATATGAATGTTGTTTTGACTTGTTGGCCTTCTTTCACCATTATTGCACTGACTTGAGAACATCCAACAACATGCGCATAGACGCATGAAAATGCATCGACTCAATAGTCTACAAGTCATGAGTGTATCTCCAGGTATGCATCGACCTGACTACCATGAAACTCTTCAGTTGCATCGACCTGACTACTCTTCTTCCAGTGGTAACCTGGCGTTTCTTTCTGCAAGAGTCAACTTCCTGTGTCGACACTTTTTGAAACTGGTTTAGTAAAAACTTCAGTTGACTTCACTGACTTGTTGATTTGTCTTAAGAACCTATTCTTAAAGAGTTCAACACACATACTTCTATATATGATGAGATCATAATGACATCAATAAATGCATCAAGACCAATGGAACATCAACCCAAATGAATTCATCTATGACATCATCAAAAACACATTCACACACAGACTCATGATGAGTCATAGTGTTTGACATCATCAAAATCACAAGAATACTCCCCCTTTTTGATGATGACAACACTATGAGTCATTAATCATTATGCTAAGGCTAATGTCACAGACTTATATCAAACTCATCTCTCCCTTTGACATCATCAAAAGAAGGTAAATGCTTAGACATGAATTGCAGACAGCAAGTGAAGCCAATTTTCCCTTGAAAAGGTTAAAAGATCTCCCCGTTTGACAAAGCAGAGGGATTCGAATGGGAGCCAATCAGGAAGCATGCAGGGATAATCATGCACAATTGCAGGTCAAGTTGAATTTCATCACAGAGAGCAAAATCTAATATGGAGTTGAATGTGTAGTGAAGTTGAAAATAGATGATGTGAGTAATCCAAGTGCAAGAGTTCCAAATGTAATGATTTCTGAGTTAAGGTCTAATAATTGAAGAAGATTTTCAATGAGATACCAATTTCATAAATCTAGAAATGAAGATATTTCAGAGTCTTCAATTATAAGGGCTTCTGAAGTAACTTTATTGAATAGCATGGTTTAAATATATTGTATTCAAAGTTCGTCAATAAGGTTCTATAATCATATCTAAAATCAAAGTTTTTTTTAAAAAAATGAACCAGCCTATCATGTTAACATCTTGTTTAACCTTCCTTTTTTCTTACTCGTTCAAATTTTAAGGACCCCTTTAGGAGTTACAAGAAGTAGTATTTAGGATAAACAACCATGATAGCATCTGAATTTGACCAGGGTTACTTCAATTTTTCTTTTGCAGCCATTTTCTAGATTTTTCTTTTCTTAAACAGTAATTTTCATATCAAATTTTTAGGAGCAATCGAGTTTAGTACACACCTTGTAACTAGAGGATACATGTTGTTTAGACTCTAATATCCCTAATTACTTAGTGTGACTGACTGTCATGTCTCACATTGAACAGAGATAGCTGGGGCACTTCATGACATAGGTTGACTCCATTTCTTTGATGAAGGTCCCAGTTTCTTGGTGCAACCTTGCCATTGCTCTGCCTTATATTTTCAAAGATTTTTCAATGAATTCTCAGCAGAGATAACTATGACACTTCATGACTCAGTCCTTTGGACATGCTTTCTCAGTGATCAAAGTTATTACTCTGACTACTTTTACCTTAGGTATTTTCAAATCTTACATATGTTTAAAAATAACACTCGATGCCTGTATCTCCATCAAAGTAAGCCATGATATTAAAATTTTTAGATTTTTGAAGGTTTTACATGACATAACATGAAGCAACAGGTTAAGATTTATTAAAAATATATAGGACTCAGATATTTTTAAGAAATTCATATCCAAACACAATGAAGACAATAAACTTAAACCAACTAAATGCTTTAGACATCCATAAACTTGTATAGTGGAAGATTCCTTTTTATTATTTTTAGATTTATGATTGAGGTACACAGATTGAAATCTTCCTAAATTTCTAGACAAGAAATTTTGAGAGCAGCCTATTTCCCACATAAATAATAATATGACCAGGTTCAGGGGGATTTGTTTATAGTGTAGCAGGATGAGTGTTAGTTTGTCAAAAATTCTCACAGGAATGTGCAAAAATGGACATGCAACCGATATGATATCATTTTGAAGACATTTAGCTGTGAATTTGACATGAGAATTCAAGATACCACAAGTTTGAAATGGTTTCAGTCAGATCAACTCAAGAATGCAATGATAGAGATATCAATCATAGCAGCTATCAAGGAATGTGAATCATAATGCAAGCTTGTAATCAACCTACAACTGGGATCAGTACTAGGCGGAGGTTGGATCCAAGGATCTCATCATGCAAGGGGTAAATTTTTAAATAGGCCTGACCTATCTTTCCAGTTACATCTTGTCATATATTGTCTAGTTGTTACAAGAAGTGAGCAAATTTAGCAGGCAACTGATAGATCAATTATATAGCAATGAAAATTAAGCAGATAAAGATAGTAAGCTCTCTCTCAACAAATGTAGAAGCAGCAGACAGTAGATTCTATAGTGGATAAGAATGAAAATCAGATGGGCTAGAATAAAGAGTCGACCAAGAATACAGTGAATTTTTACTAAATTTGCACTAGGAAACATCAAGGTTCAAAGAACACAACCAAGAGATAGGCTCAGACTGAAGAATAGGACTTATGTTGACCGAAATGAACAATTTGGTCGAGCGGAATAGACTGTGAGTGAAATTAAAGATAGATAAAAAAATTGTTCAGCCAAACAAACAATCCATGACATATGCTCCCCCTGAATGTATGCATGAGCTACCGATGCTTTTGGCAACTTCATTCCGGCGAACGAAGAGTTTCTTTGCGAGTTCAAAACCCACAATACCAAGTCTTTCACGAACCTGGTAGCGCTGCGCGTCAAGGAGGCGAAGGCTGAGCACTACCGTCAGATGCAAACATACATGCGCAAGCGAAACTTGCGGTATGCCCTCTACATGGCGGTCAACAAGAATGATGACGACCTTTATCTTGAAGTCGTAGCCGCCGACTATGCGATGGGCGACGAAATGGTCGCTAAGGCGAACGTCATCATTAACGCTCGGCAGCCGCCCGAACGGATATCGTCAAGCCCGACCAACATGGAATGCAAGTGGTGCGACTTCTACAAGCTTTGTCACTATGCCGAGCCGATGGAAAAGAGCTGTCGCACATGCAAGCATTCCGTTCCTGTGGAAGCAGGGGAATGGCAATGCGGCAAATGGAACCAACTGATCCCCAGTGACTTCGTCCCTCAAGGATGCAATGATTACGAACCTATAACGGATTGAGGTTCGACCATGATCGAAGATGGCTACTACATTGTCGAAGTCGACGGCGAGCGAACAATTGCCGAGCATTTTGAAGGGACTTGGCATCAGCTCGGTATCGACTATGATGTTTGGCAGTATACCGAGCGCGGTCCTATTCCGGTTAAGTTGATCGCCAAAATCAACATTGAGACGTTGGAAATAGTAACGCTATGAAGTCTCGATACTATCAGGACGAAGCGTTAGATTCGCTCTTTCGCTTCTTCTCTGAGCATCCAGACGTGATGGACAATCCGGTCATTGCCATGCCGACAGGCACAGGCAAGGCGGTCGTTATTGCGCTCTTCATTAAGCGAGTTTTGCAGGCATGGGCAAATCAGCGAATAATGATGCTGACCCATGTCAAGGAACTTGTTGAGCAGAACGCCGACAAGCTGCGCACCGTCTGGCCTCATGCCCCGCTCGGCATTTACTCGGCAGGCCTCGGCGAGAAAACGGCTTATATGCCGATCACTTTCGCTGGCATTCAGTCTGCCAAGAACAACCCTGAACTATTCGGCCATCAAGACCTTGTCATCATTGACGAGTGCCATCTTGTGTCGCCGGACGATGAAGCGAGTTATAAGGTCTTCATCAAGGCACTGCGCAAAAAGAATCCGAACCTGCGCGTCATCGGTCTGTCAGCAACCGCCTATCGTCTCGGGCTCGGTATGATCACCGAAGGCGGGGTCTTCACGCATATCTGTTACGACATAACAAGTCTAGCGGCTTTCAACCGTCTTATCGATGAGGGCTACTTGTCGCTGCTCATCCCGAAGCCGACACAGACGCAACTTGAAGTCGATGGTGTCAAGAAACGCGGCGGTGAGTTCGTTGAAAAGGATTTGCAGAACGCGGTCGTCAAATACGAGCTGACTAAAGCGGCCTTGCAAGAAGCCTGTCACAAAGCACAGAACCGATACCATTGGTTGATCTTCGCGACAGGTCGCGAGCACGTCTATATGATCTCCGACATCCTGGACGAGCTCGGGATCAGTAACGCGGTCGTGCATTCGAACAGTAAGCAGTTCCCCCTGACCGATGCCGAGCGAGACGACAATATTGCTCGCTTCAAAGCAGGGCAGGTTCGTGCGCTAATCAACGCCAACGTGCTCACAACGGGTTTCGACTTCCCAGCTCTCGATTGCATCATCCTGCTCAGGCCGACGAACTCACCAGTGTTGCATGTCCAAATTCTCGGCCGCGGCACACGACCCTTCTATGCGGATGGTTTTGACCTTGAAACCACAGAAGGGCGACATGCGGCCATGCTCGCTTCATACAAGCAAAACTGCCTTGTGCTCGATTTTGCTGGCAATGTGCAGCGCTTGGGGCCAATCAATGACCCTCGCATCCCGAAGCGAAAAGGCGAAGGAACTGGGGAGATACCTGTCAAACAATGCGAGGTCTGCGAAACCCTCAATCATATCTCGGCGCGCTTTTGCATCGAGTGCGGTCACGAGTTCCCAATTCAACAAAAGATCACCGAGAGGGCATCAAGCCTTGCGCTGATCGTTCGAGACGAACCGCAGGTCGAGCTCTTCAACGTTGATCGTGTAACATACGAGAAGCGACGCGGATCAATTGGAAAGCCGCCTCATTTGCGTGTGTCTTACTACTGTGGTGTTCGCCGCTTTACCGAGACCGTTTGCTTGGAGCATCACACCAGCCCAATTATCACCAAGGCTCGCGGCTGGTGGCGCGAGCGAGTAGATATAGAACCTCCAATGACGATTGACGATGCCTTGCAGGTCGTAGATCGTCTCCGCGAACCCAAACAAATCAGAGTTTGGGTAAATCAGAAGTTCCCAACTGTGCTTGCGCACTTATTCGAAAAGGAAACTACAAATGTCCAATACGCCCGTCCAAGCTTCGAAACCCGTCAGCAGGTCTGAACTCGGCCGACTGGTCGAAAGCCTCGGCAACGAGAAGCCATTTCCAAGCTCTTTAGGAGGCAGAACAAGATGCCGACAACCGGAGGAGGGACCTCGAATTCCAAGTGGGGGAGCATGTCTTCCTAAAGATCTCACCCACTCGTGGAATTAGAAGATTCGGCATCAAAGGGAAGTTAAGTCTGAGATTCATCGGCCCTTTCGAAGTTCTGGAACGAATCGGCGAGGTAGCATACAAGCTAGCTTTGCCCCCACAATTGGCCTGTGTACACGACATATTCCATGTATGCATGTTAAGGAAATGCGTCTATGATCCGTCGCACGTGATTCAATTTGAAGATTTGAGGCTGCAAAAGGATCTATCATACGAAGAATGACCAGTAAAAATATTAGATCGAAAATTACACCAACTAAGAAATCGGGCCATTCCCAGCCAGCTATTTCAGCTCTAAGCTAAACCCTGCTCAACACACTAGTCACAAAAACAAAGAGAAGAGGAGACAAAGGGTCTCCTTGGCGGAGCCCCCGACTGCTGTGGAACCACGTGGATCGCTTCCCATTAATGAGGACCGCAAAGGACGCTGAGCCAATCCACTTCTCACCAAAACCCATTCGCTCCAAAACATGGAAGAGACATTGCCAGCTTACGCTGTCATAAACTTTCTCAAAGTCAAGCTTGAGGACCATCCCTAACTTCTTCTGGTTCTTCATAGCAAAGATACACTCATGTGGCACCACGAAGTTATACAAAATATGCTTGCCTCTAATAAAAGCTCCTTGGAAATGACCGACCAACCTATCCATCACAGTGACCCGCCTCCCTGCACGCACCTTAATGATGATTTTATACATGTCATTTAGAAGGCTGATAGACCTGAAATCCCTAAAGTCTTGTGCACCAAGATTCTTAGGGATGAGTACCAGAAGGGTTTTATTAATACCTCCCAAGTGAGTCCTGCCCTCCTGAAACTCTCTCATAGCTGCAAGAAGGTCCCCATTGATAATGTTTTAACATTTCTGAAAGAAAGTCATCAAAAAGCCATCCGGCCCAGGAACCCGATCACCTGCAAGGGAGAAGACAGCCCAGCAGACCTCCTCCTCAGAGAAGGGCTGAGATATAACCTTCCTCTCCACCTAAGAAAGGCTGGGGAGAAGGTCAGCTGCAACCTACGGATGGTGGAGCTCAGTCTTTGAGAAGAGCGAGAAGTAGAACAGTCTCGCCTAGTCTTTGATGTCCTCTTCTGTTGTGAAAGTAAGGTCTCCCACCTTGACACAGGAGATGGAATTAACCCTTCTTCTCCCCAATGCAATGCGCTGAAAGTAGGTCGTATTCCTGTCCCCTTCTTTGATCCACCTATCTCTCGATTTATGTCTCTAATAAATATCCTCTCTAGCAAGGATCTCATCAAACTACTACCTCAAAGAATCCCAAGACGCCATGTCTTCATCATCTAGAAGCCCTGCTTCCTCCAAACAATCAAGACCCTCAAGCTGTTGAATAATCCTCTCCTTCGCTACCTTTCTAGGCAAGGATTTTCCAACTCCCCAAGCCTGGATGACCTGCGCAGTATGCTTCAATCTTCTAACAAAAGTACCCATAGCCAAGGAGCCCGCAGCCTAAGCAAACCACAACGCAAAGACGGTAATATAAAGTCAACCTGTCCGAACCAAAATTGTTTGAGCCTGAACAAGTGATTCCTATTAAATAACTTGCTAGTCTTTAAGAGGATAGGCTTGTGGTCGGAGATATATCTCGTTAAAGGAACCACCTGCACATGAGGGAAGCGGTCTTCTCAGTCAACGGAGACCAAGAATTTGTTCAACTTCAACCTAGAGCAAGAGGCCTCTGCTCTCAAGTTGGACCAGGTGAAGGAACCACGAGCCATGCCCAGATCTACCAGGGCCTTCTCCTAGATGAAATCTAAAAAGTCCTCCATGTCACCACAGAAGGTATCACCACCAGACCTTTCCCACGGGACTACCATCACATTGAAGTCACCCCCAACACACCACAGCCTACCTGAAGCAAGGTGGTGACGAAACAAGTTATCCCAAAGCTACCTCTTCTCCTCCCTAGATTGGGGGCCATACACCCCGATGAAATCTCAGTAAAAGGCATCCCTAATGTTCCTAAATTCAACGAGATAGTCTATCTGCTGACCACCCTATCCTGCACATCTTCCTCCACCTTGAACGGGTTTCAAAGGATGAAAATACCCCCGGATCTACCCTGGGCCGGGAAAACAACCCCCTTGGACAGACGTGCCGCCCCAATCCCCTTCAAGAGCTCCACACCATCCCCCTCACACATCGTCTCCTGGATACAAAGAATATCAACTTTGCATCTCCTGATCAACTCTCTCACCACCCTCCTCTTCTCCGCTCCACTCAATCCCCGTACATTCTGTTAATGAAATTCATGATCGGGAAACTAGTGGTAATTAATGCATTGTCAGGTCAAGCCACTTATCTTTCTCCATTTCTAGAATCCCAGAGGTGTTTGCAAGAAATTAGAATCTATTAGAGCAGCAATTTTTTGGAAAGGGAGAGATTCAAAAGGGGAGTTCCCCTTTCCCCTCCCATTTACCTCATTCCCCACCTCCCCTCTTCAACCTGTAGTTCTGGGTCACAGGTAGTAGTGAATTAGAAGCTTGCAGAGGCAACTATGACTTCATCTGAGCATTTCTGAAGGCTCAAGAGGTATCGGTGGAAGCGTCTCCGAGTCTTCTTCGCAACGGCGGTCATCTCGTCTCATTCTGAGTTCGTGGTTGTCCGGGGAAAGCAATCTACTCCGACTGCGCAGAAGGATTCTGATCAGTATCCAAAGGTGGCTTGCAGAAGCTTCCACGCCTGCTCACCTAAAGAACTAAAGGCAGGGTTTGACTGGGACCTTCTACTATGAGTCTCCCTCCTCCTCCAAGAAGCGACACTCCATTCGACAATCCGAGTGAATTCTTCTCGATTTTCTCCCTAGAGTGCGCAGTTCTGTCTTCTCTGGGACTGAACTGACACCCTGTCACAGTTTGGGCTGCTGAGACCTACTCTGACATTGGCTGGCACCCCCGTGGGTCACGTTTCGAAGGCAACACGTCAATGGTTCCAACACCATTGACCACGCTCAGTTCGGGACAGCTCGTGGCGGCTTCATCTTCCTGCTGCAGCAGTTCTAAGACAGTTGGGAGCAAGAAACAGAGTCTCTATTCACAGCCTCGCCCCGACCAACGCCGGCCACTAGAGCTCCTGCCAAAAATCAAAAGTCTTCTTGGGTCAGTTAGGGAAGATTTTTCACTGGTCTTGTCAAAAAAGGAGTTTGGGAGCTATCGCAGAAGTGACAACATCGCCTGTCTATCTCTTGTTCCAGAGAGCAGACAGAACCGACGTCGGCCATCCGTTTAGCTCCTAGTTTGCCTCTCCCCTCCCCTGCCTAGCCGGCTTACCGCCCCTCCCTGTGGGAGGTAGTGTTTGAATGTAACTTTGAATTTCCTACCCTAATTTCAACCCCCTTGCATGGGGTGTAGTGCATGTACTTGAATTTTCAGGTTGAAGCTTTATCGGCACGGCGTGCGGGCAAGCCCACGCTTCCTCGCTCACCCTCGTCTCCGGCCAAGATCGGTGTATTCAAGCTGATCAGGTGAGCTCCGAGCCACATCCCTTGCTGGTTTACTATTGCTTATTTAGTATTGCCTTTTAGCTCCGTCAGACGGTGAGTGAGCGCCCGATCCAAATTTCCCATCAATTGAGTGGCCACCGCGGAGTGAGGTGAGAGCAACCCCTACAACCCACGCCCTCGGCGTGCTGGCCACCCACGGAGTTGGGTATCCCAGACCCTTAGGGGTTCAATCTTAGGCTAGCCAACCCCAGAACAGCGAGGTTCTATCCCGGACCCTCTCCACCATCACTGAGTTGCCTACGGATACGAGAGTGCACTTAGCGGGTGAGTCCACTTGAGTGAAGTCACCGATCCGCGCATTGCTTGCTTACTAGGTCCGAGGGGTCTTCAGTCTTGTGGCTACCACCCCCAAGGTGGTGTCACATCAACTAGCCACCTCCGCTTGGGCCGCATCCGCCTCGACCACGACTCCTTCGATGGCGGCAGCCCCCTCTGATTCAACGGATGGGAGAGCCAACTGCGCTCCCCCCTCAACCGAGCGAGCGGCCTCCGCCCTTCTCACCCTTTTCCTCTCAGCAGCCATAGCCTTCATCAAGGATCGTAGCATCTTCTCCACAAGATCCTTGCGCTTGGCCCCGCGGTGCTCGGAAGCTCCATCTCGAGCAAGCTGCTTGCCCTTGTCCCGGGCACGGGAAGAACACTCAGACGCTTGATGTCCACCAGGAGTACGTGTCTCCTCCGCGTTAATGTCACCACCTCGGCCAGTGATGCCCCCTCATCAGCCACTCGCCTCGAATCTAAGCAAAGAAAAAAAGTGAACCATTAGTAAGAAGTTTACTAATGCGACCCAACATCAACACAAGGCCCTGAAGCCCTTACCCAGAGGCCTCACCATCCGAGAGGGATACTCCTCAATGTTGGCCTCAGTCATCAACTCGGCGGTGGATCGATGATTCTCCAGAAGAAGGGCAGCCTTCTTCTCCACCTCCAGGGAAATCACAACCGACTTTGGAGGAATGTTTGGGTGAAAGTTGGGCACCAACGAGAAATTTCAAGACATGTTGTCCAAGGCCACGTCCACCCAAAAATGTTGAGTCTTTCAGCCCTTGTGGGAGGAGTCCATGGCAGAGCGGGTTACACAACTCCTCCCCCTCTTCACCTGAAGATAGAAGAAGCCCGTACCCGTGTGGGTATGCTCCTTCAACTCAGAAAAGGCATGGAAGTGGTCCAACGAAGGCTCGACCCCACACGAATAGCAAAGGAAAATAAGGGAGAATATGAAGGTATAAGAATTGGAGACCAACTGGACTGGAGCCAGTTGGTAGAACCGAAGCAATTCGGCAACAAAGAAATGAAGAGGAAGGCAAAACCCGCACTTCCAGGCCAAGAGGAAGGAACAGAAGAGGTCAGAGCAAGTGTTCAAACTGGATTCGTGGGGCTCCACAGGAGCCAGCATCAAGATTCAATGGAAAAACACAGTTGTATACACATAGAATGAAATGCAGGCAGGCACAATGTGTTGACAATGTATTGACAGGCTCATGGTGACGAAGTTAAGATTCACACATAGTCACTTTGTTACTGTCATCAAAATAAAACAATATATGTTGCTAGCATCAAAGCTAAACAACATATATATATTTGTGCCCTAGGGGACACAACATGTGGACGACCTGAGCCAGAGGGAGGTGGTGGTGATGCCTCCATCATCCGGTCCAGGTTTGGCGGGTTCCAAATCTACTCAAACATCTTCTTCTGGCTGGAAGGCTGGTAGAGGGGGATCCTCTACTTCCTAACCACTTCGACCGCACGCTCGGCCATGTAAGGAAGCCCCGAAATTGGGACGTGCGGATCGTGCAAGTCGTCAGGGAATTGGCAATCATCGTCTCCGTTGACGGGCTATTCATCGGCCACATAGAAAATGGTAGGTGGCCCATCGATGTTCGGGACTTCAAAGGTCCGCAACTGTTCGGCTACTTGGCAGTCTAGTTCCGCTATCGGTTTAGTGATCCCTGGCGGTACTTCAATATCTTCGAGTAAGTCTTCGAGACGGAGTGCCCCCAATGCAGGCTAGATGTCAAGGGGGAGCGCCTTAAATGTTCCTTCCTCTACGACGAACGGCACGTGTGGGGTAGCCGCGTAGCCTGGGGGTGGCGGAGGAAACTAGCGCTCCGATTCTATCTTCTTCTTCCCTTTGTCGTGGGCGACCTGCGGAGCCTGTTTCGCCACTTCCAGATACAGATTGGCGTCTGACAGGTGACACTCGAACACCTCGAACGGGTGGAGGTCAGCGAAGATCTTGACTTCTTTTCCCTCACAGGGATACTTTATACATTGGTGCAGGGTGGACGAGACCACTCTGTTCTAATGCAGCCAGGGCCAGGCAAGCAATGTCTTGTAGGAAGTGTTGGAGTTGATTACATGAAACTGGACCTTGGTGACGAAGTCGCCCAAGGCCAGGTTGAATTCTGCCACCCCCATGGGCACTTCGCACTTCTGATTGAAGCCCGCGATTTTAATATTCCTGACTTCGACCAAGTGCACGTCGAAGTAGTGCTTCTGGTACACCTGGTAAGGGAGTATGTTGACTGCCGCTCCTGGGTCAACCAGGACCCTGTTGATGGGCTGTCCATTCAGTTGCCCCTTCATGTAGAGCGGCCTATTGTGACTGCATGTAGGTAGGAGCATGTCGTCCTCGGTAAAGGCCACGGCCACTTCCGGTGACATCTCCGCTAAGCAGGTTTCAAGGTGCGCCGGGGTCTGGAGTGTGGCGATGATGGCTTGTCGTGTCTCTTCATCCAAAGACAGCATTTCCCAGACGGTGAATCGGGTCGGGATCTTCTTGAGGTGCCTAACTATCCGGTCGGCCGCCCGAACCTTGAGCAGCTTCATCTCTTCGGCCTTGCCATGTCTGCCCCCAGTCTGAACCTGGGGCGCTAGGTCGGAGGATGGCTCTCCCGTCGGATCGGGTGCGGCTGCATGGGGCGACACACCCTGACGGGCCTCCTCCTTTTCTTGCATGAATTCGGCGAGGTTAGGGATGCCGTCGAATTCTTCTATCGGCCGGGGCGGGGCCACCGTTGGTGGAACCGGGAGTTTGCTAACTGGTGGAGCTGGAGGGGCACTGGCTCCCTCAGCTGGCCGAGGTCCCTACGGACGTTCTTGCCTTTCTACACGTGACCGCAGAAACTCCGCGAATGAGGGGATGCCCTGGCTCTTCGGCTTCTCGGGGTAGAGATCGGCCGGTGGAGGGATTTCGGCGCCTCAGACCTCAGGTTCGGGGATCCGGTATGGTTGCTCGCCTCTGAGCATAATGCTTCAGCTGTCCTGGGGATGGCGGCCCCATTTCTTCCCTGACCGGGTAGCATGTTGGGAGGTAGATGCCTCGGCCTGGTTTGCTTCCGGTAAGTCATAGGGCGTCTCTTCTTCTTCCTCGTTCAGAGAGAGGACGGTGTTAAACAATGCCGAGAGAGTGTTGCAGGCGACCACGACTTCCTTCTTCTTCTTATTTCTGGGTCTTCTCTTCTTCATCTTATTTTCTCCGATGGTCGGGGGCCGCTCTTGGGGGAATTCACCCCATAGGGGAGGCTCTTCCTCCGCTCGGGTCTTCACTTCAGGGTTCAGCTCGAGACCCTCGAGCTCCTCCCAAGGGACATACTCCTTTAGCTCGACCGGCCGAATCTCGGGCTGTTCATACTCTTCAAGCCCGTCAATCATGGTTTGAAGTCTTTCAACTGTCGGGTTGACTTCTTTGTGGATCTGCACCGGGACCCGTTCTTTTCTATTGGAGGTAGGCCTCCTCACGACCAACTGAGGGGCCGTGTCGTGCCAAACGGGATTCATCGGCGGTGGTGCTGGCCGGGGGGTGACACCCCTAACATGGACTGTCAGGGTGGGCTGACGAGTCGATCTTCTTCTATTTCTCTTCGGCGCAGATTGCAAAAAATCATCCAAAAAAAGACATCAAAAAAAAAGATCAAAAAGAAGAGAAAAATATGCATTGCATCCGTTTGTGCATCGCATGATCACTTTTATTTCCTATTTGCATTTTATATGCATGCATGTGCATTTCACTTTTATTTTCCATCGTAATCTAGTTAATAAGATTTATCCCCCTAACCTTACATCGAGGAAGGTATAATTTCTTTCAGGCAAGGGGCTAAAATCAAAATTACACTGCCCTTGTCCCTTTTAAGTGTGGTTGAAATAGGCAAAAAGGGAACCATGGTGATGCTAATCAAGCCAAGAAAGTACACTGAAGAACATGTGCTTCATTCCCAAAAGATGTCCATTACATTCTATTGGTTACAAAATTCCTGGGGCATACCCTTAGTGTACAACACAGTCATCTCTCAACTCTCCTCTATCTCTCTGCTCCTCATCAGTGCGGTGCTAGCTATGCTGGTTGCTCACCTCGCCCTAGTCTCGATCTCGTATCTCTCTTGACCTTGGAGGTAAAGAAGCCCCTGAGGCCGCCGACTGAGCTGGCCGTGGCACCTCTGGAGGAGAGACACCCAACTCCAAAAGCTCCCTCATTGAGATCCCCCAAGACCCTCCAGTCTGCACTGACTTTGAGGGGGTAGCGTGTCCACCCATAGCCTCTCCCGGAGCACCTCTGCTCTGGTACTTCCACAGTACCCATCGATGCAGTGCCTCCAGCTGATCGAGAGCTCACCGCTCTCGGATCACCACCTCCATCTCTCAGGCCCAAGCCTCATCCTCCCTCTCCTTCGCCTCGACAAGGTGACCCCGCAGCATCACGTCGGCCTCCACCTCGCCAAGGCAGTGCGTCAAGTCTTGGATGCGTCCCTCCAGCTCTCGCCGAGAGGCCAGGATAGCCTTTAGCTCCCTCCAATGTAGGGATTAAAACATGCATAGATACACAAGTCAAGGAAGATGAACCAAAAGATAAGAGCTTTTTAAACAAAAGTGCTCATGCCCATGTCGGCCAGCTCCGCCTCTCTCTCCTCGACCCACTCGAGAGCCGCCTCCAAGAGGCCCTCGAGCTCCTCCACTCCCTCCACCTGGAACGAGGGCCCAACCTCTTTGGCCATGCCAGCCCTCACACAGATGTATGCTAGCTCACCTCGCTACAAGAGAAGGGGCAAGTGGTCAGTCAAATCCTATAATAAATTGCAATCAATGTGTTTCACTCACCAATTCATGTATTTCATGCTTCAAGTTCATGACAGTTTGATCTAGAACAGCAATCCAGTCCTGAAGGATGCGAACGGCCTTGGTCTCCAGCATCTGCATAAAGTTCCATCCAAAAAAAAAGTTAGACGCTATGATGTATAATGCGATCACCATATCAAGGAATTAAGGAGACTTACCACCCGTGTGTCGAGATGAAGCTGGAATACACTTCGCTCTTTGTAGTCAGCCAAATACACTTCGCTATCCCTCAGATCTGGATCCCACTCTAGCAAGGGACCCTCCTGTAACGCCTCTACCTCGGCACGGTAGAGCAACGCCCAATCCTGGTCACTCACCAAAGTCTGTCGGTGCCTACGATCCGACCCATGCTGAGCTGGGATCGCCATGGGAGGCTGGTGCCATCCCAAGGGCTGCTGAACTAGCCGCAGGTATAGTGGCTCCCTCAGGTTCACACAGAACAACACTGCGTCCCTGTGAAACTAGGCTCGCCCATTGGTCACCCAAGACTGGGGGGTGTCATCCTCGCCAGCGTATGGTGTCTACACCACCTACAAAACACAAATCGAAAGGTCTTGTTTAAATAGACTCATATAATCAACAAATAGCAACACAAGAGTTAATTTTAACAAAACACTCACTGGGTGGTGTGGGAACTCATCTAGTGCTGATCGTAGATCGGAGAGCTGAGTGGCTACCAGGTGGCGGTCTCGAAGCACCTCCCACTGAGCCATAAGTGGGATAGCCTGGGTCCTGTCATCCGGGATGGTGCCACAGCCCAATGGAAAGTGTGTGTACCCCTAAATCTAACGTCACGAAAGAATAAGGAAATCATGAACAAATAAATAGCCAATATGAGAAGATTTGGTTCTAGGGTAGACTCATACCTATAGGAAGGGAGTGAAGCCACCCAGGTTCCCAGAACCTGGCCTGAAAGGGTCCCTGTGGGTGAGGAGATGCATCAACATCACTCTTCCCCACACTAACTGAGGCCCCCACTCGAGGTTGCACATCAATGAAAGGTACTTCAGGTTCATGTTATTAGAGGAAGTCATGAATAGTAGCCGACCAAAGAAGTAAAGGAGAAAGAGCCAGATCTCTTAGTACTCGGCTCTCTCCCTGTCACGCCCCGAGCGCGGAAGATTACTCGGAGGACATGATGAGTTTATATCATTCATGTCAATCAGAGCATAGTGCATTTGACACAAAGACAGAGCGCGCAATATAGCAATAAACCCAATCCTTTATTCATTCATAATCATCCTCATTACATTCTCCATTGTTGGGTCTAGCTGGACCAATTGGGCCGCTCCGGGTCACATGTCTTTTGGGTCGCTAATTTATCCCTATCCACTTGCCCCCTACTCCCGAGCCAAGGGATGGGCTCGGAGAGTAATGCGTATTCAGGCTGTATCTGTGGCTTAGTTGGGGATTTGGTCATTGCGAGCTGTCCCAGTTTCAAGATTTAGGGGTCGTTAATGTGGCTGTCCTAGCTTGTGGGGGCTCAGGCGAGATGATGAAGTGTTTGCATTGGTTCGGGGGCGTCCTTCCGAGCTATGCGCCGTCGATCCGAGCTTAGGAACTTTTGAGGGAGAGGTCCCGGTGTCGACCGATTTAGGGAAAAGTCTCCATTCCCCAATGAGGATGGTTCGCTCTCCCGACCTCCCTCTATGATCGCTGCCAAACGCTAGTGACTCCGTCTATTCGGGACGAGTTCAGTCGGTGCTCCCCTCCGATGTTCCTCGAAAGGGTTATGGAGGGAGGATTGTTGGTGGCCCAACTTGGGGTGGAGCTGGCAGATTACTTGGTGCTTGTGGAGAGTGGCGAGGTGGCTTGGGCCCGCGCTCACGCTGAGTCTGATCGAAAGATCAAACAGTTGTCTCCCGAGCTTGGGGCTCTCCAGCGGGAAGTGGCCTCATTTCGATCGTAGGACCGGGCGAGCCAGGAGAAGATATGGTCATTGTCCGAGCATCTGTCCCATATCAATACAGGGCCGAGCTGAAGAGTAAACTTCTGGAGGAGGAGCATCGGGCCCACGCGGCAAGCTTGAGGCAATGGAGGGCCGAGCGGGAAGAGCTCGGGGGCCGGCTCCTGGAGGCAGGGCGAGCGAGGAGAGGCACCAAAATGAGACTAGCTGAGATCGAGGGAGAGGTGGCCGATCTCAAGGCAAGGGAGGTAACGGACGAAGTGAGGGCGGTCGAGCAATATCGGGGCTTGGAAGAATATCATGATGCCCGAGCAGACTTGGTCAGTCGCCTTCACTACCTAAGACAGTTTTCACACTTGGTGGAGTCAGTGGCTCAATCTGAAGCTGTGAACCTCGTCTACACCGAGCTATCGGTCGTCTTGTGCTAGGTAACAGAGACCGCCAGAGGCGTCGATGAGGAGCTTCCAAGCGATGTTCCTTAGGCGGATGCTAAGGAAGAAATGACAGCTGGAGCTTGAGATGCCTTGGCTTCTCCAGGGACCGTGGAGATCAAGGTCCCACGGTGACTCGTCACAAAGGCAAACGAGTCCTCACCGGAGAGAAGTCAAAGCGACGGGGGTCCAAACGGAAGAGTTCCAGAGAGCGGTTAATGCTCGATTCTCTAAAAGCTCTGTCCGCTGAGCAGAGTAGGCGAAAGAAGAAGAAAACCACTCCCACCGCCAAGAGAGTCCCGAGTGAGCCCGTGGTTCCCTCCGCTCCTTGGTTCCCTTGGTCGAGGTGTTGCCGCAAGAGGAGCCCGTGGCTCCGAGCTATAAGAAGGGATCAACCGTCGGAGAGCCTTCGGATCGAATCCCAACTGAGGAAGTCACTGGAGGATCCGGTCGAGACCAAGAGCAGGAGGAGGCACCCCAGGCGTCTCCTGTTGGACTATCAGAGAGGAGTCCCTAGGCTTGCTCAAAACGGGTCGCCTCGCGGGACTTGCTTTATGACCATTGCTGGGGGATGGCACTTCTGTCGATCCAGGACGAGTTTTATCGATGCTCTCCTCAAACGCTCCTTGAGAGAGAGTCATGGAAGCAGGTTTATTCCTGGCTCAGCTGGGGCCGGAGCTCGTCAACTGCATGTCTCAGGCAGAGCAAGGAGAGGCAACTCAGGCTAGGGCTCGTGTCGAGGCGGATCACCAGCTCGACCAACTCCCTTCCCAGCTAGGAGGTCTCCGTCAGGAGGTGGCATCGCTCTGACCCCAGGCTCGACAGATCGCGATGCTAGACAGTCGCTGATGGACCAACTGGCCTAGGCTCGGTACACAATCGACCTGAAGAGCAAGCTCCTAGAGGAGGAGCGTCAAGTTCATGCGGAGAGCTTGAAGCGATGGGAGCTCGAGTGGGGGGACCTCAATGATCGGTTGCTGACAGCCGAGCAAGGCAAAAATGCTGCTGAGGCAAGTTTAGCTGTAGTTGAGGCATGGGCCATAGAGCTTGAAGCCAGGGAGGTCGAGCGCTACCCCATCTCGAACGAGTATCAGGAGGCCATGAAGATGGCAGCCTTCAAGTACTACGAGACGGGCTTTAGGTGTAGACTGAGGAAGGGCTTCGCACAGGGGTTCAAGTGGGCCTCAAACCGGGCCCAAGATCAGGTCTTGGAGCTGCTTATCTTCGAACTCGGGCACAAATATGACTCCAGCGAAGCTAGTTCCACTCCCCCGACCATGTCCGCCTCGGTCTCTTGCGGTGAGGGGAGTGGGACTCCCCTCAGCTCCGTTGGAGAGGGATCGCCCGCATAGGCCTGTAGATCTAAGAAAATCTACTTAAGAAAATTAATAAAAAATGAGGACTAATAAAGGCTTGGGCTTCTTGTCTTTGGAGGACTCACCTCCATTAAAAGGTCACTTCTTGTTGAGAGAAGTCTTGAAGTGGTTGGGGCTCGTGACAATCTCCTTCTTGTCTTTACCACGGATCTTGTCAGACAATTCCATGGCATCCTCAAGCAGTTGAGCACGACAGACAATCTCTGGATATAATTGGATATCCATCGGAGCCAGTTGGGTGATGAACTGGGGCCTAAGCCCGTTCAAGAAGCATTGAGCTTTCATCTTCTCTATACCCACCAGGTGAGGTGCGTACATAGCCAGTCGGGAGAACTGGGCCTCATACTCGGCCACAGTCAAGGTTCTCTATTTTAGAGCGGCAAACTCCATGGCCTTTTTCTCCTGGACGTGGTCGGAGAAGTATTTCTTGTTAAAATGGCCAACAAAGTCAGCCCAGGTCACATTGTCTTCCATCAGGGTGGCTTCCACAAATTCCCACCAGCATCTAGCATCTCGTTCCAGCTGGACCGTGGCTAGCAAAATTTTCTCATCGTCTACACACTACATAACGTGAAAGATTCGTTCAATCTCCTTGAGCCAATTTTCAACATCGTCAGGGTTAGAAGAACTCGTAAACTTTGGAGGGTTCAGGTTCCTAAAACTCCTGTGGAGATCTCCTGCTCCACGGTGTGCTCCGCCCGGCGCCATCTGTTGTAGCGCTTGGGTAAAGTTCTGGACAGTTTGTTGCATCTCACGCCATTGTGCGCGTTCAGCAGCCATAATCCTACAAGGATTTAAATTCTTAAATAGTTTTTTATACATTCATACTTATAAGGTTGTCAGTCCTATGACTTAATCCCTTGGCTCTACCCAATCTCACGGGTTTAAAAGTTGACCTATCCTTGGACTTGGATTTTTCCTAGGAATTTGAAATCCTAGGCTCTGATACCATAAAAATTGTCACGCCCCGAGCACGGAAGGAACCCGGAGGTGCGATGAGTTTATATCATTCATGTCAATTAGAGCAATAAGAATTTCGACAATGTAAGAGTGCGCTAAATAAATAATTCATCAATAACTGATACCATCAATCCATTATCCAAGACATTAATCTGATACCACTTTAAACAAATAATCCATAATGATGACTAATAGTGGAAGACTAAAGGAATAATATCCATCAACATCCAGAGGACATGAGCCTCTTCCATCATAACTCATTTAAATAAAGATAACATGATAGTGACTCAAAGGAAATACACGACAATGACTTAGGGGAAAGACATGAAGCCGCAAGTCTTTAACAGCAATATATGCATTTCTAGACATGATGTGACTTGCGCTGATGCTTGAAGGCTCTACACTCATCACTCTTGGTTATCCCCATCTGGTTGCGATTCGGTGTCCGAGTTACCTGAAAAATATTGGAAAACACTTGATGAGCGAACGCTCAGTAGGAATTATATCTCTAGACCCAGACTTGCTTTAACTGATTAATACAATATGCAATGTGGCATGTTCATGCATGAGAAAATGCAAGTAATTGACGAGAGTTGAATAATCAATAATATCAAGAAAAACTAGCAAGATTTCAAGTGTATCAGGTACATTAACAGAAGGGCCGAGCATGTAGCATCAAGTCATATCACAAGATAGTGGCTACTTATTTATTCAAGTACTTGCCCATACTGGGCCACGCAAGTTAAGCACGTCAAGTAATATCAAGCACGAGAGAGATTGTGGAATGTCGCTAATCAAGATAGTCAAGTACTTCAGCGCAATGCCACACCGCAATCATTTAATTCCCATGGGCACAAGTACTTTCAGGTGCTCCTCTCAGGACCAGATCGGGCCCTATATGCGCAGGCATTGGGTCATGTATTTTTGACATCCACTATAGTTTTAGTAGCCAATAGAATTCCAAAGGAAAGATACTTGTAGGATGATAAGGTGGATTCACGAAATTTTAGATTTCAAGGGTAGAATACATGTAAAGATGACTTAACTAGAAATTTGAGACATGCATAAAACTGGGTAAATGGCATCCACCAGGGAGGCCGCAGATTAGAATTCGCGTCCATATAGATGGGCGCTCATTCTGGAAATAGATAATAGGCATGAAGAATTGGAATCCGTCAACCCAGGCGTAATTCAAAATTGGCGTCTACTTATCTGGACGTAAAATTCCAGAAAGTGACTATTTTCTCAAAAATGCCAGAAACAACATCCTATGAGGGCCAGATCATCATGTTTCTACAGATGGTGTCACACCCCGTACTCTATACCATCGAGATATTATCCACTTTGACCTATCGGTCTCACGGTTTTATCCCTTTCTAATAGTGATCAGCTCCAGAATGGGGGACTTCCCGAGCAGGTCACCCATCCCAGTACTACTCTCCATTAAGCATGCTTAGCTTCAGAGTTCTTTACAAGAATTGAGCCGATACTTTAAAAGGTGCCTCAGTGATATAGAGTACAACGTTAGCTATATTTGAGGGTGTTACAATCTACCCCTCTTATATAGGTCCCTTAATGGGCCCTCTCCTCTCAACGGACCCTATCCTTCTTATAACGGGCCTCATTCTCTTAATGGGCCCTCATCTTTTAATGGGCCTTCATCTTCACGCAATTGTCCTTCTTCTCCTAATGGTCCTCCATTCTCTAATGGGACTTCTTCTTTTGATGAGTTTTCTTCACTTAGTGGGCCTCCTTCCCTTAATGGGCTTGCTCATCTTAATGGGCTTGCTCCTTCTACCCATGTTGCTGTTGGCCTAATGAGCCCATATGTTCATGATTCTTCCAGGCCCACATATCCTTCCACTCCCGAAATGGGCCCTTCTTCTTCTCAGCCCGGATCCTCCTATCCGGCCCATTGTTATAACCCTGGTTCAGGTTCACAACCTTTTGCTCAAGTTGGCTCATATTACTTTTGATCTCTCCCTACCCCAGAGGTGATTGCTCAAGCTCAACGCTAGCTTGATGAGCTGCAGTGTCGGATCGATCCCAAATCCTCCTTAAGTGTTCCATTCACTTTTTAAAATCTCCAACTTTCGCCATCTTCACAAATCCCCACATTTCGATGCTATAGTGGAGCCGGTGACCCCTACGTGCACTTGAAGGAGTTTGTTTATGAGCCGGCCTAATTTCGACATGACCAACACTTGATGGCCTATCTATTCGGTCTGTCCTTGGAAGGACTGTCTCATGATTGGTTCTTCTCTCTTCCACAAGAGCAACTTGTAAATTTCCAAGTCATCCAAGAGAAGTTCATTCAATATTTTCAGGACCAGGTTGGGCCCAAGTATTCTATGGTGGATCTGGCCCACGAGAAGATGAAGCCCGAAGAAGATTTCTGCACATTTGCTGACTGCTGGCATCACCTTGTTGCACAAGTCCCGGGGCACATTCTGGAGCAGGAGCTGATTAAAATGCTTATTTCCAACGCAACGCCTGAGGATCGGCTCATCTTAACCCTTAATGACATTACCTCCTGGCAATAACTCTACAACTGAGCCCGCTTCATTCGCCAGCAAATCTAAGGTTCCCTTGGCACCGAGTCCCTTCCACCCCCTACATCCACTTACGCTTTGCCCTCCACATATCCCTCCACATATCAACCCTCCACAAGTTAGCCTTCCACTTACATCTCGCCCTCCACATATCAACCTTCCATGAATCAACTCTCCACGAGTCAACCCTCCGCCTTCGCATACCCACATGTGTCTCCACCTGTGTCTTCACCCACGGTCAAGGGAACACCACACCCCGAGCAGGTGGATGCCATCCACTACATACCTCCTCATTTCATGCTGCACATGGCACTACCAAATCCCTCTGTCGCTAGCCACGCACCCTTGCCTACGCAACCTTCACTTCCATCCCCATAACCTTCCACTTCATCTCATACCTCTTGGCATCCCCTTACTCCGAAGCAGGCTCCTCACTCTCCATTGCTGGTGTGCTTCACGGATATTTTCAGGACTTTGATGGCCACTAACGCATTGCCGCTCCCTCCAGTTGTGCCTTGCCATCCCACGGTCGGGAATATGCTTCAATTTTGTGATTCTCACGAGTTCTAGGAGTTTATTTATGGCCTAGAAGACGATAAGAGGATCGATTGGTCGGCCATGCATGAGGTCATTCTATATCTCCGTAGTAAGTAGCAACAACAAGAAGCATCACCTAAGCAGCCGTCTCCATCTCAAGGCCAAGGGCACCCCTGTGATTTCGCATCTACCGCAGCGTCTGCTCCGTCATCTACTCCCTTATCCACTTCCCTACCTACGTCATCGCCTACCCCATTACCACCTCCATCTCCACCTATCTCATCACCTTCACCATCTCCTACCCCATCTCCGTAACCTCTGCCTACCCAATCCCTTGCTCAAGCTAGTGTCTCCACTTCCACCACTTCCACCGCCACTACTCCTACCCCCAACGCCGCTCAGCGTGTCGTATCTATACGTCAACGGTGGGCGCCACAACCTCCCTCTTCACCTTCTCCATCTCCATCTCCACTGCCCCCATTATCCGCATCGCCATCTCCACCATCCTCACCATTGCCTAGTCCGTCACCACCGCCTCCTCTCCCCAACACCCCTATTCCATCACTTCCACCATCTCCATTGCCTTTTCCATCCCCTTCATCATCTTCACCTGAGCTTGAGCAAGCTCTACCTTTGCCTTCGCCTTCACCAACAACTCCTCTGCCTCCACCAAAACACATCATCCCCATTAAACCTTCCATGCCCTCCAAGCCTTTTACATCCATTTCTTCTCCATCCACCTCCACCCCATGGAGCGGGTGTGCATTGTCGTTGGTGCCTCTCGGGTCCGGCCCCCAGGGAGACAATGAATCAAGTGAGGGCTGTTCGGTGCCGATTGTTCCATTCAAGATTCAAGATTTCATCTACCGCATGCCGATCCATGTCTTGGTCTCGGGCTACTTTGGGACTGATGAGCCTACACTGCCTATGAAGATGGTTGCTAAGAAGAGTTCCCTTGCACTAGTGGCAGTCC
This sequence comes from Amorphophallus titanum, assembly GCA_024336825.1. Taxonomy (NCBI): domain Eukaryota; kingdom Viridiplantae; phylum Streptophyta; class Magnoliopsida; order Alismatales; family Araceae; genus Amorphophallus; species Amorphophallus titanum. The sequence continues at coordinate 71,883,990 of JANBPO010009603.1, forward strand.
AGAACAGCAGAAAACTCTCCCCCCTCTGTCGTCTCCATCCTCGTCTTCCGGAGCGTATTCCATGCTTCAAAACGGCGGCACAACACTTTGCGGGGAAGGAAGGAGGAAAGATTGACCAGGAAGGCCTTAAGCGGTGGAGGAAGAAGAGACGCCCTTCAGCCTTTTATAAGCGAAGGGGAGATATTTGCCTTAAATGATTCTCCCCTCGAAAACACACTAAAAGGGCCTTTTTCCTACGAACGGTCACCTCATATTCCCCTGCCCCATCGGTAGGGCACACAAAATGGCTAGTCATTTAAAGCACAGGAAAATGAAAGGACGCCCGACCAGATGCCTACCAAATCAGCGTGTGAAGTTTGCGCAGAAAGAATCAGTACTTTTCACCTACCGTAGATATGCTGGTCAAACCACGGCAAAGGCGGCAAGAAACAGTAAGTCCGTATTTTTTACACCACCGCCTTACACTTTCTAAGAAGTAGGCTCTTACAAAATATGCGGAAAAGGAAATCTTTCTTCAAAACAGAAAGTACCCATAAGAATTGTACACACAAGAAAGGAGAAGGAAGGGAAGCAAAGAGACATCAGGCCTTGGGCCCATCCTGTGGCTCGGGAGACGAAGGCTCTTCGGCACCGAACGATCTGCCCCCAGCTCCCTCGACAATGGTCGACCCAGGCACTAACCCCACCGGCATGGGAACTGCCTCAGTCGTGCGCCCTCCCGAGACAGCCAGAGTTGGCAACCCCTCAGACACAGAAGAATCTCCTTAGCTGGCACCCTCGCTCGGTGCTGAGCTACGAGAGCCAGAGGACGTCGCATCTGAGTCATAGCGTTGCCCAGATGGGAAAATAACTGCCCCTGGCACCTGCCCTCAGCCCAAAAGATGGCTCGGCCATAGCCCTGGGCGAACCCCTTCCGAACGCCCCGACTAAAGCCCAACTCATAGTAGGGAAGGGTAGCCTTTTGGAGGTCGGCCTGGTAGGCCTCTGAACGCTTGTACTGCTCGAGCACCTCCAACCCTACAGACTCCACCTTGCTTATGAGCTCGATGGACTTCCGCTCTGCCTCGACCAACTTCTCCCCCACCTCGGCCCATGCAGCTTCAGCCTCCGTCCGAAGTCGCTCGGCCTCCTCAGCTCGGCCCGCGAGCTTAGCGTGCTCGATTTCCCACTGACCATCACGCTCGATCTGGGCCACGCGCTCCTACTCCAGCAACTTACTCTTCAGCTCAAGAGAAGCATGGACCTGAACCAACTGCTCGACCAATGCTCGAGCTTCCACCTTGCTCGACCTCACTCGCTCCCGAGACGAGGCACTCTCCCACTGAAGCTCCTCGAGACTGCCCATGAGCCGAGCGATCTTCTTGTCGGATGCACTAGTGGCTTACGCAAGAGTCGTTCACTTTGACTCTGACCGAGTGTACACGTCGGCCATGGTAGCCCCCATCTGGGCCACAAGTAGACCGCCTTCCATGATCAGCTCGAGGACTGTAGACGGAGAACGCTGCTTATGTCATCCTCGCGCCACCCCCGAGGCTACATTGTAACACCTCCAGTACAAGGGGCCCCAGATATCGAGAGGAGGGTCAACCCTTTTTAAAGCAGCTGGAATAGGGGCTCCCCTTCTGGGTGATACTCTCCTGGGACCCCCGTCGGTCGGCTAGGGTTGCATCGCCCCGTCCCGCCTCCCTCTGACGTAGACCGGCTCAGTCCCGGCGCCTCCACTTGGCTCCCCGCCGACCTCGCCCGACGCTCCAGTCTCAGCCAACACCGCCCGGGAGTCACCCACCTCGGCCACAACCTCCCTGGCCCCCTCTTGCCCGATGGAAGGGGGAACCGACCGAATAGGTTCGGCCCTTTCCAGCTCGACAGAGGGGAGAGCCAAACCAGTGACGCCTTCGACCGAACGGACGGCCCCGACCTTCTTGGCCCGCTTCCTCTCGGTAGACTGGGCCTTCATGGATTCCCATAGCATCTTCTCCATGGGATCCTTGCGCTTGGCCCCTCGTTGCCCAGAAGTCTCTTCCCGGGCTATCCCCTTGCCCTTGTCCTGGGCTTGGGAAGAGCCCTCGGGAGCCCGCGACTCAGCGATGGTCGGTGCACCATCCACCATGATTATCTCTGGCTCGGTCGAAGGCACCTCCTCCTCAACCGACCACCTGGCATCTGCGCAAAAGGAACAGGGTCAGGAAAAGAAGAGCGTCTCCTTAGATAAGAGGGGAATTCGATTCCTAATACCCTTACCCATCGACAACAACCACTCGAGAAGGCATTGCTCAATATTGGCTGCGGTCACCAGCTTGCCCATTGACTGGCGATGCTCCAGGAGGATTGCAGCGTCCCACTCCACCTCCGGTGATACCTCGGCAAGCTTCGAAGGGATGTTCAGATGAAAGTTGGGCACCACCGAAAAATCCCAGAACACTTCTACCGACGAGGTGCCCACCCAGAAGTATTGGGTCTTCCACCCCTTGTGGGAAGAGTCCTTCTGGGCGGAGGGGCGCAGGGGACATACGTACAAATAAAAGGCGGCGGGGGGTAATAACGAAAAAGAGGGATTTTCAAAAAAAAAATGGAAATAGGAGGAAAATGCATGAACAGTGCCCCGTGTCACGCCCTCCCCTCGCGTGTGGGGCACTATTCCCCCCCTCCCGTCGCGCCCCTCTCTTTCCCTCTCTCTCTCTTCTCTCCCACGTTCGTCTCTCTCCCTTGGGCATTTATTGCCCACCGTTCGCCCATCTCCCTACTCCGCCGGCCGATTGTCTGCTCCCCTTCCTGCTCAGCCGCTCGCTCACGCCACCTTGTCGTGGTAGCAGCTCAACAGCGACAGCAGCCTCTAGTAGCAGCGGCAATGTCATCATCTCCTGCAGCAACCGCGCGAAGGAGCTACAACAGCAGCAGCTACGGCAGCTACAACGGCAGTAGCTACTACAGCTACAACAGTAGCAGTGACCGCCCCTTCGACAACGCAGCAGCAGCTAAAGCAGTAGCATGCGACCACAGCGAAAAAGAGAAAAAAAACAGGAGAAGAGAAGCCCCGGAGGCCTCCTTCGAATAGCAGCGACGGTGCCTCTATAAAAGGCCGGCAGCAGCGAAGCAAACCCTCTTCTGGACGCTTTGCTGAAACCCATCCCGGAGCCCCCAAGAAGCCATAGCAGAGCGTAAGGAGAGTGGGGAGGATTGGTGGCCCTCTGTATGGGGGTTGGTTCCCTTTGTATCCCTTCCTCTGTTCTTTCTTGTCTTACCACTTGTAAGGCTTGGGGTCGCCTAGATGTATATATTCTTTTCCAAAAATGAAAATACGGGCTTTTTGTCACAATGATTCTTCCGCAAGCAGTAGCATCCCCTTTTAATCTCATGAGGTGTTATCTTCCTCTACCCCTTCCTACTGTGTTATTGGGTAGGGCAATCTTCCTTCCTTTTTCAAACATGATACTTACAAGAAGACCCAACTGTCAAATTGGTGGCCACCAGCCCAGGGCTCGCCCACATCTGTGGGGCGTAGCTCTGAGTTGCTAACCACTAATTATGCAGTGAACCCCTCCCTTGCTTTGCCCTAAAATGATTTCATTCCTGCCTATTATATTGTCCTCTACCCCCGATACATATATGTGCATATGTTGAAGATTCTCTATGCTCGGTGAGGAGGGTAAATCCGATTTGGCCCAGGAATGGCCCAATATCGGTGGGCCTACTGAGGATCGTGTGCGATAAGCCCTCCCAAGGGAAGGGCACACACACTTGGCCCAATAAGAGGTGGCCCGGCCCAAGGGAGCATCAGATTCTACAAAGCGTATCGGCTACAACCCAAGCGCAGTTATCACCGGAGGACTCTCCGGTGACCGACCGTTGCCCCCACGACGTCGGCCTTGACCCCATAACGGGCGAGCATGCCCCATGAGCGCCGTAAGACCCGCCTCGGGACCAGGTGACGCCGAGATAATCGCCCTCCAATGAGAAATTCCCGTCACTATAGCGGAGAAACGTTACTCTACTAAGAATGCCCTTCCCTATCAAGGGATGAGGCTCCTCGCTCTAGGACAATCCCCTATAAAAGGGAGATGGACAGAAGAGAAGGACACGGTGGTTCATTCTGCTATTATGCTACCCAAGAGAATAGAGCTACTAGCCCTGCTACACTACGAGAAGAAGAGAGCGATTACCTACACACGGAGAGAGGTCCCTTCCGGTGACCTTACCGCCCAATGAGCACTCTCCTAGTGAACACTAGAATCGGCGAGCACTCGTCAGGAAGATCTCCATCACTCTTCAGCCCCTCACGGTGATATCTCTCTCTCTCTCTCCTTCCTGCTCCTCTCTATACTCTATTTTTATGTCGCTGACTTAAGCATCAGAGGGTTGTCCCTTGGGGTAACACCCGGGACTCCTTCTGACGCCCTTGCTTCCTGGTGTTTGTAGGCCTCCACGGGCGCGAGACGACTTCCCTCAACAAATAAATAGAGAAGGTGGTACGTGGCCTAGGAATCATTTTTCAGCCTCTACACTTCTTGGTGCCATCTGTGGGAAGCACGAGCTAAAGGCTATGGCGCCCCGTGGAAGCCTTCGTAACACTAGCAACGGGGGCCGTAGGTCCCACCAGGTACCCGGCTCCCAGCGGGAGTCGCAAGAAGCTTCTTCTGCCTATCCCCGACAGGAGGTCACCCCAAGTGACCTCGACGAACTACGTCTACAAATTTGAGCCCTGACAGAACTCTGTCAGGAACTCTGGAGCCAACGGGCCAACCCCCAGCGTGTCTTGTCTAAACGGCAGGAGGACGAGAGGGGTCAGGCTGAGGGGAACCCTCGCCAAGCGCGAGAGGCATCCCGCACCTCGGCCACAAGGACTCGGCGATCCCGCAGCATGCCCACGCCAAGGGTGCGTAGTCCACTACACTCCAATCCAGAGATGGACCGTCGACTCCAACGCTTTGAGGAGATAGAGGACAAAGTCTGGTACTTGGACGACGTCCTCTTGGCCGCCAAAAATCACGGCCTAATCGATGACGACTTGGACTTCCATGCTCCCTTTTCCAAGGAAATAATGACAGTCTCCATCCCACCGAAGCTCCAGTTGCCGTCATTCACCTCCTACGATGGCACCACCGACCCGGCCGACCACATGCACAGCTTTGAGTCCCACTTGGTGTTTCACCGGGCCTTGGACACTGTGAAGTGCCTAGCGGTAGTAACAACCATATGGGAGAATGCCTGGGCTTGGTTTGAGTCCCTGCTGGTCGGGACTATTTCCTCCTCCCAGTAGCTCAAGAAGCTATTTAAGGAGAACTTTGTTGGCTACCGAAAGGTAGCCAAGTCTGCGGTGACCCTACCCGCGCTCAAATAGGGAAAGGAAGAGACACTATGGGGCTTTGTCTCCCGCTTCCACACGGAGGTGCTACGGATCTCACATCTCGACGTCAGCATTACCACCATGGCCCTCACCCAGGGGATGCGGGATCACATTCTCTGGCGTGCCCTCAGAGTCGAGGCCCCGATGACCCTTCCGGATCTCCTCGCTCTAGCACAGAAGCATGCGCGCTGCGACGAGAATACAGTGGCCCTGGGCCGGGCCGCCGAAACTGATCGGTCCGATCGCAAGAGATCTGTCGACCCGCCATGAGAGGGTCGAAGTAAGTAGGAGCGGCACGATAGGGACTGCCACGATCGCTTCGAGAAGGAAATGGACAATTATCGCCACTACACGCCCCTGACGGCCCCGCCCGATTAGATCTTGATGGAGATCCGTGAGGAGTCATTTCTCAAGTGGCCTCCCCAGATGAAGTCAGATCCAAGCACGAGGAGTAAAAAGAAGTACTGCCTCTACCATCACGATCATGGCCACGACACCGCCAACTGCATCAACCTGAGGGATGCTATCGAGGACCTCATCCAGATAGGACTCATCGACAAGTTCCTCGCCAAGGCAGCAGAGCGATAGCAGAAGACGCCCCCGTCGATCGACAACCGACCCAATGGAAAGGAGATCATGATGATCTCGGGGGGACCAGCAGCGAGGGAAGATAGCGTGAGCCAGAGGCGACGGTACACACCAGCAATCCACCCTGCAGGCCAAGGCGACGACACTCTGCATCAGAATTCCACCCTAGGCCGCCTAGGAGATCCCATTGTCTTCTCCGATGATGACCTAGATGGTGTGACCACACCCCCACTCCGATGCTTTGGTGGTCTCGGCCATTATTAACCAATGTACTGTGCATCGCATTCTAGTGGATAATGGAAGCAGACTCGATGTCATTGCCTACAATTGCCTTGTTCTTATAGGTGTGGATATGTCTCGACTAACACCATTAAACCTGCCGATGTATGGATTCTTAGGCATGACCATCCACCCGGAGGGACTCATTTCACTCCCAATCACATTCGGGTCCGCACCGAAAGAGGTAACCTTCCTCGCCGACTTCACTGTGGTTCATGCAATGACAGGATATAATGCCATTATCGGCAGAGGGATCCTCGGCACGCTTCGAGGGGTTCCCTCCTCTTATCATCAAAATGATGTGACACCGCTATGGGGGTGGTAGCCACAAGACCAATGAATCTTGGACTTAGATTTGCAAGCACAACCACAAGGCCAAGAGGCCTACGCAAGTGGACACTCTTCGGCACGCACACTCAACCCGGGGGTGACTCGGGGATGCCGAGTTAGGGATGTGGGGCGGGTCACTTACTGGTAGAGGGCCAGCAGTGCTTTGGTAAGTCTCCCCTCGGATACGGTTGCCACCCTCAATAGGCCGATTGGTGCCAAGGGCACAGATCCACTCACTCACACCCACGGCGGTCGCTCAGAGGTGGTGGAGCCCTAGGACCAGGCGCTCTCTCCCATATCCAGTGACGCAATTGAAGAAAATTGAATAAGCAACGATAATTAGGAGAAAGGGCAGTGAGCTCACCTGGCTGGTTTGAAGAAACCAACCTCGATTCGGAGACGTGGGTGAGCGGGGAAGCATGGTCGACCCGCACGCTACACCGATGAAGCTTTACCCTGTGAACAACAGTTACATGCACTACACCCCACGGAGGAGGGTTGGAATAGGGGTGGGGGAATTAAAATTACATCCAAAACTACCTCCACACAGGGAGGGGCAGTAAGCCGGCCAGGCAGGGAGGGAAAACATGCTAAATGAGACCGAATGGGTGGGCGGCATTAGTTCTGCCTGCACTTTGAGACAACGGATAGTCAGTCAGAGTTGTCACTGCTGCAGTCGCTCCCGAATTTTGCCGATGTTGATACTAGTTGGAAAATCTTCGTAGCTAACCCAGGATGACTTTTGAATTTTTTTGAATTCTCTGGTCACTAGATCCGGTCGGGGGCTGGCCGTAAGCAGGGCCCTGGGTTTCTGGTTCAGTCCTTTGGAGTACCTCAGCAGCAGGAAGAAGTGGCTTCCACTAGTGTTCCTGAACTCAGAATCAAGCGGAGCTGGAATTGTCAGAACCATCGTCGAGTCCTCTTCGAGACGGCACCTGCAGGAACATTGGCGGAAGTCGGAGCAGACTGGGGCAGCCAGATGAGTGAGCAAGTGTCAGCTCAGTCCAAATGTGGACAGAGCAAAGCACCTGGGGGAGAAAATTTGGAAATCACTCCTCTGGGTGTCGATTGGGCGCCGCTTTATGCTGATGACGGTCAACAGGTGGAAGAAGCTCTCAGACAAGTGGCGGCTCCAGAAGCCAAGGGGTGTGGCCGTGGTGGCTCCTGGAACTCACCTTAGGTTGCTAGTCTGGCCAGATTTACACAATCGGGGGAGAATGGCTCTCCCGGACAGCTCTGATGTTGAAAGATGGCGAGACTACTCTGTTGCAAAGCTGACTTGATCTTCTTTCCAACGAAGGAGAGAGCGGCCAGCTTATCAGCTGGCCTTTTGTCGGAACTGCTTGACCCGGCTCCCTTGCTAGCCTTAGCGGCGGGGGTGAATTCGACGATGTTCACCTCCTTGCTGGGCTGGCGTTCCTGCGTTTGTTTACCCTTCGCTAAGATGTAGCTCGGCTTATCGGCGAACAATATCTCTATTTCAGTGATTGCCAAATTGAGTTGATCAAAGCCCTTGACGTTGGTGCCGAGAAACTTTTCACTAACCTCGGCTGTCAAGCCTAGGCGATAGATAGTGATGGCATCCTCCTGGACTGGCAGATTGACACACCTCATGCTGAGATCTCGCCATTTCTTGATGAATTCGAGGGCACTCTCCCCTTTCTTCTATCGGAGAGAGCAGAGCTGGGCCAAGGAGACCTTTCGCTCGGTCGTTTAGAAACGGTCGAGGAACTTCTTCTGGAGATCTGCCCAATAAATGGCTGAGTTGGGCTTCAGGCGGGAATACCATTGGAAGGCCGTTCCCGTAAGTGAGGTGGCGAAATAGCGGAGGAGGTAAGACTCATCCAACGCGAGCTCGCCCATGGCTGTAATGTAGTAGGCCAAGTGTTCACGCGGAGACCCGCATCCATCAATTTTTTGCAGCTTTGACGGCTTGGCGTACTCTGGGGGAAGTTTCTTGAGCTGGTGATACAACAGGTAGGGGACACTATAGAGGTCCACAGCCACAATCCCTTCTCCAAACTGGGTGAGCTTGGTCTCAACGATCCGCTCAATCATCTGGCACTGTGCCATGAGGTTTTCTGGCACCGGCATGCTGGACAGCCGTGGTTGAGCTTTGGCCAAGGGCGTGTCGAACCTAGTCACTGTGGAGGTTCGGATGACTGCAGCTAAGGTGTTGGAGCCGTTTTGCCCACCTGGTAGGACCAGCGTCTCCGTCGAAGGCCCAGTAGGTGGCTGAGGGTGGAGGTCATGCTCCTGCAACAAGTCTTGTAAGAGGGTCTTCAAGTGCTAGTTCTCCTTCATAAGAGTCTCAAGAGTCACCTCTTGGACTTCATTGGTCGGAAGGTCATTGTTGACCGGTTCCGCATTGGCGGGGGTGGCTCGATCCTCGATGGGAACTTCCTCCGCTCGTGTCGATGCCTGAGGTCCGATAGAAGTGCCGACGTGGTCGGCAGGAGCCGGCTGCTGGGTCAGGTGACGCAACCTCCTGAGTTGAGATATAGGCTGGTTTAGGTCATCAGTCTGAACCTCAGGCTGGTGCCCAGTGGCATAACACGCGAACACCTTGATCGCGTCACTAAGGAGCCGAACTGTCTGCTTCTTCTGAGAGCGCCTCTCGGGCCAGACGGGTGTCCCTAGCCTATCAAAGGTCGAGGTGCATTGTAGAGGAGTCTCTGTCATGGCCTCTGCCTGAGGAGAACTCAAGGCTGGATATTAGTGGGGCCCGAAATGAGCCCGTCTCTGCCTTCGCCTATCTGAACGAGAGGCACTGAATGGCTGGGCACCATCCGATGATACTGCTACAGAATCAGTCGGGTCTTGCTTGGCATGACATCCTAGTGCCCGAAAGGGGTTGCTAAGATGCACCTTCTGGACAGCTTGAGCTTCCTCCGGGGTAACCCCGATTCTTCTCAAGTCTGACTGTTCATCTCCCTTGTCACTATCTCTTCGACGAGACTTGGGAGCTCAGACACTGAACCGACGCTGGTGTCTCTGGGCCGCTACGGGAGCATCTGCCCTTTTGAGTTTCACTTTGTCTTCTCGCATTTGACGCAGAAGGCTGAAGCAATTGGAAGTAGGGACTGTAGAGACGATCCGCTCTGGGGGTATCATGGGTTCGCCCCCATCCAGGCGAATCCGTAGATTCTCGAAAAGAATGGTCTCGCCGGAGTTACTGGTGGCAATGGCAGGTCGCTTGCCTTTACGGCCACGATGATGCTTCTTCTGGGGAGCTGAAGATGATTCCGCTCCAAGGTGGTAGACCGAGAAAACTCGGCCCGTAACTGCTGGTGGCGCAAGGCCATCGACTGGCAACACTGGAATCGGTCCCCAAGACCCGAAGTCAGTGTCAGATCTCCTCTGGATTGATAAGCAGTGTGTGTACTACTTTGAGTCAATTGGTTTTGATGATTAGCAACGGATTTGTGAATAATCGGTTGATTAGCAATAGGTTTGTTTGACCTTGTTGCCTGTAGAGTTGACTTTATCAACTTTGCTCTGAAATGATGTTATGTGCATTTTGATGACTCCTATGTGTCAGATGTTCATAAATGTTGTTTGAACGTTTACACTTAGTCCGTGCATATTTTATGATGGGAATCAACACCAAACACTAATATTTTTATTTTGTATTTATGTCCTTTTGTTTGTATTTATACCCTTGGCTAATTGGGCTTGCAATTGTAAGGCATTATAATCCAAAGGGTTAATCTTTAAAGTCTTTGGGTTTCTATGTAAATTGCCAGTGGGTCCAAAAGGGTCCCCCACCCTCTTTCCCATTAGTCCACCGCCAGTAGCTGAGGAGCCTAACCTACAGGTTGGCTTGGCCCGATTTGGGTAGTGGCAAACTCCTCGAAAGATGGGATCGGAGGCACCGGGGGAGTGGTCGTCAGAGCTTTAGCGGCCTCCATCTTTCGTCGCTTGGCCTCCCGCTGTCCGGCCACCTTGGCAGCGTCCAAGGCCTTTTAACCGGAGACTTCACCCTGGACCTCTTTGCAGCTTTGGGCAGGGGAGTCATCGTCGGGGCCGGTGGTGCCGCCTCGAAAGATGGAGGCTTCTAGACGAACCGCAGAAGATTCCGGTACATCGCTACCTGGGCGCTGTCCGGGTGATCTGTTAAAGGGAAAGAGAAGGAGAAAGAAGCGAGGAAGAGGATTTGTTTAGCGTCTGGTAATACGAGTGGGCCATAACAATGAAGGACGAAAATAGAAGAACAAAGGGACATTAAATACCATGAATGCTGGTGTATAGCCAAAGTGTTATCGGCCAGTAGCTCAGGAAGGGCTCTTGTCCCGACAGGCAGCCTCCAGAACCAGCCAGCACACATCCCTGATCTTCTGACAACGGTCGGTGGGGACGGCCAGGTCGGCATGCTTCTTTAGGGCCAGGTGGCAGAAAAGGTTGAAATGGTCCATGCCCCATCCATCCGCATAATAATATGAAACATGCAGACGCTTGTCCAGGATCGCGGCCGTGGAGTCGTCGATCTTCAGCCCGTGTGCCCGTAGAAGGACGTACAGCCATGTGGTATCCCTATAGTTCTCAGCTTTCCGCTCCTCCCTTCTCATGAATGTCCAGTATGGGCATATCGGGTCCCTCTTTGGACGCCAGCTCTGCGCATGGGTGCCTTCTTCCTCCATGGGGAGCGGGTAATTGATAAGCTCTAGACGATCACTCCCAATGCGGTAGAGGTCCCTCAAGGTCTTCTGGTATTCATCCTTCACCACTGGTGGGAGCTTGACCTACGGTGCGGGCTTCATCTCTCGGGCTTCCTGGCCTGCGGCCAGATATGCTGCCACCTCTTTATCCTTATGGTTCTTGAGCCGAAGGAGATGATCCGAGTCAATGTCAAGGACCAGCACTAGCTGCTTGCTCAGGAATTTCCTTTCCGCTCCATCCCAGCAGTCGGTCTTGCATGACCGGTAGAAGGCCGTCTGGCCGAATGACTGTTTCATCCCCATATGGCATGGTAAACGAGCATAGCCAGTATGTCAAATAGGCTGCGCAGTGCGTCAGTGGATCAACTGCCATTGGGTTGGGCCTACTCTGGAGCCCCTTGGATGGGATCTTCACATCCGTCTTGGGCTTGGCACGCTTCTTATGAGCAACGACGGTGCCAACGCATGGAAAATCATCATATTGCTTCAGCCCGTCGTAAAAATACTACAGCCATAGGGCCATCCTGACCCTCTTCCGGTCTCCACGACGAGGCTGCTTCTCACCATGGGCCAACTGGTACAGCATTCGGTACGCCTTCATGAGATACCAATATGAATAGCCCAGAGAATAATAGTCATCCCCGTTGGTTTCATCTGTAATCATGTCAGGGAAGCAAACTTCTTTGTAAGGCTCCCTGTCGAGGGGCAAGCCGCTGAGCTGACTGAGACTCCATAAGTCCAATGAAGTCTCACCCTCTGCTGTATAGAACGTGTTGGTTTCTATGCTAAATACCTCTATCATGCCACAGCAGAGACCCTTGGAGATGGGATAGCCGTAGCGGGAGGTGTAGATGCCGTAATAGACACCAGCCCGGACGAGGATCAGGACGTAGTTGAATAGCACGTACTCTGTGAACTCTACGGCCCCTTCCCTGAAGCTATGTGCATCTTGAAGCTTCAATTCCCCGAACCAGCCCAGCGTCAGCTCGTGCTTGAACCTGATTGCCAAGCAGTCTAGAATGAATGACTCTTCCCTGTAGCCCCATTTCAGGAGAGCCAAAAATAGACCAAAGTGGGGCTTCTCACCCTGGACCCGCCCGACAGCCATATCCCACTTGGCCGGGGTAAACTGGGGTGTTCGCACTAGCTTGTCTTCCACCGGCAACGCGGCCTCGAGCCCCAGCACGGATTCCCATTCCCGGGCCTCCCCTACCAGATACATCGGGATGCCCCTGGGGACGCTGTGTAGCAAGCTGTCCTGGGTCTGTAGGATTGCGTTCTCCACCTCTTTCACGGTCTGCGGCTCCCACCTTTCCCGAGACCGCAAGTGCTTGATGAAGCGGATGAGGTGCCTGTCCTTTGGGAAGTCACCCCTATAGTCCCCGGTGGTTCGATAGAAAGTGAAAGCCCTTCTCGACCTGAGCATGTCTCTCGACGGCCCTTGTTTCTGTGTCTGAGCCCAAGGATTCAGCAAGTGCCGCTATCTCGACATGTTCTTGGTCCAAGTCCTCCACATTGAACCATGTAATGGCTGGCACCGGAGCCAGAGGGATACATCCGGCACCGACAGCAGCGGGGGCAGAGGAACCACTTGGGGCGGCCATTTATCTGCAAAATGTAATATCTCCATTCGTCGGGGAGAAGTCCACGACATTTACCTCCTTGCCACTAGTCAGGCGGTTCTTGGAGGATTTACTTTTGGCAGAAACATGTGCCGGGTGATCAACAAAGAACATCTCAATCTCTACCACCACCGTATTTAGCTGGTCGAAGCTTCTGATGTTTGAGCCCAAAAGTTTTTCACTGACTTCCGCTGATAGACCCCTGCGGCATATGCTGATTGCGTCTTCAGGCATTGGAGGATTATCGCAGCACATGCTGACATCCCTCCACCGCTTGAAGTCCAATGCGGTCTCACCTTTACTCTGTCTAAGTTCGCAAAGTTTCGCTAGAGAGACTTTGCGTTCGGCCGTCTGGAAATGGTCGACAAACTTTTTTTACATGTCAGCCCAATCAGCCACCGAATTGGGCTTCAGCCTTGAATACCACTGGAAGGCGGTGCCTATCAAAGATGTGGCAAAGTACCTCAGCAAATATGACTCTTCCCGTGCCAGCTCACCCATGGCCATCATGTAGTAGTCCAGTTGTTCATGTGGCGAGCCCTACCCATTGAACTTCTGGAGTTTCGAGACCTTTAGGCAATCTGGCAGAAGTTTCTTGAACTGATGGTGGAGGGGATAGGGCACGCTGTACAAATCAACGGTAGCCACACCCTTATCATGTTGAGCAATTTTTGCCTCCACAATGCGCTCGATTATCTGCCTTTGTGCCATGAGACTTTCCGCAGTAGGAGTGGTAGAGGACCGCGCATTGGCTTTATGTTGCGGAACTTTAAATTCCACCGCCACTGGTAACTTCGCAGCAGTGATAGAGGTGTTGGCCGTGACTGGAATGGAAGGAGGCTGTTCTTCCATCCCAGTGGGCGCCGCTTGCGGTTGAACATGAACCTCCTTTTCATGCAGTAATGCCTGCAAGAGGTTCTTAAGCTCTTGATTTTCGCATCGGAGCTCTTCCAACGCGAGGGTCTGTGCCTTTCTTCCAAGATCTTCCTCGTGTCCAGGGTTGTTGTCCCCATCGATACTATGGACATCTTCTTAGTGTTCTTCTTGCCGCGCTGGCTCAGGCTGAGATGTTCCGGCGGTCGGCGTCTGCTGTATTTGTGCGAGAACCCGGGAGACGGGCCTTGATCTCCTTAAAGACTGGAGAGGCTGATTTAGTTCTCCCGAGGTATCCTCCGACTGCTTATCGGCGGAGGTTGTGTGACAGGTGAACACTTTGACAGCGTCATTGGTCACTTGAACCACTCGTTTCTTCCTGGGCGATTGTCTACCGGGCTTAGGTCCCATCCCTAGTCTATCAAAACCAGATACCCGGGACGTAGAATCCTCCTCTGTATGCGTTGTGCTAGCACACGGAGAGGTCGGCCACACCTTTCTGTCGGCTCCTGGGCACTTTTACCCGCGAGGGGGCTGAGTTGCAGACCTCGGAGATGTCAAGGTCTCAATACTTGCCGAACTCCGCATTTGTTGTAGATCCGAGATGCGGAAGGGTCCTTCCGCCCTTGCGTGCTTGATAATTCGGGCCTCCTCCTTGGTGACCCATATTTTCTTCAGGTGGAGCTAGCGCTCCTCAATTGGGTTGCCCCCATGACTTTGATCGGGGAACTAATGGTTTGGGTCACTGCATTGGACCCTGGTTTGCTGCTGGTATGGCAGGCTTCCTCAATTTCGCTCTGTCTTCCCAGACTTGCCGAAGAAGCTTGAAGCGATTGGAGGTGGAGATGGCTGGGACATGCCGGTCCTGAGGCATAATCCGCTCACCCCCATCGAGCCGGATGCGAAGGTCCCCGACCATTGTGGTTTTGCCGGAGCGGGATGTCGTCGCTGTAGGCTTTATGCCTATTGTAGGCATGACATCGTTATAGCGGCGACGCTACCCCCGTTGCGTAGGAGTAGCACCTCTGAGGGTGGCCGCAGTAGAGCTTGGGCCGTTACGATGATGGCGCGGCCCCGGTTGAGCAGGAGCGACGCCGATAGTAACTTGATTGATCGAGAAGACTTGGCCATTTGTTGGGGCAAAAAGCCTTACACCTTCAGCTGATGTTAAGGCAGTCGAGCGGACTCGGCCGGTTACTGAGACGAAGGGCCTAACGCCCTTGGTCAATGCGAAGTTGGCCAAGTGAAGCCGGCCAATTGCTGGAGCAGAGGGCCTGACACCCCCGACGGTTGCTTTGTTGACCGAGTGGATTGGGTCAGTTGTTGGAGCCGAGGGTCTGACACCCTAGACGATTGGCTTGTTGACCGGATGGACTAGGCTAGCTGCTGGGGTCGAGGGCCTGACACCCCCGACAGTTGCTTTGTTGACCGGGCGGGCCTGACCAATTATTGAAGTTGAGGGCCTGACACCCTCGGTAGTTGTTGCAGGCGTGGTTGAACTGACTTCAGCCACAGGTACGATGCCCAGGAAAAAGGGCGAGCCGACGACCGCTGGGAAGTCGCCAAAGACGAGCGGAGTCGTCAGGTATCCGAACCTAGCGTGGTTGGCGATGACCTGATAGCCGAGCTACCTGTCCTTGGTTAGTGGCACTTCGTCCTAACCGAGCTATCTTTCCTTTGTTAGTGGCACTCCGCCCTAGCCAAGCTACCTTTCCTTGGTTAGTGGCACTCCGCCCTAGCCGAGCTACCTTCCCTTCGTTCAGTGGCACTCCACCCTGGCCGAGCTACCTTTCCTTGGTTCAGTGGCACTCCGCCCAGACTGAGTTACCCTCCTTGGTCCAGCGAAATTTTACCCTGGACGAGTCACCTTTTGTTGGTCTGGTAGGCGTTCTACCCTAGCCAGACCCCAATAGGATAAATAGTTGCGCCATTCCAGGCCTTATGCCCGAATCGGCAGGAACTCCTCCGTTGCGTTGGCATTATTTCTTGCTAACGAATAAACCTACCCTGGCACTAGGACACCCTGTCCTAGCCAATTCATATACAACATCGCCACTACAGACCTGACGTCTGAATGGGCAAAAGATCCTCATTCTCACATTAGATCCTTGGTATATCAAAAGCTAGGTTCAGATTGACAAGGCTAGTCTTGTCAGGACGATAACACCTTGCGTGAGTAGAATCTTCAGATTCATAACTCTGCCAAGTACCAAAGAGCTATCGTGGTGATTGATTTTGATAGATCTAATCTGTTTTGCTATAGATCTGAACTTCTTAGTTGCTATTTCATCACACTTGTTTTAAATCGACTAAGTTTTATAAAAACTTATAATCACCCAATTCACCCCCCCTCTTGGGTGTCATTGATCGCGGGACTTCAGGCATTAGCCCTATGCCTGTGAATACCACCCTACAATCCTCCCGACGGACCCTAAGTTCATAGAGATAAAGAAACTCTTTCTTTGCATTAGCATTACCTTCTTGCTAACGAATAAACCACTTTCTCGGTGCAAGGCTTCGTACCCCAGCTAAAATTTACACAATATCGCCATTATGGGCCTTACGTCTGAATCGGTGCAGAAACTCCTTCTTTGCGTTAGCATTACCCTCTTGCTAATGAATAAATCACTTTCTCGACACAAGGCTCCGTGCCCCTGTCAAAATTTACACAATATCGCCATTATGGGTCTTACGTCTAAATCGGTGCAGAAACTCCTTCTTCGCATTAGCATTACCCTCTTGCTAACGAATAAATCACTTTCTCAGTGCAAAGTTTCGTGTCCTAGCCGAAATTTACATAATATCGCCATTATGGGCCTTACGTCCGAATCGACGCAGAAACTCCTTTGCGTTAGCATGACCCTCTTGCTAACGAATAAACCACTTTCTTACTGCAAGGCTTTGTGCCCCAGTCAGAATTTACACAATATTGCCATTATGGGCCTTACGTCTAAATTGGTGCAGAAACTCCATCTTTACGTTAGTATTATCCTCTTGCTAACGAGTAAACCCCTTTCTATTGGCGCAAGACTTTGTGTCTTAGCTGACTTTTACACACTATCACCATTGCGGACCTTACGTCTGAATCGGCATAGAAACTCTTCCTTTGCATTGGCATTATTCCCTTGCCAATGAATAAACCCCCTTTCTCAACTCAAGGCTTCATGCCCCAGCCGACATTCATACATTATCACCATTGCGAACCTTACGTCTGAATCAGTGTAGAAACTCCTTCTTTACATTAGCATTACCCTCTTGCTAATGAGTAAACCACTTTCTCGACACAATGCGTCGTGCCCTAGATAACTTTTACACGATAGCGCCATTGCGGACCCTGCATCTAAATCGGCACAGAAACACTTCCTTTGCGTTGGCATTAATCCCTTGTCAACGAATAAACCTCATCTCTCGGCGCAAGGCTTCGTGCCCTAGTCAACATTTACACGATATCGTACCCTACGTCTAAATCTGCGTAGAAACTCTTCCTTTGCATTGGCATTAATCCCATGTCAATGAATAAGCTCTTCTCTCGGCGCAAGGCTTCGTGCCCTAGCCAACTTTTACACGATATCGCCATTGTGGACCCTATGTCCGAATCGACGCATAAACTCTTCCTTTGCATTGGCATTATTCCCTTGACAATGAATAAGCTCTTCTCTCGACGCAAGGCTTCGTAACCCAACCAAACCTTCATACATCATTATCATTGCGGACCTTACGTCCGAATCGGTAGAAGTTCTTCCCGTGCGTTGGCATTATTTTCTCACCAATGAATAAACCCTAGTCAATAGTCACATGCTACTATCTAGGGTCAAACATCGCATATCGATCCATCATCACTCTCTTCTCCTTTGTGTTAAAAAATGGGGCTAAAAATAGAGGTGCTCTGCCAGACTTGTCCCTATACTAGGGTAAGGGTAAAAATGGCAATAACCCAGCTATGGTGAAAACCAGAAAGGGCGCTGCAGAAAAAGTCGGGTACCTCGCCACGTGAAAATCGGAAAGGGCGTGTGGGCAAAAGCTAGAGGGGGCCAGTGCTGGTGAAAACCCGAAAGGGCACTTGTACCGGTAATGTGGTAAAAAAAATGATGAATGATGATGTATCTTCCGTATATAACCCCTAACCCTTTTTCTCTCTCCCCATCTCTCATTTCTCTCTTCCCTCCCTCTCTCTTCTCACGCTCTCTCTTCTCTCCCTCTCTTCTCCGGTGACTGATGGAGGTGGACAGAGGCGAGGCGGTGAGGATCGTGGGGTGTGGAGTGGCGAGGATGGGTCGAGGATCGAGGGCGCGGTAAAGCTGGTTCGCGGGCCTGAAGGCATCGGTGGGGGTTTCAAGACGTTTTCTTGGTGGGTCGGCGTCCACTGCGCGTCGTTTCTTCGGTGGAGGTATGGGGATGGATCCTTAACCAGCGTACTTCATTTTTCGCGAGTTTCATAGGCCATGGTGAGCTGAGCGAGCGTATTTGGAGATTTTGGGAAAAATCCATATTTTGGGGTGTGAGCCGGATCTCCCATTTTATAGTGTTTCTGGCCGATCCAGGGGTTTAGATGCATGCCTAGGGACTTGGGGGAGGTTTCTCCTTTTGTTTCCCCTTCATCTGGGGTTGATTGGGGCATGGAATGGGATTTCCCGTGATTTTGCCATTTTTCGGGCGATGACTAAGAACGCGACCATCACGATGGCCGCTTTCTTCATAGAAGGCGCGTATCGGGGCGCCATGTTCATCGAGGAAGATGAATAGTAGGGCGGTTAGGGTCGTGGTGGTGAGACCAACCGCGACCAGGTCACAGTCGTTAGCCCCATCGCATTTCGCCGTTGTCGCGATCGGGGGACCCACCGCATTGATTGGGATCGCACCCCTCGTGGCGGGTGCGTTCTTCCCTTGTTGCGCTCAGGGTGAGGGTCACGTTCATGAACGCGCCCAGAGCATGGTGTACGTTCATGTAGGTGATCAGTCTCACAGGCCAGAGGGTGGGGAGGCAGCCTGGCATGCCTTCCTTGACCCGTGTGTGTGTCCCGGACACCCCGTGGGTACCGTGACCATATTTTTAGGTGTCCAGAGGTACCGTGTTACCTCGATTAGCGTATCGTGAGTCTCAAGGGTCCGGGTGACCCTACGAGTGTTCTGAGTTTTTGTGGTTGCGTTAGATCAAGTCCCCGAGAGTCGGTACGAGTGTGGTAGGCCCTCCCTGCATGTCGTGGGTCTCTCCGAGAAGCATTTCTGTGTGGGCCATGTGTGTGGCCTTGAATTGTGAGTTCAGTCAACCAGCCTGGGGCTGGGGATTTTCTGTGTCTCCCTTGGATGAGGGATTAACTTGGCAGTTTGTAAGCTATCTTGAGAATCGTGTCACCGTGATTTTAGACCTAGGGATTAGGCCAGATTGACGGCACTGTGTAGTCACGTGCAACGGTCTTGACCTCGAGTCTCGTGACTCAAGGACCATTGAGTTTAGTAGGTCTAGTGGGCTGCCCAGAGTCTGGTGGCCTCGGGTCACCTATTACTTCCTATCACTCGAGATGGGTGCGTGTGTGGTTTTCTGTGTTCACGTCAGTGACCCTCCACTAGACGCAGACTTTTTACGGTACGCGCATGTTGACCCACTCGGGAGTGGTGAAGTGGCATACCCGAGATAGACGGTGAGTAGGCTGGTTACCGTAGGGCCCCAACGTATAGTCGAGTCCGGGCTTAGGGGGAATTACCAGCTAGAGGACAGGCGTAGGGCGTATGGTCTGAGTATACACACGGGGTTGAGGGTGTCAGACCCGCGCAGACGAGCGCGACCTCAGTTAGTCCTTATTTTGTGTTCCTGGTTACTTGGTGTGTCTTTGTCTCCGCCTGGGGCATGGTAACTAGACACTTATGACGCGGTGTAAGATGTCAGGAGATGCATCCGGTCATTCTTCTGGTGGGCGGTGCTCCCATCACATGACGTGAGTTGTCGTGTCCCAGGTTTCCGTTTCTCATCTGCGAGACGGAGTTTTGGGTGTTGTTTTTGGGAGTGTTCCCATAGCTGAGGTCTGGGGTTTCTGATGAGTGTCACCAAGAGGTTTCCCTAGACAGCATAGAGTTCACGATAGCGAGGTCGTGACTATGTTTCCAGACCGTATGGTTTCAGCTCAGGCCCTGCTGTGAGGGCACATTTCTACGACTGAGGCGTCGTAGCATTTCCTAGTAGGGTGGCTAGGGTGGTTCGTGTCCGGTTGTCCCCCGACCGTGAGATCGGGATGTCGGGTGCGTGACTTGGTTGTCCCCCGACGGGAGACCGGGTCATGTTTTCTAACACGGTAGGAGTAGCTGTAGTGCCGAGTTTTGACTGGCCACCAGTTTGCTGTTCCTGCCGTTACTGTTGTTCCTTCTGTGGCTAGCGTAGCTTTCCTTTCCGCCATTGTTTTCTCGGTTGGGGTTCCACGGGATCCCTACTGAGCCAGTAATAGGAGGCTCACCCCTAGTTTTTAGGTGCTGCGGCTCTTCCTCGAGGTTCGAGAACGTTGCGTTGAGGTTCCTAGTTGCCAGCTTGCCGGGTCGAGTGTTCACTTGACATGTGGTACGTTTTACTACTTTAGACTGTACTTTCTGTTGGACTGGACTCTGTTGTAGTTACCAACCATTACTATTACACCAACTTTTCATGACATAATCAATAACCTCATTTATTCAATGATGTAAGAATGACCTTATCCATTAATTAAGATTAGATTAAGGCTAATAATTCTCTCTTAAATCAGATGCTACAGTACTGCTACAGAGTTACTACAGTATCGGCGTGTTTGTCTTCTCAAAATCATGTCGTAAATCTCGTTGTTCGTGTTAACACATGGGATAGAGTTCATATTTATATATTCTATACTTTATGGACGTAAAGAAAAAATATTCATAAATTATTTTATGTTCATCTTTCATTATTATTTTTGCATATAAATACATAAAAAAATTTCAAGTTGCTACAACACGTGTGTGGTCCCATCAAGGAGTGGTGGCGAGGCTATCCCGAGAGACGATTTTTAGACTGGTTGCCGTATGGCCCCACGTCTTGTAGCCAGAGTCTGGCTGAGGGAAAAACCAGTTAGAGGCCTGACCTAGGATGCATGGTCAGTGTGTGTACACGTGGTTGGGGGCAGTTAGACCCACGCTGACGAGCGTGACCGTAGCTAGTCCTTGTTCTGTGGTTACTTGTATGGTGTTCCCGTTCCATCTTGGGCGATGAGGGGGACTCCTGAGGCGCGGTCTAGATGTTAGAGGATACATCCGGTCTTAATTCTAGTGGTTGGCACTCTTATCTTTGTCAGGTGGTGACTCATAGTTGTTCATCGTGACGCGTGCCCTGGCTTTCTCACCGTGAGACCGATGTCGGGTGTAGCGAGGCTTTTCTATTTATTTATTCCTGTTGTACTCGATTCTACATTTTGAGTAGGACTCGCCTTTAGCTGCCTTGCGTTGTAGTTTCTCATTGAGCGAGGTGGGGGTCTGAGTGCTTCTTACTGAGCCTTTTGTCATAAGGCTCATTCCCTACATTTTTACCACGTTTTAGGTGAGGCGAGGCTTCAGAGGAGCCCATCTGAGGCTCCACGCGATTCTAGTGCCCAAGGTTACTTGTCAGTTGCCAGGGCTAGGGTATGCCCCGTGTAGTTGTACTTTCCTTTCTTTATTGTACAAGTTGTGGACTACTATTGTATTGTGAACTGTTGTTATATTGTGGACCATGTAATTTACTTAATGTTAATTCTTTTTCCTACTTATTCATATAAATTATGTTATTATGTAATTATTTTAGATTCTCGTGTACTTTCACACCATCCCTTTAACCATTCTGAGTCTTCGGACTAGTGGGTGGCAGTTCGAGATTTAGATTATCGGGCCTTTCCCGGTATTCGGATCCCGAGTCATTATAGCAGGTATCAGAGCATGGTTGTGGAAATACATAAGAATCATAAATAATTGTAGTGGTCCACTAGTCCACAATTATGATTTACAGTCGGCACTGGCTTAGGGCACCGTATGTTTCATTGACTTCACCATTTTTAGTGTCTTCTATCTTTTGCATCAGGGTGAGCATGGCGCTGAGGCGGAGGACTCGCTCCCAGTAGGGACAGTAGGCAGAGATTCAGGATGAGCAGGAGGAGCAGAGCAGAGTGCCGCTAGTTGCCACTGAGGCAGGGGATGCAATGAGAGTTCCGAGGGTAGAGGATTTCTTTCGGGGCATGTTTCAGTTCATGACTCAGCTGTTCGGCAGAGATGCTGGCGAGGGCTCATCGTTTATGGTGGGCCTGGCCATGGAGTGAGGGGCTTTTTGCAGTTCCATCCACCCTATTATGGCAGCCAGCTAGACCCAGATGTGGCTAGAGATTGGCTTGATGAGTTGGAGAGAGTGTTCTACTCTATGAACTATGCCTAGGAGGACAAGGTGATGTTACCCTGCAACTAGTTGTAGGGTACGGCTCGAGCTTGGTGGTCTTCGGAGTGGAAGACATCCTTTCAGTCTCATCCACTTCAGCAGATTGTGTGGAAGGACTTCGTCAAGGTCTTCGAGCGTCCTTACTGCCCATGCTATGTCAGTACGTAGAAGATGCGTCAGTTTCTGGAGCTGGTTTAGGGTGACATGTCGGTGTTGCAGTATAGGGCTCGGTTTGTGGAGTTGGGGTGTCATGCTCACCATATCATGGACAATGCGGAGCTGAAGACCGTGCAATTCGTTTAGGGTTTAAGGCTGGAGCTGAGGCACCATCTGATAGCAAATGCTGCCACTGATCTGGAGATGACTTCTGACGAGATCGTTGGTTCGAGATTCAAGGCTCGAGGTTGAACCAGACAGGACCGGCAAGTGACTTTAACAAAAATATCAAAAGATATTTATGTTTCAGTTGTCTCATGTTTATTGGGCCACATGTGTGTGCCTAATGGGTCATGTTTTATGTTTTTAGTAATAACGTCCACAATAAATATGTAAGAGTCCTTTTTTGTGTCCTTTAGTCCTCCCAAGAGAGTTATGGTGAGTAGAAAGTAGGTGTTAGGTGTTAATAAGTTGTCTTTTGGTTTTCTTTGTTGAGTCTATAAAAGAGTCATGTAGTCTTTCTTTGGGAGTAATGAAGTTGCATTCCCATTCGTGTCTCGATGTTTGTGCTCCTTTGGTCTGTGTCACTGAGAGTCGGTGTGGTACCGGGGGTTGTCCCCGCACCTTGTCAGTGTGACGAGCGGTGGTTTCTGTGAGTTAGAGTCTTACCTCCAGTGATCCATCCACTAGTCATAATTTTCCTACGCATGCGTGTGCGGACCCACTTGGGAGTGGTGGGGAGTGTGTCCCTGAGAGACGGTTGTGAAGCTCGTTACCGTAGGGCCCCTTCGCGCAACCTGAGTCTAGGCTTTGAGGAAGAACCAGCTAGAGGGCCTGACCTAGGGCGCATGGTCTATGTGTGCACACGTGATTGGGGGCTTCAGACCCGTACTGACGAGCGTGACCCCAACTAGTCCTTGCTCGTAGTACTTGTTACGTGTCTCAGTCTCCGCCTAGGGTGTGTAGGGAGACATTGGGCGCAGTGTAAGATGTCAGGGGACACATCTGGCTTGCTTCTAGTGGGTGGTGCTCCCATCTTCTGGCAGGTACGGACTTATGTTTTGTTGGACCGTGGTCGGTTCGTTTGTCCTTGTTCGGTTAGTCATAATGAGATTTTTCATTTATTTATTATTGTTACTATCGTTCTTCCGTTGAGTAGCGTTACTTTCCTCGATGTCTCATTTTCTCATCGCGAGGTGGGAGTCCACGGGATCCTTACTGAGCCTATGAAATGAGGCTCACCCCTGTGTTTTTAGGTGAGGCGGGATCGTCGAGTGGTGCGTTTGAGATTCCGTGTGGTTCGTGCAGTCGGGGTTAGTCGCCAGTTGTCAGAGTTGGGGTATGTCCCATGTATTTGTACTTTTCTTTCTGTTGACTGTACTTATTTTGGACATGAGATACTCTGGACATTGTAGCTATTAGTGGGTAGTTATTTATTTCTATGTTTTATTATTATTTAGATTATTGTGTTGTTCCTACAGTTATTTTAACTTCTTGTGTACCCTCACACCATCATTTAACCCTTCTGAGTCTTCGGACTCGTGGGTGGCAGGCCAATGTTCGAGCCACGCTGGTTCCTTTCTGGTACTCGGATCTTGGGTCATTACATCCTACCAACTAGCCCCTGTCCAGTTGGTCTCCAACTCTTATACCTTCATTTTTTTCCTTCATTGTTCTGAGCCACCAATGCGGCCTTCCCCTTTCCCTTGACCTCTTTCAGGCTTTCTATGAATTGAAAGAGCATTTTTTTTGGAAAATCTTGCCTAGGAGTATTATGGAAAGTGTACCCCTTTTGGATGCACTTTTCCTTTGAGCATACCCAGACCGGGAAGGGCTTCTTCTTCCTTCAGGCCAGGAGGGGGATGAGTTACTTTACTCTCTCGCCCCTAGATTCCTCACACAAAGGGAGGAAGACCAAATATTTTTGGGTGAAGTTCACCAAGGGACACTCTTGGGACTTCCCGGTCCAACTGAACTTCCATCCGATGATTCCTTTGAGGCCCACGGCGATGTCCTAGGAGGTCGAGGACGGCATGAGAATTCTTCAAAGCCACAAATAGTAAACCATGGAGCTCATGTCCAAGGCTAACCTCCAGCACTACACTCACGTCCCCTTGCTTACAGAAGGTAAGAACTCGAGGGAACTGAGTCTGCTTGCTCGACCCTGTCAGCCTTCCCTTAAAAAACTCTTGCTCTGTTTGTAGATCCTTTTCGTGGCGCGGGGGAAGAACCATCAGTCGAGATTGCACCCGGAGAGAGGGTCGTGGAGGAACTTGCCATAGTCGCTCGGGACTCTCCTTAGGCTACTCGGGAGATCGAGGGTCCCCTTGTAGCCCGAGATAAGGGCAAGTGGGCCCTCACCAGAGGGGAGCTATAGCGAAGGGGGTCCAAACAAAAAGACCCCGAGCAATGGCTGATGCGGGCCTCCATGAAGGCCATGTCCGCCGAAGAGAGTAGGTGAAAGAAAAAGAGGGCTCCCCCACTATCAAGGGCCCCTCCGCCTGAGGTGTCACCAGTAGGTTCTTCAGCCCTCCCCGTCCCTACTGAGGCCCCGACATCCGAACCCCCGGTGGGGCAGATCCCAATCGAGAGGGCCATCGCTGAGCCTTAGGGATGGGAGGCTGAGGTGGTGCCCCCAACAGAAGAGGGCATTGCCGCACCTAGCTCAAGGAGTCCCGAAGGGGTCCCTCCACTGCCACAGCCAACAGAGGGCACTGTCGGCCTCAGCAGAGATGATTCGCCATCTGGGCGTCTCTCTACAACTATTGTTGATCGATGGGTATGCCCTCTGTCCAGGCCGAGTTTCAATGTTGCTCCTCCAAGGTGCTCTTGCATCGAGTCATGGAGGGGGGTCTCTTCATGGCCCAACTAGGGGCCGAGGTCCTGGATCGCCTATGTTGGGCGGAAAGAGGCGAGGTGGCAAAGGCTAAGTGATGTGGCACAGCCCTATGATGTATTAGATGCAATGACGACCCTAGGACCTAGACCAGCAAGCATATAACGGAGACCACGGACTCACGCGAACGGTTTGCTCTCTTTGTGGTCTTTTACCTAGGTCTAGGGTTTTATTATATAATGTCTCTTGTTGTATTTTGGTGGAAACTAATGAAAGAATATTGGTGGAAAGATGCCTTGGGCGCCCCCCTCTCTCTTCCCCTCTTGAATGTTCATCTTCTTCCTCCCTCTCTTCCCCTTCAGATCTAAACCCAAATCCTCCATATTTATGAGTGATCTTCCCCTCCCCTTCAACCTCTGTATGCTGTGATCGATCACCGCCGTCGCCGCCGCCGCTCGTGCCGCCATCAAGCCGCCACAAGCCAAGAGGTTCCTACTGTCCCGAAATTCTGAGTCTCAGAACAGCAAGCTGAAGAAAAAGTCGGATCTCCCAGCTCCTTGATTTGATCAAGCTGAGATTTTGGGGGATGCTTTCACTGTTTGTTAGCTTTCCATCAGTGTAGGTTTTATCCCATTCCGACCCCGTTTGATATTTTTCCTATAATTTTTATTCCACCCCTGTCAGCCTGCCCAACAGTAGATCTGCGGGATAGATCTTGGTAGATGAATTTTCTCACCCCCAAAATGTTATCAGAACCCTACAAAAGACCTATGCGTGTGTTCCTATCCCTCCCCTATATCCACCATAAAAATTCTAGGTCCTAATTCATTCATTTGATTCCCAGTCAAAGCTCATAATTAGGCAGGTTCCAGTCTACCCTATGGATTCTGAGTTTTGAGACAGAACCATCACTCAGTTTGCAGAGCCTGTCATTTCCGTTCAGACCATTGGATGGTTCTGGAATTCCTGTATGTCGAAGCTCTTCGAGTTCTCTTCGCAACGGTGCTAACCTCATCTTGATCGGATGTCGTGGCTGGGAGTACTGACCGTCCTCGTCAGGGTGCGCAGATCCAACCTGAAGCAGAGCTACGGGACAGCCTTGGGAATTAATTCCCACGACATCGCCCACCCCTTCTCCGGTGACCGCTGCCCCCGGGGATCGACCCGGGGCACTCTAGGAACGTTCCCGCCCGTCGCTGCAACCAAGAATCTCTCTGTACGTCTCCGTACCAGTAGTGGGTCCCACGTGCTGTCCTACAGGCCCGAGTGAACAGTGCTGAACCGGTCGACCGTGTCCACCCGAGCGCCACCGACTGATGCTCGCCAACCCGAGATTAGTGCTCTCGGACCCCACATGTCGTCTATTACCTCCCTGCGTGGAGTGGACTGTAGAATGAATGCTGTAATTTAATATTCACTGCTATACCGGGAGTCGTGGATCTCGGTCGAGAAGTCTTCCCCACGCCCCGAGGGTGGAGGTACACCCGCCCCCTCTGTTTGTCACTTTGCTAGCTAGTATATACTCTAGAAGCCACTGCATGTGAGTAGGTTACTTTCCTAGCCTTATCTTATTGCGTCACCGCTGTGAGTTGAGAGAGTGTGACCCATCTCGTGACTCGTTCCGAGCACGTGAGTAAGCTGACCACCCGAAACTCAAAGCTGATTTCTCAACCGTGCCGATCGACACGTTTCCCTCGCTGGGAACGACTGTGAGCGAGTACTTCTATTTGGGGCACGTTCACCTCTTCAGGAACCCAGTTAGGTGTCGAGTCTTGTGTGTCATTACTGGTCACATCATCCAAAGAGTCGCGTCGTCACTTAGAGTCTCAGTTTCGAGTCGAGTCCCATAGTCGTCCTGCATCACCCCCTGGTCGCGACCACCAGCTAACGCGACCATAGCCCCGATCATGACTCTGATTAACGTGACCTAGGAGACAACTGCGATCATAATGCGGTGGGGGTGAGGACCACGTTTACATACGAACGCAGTCAGTCAGACGACTGCGACTCTCGTTAACACGACGGGCCCCCTAGTCGCAACAAGGTTTGAATATGACTGGGCCGGCGACTGTGACCTGGTCGCGGTTGGTCTAGCCACTGCGACCCTTACTACCTTACTATTCACCTTCCCCGATGAATGCGGTGGCACGATACGTCATCTTCTTGAGGAACGTGGCCACTATGGCGACCGCGATCTCGACCCGAGCCCAAAATGGTGAACCCCGGGGAAAAATCTATTCCATGCCCCATTCACACTCATGTGAAGGGGAAAATAAGGGGAAACCATTCCCCAGCCTCTCTAGCACTGAGAGGACCCATTCAAACCCCAAAAATATGATCAAAATGTGAAATCTAGCTCACACACCAAAATCACACATTTTAAGCCCGGCAGGAAAATAAGCCCTCTCAGCTTGTCTCAAGCTACCAAACTCGCGGGAAAGGAAGTACCCGAGCTAGGGAACCATCCCCCTATCTCCACTGAAGATTCTGCATGCCTAGGACATCGATCCACCAAGAAAACACCATTTAAATCCTCGTTGGCTCGCGATCCCATGAACCACCTCCACCGTCGTGATCCTTATCCCACGCACATCGCCCCTTGCCCCATGAATGCTGCCGCCTCGCTCCGTCGGCCGCCAGAGAAGAGAGGGGAGAAAGAGAGAACGTGAGAGAAGAGAGAGGGAGAGGGAGAATGGCAAAGTCGATGGCTGGGCTAGTGTCGTATGTTGTGTATGTTGTAGGGGCATGCCCCCAGTGTAGCTAGGCATTGGCAGAGACACCGCTGCTTGTAGGGAAGCTTCCGAGGCCTGACCGTTGCCCCCAGGGGTTTCGGGCAAGGCTTTAGTCTGCCCGGATGTTGAGGGTTGAGCATTCCATTCAGTCAACTGCTTCCTCAACAATTTGATCTCTCGTTGCTACTGCTGCATCATATGCAATACCACGGGGTCGCTCATGGAGAGGCTAGGAGCACCTCCCCCTTCTTCGGCTGGCGATTCCTCAGATGACATGGATGGCCCACCACTAGTGCCCCCAGTAGTGACAACATTGGCGGCCAAGGCCATTGGGGGCTCTTCATGGACAAGCTCTTCAGTGCGAACTTGCACCATCTCGCTCGCTACTCTTCCCCTTCTAGTGAGAGGTCCTAGTCTCGCGGCAAGTCTGGCCACTTCTTTGAGTTCGGTGGGTAAGGCCCCGTATCGACCGAACACTCCTGCCATGTTGCAGGTGTAGACTCTCAGATCCCTGCCTCTTCTCGCCGCCCTTCTCGACGGCCCGCCTGGAAAGACCAGTCTGTCCAAGATCGATCTCTGGGGCTTCATCTCTTCCTGTAGTGGGGAGTGACGGCACTCCTCCAAGCGGTTCCTTGACTCTGCACTAGGTACAAGTCAAGTTTCTTCTTCTTTATAGGCAGAGGCTACTGCCCCCAGTAGTCTCTAGCGACCCAAAGGGGTGCTCCCTGGGCCCCGCAGATAATTTCTCATGGCTTGCTCCACCCCTTCCCAATCTTGATTAGGAGGAGAAGCCAGTGACAACATGCTGACAGCAGTAGCAGGGGTACGAGCCGAAGGCCTTGTGTGGGTGGCTTGGTGACGGCACCTATGGTGTTGGCGACGGATATCTTCTAGCAACACCAGCGTCGTGGGTACTGGCTGGTACATGGGGGTCACTATCTTGACCCTCTCCTCTTGTCGTGCCCTCACAAGGCAGACGGTGTTAGGCCCTGCTTGGGCTGGTGAAGTAGTCTGGGCTCTCCTGGGGATCCAGACCTGCTTGGATTTGGCCAGCCTACGGGCGGGCATATTCTTCGACGCTTCGGCTGGAACAATAGGCGTCATCCTATCTTTCATCTTTTCCAGTGCTCGAAAGGAGTTCTGCACTGGGACTGTGGGCACAACCCAGTCTGGGATCGCCTTAGATCTCTGTCCATTGAGATGGACTCGCATGCTCCTAACAATAACGGACTTGCCAGAGCTAGAGGCCCGGCCCTTAGATGCAGCAGTGGCGCGACCCCTCCAGATCCTTCTCTGGTGGGACGTCGACCCCTGACGAGATGCATTGGCAGTATGGTGCATGTTGCAGCTCAACGTCCCTGTCAGGACAGTCTTGGAAGTCTTGGCCGATGATCGACCAGCAGTAGCCTTGGTGACTCCCTGAATGGGAGCACTGATCTCGGCCACGTCGGATACTTCCACATCCAGTAGGCTTGCAAAGGCTATGCCGAGGATGTTGGGGAAGCCCACCACAGGAGGGAAGCTCCCGAAGCAAAGGGGGTTGACCAGGTATCTGTTCTGGATGTGGTTCTCGACAATTTGCCGACCGAAAGTGAGCGCCATTCTTGCTGTCGAATCACAACCTGTATTTGTAAAGTAGAGCAATTAGTGTAATAAGAAAGGGTTCTGGCAAAGAGATGAAGAGTGGATTGGTCACACTGGGCGTGCCAGACTTGTGGACGCCCTTTTTATTAAATCGTTCAACATTTATTTATTGGTTTATTAAGTGCGTGGGCGTGCCAGTCACATAGGTGACGATTTGTTCGGGCTCTGAAGAGTCACAGGTGCGTTTGATCTGACCCAATTAGATGATTGTGTGGTTCGGATCGGGACCAATACCCGCCGTGTCATAAAGGTCATGACATTATTTACATCCCCCATACGAGAGAAAACCCTTGATTAATTACCAGAATTAAGAGCCCTACAGCCTAAAGAGGTAATACTAATTGCATGAAATAAATGGACGTGAACGAGGTTAAAGCGCGATGTGAGCGCGAATCAGGCTATCGATGAATCTAATGTTGTCGAGTCACCATCAGACACCTGTCGGCGTCTCTTTAGTATTCGAGTGATGACCTGGTATGAAAACGTGGAAAACAGGGTCGCGGTGATGTGTCGATGTATGCCCTGCCGGGGGCATGTTTAATGTCTGCTTCTCGAGGGGATGAGATCAGCTCTGTATGTGGACAAACCGACCTCCGGGGAATGTCGGCCCATTGCATTGTTTGAGCAAAGACCGCGATGGGTGGGATCCCCTGGGTCTATGCCCACACTGTAGGGCACTTTTAATTTTTCCCTTTTGTGGAGTCACGGGGAAAGGAGATGCCGAAGAAATTGTGAAGGTGGTACCTTACATGTTTTAGGTTTAACTTACATTAATTACGTTCGACTGGTTTTAGTTCCATTATGACGTGGCGGTCGGGCATCGGCCGCCGGGTTAGGCCTGCGAGAAGACCCCTCCTCCGGGACTGTAGAAGAGCTATCCACAAGCGTCGGTCCCTCTTTTGTGGGCGGTACAAGTGTAGCCGATCTCTCTGCAAGTGAGACAAGGCATGGAAAGTCTCAGTACTCCATCGACACCAATAATCAAAATGAGCACTTTATAGTGATGAAGACATACCAGTCTCTACAAGTAGCTCCTCCTCAGCCACAGCAGTGTCGACCCCTGTCGTGGGCTCCACAGAAAGAGAGACAACTAAAAGAAGACACCAACATATAAAACGGTGATTGATATCACATAGGAAAGGAGTTTTGTCGGATGGATGGCATAAGTTCCTAATTCGACAACAACATACCTAGAGTTGTTGGCTCAGCGGAGGCCGCGACATGGTCAACGGTGCCCCGCTTCTCTGAAGGCGTCTGGGATGAGCCTGCCACCATGTCAACCCCAGTCGGCTGAGGGGAATGTCTCTCTTCCGGGTGATTATCAACTGTTTAAGGCAGAGGCATCACACAATGTTGATACGCAGGAATATATATGGCAGAAAGAATGTACAGAATATTTTTGTGCATACCTGAAGTCGGCACCCTGCTGGGCTTTGCAACATTGGCAGCACCTGCCGATAGCCCCATAGCTAGGGAGGATGCTCTCCTATCAGGGATTCCGACCCCGGTGATCGGAGCCCTCACATCCTCATCATAGGCTGGCAAGTCAGCAGAAGACCCTGTCTCAATGAGCCTAGAAAACTCGTCCAGGGAGGAAGCCGTCTGGGCGGCTGCATGATGAGCAATTAAATAAGTCAGAGGGGCTCATAACTTCATGTGTGAAGAAAATCTAGCCCTAAATTACCTGGGCTCATCCTAATCTCTCCTCCTTCGAAAGAACTCGAGGAAGAGGAAGAAGAGCCCCCGCTAGAGGAGGTGCTGGAAGTCCCTGTACCCGATGAAGTATCAGAGCTCCTCCCGCTGGAGGAATCTGATGGCGAAGAGGTCTCTTCACTACCAGGGGACTTTCCTCTTTCTTCAACGACGGGGAGAGTGGGCTGAACCCTAGGAGTCTCTACAACA
The DNA here is from genome assembly GCA_024336825.1 of Amorphophallus titanum. Classification (NCBI taxonomy): domain Eukaryota; kingdom Viridiplantae; phylum Streptophyta; class Magnoliopsida; order Alismatales; family Araceae; genus Amorphophallus; species Amorphophallus titanum. Next base: position 71,915,349 of record JANBPO010009603.1, read on the forward strand.
GGTGATGCCATATTAGCCAAAGCGCATACTTCCTCTATTTGAAAGAGAGTTAAAGAAGGGTAAGTATGAAAAGCACTTACCCGAATCTTGAGCAACGGAGGTCCCGCTCGTGTCAAGTGCGGGAGAGTCGCCGGTCACAGGCGTATAGTCGTCGGCGAGAGGGTCCAATCCCTCAATATCCACACTGATATCAGGGACAGACTCGTCCACCTCCAACCCCGCCTCTGTGAACACATTCCCAGGGCGGGGAGAAAAACTCGCAGCAGCCAGAGTCTCCGGAGGAGCTGCATCAAAAAAAGGGGGGGGGACCAATCAGACTACAACGTTACATAATCAGATAATGAGTGGGCATCAAAATATGCTTGTCTCTAGGCGATGAATGTGAAGTCAGGGCTCCAAAGCAATGGTAGATATTCGCCAGCGCGGCCGGAGCAATAGCAACCCTGCGACCACAGGCCATCAAACAAGCCGGGTAAATCACTTCTGCTCGTAGAACTCTCTCCTCCCCATGAGGGATCACGAAGCTGGCCAGTCAATAGGCCAAGTAAGCTGCCAGGTACATCAACGATGACAACTCCCTCGAGTTCCACCCCTGCGCTGGGGCGAGCAGGTGGTGAGGGTGTGAAGCAAATCGGAACTCTACCTCTCGGCACTGCTCCCAAGTCATACCCGAGGAAGCAAACTCCTCGTAGAAGCAGTAAAGACCACTGTAAAAGTGTGTGACCCAAGCATTCAGGGTCACCCTCGGCGTCCGTGCAGCTCCCTCCTTGCCCACAAGAGCCAAGTCTTTCCCGGTCTTCATCAAGTACCTGAAGCAGTACAGTAGGAGGTATCGGCCTGCTCCCTCTGAAGCACTCAAATGCATGTCATCCAGAGACAACTCCTCATATGGCTGCCAGCAGACGGGGAGGCCAGAAATCCTGTGGAGGGCTCACAGGTCCAGTGAAGTCTCTCCCTCAGCAGTCATAAAAGTGTTCCATTGCCCATTGAACCTCTCGGCTAAGGCCTGGATCAATCCTGCATGGCAAGGATACGAGTACAAAGCTGCTGTCACTGCATGGCGTATACTTGCCCTGTCAAGTGTTGCTTTGTAAACTGTCAGCACACCCCACAGCCACTCCGTGGCACCACGACGGTAGCAGTGGGAAGGAGTGACGGCCCACTTCCTGTACTAGTTAGGGGCCTTCTGTGCCAAAATCCGCGCCAGTAAATAGTCGTGGTCATAATCATCATGAGCAAAAGTCGCGCCAGAGGGAGTCAGAAACATCCCGTCGATGGAGATGTCCGCGGCTCTGTGATGTCCGGCCAGATGCCAAACGGCTGGTGAAGACGGCACCGCTCGGACGGTGAAACTGTCAAACTCCCTAAAGAAACCCAGGCTCCTCTGGTCAGGGTACTGGGGAATTACTCTCCGGGATCCATAGTCGGCTCGCAGGGCGGCTTTGATATTCCCTCCACGGGATCCTAAAGGAGAAGAGGTCTCCGAGAGTGTATGCCACGAGGTTGCAGTTTTACCTTATTAGTTTAGTTCCACTCCTGTGTGAGTTTTATTCCGTTCATATTCCTTTATCATTTCTTTGTTTAGGTAGCGATGCGGGCAGACCTGAGGTTGACACAAAAGGGGTCATCTTGAAGAAAGGTCGACGCATGCAATCATTGCGGATGAATTCATATTGAAGATGGGTCGCCTGCCGAACGCGCCTACACGAGGCCTGGTTCGCGTCTATGCTAAGTGCAGTGATCACACGCGTGGGTCCAGGCATGCACGAGATGGAGTTGGGTTCGGGAGTCAATCCCTGGTACGAGGCGGAGGTAAGTCCTCACGCATAGGGACGGTTTCCAACCGGACGTAATCCGATCTTTCATACATCGCCATTTTATATACCGCGGGATCACATGCAGGCACTCGGGGAATGCAATTGCGCAAACATATGCCAAGGGACCTGGTCTCTTTTATTCACGATGTGTATGCGTAGAATTTTAATTGGTTCCCTTCTTGGATCATGATGGATACACATGCTCATGTTCATGTTAGTCAGTGCAATGTGGCAGCGCTCATGCTCGGCTCTCTTTGTGTCTTCTGCAGTTCTTATGGTTTAGTCGGAGTGTCCTGTTGTTATTTATTCCATTTGTTTGTCGCTTCCTTTTGTATTTTAATGTATGTGTAATTCTGGTAAAAAAATTCGACAACATCTCCCCCAGACCCGGATGCGGGAGGGGTAAAGCAGGTACACGTCCACAAGGAGTGACGTATCCCAAAGTAGAGGTGCGCACGGAAGCGACAACACCTTAAGAAAACTTACAAACGGACAGATGAAAGGCACAAACCTACGGTTGAATCATGAGATAGAAAGATGGCCTCCACCGGATCAGGGAAGACAAACAACGGAGCCGCCGGATCAAGGGTAGGGTGGCCAGGCCACCGGACCAACAGGTGAACAAGCCACCGGATCGAAGGGGAAGGTGGACGTGCCACCGGATCAAGAGAGGGTGGACAAGCCACCGAATCGAAGGGGAAGGTGGACATGCCACCGTATCAAAGGGGAGAAAGGATCACCAGATCAGGCGTGATGAGTGCCACCGGATCAACAGAGTGGCAGGGCCACCGGATCAACAAGCAGGTAGGCGAGCCACTGGGTGACATGAACGAGCGGTCAAGCCACCGGACCGAGAGAGAGGAGAGGTGGACATGCCACCGGATCGGGCCGAAGGCGGGCCACCGACTCAAGTTGGGTGGTGGCCACCAGATCACGCACAGGACGGAGCCACCGATTCACGGTGTTGGGCCACCGGATCAACCAGCAGGGGAGGAGGTGGACCTGGCCACCTGGTGGAGGACCTAAGGGCGCCACCGGATCGAAGAGAGGTGGGGCCACCGGGTGAAGGGAGCCAACTGGCCACCAGATAAAAGGGACAACTGGCCACCGGATTGAGGATCAGAAGGGTGTTGCTGAACCAAAAGAGAACGAGGCACCGACTCAACAGGGGACAAGGAGATGGCCACCGGATCAGTACCCTGGGGGGAGGTCCGAAGAGCCGCCGTATCAGAAGCCAGTGACCAAGGAATGAAGGCTATGAAAGGGATACAAGACGGCTGCAAAGGGGTACGACGTGGCACCAGATCAAGATGGAGAGACTCCACCGCATCGAAGGAGGGCCACCGGTTGAGGGCTGGACCACCCCACCGAATCGAGGGTGAGAGCCACCAGATCGGTGGGGAAGGTGGGGATTCAGTGCGGGTTGGGAAGGCTACCAAGTAATAGTGGGGACCCTGAAGCAGGAAGTGCTTCGTCTGCAAAAGAAGGGGAGGACAACAGAAGGAGACGATGGAGGAAGACCAACGAAACGAACCTACGAAGAAATAGTCTTCGGGGTGTTGGCCTTGAGCCTAGCTCATGGGGATTGAGCAGACTCTCGGGCTACCCTCCGCGATGCACAAGAAACACGAGAAGACATATATTCGAACCAAGAAACTTGGAACTCTTATTCGTTGGAAAGAGCATGAGCACAGGGGCTGGCACTCAATAAGAGAAAGGCAAAAGCCAAAGTCGGACTGCAAAGGATTCATGGAGAGCCCAAGATACAATACAATGGGAGACGAACGAAGCATATAACAAGGGAATAGAGAAACAGAGTAGTGGGGAGGGGGATCGGAGCATGAGCTCCTCCCCCCCCCTCTTCTTTTCTCTTCTGCAAGACCCCTCCCCTTCTCTTTACCTTCTCACCTTCTCCTTCTTCTCTTCACCTCACGCAGAGCTCGAGCAGGGGGGAAGAGGAGGTTGCAGGGACTCTAGAAGCTCTCTCTGTGTTGTTGTTGTCTCCTCCCCTTCATTCTCTCTCTTCTACCTCTTTGATATGCTGGAACGGTGAAGCGTTGGCGATGAGAGGGTCAACGGGAGAAGCTTCTCACTCACATTCATTGTCGTATCCCCACTTCCCCATTTGGGGGGAACAGAGGGTTGGTAGCGCCATGGGTCGCTCGAGGCTAGCACAGAAGGGGCAATGCTCGGAGCCTGCACCGCTGCGCGCTGGGGGCTAGAGGGGTAAGGACCTCTGGTCCATGGTAATGCCCAGAGATCTTGAGAAAAGTAGGTTTTCTTCTTTCGTAAAGCTGGCGCCGGAGCCACTGTAGTGAGAAGGGCTTCACCGGTTCCTACGCTGAGAGGGGCCACCGGACCAAGCCATAAGGAAGAGCCACCGGATCAGTAGGCTAGGACGAGCCACCGGATCAGTAGGCGGGGCGGGCCACCGGACCAAGTGGCTAGCGAGGCCACTGAATCGCGAGCAGGAGGAGCGCCACCGGACTGCGAGCGAGCGGAGTGCCACCGGATCGCCAATCGGAGGCGCCACCGGTCCCAACGTCCAAGGGCGCCACCGGATGAAGGAGACCAGCGTGGCCACCGGATTGCCTGGGTGGGGGGATCGGCCGGATCACCACCAAGGGGAGGCCACCGGATCACTAGGGTGCGTTCATGGCCTCGATTGACTTAAGGGTGTCTGAAGTTCATTTGGTCTTCGCCACTGGAGGACCTTCAAGGACTTTCCCCCTTTCTAGTTTGATTCGCCCGTCTGAGCGTGGATTAGTGTGCGTGCTGTTGCCTGCAGTTGTTGATCTTGTTCAAGGACTCGAGGCACTCGAACTCCCTGGGTGTGCTCTTCGCTGCCATAGTCACGAGGCGAAATCACGGCAACGTGTTGATTCGGGGATGCCTGACTCCCCGTGGTTTAATGCGCCCTGCCGGTCGTAAGATGTCTTCGGGTACGAAGTTACTTCGGGGACGACCCACAAAACTTTCTCTCGAAGTTCTTCCGCTCACTGGAGGTCTAGACGAGCTTTGACACCGCCTAAAGTTGTGTCTGTTCTGAACTTGTTTGAGGAGCTCCACGGACGTAAAATTTTATACGTCCACAGGGACTTGTCCTTTTTCTAGATGTTCCACTTGCTCCTTCCCATTTTCTCTCTTTCCCTCATTTCCTTCCTAGGACTGCTGCAAGCTACTCATTTGGATGATTGTTACTTTGAGAAGATTGCATATCTTCATATGAAACTTGCCTCTTTCTCAACATGTTTTTTTGAAAGTGGATGGTACCACCATTGTATTAAATGTAAAAGAAGGGATGTACAAGTATAGTCATTGTGCTCCCAAAAGCCCCCATACAATCAAAATACACACCAAGGCAGTGTGATCCACCCTAACACCCCAACAAAAGAAAAAACAGAGTCGTGTGAATCAACTTTGCGATGTTCAGCCCACTCTCTTACTTTCTCACAAATGAAAGAAACAACCTTATCTGTTGCTCTTGCTTCTCTTTTGAAGATTCAGTTGTTCCTTTCTCCCCATAAGGCACAAAGGATGGCATGGAGGATGAGCCACCAGATAACTCAGTCACCCTTAAGGGCTCACTTCCCGTGTCATCATGGAGCTGTTATAAAAAGTCAAAGTCAACATCTGAGAGTCAATAACTATACTTGGGTGCAATCATAAGATTCATAACTGCAAAATCATCAGTCCTCCGACCGCACACTGTGTACAGAGCCAGTTATCACAGTTTCTCGACCTAGATGCCAGCAGATTATGGGAAGGAGGACTGGGAAAGCCAAAAACAAGGAAAATCTCCTGCACGACAGGTCACTTGGCCAAGAACATGGCAAAACATTGTGAAGAGTTGTCAAGCTGATATATAGGAACCAATAGAAAGATTCTCAAATCATCTGGTTCATTGAGTCTACTGCCCCAGATTGAGAAGTTATTACTAATAAATGATGGAAATGTCAGTGATACGAATGTCTTTTTTTCCATTCTCCCTCCCTCCTTCCATCCCTTTGAGCCCTTTTACTTCTGGATAGAGCTGCCTACATGGGATGATGCAGATACCTTATTCAGCTCAAAGTAGGATGATGTCTAATCAATCAGAGAAGCAATCCTGACCCAACTTTCAACTAAAAATCCTTAGGGAAAAGTCTCCACATGGAACACTTTCGAAACCACATGCACCGGATGATGCCAAAGCGCACAAGGCCTGCAATTTATGTATGTTGCATTGCAAACCAATGGAAGCAACAAAGATCTCATAGCACATGCTTCATGTTCAGCATGCGAAGGAAATTCACACAGGTTGCTATGACAAAGATGGAGTACATAATGCCATCCTCTTACTACCATATTTGTGATTCAGATATTAGTAGGAAAGGATAAAATGGAGACCTATTCATCAAAACCTGTGAATTATAAAGATCATAACCTTTCTAAAACTATCACTAACTGCATTGAACAATGGCCTGAGCCACCTCAGCTTTAAAAACTTTAAAGAGAAAGAACAAGCTTCTGAACAGATAAAGAGCACTTTGCAAGATAATCTTCTAACCCTCCCTGATGAACTTGCCATTAAAAGATTGAAAATATTTCACAAATATTCCATTAAAATATTAAGCCTAGAATGTCATGAATAAAAGTCAATACAGATGTAACTTGAGAGACCATAAGTTCTGTTTCAGGAACCTTTAGATATGTTCTTACCTTTAGATTGGATAGCTACTACTCTTAGGATGATAACCGCATATGTATCCTCATGTGGACATTTGTGTATTAACATCTTTACTGTCAGATTCAATATTCATCCATTTAACTGAACACCAACTAGGTTCCATGCTAATGAGTAACAAAAGTGATCAATCTCAGACAAGATAACATTTATGATCTTTTAGCCGATACAAGGATATTTTAGCCACAACCAATAGTAACTTAGAAGGCATTTTTTATGCATTTTGAATTCATCATGATTCATAGATTATCAGCATCAAAACCAGGGTCCAACAATTGTTTACAGGATCATGCCCCAACCGTTGCACTAAAAGCTCGAGCTGGAAGCGAAGGCGGACCATATTTCCTTATGGCCTTGTAGAACCCCACACTACCATGCTGTGGGCAGACATGAGGGACTTCGCACATGGACCTCATAATCCATGCGGCGGGATAGGCTGCCAACACACTGATGCCCCACATGGACCCTATAATCCATGTAGAACAGCAAATCCCTAAGGGAGACGCTGGAAAATCTAACAATCTCCCCCCAGCGGCACCTGGGGGATTTGAACCCGCGACCTCGCTCTAATACCAGTTTATAGGATCATTCCCCAACCGTTGTGCTGAAAGATCGAGCTGGTAGCGAAGGCAAACCGTATTTCCTTATGACATTGCAGAACCCCACACTATCGCGCTATGGGCGGACATGAGGGGCTTCGCACATGGACCCCATAATCCCTGCGACAGGATGGGCTGCCAACGCACAGATGCCCCACGTGGACCCCATAATCCACGTGAAATAGCAAATCCCTAAGGGAGACGCTGGAAAATCCAACACGGGAGGCTCGTTCGGCATGGCACTTCCTTCCTCAGCTGCTATCTCCTCCTGAGGCGGATCCTCCTGAGATGACATTGATGTGGACTCCACGAGGGCAATTGTCGATCTCTTCTGGGGGGACTCCGCGGTCTTCTTGTCGCTTGACCACGTACTGGGATAAGTGACCTTGGCGGATGAGACTTTCGATCTTGTTCTTGAGCCATTGGTAATCCCCAGTATGGTGGCCGTGGTTGTCGTGGAACTAATAGTGCTTTCGATGACTTCAGTGCTTTGGGTCAGTCTTCATTGGCTCGGGATGGCGAAGTAGTCCCGAGTCCTTTATCTCTTCATAAATTTGGTAGATAGGTGTAGACAGAGGAGTGTAGCGCTCGAACTTGCGCAGGGGCTCCTTTTGGTCGCCCTCTCGGTTCCTCCTCTTCCCCTGCCTGGAAGGCTAGTCGGATGACCTCTTTCTCTCCCCCTCCCATCCCGAGCTCACGAGATCTCAACAGGCGATGAGGACCTCCTCACACTTCGCATGGCACTGAGCCAAGGTCACGATATCAGTGAGGGAGGAGGGAGGGTGGAGCACCAGTTCTCATCGGAGATTTTCATCACGAGTGCCTCCGGTCAGTGCAGCGATGGCAGAGGCCACATCCAAATGGGGGATGAGCAGGGCTTCCATTTGCAAAGAGTTGATGTAAGCTCATACTTTCTCCCCCTATGCCTGCTTGAGGGCCAGTAATCCAGCTATCGACCTTGGATGGCCGTTGCCGGCGAAGCTCCCCTTGAACAGTCGCCCAAGTTGCTGGAAGTTGACTATGCTCCCAGGGGTGAGTGCACTGAACTAGGCTTGGGCCCCCTGAACCAGGGTGGTTACGAACGCGCGACACTTGACAACATCAGTGGCTCCGTAGAGCATCATTAGAGCATCAAATCTATCGAAATCATCGGCCGAGTCACCCTGGCCATCGTAGGGCTTGAAAGCTAGGAGGGTGACCCTCGGAGAGACTTCGGCCCTCAAGATCTGGTTGAAGAATAGGGATTGCTCCTCGTCTTCCGAGGCGGAGCCTTTCTGCAGGGCCCAGAGGGTGCACTCCTGCTCTTTAAAACATTATTTGAAGTCCCCTAGGTGGAGAGATAGCTCTGGATGGCACGTAGCCAGAAGGCTACAAGCTCTCCTCCGGCAGTCATCTCGCCATTCTTCAGCAGGACCTTCTATTTCTGAGGGGTGCTGGGGTAGCCTAGGTTTCTTCACGCTCGGACTAGAGGGGGCTTCTTGCTCTGGAGGTGGGGCTTGCGAGGGCCCGTCTGGCCCGTGGTGAATAAGTTGCCTGCGCTGGAGGGTGAAGCAGCCTCCAGCTGTTTGTCGAGAGGCTTCTGCGCGGGGGGGACTCACCCGAGGCGGTAGTGATCTTCCTTCCCTGGCCACCGGGGTCCTCATTAGGTCGACGAGGGTGTCAAATTTAGCGTTGAGGGTTTCGAGGGCATCGGGGGTCTTAAGGGTGGGTTGTCCCCCCGCGGCCGCCAGAGGTAGGGCGTCAGCTTGCTGGTCGAGGAGGGGGTCCGTGGAGGAATGTACGGGTGTGCGCTCCCCCTCCCCGATCGCCGGTGCCTTTCCCTTATCGTCGGCATTTCTCCTGCTAGAACTTCTTCGCACCATGTTGGCTCTTCATACGTTTCCCACAAACGGCGCTAGATGAAGAGGGGTGATCTCACACCTAGTCCTGAGCCATCGATATGGTTGATGTGACCACCAATGGGGGACCTACAAGGTAGGAAACGGATTAGAGGAGCCCGTAGGCACGACAAAATTGACATTAATTTGAGCACACCTCATATTACCTTATAACGCCCTATTTTCACCCTCAAATTGACTTATTTGAGTACTTTTTTCGATTTGCCTACGGGCACGAGTGTGCGCTATGCGAGTGAGCCCGCTCGAGTGAAGTCACCGGTCCGCTCATTGTTTGTTTGCTATGTCCGAGGGTCATTCGGTCTTGTGACTACCACCCCCAAGGTGGTTTCACATCATCTCATGCGAGAAACAAAGTGGAAAATAAGCACGAAATCCAATGCCAACTACTGACTGTACTGGACCTTATGGACTCTGGTCACTACAATATCTCAAATTCTCATGTGCTTCCACAACCATAGCTCTGATACCAACTGTAACGCCCCAAGATTCGGATACTAGGAAGACCCGATACCATTCGAATCCTGGCCCGTCGCCCACGAGCTGGAGGGCTCAGAAGGGCTAAAAGGATAGGTGTCGTACACAGAGAAATAAACAACTAACTGCAGCAGAGTCCAGTCTAACAAAAGTATAGTCTACAGTAGTAAAATGTACCAAATGCCAAGTGAACACTCGGCCCGGTGAACTGGCAACTAAGAACCTCCATACAGCACCCTCAAACCTTGAGGAAGAATCACTGCACCTGAAAAGTATGGGTGAGCCTCCTATCACTGGCTCAGTAGGGGTCCCGCAGAACCCCAACTGAGAACAATGACGGAAAGGAAAGTAGCACTAGCTAAGCAACTACAGCAAGAACAACGAACTGGTGGGCGGTCAAAACTCAGCACTACAGCTACTCCTACTGGCAACAGAAAGGAAAAATCTTGATCTCACAATCGAGATCGGGACCACTCTAAAACCAGGCCTACCAAGGAAACACTTGCAGCAACCCTACTGCGGGAGCCTGCCCACACAGGGATGACCAATCGGGACCACTCAGTCCCACACTGGCACGGCAAGGCCTCGGTAATCCCTACCAAGCACCCCTGGCTACCATCTCGGGAAAGCACGCAAGAACGGTCCAGAAGTTACGTCTCGCGGAGGGAAAATGGAACCCAAAAATAGGAGAGTCACATCTCATGTGACAGGAGGCCCACTAGAAGCGAGGCCGGATACGTCCACTGATGACTTAGTCCACAGCCTCAGGTATCTCGCTACGGCGCCCCAGCCGGAGACAGAGACACCGTATAGTAACCAATACCACGAATAAGAACTAGCTGGGGTCGCGCTCATCAGCGCAGGTCCAGCAGTCCCCAACCACATGTGCACACATTGACCATGCGTTCTAGGTCAGGCCCTTTGATTGATTTTCCCCTCAGCCGGACTCTGGCTGCAAGACGTGGGGCCCTACGAAAAATAGCTTAAAGATCGTCTCTCTCAGGTAAAGCCTCGCCACCACTCCCTGGTGGGACCACACGCATGTCGGAAGGCTATGACTAGTGGGGAGTCACTGATGTGACCACTCCGAGGAGAAACTCCAAGAACCACGCATGCACTCTATGCGAAAGTCACAAAGAACCAAGTGGCGCTAAGCCACTGGGCTCTGGACAGCCCTCTAGACTCACTAAATCCAATGGTCCTTGAGTTACAAGACTCGAGGTCAAGGCCATTGCACCGAACAGCGCCATGTGGTCAATCTGACCTAACCCTAGGGTTAGAAACCTCAGCACGATAACTCACGAGCAGTTCACAACTATGAGACCATTCCCTCAAAAAGGGAACCAAGAAAACCTCCAGCCCCAGGCTAGATAATTGGACTCGCAGTCCAAGGCCTTACGCACGGCCTACTCGAAAACCACTTTTCGGAGAACTCACGATGTGCATGGAAGCCTCACCACACTCATACCGATACATGGTGACTCGATCAAGTTAACACAAAGACTGGGAACACGTGGAGTCACTCATGGGCACGCTAATCGAGATAGCATGGTATCTCCAGACACCCTAAAACATAGACACAGAATCCCCAGGGTGTCCGGGACATTCACGAGACCGAAAGTCAACCACTGGGTCACAACCGGGTCGACCGGAGACCAACACAATGCTTAAATGGGCACGACAAACACGAAATCCAAGAGACGGTCCTCCCTGGACTGTTACAGAGCTTGACGGTCTGGCTAGGACCGCAAAACCCAGCATAGCGGTCCAGCCAGGATTGCGTAGCCCCAGACGCCTCCAAAACCTAGGCGGTCACTCCCAGACCACCGAGAAGGATGGCAGTCCATTGCCTGACCGCTAGGTGTCACCTAGCGATCAGTCGCATGGCCGCTATACCTCCCGACCTCAAGCAACTCAAAACTGAAAAATGGTCACACCCTGACCGCAAGCCACACCGTGGTGGTCTCCTAGAGACCGCAAAGCTAGGTAGCGGTCTATCGTGCGACTGCTAGGATCGAACCGACATAAGGGAGACCCAAGCGATCATCCCCAGGCCGCAAGGCCGACTGGCAATCTACCCTAGGACCACTAAGCCCAAAAACACTAGAACGGTAAAACCTCAAAAACGGTCATGCCCTGACCACAGAGCCCTGCCTAGCAGTCTCCTTAAGACTGTTAAGCACCTTGGTGGTTTATCGCGGGATTGCAAGGCTTGGATCTCGAGCTTGAGATCTACGTCCACCCCTTACTCAACTAAGTAAGCTTTCGCTGACAAACAGCTTGATCTGCTGATCCACAGCTTTGGGGATAAAATCCCTACAACTCGCTGAGCTTCACAGCTTGCTGTCCGAGGTTCACACCTCGCCTGCTGAGCACCACAACTTGCTCTGCTGATACACAGCTTACAAGGAGTTTAAAGTAGAAAACTAAGAAACAACGAAAACGATGACAGAATATGAAAATGTAGCTCCATTGGAGCAATCTGACTCTGGATCTGATCCAGAAGTCAGTACAGAGCTGAATCTCTCAATCTCACTTCTCTCTCTCAGACCTTCCCACAGCGCTCTATTTTGCTTCTTCCTCTCAGCAACTGGCTCCTTTACTCTTCATACCCTTCTCGCTCTCTTGCTCTCTTCTCCTCTTCTTCTGATCTGCTAGGATCTTCTTCTTTCTTTTTGATCTCTCTCTTCTTTTTGAATTCGAGCGTTGGAGAGCCTTTTATAGAGCGCAAGTCCTGGGGTCCCACGAGCTCATGATTTGGGCGTGTGGAAAACACATTCCCACACATTTCGAGAGTCCATGTGTCAGGAACAGAAGGTACGGCGATCCACGTGGCAATACTTTAGAGCAGCTTCCCACCTTGAATCACGTGTCACTCATCCGCCTCACTTAAGTCCCACGTGAGATTGATGCAGTCAGCGTTTAAGTAACCCAGGTGTTCGAACAACGATCTGGGTTGTCAAAATAAAGTAGAGAGGCATTAGTCATTAAGCAAATGATAATCATTAGCACAGTTTCAATCTTAAGTGTTTCAATCAGATTTAGCCAAGTCAAGAGAATACACATACTTCTGTAGAAGCATCGATGCATAAGTGAGATGCATCAGCCTGTAAGGGTAACCCATGCAACGTGTTTGAATAGAAGCATTGACCCTTAATTATAACACAGGTAGACCCTAAGAAGGTGCATCGACCTATCTTTATAATGAACGCACAAGGTGCATCGACCTTGATGGTGATGACTTCTATTGCACTGATCTTATGTTGTAGAGGGTAATAGACTAGCATTGATCTTTATAAAACATGCATCGACCTTAGCTGCAGTTGCTAGGTCACTAGCATCGACCTTTAACCAACCTCCAGGTTGCTAGCATCAACCTATGTACAAGGTGCATTAACCTTATAGCATGAGTTGTGAACGAGGTGCATGAGGCGTATCGACCTGACTATGCATTCTGTGTACAAACTGCATCGACCTTTTAAATGAACAATGCATATGTGCATCGACCTTCTAGTCTCAGCGACATATGTGCATCGACCTTTTTGGTCTGTAATACATATGTGCATTGACCTTCTAGAGTCAGTGACATATATGCATCGACCTTCTTGGTCTTGAACACATATGTGCATCGACCTTCTAACTCAACAGAAATGTATATGCACTGACCTTCTCGGCTAAGTGATAACATGTGCACCGACCTGCCTATCTCAATGTATGAATGTGCATCAACCTTTTAATGCACCAGAATGAACATGCATCGACCTGTAAATGACTAGAGACTCAATTTGACTTAAGAGATACTGCAAGATGTTAAATGACTGTTACTGCATCAAAGGACAAACTGTTGCCAGCATCAAACCCATCATAAAATCCAGAGGAGATACAACATTCTCCCCCTTTTTGATGATGGCAACACACCTAAGCTTTGATGGTAACCCATGTAGTAGCAAATAGTTAGAGACTCTATCCCTTAGCCACTAGTATGATATCTCAAAAAGAGACTCTCTCCCCCTTTTATGCTCAATGCCATCTCTTCCCCTTTGCCTTTGCATTTGACTCTCCCCATCTCTCCCCCTCTATTTCTCTCCAATGATTCTCTCCATCTATGCTTCTCTCCATCAAAATATGTTTCTCTCCCCCTTTGCCATTAGCAAAATAAATGAGAGAGATCAAGTGAACTGTTGAGAAAGACAACAAAGATGACTGAATTAAGGAAACAAGAGAATTGGAAAGATGACTTGACTGACAAACTGTATTATCTTTCATTAGTCAAGCATACATAACGCAGAGTCTTTTAGTATAAGAGTGCAGAGAATGCATCCTTGATAAAAATCTGGATTAAGGGTTATGAAAGTTAGAGTGTAGCAACTGCACTTTTTGAAGAAGCTCGCATTAACATTTAATATCAATAAACCAAACACACATGTATCATATCAAATTAGTCCAGCTTCATCTTACTTATCTAAAATTCAATGAAGTTCTTAGGAGCAATAAGAACATGTATTGATGTTAAACAAATTTTAACATCTCTGACATTTGACCTCAGGGTTACAGCTAGAGTATTCTTCTTTTTGTTCTCCAACTTTTGAATAGGCATGTATAATCCATATCTTTTTACATAAGGGAACATGTTGATTAGACGCTAGTATCCCTAGTTACTCAGTAGGATTTACCATTCTATTTTATTTATTAGATTGTCAAGTATAGAGAAAAGAAGAATTTTTATTCATGGCAAACGGAGACCAAGTACATCAAGCATGAGAGGGGAAAAGAAGAAAAGAAAGAAAAGGACACAGGGAGGAACACGGGGGTTGAGCAGAGGTGACTACTCCCCACTCCCCCAATGCCTCCTGTTACATCAATACCCTCTCCCTCTCTCTCTTACTATCTTCTTTGGTGGTCATCGGAGGGGGACCTCCTTATTCTTCTCTTCTGTTGGTCTGCTCCAAGAGGTTGCAGGGGGTAGACCTTTGCTCTACCTCTCTGTCTCTCTTCCTTGTGTTCTCTTCTCTCTGGTTTGGTCATCGGTGTCTTTTATTCGCGTGGAGAAGAGGGGTTTTTATACCCCAGTAGTGGGAACGGTGATGGCGGGGTAGCATTGATGGGCATTGAATGGGAGTTGACTCCCTTATCCTTGGTGGCAGGGGGATAGGCAGCGTGCCTTCACCCCTGGGTGACACCTCAGCTAGCCCTAAGGTGTCCTTGCTGCACGCCAGAAGTCATAGGGCATGGCCCTAAATCTATTTTGCCGGTCGTGCCGTTGAAGGGGATGGTCGTTGTGCCGTTGGAAGAAGCCTGGGAGCGCGTCGCTAAAGGCTTTGGAGAACGTACTGCTGGGGAACCGAGAAGGTGTGCCGCTGGGCCATGCTGAGTGGTTGCCATGGTTGGGCGTTGGGAGCGCACCGTGAAGAGCCCATAAGGGGCGTTCCACTGGGCGCATGGCAGTGTGCCACTGAAGGGCCTACCGTGGGTGTGTCGCTGAATGGGCACGGGAGAGTGTGCCGTTGAAGGGCCAGGCAGGGCGTGCCACTGGAGGACAGTTAGAGTGTGCCATTGAAGGGCCCCTGCAGGTGTGCCGGTGAAGGCACCATGGGTGTGCCAGGGAAGGCACGCCAGCGGGTGTGCCGTCCAAAGTGAGCAGCAAGTGTGCCGGTGGAGACATCCAGAGGTGTGCCGGTGAAGGGCGTTGGACGAGTGTGCTGTTGGGATGCCAGGGGGTGTGCCGCCGAAGGCTTGCTAGGCGGGGTGTGCCGACGAAGCCACACCGCAGGAAGGTGTGCCGGGGAAGGACCCCGGGGGTGTGCCATTGAGGGCTGCAAGGCGTGCCGTTGGGACATGCTCAAGCCTGTTATGAGCACGCATTGCGGTCTGTTTGATTTTCTTCGGGGCCCATGCATTGTGGGCTTCCCAGGGGTTGGTTTCTCTTTACTGTCGTAACTCCAGAGATGGCTTCACGGTAGTGTGTTATTTGTTCGGAGGGTCCGGACGGGACGTGTTCTCCGCAATCTCTTCAGTTGAAGTTATCTATTGATGCTGGATTGGTTGGGACACGCGGACGTGCAATTTTACATGTCCACAGTGTCGCCCTCTAAGGTGGGCACGCCAGCTACCTCTACGAACCGAGGACGGGGCAGGGTCAACTCCCATTAACATCTCCTGCCATCAATGCTCCCGCCACCGGGGTTATAAAAATCCCCCCTTTCTCGCCACAAGATAGAGTAGGAGACACACAGAGGAAGCTCTCCCGCGGGTTGGCACTGGAGAGAGGCAGAACAAGGAAGAAGGAAGAAGAGAAGAAGAGAGAAGGAGAGTCTGCCTCTCCGACCACCGCCACCCGAGTGAAGAGAAGAAGAAGAAGAGCCTCCACAGCCACTCACCGCCACCAGAGCGAAGAGAGAAGCCAGAGGAAGGAAACCCCTACTGCCCCTTCGACGTCCACCATCTGAGCGAAGAAAGAAAGGGAAAGATTATGATGTATTAGCCCCCTTGGGGCATTCCTCTTGTGAGAATAGAAGCAGAAGGCTTGCGAATATTTTTTGATTTCTTCCCACAGACACCTCTACTGTGTTTGCATTCCCTGTTCTTTCATTCCCTTCATGGTTTTCTACCGATCGCTTCTGAGTATTATGGCTTCCCTCAGGTATTCCATCCCCTTGGCCTTCCTCCCTCGCAGGATAGTTTGGTGGCTTTCCTCTCTTCCTGCATCACAAGCCCCCCACTCACGGGAACAGGTCTCCCCTCCATCGACACACTCTTGGGCTCTCCCTCAGAACTGGTGTACACCCCAATAGCTCCAACCCGGCACGCCTTTGGCCCCACACTCAGCGCATCCTCAACCCAACCTTAACTGGCACGCCTAACCCCCACCTAATCCGGTGCACCCTTGAGCCAACCTGTGATGTCTCAGACCCTTTCGGATCCTTATTTTCGGGTCTCAGACCTGCTTTCTCGGAGCATCTAGCTCTATCGTGTCCAGAATTTCATTTTGAACATCTTTCATGTTCGGATCGGCGCGATCCGGGGTCGTTTCGGAGGCCCGGAGGTATTCCGTGACTTTTCCCGTGTATTTTTTCGATTTCTGACCAGATTTCTGACAAATTCTTCGGCACCCCGTTGTAGGTGAACGTGGTCGTTCACCCAGGCGTGGGTGGTACCGTTGCGATCGATGCGTTCCGGGGATCACGAGAACGTGATTTTCTGTTCTACACTTTTTCCCTACTCCTGTGCGCGGTTTGGTGCTCGATCGGGGGAGATCGGGCCGGTTTAATAAAAATTGTAATTTTTGGGATTTGTAGGGTTCGTCGAAAAATGGCAACTATTCTTAGCCTAATTAGTGTCAAAACGACCACTGGGATGTCAGGATCCCATTCCCGCTAGTTTCGTCTCGATCGGTTGTCATTTGGGGCCGGTAGGAGTCCGAGAACCCCAGTGACTCATTTAGGGTCGATTCATCAGAATCGCCCCGATCTTACATTTTAATGCGTGCATGCGGTGTTTTTAGCCCCCAGGAGTGTTGTATCGTCGTGTGGCTTTGTTTCCCCTGTGCTTCGGCGTGAATGGGGTGTGGAACAGGTCGATTCGACCATTCCCTTATTTTACTCGTCGAATTTGTGTAACGGTCGTTCCAGTGGCCGTCACACTGTGTAACGGTCCGACGATAGACCGTTACATCCATTGGTCATTTCATGTTCTTCGAGGTTGGGGGTGTATGACAGACCAGTACTGGACTGTCAAATGACTGTAATGTGCCTATGGTCGTGCGTTATGTCCTTGGTGTGATAGACTAGCATAGGACTGTCACGTGCCTATAACGCGCTCGTGTTGTGGTTTCCGATGACTGTGGCTGTCAGTCACTCGATGACCGTGTCTACCTCGAAGATCGGGTCAGTTAGTTAGCCCTGATGGACCTCCCCTTATGCGTCGAGTTGTGTAACGCCCCTGTCCTGGTGCGTTACATGGTTCGTGTTAGGCTTTTAAGCCTGTTGGCCCTGACGCCCCTGTCCTAGCGCATCAGGTGGTGTAACGCGCCTTGGTTGGTGCATTACGTCGTTTGAGTTTTAGTTTTAGGCCTATTGGCCCTGGCGCACCTGTCCTGGTGCGTTAGGCCGATGTAACGCACCTATATAGGTCTGTTGCATGCCCTTTATCTGAGTTCTGGTCTGTTGGCCATAACGCCTCTGTCCTGATGTGTTATGTTGATGTGACGTGCCTGTTCTGGTGCGTTACATGGTCTGCATTGGATTTCAGGTCTACTTGCCCTAACGCCCCTTCTATGGTGCGTTATTGTAGGTAATGCACCTATGCTGGTGCGTTATAGTCTTGTTGTTTGCCATGTTAGTCTATCTTAGGTCGTGTTCTAGGGCGATGTCTGTGTGTCGGTGGTTTCTAGATCGATCAGTTTAGGTGACTGGGTGTGGTCTTTTCCTTGACTGTGATAGTTCCCTAATGACTTGATCTAGAACTACCAATGTCTTTGTCTCTGGTTTCGTAGCAGCTATTCCTTGACTGCCGGGTTCACCTAGCGGTTGAGTGATAGTTCACTCTGCCCAGAGTGTAGTCATTGTCCACCGCTTCAGTTTCTGCTTGTCTTGGCTCGATCTCGTGGTTTGCCCATGACCCGTGGGTCTCTGTCGACATCCTATAAGGGCAGTGACGATGATGGGATGGCCAGGAGTGCTTGTACATGCTGTGTGTGTCTCTGTGCGTTTGTGTCATGTCGAGTTTCGGTCAACCCGATGAGACCAGGGGTTGACTTGTGACCTTGTGTGTGTCTCGGTGACTTTGTCCAATTCGAGATCGTCTTTCTGGATGTCTCGAGGTATCGTTCTACCTCGGTTTGCGTATCCAGATGAGTTAAGGGTCCTCGGTGTTCCCTCGGGTCTCTGTGAGTCGTTTCCTGCAGAGCATCATTTCCTCTAGCTTAGGAGTGGATCGATTGGCGGCTTATTCCGCTGTTTGTGATGATCTTGCCTCCGAGTCGTCTGACTCAAGGATCGTTACCTTAGTAGGTCTAGTTGCCTTACCCTGAGTTATCGGTAGTGGCTGTGCTACCATTAGTGCTTCGAAGTACGTGCGATAGTGCTCTCTTGCCTGTCTGTACTTCCGCACCCGTGTTTTGAGTCTCTGTGTCTTGTGAGCCTCCACTAGTCGTAGCCTTATGGCACGCTTCGGTGTGATGGCTCTTGTAGCGAGGCACTTTCCTGGTTTACGGTTCTTAGGCAAGTTCTGTGGGCCCCTCGTCAATCGTAGCGTCTTGATCTCGGCCTAGTCCTTGCGGTAGGTGACATGGACAAGACGCTAGTAGGCACAGCATAAGACATCAGTCGACGCAGCTGGCTATTCTTCTGGTGGTGAGGCACTCCAGTCACATGGCACGTGACTCTCTGCAGTTCTCTTCATGTTTCTGTGCCTCGTGATCTTCCGGGTCAGCCTTCTAGCGGCTACACTCGGCGTCCTCATCCTGTCATATGCATGGCGTTCTAGTCATGTATGGGGTAGTGTGTACGACATTCTAGTCGTGTTGTCTGTCGTCTATCTAGATTTTCTTAGGTTTTCCTAGGTTTTTCTTATTGTTCTTGGAGGTCTTCATTTGGAGCCTGACGTCATGTCGACAGTTGGTAAGCTTCTGACTTTTCCTAGTTCAGAGTTCACCCTTCTGTCTTTGTTTGGTGTAGTGTCTGCTTGGAGTAGTATCTCCCCTTGACTCAAGAGCTGGGGGGGTGAAAGGAGTACACGCCCACAAGGAGTGGCATGACCCAACAAGTCAAGGTGTGCGCACATGCAGCAACACCTTCAAGAAAATCGCCGAAAAGCTCAGAAATCAGCGAATGGGAAACACTGGGTAAACCATGGCGCTGGCAGCCAAACACGAGGTAGGGCTCTCGCTGGCTCCACAGAAAGTGAACCGTCACTGGACAGGTGGAACATGCCCGCCGGATCATAGGCAAAGGGTGCACCGGATGGGTGGTGAATGGGAGCTCACAGGGCTAAAGATGAGCTAAGGGTGCACTGGGTAGGGGACATGTTAGGTGTGCCGGGTGGAGGTGAGCTGAGGGTGTGCTGGGTAGAAGGGCAGGTCGGGTGTGTCGGGTAGAGGATGCATTGGAGGTGCACCGGTTGGAAGGCATGCAGGTGCACCGGGTGAAGGGAGCTTGGGAGTTCGCCAGGTGAAAGATGGCTACGGTGTACCAGGTGAAAGAGGTTGGGCTGAAGTGCGCTAGGTAAAAGGCAAGTTGGGTGCGCCGGGTAAAGGCGAGTCAAGACTGGGCCGGGTCAAGGGGCAGCTTGGGTGCGCCGGGGGGGAGGCAAACCAGGGGCGTGCCGGGCTAAGCAGGCGTGAGTGCACCGGGCAGGGATAAGCCACTAGTGTACTGGGCAAGGCATAGATAGAGATGTGGCGACGGCGGGATGGCAAGGGTGTGCCGGGCAAAGGCCAGAAGATGCATCGGGTCGAACTAGACCGGGAGCGCGTCGGGTTGAAGCTTGGAAAGAGATGCTAGGCAAGAGCGGTGCACCGACTCCAACGTCCAAGGCATTGACAGGATTAGAGAAAACAGCCAAGTCTAGGCAAGATTGGGTCATCAGAGGGGCAACCAGGGTTCGAAGGGAAGGTCATTCTTCCAGCAACGTGGGAAAGTCAGAAACGAAACCCACAAGAAGAAGGCAAAATAGGAAAGCACGAGGGAATGACTCCACCACATAAACAAGTGGAAGGAAGTCAGCCCTATGCCGTCACGCCAGAGACACTACCCATCGAGTTGGATAGACTCTACGACGTTCTGAAGAGCGAGCAACCCAAAAGCAAGTAGACCAAAGGGAAGCATAAAGCAAAACACACAGGGCATTGTGGGGTGGAGATTAAGCGTAACAAAATAGAGGGGGGCGCATTTCATTCACAGGGAACCAGGTGCCATAAGACATGGCCACCGAGCTAGAACCCATGCAGGGCAACAACACATGCGTGAGTGGCATAGGAAGAGATGAAGGAAACTATTCTATGAAGAAGAGAAAGTACATGAACAAAGGGAAAAGAAAGGAAGAAAACAAGATGAGGAGAAGGTGGGGGTCAGGGAGGAGCAATGTCTCCCTTCCCTTTTTCGGTCCCCTCTTATTACATTGGTAGCCTCTCCCTTAAGCTTCTTCTCTCTTCGCACACACGGCGGTGGGTGGAGTAGTAGGCTCCCTCCCTCTTCTTCGCTTCTGGTCTTCTTCTTCTTTTGTTTTCTCTCTTCACTCAGGTGGCAGTCAGAGCAGCCCAGAGGAGCAGAAAAGCTAGGGAGCCTAGCCAGTCTTTTTTTTTTGAGAGCTCCCGGGGATCCCTCTCGTTCTTCTCCATTTTCTTTCTTCGTTGTGAGAGGTTTTTATACCTTTGCCGGCGTTGATGTCGCTGGAAACGGGAGTCAATCAAAGTTGACCCCTGGTCTTTTCCCCGGGCAGGGAATGCCTATGTGCTTGCAACAGAGAGCGACAGCTGAGCAAGGTCCAGGTTGGGTGGCCACGATGTTGCTGCGTGCCAAGGGGTCACACGCAGTGACCATTGTATCCACTGCCGGTCGTGCCAGTCCAAATGGTGGAGCCCCTCGCCTGATGAAGAAGGGTACATTGTGTACCAGGTAAGGGGCTCGACATTCTCACCGGGTCAAGAAGAGAGAGGGTTGCACCGGGTAGGAGGATGCCAAGAGTGTGCCGTGGGAGGCGGAGTGTACCGGGTAAGGCCCCTTTCGAGCGTGCCGGGTAGAGACCATCTGAGTGCATGCCGGCTAGAGGGGTTTGAGCGTGCCGTAGGAGGGGCACTTAGGCGTGCCATTGGAGGAGGCACTTGGGCGTGCCGTTGGAGGGGCACTTTAGGTGTGCCGTTAGAGGGGATAAAAGGGGTTTTGTCAAATTATGCTCTTCCTCTCTCCCCAAGCTTTTACGCCCGACATGCTCGCATTTGATGGG
Source organism: Amorphophallus titanum (assembly GCA_024336825.1). Classification (NCBI taxonomy): domain Eukaryota; kingdom Viridiplantae; phylum Streptophyta; class Magnoliopsida; order Alismatales; family Araceae; genus Amorphophallus; species Amorphophallus titanum. The sequence continues at coordinate 71,936,803 of JANBPO010009603.1, forward strand.
CGACTTTGATGGATAACTTGATTCATTTGTCAGAACACGGACTGACGGTAGCACTCTGCTATTCGCAGTAGCCGCGGTTTGCTGATTTCCTTCGAGGACTCTGGAATTATGAGCCTTGCTGGGGCTCTTCCTCGCTGCTGGGGTTCCGGAGATGGATTCACGATGGTGTACCCATTCAGGGAATCATTTTGCTTCCTCGATGGTTTTATGCGCCAGTGCAAATGTAAGGGTTTGCTGGGCGATTCACGACAACGTCTAGGCACATGCAACCGAGACGGAGTCACCTCGAGAAGGAACAATTCTCTTGAATAGACCGAATTATACGAAAAGAAATCTTCAGCCTGTGGGTCACCAGCCCACATGCTTCCGCTGCGCACTCCATAATGCACAAAGGTATTAGAAAGAACCTCGGTCTTCGCATCTCAGTACACACTAGGTGTCATCGCAATCTTAGAAAATCACAATGTAACACACCCCGAGCACTGATCTAGCGAGCAACCAAGCGAAAAAAGTCTAAGTGCCACAGAAAAGAGTACCAGCTTCAGCACAAAGCCCAAGGAAAAGCACTAATCTCAGTCTACCTTCACGTCCTGCAAATGACAAATGAACCTCACATCACATTGGCCGTTGGACACGGCATGACGAAAATATGGTACGCAACAGCTCTCGACACAGAAATTAGGTCAAAAGTCATGCAACCATATAACAAGGAGATGATCCGGCTCAAATTAAATTGTCCACACTTGAGCAGACACAGGACAAGGTGGTATTGAAACAACAATTCCAAAGCCAACCTCACAAGGAGATTCACCAAGCGACATGCTAGTTCGCTCGAACAGCTTCTTAGCCAAATTGGTCCAATCGAACACTTCGACTCCAATAGAAGCGAAACACGTCAGGAGCTAAACAGATTTAAGTTGGGGTGACCAACATATTGTAATAATCTGCACGGCCATCACCACAACTTGAATGGTCAACAACAACCTGAGCAATTAACAGAAGAATCGAATACCAGCAAATCCCGACCAAAAAGGGAAATGCCAACAAGAATGACACTAAGGAATTCTTTCACAGCACGAACAGCACAAAAGATGGCTGTCGAGCAACAACACTGAATGATCCATAAATCCAGACAATCGGATACAATAAGGAAAGAGCAGAACCAACTACTCCACCTAAAAACACAGAGCACGATGTGGATTATTACACAGGGCTGTCAACACTACGGGTGACAAGCCACTGAACCCACGTAGAGAAACAGACTTCCACGGAAGCCGTAGGCGATAAACAATCAAGCCATGTTAGCCTAGGATCCACCCACGAATCCTGCTAACGTCCACCTCATCCATCATTTCATCACGTTCTATCCCATTCCACCGCGTCTCTACCTCAGTCAACTCGGCACGGTCACGTGCCCCGCGTCGAGAAAAATAGAGGGGAAAGAGAAACAAGGGAGAAAGTAGAACGGGAGAAATGACAAGGATAGGAGAGAGAAAATCACGATCACACACAAATAACATCACCACAACAAACAATTAACAGGTAACTAAATCACATAGAGTTCAAGCAACTGGAATAATGAAAACACAATTTAACTAACTAAAAAATGGAAACACACCTTACAAGGGATAGGACGTCACTGCTCAGCACGAGAAAGCTGAGGCACTGGTGAGTCCTGCTGAGGTTGCGGCGGCATAGGTGGAGACTGAGACTACTGTGGCTGGGCCGACGAAAAGAACTACACCGGTCTTGGCCTGAACGGGCAGTCTCGAGCTATATGGCCCGACTGATCACAGCGGAAACAAATCATCGGCAAGGAACACGGCCTGCCAAGGTGACTACCACCACACCTCGCACACGATCCCGGCTGACGAATAGTTGATCCCTGATGCTGCTGAAAAGACGGAACTGACGATGGGACAACACTGGCAGAAGACTGTTGAGCACGCCGTTTATTACGTTCATTTGATTTGCTCCTAGTGTTCAAGGACGGAGGTGTACCACGATCAACTAGCGCAAGAGATGAGGAGCCAGTTGCATACAGCTGTCTGCCCTGCCACTTCTCATGCTTCTTATTCTTGTATCTCCGGAACCTCTTGCCTTTGGACTTGGAGGAAGAAGCATCATCGGCAGCAGGAACAACGGAAGGAACTCCGGGGACACCCGGCAGATAGACCTACTGCAACTGCCCAATCGGTTGAGGGAGCTGCACACCTGGCTAAGTGGACTCAACCTGGGCACGCACTTGAGAGATCACCTGCCCTACTCCGGACGGCAACCGAGGCGGCACGGCTTCACTCTGCATTCCATGTTGAACATCCGGCAAGCCTTCCACAGCTGGGGCGGGAACTGCTAAACCTTGACTCGGTGCAGACGCATAAACCATCATGACAACCATCGGAGGAGGAGCACCGCTTCCTTCCCTGGAAGTCCGGGCCTTCCGGCGACGCGCCATCGAAACCTAAGGGACACATACCGTTGAAAATCACATCAATAATCATGGAAAACACCCTAAACCAGTAGTAGACGACTCAAGTGTACTTGCTCTGGACTAACACTATGCAATTTTAATTCCTTATACGCGTCTTCAACCCTGCTCTGATACCAATTGTAACATCCCAGAGTTCAGGGTACCGATAACTCGATAATATCGAATTACCGCCACTAAGAACTGGGGACGCCACCCAAGAGGCTGATGAGGCCCCTGAAGGATTAGTGAGTTTGTCGAGGAGTTGGCCTAAACCCTCCGTAAACAAAAAAAAAAACTTTCCCAAGGGTTTACCCAGACCAAGTTTCACCCTCAACTTCGTCCACCTAAAGCCCCCCTGACCCTTCATCTTTCGCTATAAAATCCCCCCTTTGGGAAGCTCAAAGCATGAAGGATCAAGCATCAAGCAACAAGCAGAACCAGAAGATGCTGGGGGCTCACCCCCCGGACTACAAAGGCGCACGAAGGAGTTTTGTGTGTGTTTGCTAGGCTCTCACCGAGGGCATGACGCATGATTATCCCTCACATGGCGGCTAGGCCAAACACCAACCTCCTAAAAGGCGACCCCCTATTTTGATGAACGTATATCGTCTCTATAATTGTGTACGACCCAGACACTACTGTATGAAAGCACTCCGCCTGACCCTGCCTCGATAGTCGTACATAACCCCAAATATTGCCTGACGAAAGCACCCTGCTCGGCCCTGCCTTGGTGTTCGTACATGACCAAGATGCCACTGCATGAGAGCACCTTGCCCAACCCTTGCCTCAATGATCGTGCACTATCAAACATTGCTTGATCGAGATGCCCAGCCTAGTCCCTGCCTCGACGTTCGTACACAACACGAACATTGCTTGATGAGAGCACCCTGCCCAATCTCTGTTTCAATGATCGTGTACCATCAAATGTGGCTCAATCAAAGTGCCCTGTCTGGCTCTCCGCCTCAATGATCGTGTGCCACTTGAGAGTCACCTCGATAAGTGTGCCCTCAGTGCTGTTACTCGGACAATGGGCATACTTTACAAGTCCTGGCGCAAGATGAAGTGTCAGGCCCCTACCTCTGTCAATGGGCCCTGAGCACGACCAACGAGGTCTCACGGTACCCAGCTCCTTCAGTCACAACGGTGCCTACAGCACCAGATTGCCAACCACTCCAGTCACATCAGGGCCCACGACACTCGATCACTCAACAATTCCAGTCACATTGGGGCCCGTGGATCCCGACCACTCTACAACCTCAGTCACAACGGTGCCTCCGGCACTTGATTGCCAGTTCCTCCAGTCACATCATGGACTGCGGCACCCGACCACTCAACAACCTCAGTCACATCAGTGCCCTCGGCACCCTACTGCCAGCTACTTCAGTCACGTGGGAGCCCACGGCACCCGACCACTCAACAACCTCAATCACAATGGTGCCCTCAGCACCCAACTGCCAGGTATTCCAGTCATGTCAGAACCCGTGGCGCCTGACTGCTCAGCTCCTTCAATCATAATGGTGTCTCCGACACCCGACTGCTAGCTACTCAAGTCACATCGCGGCCTGCGGCACCCAATCACTCAGCTCCTTTAGTCGTAGTGGTGCCCCCGACACCCAACTGCCAGTTACTCCAATCACATCGGGGTCTGCGATGCCCGATCGCTCAACAACTCCAGTCACGACGGCGCCCCTGGCATCCAAATGTTGGGTCCAGATAGTGTCCAGCCATTCTAGCTCCGATGACGGCCAACAACTCCATTCCCACTGGTGCCCACGACACCCAGCAATTTCGAGCTCAATGGCTTTTGGTCACTCTAGTCATGGCGATGCTCACGCCGTCCAATCGCTCCAATCTCAACAGCACCCGGCGCTCCAATGACAAGTGGTGCCTACATCATTCGGTCGCCTCGGCCTTGGTGACACCCAACTACTCCAGTACAATGGTGGCTATGGCACCCATACTATCCCAACCTCAACACTATCTCTTGACAGGAAGATATTGTGACGCCTGTCGGGCGGCACCCTGCCAAGTCACAGGTCCTCTGATGGACACTATGTACGGATACAAAACTACCCATGTAATAACATAATGACCCAGAGACCGTCGCAAATGACAAAATTGTCTCGTGGCTTGCAAGCACCTATAATCGGGCTCTCATAACCCCACATAAATACCTTTCACAGCTGTTTAAGCATGCGGGGGAATTTCCCTTTCTGTTTCCTTCCCTCGCGATGGGGACACACACTTGCCTTTTATGGAAGGCCGAGATCGGTCGATTTGGCACGCAAAAGTTCCAGGGGTATTGACAGGAGGGTGGAAAGAACGATAGGAATGCACTGGAGGGAGTTACGTTTGGTTAATCATTTTGGAAGACTAGAACAGAGATGGCTGGATGGAATGCGGGCGTGCCGGTCGATTTCTCGATGATTACCTGTGGAACCAAATGTTTAACTGGGAATGCGCCGCCAGGGCACGGCACATGAGCACGAAATATTGTGCGTCACATGAAGAGAAGGGGGTTTCGTTGGTACGAGTGTAGACGATTGTAGGGGCTCGTGTATTGGATGTCTTCCCCACTGATCGCAAGCGATCAGTGTTTATTTTACATCGGGCGGAGCCCGAACACCTTCGTTTCTACTACCAAAGAAAGAGTCAGGGACCCTAGGAGCCGCGACATCGGGAGGGCTCGTTCGTGCAACAATGACAGGGCAACAACAACACTACAGGGATAACTGGGGGTAGAGAGACTAGTTTCGGGATCTGGCCTATGAGAAGATGAAGCCCGGTGAGGAATTCTATGCCTTTGCTGATCGCTGGTGTCGCCTAGCCGCACAAGACCCCGGGCACATTCCGGAGCCGGAGCAAATCAAGATGTTAATTTCTAATGTAATGCCCGAGTATCGGTTCATCTTAGCCCTTAATGACATCACCTCCTGGTAATAATTGTACAACAAAGCCCGCTTCATTCACCAACAACTCCACGATTCCCTTGACCCTGAGTCCTCTCCGCCTTCTACATATCCATACACCTTGCCATCTACATCTACCTCTACATATCAACCCTCCATGAGTCAACCCTCTGCATATCAACCCTCCATGAGTCAACCCTACACCTCCACTTATCAACCCTCCATGAGTCAACCCTCGACACATCAACCTTCCACGAGTCAGCCATGTGCTTCCGCATATCAACCCTCCCCGAGTCAGCCTTCTACTTCTGCGTACCCGCCAGCGTCTCCACCCCTGGTCAAGGGAACATCACCACACTCTGAACATGTGGATGCCGTCCACTACATACCTCCCCATCCCGCTCCACATATGCCTTCACCAAAGGCTTCCACTGGTTTCCATGCGCCATTGCCTACACAACCCCCACTTTCGTCTCCGCAATCTCCAGCACCTTCCACTTCATCTCATACCCCTCGGCATCCACCTTGCCCAAAGCGGGCTCCTCGGTCTCCATTGCCGGAGTGCTTTACAGATATCTTTAGGGCGTTGATGGCCACTAACACGCTGTCACTTCCTTTGGTTGTGCCTTGCGACCCACAGTCGGGAATATGCTCCAGTTTTGTGATTATCACCGCCAGCAGGGGCATTTGGTTGAGGGCTGCCCTGAGTTTTGGGAGTTTGTTTACAGCTTGGAAGATCAGAGGAGGATCAATTGAGCCGCTATTTATAAGGTCATTTTACGTCTTTGTAGCAAGCAGCAGCAAGAAGCACTGCCCAGGCAACCGTCTCCATCTCTACAAGACCCGGGGCACCCCCGTGATCCTTTATCTAGTATTGCACCCACTCCGTCACCTGCTCCATTACCTATCCCTACTCCACTACTCGTTCCTTCACCTAGACCATCTCCATCCCTTACCCCGTCTCCATCATCTCCACAAATCCAAGCCTCTGCTCAGGCCAGTGCCCCCCCTTCTACTCTAGTTACCACCGCTACTTCTACTCCCAACGTCGTGCGATGTGTTGTGTCAATACGTCGATGGTGGACCCTATGGCCTTCAACTTCACCTTCACCTTCTCCACTATCTTCACCACCAACATTAATCTCATTGCCCGCATCGCCATTGCCTACATCTCCATCTCCATTGCCTAACCCGTCACCACCGCCTTTGCCATCTCCTTTGCCATCGTCGCCCGAGCCCACGCCTTTACCTCCGCCTTCGCCGTTACCTCCACCTTTGCCTCCACTCAGACATATCATTATCGTGTCCCCATTGCCATCACTCGACACCCCCGCCATGGAAACCTCCTTGCCATCTGAACCTATTCCCTCCACTTCTCCTTCCACCCCATGAAGCAGGTGTGCATTGTCTTTGGTGCCCCTCGGGTCAGGCCCCCAGGGAGACAATGAGCCGATTCAGGATAATTCAATGTCGATTGTTCAAGTCAAGATTCAAGATTTCATTGGTGCATGCTGATGCGCATCCTGATCTCTGGCTATTTTGGGGATGAGCAGGTACTTTCGAGGACAACTGTCAAGAAGAGTTTCCTTGCATTGATGCTAGTCTCTTCTCGAGCGAGGCCGGTGGCAATCTCATCGCTCGCTGGGGATTTCTCAATTGATGTTCTTGTTACTTCTCACTCTATAGCCGTTCACTTCACTGGCCAAGAAGGGTTCTCCACCCGTATTGTGCTAACTCATACGGCCGCTAAGCATATTATGAGTTTTATGTTCAAGGGGCAATTGGCCATATCTTCAATATTTTTCAAGGAAATTTTACACATTTTATGCAATCTCTCTCAGTTTATCAGTATGTCGGCCACGTCAACAGGGTGTATCACTCTCCCTCAGTTTCATCCTTCTCTCATATCAAGGGAGTTATGCTTCAAGCCTGATTGTCAAGTGCAGCTGCCGAATCTTCATGTCTTTGTGTCGAGTGACAAGACTCCATGGTTTTCTGATAGTCAACATTATGAGGAGTTACATGTTCAAGAATGTCACCTTATGGTTGGCACCGAGTGTTTAGGGGCAGCTATCCTAATGAAACTATATGTTCATGATCGGGCCAGGCCGTCTGCCAGGTGGGCCCGTTATTTGAGAAGATATTACAGATCAAGAAGTCTGAAGGTCTAAGTCCGTGCTAAGCGGGCCCGTGTTTAGGAGATTTCCGCTAAGAATAGGCGGCGGTCCCAGTTTAAGGGCCGTATGTTGTGCATTCAGGGGTCCACTATTGTCCTCCTGGTTTTGATGATGTCAATCATGATGTGATTATTTCATTTGGTTATCTGACACATGGTGCTGTCTCTTTTTCTTTCCTTTTCTTTTTTTTCTCTTCTTTTCTTGCTCTCCTCTTTCCCTTTTTAGGAAGACATAAGTAACAACCAAACCGTTCGGACAACAGTCGTGCAAATCCACCCAAAACGAGGTGGGGAATGATTTTATTCATTGAACGGAGGCACCGGAGTATGATACAGTCTCAAGTGTCTCCCATTAAGAGGCGGGAATTGGACCTCCCCGCGGTGGTCGACAATTACATAGGCTCCGCCCTCGTAAACTTTTTAGACTATGTAGGGTCTGAGCCAATTTTCATTCAGCTTGCTCTTAGGGTTGGCAGCCATGACGTCTCTTGTCTTGACCATAACGAGGTCGCCTTTCTTGAATTCGCGTTCCTTGACGAGCTTGTCGAAGACACACGCTATTCGGACCTGATAGACCTGAATGTATTGTTGGGCCTGAAGCCGCTTTCCTTTCAGATTGGAGAGTTCTTCGAGTCTTCGCTCGACATTTGTCTGCCCTTCACGAACTAGCTCGTGTTGGATGGCGACCCTGAGGGAGGGTATCTCCAACTCGATAGGGACAATTACTTCCGAGCCGTACACCAGGGAAAACGGTGAGCAGCCCGTTGGGGTCTTGTATACAGTTCAGTATGCCCATAGCGCCTCGTACATCTTCTCTTCCCAGTCTTTCTTGTTAGAACTGACAATTTTGGCCAGTAGAGTGTAGAGGGTCTTGTTAAAACCTTCAGCCAGACCATTAGCCTGTGGATTGTAGGGAGTCGATATCCTCCAGTCAATTTTGTACTTTTCTATCAGTCGGTAGACCTTCTGGTTACGGAAGTGGCTGCCATTGTCTGAGATAATTCGGTCAGGAGTGCCGAACCGGAATATGATATTGCGGCGGATAAATCTGACCACGATCTCCCCGGTGACCTCTCTTAGGGCAACAACTTCTGCCCAACTGGAGAAATAGTCAGTCGCTGCGAGGATGTACTTGTAGCCTGTGGATGAAGCCGGCAATGGGCCCACGACGTCTGTTCCCCATTGGGCAAATGGCCAACTGGGCACCGTTAGATGCAGTGGCGCAGGCGGCCTTCTGGGTATCATGGCATACTCTTGGCACTTCTGACACGACTTAGCATACTTGCAACAGTCGTCAAACATTGTCGGCCAGTAGTAGCCAAGCTTCTTTATTTCATTTTTTATTTTCGGTCCCGCCTAATGTGCACCAGCTGTCCCGGCATGAACTTCCTTCATAACTCTCCAGGCCTCTTCAATGGACAGGCATCAGAGGAGTAGCTTCTGTTTGGCATCGGCCACAATTCAGAATAGTATCCCATTCCGGAGCTCGTAGGAGTCCTTTGCTCTGATCAGTCTGATCTTCTCTTCCCTTTGCTTAGGTAGTTGTTGGTACTTGAACCACTGCATAAGGGGGTTCCTCCAGTCGGGCAGGCTAACAGTTTCTGCTGTGACGACCTCCAATTCTTCCTCTTCTTCTAATTCTTCCTCTATCATGTTAGGCACCTGGCGCTGGTTGATCACTCGGATGTCGAGTACCCCGTCCGACGGCACTGCCAGTGAGCTTGCCAGCTTTGCCAAGGCGTCGGCTTGTGCATTTTCTCCCCTGGTGACATGGCCTATTTCGAGGAGGTAGAATCGCTCCATGAGCCCTTTCACCTTAGTGTGGTAAGGGAGGAGTTCAGACTTTCGGACATCAAATTGTCCCTAGACTTGCTTAACAACCAGCAGCTAATCGCCAAACACTTACAACATCTTGATCTCCATTCAGAGGGTGATCTGGAGGCCGATAATCAGGGCTTCATACTCTGTTTATTGTTTGTGTAGGGCTTGTTGATGCAACATGAAGTGTGCACCACTTCCCCGTCTGGAGATCTGAGGATGATGCCGACTCCAGCCCGTATTTTGGTATGCCCGGAGGGGGTTGTTTCTATTCTGGAGGCTCCGTCGAAGTACAGCTGCCAGATGGCCTACTGGACTTGGTCCGCTTCTAGTATTTCATCTTTGGGTAGCTCCGTGGCCAGCGGGGAGTCTGCAGGCACGGGGTGTGCCGCGAAGAAATCCACGACAGCTTACCCTTTAATGGCCCTTTGTGGCACGTAAGTGATATCAAACTCCATCAGCAGCACGGCCCACTTTCCAAGACGTCCCTTCGAGTCCGGCTGGGAGAGGATGTGCTTGACGGGATCAGCCTTGGAGATCAGGCTCACTTCATGGGACAGCATGTAGTGCCTCAACTTCTTGACCACAAAGACCAAGGCGAGGCAGACCTTTTCGATAGGAGTGTATTTGATTTCCGCTCCCACCAATCTTCGGCTGAGGTAGTAGAGAGCCTGCTCCTTCCCTTCATCATTGTTCTGGGCTAGCATTACCCCCAGTGAGTATTCAGTAGCTGCTATATAAAGGATAAGTGGTATGCCTTTGACAGGTGCCCCCAGCACGGGCGGGGTCTTCAAATAATCCTTCAGTTGGTCGAAGGCGTGCTGGCATTCATCACCCCACATTATTTGGGTCACGTTTGCACAGTTAAGTCTTGTCTTCATTTTTGAGTTTTGTGCATAAAATCTGCATGCAGGTCTAGGGGCAAACTCACTAGTACGTTTTGCATTGATGATTTATTTGCCTTATGGGTTCTGATTGTGTCTTTTCTTGGTTCTATCTTACTGTCCTTTGTGTTAGCTTCGTTTTCATATATCATTTTCATTCATATCATTGTGTTTGCATAGTTTAATGTTGTCTTGATTTTCTAGTTTTAGGCTAGAATTTGCATGCACTCCGGTGCACATAGGATCATGCATTTCATATTGTAGTTGCATTCCTCCTTGGTAAGTGATCCTCTCGCCTCCATATTCCTTGGGGCCGATTAGGTGATCTTATCTGGGACCTACGTAAGTCCCCGTGAGCCGTAGATTTTCACACGGACGTCGGGCCGATTGTACCTTTTCACCCCTTAGGGTTGCATTTTGCATAACGTGTGAGGGAGTTAACCCTAGTCAACCTAAAGTTTTGACCTTATTCCCATAGGATTCCTATCTTGAGGGAATTATTCTTAATTAAAATCATTAAAAGGTCCATTAAAATCCCTAAAGTTTTCCATCATATTAACTTGTTTGACTTGTGTGAAAACTCTCACATTGTTTTGTGTTGTTTGGGCCCATCCAAGCCCATTTGTGGTATTGTGTTGCATTCTCTCATCATCTACATATTCTTTTGTTGTTATGCCCATTTAGTTTAGCCCATTTTGTGTGTCCATTATCTAGTCCCATTGTCCTAGGCCTATTTCCCTTGGTCTTTACATTAGTGGGCCAGCCCCCTCCTGTTCTCTAGCCCATTAAGCCCTTGCTTCCCCCCTTGTATTAAGTCTCCATTTGCCCTCATGGAGTGTCGTTTCAACCCCGTGTACCCCTCTCCTTCCCAATCTTATTCTTATTTCCGCGCGGAATCCTCTTCTCACACGGACCCATCTTCCCATGGCCCCCCTGACCCGCCTGAGGGGCAAGCCAATCTTATGGCCCATCTATCATGTCTTGTTCATCAGATGGACCCGACCCAGGCCCAAAAACTCATTGCAAATCACCTTAATGGACCTTCTTCCCTTGATGGGCCTTCGTCCCTTAACGGGCCTTATTCTTCTAATGGGCCTCACTCTCTTAATCGGCCTTCTTCTCTTCATGGGCCTGCTCTTTCTAATGGCCAATTTTGTCTTAATGGGCATTCTCCTTCTTATGCTGCTGGCCCGATTTCTGATGGCCAATTTTACCTTAATGGGTCTTCTTCTTCTTCTCCCTATGCTACTAGCCCGATTGGTCCTCACACTCGTATCTCTTCTAGGCCCGCATATCCTTCCACTCCCAAAATGGGCCCATATCCTTCTGGGCCCGATCCTCTCACTTGGCCCATTATCATCGCTCTGGTCCAAGTTCACAAGCTTTTGCTCAAGTTGGTCCACATATCTCTCGATCTCTCCCTACCCAGGAGATGATTGCTCAAACCTAACGCCAGCTTGATGAATTACAATGTCGAATTGATCTCAAACCCTCCTTTAGTGTCCCTTTTGCATTCCAAGATATTTAGCTCCCACCACCTTCACAAATTCTCGTATATCGCCATTATGGTGGAGTCGGTGACCCGCATGTACATTTGAAGGAGTTTCTTTATGAGTCGGCCCAGTTTCGACACGACCAATGCCTGATGGTGTATCTATTTGGTCTGTCATTAGAAGGCCCGGCTCGGGATTGGTTCTTCTCTTTGCCGCAAGAGCAGATTGTGAACTTTCAGATGGTCCAAGATAAACTTCTTCAGTAGTATCAGGACCAGGTTGGGCCCAAGTATTCTTTTGTGGATCTGGCCTATGAGAAGATGAAGGCCGATGAGGAATTCTCTACCTTTGCTAACCGTTGGCGTCGCCTCTCCGCGTAAGTCTCGGGGCACATTCCGGAGTTAGAGCAGATCAAGATGTTAATATCCAATGCAACATCCGAGTATCGTTTCATCTTAGCCCTCAATGACATTACCTCCTGGCAATAATTGTACAGTCGAGCCCGCTTCATTTGCCAACAACTCCAAGATTTCCTTGACCCCGAGTCTCCACCTTCCACATCCACTTACACCTCGCCACCCACTGATACCTCCTATGCACCCTCCACGAGTCAACCTTCCACCACATATTTCCCCTCCCCATATCAACCTTCTACATATCAACCCTCCATGAGTCAATCTTACACGAGTCAGCTGTCCACTTATTCATATCCTCATGTGTCTCTGCCTGTGTCTCCACCTCCAGTCAAGGGAACGTCACACCCCGAGCAAGTGGATGCCATCCACTACGTACCCCTTCCTCCCACTCACCATACGCCATTGCCTAGTCCTTCCACTAGTCACCATGCCTCATTACCTACCCAACCTCCAATTCCTTCTCCACAACCCTCTCCATTGTCTTCCCGCATACCTTGACATCCGCCTTGCCCGAAGTAGGCTCCTTGTCCTCCGTTGCCAGAGTATTTTACTGATATTTTCAGGACTTTGATGGCCACTTGCACGTTGCCGTTCCCTCCAGTTGTGCCTTACCGACCCACGGTGGGGAATATGCTCCAGATCTATGATTATCACCGCCAGCAAGGGCATGTGGTTGAGGATTGCCCCGAGTTCCGGGAGTTTATTTATGACTTGAAAGATAAGAAGAGGATCGATTGACCCGTTATTCGCAAGGCTATTCTACATCTTCACAGCCAGTAGTAGCAGCAGCAAGCGTCACCTAGGTAGCTGTCTCCGTCACTTCAAGACCTGGGGCACCCCTATGATTCATCGCCTATCGTGGTGCTTGCTCCGTCATCTGCTCTGTCATCTACTCCCTTACCCACTTCCCTTCCTAGGCCATCGTCTACCCCCTTGTCGTCTCCATCGCCAACACCTTCACCATCTCCTACCCCGTCTCCATCACTTCCACAAACCCAAGCTCTTGCTCAGGCCAGTACCTCCACTTCCTCCGCTCCCATTACTACCACCACTTCCACTTCCTCCACCACTACCTCTACCCCCAACGCCGCTCGACGTGTTGTGCCAATACATCGACGGTGGGCACCATGACCTCCCTCTTCACCCTCTCCATCTCTATCTCCATGACCCTCCTCTTCACCCTCTCCATCGCCACCACCATCTCCATTGCCTAACCCGTCACTACCACCTTCACCGCCTCCTCTCCTGAAGACCCCTATTCCACCACCTTTACCTTCTCCACCCTCTCCACTAGCTTCCTCACCGCCCGAGCCTGAGCGAGCTACGCCTTCACCTTCACTTTTACCTTTGCCTCCACCCAAGCCTATCATTACCACTGCCCCTTCATCTACGCTAGAGATTACACCTTCTAAACCTTCTACCTCCACTATTTCTTTTACTTCTCCATCCACTTCCACCCTCAGAGCGGGTGTGCACTACCTCTGGTGCCCCTTGGGTCTAGTTCCCAGGGAGAGAATGAGCCAAGTCAGGATGATTCGGTACTGGTGATATGTTTCAAGGTTCAAGATTTCATCTACCGCATGATGGTCCATGTCTTGATTGCTGGCTATTTTGGGATTGATGAGCCTATGCTTCTGAAGACGGTTGTCTAGAAGTGCTCCCTTGCATTGATGCTAGTTTCTTCTCAAGCAAGGCCGGTGACAATCTCCTTACTCGCCGGGGGGTCTATTATTGATGCTGTTCTCACTCCTTGATTCATTGCTATTCAGTTCACTGGTCAAGATGGGTTCATTACCCGTACTGTGCTAACTCATACGGCCGCCAAGTAGATTATGGGTTCTATGTTCAAGGGGCAATTGGTCGTATCTTCTGCATTCTCAAAGGACATTCTGCACCTTCTATGCAATCTCCCTCAGTTTGTCAGCAAGCCAGCCACATCAATGCCGTGTATCACTCTCCCTCAGTTTCATCCTGCCCTTCTATCAAGGGAGTTGTGCTTCAAGCGAAGTTACTGAGAGGAGTTGCCAAATCTCCTGATTATGGCATTGAGAGACAATACTCCACGGTTTTCTGATATTCATCATTCTAAGGAGTTACTTATTCAAGAATTTCCACACGTTGTTAGCACTAGGTGTTTAGGGGCAACCGCCCTGATGAAGCTGCATGCTCATGATCGGGCCCGGCTATCTGCTAGATGGGGCTATTATTTGAGGAGATATTGCAAATCAAGAAGCCTGAAGGTCCGAACCCGCACCAGGCAGGTCCATTTTCAAGATATTTCTACTAAGAAGAGATGATAGCGCAGATATAAGGGTCGCGTGTTGTGCATTCAGGGGTCGACTTCTCTTTCCCCTTCTTTTCACTCGTCCTTTCTTCTACTTAGCTCCCGCCCTTGGGTGGTATACTTTCCTCCTCCCAATCTTGCTTCCATAATCTTCTCCCCTCTTTCTGAGTCCATGAACCCTCATTACTCTTCTTTCCATATGGAGCCTCCGAATGCTCCATTTTCTCATAATTCTAGGCCTCAACCAATGTCCTTTCATCCCGATCTCGGGACATCTCCTAATTCTTCTCCTCTGGTATATCCGGATTCTGCTTCAGATTCGTCCCCGACCCTGTCGGGTGATTACCATTCTCCTTCCCCGATTATGCCAGGTGATTACCATTCTTCTTCTCCAACCTTGTCGGATGACCATTATTCTTCTTCTCTGATCACGTCAGATGATTACTCTTCTCCTTCCTCACCTTCGTAGCAATCTTATCACTATTTTTCTACCCTTTCCTCCTCACCCTTTGGGGGTTCTAGCCCTTTTTCTTGCCATTTTTCAGGCTTTAGCCCATCTTGATCTCGGTTGATCTTGTTTATTCTGTATTTGGTTCCTTGTTATCAGGGTCTCTGTGCCTTAACAAGGGAGTTCTAGTCCTTGTCTCTCTTCTTTTTTATCCCTCTTCGTCCAGTTTGGTGTCAGTCGCTCCTCCATGTCGAGGAATCATTGATCATTGTTATCCTCTCCCTTTTGTTCTGTCAAGCAAGGAATGTGAAGCTCATCGATCAAGTTCGCTTTAGGATACTATTTTCAACTCCCTGGATTTGCAAGGTATCTTTTGTTTTGTGCAAAGAACATGCTATCATTTCTATTGCTCATGTTTATTGCTGCACATGGTTATCATGCGGATTTCCTCAACATGGTTGAGTGGCTTTAGGCCTTTAATCAGTTTAGTTCAAAATGAGTTCACTTCTGTAGCACCTCAGGCTGGTGATACCTCCGCACTTAGAGTCAGAATTTCTTTCCCCGATCGGTAAGGGTGATCTTTTAGCATGGGTTTTCACATACTTCACGATAAGCCATAGCCGATTTCCTCTTGAAGTACATCGTTGCTGCTTTGGCCATCAAGGGGGAGTCTCCAGACTGTCTCCGAGCCAAAGGGATGCCGTCGTAGCTCGTGTGGTACTCCGTGTGTGGTACCGATGGCTCCCTGAACCGGGCCGCTCATGGGCTCGGGTGTCCGCACCACCAGGGAAGCTCCACCTCCAAGAGAGTGCTATAGCTAAAAAATAGGAGTGAGCCTCATCTCATTGGCTCAGTAGGGATCATACGGATCCCCACCACAACGAAAGTAGTAAGCGACAATAACAATAACAACAATAACGATAATAACAATAGTAAATAACATCGATCGAGATGGAAAGAACGGCGTACTAAAGTACCTCTATGCTAGCTCTATTCCCAACAAGGGAACCTCGACCTCTAGTCGAGACCACTGAACCATAGCGAATCCGTCAACTTACTACCATGAGGAAACTCCTCGCAATGACACGGTAGTTACAATCCAATGGAAACACTGACATGGTCACATGGCCATACAAACACAACCTCCACCCTCAGGAGGACAACTACACATTGGTGACCTCGGTCCCGAGCTAAGGCCAGTGGAAGGACCCTGCCAACACATAGGGCAACACACATGCCCATCTACCAGAAGGGCCACGACAACACTGTCAGTCACTCAACCTTCACCAGCATAGGTCCGCTACTCAAGTATACATAACATGGCCAGATGCATCCACTGACGTCTTATACTACGCCAAGGCCTCATATGCGTGCACACTAATCACACTCGGTTTTGGGAGGAGCAGAGGAGACATACACACACACCATACCCTGGGACTAGCTGAGATCTGCACCTCTGTACCTGTCAGCACTACTGTGTCCAGCTACCTGACACGGGGTATGCACCACTACGTCCATCAACAACGTACTCTTACCCCAACCAAGGTACATATGCTCAGACGGTCTCATCTCAGAACAAGGAGCGTCGTACACACTAGGTGGTCTCGCCCGATCCAACACGATCGGCCAATGGGATGCTCCACGGTCTCGTGGAGTCCCGCTGAGCTCTATCATCTGTGGTCTCGTGGGAATCTATCATGAAACACAGTCGATCATGGTCTCATGGAACCCTCGAGAAAGGCATACACACGCACACAACCCATCATGAACCACGGTGTGATACTAAGGGGTGTTAAGGAAACTGCCCCAATCGGATAGCAAAACTAGTGGACACTGGCCCACTAACTCACACAAAAACCACCCAACTGCGATCATAGAACTCACATGGATATGACCATCCACGGTCACTGAACTCACGCAGTAATTGACTCACCACATGCACACAAGCCACGTGGAATCCATGCCACAAATGCACAGCCAAAACCCACCATGGGGAACCCATGAACTCTCGAACTACGTGAACCAATCCTTGAGCGACCACCACCCTTACAAGGCCGAAGTGGCCCAATTTTCATGGGTTTAGGTGAGTAAAACATTAAGTTTTAGATTCGGGGTGAAAAACCACACTCCGGGGCTGAAAAGGCCACCATTTAAATGGGGTCTGAAGAGTTCTGTCGATAGGCTTGGGCCGGTTAGTCGACCAAAATTCACAGGGGTGAAAACCCCTATAACCCGGTTGACTTGCCCCTCTGGGGTTGGTCAACCTACCCTGGGTCAGTCGATCGAAACTAGGGGTTCAGTCTACTGAACACAACTATGAATGAGCTTTAAGCCCTGCCAAAATCGGTCAGCCATTCCACTTGAATGGTTGACCGATTCTAGCAACCAACACACAGAAAGGCCCCCTAGGGGTCCCGTTCCACACCCGACTCACCCTCAAAGCGAGCGTGAACCTTGGGGAACCAATCCCCAATCTCAAACCCATCCATTGGGACCTAATGGGTTACAAAACAACAATCAAAATCCCAGATTTGATGCTCACCCCGAATCATGCTCAAACTTCCCCAAAACAAGAGCAAAATCTGCTCTCGGCCTCACAACGGCTTAAAACCACAAAGAAAGGTGGGAAAAGTAAGGGGGAAACATTCCCCAACATCCATCCTACCAATGCCTCGTGTTTAACTAGAAAACATCGCCCGAAATGGTGGCAATCACCACTCGTCCCAAATCATGCTTAAACCCCAACAAGAAGGGAACTCGCTTGATCTCACACCGATTGACACGAAAATGCAGAAAATTAACCCGAGAAGGGTAAGGATCCATCTCTCTACCTCTTACGAAGAAATCGCGAAGAGGGGACGCCGATCAACGCTCGAAACGCCACGATCCCATGATTGATTCACGACTTTCAAAAGCGCCTCGCCATGCTACCGTCTCTCGCTTTGAGCTCCGGTCCTCGTCACCCGCGCCGCCCTCTACCTCACTGCAAGTCCTCCCCGCCGGCCACCGGAGAAGAAGAGGGAGAGAGGGAGAGACGTGAGAGTGAGAGGGGGAGAAAATGAGGGAGAGGGAGAGAGTGTTACGAGAGTGAGGGAGAGAAGTAAGGGGAGGGGAGGGGGGTTTTATAAAAAGAAAATTTTATTTATTTTTACGCGGGATCGGAGTTGTTCTTCAGTCCCCAGAAGGTGTTGTAATTCCCCGTGCTTGCCAATTAACCTTCCCTACTGCAAATAATGTGGCGGAATATGAGGCGCTCCTCACGGGCTTAAAAATGGTATTGGCACTCGGAGTTAAGGAGCTCTGAATCATTGGATACTCTCAGCTCATACTCCGACAGTCCCTCAGCAAGTATCAACCCAGGATCCGAAACTAAAACCCTACCAAGATTTGGTCGGCAGGGTAGTTCGGTGGTTCAGGAAGCTAACCTTAGTGCACACCCCTAGAGCTCAGAACCTCCTAGCCGATGCTCTAGCCTCTCTAGCATCTTCCCTCCCAATCCCCAACGAAAAACCATCGGCTTCCGTCATCATGCAAAGGCTGCACAACCCCTCACATTCAGATCCCTGGTTCCAACAATGTCCAGAAACCCCCTTTCAAATCCACGCCATTTCTCACGAGCCAGAAATTGATCTTGAGGATGGTAATCCCTAGTTCTTTAATATTAAGAACTACCTTCGAGATGGGTCCTTCCCTGACTATGCTACTACCCCTGACCGATGAGCCATTCGTCGGGCCAGAGCGCTTTGCTATCATAGGGGGTCTTCTGCATCAAAAATCTCTCAGTGGAATCTATCTCCGCTATCTCGATGAGACCGAATCCCATGCAGTCGTCGAAGCAGCGCATTCAAGAGAATGTGGTGGCCACGTAAATGATCGCATGCTTGCCCTGAAACTCCTCCGATAATATTACTGGCCTACCATGCATGATGATTGCACATGTTATGTCTGACATTGTGCTAAATGCCAACTTCATGCGGACAAGGTGCACGCTCCTTCATCTTTACTTCACCCTCTCATCGCTCCCTGGCCATTTGCCTTGTGGGCATTTGATGTAGTTGGCCCTTTGGCAGACAAAATTGGCAAAGTCTGGTGGAAGTCTTTCATCCTCACCGCTACAGAATACTTCACAAAGTGGGTGGAAGTTGAAGCATTCACAGAAGCCAAAGCATCAACGGTGGTCTTTTCTATCAAGTGCAACATCCTTTCCAGGTTTGGTGTCCCTCGGGACATCGTCATCGACAACGGTCCCCAGTTCACGTAAAAGGAGCTCCATGACATGTGCAGTAAATATGGTATCAATTTGCATCATTCATCCCCCTATTACCTACAAGGAAATGGACAAGCCAAAGCAACAAATAAAACTCTCATAAGGATTATCAAGAAGACTTGCAAGTCCACCACTATTCAGATTGGTCAGATCGCCTCGTCGAGGCCCTCTGGGCTTATCGCACTTCTATCCGAACTCCCATGGGCCAAACCCTGTATGCATTAACTTTCGAGACAGAGGCGGTACTCCCATACGAAATATTCGTTCGCTCACTAAGAGTACAGCTGGATTCTGAGCTCAATCCCAAACAGTGTCGAGAAAACTTGCTAGCCCAGCTAGAACTATTAGATGAGAAGTGGATATGATCACGGCCAATTACACACAAGTTTATCCCAAGAGAAATTACACTTTATTATGGAAAGAAATTTCTTGAGAGAAACTTTGAGGTAGGTGAACTGGTCCTAAAAAGGAAACTCATTAAAGCCACCAGTTCAAAAGCCAAGCTATAAGAAAATTGGGAAGGTCCCTATGTCATCAAAGAGGTCTATTCCAGTAACGCGTACAAGTTAGTGGATGTCGAGGGGGTAGAACTCGCATACCCATGGAATGGAGTGTACTTGAAGAAATTCTATTCGTGAGATCTTGTACATAATTAAGAAAAAAAATCATCCCTAAAAGTCGACGCCTGGTGATCACCATGAGGTCAAGTCATTGCATCCATCGTTCATGATAGGGTGGGGCCCCATTAGGGGTTGGTAAGTATCAGGCCTTGATTTGCTAGAATCGGGGAGACCCCTGTCCAGCCACACTGGCCTTTTGCTGATTAAAGGAAAACAACATGCACCCACGCATGTGTTTTATCTAAAAGAGGTCGCGTCGCCGATGGTGAGGCTTCACCTCGAAGGTCTCTAGGAAAGCTGTAATCTTCTTTCTCCTCCCTCTTTGACCGAATGATACCACCGGTGCCCTTAAAACGTAGAGCGCAGGAAACTGAAAGTATAATTCCCCCCAAAGGCGAGAGTAGGATCCATCTCCTTGAGCCTGGGTCAGAGCACGAGAAGAGGGCAGTGTCCCCGTAGGCATATCAAAGAGAGGCAAAATGTCAAATGACTATCTCCTTTAACATCTCTCTCAAAAAAGAAATTAAAAGCCTAGACGTAACTGTGCCTGACCTTGAGGAAGAGAACCCCCTTTACGAAGCAAAAGTTAATTTGAGCAAAATGGGCAAATAGATGCTATGGCTCGGGGCTTGGTCCGAAGTCCCCCTAAAAGGGGAAATGTCGAGTAGGACCCCTGTCAGCTCGCCAGGTTAATAGTTTTGCAAGGTCCTCTCAGGAGGTTTGTCCCCCGCTCTCTTCCTTCTCCCCTTGAAGATGGGAGACGTGAGGTGGCTTACGCAGAAAGGTACTCTCTTGACTATCTCTGCTCTCGTTCTTCAACAACAACTCAAAAAAAGGAAAACAAACAAAAAAATAGAGTAATAGCCTGTTCCCACTGATAAATTGCACCACTTCACCAAAGAAGTGCTAGAGGGTCAGACATGATGTGGCAGACCAACTTTGGTTCCCATACGGCACGATAGTAAACTGCACTAAGTAACTGGGGCAATTGCACTGAAACAAATGTGACTCTTCACGTCAAACGGTGTCAGTTCAACTTGACTGTCAATTAATCTCAAACTTGCTTACTAGAGGTTCCTACTGTCATGGTCTCTTCATTCTATCTTGTTTGACCTCACTACTGCTGGCTGTTGTTTTGACTTCCCTGGTATTTTGAGTTAAACTGAAATGGGAATATTATGCTTCTTGTTTCCTCAAGGTATATCAGCCTTCGTAGACTCTATGAGCATACCCTGGCTCATTCCTTGGTTTCACCCGTGCTTGCATGTGTTTTTGATTTTAATCCCTCAGTTCACTCATTCCTTGGTTTCACCCGTGCCTTCTAGACTGGTAAGCTCTTCTAGCCTTCTCTAGTATTAATCATCTTTTGGACCAGCAAAGCTAGTGTGAACCACTACGTGATAAGATGCTAGCTAGATCTCGATGGGGATGCAAGCTTCTGTCTCGTAAACGAGGGAGAATGGTGAACACCCCATAGGGGTCTTGTAAACTATCCGGTAGGCCCACAGTGCCTCGAATACCTTTTCACCCCAGTCATGCTTTCGGTGGCTAACTATCTTTGCCAGAAGCTTGCAGAGGGTTTTGTTGAAGGCCTCAGCTAGGCCATTAGCCAGAGGGTTGTAGACCAAAGAGGTTCTCCAGTTGATGTGGAATTTGGCCACCAGTTGATATATGGCCCAATTCTTGAATAGTGTGCCATTGTTAGACACTATACGACTGGGCGTACCGAATCGGTATATGATGTTATGCTGGACAAATCTAGCTACCACTTCTCCATTGACCTCCCGCAGGGGAATAGCTTCAGCCCATTGAGAGAAGTAGTCGGTGGCAGCTAGAATGTATTTGTGACCTCTAGAGGACAGCGGGTAGGGTCCTGCGATGTCCATGCCCCATTCGGAGAATGGCCATGTGGGGGCTATTGGATGCAGCGGATTTGGAGGTCTTCTGGGCACCGGGCCAAAGGCTTGGCACTGATGACACGTACGGGCATATTGGGTGCAATCTGCGTACATGGTTGGACAATAGAAACCTTTGAGCTTAATGTTACACTTCATCCTATCTCTGGCCTGGTGAGCTCCACACAATCCCTAATGGACCTTATGCATGATGGCTCGGTCATCAGTTGGGGAGACGCATCTCAGAATAACTGACTTGTCCTTTTCATGAACAAGTCTATATGGGGAGTCACCGATCAACTCGTATGACATTGCCTAGCGGAGTAGCTGGGCCCTTTGAACTCGGTCAGGTGGGAGCCAACCTTTTTTGAATTTGATGATAGATTCATGCCAATCTTCTTCTTCTGGAGGAGTGTTCTAGTTGAGGTTATGGACCTCGTAGATGGTAAGGCTAGACTCATCCTCGAGTGTACTTGGCATTAGCCTTCTATGCTTGACAATGATATCGACTTCGCCCTCGGGTGGAAGTTTGATGGCCGCAGCCAATTTTGCCAAGGCATCTACCTGAGCATTGCTACTCCTAGGGACATGATCTATTTCAAAGAAATAGAGTCTCTAGATGAGTCTGGTGATGGTAGTGTGGTTTGGAACTAACTCCTACTTCTGCATGTTATTAATGCCAAGGACTTACTGGACTATTAGCTGGGAGTCCCCGTAGGCGTTGAGGCACTTGATGCCCATATCGAGAGCCATCTGAAGCCTGATGATTAGAGCTTCCTATTCAGCTTCATTATTTGTCAGGGATTTCATGAGGGTGCATGAATTGTACAAAACCCCACCCTGAGGGGTTAGAAAGACGATGCCGATGCCTACTTTGACGGCCAGATTTTGATTGTTCTGGGTGACCTTTCAGGAAGCACTGTTGAAGTAGAGCTCCCAACAAGGTACATTGGCTATGAGGGCATCTTGCTGCTGGTAATGCAAGACATCTCCAGTCTGCTTGACTGGCTCTTGTGATTAATAAGCAAGGTACTCCTCGTCGGGGAGTTCTGTATTGAGAGGTGAGTCATCATGTATCAGATGAGCGACTAAGAATTCAGCCATGCCTTATCCTTTGATAGCCCTCCTGGGGACATAGGTGATGTCATACTCCATCAGCAGGAGAGCCCATTTTCCCAACCGACCTGAAAGGAGGGGTTGCTTGAGAAGATATTTGAGTGGGTAGTGGTTAGATATAAACTCCACCTGATGAGACAGGAGGTAGTGCCGTAACTTTTTGAGGGCAAACACCATCGCTAAGCAGACCTTCTCCATGGGAGAATAGCGATACTCAGCATCAATTAGCTTCCAACTGTGTGCATCGACCTTCCATTGACAAAAGAAAATGTGCATCGACCTTGCTGAAGAAAGGGGTTCATGTGCGTCGACCTTTGCTTACCGTAAATAGTGATGTGCATTGACCTGCATGCTTCAAACAGTAATGTGCACAGACTTGATTGTGGCAAATACAAATGTACACAGACTTGTTCATGCTGCTTGCTGATGTGCACAGACTTGGTATGCTGATGTGCACAGACTTGGTCATGCCAAATGCAAATGTGCACAGACTTGGTAAAGAAAATGTGCACAGACCTTACTGAGCCTAAGGTCACATGTGCATCGAACTTACTGAAGAAGTTCCAATGTGCATCGACCTTGGTTCTCAATGTGCACCGACCTTAATTGAAGCAGTTCAAATGTGCATTGACCTTGGTTCTAAATGTGCATCGACCTTTACTGAAGGAATTCCAAATGTGCACCGACCTCTATTAAAGCAGCTCCAAATGTGCACCGATCGCAAGTGAAGAAGCTCCAAATGTGCACTGACCTTGGCAAAGGTCAAGCACCTAATGTGCACTGACCTCGAAGACCATCTTCAAGGGAACCTCAGCAGCTGCACCGACCTTGCAGAAGACAGGTTGACCTCATAAGTCATGCCAAGCCAACTGCACCGGCCTTGGGAAGAAACCTTCCAATGTGCACCGACCCTACCAAAGGCCAAGCATCATAGTGCATCGACCTCGAAAGGGAACCTCAGCAGTTGCTCAGACCTTGTAGAAGGCAGGTAGACTTCATGTATCATGCCAAGCCAGCTGCACCGACCTTAATGATGAAGAACTTCAAATGTGCATCGACGCATCTGGGCTCCCAAGGCCATTTTTAGCAGTCCTGTAGCTTTTTTAGAAAAGCATCCAGAGACCATAAATAGGAACTGCAAATGCCAAATCACATCTTTTGAGGTCTGGAAAGTATCTTTGCTCAGTCAACTCTCCTGTCATCATTGGCTTACTATATCAGTCTTTTTGGTCCATGAAAAAGGAAGCTACCATTTTTGGGAACAATAACCTATCCTGGCACCCACCTTTTTGCCTCCACCCAATCACATGATCTGTCAGTGAGATCCCTCAAGACAAAAGGACGTCCTTGACAGTCCTACCTACAAAAGAAGAAGATGCTACATATCCTTCTTGGGAAGCTCTTCTCACATACTTTTCTGGTCAACCCAAGTAACAAATTGGTGGAAATTTCTCTACTGCCTCCCTGGCCTATCATAAGCTGCCAAGATAAAAGGCCCTAGAAGACAAATGATGGTTTATGAAGAGCCAATCACATTCAGCCTGGAACCATCTTCTGGGAGGGCTGATTGCGCCTATAAAAAGGAAGGACCCCATGCAAGAAAGTTTGCTGCTGCAAGAGTTAAAGCTGGGCCCTCCAGGAAGGATCAAAGTGCAAAAGAAAGAGAGGGAGAAAGGGAAGAAAGATGAGTCCCTGCTAAGCCCGTCTGAAAGAAAATGATGAAGAGAAGGAAGAAGGCCAGCAGCCAGTGCAGCCAGGCCTGGTTCCTTTGCCCCGTTAACACTTGCCTTGCCGTTTTCATCTTGAGTTAGTGCACCTGCATGCAGTCACGTCCTTTTATTTGTTTCTTTCATTTTCTCTTCTTCAAGCAAACTTGTTGTGTGGGGCTTGTCCCTATGCATGTTGTGAGGGCATCATCCTCGTGAGGACCTTGCTCCTCGTGTGGGGCTTGCCCCCGTGTCTAGCTGTTGCGACAACATGTGTGTGTGGTTAACCATCTTTTGGCCAAATAGTGGAAGCCTCTCCTTGTTGGGAGGGGGGTGGACGTAGGCTTCTTTAGGAATAGCTGAACCACGGAAAAAGTCTGAGTTATGGTGTGCGGCATTCAATCCTTTTCTCCTACCCTCATTCACAGGTTCTCCTAACTCTTAGCTCTTTTCATTCTATCGATTAACTTAGTGATTTTAGTTCAGATCTGTACTTCAATTTTGGCTCATGCGTTGTTCAGTATGATCATCATTTAAAACAGCACTCATTGTGAACCCGGATCTATTCACCCCCCCCTCTAGATCCTCTCTTAACCATCCAACAATTGGTATCAGAGCAGGTTCCTAGAGATGTGGTCCAACGACCCAGGGAGATCCGATGGGAGTGCCCCTCGCAGCTGTGTAGCTATGGGCCAGGCCATCAACAAAGCACCATTTTTTGATGGTACTAATTATCTATACTGGAAGAATTGAATGGAAGTTTTCCTTCGTGCTCAAGATCACCGGATTTGGCATGTGGTTATTAAGGGTCCGTTTATCATACCTGATCTCGACGATACTTGGACCCCGAATCAGGCTAAGAAATCCACCACTAATTGGAGTGCCATGAATATCATGCAGTGTGCAATCCACCCCATAGAATACTCAAGAGTCTCCACTTGCAAATCAACAAAAGAAATGTGGGATAGACTCCAGTTAATCTATGAAGGGACAACTGAAGTAAGGGCCACCAAAGTTAATCTGTTACTCCACCCCAGCCCCAAGGGAGAAGACACCACTCCCCACTCCACCCTCTAACCACTAACCACCCATCCATCTCCCCAAGGCTGAAGGAGATTCACTCAAGGCTAAATTCAAATTTCCCTCCCAGTTGGCTAGACCCTCCCATCTCTCCACCCCCTCCCTAGACCTGGGTGACCAGCCCACTCACCCCCATAGCCCTTTGGCCGGCCCCCCTCCTTCCTCATTCCATTCCCTCCCTCTAGTGCGCACCCAGGCCTCCCCATTGCCTCTCCAGTAGCTCCAGCATAACTCCGCCCCCCATCCCTACACCCTCAGCTCCCCAGGAGAGCTCCAGCAACTCCCCTCCCCTTCCCACAGCCATCAGCCCCCCATATCCCTACTAATGCATCACCCATTCCCACCTCTATACCCCATTCTCCTTCCCACTCAGTCCAGAGTCGCAGGCAGTAGAGCACCGGCAGATTACAGAGACAACCACATCATCACCATGAAGCTTCAGGTGGCCTACCATATACCGGTGGATTCCTCGTCCTGTCAGCTTCGCATCCGAGGTGGTCTCATCTTCATCAGACCTCGGATTGGTCCTAATGAGATGATATCACCTGACTGTGCATCCCACTCCGGGCGGACAACTAGAGACCTAGTGCAGAGCCTGCCCCGGCAGCCCCCCTGTATTTCCTGGTGATATTTTTGGCTGAGGCAAGCTCCTGCAAGTCCCCTATCAGCTCCAAGAAGAAGGAGGCCATTCGCCCGCCCGAGCACCCGGTTCCAGCCAACTTCATCGAGGTGCACAGATTAATCCTATCTGAACCAGGTTGGACCGACCCCCACTTCTCTATTCAGAACTTTCTCCTCTGACCTCTGTTTTGGGCCCCGTTGGTCCCTGTTCGAAGCTGATTCACCCTCGATAGCGTCTCCACTAGTCTCGCCTCCATCAGAGTCTGAGACCACCTGGGACAGCCTCTGACATAGCCCTCTGCGATTCAGCATCAGACAGAGGCAGTTTGGACCAGCCCTGAACTCTGAGCTGCAGCGGCCATTGTCATCTACCGAGTGGCGTCAATTCCTACATCCAATTCCCGGGTCAGTCCCGGACATCCCAACTCTAAACCCATCACCAAAAGCATCCCGTGGAGTTCGTGATCGCCCCGACATTACCCCCCTGTCCTGCTGTACCAGACAGGGCTGAAGTAGAGTGGTTTATGAATCCTGAGTTGCAGCACCTCGGCTCGGCCTCCGGACGGACCCCAGCCTCTCCAGCCGACTGCTACCTCATCCACTAGTCTCCCACCACATGCCCCGCGACCAGCAGCACCTGGAGACGCCCTTGATAGCCCCGACCATGGAGATTTGTCCCTGCTGGACTAGTCCCGGCAGAATCGGGTTCGGTCATTCCCCACCCCCTCGCCTGGCCGACTGATCGCCCCTCTCGGCGTGGAGGCAATTTTGGCTGTAACCTAATTAACGCCCGCACTGAGAAGCCCCCTCCTGCATAAGGAGTAGTGCTATAATAATATTACTTTCAGGCCAAGCGCCACCGATGCAGCGTGCGGGCGCGTACCCACGCTTCCCCGCCTGCTCACGTCTCCGGTCGGGATCAGTGTCTTCACACCGATCAGGTGAGCAAATGGAACTCCCTTGGCTGGTTGATTTCTTTGCTTGCCTAGTATTGCTTTTGAATGCTCGTCAGACAGTGAGATGAGAGCCCGGACTCACACACCACTCTTAGTGTGCCCACTACGGACCGTGAGTGAGAGCCACCCAAACCCACGCCGCCAGCCTCCTACGAAGTTGGGAATCCCAGACCCTTAGGGGTCAGCCTAAGCCAGCTAAGTCCCCTAGAATGATTGGTTCCCACCTCGGACCCTTGCCATCATCCCTTAGTTACCATTAGGAGATCGTATGCACCGTGTGAGTGAGCCGCTAGTGTGAGTCCGTTGATTGTCCTTGTATGCTTACGGGTCTAGGTCCTAGGCTAATCAAGTCATCTAACATCATCCCTGGGCTGTGCCACATCAAGTGGTATCAGAGTAGTCATAGGCTTATTCCCACATGCCTAGTCTTGGGGCATCTTCATACTAGGTCGCTCTTAGGTGCACACGCACACCCGTGCATAGCCCACCCAACATTGCATGACCACTCATAGAGGAACCCATTATCAATCTGACCCATCCTCTTCAAATCCCCCAATGAATCCCAATCCCCAAGGGAATCCCACTACGAACGAGCATGAGCTCCCTAATCACATTAGATTCCTTGTGGAGGGAATGACCAATGTCTTAAGGTGACTTGATGACATAACGGCCCGACTAGAGCAACTTGAGGAAAATAGGCCCGCCCCAAGGGTGGATGATAGAAAGGCACCTCCCCCACATGAGGAACCAACCATAGGAGAGCTCAACCTTGACCATCCGCCCAAGCTAGAAAGGGACCCACCCCCACCGAGAAATGATAGACCCCCCCGGGACAACCCAGATGACCACCTTGTGAGACCATACGTCTCTGGGCTTGCTTGACTGGCTTAACTGTTGGAAGTATTGCCAGATCATGTTCAGCTACAGAGGGATCGAGCCTGGGCATTTCTTTACAAGTCCAGGCGAAACAATCCATGAACTCTTCTAGGAGCTGTCGATACGAGTGCCTTTCTTTCTCACTAAGGAGAGCACTAACGAAGGTTGAGCGGCAGTCTTCTTTGCTTCCGAGATTGATCTCAATCAACTCGTCCATAGTTGCTTGACCACCGTCTTCAAGCACAGGTGGAGCTGGTTGGAGGTCAACGAAGTCTCCTTCATCATCAGTATTTGCCTAGTAGACTTCAAATTCTTCGAAGCATTCTTGCTCGTGGCTTGAAGTCGAGGGACTCGTCCCATGTTGTTGGCGGCTAGCAGGCTGGGCTGCTTCTCCCTCTGAGGGATGGTCACTGTTGACTCCTGAAGGTGATGGTGTCATTGACGCCTCACCGGATTCCTTTACAGAGTCATCAATCTTGGGCTTAACTTCTACTTGCCTTTGATGAGGAGGTAGCAGTCCTACGGCATTGACTGCATAATAGACCTCGAAGTCGCTCTCCTAGTCGTAGCCGAGTCCCCGCGTGTCTTTACGGGAGAAGGGAGGTTGTCCACGGACCTGCGGAGGGTTCCACAATCGGTGGAAATATGCTCCCCGTGCGGGGTCCAGAACTTGCGGGATGTGTTGCTTTTTACACATTACCCTGATGTGTTTCGGCACGTCATCCATCTCCTGGACTAACTCCGGCGCCACATCGGTGGGAGTATCCCAGCCGAAATCATCTTCCGAAGGGTACAGTGGGACTAGATCACCTTTGTAAAAGACGATCGGCCTGTCTCCCTTGCCCTTGTTGTTCCTTCTTCTCCGTTGATAGGAGACTATGAAGGTCTTCAATAGCTCCACTTCGTACTCTTCCCGTTAGAACGAGAGTTGAAGACACTTGGGTAGTAAGGAGATGCTTCGATTAATGACCTGGCTGATGAGGTTGCTTCAAAGTCAACACTTCATCTCTCCGGCTGAGTCGGCTTGGAGGAGGCCCGGAGGTTTAGCCAGTGCAGCTTTACCATGTCTTGGTTGACAGTGAATAACTGCCCTTCCTCGGCTTCACGGTTCACCTTTTGCTTCCCTTTGCCCTTTTAAGGCTCGGGGATTGCTAGAGTGGGCTCCCCAAGATACAAGGAAGCATCAGCCAGGTGACACTCATTTAGGTGGAATGGAGACTGGTCTGCGAAGACCATATGTTGCTCCCCTCCTTTGGCATATTTAATACACTGGTGCAGAGTTGATGGGACGACCCAATTTTCATGGAGCCAGGGCCTCCCAAGCAGCACCTTACAAGATGTGTCGGCGTTGATAATATAGAATGTCACTTGGGTGACAAAGTCGCCCAAAGCTAACTTGACTTCAACCCGACCTAAGGCCTCCTCGGAATCCTGATTGAATCTTGAGATCTTAACCGCGCTCACCTTTTAAAAGTAATGTGTCAAGTATAAGGACTTGAAAGTCTTCAGAGGCATGATGTTGATGGCTGCTCCAGCGTCAACCAAGATTCGATTCACATCATGCCCATTAATCGTCCCCCGCATATATAAGGAGCGATTATGGCACGGAGACGACAGCAACATGTCTTTGTCCGTGAAGGAGATGTTGGCTGTAAGTGCCTCATATGCCCGGGCTTGTAACTCCGCCACATGGGCTTCATAAGCCTCCGGGTCTTGAAGTATTTTGGCAAGAGCCTCCCTGAGCTCCTTACTCCAGGCGATGGCCTCCCAGATAGTGACATTTGTTGGAAACCGCTTCATATGATGAATGATCCTACGGTCCGCCCGAGCATGGGTCTTGTCAAATGGCGGGATGATCTCCGCCAGGGTCTTCGGCGCCTGGCGAGGCTTCTCCAGCTTTTTAGAAGGGCGCTCCTCCTCGTTCTGGCCTTCCGTATTTTCTTGGCACAGCGGTGCCAGAGACTCCTCCAGAGGTGGCAAAGGTTCATCATGTTGGCCCTCATTAAAAGGGCCTGTCTGATTGGCAGGTTCGACTCCGTCAGAGGGGCCAGCCTTGTCTGACGCCTCCTTGTGCATTGGCAGCTTAGCTGGCTCTTCTTCTTCATCAGAAGAGGCGATTATAAACGGGACCCGGTTTAGCCACAGGGGCGGGGCTTGGACCCTCTGAGGGGTTGAGGATAAAAGGGATTTCCCGAACTTGAATTTCCGGGATAGGACTCTGCTTCTCCCCTCTGAATATTATGACCCGGTCAAGAGTTAGGGGACCTTCAGGCCCACGTCCTCATCCCCGGCCACGTCCCCGGCCATTTCTCGCCGAGCGACGTTGATATGTTGCCACATGAGCCTTGCCTCCGGTGTTATCATCCGAAGGCGCATTGATGTTGTCAGGAGGCGGGAGCGCCACCATGTTGCAGGAGAGCTCTTGCAGCATTTCCTCGATCATTTCCACAGTGAGCTCCTCATCTTTGTAGAATAGATCGAATACCTTGAAAATAAAATGAGGGTCTCTGGGGCTGCGGGAAATATACCCTCTTGGAACTACAATCCACCACGGCACGGTGAGCTTCGAGCCAATCCATGCCCAAAATCACATCATACTCCAATAACAACAATGCATAGAGCCGGGCTAACATATTTTGTCCTCCAATTGACACCGACACCTTTTCTAGACAAAAGGGGGTGATCATAAAATCACTCGTAGGTAACTGCACCGTTAAATCACAAGACATCTTCAGAGTCGGTTCCTCCGCACAAGCAATAAAATCTTCGGATATAAAAGAATGAGAAGCATCAGAATCAAATAGAACTCCGGTCACACGACCATGAATCATAACCGTACCTTCTACCAACTGAGACGCCTCTGCCTTGGCACGAGTCATGTGCATCATGCGCCCTCGGGATCTTTGCCTTCCCGTGCTAGCTGACGATGGCAAAGGTGGGATCTGTATCTGCTGCTGAAATTGTTGTTACGGCTACTGCGGGGGATAGGATTGCTGATGTTGAAACTATTGCTAGAACTAATGCGGCTGCTGCGAACTTTGGAGGGAATCCTGAGCCATATGCCCCACTTGGTCACACCTTAAACATATCACCGGCATTTGACATGGCCTGCTGGGGTGGGAACCACCACACCATGGACACAACCCCCATTGTCCACTCATCAAACCCTGACGCTGAAATGGCGCAGGCTGCTACACACTACCCACAGAACTCTATCTCTGCTCTTGCAGCTCCTGACACCTCTTGCTGAAACCCCTCCTAAACAACCACTTAAACTTCAAACCGAAGGATGAGGATCCTGTTGCAGAGGCCCCTAAAGGAGAAGGCCTTGACTTGCTCGAGTCCTGATGAAATGAACCCTACTGCTAGATGAAACCCCGTTGATCTCAGCTCGAGTGCACTTGTACTGACTTGGCCTGCTCCTGCGATCTTGCCAACTCTTCTTCTAGATCCGCAGTAGCTTGATAAGCTGATTCCATATCACCCAAATGAGTAGCCACAACTGTTGTAACGAATGGACACTGATCTAGAGGGGGGGTGAATAGATCTACCCAAATAAAATCTACAGCAGTTAATAACAATGCAAAATTAAAAGGAACCACTGTAATTCTATCACGAGATGTAACCTTCAGAACAAAATATCATGCCAACAAGTATGCAAATAAAACCATTCACAATAACAATTAGTAAATTACTGTAAAATAGCAGATCGTAAGAAGGGGATCTCCTACTACAGTAAGAGATGAATGAATTCCAGCAATTTCAAGACACATCAGGTAATTGCAGTTAACAATCAGCCCATCATCCATGTGCGGTATGATGGTGGAGGCTTACCTCACGCAAGAGGTGAAATTCCAGATAGGCGTAACCTATCCTTCCAACCACGCCTTTTAATATACCTACTAGATGAAGAACTTGAGCATGTATAACAGATAGAAGAGTTAAACAATTGAAATCATGATAACTCTTAAAAGCTCCTAAGCATTCATTTAAATGATCAGCAGACAGGAACTGTAATCCCACTGGAGCACAAATCAATCACACACTAGAAGAGAATTTTTAGGTGGTTCGATCTCTATCCAGAGATCTACATCCACCCCTTCCTCAAATGAGTAAGGCTTACTGCTGATTCACAGCTTCAATCTGCTGATCCATAGCTTCGGGGATTAGATCCCTACAGACCGCTGATCCATAGCTTTGGAGAATTGATACCACACCGCTGAGCCTCACAGCTTGCTCTGTTGAGCCTTACAGCTTCGCTGTCTGAGGATTCAACCTTGCCCACAGATACACAACTTACAATGAATTTCAAAATGAAAGGAATGAAAGAAATAGAAGTAGGTGATAGAAATGTAGCTCTTCGATTAGAGAAGTCTGACTCTAGATCTGATCCAGATGTCAGGATGACACCACCTCGCTCAGCAAGCTCTCCTTCTCACTCTTCTTATGGTACTCTATTTTCTTCTCAGAGGACACTCACTCTCGAGCTCTCTCCTTTTCTTTCTGAACTCTCTTCTTCTCTTCTTCTGCTTGAACTCTTCTATTTCTGGCTCTCTGCTGCTCTTGCTCTATATACTCTTTCTTTGATTTTTCAGTATTTATTAAGCTGAGTGATCTGGCCTCTATTTATAAGCTCGCGGGAGACCGACGCGTGGGAAACACATTCCTACCCAGGGAAATTCGAAACGGAAACGAGCACTGCGCTGGAAGTCCACGTGTCATAATCTGAAGGCGCGCTGTCCACATGGCTGAATCACCTTTTGAGCCTTACCTTGGATCACGTGCCTAATCATTAGCTCAGTGAAATCTAGAACCACGTGCCTCACTTAACTTTCACGAGCAGAGGTTGAAATATGTGATTATGCTGACTAGGCGTTCGAGCTTGGTTCTCTTGGGCCTTTTATTAGTTAAGTCCCTGTCAGCAAAGCAGAAGGAATTTCATCAAACACCTTATGATGACTTAGATACAGTGGGACATGGAAAACACGGCGGAATGTCAAATGGATGGCCAAGACAAGGCACGTAACACAAGGCAGCCAAAACACCAAGGGTGAAACATGGTCTATCTAAGGACCACGACCATGGTTGAATGGGGCCTCTTTTAGGGCCGTGACCATGATTGGCGAGTATAAAATGGAACGGCCATTTCGAACCATTCCCTATTCGAACTTTTCAACTCCAGCAGCCCTTCCCTCTCACTAGCATGAAGAAAACCCAACATCCCCCATCCTCAAATACTAACATGGCTCCAAAAAGGGTGAAACAAGTGGTGAAGAGGGCCATACGCCACCAACGATGAGAGGAAGAAGAAGCGATGGTCCCCATGGTTCTTGAAGAAGGAGAAGAATAAAGAGAAGATGGACCCATGGTGGCCGCCTCTAAGGCAGAAGGTGAAAGATAAGGGGCTAAAGCACCAGCTCTAGGAGAAGAAGGAGAAGAAGAAGCTATGAGAGAGGAGTTGGGTGACGATGGAGCTCGCCAAACCCCTAAGGTAAAATTCCACAAAAACCTAAAAGATTGGATTTTTATGCAAGGAAATGGTGAATGAGAGTGAGAAAGAGGCCAGGGATGCCTCCAAGACCAAATGTAGGGCTTATTCACCCTGTGGATGCCCTCGCAAGATAGGGGGACCTAGACGGGCTGTCGTCTGATATCACAGTTTCTATTGGCACCGTGTTCATGAAGAATGCAGTGGCAATAGGCATCGCATCTAGAACAATTTTTTTTGTTATATATATAGACATATATATGAATGTCATGATGCAATGCAACACCTATCCTCAATATGCATATGAATTATTTTATGTAGGGAGACTCCCGGATCGAAATCTCGTGGTTGTTAGTGAGGACCGTCTACTTAGCATTGCTTGAATTCCAGAGGGTGAGACTAGGGAGAAAGGGGTTTGGGGAGTTTTTAGGGATAGATGTACTGAGGGTAGACATCACCTTGGTATAGGCCCTAAAGGTGAGGTAGGATGGCGAGTGCAAGGCATTTATCTTCTTGTGAGGTCACATGATCCCCACACTCGAGGATGCGGCTCGGATCATCAGGCTACGAGTGCATGGCTAGGCGATAAGTGGACAGACTTTTGTGGATTACCGAGAAATGGCTCAGAGACTCCTGGGTTGGAGTTTAGAGGGAGAGGGGCGATCCTCCCTAATCCAAGAGTGAGGCTTCAAAAGAGCCTCAGATTAATTGACACAGGGATGAGAATAGTAGAGACCCCAGCTCAACATCTATAGAGGCTGCTGGATGGCGCCAGGGCGAAGGTGGCAGAGGTAGCGGGACAGAGGGGGGTAGAGTTATCCGATGCTTCCTGATCCATATGATCGGGAGGCTTTTACTAGGTTCTCATGGTGATGTATTGAGTTGCCGCCACTTGCCCCTGCTTGAGGACTTGAGCATAGTGGGGGATTATGCAAAGAGAGCGACAATGTTGGCCCATTTATTGGACAACTTGAGCACCTCTAGGCGACAGGCTTCTCTCAGAGGATTCTACCCATTGCTCTAGTTAAAATACCCTGAACTTAAATCATTCAATTATTCAATTTATGCTCTTGCACCATTATGATTATCTGATTTAACTATTTTTTTTTAGGTGTGGAGCCACATTTGTCTACGCTCTCTCGGTGGTGGGATGGAGGCTCGAGCTGGCTTGGTGCTTGTGGTACAATGGTGGGTGCCGGGGCATGATGGTCGTTGTTTAAAGCACTAGATCACAACAATCCAGGACAACATTGACACGCTCCCATATGCAGCGGTAAACTTCAAAAATCAATTTGCTTCTTAGTTCTTAAATTAGATTCAATCTTGCATACTAATCACTCTTTGCTTTTTTAAAATGCAGGTGAATTAGATGCCCTATAGGGAGGAAGCATAGGACCAGCAATGGGTGATGGCTGGCTCTCCTTACTTTAGTAGGGAGATTTTGCTGCATTCGTTGAATATAGTGCAGTCCCTCCACTATAGAGTGATTATGAGGACACTAGGGCTTCACCAAGCTCTAGTGGAGTTCCTATCCAAGTAGACAATATTTTAGCCTAGGCAACAATTCTAAGGACTCCAGGGAACCGTGGACTAGAGGATATGGGCGGTCGAGCAGATTTGGGATTGGGAGCAGTGAGGATGGCCCATTGGTGCGGACACTAGAGCTAGAGATCGGCTCGACTCAGCGGGCCACCGGTACCGGACACGCAGCACAGCTCAGGCGACGTCGACATCCTTGTGGCTGGGGGACAGTCTGGAGCCTCCACATTGAGTTTTGATATTCATATGTATTTAGAGTGTACTTGTATTTATATTTGTATTAGTGCATTTGGTGTGTATTTGTATTTTGTGAGTACTTATATTTTATGAAAAAGGGTGTTAATGTGTTGTATTTTTTCTTTTTTTGTGTGGGCCTAATATCTGGTCCATGGTCCAAGGTCTTGATAGGATCGGTACGATGGATTCAGAGGGCTCTCTCCTGCGAATGTATGCATATTCGTATAATTGTGCTTTCGCGATACGTGCGAAGTAATGTCTCGAGGTCTGATGGATGAAAAAATAATACCCATAAATTGGGGATCGAATCTCGGGACGTTACAGTTAGAGTGATCAGATAACTAGCTTGTCAAATTTTATCACTGCTACGAGAGTGAGTAAGTGGAACCCATCCCGTGACTCAACCCGAGCATGGAAGAGCCGATACCCTCGACTCATACCCAGTTTCTCAACCACGCAGTCTGCACGCTTCCCTCGCTTAGGACGTCCGGGAGCTAGAATCTCAGGTTCGCATTGTCGTCCCGCATCAAATTGGTATCAGAGTGGGTTAGAGTCTAGGGTAGTCGGTCCAAGGCTTACATTTCATCCCAACACATGGTATATCAAATGGCGTTACTGGAACGATAGGTTACGCCTATTGAGAAGGTAGCCCACTTGTGTGAGAGGATCTTCGGATCCCATCTCCGCCAAGTACCGTATATAGGTTGAGTATAGGTTTGTATTCGAGTCCGTATTTTACCCCTTGTCACCATGTAGAGTATGTAAGTGCTTGCATTAGTTTTGCATAAAAAAAAGGAAAAAGAGTCTCTTGCATGCCCACTTATTCGCAACTATGGCCAATCCCTATGCCCCAGTCCCAACTAAAATGATACACACCCTCATGGATAGGATGGACAAGCGTGACCGAGACATACAGGAATATTTTGGCCGTGCTGAGGGTAGGCTTAATGCCATGAAGGATAGGATGGATGCTACTGACCGGACTATCCAAGGACTGGTTACACGAGTCCCTGCCCTAGAGAAAGTCCCGATAAGACCCGTCCAAAGCAACAAGTCCATGTCTGAGTACATTTGGGACATCGATGAGTACCGGTTGGGAAGTGGAGTTAGAGAGAAGAGCACCACGACCGTATTACAATTTCTGAGAGGTCTGCAGCTTCACTACTAGTTTGAATTATTTTGCTGCGACATGACCACTTTGGAGCATTCTTATCAAGTCGCTCTAGAAGTTGAGCCTTTCGAGTCAAGGTTTGATGCTGCACTTCGACGAGCATCTACCTCTCAGCAGAGTGCCGAGCCAGTCAGCCGGCCACACGAGCCCACGAGGCAGGACGCACCTAGCCCACGGCCTCGCCCACCTCAGCCAGAGCTACCCGTGTTTCTAAAGAGAAAGCTAATCATTACCGAGCCACTACTTAGTTCGCTCAAGAAAGGCTAGGCCCAACCTTGCTATCCATCCATGGATCCTACACTACCATTAGAGCCCGTCAACTCATTCCATACCACCTTCCGACCTTGTCACCATGTTGATACATTGGATGACCTTATTAAGGGGTTAGATTGGCAGTTGCAATTGACGCACTTATTGGCCCCAGGCTTCCACCAACCCAATAGTCATAGCTTCACACATCCAGCCTTAGGGTCTATTACCTCCATGTGCATTGTGGGTCATGTCACCACGGAGGTTCTCCTATTCCTCCCAATGCCGGCTGAGCCTAACTTCATGCAAGTTATCCCGAGGGAGGAACCATATTTCCTACATATGACCACTGTCCCACCTACTACAATGCATGAGGGTGATCATTTACACCTTCAAAAATTTTACACTTGGGACCGTGTCATGAGAGAATCCATATCGAGGGGTCACACATTCATTTATCTCTTCGATCCCTTCCTCAGTGGGCCTCTTGACCCACAACCTCCATTCCACCTCTTCTGGGAAGCCCCTATCTCACCCCTCCTACATAGGCCACTCATCCTATACATGGCAAGGAGCTCGTTCATAGGGGAAATGAAGAAGGTGAAGTTGGCTCTCCCAGCACACCTGAACCACCTGAACCTCCCACACCCAAGTCCGATAGGAATTCAATGTCTGACTGATTCATACTTGGATGTCTTGGAGTCCCCCATGCCGTTAACTGCCGGTTACGTCGAATGCATGAGAGCCACACATTCGGATGTCCTGGTCCACCTTTGCATGGGGCTGCATAGCATTAGGATTGACTAGGATATAGAGTGTACTTTTTTCCTTTATTTGTACAATGTGTTCGGTGTCTGTAAGCATCAAGTCGAGTCAGTCGCAAGCTCACGGTGTCAGTTCCTTTCGAGTATGAGGCAAGTCGAATCTTATGCATACGTTGTGGACTTGCTGGTGAATGATGGGATCAGCTCTACTTCGATGTCTCAGATCTAGTCACATAAAGGGACCAAACGGTGATTCCCAGTGCATCATCGAGCCATCTCCTTCCTTTGAGAGTGACCCCACCCCGGAGTGTCCACCACTAGTCTCATTCCACAGCAACATGTGCATATAGAATATATACGGGGTGAGCAGATGACAATTACTTGGAGTGGAGCGTACTCTGCGCTACCTGGAACGGTGACGAATCCGTAGGAGCTACTTGAGTAGCTGCATCCCTTACTCGATGGGGTTGAGTTCTTCCCACCCGAGGAGAATTGATGGGAATAGAGGACCCTATCGTGCCTTCAAAAAAGAGATATCAAAATTCTGAAGGAAGAAGTCCAAGAGAGAAAGAGAGAAGAAGTGATCTGAGAAGAAGAAGAAGAGAGTGCCACATTTTAGCAGATATCTGAGAGAAAGAAGAGTGTGAGTCTGTAGATGATAGGAGATAGTGAGATAGTGAAGAAGAGAGATATCAAGAGAGGATATCGTGAAGTGATAGAAGCAGGCCTTGAAGATCTGTTCTCCACTGTGTCCTCTGGATTAGATCCAAGTCACATTGCTCTTACGTGAGCATTTCGGTTTGTCTTAATTGTCAGTTTTCTGATGCTGAACATTATGATTTTCTATTTTCATTCTTCGTATTTCTTCTAAGCTATGTATCAGCGGTGGCATAAGCTGTAAGTCCTAGCGACAGAGGTGGATTCCTCTGGATAGCTAAGCTGTAATGCTCAGCAGTCGGCGAAGCTGTAATGCCCAGCAGTCAAGCTGTTAGTCAGCAGTCGGCTAAGCTGTAAAGCCAAACTGTTTGTAGGCAAGCTGTGAGGCCCAGCGATTTCAAGCTGTTTGGCAGTGAAATCCACACTCTAGATTGAGTGTGGGGTGGATGTAGGTTTGGAGGACCGAACCACCTAAAAAGTTCTTGTGTACTGTGGTTTGATTTCCAATGTGTCAATCGTTAGATGTATGTTAGGTGCGTTTCTGCCTATGTTCCTAGATGCTTTTAATTCTGCATTAGTCTAAAAGTGTTCAGGCTAAGTTTTAATTTGCTCAAGTTTTCAGAGGGAGATTCATTCACCCCGCCTCTAAATCTTGGTTTGCACCACTACATCATGCTAACAAAAGAAAGGGAGAAGAAAGGGATAGAGGGAGCTAAAGAGCTATTGAGGTGGCCGGCGAAAAATATCCTCAAACTCGAGGATCCTGAAGGATAGATAGCTAACATGTTCTTGCAGCCCGAACTCCTCGGTTTGGAGCCTGGTTAACTCCTCTTGGACGAAAATAGCTTGCCCCTCTGCCAGCATGGCTTCATCCAGGCTCTGTGCCCACATTTGCTCAGAATATTTCAAGTTTTCTTCAACCTGAGCAAGTTCCACCTGAAGCTCAGATGCTCTTTTCTTCAAAGAATCAATACGTCGAGCAGCATCCTCGGCAATTTCCCTTTGCCGCTGTGCAGTTTCCTCAGATGATTGGAAGCCAGCCTGACACTCAGCTTGCTGAAACATTAGTGCAGCCATCTAGTCTGCTAAGACGTGGTCAAGATATTCCTTTCGATTTACATATTTCAGCAACATGACTACGCACTGCGTCCATTCCTCTAAGGGACATCCAAAACCTAAAGTACTATAGAAATGCGTTCTGCTATTTCCCTCAACTTCATATAAGTCAAACCTTGGCGAGTTAACATAGTTTGCCACAGCACGTCAAGATAATGCCATACCATTGTAGACACCTAATTTTGGATATCCCGCGGACCATGTCTAGCCACCATAGAAGTGACACTCTTTTCTTGGTTGATTGAGAGCATGGGGCCTCATCCTTGTTTAGGTAGGCTCCACCCTGTCCCTTCGCGGATTCAACTTCGGAGTCAGCGCCCCCCTGCCCTTAAGGTCGGTGTCCCCGCAGGCAAGAAAAAAAAATTCAAATTCAAAAGGGAGAAAAATTCCCAGAATTCCCAAAATTCAAAGCAATGAAAAGAAAGAAAAATCCTAAAATAGAACAAATCAAAAAGCCTGGCTGTGACCGTGCCTGGTCGAGATAAAGAAAGCCCTACAAATCAAGTCCAAATTCAAGGGGCAATACAAAAGCATAACAAGTCCCGAAGGTGGTCTGAAATCACCGAAAGGGTGGAGTGAATTAAGCTCACTCATAGCTCATCGTTTTAACGACTTTGTCGATCCTCTTGTGAAGTTTATCCCCCACATTCCATTTTTATTTTTGAGGACTCAGAATCCGATGGAAATTCCAAAGGACATAACTCAGTTAAAGACTTGTAGCCATTTTTTGAAAACACACTTTATGATTGTCTACCTCGAAAGAACAAAAGCCTTTGCTACAAGAAATCTCCATGTTTCTGGCATGTCAATGTCCTTATCCACCTTTAGTGTTTTCTTTCATCAGCCTCGGGCTTAGGTCAATGCATGCGCGTCACCTGTCAGTGCGACAGTGTCTGATTCCGGGTCAGCTTCGCGAGGTTAGCCATTAGGGTTCCAAAGTGTTCCATCATATATCGTCTATGGTTGTGAGGAAATAGACCCGGGTCGGATAAATCATTTACCTTGAACACTTCTTGGGTGTATCTTTGTAGCCGGAAGCAACTAAGAGCCTAAGCTTGGCATGACAGCATTGTCGTCAAGGTAAGTCTTAACTGGCGAGACCATCATTCGCGGAGTCTAAAGGCCCAAATCAACCTAGATGTGTGCTCAGGATACCTGGGAGGTTTTAGAAACAGCCTATCCTTTCTTCATTGTTGCGATGTCTCATGGGCAGTTGCCAAATAGCTGCGCCTCCAGGCCATACAGGTGGGCCTGGGCATCTATCGCGGCTATGTCCCGCGCATCCTGCATTCATTACATGTTAGTTGCACAATAGGTACATAAACATAAGCATTTGCATTAATGGAAATAAATTGCATTGCATACATACCCCTAGGACCCTCATCTGGGGTCGGCCGGCGTATACCTCCCAGTAGCGCCAGGTGTACTCGGAGCTGTCAGTCGCCCGGGAGGTGACTCGTACACCACCACGTTGCCAGTCAGCGTACTGGTCCGCAAACCGCACCCTCCAGTCGGTCGCCTTCGTGTGAACGCGCGTCTTCTTCCCAATCCCGCGTGGCTCCTCAACCTCCACCCACTCCTGGTGAAGGCCTAGGGTCCTCATCACCAGCCTAAGTCGTAGCGGCTCGATCTCACTAAGGCAGTGAAGCCACACCTCACGCCCAAAGCGAGGTCGCCCCGCTACGACCCAGGACTGGCCCTCCTCGGTCATGCCCTCGTAGGGTCTCCGTTGCACCTACATTTATAGAAACTCATCATATTATCATCTCATCATTGACATAATACATTCAAAATAACAAAAAATCATCATTCATACATACCAGGGAAGGAGGGAAGTCGTGGAACTCCCTGCGCAGGACCCACAGCTCGTACCCGAGCGGGGCCCCGAAGACCACCGGCATCCAGCGCCGCGCCAGAGGGAACACTCCCGCATTCTCTGGCCGTGGGTCGACGCGCCCCATCGGCATGTAGATGTGGCTCCATATCTACATTCATACATTGCATTAGTTAGGCATTCTTATGCATAAAAAAAGAGAAAAAAAAGGAAGAAAATTGCATACCTGAAGGAGAGGTGAGAAGCCACTGACGGTCGTCTCTCGCCCTGTCCCGATGGACAGGTCGGCGATCAAGTGCGCCAGTAGGGCTGCCCCCCACGCATAACTGCCGACTGCCTCCAAGTCCTCGAGGATCCTCAAGAATCAGCAGTTGATCACGTCACCTTTCGTCCCCAACAGAAGCCTCCCGAGCAGCAGTAGCAAGAACCTCCTCAGGTCTCGGTCCGCCCTCTCTCGATCAGCCGGGTCCTAGCAATAGGCTGCACGAACCCCCTCAGTCAGCCTCTCCGTAAACTGTGACAGGGTCTCCCCAGACCGGTGCCTAGCATCCCCCAACCCCATCACCGAAGTCAAGTCGGTGCGGTAGATGGTCTTACACTCGCTAGGGGTCTCATACACCACCTCTAACCCTAGCAACCTCTGGGCTAGCTCACTGTAGTCGGGAAGAGTAACCCCACTCACAACCTCCCCATCTACCCTCAAGCCGGTGATCCTGGCCACGTCCTCCAGGGTAGGAATCATATGCCCCCAGGGCATCAGAAAAGCCCTTCTAGTCCTATCCCACCTCTCTCTAAGAACCTGGATAAGGGCTAGGTCCGGCTTAACCGGCTCTATGGATAGAAAGGCCCCAAACCCCATAGCATCTACCCGAGCTCGCTGAAACGCGGGGAGACCACAGTACGCCGAAAGGACCATGACCCAGGAGATCCTCGTCCTCATCAATCCCTGCATGCATGAAAGAAGATTGCTGTTTGTTTAACATTTCTGAGGTGGCGCCCTTACCAGGGGCGTGGTTTAATTAGCGACATCACCATGGTCGTTTGTTTCATAAGAGACGCCCCGGTTGGGGGCGTGGTTTCAAGTGTCCTTTTGACGTTCGCTATATTCGCGCCCAAAGTGATGGGCGTTTCTTCAACAAGTCGCGACCCGAAGTGGGGCGCTGTTCTAAGTTTCAGTTAATGGCTTTATATTTGACGACCACGGGTGCGGTCGTCTTCTCAAGTGCTAGCGCCCCAGGGTGTGGGCGTTATTTTCCAGGATTAAAAGCACAGCTAAATAAGCAAGGAAAAACATGGAATTTAAACAGCATGATTTATAATAAATTTTTTGAAATTTTAAAAAAGA
Organism: Amorphophallus titanum; assembly: GCA_024336825.1. Classification (NCBI taxonomy): domain Eukaryota; kingdom Viridiplantae; phylum Streptophyta; class Magnoliopsida; order Alismatales; family Araceae; genus Amorphophallus; species Amorphophallus titanum. Next base: position 71,979,238 of record JANBPO010009603.1, read on the forward strand.
CGACATGCTGAAGGGCGTCTTCAAATGGAAAATTAATGTTTAATAAAATTGACGCCCTACTTGGTGGGCGTTCCCTTATTATTCGCGCCCTTAGTAAGGGCGTCTTCTTTCTGAGTGGCAGGGTTTCTACCCCCGAGCCATGAAAATTGCAGGAAAATTTGAAGAAAAATAAAATAAAAGAAAATGGAGTAGAATGGTGGTGGGGGGACTCACCTTGGGGTTTTTGGTTTGGCGGGGTAGCCGTAGCTCGCCGCGGGGTTCATCGGCCGGCTCTTCTTCTCCTCCCCGTTCATCGCCGCCGCCTTCACCTTCTCCTCCTCCGTGCCCTTCTTCTCCACCTCCTTGGACTTCCACCATCGTCGGTGGAATTTCCTCCTCCGGAGCTCCCTCCGCCGGTGGAATCTCTTCAGCCGCCGCGGCGGCGGCCTCTCCTTCAACGACCTCTTCGTCGTGGGGGTCTTCCACGACTACGACGGCGGGGGCAGCCACTCGCTGTCGCTTGTGGGCGCCCCCTCCTCCGGTCATCTCCGCCACTGACGAGAGAGAGAGAGGGATGGAAGACGAGAAGGCGGGAGAGATGAGAGAGGGAACGGGCTCGGAGAGGGTTTTGCAGAGCGAATGAACGAAGGAAGAAGAGGAAAGAAAGGCGATTTCGTTTTGTGGGTTCGAAAATTAGTAGCGCCCTTGGGTAGGGCGCTTTTCATGAGTTAGCGACGTTGTTAAGGGCGCCTACTAGAGTTAGCGACATTGATTAAGGCGTTTCTTTCTTTGGCATGGGAATTAGAACCGTCGTCAGAAGGTCATTAATGCCGATTGATTGGCGCGAGGAGAGTAATCATTGCGATTTGTTAATAACGTCTGATCTTAAGGCGTGTCATATTGAAAACGTGACTTTGGTAAGGGCGTTAATATTAAAAGTCAAAGATAATTTTCTTCTGAATTTGAAGCATTTGACGCCCTTCATTGAGACTTGTTTCAAGAAACGCCCTTTCTAGAAGGCGTCAAAAGTTTGCGAGCTGATGGTGAAGGCGACGTTGTTTAAGGCGCCTTAAATGGAAGTCGTGACCTTGATGAAGGCGCTATTTGAGACAGTACGGGGGGTTTTAAGTGTATTGATCAGAAAATCAAATGGCTCAATTAGAATACAATCTTTATTTATTCATGGAAAGAAAAATACAATGCACTAATGAGCCACCTTGGGCTTCAAGTTTTTGAGAGAATTGACATAGTTTTTCCATTCATCTCGGTCTTCATCTAGTTGTTCCACAGGTTGATGAGTCTTGTTGATCTTCCAAAGAGCATAAATGGTAGTGGTTTCTTCTCCATCTTCATTGCTTCCAAGGTCTCTAGTCTTGATGGGTGGAAGGTGAGACGGGTCTTCAAAGACTTGCCGTGGGAGCCCGAGCTGGGGGAGGCATCTATGAGAGTTGTACAAGACAAACTCCCAGGCACCAATGAGTCGAAGGTCCGTCCCGGTTGAGAATCTGGCCCGAAGTTCCTGCATTTTAAGAATTCCTGGGGCGCAAGTAAACAAGTTCTTTGGCATTACCTTGAGGTGTTCTCTCCACTCCGCTCTCTTCTTTACTTGAGGAATCCGGTTGGTGACTCTGTTGCATATGCCTAATGAGCCGGTCATGTATGAGAGTGGGCTCCTTGAGAAGATCCTTGAAGGCTGTTGGGCTTCGTCACATGCATCAAATTTGAAGTGTAAATCCACCCAGCTTGAGAGGGCAAGCATGCATCCATATATGGGCCTTCCCATCGCCGCCGAGGAAAGCCCGCTGTAGAGGTAAGCTAGGATGGCCGGCCCAACCCGCTCTTCTTCCCACAAGCTTACCACCGCACTCAGCTGAGTTTCTTCAAGGAAGTCCTCCGTGGACGGGAATAATAGAGCACCTGCTATGCATATCACAAACGCTTTGCTTACCCGTTCGATCTCCTCATCTTCCTTGGCTTGATCTGCTCTTTTGTACACCCACGAAGCTAACTTGAGAAGGTTGATGCCTTTGGGTGCTTTGATTTGATTTACGAGATTTGGGCTAAGTATTAGCTGAGTGAGTATCTCATGTGGAGATACGGGTTTTGGCATAACGGCCATCTTTTCTTCATCTCCGCGTTTCATCTTCTTCAAGCCCAGGAGCGCTTCCAACTCCTCTAATAGAATGGTGGCTTCAAATGTGGAGAAGAGAAAGGTGTGCGTACAAGGATGCCACACTTCCACGAGCGCACCTATGGCTGCCCAGTCGAGGTAGATCTGATCGTAGTGTTTGGCGTGCGTGATCAGTCCAAGAAGATGCCACCTTGAGAAATGTGCTCTTATGTCAGAAGAGAACTTGGAGAGGATTAGGGGGAGCCACTTTATCTTAGTGAATCTTCTTGCTCCCGGAAGATTTGGGTAATCCTGTGGAAATCAAAAGAAAGAAATGGGAAAAGGATCATGGTAGGAAGAGTGTTTGACGAACAGAAAGAGTTTAAAGAATAGCTTACCTGGTTCAATAAGATCCGTTGGTTGATGTGACCATCGATCTCTGATATCCTGGGAGTTGAAGATTTCGCCCTCTTTAGTGCCCTCTCCATGGTTGGTTGCCGTAGAACCTGTTGGTAGAACCTGTCTGTGAGTGGTTGCTGTTGGTTGCAGAAGAACAGAAGAACCCGCGAGCGAGTAGACTGGCAGAATTCTCAGAACAAGAATAAAAGAACAAGATTCGTTGATTTTGAGTAAACTTCCCTTCTTTGTAAGTGCCCAGACAATTAACCAAAAGGAAAGATTGCATAATCAAAGCTTAACGGGAAGGTTTCCTTCGTTTAAAACAATCAGAAACGGCAGGTTTAAGGTGATTAGCGTCCTCTCTTAGGGCGTCACTTCTTATAATTGACGACCTTCATTAGGTCGTTTTATTTATAGCGCCTTCATTTAAGGGCGTCTCTTTCTTGGGATATCTGGTGTTTGCGCCTCTACCTAAGGCGCCTCTTATAATTTTAACGCCCTAATATCGGGCGCCTTTAATACTGTTGACGCCGTCTGTATGGTCGCGAATTAAACCTTTGATGAATCTAAGTGCCATTGTTGAGATTTGCGATATTGTTTTAATCAGTCTTTTCTATTGGGCACTTATAATCATTCTTTGATCATTCCTGACCATTTTTGATATATCTTGTTTATGAGGACTGATGATTTGTTGAGTGCAGAAGTTTCAGGTTCGAAGGCAGGCCGCTCATGAGGAGCGTCATTAGTTCTTGTATCATTTCTTGTAAGCATTGTTAGTATATGATATCTACGCTATTATAGTGTATCAAGGACCTTGTGGTTCCGATGAATCTGGAATTTGAGTTCCCCTTCATCAAAAACTATGATGATTCCGGAAGACTCTTAATCACACGGATAGGCCGTACTTCTATTATTTCTTTTGATTCGTACTGTAATGGCCGTGGCCTATCCGATGTATCAAAGAAGTATTAATAAGAAAAAAAGAATTGTTCCATATTGCTTACATGTATGTTTTTTAGAGAGGCTCAAAAGTAGAACTTGCGTAATGTTGTTGCATTCCATGTCCGAGGGATAGGTGTTCCTTCCATGGTGGACAGTCGGTATGCCCCTTTTCCGAGCATCTCGACCACTCGGTAGGGGCCTTCCCAGTTAGGGGCCAGCTTTCCCACCGCCTCCAGTGGTTGAGAGGCTTCGATTTTCTTAGGACAAAGTCACCTGGCTGGAGGTGTCTATCTCAGCCTCTGGCATTTTAGTATCGAGTGAGGCATCGCTGGTATTCCGTGGCTCGGATGCTTGTGATCTCTCGGATCTCGCTCACCAAATCGAGGTTCTCCAGTAATTTCTGCTCATTCATCTCGGGCGAGAAGTTGATAACTCAGAGAGAGGGGTTGCCGCTCTCCAACAGAATCACGGCTTCCGTACCATACACCAACTGAAAAGGGGTTTCACTGGTGGCCGTTCTAGGAGTAGTTCGGTGTGACCATAGTATGCTCGGTAATTCCTCGAGCCAGCTTCCCTTTGCCTTGCCGAGCCTGGTTTTAATGCCTTTTAATATAGTTTTGTTGGCATTTTTGACCAATCTGTTGGCCTGAGGGTGGGCTACCGAGGTGAAGTGGTTACGAATATTTAGGTCGGCACATCTGTCTCTAGAGTAGTGAGAATCAAATTGTCGACCATTGTCACTCACAATCCCTCGGGGGATACCAAAATGACAGATGATTGATTTCCAAACGAAACTCCATACGACTGACTCAGTAATCCTGGCAGTGACTTCGGCTTCAATCCACTTGGTGAAGTAGTGGATGGCGACGATGACAAACTTCTTCTGGGACTGAGCCGTATGGAATGGCCCCAAGAGGTCGACCCCCCATTGAGCGAAGGGGTATGGCTTGGCAAGGGTGACGAGCTCTGAGGTAGGCTGGTGGACCAGATGGTCAAAATGCTGGCATCGGTCGCACTTTTACATGTAGGTCAAGCAATCACGCTGAAGAGTTGGCCACCAGTAACCTTGCCAAAGTAAGATCTTGGCAAGCGATCTTCCTCCTTGATGCGTGCCGCAGAGGCCTTCGTGAACTTCTTGAATTGCTCGGCTGGCTTTGTCAGCTCTGAGACACTTGAGGAGGGGACCGTAGAAAGATCGACAGTATAGAGTGTCATCTAGGATGATGAAGCACCGGGCTTGGTACTTCAATCTTTGAGCTTCCCTAGGGTCTGGGGGCTCTTGGGAGTCCCGGAGATAGGATACATAGGGGGTCCACCAGTCGCTCAGGAGTGTCGGGTCAATGGTCATGAGCTCGGATTCAATGCTCGGTCGTTCTAGCTCTTCGGGGAAGACTGACCGAGTACCTTCGGGGCTGAGAGAGGAGGCCAGATGAGAGAGGCTGTCCACCTGGGAGTTTTCCTCCCGAGCTATTTGGACTACCTCGAAACTCTTGAATAGTCGGGCCAACCCTCTGACCATTTGGAGGTACTTGATTATTGGTGCTTCCTGAGCTTTGTAGTCATCGTTGACCTAGCTGGTGACCAACTGGGAGTCAGTGTGGATCCTGACTCACTCGGCCCCTAGTCGTCATGCCATCTTGGCTCCCGAAATGAGGGCCTTGTACTCTGAGGTATTATTGGATATCGAGAAGTTAAACTTCAAGGCATACTATAGCTCTATAGCATCGGGGGATTTGAGGAGGACACCGATGCCGCACCTGGCCGAGTTGGAAGACCCCTTGACGAACAAGTCCCACGTGGGTCCGTGCGCGACGGAAGTGTTTCTTTGGTCAAGATGGTACCCTCCATGATGAAGTCTGCGAGGGCTTGTCCCTTGATGGCCGAGCGGGGGCAGTAAGAGATATCGTAGGCCCCAAGCATGATGGCTCACTTGACGAGGCGCCCCGAGGCTTCAGGGTGGGAGCACGACGATGGAGTGCCCTTGGAAATAAGGCCGGAGGCGCTTGGCCGAGGTCACCATTGCTAGCACGAGTTTCTCGGTTGCAGGGTACCTTCTTTCGGCCTCGTTAAGCCCCTTGCTGGTGTAGTAGACCGGCCTCTCGACTCCCGCGTCGTCTCGGACTAAGACCAAGCTTACTGTAGAAGGAGTCGCTGAGAGATAAAGGTGAAATGCTTCGCCCGGGACCGGTTTTGATAATACCGGGGGCGAGGCCAGGAATCCCTTGAGTTCTGTAAATGCCTTCTGACATTCCTCGTCTCAGGCGAACGTGGCAGACGCCATTTTGGGCCCCCTCAACAATTTGAAGAAGGGTGGGCATAATTCGGCCGCCCGGGACAGGAAACGATTGAGCGCCGCGATGCGCCCAATAAGGCGCTGGACGTCCTTGATGCAGGTGGGTGGCCGCATGTTCAGGATGGCCTGAACCTTGTCGGGGTTGGCCTCAATCCCGCTTATTGCTCCCTTTTGTCTTTGCCATATTATTATTTCCAACAAAAATTCGGCAGCATCTCCCCTTTACCCTAGCGTAAGGGAGATATAGGGAACTCGCCCACATGGAGTGGCAGAACCCGATGATTGGAGGTGGGCGCCCGAGAGCAGCAACACCTAGGGTAAAACTTCAGAAAACCCGTGAAGAAACGACGGCTAGGGGACCTCACTAAGACTGGCTGGGGGTGTGTCAGACAAGGAGGAAGGACTGGAGGCTAGTGTGCCGGCCCGGGAGCATAAAGGGGGGGCTGGAGAGGTGTGCCGGGCTAAGGGAGGTCAAGGTGTGCCGGGTTGAGGGGCTGGCCAAAGGGCTGTACCGCTGAGGCACCGTGCCGGTGAAGGGGTGAGCCGAAGGGCTGAAGGTATATGGGGTAAGAGGAAGTGTACTGACGAAGAGAGTGTGCCAGCGAAGGAGGGACCAGGGGGGTGTGTTAGGGAAGGCACAAGGCGTGCCGGTGAAGAGGAGGCTAAGGGTGTGTCGGTGAGCGACTGTGCCAGAGAAGGCTATGAGAGGCTGAGAAGGTTAAGGGTGCATCAGCCAGGGGCTGTGCCGGTAAAGGGATGTTCTGGGGGGTTGTGCCGGTGGACAGGTGAGCCCAGATGTGCCGCTGAGGGCATGTGAAGGATGCACCGGGCAGGAGGTCAAAGGGCTGGATGAGTTGGAACTGGAGAAGGAAAGGAAGCCAAGGGTAGTGATGGGCCTGGACGTCTAGGGAGGTGGAGAGGAGGACAAATGGTGGTGTTGATGCTCGGGTTCTCGAAGGACCAGAAGGGACTCTTGCTCCAGACAAATGGACGAGGGTGAAGGCCAGAGATCCCACGAAAAGGATCATGACAGGGAGGAGGAGAAGGCCAGCTCTGAGGGACCAAACCGTCGGGGAGGGTAGAAGATGACGAAACACACGTAGGATCCCAAACCAACGAAGGCAACGGAATACTCAAAAGAAGAGCTTTTCATTCATGGCAAAATAGAGGCCGAATACATCAAAATACGAGAGGAGGAAGAAGAGAAGGAAGAAGAAGAAAAGGGAAGGACTGGGGGCTGAAAGGGGCGACGGCTCCCTGTTCCTCCCCCACTCCACTATTACATCTCTCTCTCTCTCTCCCCCTCTCTTTCTCTCTTACTCTCTCTTTTCCGGTGGTCGTCGGAGGGGAACCTCCCTCTTCTCTTCTTCTTCTTCTCCTTCTTCTTCTTCTCTTCTGGTCTGCTCAGTAGCGTCGTAAAGGGTGGCCCTCTGCTCTATGGTGTGTGTTTTTCTACATGTGTATCTCTCTCTCTCTCTCTTTGTTCGCCGGTGAAGAAGGGGTTTTTTATACCCCATGCATCAGCAGCTTGTTTGAAGGCGGGAATGGGGTGCCAGGATTTGACTTCAGTCATCCTCGGTAGCAGGGGGCAGTCTGCGTGCCGGTCCCTCCATCTGACACCTCAGCGACCCCACTGCGCGCCAAGAATCTATAGGATGTGGGCGCGAGATTTTCTCTGCCAGATGCACCGTTGAGGAAGTGTGCCGTTGAAAGGGCTTGCAGGCGTGCCACTGAGGAAGTCTATAGGCGTGCCGCTGAAGGGATGGCAGGGTGTGCCACTGGAAGGCCACCCTGGGCATGCCGCTGAAGGGACATGCAGGGGCGTGCCGGCGAAAACACCCAGCTGGGTGTGCCGGTGAAAGCGCAAGTGATGTGTGCCGCTGAGGAGCCCAAGAGAGGCGTGCCGGCGAAGGGGGCACATAGGGAGTGTGCCGCTGAGGGCACCCCCAAGGGTGTGCCGGGGAAGAGGCGCAGGGGTGTGCCACTGAAGGCAGCACTGAGCGTGCCGCTGAACGGGCTCCAAGGGTGTGCCGGTGAAGACCCACGCAGGGCGTACCGATGAAGGGCGCTCAAGGCATGCCGGTGAAGGGCTGCCTGGGCATGCTGCTGAAGGGGCATGGGTGTGCCGCTGAAGGCAGCAAGAGTGTGCCGTTGAGGTAGACTTGGGCCCGTTTTGAGCCCGATTAATGGTCCACTTAGTTCTCTTCGGGGCCCACAGATTGTGAGCTTCCTGGGGGCTGGTTTTTCTTCACTGTCGTGACTCCGGGAATGGTTTCACGGCAGTGTATTGTTCATTCAGAGAGTCCGGCTGGCCTGTCCTTTTCACAGTTCGTTCGGTTGAAGTTGTTTATTGATGCTGGCCTGGTCGGGACATGTGGACATGTAATTTTACACGCCACAAATGCCCCTCACCTATGGATAGCGCAGGCGAACGATGAGCCGGGCGGTGCCCGTGGGTGTATTGATCAGTCAGGGTTGTAGTTGAGACCCTGAAGTCTGGGGAGGATGACGATCTCGGCTTGTGGTTTGTTATTCGTACCTGCGTACACACACAGGGACGCTCGCCGGCACATGAGAGCATGCGGACGGAATGCTCCTACACGTGTGCATTACTCATCGTACATTTAGATGCATATATAATACCATCGTAAAAATTTGATCAAACACCTCTTCAGATGACCCCAGGGGCCCATTGATATGAATTCCTCCCTGGAAAACCCCATTAGGCAAAGCCCTGTGTGAGTCGGTAGTGATGCCATCGATTCATTGCTCGCTTGCAATGAATCAGTGGCGATGCCACTGATTCACTCCCCTACCTACCATGTGTCAATGGCGACGTCACCGACTCGCACCGACTCACTTTCGCCATTGCACCGACCCATCCTATTCCCCATCGCCCTCGCATCCTGTGCCCCCCTCGCTACTGTACCAACTCATCCATCCTCTACTGCCCTCAAGTCGACCTCACTTTCCCCCCAGGTCGACCCCATTCACTCCCAAGTCTACCTCACTCGGCCCCCAAGTTAACCTCATTTGTCCCCAGGTCTACCTCATTCTGACGTGAGACAATCTAGGGGAAATGGGTGATGAGCCCAAATGGATGCCCAAATCGTGAATCCAAGACGACAAAGGGTACGAGGTGAAGGATGAGCTCGAAGGCTTCCTCGATGCTAGAAAGGTCACTTTCTAGACCGGCCTAACCGATCCTTCCGGCGATGTCTTTTGATATACCTCTTTGTTGTTGAGGACTCATGCTAAGGGGGGGTTGATGCCTCAGACCTAGACTCGCAAGCAATGCAACGTTGACGACGGACTAACTCAGGCGAGCTCACTCGTGTAGTGCACACAATTGCCCGTAGGCCAACCGGCGATGGTGGAGAGGGTCCAAAGTGGGACCTCACTGTTCCGAGATTCAGCTAGCTTGAGGTTGTACCTCTAAGGGTTAGGGATGCCCAATTTCATGGGTGGCCAGCACCCCGAGGGCGTGGGATGTAGGGGCTCTCTTACAACTCACCTCACGGTGGCACTCAATTCGATAAGAATTTGGGACCAGGCACTCACATCACCGTCGATGGACAACTTAGATGCAATAATAGTCAAGCAAGAAAGTGTAACCAGCAGAGGATGGGGGCCCAAATCTCACCTGGTCAAAGTGAAGACGCTGACCCCGGTCGGAGATGAGGGCGAGTGAGGAAGCGTGGGCTTACCCGCACGTCGCACCGATGAAGCTTCAATTGACGACCTGCTGATACAATCACTACACCCTTGCAGAGGGGTTGGACTAAGGGTGGGGAAAATTATATTACATGCAAACACTACCTCCTGTAGGGAGGGGCTTTAAGCCATCCAGGCGTGGTGGGGGAAACTAAGCTAAAATCGATTCACCGAACCATGTAGGTTCTATCCGCTCTGGATCAACAGGATAGGAGGTTGATGTTGACATGGTCACAGACTCCTCCGACTGCTGGTGATGATGAGACTAATGCCAAAACATCCTGGGTTGGCCCAAGAATGCGCCCAAAAATTTGGAGACCGTTCTGAGGCCGGCTGTGATCGAGGTGGGGTCAGGACCAGGGCAGATCAGACCTGGTTCTGACTGTCCCAAAACTACTGCTACTGGAGGAAATGGGCGTCACATGCACTCCCGAGGTCTGATGAGGGCGAGACTAGAGCCGTTGCGTTCGGGGATGAGTCTTCTTCGATCGGAGACCAACGAGGTCACCAGAGATGGTCAGAGCAGGGTGCAAGAACCAGAAGAGTGGGAGGGGATCATATTTGACTCAAGTGGGACTGACCTGCGCACTCCGGGGAGAAAAATTGAAACTCTGTGCTCCGGGGTCCAAATGATGCCCTTCTTGTTCGTGCTGGCAGAGGGCTTGGAGGAGAATGCCTCAGATAAAAATCACGGCCAAACTCATACAGGAGCGGCCGTGGTCACTTCTGCTCTTAGACTCTGGTTTACAGTTAGAGTCTGGGTGCACAGTACTCAGAACCACAAGGGCTAGAGAAAACTACCGTCACAATCTCTCCTGGGGTCCGATGGAGGAGAGGTTGGTGTTGTTGCGATCGTGGGTGAGTCCTATTAGAGCAGAATCCAGCAAGGCCCCTAGGGGAGGTCGGAGCAGGGGATGATGTAGAGAGAAGTGGAGGGTGGTCCGAAGCCAGCTCTGCTGGACTGACCTGCACGCTCTGGGGAGAGGGGCTGGAACAGGGAGCTTCGGAGTCCAAATGGTGCCCTTCTTGTTGGTGTTGTCAGAGGACTCGGAGGGAAATGTCTCATCCAATAATTACATCCAAACTTGCATAGGATCGGTTGTGATCGCTTCTTTTTCTGGGCTCAGGTTCCCTGTCAGAGTAGATTTGTGCAGTCAGGGGAGAATGGCTCCTCTGGGCAGCATGGACGTCGGATGGAAGCAGAACCACCTATCCTGCGAAGCTGCTTCGAAGGGCTTTCCATCAATGTATGATACACTACCATAAGATGTGTAATGAAGATGTGGCAGCCTCTAAAACTCAGACCTTTACTACTATCTACAAACTAGCATGAGCAGGGTGGAGATAGGTGATGGGAAATGGGGTAGATCGGAGGGGAAATTAGGTGGATGGGTGTGGGGGCGACCCCTGGCTATGAGGGGGTCTGGGGGAGTGTTCACTCCGTGTGCTTCGGGTTGAAGCTAGTGAAGCCTCACCGATTGGTGAGGGGTGGATGTAGGGAGCCTTCAAGGTCCCGAACCACCTAAAAACTCTTCGTGCACAGTCTTTTGTTGTTTGATGTTTGTGCGATTGCCATAACTTTATTTACGTTCATATTACGAGTCTGATACAGTGAGATGAGCACTTATTAATTGTCCGTTCATTCTTCGATATCTGAGTGATCATCATCGAACGTTGAGAGTTGTGAGAGTTTGATTACTGTTGCTTCATTATTTACTCAAGCCTGATCTTGTCTTCACTTTTCATATTTGTGGATAAATTTTTTTAAGTCTAATTTTGTCGTAAAAGGGTGGGCAATCAATTCACCCCCCCTCTCGATTGCCTATTAACCAGGCCAACAGTTAGCCTAGCATACATATCAGAGATGGACTCATCAGTCTTCATTCTGACTTTTTCATATTCAGAAACTAGCATATTGGCTTTAGTAGCACGTACCTATTGTGTCCCTTCATATATTACCTCAAGATGGTCCTACATTTCTTATGCAGTGGTGCATGTTGACACTCTTGAGAATTCTGTTGGATGAAGGGGCATTGCATTATGTGCTTGGCACCCCAGTTCAGTGTAGATCTTCTTATCTACTCTTTGGTCCATGTATCCTCATCTTGAGGCAACTCAAATGGACCCTTGCTGATCACTCGCCAGATCTCTTGATCCTGGGCTCTAATAAAGACCTACATATGATTTTTTCAGTAAGGATAGTTTATCCCAGTGAAAAAGGGAGGTCTATTTATAAAGTGCCCTTCAGGCATATGGACCTTAGCCGCCATATCACCACTTCTCTCAAGGTCGTTAGACCACATTCAGAGAGACTAGCTCTGATACCACGTGATATGTAGTGATAGGCAGATCTAGAGGGGAGGGGTGAATAGATCAGCCCCTTTTTACGGAAATAACAACAAGATAAAAACTAAGGGACAGTTAAGCATGAACAACTACAAGTTGGTGAGCTAGATGAGCAAACGATGATAAAGATCCTACACAAGCATCTAGCGCCAAAGTAAGGGAGAAATACAAACCACAGAGAGATAAGATTTTAAGGTGGTTCGGTCTCTACCTAGAGACCTACATCCACCCCTAACACAACTTGGTGAGGCTTCACTAGTGCAAATGCACTACCGCTGATTCACAGCTTCCAACAGAGAGACAACCTCTCTCCAAACCACCGCCACACAGCTTGAGGGTACACAACCCAACCACCACGGACCAGTGAACGCATTGTCCATCTTCCTACACGCAGGTAGGGAGCAATAGAAGAGTATAGTTTTCAGGAAAATAAAACTAGAAAAATGGTAGACCAGACAGAGTATGGAGCAGAAGTTCTATGGAGAAAGAAAACTCCTATCTGGGTAGGAACTGGACGAAGCCTGGGCTTGGTTCTCCTCTTCTTCTCTCCGGGCCTTCACCACAAACACCAGAGGAGACGTAGACCAGCTTCACAGCCTTCACAGGCACCTGATGATGTCTTCCTTTCCGTGAGAACACCTGAAGGTGAAGGAATGATCTACTCTATTGCAGACACTCCCACGGCACAAGGAAGAAGATGTCCTTCTTCCACGAAGGCTTCTCCGCTAATGGCTGCTTGCTTTGTCCCTCTTGCTCTTCTTGCCTTAAAGAGATCACTGCCTCCCCTTCTCCAAGAAAGGAGATCTCCAGCCTTATCCTCTGCTCTGTACTTCTTGCAGAACGTCGCATTCCATTTCTTCATTTGCTTCAGCACGTCCCTTGTCCTCTTGCGCCTTGCGCACCACGTACGTGATAGGTAGGGAATCAAAACTGCAGCGGGGGACCCACTCCTGGAAGAATCTTCTGACATGCGATCAGTACCTCTGAAAAGGTGGGCTTCCAGAAGGATTTTCAAGTACGATCGGATTCTCCACGACCGGTTGCGGATCTTGAAAAGCAGACGCTTCCGGTTTCAGATCCGTTCTTAGCGAACGAGTTGGTGTCGACACATTCAGGTGGAGTGTAGACACATGCCTTTGTATTGCTTGAGAAATTGGCTACCTTCACTCAACAGGTCGACACTCCATCGGCCGCAGGTCGACACTGGTGCCTTGCCCGCGTGCAGCTTGAGCCTCCGTGTCGAGACATAGGCTTGAAGTGTCGAGGCAGCGCGCCAGACCGAGATGAAATCCTCTGTCCATGACTGAAGTGTCGACACTTTTTACACAGGGTGTCGACACATTGGTCATTCCAGAAGCCAGATAGAAACGGTTCAAATTCGGATTTCTTCTAGACGTGTCGACACGTTGAACACTGTGTCGACACTCTGCTCTTGCCCGAGCTCAAACAGAAGCGGCTCAAGGACAATTATCTTCATGGCGTGTCGACGCGTCCACGTGGCAGGTCGACACTTTAATTGAGCTACTCCTGTATTTGTCCAAACCAGAAATTACAAGTGTGTTAGTCATACCACAGATATCATGGCAATCCAACTCAGAAAACTACACAAGCATAAATAAAGCCTTCTTATCATCAAAAGGCAGCAAGGGGCACAAGATCGACTGAAAATTTATTCGCAACACATATAGCATAAGTGTTAAGGCGGGCTCAGATACAATAAAATTTATCCTTCACAGTGGGAGGGGCTGCCTGTTCAAGGCCATCCAACCATCCCTCAGAAAATCACTAGTTCATCATTGCCCTCACTCTTACCTGGCCAAATACATTACTTGGTTGACAAGAGGCCTACAATTGAAAAAATAAGTCAGTCCATACTGGTCGGTCCATAGCAATTGATAAATTGATTGTATGGCATACTCCTTATGAAGAAACTATCTTGGCACAACAAATACAAGCTGTTTTGAACATACCTTCACATGGCCGGATCGACTGAAAATTTATTCCTAACACATATAGCATATAAGTGTTAAGGCGGGCTCAGATACAATAAAATTTATCCTTCACAGTGGGAGGGGTTGCCTTATGTTCAAGGCCATCCAACCATCCCTCAGAAAAAATGTTTCATCATTGCCCTCACTCTAACCTCGCCAAATAAATGATTAGTTGGTTGAAAGGAAGCCTGCAATTGAAGAAGGTGGTTAGTCCATTTAGTCAGTCCATAGCAATTGAACAAAAGGTTGTGTGGCATACTACAATAACACCATGGACAGCAACACATATCAATGCAAATAAGATTAGTAACTTGAGAATCTAACTTATATGACTTCGTTAGCAAATCAATGCCAAAATTAATAACTAGTATGTGCTTAGTAGCTAACCTGCTATTTAAGTTGAAACTATTGCGGTTATCTCATTGCAGTGGGAGGGGTTACCTCATTGCAGTTATCTCATTGCATAATAGTAAGAAGGAAGATAGCATAGTTCAAATAGAGTTCAAATTGAAATAAAGTGCATGATAAGAAATTTCATTACATAAACAAGAAATGATCAACCTAACCGAACTGACTAGACCTAACACTTTCATCCCATCAATGTGGGCCCCAAACATCATCAGCAATATGGTTCCTCAACACTTCCCCTATTGTCACGTCCAAGTTGTTGACATGAATGTTGTTGGGACTCTCATCATCTCCAACATCATCAACTCCTACATCATTCTTACCAACCATATTAAAATATCAATCAAAACCCTGCTCACGTTGAATGAAATTTTGGACCACACAACAAGCAATAACTATTTTCTTTTGTGCAGGTCATGGATAATTGTTTCCCTCTTGCAAAGTTTGAAATCTCATTTTCAAGATGTCAAATGCTCGTTCGACCACATTACGTAGCTGAGCGTGGCGATGATTGAATTTCTCCTTCTTGTTGGGGTATGACATATTTGCTCAACCACGGAAGGTTGCAAGGTGACACCGTTGCTCTCGATATGATGCTAAGAAGGAGTTGTGTTTGCATACCCAACGTCCACTAAGTAGTACTTGCCATTTGGTACAGTGAAGTCTCCTTCCTCTAGTGCCCATTTCAACACCCTCATGTCATGTCTACAGCCGAACCTTCCTAACCTACACAAAATATTGAAATAGCATGTCAAACGAAACCACAACCATTACATTTTGGGTTATGCATGCAATATTTTCGATGCGAAAATGACCTTGGTCTTCCACGGGCATAGTTGCCAGGACATAGGTTCCATCGTTTGCTCCAACTATGCCCTACATATAGCATATCCATACCCAAATTAAGTTAAAAATCTTGCTAAATTTTAATACAAAATGGAGGTCATTATGGTATGCTTACCTTGAGGAAAGGGTAGACTCTTTCTTTACCATGAATGAAGGGGTGGCATTCATTGACTTGTGTGGGTAGTTGGATGAAGTCTGACTTTATGGAAGCCAATGCATTAATAACACGATTCACATAAGAACTAATGGTCTGGGAAGAGTATTGAAAATGTTCACAGAGAGCTCATGTGGGGACTCCATGGCCAGTAGTATAGAGGAGCCTCGCTAGTTGTTCATTTGTAGAGATGTATCGTGAGTCCTTTAGTAGACCTTAATTTGCTTACCAACATGTCCCTCAATTGTGTGAACATTGTGGGATGAAGGCGGAATACATTGTAGTACGTTTGTTCATAGCTATTAAAAATCTCGTGAATCCATACATGACCACCATAAACAGATGAGTGCATTCGGTCCCTAGGAATCACAAGGGCTTCTTATGCTGCTATTTGCTAAAATATTACCTCCTCGATGTCATTGTATATCTCCTCTTATTCCTCAATGAACTCCATGAGTAGTTGGTTAAATGCTACGTCACATTTTACACATCTAAAAGACAATAAATATAGGCAAGGATAATATGGGCATGTATTGCCCATCTACTCTTCAGGTGCTAATCAACCACATTAAATGTCACATTTTACACATCAAGATTCTTTAAAATAAGAAGATAGATCCTAATGATGGAGTACACGCATGAAAAAGAGTCTTACTAAGATTATAAAAATCACGAGAAACATAGCTTAGGGGAACATAGTCAGATCATAATCACAAGCACAAGCTCATGAGTGAGCATGACACAAGTGAACATAAGTCTGACACCTCCAAAATAGGGTAACGTCGCTTACGTCTCACAGGGAAAGAGACACGACTGCCACGATAACAGATCACGAAAAACGGGACGACAAACATGGCAAGCATCAGCTTAAATAAGGAAGCACAGTCCTCTCAGCTGATAACCTGACAACATCATCGGCTCCGGTGCCAAAGGTGACAGGGGACACCTGGCACACAGGACACCAATGATAAATTCACGGAGACAACAGCAACATGGCAGCACCTGCAGGATTCAGGCTCCGTACAGCACACAGAACTACGAAACACAACTGCAAGCAGGGTCACATCGAGACACGACAGCAGCTGATCACACGACTATAGGGAACGAGTCATGCATCGAGTAGCTCACCAAGAAAAGACCCACGATAACAAGAACCACAATCTCAATGGCCGCATCTCAAGGACTACAAACACACCTCGAGAATACAACACCCAAGAGACAATACAGAGGAGCAGAGGGTACTCAATCAGTAGGAATGTCGACAAATTCCCCAACACTCACAAATGTCGATGCCAACACCAGAAAATTTATCAGCAATAGCATGGCAATAGATGACATCGAGGCACATGAAGCCAAGATGAAATCACATCGAGAAGAAGCAAACCTGTAACATCCCGACCCCTTTTGGATCCTTATTTTTGGGTCCCGGATCTACTTTTCTCGGAGCGTTTGGCTCTGTCGTGTTTGGAATTACGTTTCGGACATCTTTCGTGTTCAGATCGGCCCGATCCGGGGTCGTTTCGGGGGCCCGGAGACGTTCCGTGACTTTTTTCGCGTGATTTTCTATTTTTCAGCCTGATTTCTGGCAAATCCTTCGGCACGCTGTTGCGGGCGAACGTGGTCGTTCACCCTGGCATGAGTGGTACCGTTGCGATCGGTGCGCTCCGAGGATCGCGGAAACGTGATTTTCTATTTTTTGATATTTTTTAAAATTTGAGATTTTCTATAAATATCCCATTTCCTTTTCATTTTTTTTATTCTTCCCATTTCCTTCTTCTTCTTCCTCTCTCCACCGTGACCACACCGCCCCCTCTCCCACTCTCTCTCATTTGATCGCCCGGTAATCCCTCCGACTGCAGAAGGTGTGGGGCGACGGCATGGCGATGACGGCGACGGTGAGGCAGTCATGGCGGCATAAAAAGCGTGAGATTTCATGGAGGAACGAGAGTTTCTAAAAGCTTCAATCGTGATTTCGACGTCGAATTGGCGAAGCATTCACTCCATTGAGGTAGGGTGACGTTCCCTAGCTCCGTGCATTTCATTTTCGTGATTTATAGGCTGTCGTGAGGCCGAGAGGGGTGTTTTTGAGCGGGTTAGGACAATTTCATGATTTGGGGAGTGATCTCCCGATCTAATGTTTCGTCGCGTTTTTGGCCGATCCGAGGCCGTTGATGCATGCCTAGGACCTTCAGGGAGCTTCCCCCTTGATTTCCCCCTCTCCGGTGGAGGTACGGGGGTGCAGTTGAAATTTTTGGGTTGAACTCGCCGTTTTCGCCATCGGACTGTCATAGCGGTCCTACCAGAGACCGCTATGAGCATGGCGCACCCAGTGGGGTGCGTTATGCTTCGTAGGTTTTGCATTCAGTCTGTGTGGGCATAGCGGTCTCGTGATAGACCGCCATGACCCAGCATGACGCCCCTGTGCAGGCGCATCATGATTTGTGACCATTGGATTCGACCGTTGCTTTGTGACCGTTGGGGCCTTGGTCGTATAACGGTCCTCAGGAGGAGCGTTATGTACACCATGGCGCCCCAGGGGAGGCACGTTATGCTTAATGCCCTCACCCATCGCTTAACGCGCCTGAGAGGGTCCGTTAAGGGGGCCATAATGCACCTTGAGGAGCGCGTTATGGTCTGTTTCATCGGGAGACATAACGCACCAGGAGTGGTCCGTTATGTACATAACGCCCCTCGAGGAGTGCGTTATGTTATTTTCTACGATTTGGGGCATAACGCACTGCTGTTGGTCCGTTATGCACCATAACACACCGCTGTCGGTCCGTTATGCACCATAACGCACCTGGGCAGGCGCGTTATGGTCGGTGACCCGTCGAGAGTGGCGAAAGGTCGAGTGGGACCATCTCTTCTCCCCCGCACGACTGTGAGGCAGACGTGTATCCGTGAGTGGCCAATGATGGACCATTCATCGTCTGAGACCTAACCGGTGATTTTTCCCACCGATTCGAGTCTGGAGCGAGCAGACCTTGATCCACGTGCTACCCTGTGGTCTGACTGATTCTTGGCATCAGGTGGGGACCAGGTGTGGGACGCCGTGAGGGGCCCCGAGATGTGACGTTTCCGACTTACGTCACCATGAGTCGGTGTTGTACGAGGAGCGATCCTTGTGCTCGTTTACCTTCGGAGTCGGTTTCCGTGACTGATTTCACGACCAAATCGTCCACATACACCTCAATGTAGATATGAATCATGTCATGAAAAATTGCCATCATAGCCCTTTGATAAGTGGCTCCAGCGTTCTTAAGTCCAAAAGGCATGACTACATAACAATATGTGCCCCACGGTGTAGTGAATGATGTCTTTTCCTGATCTTCCTCAGCGAGCTTGATCTGATTATAATCTGAAAAGTCATCCATAAAAGAGAGAGTCTCAAATCCTGCCGTGTTATCGATTAACACATCAATATGAGGGAGGGGAAAGTCATCTTTAGGACACGCGCGGTTGAGGTCCCGAAAATCTATACAAATTCAAACTTTTTCATCTTTCTTTAGGACCGAGACGATGTTCGCCACCCAATTTGGATAGAGGACGACTCTAACAAACCTAGCCTTATGCAACTTGTCGACCTCCTCTTTCATCTTCAAAGCCATGGCGGGGTGGAAACGTCTCAACCGCTGTTTGACCGAGAAAGACCCTGGCTTAAGTGTAAGGCGATGTTCGACGAGCGCAGGGTCCAATCCGAGCATATCTTCGTAACTCCAAGTAAATGTGTCCCTGTATTCTTGTAATACCAAAACAAGCACCTCCTCTTCGGAGGGCGGCAAATTATTACTGATGAGGACGAACCTAGGGTCTTCTTCTGTACCCAGATTGATTTCTTTGGTATGTTCTTCTACTGAGGCTGCTGGTTCATCGAATCTTCTCATGCCACTAGCAAAAGCATCAGCCTCGTCCTCATATTCTTCGAATCCTTGTTCCCCTTCTTTAATCGGGTCTTCATCGTTCATAATCTCGTAAACGCCCAAACCCTCATAAGCAATGGGAGCATCCTCATATTCTACCTCTGGCAGGATGACCGGATTCTCTATAAATTCTGGAAGAGCTAAACATGCCTGGCACCTTCTGACCAACTCTATCAAAAATCTACGAGGAATCTGCTTACCCCCGGCTTTCTTATGTGATGCTACCCCGTGAATTTTATTAGAGGAAGAAGATGGAGAGGAATAAGAGCAGCTAGCTTGATTAGAGCAAGGAGAGGATAAAGAAATGGATACAGAAGGAGATACAGAAGAGGTCCCCTCACCAGAGGGGGAGAAAAGATCGATTAATGAGTTGGAGGAAAGCGGCCCCTGGGTCGGGGCACACCCATCAAAGAGATAGGACGTCTCCTCAACAGAGATGAAGGATTTAGAAGTTGGAGATTTGGCATTTTTTATTATTATTTTGATCTTCTTTTTCATTTTTATTTTCTTTTTCAAGTAGGAAACACTGCGAAGGAGGAATCGGAGAAAAATTAGAAATGGCAAGATCTGCCAAAGCTTGGATTAATGGTTGCCCACAAGGGGGCGAGATGGAGGATTCTGAAGATCGCTCGAGGAGCGAGGGAGAAATTGTGAATGAGATTTGGAGAAAATCTGGAGAGAACCTGATCATAATGGGTGGCGGTCGCGGCACCCAGCAAAATAAATGAGAATGAATTGATGACAGCAGAGACGGATGTATCGAATTGAGAGAAAAGAGGCCAGCCCACAGCCTGTCCACAGTGAAACCTTCTTCAAACGGGATATCTGGCTCTCCCGTGTCCATAAAATCGTTCAGCAACTGCCTCTTGTCAGTTATTACTGCCGGCATCTTGATTAAGTCATGAATCAGCGGCGGCCATTCTGGATCCATCGGCATAAAGAGGCGGCTCAAAGAAATAGCAATGTCATTCATATCGAACCACCGGTACCAGTCACATTCTAGATCGTCTATTTTCCTTCTTTTATCTGGCCTCAGGGGCTCTAGGGCCTTGTAGGTTGCCATTGGTGCAATGTGATGAGCAAACTGTCTGGCATGAACATCTTGATAATCTAGCATAGAGGTAATGATGGTAGTTTGCTCGTTATTCTGAAAACCATTGCTGACAAAGTGTGTCTTTAAAGTCCACGTGAGCGGTTGGCGATCAGTCTTCAGTGTAGACGTCATTACTGCCCATGGCTCATTTGGCCCTTTGTAGCCCAAACCGCCTCGTGCAATCATCTCTTGAGGCTTAACTGGCCTAACTCTTCCTTGGCAACTGATGCCCAAGCCTTTTCCATTTTGATTCCCATTTTCAACAAGATATTCCACCCAGGGGCATTCATCATGTTCTTCTTTTTCCTCTCCTTTGAAGATAAAGGTGTCACGGCAACTGTGGTAACTGATGTTGGCACAGGCCGTGGACGCGGGATGTCCAGGACAGATAACAGGGGCTTGTTTGCTGGCCATATAGAAGGAACCGACGAGGCCATGTGTATATCCTCCTCCGGCAAAATGGGCATACTGGTGACTTTGATAATGCGGCCCTTGTGAGGAAATTTAAGGCATTGATGGTTCGTGGAGGGCACCGCATCTAGCTGCTGAATGTACGGGCGTCCCAGAATACCGTTGAACGTCGGATCCATATCGAGAATGTGAAAATCTGCTGTGATGGTGGCTGGACCCAAACTGACTTTCAGAGTAATCATGCCTAGTGGAGGTTTCTTGGTATTATCATATGCTGTGACCGTGATGGTGGATGGCCGGATTTGACTTTCCGGAATACCACACAGCTGCAAAGTACTTGGTGGCAAGACATTGATGGACGCCCCAATGTCCACTAAACATTGTTTGACAGCCACCTTGTTTATATCAACTGTAATGCATAAAGCATATTTCCGTGCCGTCAAGGGAGCCAATTCATGCTCATAAAAAGTAATTGCCGGCTGGCTGCTGGCTGGTGTAAGAACTGCGGTAATCTGCTCTGCTGGAAGGTCTTCATTCACCCTGACCTTTTGTAAATATTCTTTTAAAATCAATTGATAAGTGGTGGACCTCTTGTTCAACTCTAAAATTGAAATCCTTGCGGGAGTCTGGTCCAAATGTTTTAGCAAATCATATTCAGTGCCCGGCGCGGATTCCTGCTCTTGATCCTATGTTTGCTGATTCGGCCCCTGTACGGGCTCCTGCTCTCTGCTTGGAAAGATTCGGTGGAACATCCGTCCACTGCGGAGCGGCGCCACACCTCGTTGGGCCTCTATCGGGGCAAGTATGGAAGAAGAGGAGGTGATGCTGGTGTTTAAAAGGGGGGAAGGTGTGCTTATAGAAAGGGCCCTTGTAGAGGAGGGATTTATCAAAGGAGACCCCGTAGGGGGAGCTGAAATGGGATTTGACAAAGATGTCCTCATAGGAGGCGTAGTAGTAGTAGGGGGTGCCCGTATAATGAGTGACCGGGGAACGAAGGGGGGTTGGTTTGATGGTGGAGGAATCCTTGCTGACGGGGGAATGGTGGTAGCAGGCGCAGCGGGTATAAGGATTAAAAGTGGTCGCGGAGGTGTGGGATTAATGGGTGGTGGAATTTGATGCGCGGTAGGCTGTGGTGGTGATGGAGGGCGGACACGGAGGGGTCGTGTCGGCAAGGCGAGAGAACTAGTGGGGGTGGGTCGCAAAAGGGAAGGACCTGGTTGGGAGGTGGAGGAATGAGGGATATTGCGCAGAAGGCGCGGAGGTTGCTGGGAATTAGAGCTGTGGTGGAGTGCCTCGACAGAGGCATTTTCTTGGTGCCATCCCTGTCCTCTCTCTACTTCACGGAGAGATGTGACAGGGTTCACATGTTGATTCGGCGGGTGCTCCGGCAATGGATTTTGGACAATCCCCATGTCATGCTGGGGTGCTGGAGCTGCTTGCTGTTGTGGTTGGAGAGCCGGTTGCTGCGGCTGCTGATCCTGTTGTTGCCGAGGAGGTCTTCTTGCCCTCAAGGAGGCGATAAATTGCCTCATCTCGTCCCAGTTGATACCCCCTTGGTCATTCAGATCATAAATATAATCTTTAAAGTGGAAACAACAGTCAATATTGTGACCAGGGGAGCGGTGGAACATGCAGTATCGGGACGTGTCAACATTCGCGGGCCACGCTGCCCTTTCCTTTGGCAATACGAGCAGGTTGGCGGCCATGAGGGCGTTAAAAATATCGGGGAGACTCTCAGGAAGTGGGGGATAATGGGCCCTTTTGGGGCCTAATGGTCTCCTTTGTTGTTGCTGACCGTAGTTGGATGGCGGGGGAACTTGATGGTATTGTGGTGGTGGAGGTGGAGGATCATTGCAGGGTGCTTGATTGTGTGGTGGGGCGAAGGAGTGTTGTGGAGCGAGGTCAAAATGGGGGTTTTGCTGTGGAGGCGGACGAGGTCGTGGGTTTGGTGGATGGTGGGGGTGGCCAACTATGCCAACCTGCTCATGCGCCATTGTACCCTCGGTAGTGGGCCCGCTACTGTTGACATTCAAAATTTTCTTGAATAGCCGAGGCTTCAGCTCAAACATGCCCATGATGGGCGAATCCTTCATCTGTGTTTGTATATAGCGGGCTCTTTCATAGAGCTCCTCCATAGTTATTAAACGGTTCATGGCCAGAATGTGCCTGAATTGGGGAATTGCATTGGAGATAATCATCTTTACCTACTCCGGCTCAGACGGTGTATCTTTCAATTTCTCGGCCAATGAACGCCATCTATCCGCAAAAATAATGAAGTCCTCCTCGGGCTTCATCTTCTCGGCCACCAGATCAGTCACTGAAAGGGAGGGTCCGACCCGGTCCCTATATTTCTGCAGAAATTTCTTTTGAACCATATCAAAGTCACCGGCATCTGCCGGATCCAGGGAATAAAACCACTCAAGGGCTGGCCCCTCTAGAGATCTCCTAAATAAATAAGCCAAGGAGGCCTTGTTATCTTGCCAAAAGGAGGTCTCATACCTGAAATCTTTCAAATGAATAAATGGATTGCCGGTACCATTATATCGCCGAAAATTCGGCATCTCAGATGGTGGGAGGTGGAAAATCGGCAAAGTGGGGAGGAGATCTCCGGGGCATTCTTAGCTGCAGTTACTTTCTTCAACCGTTCTTCCATGCTAGCAAGCTTCTGAAATAACAAGGTACTGGCATCGGACTCAACTGGGGCCAGATTTTGAACAAAGGAATGCAGCATAGGCGCACGTAGAATCTGAGGAGGTTGAGGAAATTGTTGCCTGGCCGCGGAATAACTTGCCTGTTGGGCCGTCATGGCCGCAGCAGGTGTCAAAGGACGGGAAGGAGATTTGTGGGCGACCGCCTGGTCGTGGATGATGTTTTGGCCACTTACAGCCGGAGGCGGATTAAAAGAAGAGGAAGGGACGGATTTTCCTTTCAATGCGGCATGGACGGCCTGCCGCTGAGAATCATCAAGCTGAGATAAAGCATTGATTAAATCATTCACATTAAGAGGTGGGGAAGAGTTCCCCGAAGTGTTGGAATGGAGAGCCTGAGAAGGCGGGTCAACCTCTTGGTTAGTGGTATCAAGTAGAGATTGAAAAATAGTTCCTATACCTCGTACCACCTTCTCTATTTATTTGTTGGGGAAGTCGTCTCGCGCCCGTGGAGGCCTGCAAACATCAGGAAGCAGAGACGTCAGAAAGAGTCCTGGGTGTTATCCCAGGAGACAACCCTCCGATGCTTAAGTCAGCAACGGAAAAATAGAGTACAGAGGAGAGCAGGTGAGAGAGAGAGAGATATCACTGTAGGAGGCTGAGGAGCCGTGGAGATCCTCCAGACGAGTGCTCGCCGGTCCCAGTGCTCACTCGGTGAGTGCTCGCTGGGTGGTAAGGTCGTCGGGAGGGACCCTTCTCAGAGTGTGGGCAGCCGCTTCCTTCTTCTCTCTGTGTAGCCGGGCTAGTAGCTCTATCCTCTTGAGTAGCGTTATAGTGGAATGAACCACTGTGTGTGTCTCCTCTATCGATCTCCCTTTTATATGGGGCTGTCCTGGAGCGAGGAGCCTCATCCTTTAATAAGGAATGGCGTCTGTAGTAGAGTAACGTTTCTCCGCTATAGTGGCAAAAATTTTCTGTTGGGGGGCGATTACCCTGGCGTCGGCTGGTCCCGGGGCGAGTCTTACTGCGCTCATGGGACGTGCTTGCCCGTTATGGGGTCAAGGCCGATGCCGTAGGGGCAACGATCGGTCATCGGAGAGTCCTCCAGCGATAACTGTGCTTGGGCCGTAGCACTTACGCACTGTAGAATCCGATGCTCTTCTGGGTTAGGCCTCCCCTTAGTGGGTCGTGCACGTGTGCCTGTCCCTTGGGAGTGCTTTATCGCGAACAACCCTTCGTGGGCCTACCGTTATTGGGCCGCTCCTGGGTCAAACCAGATTTACCCTCCTCACTTTCCCCCGACTCTCAGTCGCCGAGCACTCTGCAGGGGGCTGAGAGTCGATCAGGAGAGGGTCGCTTGGAGTGTGAGGCCCGAGGTTGGACTCCTCGTATCGTGGGTATTGGAAGCTTCGGGGTCGGCTTGGAGCGCAAGGTGTTTTTGGCGGTGACAAAAGCCACGCTGGTAATCATGACTCACGTCTTGTCGTGTTCTGGGAGCGCGGGCTACGAACGGTCGCCTGACACTGTTACAGGCGCCTTTTCACCTGCCTTGCGAAGGGTAGTGCCGGCCCGTCGTGGGTGGTTATAAGGGCTGCTGCCTATTCTCTCCGCAGACTCCATCTACGTCCCGCTGGTTGTCGTGCTGGTCGTAGGCATCCGTCTTCCTTGCAAGGTGAAGATTCTTTCTTCCCTTGCGTCCCCCATCTTTCGTAGTTATGCACCCACGCAGGGGAGTTCCTCGAGTTAGCTCTTCTTCTGAAGAAGAAGCACCTCGTGGCCGAGGTGATGCGCCGAGCACTCCGGGTGTCGGCGCTAGTCGACCCAGTTCTCCGCCGTTAGTAGCGTATAGGGTAATTCATGGCCTACAGGGAGCTTTCCAGATTCCCCCCGAGTACGACATTATCTTCCCATCCGTGGGAGATGACATAATGAATTACCCTTCTGGTAGGATCATGGTCCCAGTGGCCTCCTTCCAAGCGGGCTTCCGCCTTCCAATCCATCCCTTCATCGAGTCCGTCCTCCATCACTATGGACAGCATCCTAGGGAAATAAGCCCCAATTCTTATTCTATCCTCTGCAAATTTGTCTATTCATGCCATAGAGCGTCGGTGGAGCCCAGCGTCCATCTGTTCTGACACTTCTTCCTTCTCCAGAGTTGTCCGGTCGATACCTATTTCACTTATTTCAAAGCTCGCTCCCATCAGCATTTTATCCAAGTCTCCCGCACTGCGTCTAACCGTAAGGGTTGGTCGGAGCGGCACGTGTATATTATCAAGTCGAAAGACTATGATGCCTCCGACTGGTGGATGCGCAGAGGCACCGGTCCCACCTGGCGCAATACAAGGCCCTCCCTCAGGGCTGAGGATCGTCAGAAGTTAAAGGCCCTTCTCCAGTATCCCCTTGTTGATGCAGACTTCATTGTGACTCCGGTGCTGCTCCGGGAGCTGGGGTTGAGTCCTCCGTTGCCGCAAGGTACTGGCCTTCTTCTCCCATCGTGTCATGTCGGTTGTGAGTGGTACCTAGTTGACTTTGCTCTGCTTTCAGGGGCGCCAGAAGTTCCGTCGTGGACCTACGAGATCGTCAGGTTGCCGCGGTTAGCTCCTCGCCCCGTGGATCATGTTGCTCTGGGGGCCGGCCAGGTGTCAGTTGTCGCCCCCCAGGCTGAGGTTGTGTTCGCCCCAGGGAGGCTACAGTACTCGGTCCCGATCGGCGTTCCTCTGGTGCGTTCACCGGAAGCATCTGTGGCAAGTGGAGGACTTAGTCCTCAGAGGGGCTCTGTGGTGAGTGGAGGACCTAGTCCTCAGAGGAGCTCCCCCGAGGGAATCACTAGTGCAGCTAGTGAAGAATCGGCAATGGCCGGTGGTAGCCGCGCTGATGCGGGACGACGACGAGACTCGAGGCCACCTGGGACTCTAAGCAAGCTCGGTGTGCTCATACCTATTTTTTCAATCTTTTCAGAAAATTCTAGCGGGTTGGATTTAAAATATTCAAGTGATGGATCTGAGAGTGATTAAAGAAGGAGCGAAGCCTTAGATTGTCATTAGATGATAGTCAAGAGTCACTATGTAATTTTCCATTTTGTTGAGTCAAGTTAGTTAAAGAGTCGAGAGTCAACTTCATGTACCTTCGATTATTCTTGAATAAAATTAGATTTTGGATTAATTATTGTGCACTCTTATTATGTGTGGCTGTCATTGCGCTCTGATTTTCTTGCTTGCAAGAGACTTACCATGCCGGCTATCCACGTCCCCGTGAATACTTCTGCTGTACACATATGGCTCGGGGCATGACACGTATTCCACTCGGGTTTTGACTACGTGCATCGGCACTCTGATGGTTTCCATGAGACTACGGGTTTACTATTTTACTGTAGCACTGCCTTGAGGGCATTTCGTGGATGGACCTGGTGAGGGCAGCCTAGTGTGCACAATGCTCGTTGTTATGCCCCGACATGGCATACCGAGGCGGGACGAGTTGTAACACTCATGTTGAGAAAAGCATACATATAAGGTGTAACGATCCAAGATCTAGATACTGAGAATTACTCGATACCATTTGAATCCTGGCCCGCCACCCATGAGTCGGAAGGCTCAGAAAGGCTATTTAGAGTGTTGTGATTATGCATTGAAATTCTAAACAATAGTAGGAAAATAAATTTATAGAATTAATCTAATATTCTAGCAAAAATTAAATTACATTTTATAACAATTATAGCAACTATAGAGTCTAGTTCACTAGTACAGTCAAAGAAAAGAAACATACATTACCTCGGGACATACCTCGGCACTAGCGAGTTGGCAACTAACAAACCTCTGACTACGATGCACCACCCTGAGGAGAAACGCCACACCTAAAAAAGTAGAGAGTGAGTCTCATCTCATTGGCTTAGTAGGGGTCCCGCAGATCCCCACCACAACTAAAGCAGTAAACAGTAACAACAATTGCAGTAGTAGCGAAGGAACAACAGTGGGTGGAACAAGAGGGGTAGTAAACAGAGGGAACACAAAGCCTCTATGCTACCCCAACCCTTGTGGTCCGACAGTCCATCCTCGCAGATGGAACCCCAACAAGGCCACACGGCCAGACACGGAACCTCCACCCTCGGGTGAACCTCTGAACACTAGTAACCCTTGATCTCGAGCTAGGACTGGGAAAGAGCCATGCCCTCTACATAGGGCGACACCAGCCCATCTGCCGAAAGGGCCACGACAATGTTGTCGGTAACTCAACCATCACCGGGATAGGGTCCGCCACTCGAGTATACACAACATGGTCAGATGCATCCACTGTTGTCTTATACTATGTCGAGGCCTCATATGCATACACACTACTGACACCCAGGTCTCAGGAGGAGTAGAAGAGACACTCACACACACCACACCCTGGGACTAGCTACGATCTGCACCTCTGCACCCAACGGCATGGCATGGGGTATACACCACTGCACTCGTCAGTAACGTACACTTGTCCCAACCAAGGTATGCATGCTCAAACGATCTTGCCTCTACCAGGAGTGTTGTACCCACAAGGTGCTCTCGCCCAGTCCAATCATGACAAGCCCTCCAGGCAGTGAAACTGTAATGCACTAACCTCTGCATTCTTGCAAAAACCTCGAGGATATGCATACTCACGCGCCTGAACCACAGGGAACCTTGGAACAACACTGGCGGCTATGGGTAACCCATCTAAGGTGGAAGACAGAAACCCAAGAACGTCACCCCACCATTCTTACGAAGATACCTAGCCGTGATCATAGCGCTTATGCGGGAATACCTTCCGTGCTCACGAAACTCTCACGGGGATAGTCGCCACTAACAGTCTAAACACAGGAATGACTGCTCACACTACACAGATCACATAGGGATGGTGAGTGGCATGAGAGGATCTAGAGGGGGGTGAATAGATCCACACTCGATTCTAGACCACTTCAAAAATCAAACCAAAATTGTAAGGCAGAGGGAGTGATCTCAAGCATGATTCCACACTAACACATGAATTGTTTGAAGCACAAAGACATGAAACACATTGATCGAGTCACAACACCTGTGAAAGAGGTAGAGGAGATGGAGTTGTCACAACAAACCACAACACACAAATTTTTAAGGTGGTTCGACAGCTATCCAGTAGGCCTACGTCCACCCCTCACCAACTCGGTGAGGATTTTACACTTGGCAAAAGAGAGTGTACACACACACACACACGGAGCTACTCCACTACAACAGTTGGCACACAGCTAAGAGGAGCAAGCTCCCCGAATCCACATGGCTACACAGCAGCCAAAACAAGTTCTGACCTTTAAAATAGAGCATCGAAAATCAACTAAGAAGCTCAGCACAGACACATAGAGAAGTCAAGGTAAAAGTCTCAAAATAAAAGCGTAAGACAATGAAACAAAATGTAGCTTCTATAGAATGAAACTAGGAATTGGCCAATCAAGCATGTAACAAGCACATCATGTAGAACTCCATGTAGGAATTCAATAACTTGTAACATAGAGAAGAAGAATGAAATGAATCATATTGATGAAATGTCGTAGACATCACGCTAGTCATACACTCGGTGCAATACCTCACCATGTCATTACAACTTTTCGGGGCACTAGTACTTTTCAGGCGCTCCTCCCAGGACCAAACTGGGCCCTTATGATGCGTTGGCATTGATTTGGTGGATCCAAGATCCCATGTTATGTCTAGACACTTACTGGACTCGGCCAGAAAAAGGAATAGAAACATCAAGCTATCCTGGAATAAATGAGGATAATCCAGGGTTTTAATAGCACAAGCTGTCCACGGCCCGGTTACTGAGGCACACAAGAAAAATACAAAAAAATCAATCTCTGGAAGTTACGTGGTCACACTAGGGCCGCTTATGATATACACGGTCTTATAATGGACCGTGAAAGATGAACTGGGCCAAGGGAGAACCTAGCTCGGCGTCAAGGATTAAACGGTCATTTATGGGCCGTGTGAAAGATTGAACGGTCTTAGATGGGCCGCTGGAAGATCAAGACAGTCCATATTTGGCCGTTCAAAACAAAAGAATTGAAGCCCACGACGAGTGGTACATGGTCAGGACTGGGCCGCCCTAGCACCAAACGGTCCAACGATGGTCCGTTCAGTCGGTGGAACGGTCCACGGATAATCACGTACCAAAAGGGCTAAGCTAGGCTAAATTAATCAACCTAATTGGGCTCCCAGGCTGCCCAGGACATGGTGGAACGAAACCAGAGTTTAGCCCATAGCTCCCAGGTCAGTCTAGAGGCTTTAGGTCGACTTAACATGGCTAGGTCTAAGAAAAATCAAGGAGAATCGACCTGTTGGACTTGGCACTTGGCCAATCATACACGGTCTTCATCGAGCCGCTCAAGGGACTAAACAGTCTGATTCATGCCGTGTAGAGACTCAGACTGCTCCATGTGGGCTGCGTCTCTAGACCGAGGCAAGCAAGTGATCCGGTTGAGTTAATAGGTGTAGAATTTTGAGGTACAACCTGCCCGACGTCCTAGTGGGAATCCCAGGTTTGCGGGGACTGACGGAGGTCTCGTAGTGGAGGTCCTAGTCCGACGGAAGGAGTATCTGATGGAGAGTCCCAACCATTACATGAATATGGTTTATGAAACATCAAAAAATGGTAGATAATTAGTCAGTCAGTACCACCAGAGTGGAATAACTATTAAAACATTTTTATAATTTTTATCAATTTTTCCAATGTGACATGATTAAAGTTTATGCTTCATTATTTTGATAAGAACAAAAAGGGAATTATGATTGGAAAAGAAGAACAAAATATTCCAGTCAAGATTTAACATTAATCAGCTTCCATATGTTCCAATTTATTGTGGGTTGCTACCCTACTTATAGGCCAAATTTAACAAGAACTAACATGCTTAAACCATCATAAAATAATTCTGCGTGATCTACATGGTCTATCCCGAACTACTGGACAGGGCCTAGCGATCTGTCGTTAGGCTGTGTAAGGCTTGTGAGTTCAAAAACCACACATGCCTTAGGCAGTCTATCGAGCAGCCGCTAAGGTTTCCACACAGTCTAGAGAAGAGCCGCCTACCCAACCTCAGGGTCTATCATTGGGCCATCTATGGCCATGGGGGTATCAAATGCAAAACCAATTAAACGGTCAAGCCACAACCGCGGACCCCAGACCTCACGGTCTATCACGGGGCCGCGTAGTCACACGTGGTTCCTGTTAGGGCCGTGTACAGGACGCCACGCCCGATCTTCGATGATCTCTGAGAGACTCTGATTGCGAGACAAAATTCGCGATGTGTAGTGCATAAAATTTAGGCAAAATAGAAATACTAGAAAGAGCACATAATTTTACATAATGAGGCATGACCAATTTGATTCTTAGCCCGTTAGATAACCTACATTCAGATCAAAAAGTGAAAGCTAAGCAGAAGAAACCCTAGTTGACATGCTTCTACTAAAATCTATCATACGATCTCTATACAAGATCAAATTTGGGGCTTTAGGTATCAAAAGAAACAGGGCTTGAAGACGAATCCAACAGTATATTTTACTTGAGGTTTGGTCTACTAGAACCTACCTTAAAAGAAGGAAGAAGAGGATGACGTTCTCCGGTCGCGATAAGAATACCCTCCAAGAACTCGCCGGAATACACCCTCAATCGCCCTACTCGCCGGCCGCCGCAGCATCTAGCATTTCCTAGCTAGGTCAAGGGTTTGATTTATAGTAGTGATTTGATCTGGAAGCAAACGAGAGGGCTGGATAGAGTCCCACAACTTGTCGCGCGCGGAATTCACTGATTGACCAAGTCACGCCACCTTCTCTCCAAAAATTGGATGCCTAGGGTTACCCCTCTTCCTACTCCCGCCCGCTCTTACTCCGCACACACAGACATAGACACACACACACACAATGGCACACAGGGAACTATAATGCCCCTCCCGAGGATATTAGAATCGAACATACACCTGTCGGAGGGTGATGACACTGTGTACAGTTGACAGCCCGTCGACAACATTTGTAATGGAATTTATGAAATTTTGCAAGGTTCTGTGATGCTGCCCCCGGCGCGTGCCAGCTAAAAAAATTGCAAATAAACCCTCCCATGAGAGAAATAGTACATGCCTCCCTTTAGGAGTGAAAAGGTGCATGTATAGCCTTCTAATAACCTCACAGGGCCTCCGTACCTGGGAAATGCCTAGAAATAACCTTTCGGCCACAGCGTCTCTCATAGATCCCCCCGTATAGGGTCGTGCCAAATTACCACAATACCCCCGGGCGTGGTAATTACCAAAATACCCCTGGTGTCCAGGTAACCAACGGGGCTCCCTAGGGCACCTTTTGAGCTCCCCGAGCTCACCATTACCCCCAAATGCGATAGGGTGCCGCCCAGTTCAGCCTGGTTCTAGCCAAACCCTACCCGTCTCACATCTTATGGCTACCCATTGGGAGTTAAAAGTGCGATGCAGACTACCTGGGCGGATGTGTCCTTAACTAGAACCTTGGAGAGACATTTCAGACCTTATCGTTGACAATTAAACAAGGGTGTTCGGATGTTATGCCGATATAAATCAACACTGACTGCAGTCAGTGGGAAAAGATCCAGCACTCGAACCCTCATCGTATGATACGATGTGCACCCCATGAAATGGACATCGCACTGGTTACTTATGTAGTCCTTACATGTGCACCTTTACCTCCTCAGAGAGAGGGTCCATTGCATGATCAGAGGAACTCCTAAACCCGGAACAAACATATAAGACTCTATAACAAAGTCGCCCCGGGTAAAAGAAAAAGAAAACAAAAGGAGCGTCCTCATCGTCCTTAAAACAACAGTTTACCAACCTTCACAATGGTTTGTTTATTGATGTAGGGAATGGCTCAGTCGAACAACACTTTCAACACTCCACAACGATCACAACTCATGGAGATATAGTGCCACATCTTAGATGCTATATTCCACTTTAAGTTTACAAATACTGTCCCAATGAGAAAACACCTTATTCGCCAACTGTATAAACTAAGTACATATATGTTGCAGTATCAAGCCAACAACATCACATCTTAGAAGCTAAAGTTCAACATCTAGAACACGAGAATAGTACTCCCGTCCATCATTTTAGAAAGCTAAAGGAATTGCATGACCAACATTTAGTATATAAAGAGAATCATTGCATATTAGCTTAGAAGATCTCACCCTAGAAAATGTTTCGTTTAACCCTTATCTTAGAAACTAATATCGTGCATTCACCTCCTCTGTTTTCAGTAGATATAAAGGAAAACATATACAAACTAGCTAAGGAGCCATTGGCAATTTTTTTGAATATACAACATTCTCTGTATGAAACATTTAATAACTATCCTGAGATCGTTGAGGTCGAAGGAATGTATTAACTAAACTTAAATCTTCTATATCCAGAAAATATAATTTATTAGTCACACTTTCTTAGCCCCATGGCCATCTCTACTCTTCGAGAAAGGCTTGATCAACACCTTAATGTGGGTGTTCCAACATGCATATGCTTCGGCACATTCTAGAAAGACTGATCACTGATGGCACTCATAAAGGAACATACTGATAAAGTCAAAAGATATGGCCAAAATGAAATTACTTTGCACATCACTTCCACTTTGCCAAAATGGGTTGGCGAAACACATGATTATTACTTGCCAGTCTATTCCATGATTTTCTTTCATTTGGAAGACATCAAGCATGGCCTGGCACTCAGAATATTAGATTCACACATGTTTCTCTAGACAATCTGTAGAAAACAAAAGCAAAAATCATGAAGATAATTAATGACTTTTATCCTTTTGTGGAACACATCAAGTTAGTCTGCCAGATTACAAGTTATGAAGTTTATACAGATGTAGAGCATATATTAGTCAAAACAATTTGAGGTATTACAGTTTCAATCGAAATGCTAGAAGAATTAGAATGGATGGAAATTGATGACAATGACGAAGGTTTTATTACTGATGTTGAACAACTTGAAGAGTATGGCATCGATATAAATTAAAGCATCTAAAAGTCTTAACGTGGATACAAGCTTAGCCTATACGAAAGGATCTCTCTAGAAGAACCTTATGTGGCACCTTCTAGGAGACAATCATTTTCTTTTTAAGTCTTCATGAATCTCTTTGGCTAAAGCGACAAGACTTGTTGAGCCTCAGGGAGTTGCAAACTTATCTCCTTATCCCTAGAGAATCTTTAGCGATGTCAGCCCTTATGTCTTTGTTTATTTCTAAAACTTTTTTTGGGAGGCTACGAATCTGTGACCAAGGGTGTTCATTGCTCATCAATGCAAGCTGCAAGTCCCTCTTCTTGCGTAACCCTGGTCTTCTCTCTCTTTCTTGTAAGTTCCCTCTATCTAAATCTTATGAATCTTGTAATCTTGTCTTGTGAATAGATATTTCTATATCGATCCTCCATATCTAAAGTAGCTGAAATCTTGGACCAATACCGAGGTGATGGCCTATTTAGAGGCACAGAAAGCTGTGAAGCTTCGCTTGCCTAGGGCGGAACTGAAACTGTCTAAAATTAACAAAGATGACTTCATGAAGACACTTCAGGGGCTATGCCATGTAAGCGGTGAGCAGGTAGTCCTTCAGCAGCTTCCTCTGCCAGTGGAAGAGCCCGTCCCTTTTGTAGCTGAATGGCGTCCTAAGACCGACAGTCTCTATCCTTACAGGACCTTCATTTGAGGGGAAGATTGGCGGGATACACTTTATAGCAATACCCTCTGGTTATTTGCTTTACTTCGCTCCCACGGGCTTTCAGTAGGTAGCCCAAGCGAAGCCATTCTGAGCCAACCTCTTCTTCTCTCCTTCAAATATGATGATGGATGGGGGCTGGACCATCTTGGATTATATTATCATCTGTCTTCTCATAGCCATTCAGACTTGGCATCGCTGGCCAAGCAAAGGGAGACGATAGGAGATATATGTTGGCTAGTTCACGAGGCGGCTTCAAGAGACAAAGTGCCTTCACTATTCTATTGGCCTCTCTCCCCTTTATATACGTAGCTGACAGGTATTTTTTATTTCTTTGCTTTAGTCTTCCAACCTATTTCTCCTTCTATTGCAATGTATGTTATTCTCACCGTTGTGTGTGTGCAGTCCAACTCACTTCAGAGGAGACCCGACACTTTAGGGAGTTGATAATAAAAGCTCGAAAGCTGACATACTTTGAGATTTCCAGGTGGCTCCGACTATGACACCATTGCCTCTTGGTGATCTGTGGAAGCGAACAAGGTCTCAGGTGAGGAAGGCCGTCAGTAATGCGAAGGAAGTGATTACTAGGGTAACATGGGCCCACCAAAGGAAGGCTACAGAGCCGGAACCGGCAATTGTTCCCTCGCCTGTAGTGTCGTTTGAAGAATTTGAGACTTCTCATGTGCAGACGCCTGTAACGGAGGGTATATTCTTCCATTTTTTACACATCATTTCTACTCTGGCCTCATTAGGTAACAATTCTTCTCTGCAGCTCCTGCCACTCCTACTATAGTGGTTGCGCAAGAGGTTGCCACCCCTGCGATAGCTGGAGATAGAGGAGAGGGAATGCCCATAGCTCTTATCGAGGGGGATCTGCCTTCTCCCACGCCCAACCATGAAATGAAAGGTAATATATGATTCATTCATAGGCTTCCCATAGCCCATTATGCCTTTAGTTCACATGAATGTTCTTCATTTGAGCTTCAGTTGATGTTTGAGCACCTTTGCCTCCTGCTGTCGGGGCTGTCGAAGGAGCTTCTGTTGGGGAGGAGATCACTCCAGGGAGTGAGCCCACTCCCGAGGCTCATTTGGCTACCGCTCCTACTGCGGAACCGATCGAGCAAGTTTTCGCTGAGGGAGATGCTCCTCCCGTGGGTCATGAAGCTGAAGAACCGTCCAATCCAAAGGGGGAGAGTCAAGCACCAGCACAGAGCTCTTCCTCAACAGAGCAGGTAGACTATAGCGTTAGTTCCAGGGATGAGGAGTTCCCCCCGTGGAGATGGAAACTGAAGATGCCGAGGCATCTTCTACCTATGAGAGTGATTAGACCACCTTCAGCCTGCCCCGGCTGGCATGGAGTAGCTACGGGCCACCTGGTCCCTTTATAGGGGAAGGGGCCGGGCTGACGGAAGCAGTGGTCTTCGCTGCAGGAGCTCTGAGTCTAGTGCCGGCAAAGGTAAGAGATCCCCCACCACTTTCGCCTTATGTCTCTTCTTATTAATCTTCATGCCAGACCTCTGAAGCATGTCATATCTATCACTTCTTGTAGGCTTCAGCTATGCAGGTCGAGGTGACCCTGCCGGCCATGATCATGAAGATACCTCTTCCACCCTTGGGTGTAGATCAGCTGATACGCACAAACTCGTCGTTGAAAAAAGTCGTGCCCCAATTTCAAAATATTCACACTCACTCACTTGAAAAGATTAAAGAAAATTAAATACATAGTGGTAAGTGGAGTTGGTCCCATGTGGAGAAAAAATCTTTATGGAGCAAGTTGGAAAATATCCTTATACTTTGATAACCAAATTTTAAGTGAGATTAAACTAATAGAAAATAAACTTGCATGAAAATAAACTAACTAAAGAATTATGAGAGGGTTAAAGAATAGAAATTGGAAAGAGAGGGAGAAAAGGATACCATTGCACAAATTTTGAATTTTTATTGCTAATGAAAAATCACAATGTATATGAAAATAAAATTACAACGTGACCGAAGATAAAAGAGTGAAAGAAGAAATTGTAGCGAAGAGGATGAAGAACGTCGCCGTCTCCTCGCCGAGCCTTTGAGTGGATCACCTCGCCTTGAAAATCGACGCCGTGAGAGGACCGAGAGATGAAATACCGCCTTGGGGTGTGTGAAGAAATAGGAAAGATGGAGATAGAAGAAGTAGGAAAAGATCAAGTTGAAGACACAAGAAGTTTCCACAGTTAGGATCTCCGCCGTGGTTATTCAAAACCTCGCGGGAGCATCTCTGTGTTTTTAAATTGTTTATTATCAACAACTTATACTTGACCGCCGTGCTTGTTTCGGGCTAACATTGGACATGCGCTTTTGAGGCAATTTCAGCCGTCGTGAAGCCCAGAAAGTTTCTAACCAAAGAGAAAAAGGAGCCCATTGAACATGCTGCAGATTGGAGAGAAGTTCCCCGATTTTGAGTCGTAGGAGGCCTCGGGGGATACCCGACCAGGTAAGAGCTCCCGGAACTGGGCATGTTCTGGTTATGGCTTTTCTTGCTCTTGGAGACTGAGATAGCCATTGTTTCATGCAGGGATGACAGGGGCGCCAGGGATGATGGCCCTTTTGCGGTGCAAGGTGGAGTGCCTCTGCAGGTCGGAGAGTAGGAGTCGACTGTGACCCAAGATGACTCAGGTAAGTGTCAAATTACTGTGGAGGGAATTGCCCTCTCCTTGTTGTGTGTTTGACAGGCTGGAGTTGTTGACTGTGTTTGTGTTGTTTGTCTGCCAGGTGAGGACTCGGCTGCCACTCTGGAGATTATCTAGGAGCTGGTCAGCACTGGCCCGTTAATGGCCCTCCCCTCTTTCGAGGGGGAGCCAGGAGCGGTGAGTGCCTTGATCCCGTTTGTTGCCAGAGATGCACCTAGCTTGCTACCGCAGCTGTTGGCAGGGATGCCCCTCCCTCCTTTACCAGCCATGGTGTCTGCTTGTACAGTAGGACTGGTCGGGTCTTCTAGTGTGGGACCCTTAGGTACGTGACTTGGCGCTTAGCCATTTGTGGTGGACTTTTTGGGTCACCTGTTAATGCTAAGCTTCTTTTGGCTTTGGTCACGGGTACTTCTTCTCCTTTGGAAGAGGGTGAGCTTCCCCATGACATGACTGAGGTAGCTGAGCAAGAGCCTACTGCAGCAGCTTTGACTGGGGGTGACGAGGAGATCGTCGATATTGAGGGGGTCTCGAAGGGGAGTGCCCCGACTGGTGAGTGTCTTGTTCGAAACCCTTAACTGGAAAGTGGTCTTTGTATGAGGTTGGGTTGTGTGGTGACCTAGTTTGGTTTGTTGACTTGTAGGGGCCTCTAGTTCGACCCCCTCTGGGGGCTCGTCGGGGGCTTCATCAGGCTCCTCAAGTAGCGGCAACTTGGCCATGGAGATGGAGGAGAGTTCGAGCTCGAGCCCTTCCTCTTCTGGGGCCTTTTTCGCTGAGGAGGCTAAGTTGGAGACCAGTTTCGGAGGTACATGGGGGATCCTCCCCCTCTCTACTTAGCATTTGTTTATGCTTTGTGGTAGGGCGCTGACGCTCCTGTGTTGTGTACAGTGCCGGAGTCAGGAGGGGAGCGCACATCAACTCCTAATGAGAGCGGCCGGGAGGAGCCTCCCGTCCCACCTGTGGTTGCTGGAGATGACCGGGTCATGGAGGAGTCACTGCCCTCTCTGACCCCAGTGGGTGACACCGCAGATGTGGAGGAGAGATTGCCTTCCCCAACCCCAACGAAAAATGCCACTGGCACAGCGGGACTTGCACTGGGTAAGGGCTAAACCTTTTATCAGGTTTTCCACCTTGTTCATTATGGGAAATTTCAGATGTATTGCTCATTTCCCTTTGTTTTTGCTGGGATTGTGCAGGCTCTACTGGCGTGTTGGCCGAGATGGATGACTCTTCTCTAAGCTTAGGGATTGAGTGGCCTACGTCTGCCTCACCACCAGAGCCGTTACTGGACGTGAGGGTGGGCGCCTCCCTACTCTAGCGAGCCCAAGGCTACCTACAGGGGGACCCCCTTCCTTCTCCGGAGGGTCTGAGGCAGTAGTTGACAGAGTGCACGTAGGGTTACCATGCTCTTGGCTTCCCTCTCGAGCTTTAGATGTTTGGGCTAGCCAGGATCTGGGCGGAGTATCTGAGACTTTGCGAGGTTCAGGAGTAGAGGACTCGGAGGCTGGCGGCCATCCGAGAGGTGCAGGAGCAGTGGGCCCGACTTGTGTCAGCCGTAGCTGAGCAGAGGGGCCATGTCGAGGTAGCCGCGTCACTTTCTCGAGATCGTGACATCTAGCTGAGAGAGGCGGAGAGTCAGGCTGAGGCC
Organism: Amorphophallus titanum; assembly: GCA_024336825.1. Taxonomy (NCBI): domain Eukaryota; kingdom Viridiplantae; phylum Streptophyta; class Magnoliopsida; order Alismatales; family Araceae; genus Amorphophallus; species Amorphophallus titanum. Next base: position 72,017,497 of record JANBPO010009603.1, read on the forward strand.
TTGAGGCAGGCCTTGGAGGAGTAGTTGTCGACTGCAGAGGGCGCCTGAGCTGAGTGGCAGGTGGTCGAGACTACGACTGAGGCTAGCACTCAGCTCTTGTCGACCCTGGTGGCAAAGCTTGCAGCTGCTGACTCTCATCTGGTGGCACTGGAGGGGAGCGAGCCTAGGACTTGATTGTACTTGCTTCCCCCCTTTTTGTTGTGTTATCCGGATTGCATGTATTTCGTCACCCCAAGGGCATGTCTTGGGCTCCTTTTATAGGGTATGAATGGCAACTTGCTAGATTTTTGTTATTTACTGGGTTGTCCCACCTCTTCCCTTGTAGAATAGTGTTGTGTGTATGGGCTGGCGACCACTTACTGTTAGCCGTGCTTGATTGTGCCAATAGGCAAATGATGGGTTGGCAGCCCGAGAGGGACGTGCATAGGCCAGACCCAAAGGAAAGGAAGGGTGGATTTGACAGCTCTAGTGGGACGTGAGAGTCAAACCCGAGAGCCAATAGGCAAATGATGGGTTGGCAGCCCGAGAGAGACGTGCATAGGCCAGACCCAAAGGAAAGGAAGGGTGGATTTGACAGCCCTAGTGGGACGTGAGAGTCAAACTCGAGAGCCAATAGGCAAATGATGGGTTGGCAGCCCGAGAGGGACGTGCATAGGCCAGACCCAAAGGAAAGGAAGGGTGGATTGACAGTCCTAGTGGGACATGAGAGTCAAACCCAAGAGCCAATAGGCAAAGGATGGGTCGGCAGCCCAAGAGTGACGTGCATAGGCCAGACCCAAAGGAAAGAAAGGGTGGATTTGATAGCCCTAGTGGGACGTGAGAGTCAAACTCGAGAGCCAATAGGCAAAGGATGGGTTGGCAACCAGAGAGAGACGTGCATAGGTCAGACCCAAAGGAAAGGAAAGACGGATTTGATAGCCCTAGTGGGACGTAAAGGTCAAAACCCGAAAGTCAATAGACAAGAGGGGTTGGCAGCCCGAGAGGACATACTGAGGCCGAACCCGGCGGGACAAAAGAGGATGGGTTTGACAGCCCTGAAAGGCATACTATCCAAACCCCTGGGAGACCCGAAAGATGAGTGGAGCTAACATGTCGAGGGGCATATGAGTCAACTCTTGAAATGAAATAGGTAGACTTGACAGCCCGAAGGGACATAAGAGTCAAATCCATTACAAATGATGGTGTTAATGGTCCCGGTGGGATGGAGTGCAACAATGTCGGGATGCCCCGGTGGGGCTGGATGTTATAGAAATAACATGGGAGGCATAGCCCAGGCATCAATATGATGGGGTCACCCAGAAAGTAAACTGAGAGAGAATTTTTTATTCACATTACCAACCTCACCGCCCTTTCAAATTTTGGTCGAGACTTGCCCCCTTTAGCTTTTTCCGATGCGCCATTGCGGGTTTTACATCGAGGGGTTGCCCATTTTTACCTGAGGCGCCCTTTCGGGTTTCCACCTCAGCCAGGTCTGTAACCTTTTTGCCCTCAGCCAACCCTTGAAGGTCGACCAAGTCCGCCGAGGTATCAGTATTTTTAACCCCCCCTTTTTTTTTAGCTAGAACCTTCACTGAGGATAGGTAAGTCATGCGAGGACTGCTGGGGAAACTCTTGCAGTGGCGCATAATAGAGCTTCATGTACTTGCCATTGAGAGGAGGGAAGGGATTATCTCCCTTGTGGTCGATGACCGTATAGGCCCCTCCTTCGTAGACCTTCTGAATGACATAAGGTCCTCGCCAATTGGGCTAGAGCTTGTCGCTGGATCTTCCTGCTAGAACCTCATTTTCCTTGATCATGACGAGGTCGCCTTTTTTTAACGCCCTTTGCTTGACCAACTTGTCCGTGTCGTGCGGGTTTGGTACACTTGTAAGTGCTTGTAGGCTTTGAGTCTTTCACCTTCAATGTTAGACAGCTCCTCTATCCTTCTTTCTATTTCAGATTGGTCCTGGCCCGGCAATCCAGCGTGCACGGCAACGCGATAAGATGCCAGCTCGATCTCTACGGGGACCACTGCTTCGGCTCCATAGAACAAAGAGAATGGGGAACAACCCATGACGGTTTTGTAAATGGTCCGGTAGGCCCATAGGGCTTCATGGACCTTCTCGCCCCAATCTCGTTTGCGGCCGCCTACTATCCTGGACAGCAGCTTGCAGAGGGTCTTGTTGAAGGCCTCGGCCAACCCGTTGGCTTAAGGGTTGTAGACCGACGACGTCCTCCAGTCGATATGAAACTTGGCCGCCAAAGCATAAACAGTCTTGTTCTTGAATGGCGTGCCATTATCAGATATAATCCGGCTGGGGGCGCCGAATCTATATATAATATAGTGCCGCACAAATCGGGCAACTATCTCCCCTGTAACTTCCCGTAGCGGAATGGCTTCTGCCCATGTGGAGAAGTAGTCAGTGGCGGCCAGTATGAACTTGTGACCTTGAGATGATGGTAGGAATGATCCCACAATGTCCATGCCCCACTCTGCAAATGGCCAAGTAGGCGCTGTTGGGTGGAGTGAGTTAGGAGGCCTTCGAGACACTGGCCCGAATGCTTGACATTGGTGACATGTACGAGCATATTGGTTGCAATCTTCATACATTGTGGGCCAATAGAATCCCTTGAGCTTGATGCTATTCTTCATCTTGGCTCCTGCTTGGTGAGCCCCACACAGTCCGGAGTGGACCTCGTGCATGACGGTCTTTGCTTCTTTGGATGAAAGGCAACATAAGAGGACCGATCGGTCCTTTTTATGGACGAGTTTGAAGAGCAGGCCGTCAATCAACTGGTAGGATGTCGCCATGCGTAGCAGTTGCACCCTCTGAACCCGATCAGGGGGAAGCCTGCCGTTCTTTATCTTTATGATTGGCTCACACCAGTCTTACATAAGGAGCCAAACTCCAGTATAACATCTTGGTCTGGCCAGCGTACAAGATTATGAAAGTAAGTGGGACGAACTAAGGCCATGGCAGCGTCATAGCCATCTTGGTATCTGGCCATCCAGCCTTGTGCATAATCGCTGCTCTAGTCGAATGGCTTAGGGACAACAGAATCAATGACGACCTCTTTCTCTGGCATCACCACAGCAGGCAAAGTCAGGGTCATTGGAATATCATCTGCCCTTGTGCCCACACCAGGAGGAGAGCATGGAGCCTTTTCCCTGGTCACCACAACCTCTGAAGAATGGTAAGCCATTGCCACAATGTAGGGAAGATAGAGGCAGGCAATAGACACATATACAAACCCTACTATTTATAGAAGGGGAACGCCTCATCTCCCTTACCAGCAGCGGATGGTATCCCCTTACTCATGTATGCATCAAAGGAAGGTGCGGGATCATTGAAAGGCAAGCACACACCACACTGCTAAGAAAGGATTGCAAAAAAGAAAGTTTTATTACTAAGCAGGGGGAAGTACAAAAAGGTTACTCGTCCTCCTTGGGACGGAACCTATCGGGCTGGAGGCTCAAGACCCCCTTGTTACAATAAAGGAGATTCACCTTCGCCAAGGCTTCCCGCCATCCTTGCAGGTACCCCTGCTTGAAATCTTCAAAGACTCTGCCGCCACTGCTTTCTCTCGCCGATGATTTCTGCACTGGCAGTGCCTCCTTCCGGAAGCACAAACGCTTATATGGGGCCTCGTCCAGTGAGGAGCCTCACTTCTTCGACGACATCTTCAAAAATACCCACCAAGCCAATCAGTAGACCCAGGATGGCCTTAGGGTTCACTGCGGATGCTATTTATAGGGAGGAGACGAAGTCCCCAGATAAGAGGTGGAGTCCTACCACCTCTCTGACTTCGTGAAAATCGAAGGACGAACCCCGAACATAGCACCTAGAGCAATTCCCTAGCTGCCGCTTCATATCCCCAGAAAGATTTAGAGCAGAAAAGAAAGTTGGCAAACAACGTGAAAGATTCTAGAGGCTCTAGAACTTGTAAAAGAAAAGAAAAGTCATCATTTCAGACTAAGAAGGTGTACAGAGGAGGGGAAATGACTGTTCGGACGTACCCAATTGAACAAAAGGAGAAACACAATAAAGAAAGGGAAAAATGGTGAGCACTCCTTCAAGAGCTCGCCTTGGCAGCGGCAGCATCGTTTGGCCCTTTGTCCTGAACTTCAGGCTCGCTCCCAGGAATGGCTGTAGGAGGTGGGAGATCGTCGGTCAGGTCAACCAACCCCTTCTCCATCGACGGTTCGACCCCAGCAGCCCCCTCCTCTCTGCTCGACTCCTCCTCGCCGAGCTCCTCCTCGCCATCACTGGCCTCCGATCCAAATGGCGTCAGTGGAGGAGGAAAGGTCGGCACCGGGATGCCCAAGCTATCAACGGCTGCTTAGAGAGTGGCCGACCAGCCTTCGTGGAAGCCACGGTCCCTAGCTGGGCCGTACACCTCGATGGCCACCCCATTCAACTCCTCTCGGCAATCCGAGGATGAGCAGTAGCACGCCACAACCTCCAGCCCAATGGTGGCCATCAACGCGTGCAGATTCTTGAACTGCACTTTCGCCGACCGAGCCCTCTCTTCGGTGGCATCTGCTAAGGCTCCTAGCTTGGTTGACTAAGTGTCAGCCATTTTGACCCGCCTGGTCACCTCCCGGAGAGACTCCTCCAGCGCCTGGGCCTGAGCACGGAAGGCATCTCAATCTCGCACGGCCTTCACCAGGGCTCGCTCCTACGGCTCAAGCCGCTCCCGAAGCTTGCCGTAGTTAGCCTCTTGCGCCACTTGGCGTCCTCGGAGCTTGGCACATTGGGCCTCCAGCTCCTTCTGCACAGCGTGGATGGCCGTCAACTACTGCGTGAGCCTGGTAAAGTGGTACCCCACAAGCCGAAAGCCCTGGCGATTGAACTTAAGTTTTTCACTGTCAGGTCGTATAGTTCTCCATGGGCTCCAGGACCAAAAACCCCTGTGTGGTCGCACGCTCGAACACCCTTGTCCATCAAGGCAGAGGTCTCCAACCGACCTGCGTACCCTAGTGTGACCTCCTCGGGCAGTAGGAAGTGGACGGCGAGGGTGACCTCGGGCGGCAGGAGGTGAGCGACCACATCCGGGCAAGGTGCCTTGCCCTTATCAGAGACATCCCCTGCAGGGACCGAAGCAGGCAGAGCAGGAGCTGGCACCTCAGCTGACGTCGGTGCCGGAGGAACCTCAGACTGGGGGGAGGTAGAGTCCGACCACATGCCAGGGCAGAAGCCCTCTTCCTCTTTCTTTGGTGACGTTGGTTGTCCAATACCGCCACCTCATCTAGATCCACCTGGGGGCACTGACTACCTAGCATGATGGAAACTAGGGATGTAAATAGATCGGGTTTGGCTCGGGTTGACCAATACCATACCCTATCCGTGAAAATTTTACAAATACCATACCCGGATAGTACCTATAGCTTCAAATGTCTTCCGTTGAGGGGTGGGAACTGAGTCTCCCCCCTATGGTTGACAACCACATATGCACCCCCTTCATAGACTTTTTGGACAACATATGGCCCAAGCCAGTTTTCATTCAGCTTGCCTTTATGATTAGCAGCCATGACCTCTCTTCTTTTGACCATCACGAGGTCGCCTTTCTTGAATTCGCGTCCCTTGACAAGCTTGTCGAAGGCGTGGGCTATACGGGCCTGGTAAACCTATATGTTCTGCTAGGCCTAGAGTCCCTTCCCTTCTAAGTCAGAGAGCTCCTCCAGTCTTCGCTCGACATTTGTTTGGTCATCTCTGACCAAGCCATGCTGAATTGCGACCCGCAATGAGGGTACTTCTAATTCAATGGGGATGACTACTTCAGAGCCGTACACCAAAGAGAAGGGCAAGTAGCCCGTTGGGATTTTGTAGACGGTATGGTACGCCTAGAGTGCCTCATACATCTTATCTTCCCAGTCCTTTTTATTAGAGCTGACAGTCTTTGCCAGGAGGGTGCAGAGTGTTTTATTGAATGCTTCTGCCAACTCATTTGCTTGCAGGTTGTATGGAGTGGATGTCCTCCAGTCAATCTTGTACTTTTTGGCCAGCTTATAGACCTTTTGATTCTGGAAGTGGCTTCTGTTGTCTGAGATGATCTGGTTGGGAATGTCGTACCGGAATATTACATTTCTCCGGATGAACCGAGTCATAATTTCTCCTGTCACTTCTTTCAGGGCTACAGCCTCTGCCCAGCGGGAGAAGTAATCTGTTATTGTCACGATGTACTTGCATCCTGAAGAGGACCGGGGGAATGGACCTACAACGTCTGTTTCCCATTGGGCGAAAGGCCAACTGGGTGCTGTTAGATGTAGCTGTGTTGGAGGCCGACTAGGGACCGTTGCATGCTCTTGGCACTTTTGACATGACTTGGCATACTTGCAGCAGTCATCGAACATTATCGGCCAATAGTAGCCCAACTTTTTAATTTCAATTTTTATTTTCGGCCCAGCCTGGTGTGCTCCAGCTGACCTGGCATGAACTTCTTTCATCACCCTCCACGCTTCTTCTGTTGAGGGGCATCGAAGGAGTATCTTTTTCTTGGCATCCACCATAATTCTGAAAAGAATTCCGCTCCTATGTTCATAGGAGTCTTTTATTCAGATCAGCTTGATCTTTTCTTCCCTTTGCTTGGGCAATTGCTGGTGTTTAAACCATTGCATTAGAGGCTCTCTCCAGTCAGGTGAGCCAACTACTTTTGCTGTCGCAGCTTTACATTCTTCTTCACCTAGTTCCTTTATCATACTAGGAACCTGGTGCCTATTTATCACTAATATATTAAGGGATTCATCTGGCAGGACTGCCAGTGAGCTTACTAGCTTTGCCAGTGCATCAGCTTGTGCATTATGGCCTTGGCCAACATGGTTTATTTCGATAAGGTAAAATCACCCCATGAGTTGCTTCACCTTGGCATGGTAGGGGAGTAGTTTGGGCTTTCGAACATCAAACTATCCTTGTACCTATTTGACAATTAACATTGAATAACCGAACATTTGCAGTATTCGAATCTCCAAATGGAGGGCAACATGGATGCCAATGATCAAGGCTTCATATTCTGCCTCATTATTTATGCAGGCTTTGTTAATCGAGCATGATGTATGCAACACTTCTCCCTCTGGAGATTTGAGGACAATGCCTACTCTAGCTCTTATCCTTATTTGCCCTGGCAGGGATGTTTCTATTCTAGATGTCCCATTGAATTATAGCTACCAAATGGTTTGCTAGACTTGGTCCACTTCTAACATTTCATCTTCATGAAGCTCTGTGATTAACAGAGAATTTTCATGCACTGGGTGCACTGCAAAGAAATCTGCAATGGCTTGGCCCTTGATGGCTTTTTGCGGCACGTACATAATATCAAATTCCATCAGAATGAAGGCCCATTTACCTAGCCATCCCTTCAGCACTGGCTAAGAGAGTATATACTTGACTGGATCAGCTCTTGATATTAGTTGTACTTTATGCGACAACATGCAGTGTATCATCTTCTTGACTACAAAGACCAATGTGAGGCAAACTATCTCAATCGGGGTGTATTTTTCTTCTGCCACAACCAACCTTCGACTGAGGTAATAAAGAGTCTGTTCTTTTCCTTCATCATTGTTCTCGGCCAGCATTACCCCCAGTGAATATTCAGTAGCAGCTATATAGAGAATCAACGGTTGCCCTTTGACAGGTGCCCCTAGCACTAACGAGGTCTTCAAATATTCTTTTAGCTAGTCAAAAGCCCTTTGGCATTCTTGATTCCAGCAGAATAGTGTATCTTTCATCATCAGCTTGTGCAATGGCTGATATCGCTTGGATAGATTAGAGATAAATTTACCGATATAGGTCAATTGACCCTGCAACGACCGTAATTCTGTTACATTTCTCAAAGGAGGTAGCTCTTGAATGGCTTTTATCTTGGCGGAATCTATTTCATGACAATGGCAAATACTCCCTTATTTTGGGATCTCCTATGTATACCTGTCTACGATGGCCACACACACGCCATGACGTTGTACCTCCTATCGTCATTAGGCCATACCCGACTGCTCGATACAGGCCATGTTCGGTCCTCGCCCAGTTGCCAGCCAGTGCCCTATCTAGTCACCCAGTTTAGTCCTCCCTCCGTGAATGGGGCATAGTCCCCATCTCGAGGAGAACCCCTGCAAAACCTGCGGATGTTCGCCTTATCACGCATTGACTTGGGGACCAGCCTCCCTGTTAGAAATGTCCCGCAGCTTGCACCAGTTGTACCTCGACCACCACGGCCCACTTGTAAAGCCTATGTGGCTCTTTTAAATCATAATGTCACCTGAATGAATGTCCCTACAACCACATTCGGGTCCCAGTCTTGTCCCATACCACTCCGTTCCTCCGACCTCATCAAAGACCTCCCAATTAAATGCTAACCCATAGTTGCGAAGTGCCCCCTGCTCTCCCCCATGGCTTCAGATATATACAAACTTCTCTTCAGCATAGAACAAAAGTGTTCGGATTCAATCTGATGTAAACAAACACCGACTGGTTGCGATCAGTGGGGAAAGACGTCCAGTACATGATTCCCTACAATCTCCTGTGCACTTGCACCTGTGGAACCTCACTTCTCTCCACGTGTCGCCCATCTCCCGAGCCCACGTGCCACGTCCTGGCGACGCTTCCCAGTCAAGCCTTGGGTCCATAGGTCACTATCGAGAAATTGACTGGCATGTTCACACCCTAGCCATGTTTCCCCAAAACAAGGAAACCCTTCATGCCACTCAGTTCTCCCTCGACTTTCCGCAAAAGGTGAGTGCCTAGTGCCACCTTGAAGAGGATACGGCCATAGGAGGGGGTGCCCGAAGTATGCCAGAATCCAGTCTCTCCCCTATTGCCTTATCCCACCCCCGAGTCTGGTCAATGAACACACACACCTGCGCGCTCGTGGAGCGGCCGATCCCCGAGGGCATCCCCCCATGGGTCACCAGACCCTGCGGTCCCAACGCGTGCAAACAAAAGGATGGCACGCCCGGTGGGATGTCTCCCGCCTTCCTTCTTTTTGCTGAAGAGAAAGCCTGTGCCAGCCCTGAAGCCCTAGTGCCCTTTTCCTGTCCTTACAGGAGAGACAAAAGAGAGCACTTTCTCGCACTTTTCATAAGCTTCCAGTTCACGCTTCAACCGTCGGACTGCACTCGACGACTGCCAATGGCCATCACCTCTGCAGCATCCAGTACTCCAACAACCATGGCGGTCGTTACCTACGGTCCCATCGTCATTGCCACCCATGTGCGGGTGGGCTACTTGGCAGTGCCGATTACCTTTGGCAGCTTTGCCCCGATCGTTGGATCACCCTACTTCTTGGGTGTGGTCCCCGTGGCTGCTCCACAGCTACCCTCAGTTCCCGTGCTCACCGATGTAGTGGACGTGTCACACCAGCTCCTAGTCTCAACAACTTCCTCGAGTGTTAGGCTTGGGTCTTCCAACATCGGCCCCCGTAGGGGGCCCGAGACCAACTCCTGCCTGGGCAAACGTCAGCCCCCAGGCCCACTCTTGATCGACTCCTAGCGTGGGCCTCACGCCCTGAGTCTTGATCTCCACTACAGACATTTGCTCTGGCCTCCAACCCCGAGCTCCAGTTAAGCTAGCATCCAGTACGAGTTTCCAACCTAGGATGCCTGGCTTCCCAGCATCCTACTCGGGCACTTAGTCCTGAGCTCCAGTCGAGCCATCCCCCCGCACGGGTCTCCTGACCCAGGGTCAAGGCTCCTCAGCACTCCGTTCGGGCCTCTCGACCCGAACCTCTGAAGAGCCGTCGTCCAACCTAGGTTTTCAACACTTGGTTCGAGGCTCCCCAGCGCCCAGATCAGGTGCACAACCTGAGGATCCCTCAAGGTCAGTCCCTAGCCGGACTCCCCGCGTCAGGCCCCAGGCCTCTTAGCCCTATCCCGAGACTTTGTTCCCTACCCCTCAATGGCACCGACTCCCAGCACAAGTCTTCCTCTATGGGACGAGGCAACCTCGATGTTGGCCGTGGGGCCTTCATCCCACTCTCCAGTCTCGCCAGGCCTCAGTATAGGCTCACAACCTTGGGTCGCCAGCATTTTGGCACCCCTAGTAATATCGGTTCCTAGTGCAAGGGCATCGTCTCGAGCATCGGCAACACTTTTATCAACCCTGGCAAACGCTTACCCCTGAGTCACCCAACCGCCGGCTTCCACCAAAGACTTCATTTCTTGGGGGCCGATTCCAGTATTCCCAACTGGCGGTCTAGTGTCACCAATAGCCGTAGGTCGAGTCATCTCGGTCTACCACCTCAGAGCAGGGTCGTCCTCGGCTCCCCGGAAGAAGGTTCCCTCATAGCCGCAAAGGCAGGCGATTCGTCGCTACGACCAGTAACTCTTGCAAGACCATCCTTGTCAGTGATCTGCGGATTCGCCTCAATGGGGGCAAACTAATCATACCCTAGGAGCAGATCGTCTCTATAGTCCCCACCACTAACAGCTTCAGCCTCCTGCAGTAAACATGAGAAGACAAAGTGAAACTCAGAAAGGCAGGCTCCCCGATAGTGGTCCGGAGGCACCTACACCAGCCTGATGCACGAGCTCCCAAATCTCATCGGAGGAATAATAATAAGAGAGACCAGTAGCCTGACTTGAGAAGGATCTTGGTTACCTCGGAAGAAGCTCAAGGCATTTGGAGAGCGCACCTTAGAAACCCCTTTCGCGTACTTAGACGTGACGCCAAGCAAGATGTGACTGATTCTACAACCACGTTGCCTGATGATGCTCAGTCATCCAGTGCCTCTCGCCCAGATAGGCGGAGGCCGAGGCGGGGTCATTTCGGGCCTCACCAACGTCCGGCCTTAAGTTCTCCTCAGTTGACACTATGATAGAGACTCCCCTGCAAAGTATCCCGGTCTTTGACAGGCTGGGGGCACCCGTCCACCCTAAGAAGCATTCTGAGAAGAAATGCACGATCTAGTTCCTTAATGACGTGGTCAGGGTGTTCGCGTGTTACGCCACTAGGCACCAGCCTGAGACCCAGCCTGACAATCTGTGTTGGGTTCGTTGTGCTCCCTCTATGTCTTTGGTAAGTTTTGATGATGACAAAATATTGTATGCGTTGCATGTGTGTAAGGTGACGTTCCTATGTACAAGTGTTGTACAAATGAGCTTATATGTTGATATCATGTTTTGCAAGTTGCTTTATAGGATTGAATTGCACGAGTCTCTCATGAGCTTATTTTCACTAGTTCTTTGATATAATGGTTGTGGTTCATGCATATTGTTCATGAGGAAAACTGTGCATTTAAGTGTGTTTTCAAATGATTTGGCTTTTTAAGAACTCTCTTGAAACAGTGTCGACACTTCTTTTGCTGCATTTACACTGGAACATTGTTTATGAATGGCTTGATTGGTAGGTCGATGAAATTCGGGCTTACCTTGGATTACATGCTTCATCTTAATGGTTTCTCTCATGGGTCCTTTAAATTGAAGGTTTGCTTGAGCTATGTTTCATTAACCTTGATGAAGGTGGTTTGCATTCTCATAGAATTTGCTTGAGTTATGCTCCATAAACTGTGATGGAAGCCAATTCTCAATTTGATGAAATTGAATTGAAATGTTCTTACATTTAGCTTGGATGCATGGCAAATTTGGTTTAATCTTTGGTTAAGAAAAACTGAGCTTTCAAGTGTCTTCATGTATGTTTTTCATCATATCATTTATGAGTTTCTGATGCCTTAAATGATGCTCATGCATTGACTTAATGAGATTTTGGGGCTTACGACATGTTAACCTATTCACATTATAACTTGCTGGAATGCTTGATTGGATGTGGTTTAAAATAAGCCAACACTTTGTTTCAATGCATGGGTATTTGTTCTTGAGGTTTGATTGAATGAAAATTGTGTTTTTCAATGGGTTTAAGATCAATTTATTGTGTGACAGTGAAAGTGTCGACTCTAAGATTCGACACACTCTTAGAGTTGTGCTATTTGCATTGATTTTTTATATGCAGGCAAAAAGTGTCGACTCTGTGAGTTGACACTTTCTATCTTGTGTGTTATTTTTGTTGCTGGCAGAACTCTTGACAAAAAGTGTCGACTCTAAGAGTTGACACTTTTGTCCTGGGTGATTTTTTCTTCATCGCAGGCAGCACCCTGTGAAGAAAGTGTCAACTCTGAGAGTCGACACTTCTTCTGTCACATTCAGATCATGTTTTCTGGATTGGTTTCGATGTCCCCATTTTGTGTTCTGATTGGCTTGGTTTTTTACCACCTTACCCTTAGGGTTTCATTACTTGGTTGAGTGTTTTTTTGGAGGGGTTTCTCATGGGCTATATAGTCTTTTTACGACTATTTTTACTAGATATATGTTGGTCACGATTTTATTACGAAGAAGCATTCTTGGGTTAAATGCTTTTCTATTCTTGCAGGGAAAGGAAGAAAAAGGACGGCCATAAGTTAGAGAGGAGAGGGCTTTGCAAGATCTATCAGTTCTTGATGTCTGGAGGTGTGATTGGAGCTTGAACCTGAAGGAACACATCTTGGATCCTCAAGGAGGACGACCGACTGCTCCATCCAGCTGCCGATTCAACTCCCTCCAACCGGTGCTTCAAGGAAAACATTCAAATGGTCATTCAAGAACTACAGGAAAACACTCTACATCCTTTATCCATCTCTTGATGATGCTTTTCTTGATCTACATTCTGTTGTGAGCATATATTGTATATCTTTCTTATTTTTCTGAACATTAGAATATTTGTGTGTGTGTACGGAGCTGCGTCTCCGTGTGAGGCTTCAGTGCGGGATAAGTTCCCCGATAGTGTGAGTGTGTGCTGCAGTGGTAGCATCTTAGGGCCAGGCCCCGTGTACATGGCTTGCTATGAAAGCAGCGAGTGTGTGTGGTGTTGGGGTTCATCCCCGTGGTTGCTACATTTGTAGCATGGTAGTGAAGCCTGACCGGGTTTAGGTGAGGGGTGGACGTAGGGAGCTCGTCGTGGTCCCAAATCACCTAAAAATCTCTTTGTTGCATGTGGTGTACCTGTGTGATTGTCCATTTCTTCTATCTCTGTTCACAGGTTTGTTTGATAGATTTTTATTCACTACACCATCGCACTTCGCTAGCTCTACTATCTGTTATTAGTCACTGCTTATCGTGCATTTGGTTGGATGTTTGTGTGAGATCAGTTTGATTGAGAGAACATCGCTCGTTGGTTGAATGTTCATGTGAGATCGAAAAGGTTGAGTGAACATTAATCTCACTTAAGTTCAGTTTAGGCTAATTAACATAGTTAATTTTATTGGAGATGAGTGATGTAATGTAATATTGAACTTCTTACAGAGGTCCTGAAGCTCTTGTGACACGAATTGAGGCCTGTTGTCAGTGACGATGCTGCTTGGCACTCTGAACCACGAGATGGCATTCCTCATGATGAAGCGGCAAACTGTGAGCTTTGATCTCCGCGTACGCTTCAACTTTGGCCCACTTGGTGAAGTACTCAATGACAGTAAGAATGAAAAATTTTTGCTTGGACTGAGAGTTGGGATCACCTAGTGGGCCTACAATGTCAAAAGCCCACATGGAGAATAGCCAAGGAGTAGAGAGAGGATGGAGAGATGAAGCAGGAGCATGAATTTTATCAGCGTGGAGTTGACACTTAAGACACCTTCAGACATAGAGGGAGCAATCTTCCTCTAGAGTTGGTCAATAATAACCCTGCCTAAGGATCTTCTTTGCTAAAGCCTGGCCATTCACATGACCTTCACACTCACTAGAATGGGCTACTTCTACTACTTTCCAAGCCTCGTCATCATCTAGACATCTCATAAGAACTCCATTGAGAGCGCACCTGTACAATTCTCCTGCGATGATAGTATACCTTGAGGCGGCCCTTCTAATGGCCTTGCGTTGCTCGGCATTCGCCGATTCTGGGAACGATCCATCCTTACAATACTACTCAATTTCATGGTACCATGATAATTCCTCCTCTTCCAAGATCTCTTCTAATTCCGCCAAAGTAACCTCCTTCAAATCCTTCTTCTCAGCCTTCACTTGTACAGACTTCCTAAGGTTATCGAACCAAGGATCCTTTAGAGAAGGAGTATCTAGTCTCTAGATGATGATAGTCTCAGTGCTCCGACTGAGAGGAAAGGACTGGGAGGAAGCAAGCGATGCCAGCGCATCAGCGAGGATGTTCTGAGATCGAGGAGTATGAATATAGATCTACTTATGGAACTGCCTAGCCAAGAGCGTGACCAAATCTTGATATGGCTTGATCTTTGGGTCACAGGTGCGATATGATGTTCAAGTAGCACGCACCCAAGAGATAGGTGTACTTTAATCTAGCTAGGAGAGCCTCACACTCAGCGATATTGTTGGTAGCAGGAAAAGAGAGCTAGTATGCTAGAGGGATAGTCACTCCTTTCGGAGTGAGGAGAACAGTGCCTATCCCTCGGCCTTGTGAGTTGAGGGCACCATGAAAGTGGAGAGACCGGAAGGGATAATAGGTAAGGACAGTGAGATGCTCATCAGGGAACTCGTTCTGGATAGAATCAGTGCAGGGAATAGGTAGATGGGCCAGATGCTCAGTGATGACATGTCCCTTGATTGCCTTCTGAACGACAAAGGTGATGTCGAATTGAGAGAAGAAACTCTGCCAGCGCACTAATCTACTAGAAAGGACAGGTTTTTCCAAGAGATAACAGATTAGGTCCATTCTAGAGATCAGCCTAATCTGGTGGGCTAAGAAATAGTGATTCAACTTCTAAGCTACCCAGACTAACGCAACACAAGTCTTTTCCATAGTGGTGTATTTGACCTCTACTGGGTTAAACAACCTAGAGAGATAATAATCTGCCCGCTCTTTGCCTTCATCGTCCGCTTGCGGCAGGACAGCTCCTAGGGAGTCCTTAATGACAAAAATGTACAGGATTAGGGGTTTCCCAGGGACAGGAGGTTGCAAAATCGGAGGATTGGATAAATAAACCTTCAAATCCTCATAAGCCTTCTGACAATCTTGATTCCATTCAAACTTGGCCCCCGCCTTTAGCAGTTCATAAAATGGGCTGCACTTCTGAGAATGCTGGGATATGAATCTTCTAATAAACTACAGACGTCCAATCAATCCTCGAAGTTCCATGATGTTCTTTAGCGGGGGCATATACGTAACGGCCATGACTTTATTAGGATCAATTTGAATCCCCCGTTTGCTAACTATAAAATCTAACAGCTTCCCTAAAGATACTCTGAACACACATTTTTTTGGATTCATTCTTAACTTGTACTCCATAGCTCTCTGAAGCACCTTAGCCAAGATAGTGGGGTGCCCTTCCCTCGTCCTCGACTTCACCAAAATATCACCCACGTACGCTTCCATGTATACATGTATCATATCGTGGAAAATAGCCATCATCGCCCGCCGATAGGTGGCGCTTGCATTCTTCAGTCCAAATGGCATCACCACATAGCACTAAGTACCCCAGGGCGTGATGAATGAGATTTTCTCTTGATCTTCTGGAGCTAGACGGATCCAGTTGTATCCTGAATAATCATCCATAAATGAGAGAGCTTCGTACCTGACTATGTTTTCTACTAATACATCTATGTGAGGCAATGACAAATCATCCTTGGGACATGTCTTATTTAAATCCTTGAAATCAATTCAAATTTGAACCTTTCCATCCTTCTTGATGACAGGGACTATATTCGTCAGCCACTGGGGATATAAAACCACTCGAATAAACCTAGCCTTATGTAATTTATCGACCTCTTCTTTCATCCTCAAGGCCATGTGGCAGAATTGTAAATGAAAAATATGATGCTGTCAATGGTGAAAATAAAGAGTTGAAAAAGTCAATTGAAAATTTAGAAAAAGGGAATAAGGATAAAAAACATTTCCTTGAGGGCATGACACAGGGAACTGAAAATGTGAATGCCATTTTGGGAACAAAAATAAATTTAAGAAGGGAAGGATTGGGTTTTAACCCAACCAATAAGAAAAGATTTGATGTGAAAACTATATCTTTTGTGGCTAAAAAAGGAACATCAAAACCTTTAATAAAGATGAATTCTAGAGAAAATCAAAATAAAAGGCCTGTGAAAGTTATTGAGAAAACTAAGCCCAGTGCCAAGGACAAGGGCAAAGGAAAGGTAGAGGTATCTAGGGAGTCATGCTCACACACTACTACAGCTCAGGCTAAGGGACATGCTAAGGGTCAAACAATTAAAGCTAAAGTCCAAGGAAACCCCAAGGCCAAAGTAACCTAGCTTCTGCAGAAAGGTTAAGGCAGTCATCAACCTGCATCGACGTCTACTCCCTCTGGGTACAAGTCTCTTATGAACAAAGGTCCGAGCAGAGGTACCTCAGGTCGAGACTACTATAATAGTGCACCGACCTATTCTTCATTCCATAATTCCTATCACTACAAATCTGGTAGAAAAGGTCGAGGAAGCCTCTACATGAGGTCGAAGCAGCATAACTTCCAGAACTTACACTCTACACAGATGCATCGACCTTACCCTTGGAATTATTATATGCAACCTAGGCTCAAAAATTTCAGAAACCAGAACTCTTTTGGCTTCGTCCAATACATGTCTGATCAGCCTAGGGTCTACAGTGCACATACTCTTCCCAATGCCTACTAGACCAATCACTGGCACAAAAATCTTCAAAATGGCTCTAAAAAGAAAATTACCACACCACAAAAATAGTCATCAAAATTTCAAAGAGGTAAGAAAAAGCAGACCGAGCAGAAAGATAATAAATCCACAACACAAAATAAAGACACAAAAATAAGTGTGGATACCAAACCAGCTACTATCTTGTCTGCACGAATTAAATACTGTTATGGGGCCCAAATAACTTTGGGTTCCAAAATTCTCCATTTGATTTGGCTTGTAGGTATGCCTGGCAGCCAATCACAATAGATGGTACCTTGATAGTGGCTGCTTCAAGCACATGATCGGGGATAAGGACAAATTCTGCATGCTGGTTGAAAAGGATGCTGGTCATGTTACATTCGGAGGTAATGCTAAAGGCAAAATCATTGGAACAGGAAAGGTAGGTAAGTGCTCTTCCTATTGTATTGAGGAAGTTTTACTAGTTGAAGGGCTTGCCTATAATCTGCTTAGCATTAGTCAATTATGTGATAAATGCATAAAGTTATTTTTGACTCTCTTGCTTGTACTATCTTTGAACCTAATTTTGAAACTGTCAAGTTCACTAGTAAAAGAGTCAACAACATCTATATGGTAGACTTAGATGATCCAACACACACCAATTTGTGTCTCACAGTCAATACGGATGACTTAGCCTGCCTTTGGTATCGTAGGTTAGGTCATGCTAGTTATAATGTGCTGCATAGATTAAATAAACATAACATGGTCAATGGTCTCCCTGAATTTTTTTTCAAAAAGAACAAAAAAATTTGTGAGGCCTATTCCCAATGTAAACAAATTAGAAAGTCATTTAAATCCATAACTAAAAAGATGTCTTCTAAAGCATTTGAGCTAGTTCATATGGATTTGTTTGGACCAACTAGATCAGCCAGCTTATCTAGTAGAAGATATGGTTATGTTTTAGTAGATGACTTCTCTAGATTTACCTCAGTATTTTTCTTAACTCAGAAAAATGATACATTTAAGAAATTTTAGGAATTTTATCATAAAATAGAACATACTGGTGAGCAGTCTATTTTGAATATTCTTTCAGACCATGGTGGTGATTTTGAAAACTCACAGTTTAATGAATTCTGTAGGGAAAAGGGATCAACCATAGGTTCTCTTCACCAAAAACTCCAGAGCAAAATGGAGTAGTTGAAAGGAGAAACAGAACCCTGGTGGAGATGGCTAGGACAATGCTGGTTGAAGAAAATCTGCCAAGAAGGTTCTGGGCTGAGGCAGTGAACACTTCCTGTTACATGATTAATAGAGCCCTAGTAAGACCTTCTACTCAGAAGACTCCCTATGAGATACTCAAAGGTAAGAAACCTTCACTAGCACATTTTAAGGTCTTTGGTTGCAAATGTTTCATTCATGTAAATTCTAAAAGAGACATTAATAAATTTGAACCTAAAAGTGAACCTAGAATCTTTCTAGGTTACTCTGAAAAGTCCAGAGCCTATAGAATCTATAACATTAATTCTCAAAATGTTAAGAAATCACCCCACCTTGTCCTTGATGAATCCTTTAATAAATCTGAAACTAGTCTTTGCAGGGACAGAGCTGATGGAGAAATTCTTGAGAATGAAGAGGAGCAGAATGCAGAACCTGCAGATGAAGATGAGATTTGGGAGTATTATCTATGTTTTATCCAAAAGAATCTGAGGATAATTCCTGTCAAAAATCCCTTAATTCTAGCTGGTCTTCAAGGGTCTATAAATAGCTCCCTTAGCCCAAGCTCGCGAGGGGGGGGGAGATTCTAGAGCTCGCGTCGAAGTGCTACTGAATTCTTGAGCGAAGTTCAGCCAAGGAGGAAGGGTTTCCATGTCCTCTAAGCCTTCGATCTAGGGAGTAGTTCATTTCGTTGTGCTTTTGAGTCCCAGTTAGTCATTTTTGGTCATTTGTTCATCATCGCATCACCATTTCTCGTCACTCCCCCTCACATTTTTCACTGTCATTTTTGCATTCTTCACTACCCTATTATTTTCCCATGCCCCATAGGGGTTACAAAAACCCATCACCCTCAGGTACACGCCCTTCCATTTATGCATTTCATTCGTCGTTCACATTCATAGATATTGCACTTCTATAAACTCATTTGGGTTGTCTTTCTTTGGTCATTGGTGTTGTTTTGCAGGTCAATAGGCATCTTAGCATGAGGCCCATCCCTCCTGGCTGGTTGGAAGGGGTGGAGGAGTGAGTTCCTCGATTCGAGATCTGGAAGCTTTTGCGGTTCACCTCCAACCATTCACCAGGGGTTGCGGTCTTCCCCAGACCATCACTCTCCTGTTTGCAGCCGATTGAAGACCGTCCAAGCTCCACACCGAGCCTTCTTCCCAGGTTTTGCTTCAGTGCTGGTAGCGGCCTATCGTCTGGCCGTCTTCACCATTCGACGATCATCAGGAGACCGCCTTCTTTCTGCACCAGCGCTGCATTGTCTGGGCGAGTGGCTCTCCCTTTTTCCAAGGTATGTAGTGCGCCTCTCTTTGCACTAGTCACCTTGGTGGCTGTAGCACCCCATATAAAATTGAAGAAAATAATAATAATAGAATAATATATATATATTTAAGTAAATAAAAACTTTAGACAACTTTATAAGACAACAACTCTGTAGGAAGGTCAAATAAGAAGTTAGAATACCCAATGAGGGCCATTATATAAATATGCAACAAGTGAAGTCATCATACGCAATGGGGCTTCCTGTTCCAAATAGACTATTCACCTGAAATAGGGCCCTCATACCAGGGCGTCAATTTCTCAAGCCACAGGGCCACAACCCACTGTTTGAAAGCGCACAGTATACATATATCTCTCTTTACCAACCAATCACATACATATATATATATAATAACACCTTTTTCTACCCAGCATGGCACGGAGCAGGAAACACACCCATAGAATAACACATCTTAATACCCAGCATGGCACAGAACAGGAAACACACCCGGCATGGATCAAAATAGGAACAGAAGGCAAGGGAAATAGCGCCCCTGACCTGGGCGCTATTCCCAAAGGGGCGCCCTAACCCCAGGTGCCATTTCCTCCACCGCTCCTAACGTATGCACATATGCCACCAACCTATTCCACTAACCAATTAACTCATACATCTCTTAAAGACCCGACACACAACCTGACACACCCATGATCCACACATGACGGGGATGGGGCCAGGGTTTCTTCCAGCCAAAGGAAATAGCACCCTCGACTTGGGCGCTATTCCCAATGGGGCACCCCTATCCCAGGCACCATTTCCAGCGCCTGCATTTTAAAAAATATATATATAACTAAAGGATATAGCGCCCACATGAAGGGCACTATTCACATAAATCATGACTACATGGGGTCGCCATTTCCCTTCCTCTTGTAGTATAAAAAATAATAATAATAAGCAGAGGATGTAACGTCCACATGCATGGGCACTATTTACCTAAATGAAGACTGCATGAGAGGCCACCATTTCCCTGAGAACTACTAGACAAACCAACTACCTTCATGTCATCCTATCTTGAACAACTCCATTTTGCTGGCACCGGACCCTTTTACCCGACAATGGATTCAATGGACTGAAGCATTAATTGCTTCTTTTTCCCTGGTAATGGACCCTTATGTTTTCCTTTCCTATAATTATATCCAACCTTCTAAGGTTAGAAGGTGATTGTCGACAGAAGAGGGTCTTTCCAGGAATGTACGGGAAGGGGGAATCTCCATCCTGCATTCTTCTTCCTGCTGTTGGATCCTTGCAGAGAAGCTTGTATTCTTATTATCCCCTCTGCGTGTTCACATCAAAGAGGTAGGTGTTCTCAAGATCTGGCTTAACAGGTAGCTAATATAGGTTAACATGCATGCTAGATAAATCTTTTATAGCCACAATCTGGTCATTTAAGTCATGGGTATATCAAAAGACTTAGTGGGAAGGTTAGGCTATGCACATCTGAAACACTAACTCTTGCGTGAGGAGATCCTTCGTCAAGTACCTGATGTACAGCATACGGATTTGTTAATACTCTTAACCTGTCCCAATTTCTTGCAAATTGATCCATGTTGAAAAATTAAAATCTATGAAATTAAACTCAAAATTTGTTGCATGAGCATGATCTAGCAATTCTGCTAGTTTTCCATAAAATATCCATATTTACTTAATTATATGCACATAAAATAGTGTGTATGCAATGAATTATCATAGAAAATGGACACTTATCACTCACAACCATGGGCAGGGGGGGAATGTGGTCGTCCCTACAACTTGGGCACAGTGTGTCCAATGGCATAGTTATCCTCCTGTATGATGCCTGCTAACTGCTCGAATTTTTGCTTCATACAATCATCTATATGCTATCCCTCTTTGTGAGCCCCGTAGCTCATATGCTTATAGCTAACCCCCAGATACTAACCAACTAACCTCCCTATACCTAACCTACCATCGATTGTTTAATGGTTGAATGACTGAGCAATGCATTTTCTTTTACGCCGAGGAAGATGGGCTAAGGGTTTGTCCAATGTGGCCTATTCCCCCTTCCTGTTATACGAGTGATATCGGGATGCCATTACGAATGTCACATTTCTCTCAACAGTACCAATCCACTAGCTGGGGAGGGGGACATCCCCCATCAAATGCTCATGCTGTCAATTTCTCTCCAAATCACCAGAAGTTCATAGGGTCTCGTCCTCCTATGGCGTGGAGCTCTATGAGCCATTAAAGGTAAACATAAATGGATCCTTTCATCCAACATTAAATCCACATTCAACTGGGGAATTATGGTGGCCATGGGTCACGGAACCTCTTGTAGGCTAGTCATCGAGGTCTCCTCCCATTCAGGTTGTCTCGTTGAACAATTATAGGCCCACGGAGTGTTGGTGCCCCTCATAGGCTAACCCTCGGGGTCTTCCATCCATCTGGGTTCACCGGTCGTCGTCTTGGCCTCCCGACAATCAGGAGCTTACCCCAATTTCTGTGGGTATGTTTCCACTTCTCCCCTGTGACCCTCTGGGTATGGGGAGATGCGGCCCAAATTTTGTCTGATCAATTTAACTAAGCTCTGCTGAAACCCAAATTATGGTAACTGTGAACACATTTTAAGCTGAGAGCAGACTGTGCTTGAGTATGAACCTCGCACACGTCTTGATCCATTATGCTTGCAGGACAATTAGGACCTGAATTCACTTAATAACCATCACTAATGATCAATGAAAACAATTGTTAAACGAGTTAAGATGCAACCTAACTCAAATGAACCTACAATTTAGAAAATCCTCAAAAATGGGCAAAACCTATAAATCGGCGCGACCTATTCTGGCGTCCACCCCCACTGTGTCGAATTAGCCCCACACTCAAAATAACCAAATTCTCAAGCCCATCCACCCAGCGTAGCCTGATTCGACGAGCCCCTCACACCCCACGCCGTTTGAACCCCTTTGTTCCCACCATGCCGGTTTAACCTGTTCCTACGCTTTCCCGTGCTAGATTAGAGTGAAGCACCCCCCTCCACGCCGAGTTAACTCCTCACTCATACTTTTACCAATCTATTTGCTCCCTCATTTCCCCACCATACTTAACTCACAGATGCTCCATAGCTGACCAATAAAATCATTGCTGGCTCCCATTCGTTAACTGCTTTGGATCTGCTTTTACCTTGCATCTATGTATACACTCATGCCTGCTCGCTATCGTTGCATGTTTGTCATTAATCGAGACCTCGGTATATTAAATGGTGACTTACTGAAGGCCAGATCAAGTCTAGCTGAAAATTTTTACTATGCGTGATGGTGGTCTCCGGACCTATATTCTTCATCATGTACCGAGGGCTTAGGATAATAAACGCGATCGAACTGCATGTGTAAACTTATGTTCGGTTCCTACATTGCGCAATATCATTTTGTTAATCTAATTATGCTTACATACTTACACACAGATCCGGTGGCTCATTATCTTGGCAATTAATCAAGAGTTTCCCTCCTTCTCGGACGATGTAATTAACGTCATAACCTTTATGATATGATGGGCTGCCAGTCCCGACACAGACTTCACTTTCGTCTGACCAAGTTAGATCGAGCACATAATAAATCTGTCACTTTGTGACTGGCACACCTACGTAATAAACCCAATAAATCTAATAAAGCCAAATAAACCAAAGAGATGATAAATCCCATTCCCAACAAGCTGGCATGCCCGGTGGGACTCAGTCACCCTTCGTCTCCTTGCCAAGATAAATGGGCCCCGGGGCCCTCCCAAAGAATGTTGATCGTTCACTTGTTTCTGTGCCCGCAGAAAGCAACGATGGCTGTTGGATTTTCTACGATGACTTTTGGCCCCACGATCATGGCCAACCACGCTCCTTGTGGGTACCTGGCGGTACCAACCATTTTTAGCACCTTCCCACCAGTGGTCGGCTTCCCCAATTTCTTGGGGGTAGCCTTCACCGACGTGCTGAAGATCGAAGCTCTGAAGGTGGCCGGGGAGAACATCAACAGGAGGCTCCGGGCTGTCGATGCTAGAAGCTACAAAGGCCTACCAAGAGGTAGAATCCAACTAGCAAGCTGCATGGTTCACCATGTAGCTTAGGGGGCTCGCCCCACTGCCCCCCGTGCGCCGCCATCGTCGCCCGTGCCATCATCCAAATGGGTAAGGAGAGAACCCCTCGTACGTCCAGGGTGACTTTAAATGCCTAGGTGAGTCACTTTTACAACGGCCCTTTTTGCTTCCATGAGGAGTTTCCCAGCCAGGTGTGACCTAGGAGCAATGTAGAGAGGTCAGGCTGACATTCCCTCCACATCAACGCCATTTTCCTGCTGTAGCACAGGGGTGGGATTCATGTGGGTTACCTCAACTCACATATTTGGCGGCTTATTTGGCCTATTGGTTAGCCACTTTTGTGATTCCTCATTGTAAGGAAGGTGTTCTTCGAGCCGAGGTGATATATCTAGCTTGTTTGATGGCATATGGCCAAAGAGTAGCTCTTGCACCTGCTACCCTTGCGAACATCTATCACTCTTTTAGGGCCTTGACAACACATTCCTCTCCCACGGACGAGTATTTTGATGCCAACTCACTATTTGGTGCCTAAGCTGGACTTTTGTTCCTAGAGTTTTCATAGAGATTACTTGTTGATAATCCTACAGCTCCACTTGTGTTTGCTTTCATTGGACACCCAAATTAGGATATAGTTACATAGCTGATTGGTGTTCGCCGAGTCCTATCTTTCCTCCCTATCAGGAGGGGCGAGGGTTTGGACATCGACCACTTCTCCCACCTTTACCGCCCCTATCTAGAGCAGGAGGGAGATTCAGTTACTTGTAGGCTATCTTCGCAGGCTTTGCCCTCTTCCCACACTCTTACTGAGTGGGTTCTATGCATACATCCCAACGTTCTTGTTTACCATCATTCCAATAGCAGGACCCTTAAGCCTTACTACCCACACTGGTTTGTCAAGAACTTTGAGTATGACTAGGTCATTCCTCCTAATGGAGAGTTTCCTCTGGCTCTTCGGCAATATAAGCACAGAGACGTGCAATTAGTTGCAGAGGCATGGCATGACTTCCTCTGTCGTGATGTGAAGGAGGATTATCCTATTCCAATGCAGGCATGCAGAGTCATTTTGATATACATTATACGCACTGGTGGTTCAAAGTTAACAATATTTTCAGGCAGCACAGTGATACCATTAGATTTGCTAAGGAGAGGCGTTTGAGGAGGGATAATCTACGTCCTTTATTCCTTGACCAGATTTTGTCAGGTCATATTTTTTTGGGGCCACTAGGGCCATCAAGGACATAGAGAATGCCTAGAAAGTAGAGGGCCAGTCCATTCCCGTAGACAGGAGCCAGTATACTAGGACTTTGAAGCCCTTGCGAGGTATAATAGGGGCATTCCCAGCTCCTTCTGGCCATGGGGTGGCCTCTAGCTCTTCACCGACCTATTCTTGGTGGGAGCATTTCAGGAGCTCCTATGGTCTGAAGAGGAAGTCCCAGTTGTCACGGTCGATGCCTGAGGGAGCACTTAGAGGCAGCACCTTCGCAGAATGGAAAGCCCATGTGATTAATGCAGTGGGTGTCGTTGCCCCCGTGACATATATTTCCGAGTTGAAGGTGGCCATTACCCAGAATGCCATCTTGGACGTCTCGAGGAGGGTGGCTTGTGTTCTCCGATTAAAACACGAGTAAATCATTTTGAGGCCTCTGAGGCCCACAGGAGTAACAGATTTTTTCTTTTGCACAAAAAAGGTCCTTATATCGATCTGGGGAGAGCAAACACCATCTTTAGAGAAGATAGATTTAGGCCTAGCTTTTATTAAAATGGAATGAAGAACTACAAAGATCTCCGGGGCATACCCCTGCATGTACAAAAAGAATGAATGAAATGTTGAACCCAACAAATAATCGACCAAGGCCCAAATAAAGCTAAAAGTTACAATAGTGAGGGATGTCAGATGCGTCTAGGACAGCACATCCATGCGCCTTGACTGGTAGCTGGCTCCAAGATAGAAATTCAATGTTAACCATGGTGTGACACGGATGAGAGGCGAAAGTGTCAACAACCCCATTAGCTTCCCGGTATACATGATGGATCAGCCACTTATAGGTGTCAAAAAAATGTAGGATCTCATCCCACCAAGACCTAACAATCCACGGGGGGAGTCCATGGGGGGTGGCCTCTTTGAGAGATTAAGGAAACAAGGCATTGCAAGTCCGAATAAATAACATGAAACGGCAACGCGCATGGGAGTAGCAGGTAATTGCTTCATTGCCATCTTTTTACTTTATCCCTATTTCTATGTCTTAGAATGCTCATCTCATTCATTCCCTTGTCATTTGTAGATGGTGTCGATGGCCAAGAGGATGGGGTCTCTCCATTGGAGGATTCCCTAGATACAACTGATAATTACATATTTTTGTACATTTATTCATGTCACACTCATTATTTATGAGCTTAAATATAATTAATTATGTAAATTTTTATATTAATCTTAGTCCTACATAATATTGAGATCTTTCGATAATTAATAATCTATGGGAGTGGAGATACAGAGAAATTACGTAGTTAATACTCGTATGCTGGAGGGACTTCGTTATAATTTTTTTACATTTAAAGCTCCACCCTACATTGAAGCCAGCCTTAAGAGGTAAAAGAAGCTGAAGAAATACACCGACCATGGGACGCCCTGGTGCACGCAAATGAAGAAATACACCCCGGTCAGGGGGCATACAAAGAAAGAAATACACTCCACCCGGGGTGCATAAGAAGCAAAACACACCCTGACTCAGGGGACGCATGAGACGATGGGTGTACCCCACTATGGGTGCATGAGAGGAAGAAGAGTACACCCCAGCTTAGGGGCATTTGAAGAAGCTACATCCTGCCTGGGAATCATAGGAAGAGAAGAATACACTCTAGCATAGGGGTATTTGAAGAAAAGACATACCCCGCCTGGGGGGCATAGAAGCTATAAAGAATACGCCCTGGTTCAGGGGTATTTGAAGAAGAGCATACCCCAGCTCTAGGGACACATGAAGAGAAGTCCACCCTGCCCTGGGGGCATAAGAGGCAAGAAGTTGCACCCCGCCAGGGGGCGTAGAAGCCATGAAGAATACACCCCAACCCGGTGGCACCCTAAGAGAAACATTCCCCCCGCTCCGAGGGCACTATTTCCGCCGACGGGGCGTTAAACCGACTACTATTTTTGCCAATTGGACGTTAAGCCAACTACCACTTCCGTCGACAGGGCATTAAACCGACTACTATTTTCATCGATGGGGCATTAAATCGACTACTATTTCCACCAATGGGGTATTAAATCGACTGCTATTTTCGCCAATAGGGCGTTAAGCTGACTACTATTTTCACCGATGGGGTGTTAAACTGACTACTATTTTCACCAACGGGGCGTTAAGGCGACTACTATTTTCGTCGATGGGGCGTTAAACTGACTACTATTTTTGCCAACGGGGTGTTATGCCGACTACCACTTCCGCCAACGGGGCGTTAAGCCAACTAGCACTCTACCAGTGGGGCGTTAATCTGACTACCAGTATTCTGCCGACGGGGTGCTAAATCGACTACTATTTTCACCGACAGGGTGTTAAACCAACTACTATTTTCACCGATGGGGTGTTAAACTGACTACTATTTCTGCCAACGGGGTGTTAAGCCGACTACCACTTTCACCGACGGGGCATTAAACTGACCACTATTTTCGCTGACGTGGCGTTAAATCGACTACTATTTCTGCCAATGGGGCGTCAAGCCGACTACTATTTCTGCCAACGGGGTGTTAAACTGACTGCTATTTCCGTCAACGGGGTATTAAACCAACTACTATTTCTGCCAACGGGGCGTTAAGCCGACTACCACTTTCATCAACGGGGTGTTAAATCAACCAGTATTTTACCGATTGGGCATTAAACAGACCAATATTCCGCCGATGGGGCATTAAATCGACTACCACTTCTGCCGATGGGGCGTTAAACAGGCTACTATTTTCACCGACAGGGCGTTAAACCGACTACTATTTCTACTAACGGGGCATTAAACTGACTACAATTTTCACCGACGGGGCGTTAAACTGACTAATATTTCTGCCGACGGGGCGTTAAATCGACTACTACTTTCGCCAGCGGGGCGTTAAACCGACTACCAATATTCCGCCGATGGGGTGTTAAACCGACCACCATTTTCGCCAACGGGGTGTTACACTGACAAGACACTCATCCAATCGGGACTTCAATCCGATAGATGTTCAGCCAATCGGGGCTTTGATCCGATATATGTTCAGCCAATCGGGGCTTTAATCTAATAGATGTTCAGCCAATCAGGACTTTAATCCGACAGATGTTCAGCCAATCGGAGCTTTAATCCGATAGATGTTCAGCCAATGAGGGCTTTAATACGATAGATATTCAGCCAATCGGGGCTTTAATCTGACAGATGTTCAACCAATGAGGGCTTTAATCCGATAGATATTCAGCCAATTGGGGATTTAATCCGTCAGATGTTCAGCCAATCGGGGCTTTAATCTGATAGATGTTCAGCCAATCGGGGCTTTAATCGAATAGATGTTTAGCCAATCGGGACTTTAATCCGACAGAAGTTCAACCAATCGGGGCTTAAATCCGACAGATGTTCAGCTAATCGGGGTTTTAATCAGATAGATGTTCAGCCAATTGGGGCCTTAATCCGATAGATGTTTAGCCAATTGGGACTTTAATCCGACAGATGTTCAGCCAATCGGGGCTTTAATCTGACAGATGCTCAGCCAATCGGGGCTTTAATCCGATAGATGATCAGCCAATCGGGGCTTTAATCCGATAGATGCTCAGTCGATCGGGGCTTTAATCCGATAGATGCTTAGCCAATCGGGGCTTTAATCCGGTAGATGCTCAGCCGATCGAGGCTTTAATCCGATAGATGCTCAGCCATCGGTGGCCACGCCGCTAGATGTTCAACCGTTGGCAAGGAGGCCAATAGATGGCCAACCATTACTGTGTAAAACTCCCTCCTCCCTTACTGCAGCACAGATTTTGTACTAAAAAAAAGAAGGAAAAAAAAGAGAAAAAAAAGAAGAAAAAAGAGAAAAAAAGAGAGAAAGAAAAAAGAGAAGAAAAGATATCAAGAATAAGCACTCATATTTACATGGTTGCTCGTTCTTTATACATGGTAAGGTAGAAAGAATCTGTGTCTACATATAGGCACACAATCCTTGTTTAATAGTAATGGTATGGTTTCCCATTCCATTTACTCAAGAACATACTCAAGATATCTAAATAGCATATCATGAGGGCCCGTATACCATGTTTCTTTAGAGTGACATGACAATCAAAAAGTGTCATTGGCTTTAATGGTACAACCTGCTCGGCGACCTTGAGTGAATCCAAGACTTCGCGTAGACTTACGAAAGTCTCTATGATAACCTGGAACCACGGTTCTATAAACTACTCCTACGATACTGAAAGCAAAATCCCGATCTCACCATCGGGGGACTACTGGACTAACGAGAAACCTTGGCTATGCTGCTAGAAGAAATACCACGGCAACTCTGCCATGGAGGCCCATCTTCTCAGACAAAGGCCCGACCCAAGACCACACGGTCTGAGATCAGTCACGACCTTGCAGTCGTGAGCCCTATACTGTCTAGGGGAAAACCTCGATAACCCTACCAGAAACGCTAGACCACTACATCGGGAAAGCACGAGGAAGCTACCCAAAAAGTCACGTCTCGTAGATGGGAAACCAAAACTAGAGTCATGAGAATTCACAGGTCACGTGATGGGAGTACCTACCCACCAGAAGTAAGGCCGAATGCATCCACTGACATCTTAGTTTGCACCTCAAGTGTCTCCCTACTCATCTCAGGTGGAAACTGAGACATCGTACACAAGTAACCCGAAGCAAGGGTCTAGTCGGGGTCGTATGCATCAGCACGCGTCTGAAGTCCCCAACCACGTATGCACACACTGACTGACTATGTTACGTCAGGCCCTCTAGCTGATTTTCCTCCCCGGCCTAAACTCGAGCTGCCACAATGGGAGGCCCTATGAGACTAGCCTAAAAATCTTCTCTCTCGGGTGTAGCTCTCCACCTACTCCCTAATAGGTAAGCACATACGTGCCTAGGCAAGCTACGACTAGTGAGGGGTCACTGAACGTGAACACTCTCTGTAGGCAGAAAACACTAAAGGTCACGCACGCACCCATCGCGAGTAACACAGAGTATTGGGTGGCTCAGGGCCACCAGACTCTGAACAGTCAACTAGACCTACCAATCAAACTATCCTTGAGTCACATGACTCAGTCAAGACCGTCACACAATACGGCCCCATGGCGTCAATCTTCCCTACCTGAGGGTCAGAAACCACGGTTGAATACTCTTTATGGTGGCCCACAATCACCAAGTTACTTCCCTTTCCAAAGGGGAAAGCTCTAGAAATCCCCAGCCCCAGGCTGCGTCATAAAACTCATAGTTCATAGGCCATACATATGGCCGACATGGAAATCACTTTTCGAAGAAGTCAACGGCGTGTGGGATCAACCCTCTGCACTCATACGACACACGGTGACTCGATCTAGCAAATACACAAAATCACAAGACATATAGGGTCACCCGGACCCTCAAAACATGCAGACAAACTAATCAAGGTAACACGGTACCACCAAACACCCCAAAACACGTTCATGGTACCCATGGGGTGTCCAGGACATCCACATGCCAAAAGTTGACCAAAGGGTCACAACTTGGTCAACCGGGGGCCAAAACGGATAGAAAACCCCCATTTCGGTTGACCAATCCCCTGGGTGGGTCGATCTAAGTGGCGCGGTCGACCAACCAATAGACTTTGGTTGACCGTTTTGAACTCGGTCGACTTCCTGATCGCGTTCTCATGAACGCGGTCAATTTCCCAACCACGACCTCATGGATACGGTCAGTCGGATGACCGCGACCATGGGGTTGCCTTGTTAGTGGCAAAAATCCAATTGGTCGACTGAACCTCTTTGATCGGTTGACCAAAAATGACAGAGTGTTGACCGGACCCAACCTAGGGGTCTGATTTCCATGCCCACTCGATCCTAGTCGAGGGGGAATACAATGGGGACCATTCCTCGAGTCCCAAACCACGGAATGCACCAAAGAAAATGGCAAAACATGGCTTGATCCGACGAAAATCATCACACGACCTAAAACATGATTTTAACCCCCGGCGTGAAATAAACCCACACTCGGCTCATCTCGGCCTACAAAACGTAGGGAAAATGAATTACACAGGCTAGGGAACTGTCCCTCTACATCCACCAAAGATTACCGACGTCGAGGATGCCAATTTCACGCATAATCACCTCCCAAAACCCCGCCGACATCGCAAACTCGCGAACGAGCTCCTCGCCGCGTTGCACCTCATCCCATGCTCCATCTCGGCCGCTCTCTGCCCGCGTGCCACCTCCGTCTCACCCGCCTCCACCTCCGTCGACTATCCGGAGAAGAGGGGGAGAGAAACAGAGAAAAGAAGAGAGAGGGAGAGATATGAGAGGTGGGAGGAGAGAGGGGTGAGGGTTGTTTATAGAAAATAATTTGGGGTTTTAAAATTCAAAAAAATATAAAAATAGCCGAATTACAGCTATACACTTACCTTCATGGAATTTACTTGTAATCCCCCAAAATCTCAAACAACCCCTCATTGTGCCCCTACCATCAACGATTGCTCACGGTGGTTAACCCCAAGTGAGTTAACATGGGTCAAATGACTAACCTACCCCTAGTTAACTCTCTCTCTTTGCCCTCTCTCTCCCTACACTCATCATCCCCTACAGTAGCAAAATTGGTGCTCCAGCCGACGAAGCTAGCACTCCCCCTCCCCCTCTGTCGTCGGAACACTCCCTCTCCCCCTCCCTCCCGGCTCCCCTCACCCTCCATCATCGGACCCAGCTCCTCCTCCCGATCTTTCTCTCCCCTCCCTCGCTGCAGAGTCAACGAGAGAGCATCAACATGGGGATCATTGCTGGCTCGGAGGTAGAGTGACAATAGTGATTCGGTGATGTTTTGGCAGGCATTGCGGATGGAGGTGTCGGAGGAATCCTTGACTCGGCGGACGATGTGGGAGATGATCTTGGGGAGGTGGGCGGCGGCGGGATCTGTGTCAGTGGAGCAGAGCAACACAAGTAGGTAGAGGCACTCGTGAAGGGCGGTGGTGGGTGGCTTCTGGGAGCGGTCAATGGAGGGGGGTTGTGTAGGAGGAAGTTGAGAAGCATGGGGATGCCGTAGGAGGGGAGCGCTCGGATTATCTTCTCCAAGTCGTCGACAGTGATTTGGTGGGTGTCCCGGTCGGAGAGCTTGGAGGGGTTCTGTTTATAGGAGAGAAAGAGAGAGCACAGATGGAAGAAGCTCTGTTGATAGGGAAAGAGAGAGATGGGGTGGAGGAGGGCAACGACGGGTGATGGTGAACATAGGTGTCGACGACGAGGGCATCGCCGTGTCATGCTCTGGGCCAGTGGCATTGTGGGCTGCTGATGGCAACAATGGATGGCTGCACAGGCTGATAGCTAGTAGTTTGGCCGGCAATTTTCCTACAGGTGAGGGCGGCATGCTTGGTTGGGCAGGCGACGTGATTGGTGCCCTGCAACAAGTGTAGGGTGGCGTAGTGGGTGTCGGCGTCGACGAAGAAGGCAACGGGGAGGGGCGGCCGGCGGTGACAGTGGTGGTTGTGCTGTTGTAGTTTACTACGGGAGGGTGGTAGGGAGTTGCTGCGCGGCTGGGGGGGGGGTTGCGAGTGGGTTCACCCTTGGGCGATGGCATCGTTCCGGTGGCTGTCGAAGGGAAAGAGAGTGAGGAGAGGTGGGGAGCAGCGGCGGGTGTCCAGTGACTGGGATTGGGGTCTTGGTGTTAGCAAAGTCTGGTAAGGGCAAGGGTGATGCCAATGTGGGCTAGGGGAGGTGGCTAGGGCCGTATGCGCCCCCAGGCGGAGCCTCACGGAGAGAAGGATAGGAGGTGAGAGAGGGGAGAATGGGAATACAGGGCGGTGGTGTTCTGTCGGTGTTGTGGTGGCCGGCGCAGACGGGCATTGACGGTGGCGGACCTGGCGAGGTGCCCTCAGGCTTGTAGTGGTGACCTTGGGTGACGACGTTGGCGGGGACTGGGACTATGGCGCTGCGAGAACGAAGTTGGCTGAATGCTACCGCCGGAGAGGACAGCCGTGGCCTTCTCTCGCTACAGAGAAAGGACATGAGAGGGGTAAAATGGTCCAAGTGTATGGGCCGTTAACTTCCGTCAAAACAGAAAGTAACCTCGGGGGCATGGCGATTTGGGTTAAGAGTTTTTTGGGGTTTATGGGTAAATTCCATAAAGGTGAGGGTATAGCAGTAATTCGAACATTTTTAGGGGTATATAGGTAATTTTTTTTTATTATTTTTGTGTCCCTTGGATCGGGTATTTTTTTTGTGTATTGGCTCGGTTCCCCTAGATCAGTCGTTCCGATCCTATCTGGATCAGAATTGGGCATACTCAATCCAGGTGCCCGATCTGATCCTGCGTTTGTTGAGTGAGATTGTTCTATGGTTCCATTCATGACGGAAGGTCACTTCTTTCCTTTCGCTAAGCATGTGTGGACCAGTGGCCTGTTGAATGTTAGAATTCTCACGCGGAGAATCTCTTATGGCAGATTACCAGCCTGTGATTGACTTGCACAATTTTTGTAGGGCATTTGCACAGCCTGTTGCCTATATGGAGAGGAGGACTAGACCCTGCATCACTTGATCACTAGATTCTACTTCTTGCTAGAAGTGTCACAACTGCTCTTTGACAAACTTTACTGTGAGCATTGGATGCCAGGTACTGTGGGGAGGCTTACGATGGATTGGAGCTGACAATGGCCATTGGGATGCCAAAAGAGACCACAAAGTTCGGTGGCTGGTTTTATGTGCTACTGTATGGGTGATTTGGGAAGAGATGAAAGGCAGGATCTCCAGAGGGGAGTCCAAGATACCAGAGAGGATAGTTTCCTATTTTCTTTCATATGGAGCACAATTCCTCTCTTTTGGTTGGTTTGAGTTGTTAGGTTGTGGCACAACCTTGGTGTGGTCTTTTGTATCGAGGGATTTTTGGATCCTCACGCCTCGGACGAATAACGATGCCTACCTTCGCCTCCTTCTCCTTCAGCTCGGCTGCCTTGACGGATGCCATCTCCGTGTCGCCCACCGAGGCCAGCTGGCGCGCGGCCACCTTGAGGGCCAGCAGCGGGTGCCACTCCAGGGGCGCCTGCACCACGGGCGCCGTGTCTGGCAAGCACACGTAATCCCCTTCGGCAACGTCGAAAGTGCCAGCGAAAATCAGCTGGTAGCTTGAGCCACCCATGTTGATGGCATCCGTCAGCGCCGCGTTGACGGCGACGCCCTCAAACGGCGGCGTGCTGCGGACAATGTCCAGCGTGCCAACACCGGAAATCAGGTCCATGTTGTCAGCGTTGATGAGGACTTGGACGCTCGTCTGGCCAGCGGGCACCGGGAGGATGTTGTTGACGACGGCGCACCGAATGGACTCCACCAGCGCGGCGGGCCGCAGGTACGTCTGCACCTCTACGCTCCAGCCGGCCAGTCCACGCGGCGTTGGGAAGAGGCGGAAACTTCCGCCCTCCAGCACCAAGCCCGAAGGGTAGCCCGAGTCCTGCACCCACTTGTTGACGTCCTCCAACTCATAGGTGGCTAGGGGCGTTGGCGTGCCGACGATGTCCAGCAGCCGTGCGCTGCGAATCTTCATGCCCGCCGCGCGCGGGCGAATGGGGTACACTCCAACGCCCTCCTGTAACGCAATGGTGTAGCGCCCTTGCGCCCCCGTCCAAAACTCCTGCCTCTCCTGGAGTAGCGTCGGCAGCAAGTAGGAGTACAACTCCTCTGTCGCAATCTCCAGAGTGGTGGCGTTGTCGAAGGTGATTTGCGCCGTGGGCAGTTGGGTGTGCCCGCGAATCGACTTGAGGAGTGCGGCGGTGTCGCCCTGTGCCATGGTGGCCTCTCAAAAAGAAAGCCCGGCGCAGCGCCGAAGCACTGGCCGGGCGAAGTCTGCGGCGCCGAGTCAGCGCCCCATGTGCTGGTGAGGCGTACCGGCCTCGCAGTCAGCGCAACCCGGCACCTTGTCGCCACCAGGGCCGCCCTTGGGCTTGAGGGCAATGACGACGCCCACGCCCTTCTCCGCGCCGCCTGGAGGGGCGCCAGACTCGCCAGCGCCTTCCATGGCTTCCTCGGAGGGAGGCTCGTCGGGCTCATCCATGCCCGCCTCCTCGGCGGCCTTCATGGACAGCCAGCCTTCGAGGTCCGTCAACAGCTCCAAGGCCTTCTGCGCAGTCAGAGCCATGCTGTCACCTCACCAGCGTCCGAGTGGTTGGCGAGACTCCGCCAGTCAGGCGCGCGCCAGACGCCGTAACACCCGTGCCGGACGCAGCCAGAGTGACGGCATTGCCGCTGGCACCATATGCAACGGCGGTAATCGTCACCACGTTGCCCGTGGCACTCGCCGTGACAATACCCTGAATCAGCGGGTTGACGCTCCCGTTGATGGTATTGGCGACCAGCGTCGCGGTGTTGTTGTCGCCACCCGCCGCCGTCACCGTCGCGGCGATGCCGTTGATGGTGCCTCCCACAGTGCCCGTCGCGCTGCTGAACGTCAGCGTCCCCGTGGCCTGCGTACCACCCTGGCCAATGGCAACAGTCGTTCCCGTGCGCGTGCCGCCTGCGTAGTTCTTTTCGAGAAACACCACCGCCGCATTGGTGACGCGCCCGGCTTCGGTGCCACTCGGCAGCGTCAGGTCGTCGTTGGGGTGGGTAATCGTGATGACCGTTCGTCCGTATGCCATTGCAGTCTCCTGGAGAGATGAAGGGCCCGGCGCTACTCAACCGGGCCCGTTGGCATCAGGTGCCGGGGATGTCCAGGTTGCCGAGGTACGCGTTGCGGTTCAGTCGGTTGCAGAACATCCCCTGCTGGCCGTACGCGCGGAACTGGATGACGTTCTGGTCCTGGTTGATGACGTACATCTGCGGGTTGCCGTCGGCCCCCGCGCCGGGCATGTTGAAGTCGATGTCGCTGACGCCGCGCCGGCTCCACGTGGACTCGTCGGTGATGATGCACGAGTCCAGCGGCATGAACACGTTGGAGATCAGCTTCACGGTGCCAGCCGCGCTGTAGAACTCGATTTCCGAGTGCCCCGCGTCGGCCTTGCTCATCTTGTAGGACGAGTCGAAGCGACGCAGCGCCGTCAGGTCGTTGTGCACGGCCTCCCACTGGAGTGGGTGCATGCGCGCCGTGTAGGCAGCCTTCATCGCGGAGCGGCCACGAATCCCGGCGATGGCGCGCTGAATCTTCGACATGGTCAGCGGGCCGCCCGTGAGGTCGCGGTACGAGTTCCACTTGCCGTAGACGGTCTGGGAGATGCCGAAGACGGTTTGCCCGGACATGCCGCAAATCGTCAGCATGCCGAGGTCCTCCGCGAGGTACGCACCCGTCCGCCACAGCCGGTCATTCGCGACGACGGCGGTCCAGTCCGTGTTCAGGTCCGCCTCGACGAGAATCTGCCGCGTGTCGGGCAGCCACGAGATGACGCGGAACTTGTTCAGCGTGCCCGCCGTCACGGTGTTGCGCCGCACGGCACCCGGCGCGAGGGTCGCGCTCGTGGTGTCGTAGATGTCCATCGGCATGTTCTCGCTGTTCGACCAGAAGGCGTCAGCGTAGCCGGTGGTGGAGAGCGTCAGCAGGCGGCGCGCGGCATTGCCAGCGGGGTCCGCCGCCACGTTGGTGATGGTGCCGCAGGGCGTGCCTCCGCGCAGCAGCGTCCACTCCGTGTGAAACAGCACGGAGTCGCGCAGGCCCTCCTGCTTGATGCCGATCGTCTCGCGGAACGCCTGCTTCGTCGAGCCACCGCGCTTGATGGCCTCGATGTCCACGCTGGAGCGGAACTCCAGGATGTTGCCGATGATGCTGGCGCGCTCCGTCTTGAGCGCGATTGACGGGTTCAACGTGCGGTTGGAGGTGCCTTGCACGTTGAAGGTGTAACCCTGCTCCTCCGTCATGCGGATTGCTTCGTAGTACGCGCGGCCGGGCTCATCTCCAGCCTCGAAGGGGAACGCGTCGTACAACTGGCGATCCACCGGAGACATGGTAAGGAACTTGTCCCCGTAAATCTCCTTGAAGTTCGCATACAGCTGGTTGGTGTCGATTACCGCAGGAGGGGGCGCCATGAGGGCTCCATGGAGGAAGGTGTGTAGGCTTTTGACCTCTACACGGCCCTATTCCATGGAGCCCGGCGCCAGCGGTTAGCGCCCGCGCACCTTGTCGCGGAGGTGCTTTTCCCAGCGCGGGTCACCCGGAGGCCAGTCCGGCTCCGTCGTCTGGAGGTTGCCTTGGGTGGGCGGAGGAGCGACGACGGGGCGCAGTCCCGCGTCAGCGAGGTTGAGCTTGCGCAACTTCTCGCCCAGCTTCCCCAGCAGCCGCAGCTGCGCCGGGTCCTCAATCGCCTCCAGCTTGGCGATATTCTCCGGAGTCAGCAGGTCCGCCAGCGTCGCGGCCTTCAGCGTCTCCGCGCGCTCCAGCGCCACCTGCTGACGCACCTTGGCGCCAATCACCTCGGCGGGGTACAGGACGCCTCTGTCGAGGCCGCCACGGACAATCGCCGTGACGCGCAGGAAGTTGTTCGCCGTCATCGGCAGCCCAGACGCCTCCAAGCTGGCGCCAATATGTCCGCGCAGCTGGTCCTCGGCGGCCTTGTCCTCGGCGGCCTGCCGCTCCCGCTCGGCCTTTGCCTTCGCCTCTTCGGCCTGCCGCTGGCGCTCAGCCTTCTCTGCCTCCAGCGCCTTGCGCTCCTTGTCCAACTCCTGCCGGGCGCGGACGATGGCCTGTTGCTCCGGAGGCATCTTCCGGATTTCCTCCTCCAATTGCCACTGACGCGCCTCTTCCAACAGCAACTCCCGACGTTGCTCGGCGGTCAGCGACGCCAGCGGGTTGGCCGCCTTGGCCTCCAACTCCTTCGCTCGGCGCGCGGCCTCCTCCGCCTGCTTCTTAAAAGCGGCGAGGGCCTCTCTCTCGGCCTTGGCCTCTAGCGCGGCAGCGTGGGCGGCCTGCGCGTGGGCGTAAAGGGCGTCCGGGTCCGTGTACTCCTTTCCCCCCAGCTTGTAGACCTTCGGCGCGGGGGGCGCTGCCGTGGCGCCCTGATGAGGCGCCTTTGAGGCGTCAGGCGCGCCGGCAAACTTCCCCTGCTCACGCGGCTGGAGGGCGGAGTGGTGCGGCTTGGGGGGCTCGGCGGTAGCAGGGGCGGCAGGGGCCGCAGGCGCGGCGGGGGCGATATCGCTCATGATGACTCCTTACATGGGAAGGGCGCCGGGCGGCGGCTCGGCGGGTACAGGCATGTCCGGCATGTCGGGCAACTGGTCAGGTGCCATCATTCCCGCCATGCCGTCATCAACCCGGGGGCCCTCGGCGGGCATGCTGCCAGGAGGGAGAGGGGCTGCGGCGTCCTGCATCGGAGGAGCCATGCCGGGCTCCAGCGCCAACGCAGGCTGGCCAAGAATCTTGAGGAGGGCTGGGTCCAGCATGCGCAGGTTGGCAATGTGCTCGTTGATGTGGTCGCCAGTGGCGGCGGCAACCGCTTCGTCCATGCGCACGCTCGGGTTCGCCCAGCGCATCGGCCAGCGCATCGGCGCGGTCCGGCGAGTTGGTGGTGCGCAGGCTCGTCGAACCGGCGCCCGTAAGCGTACTTTGCTTGACCACCTCTGCGCACAAGCGGCCCACGCCGCTGACTCAACACACCATGCGGCTACTGAACGCATTGGTACGGGAACTTCCCGCCTGATTCGTTTTGGCATGGTTCGTGCCCCTAATCTATGCCGAACTGCTATATCTGTTATAGGCCGCGAGCGCTGGCAAACGTGCTGTCGGCTCGCCAGAGTGCGGCCGTCGGTCATTCCGTAGGCCAAGGTCCAATGCAAACTCCGATCCCCTGCCTTTTCATGCGCGGAGGCACGTCGCGAGGTCCCTTCTTCAGGGCCAGCGACCTGCCTGCCGACCTGCCGACGCGCGACAGAGTGCTGCTTGCGGCGATGGGTTCGCCCGACAAGCGCCAGATCGATGGCTTGGGCGGCGCTCACCCACTGACCAGCAAGGTTGGCATCGTGTCCAAGGGCAGCATGCCTGGCGTCGACCTCGATTTCCTGTTTGCCCAGTTGCAGCCCGACAAGGACACCGTCGACACCACTGCCAATTGCGGCAACATGCTGGCCGCGGTGGTGCCGTTCGCGCTCGAGACCGGCTTGATCCGGCCCAAGGGCGACACCACCACGGTCCGCGTGCTGACGCTCAATACCGACATGCAGTGCGACATCACGGTGCGGACACCGGACGGTCATGTCGAGTACGCCGGAACGTCCTGCATCGACGGCGTGCCGGGCACCTCGGCCCCGATTACGATCAATTATTAGCTTCATACACGCTTTTTATCTCTTTTCCCATGCGCGCCAAAAACGAAAGTGGATAAGGGACCAAATCATCAAAGGGCCCCACCTCTGGAAGATTCCTCTGACAGCCAATGATTTCCTCAAAAAAGGTGGCCTTCCAGAAGGATGTTTGAGTGCGAACGGATCCTCGATCAATGAGCGATTGCGGATCTTGAAATCTGGACGCTATCGAACTCATATCCATTCTGGGCGACTTTGATGGTGTTGACACATCCAGCCAAAGTGTCGACACTCCCCATCGATATCTTGAAGAAATGTTAAAATCATCATCAATAGGTCGACACTTCCAAGGCTATAGGTCGACGCGGGTGCAGCAGGCGCTTGTGGCTCGTACCGCCGTGTCGAGGGACCATCCGCAATGTGTCAAGGCATGGGCGCCAGATAGAGAGACTTTTCGCTGGGTTGGATTGAAGTGTTGACACGCTCTGTAAAAAGTGTCGACACACTGGGCACACGAGTACTCAAACAGAGACGGCTAAATCTCGAGTTTCTTCTTGAAGTGTCGACACTTCTTGCTGACAGGTCGACACAATGAGTGAAATTCTCCTGTACTTGTCCAAAACAAATTTTCAACAAAATTGTTTGACACACCACAAATATCTAATAATGATTTATGATTTGTTACAAACAAAACTAGGGGACACAACATTCTCCCCCTTTTTGATGATGACAACCATGAGTGATTATTTACAAACATTAATATGGCATTTAAGGCATTCCATTGGAAGGACAATAGTCAAAGCAACTCTTTGCCATTCAATAAGAACTTTTTCATTCACATCAAACAAAAAGTTTCATACAATCCATGATCAATAACAAGGATATGAAGTCCATTGATCAACCAAAAAGTTTCATATACATCAATCAAAAAGTGTGCATGACCTAACTAGATGCCTAATGCTATATGCCTAATGCTATATGAGATGATCACAGTAGGCTGCCTGCTTGAGCCCCCTTTGGCATCAGCAAGGAGGGGGTGAAGAGGGTGGTTCTCGTAGTGGAGGCATGGAGCTTGAGCGGCCTAGATATTGAGCTGTCTGATCCTCAGAGAGTTGCCACTGTAGTAGATGAACTGTTTTAGCTAAGGAGTCCACTTTGTGAGTCAACTACTCATCTCTTCGCTGGGCAAATCTATGAAGAACTTTGATGTTTTCATTAATATCATCCAGCCACTGGTGCAACATCTCACATATGTGCTCAGTTTGAGCCTTCTGTTGGGAGCCTTGGACATTGATTAATGGAGATGTGGCTTTAGATGGACATGGGTAATGTGCCTCATCAATGTCTTCTGGATGTGGCAATTGTTCTTTGTACAGACGGAGCATGTTAAGGATTTCTTCTCCTACCATATCCAATTTGTCATAAATCACATCCATCCTTTCCTTGATTCTGACAGAGATATTGACCATTTGTGTAGTGTCAGTAGTAACTCTATCTTTTAGTTTTGCAGTGACATCAAATACCATAGTAGTGTCAGTAGTAATCTTCCCTTTGAGTCTATTTGTTGCATCAATTACCTTAGCCAAATTTGCCAACACTGAGTCTTCAATACTGGTGGTGGCCTCAATGACTTTAGCACAATCCGCATTAAAAGAAGTTGCAAGACTGGTGAAAACTTCAGTGGCTTTGGCAGTTCAGCAGTTATCTTTTGTTCAATCCTTGGACAGGTGTTAATGAGGGTTGCATATTTCAAAGATAGTCCATTTTGTTCTTCTCTAATGTCATATGCGTATATGAGAATTTGAGTGGTATTCTCTTGAGTTTCCTTGTGCAGTTCTCTCAAATTTTTCATGAGATCTCCCCCCTTCTCACAGACATGAATTAAGGAGTTCAGGAAAGTATGTAAGCTTGTGTCAGACCGCCATTTGTCTCTTACAGACTTCTCCTAGCGACTATTAGCAGTTTGCTCAGCATGAGCAAGTCTCAATTCTATTCTTTCAACCGCCAAGTTTAGTTGCATGACAGAAGAATTTACATTGGCAAATTGAGCTGACAAGAATCTAATTAAGGTTGGATAGATTCCCATAAAATCATTAGTGGCAGCAAACCTTGTTCCTCTAGATGTGGAGGCTTCAGCATGAAATTCAGGAGGTGCCTCTCATTCAACATATACTCTAGGTTCTTTTGGAGGAGACTGAGGTAGAAGAATCCTAAATTGTGTCATTGTACCAAAATTGGTGTCCTGTGGCACATCCTGCTACTGCTGATCTTGTTCATAGTGAGCATCAATATGGAACTGTTCCTCATGCTGGTCTACATGCTCATCTTTAGCTTGCTGACTTTGGTGCTCAGGTGCTCGTTGTCCAGGCTGTTCAGACTGTGCAGGCTGCTGTGTTGGCTGCTATTGCTGCACAGGTGCAGTTGGAGGTTCTGATTGGTGACTAGGCAAATCCCTTATAACTTTATCTCATTCTTTCTTGAACTTCATAAAGTTATCAATGAATCTCAAATGTAGTATGCCATCTGGCTGGGGTGAATTCAGGAGCTCTAGTCAACATTTTCTATTTCGGCTCCAGCTCAGCCACTCCGAGTATAGCATCCCATTCACGCTACTCTTCAGGAAGATAGATGGCTTTGCCCCGATACACAGAGCCCTTCAAATTATCCCTTTCCACTAACATAGCCTGCTCCACTGCACGAGCTAACAGAAGATCCCTCATGCCACCCACAGTAAAGGTACGGATGAACGGCATCAGATGACGATCCTTCGGGAAATTTGGGCGATAGTCGCTACCACGTTTGAAGCTCATTCCATCTTTAGCATAATAGACGGGGGATGACGAGACGGTGTCTGTCTCAGAATCTGAAGACTCGTCAACTATGGCAATTTTCTCATGACCACGGTCCAGTTGCTGAACATTTAACCAGTTTACTAGTGGACTAGATATCTCAGTCTGAGCAGAAGTGGCCGCACCAGCAACTCTAGAAGTAGCAGAAGCAGAGCCAGAGGTAGCGGCCATTGCAATAACTGTATTCCAAGAAAAATTTCAAGATGAGACTCTGAAGGAAATCAACAAACAAAGGCTGAGTATTTTAAAGAAATTTCGACAGCATCTCCCCTATTTGAGTATGCCCGAGGAATAATAGGAAGAACATCCACCAAGAGGGGATGACTCCTTAAATAAAAGAAGGGGACATAGTCCCACAAATGAATCAGTGAAAGAACCTCACAATGAGGAGCAGCAAAGAAGAAGGAACTCTTTTGAAGAATCCCACGCCGATCGCCACCCCTGAAGAGGTGAAGAGAGAGAGAGAGAGAGAGCTCAAGTTGAAATGAGCTCTCCCAAACCCTATCGGCGCCTTAAATAAGCAACGCACTGAGAAGGTTCCTCCGCTGAGCAAAAGGCACGCTGAGAGCACGTCGCCTTGACAGGGCAAAAGGCACGCCGAGACAACCATGCCGAAACTGCAAAGAAGACATCGCGCCGAGATACCCCCGCGCTGTGAGAGCCTTCACGAAGCGCGCCGAGGACCCTCCCATGTCGAGACAGTCGCGCCGAGGTCGATGGCCCTGATTTACTCGTGCCGGGAAGATGAAGCCAGTGAATTAAGATGAAATACTGTGAGTACTGAAATTATATGAATGTGGTGAAGCCACCAAGCTAGAAATTGACAGAATCAACAATATCAAGCAAGGGGATATGCTTAGATATTGAAGGATACACCTGTAGGCCCCGTGTCGCTTATTCTTCACTCACGCCACCTGCTGGTGGGGGTCATTTGTTGACACCTAAAATAGTACAAACAGAAAAGGAAGAAGCCAAAGAAATCCTAGGGCCCTCAACAAAGGGGATGCTCTAATGATATCCCTGGAAATTTTATAAATCAGAATACAAGAAGATCCATCACCCTCAACACTCTGTCCGGCTGAAGCCACTTCAGGCGGAAGCTATTGTCCAGCACTGCTATCATTCAGATAATCAGGCTGATTAAGATTATGTCGAGCCCCGGGCAATCATCTGCCTGCTGAAAAGGATCTTCAGAATATTCTGATGCTCACAAAATGGGATTCACATAGCTTGTCACACACTTGTGGATGCAAGATATTAAATAAGCTGCAAAAAGAACAAAGAAGCCCATATGACCAACATAGAAGGCCCATTCGTTCAAAGTTGGTGGACGGCGTTGAGGCATGAAGAAAATGGGCCCAAGCCCATTACATGAGGCGCGTCGAGTGCCCCCCATGCCGAGAAGGCTGCTCAGCTCCACCATGGAAAGACACCGCATCGAGAAGAAGAGGCATGCCCCTCTTTATAAACCCATGTCTTCGACAGAGACACAGAGGGAACAGAGAGAGAGAGATATATATATCTAGTAGGACACATCAACAGAGAGAAATATCCAGAGAAGAGATAGAAGAACAGAGTGGGCAATCTGAAGAAAAAGAGAAAGGGATAGAGAGACTGAGAGTCCACTGAGAAGTCTGAAAGAGCAAGAGAAGGGTGAGTAAAGAAGATCCGGGGTGGGAGTCTGTGTGTCTGATGCCCTTCGGGGCTACATTTTCCCCCCTTATTTCTTATTTCTCTTGTCATTTCTCTTTTGCATGTAATTCCTATTGGAACTAGAGCATCGATGTGACTCTGTAGTTTCTTTCTTTCGAGCTGTAAGCCGGTGTGTAATCTTGATGCTCTTATGCTCAATATGTGTATCCATTTAATCGAATGAGACGAAGTGATAGATTTTGGAATTCTGTTCTTCTCCCTATCTCTCTTGTCTGCAATTCTGTGTGCAACACTTATGAAGTTGAATCTACTATGCAAAGCACATAAGCTGTCGCTCGTGTGATTTTTCTCTGACACCGCTCCGAATGTTCCCTGACCTTATAGTCACGGTGAGAGCCTGAGACAGTCCATCTCATGGCTTCTCACACGTGAGTTAGTGAGGGATATAGCTGAATCATGGTTTATACAATCTGATAGATAATCTGGCCCCTCAGTGGTGTTGTCCTTGGCATGTGAGTTATTTCATAATAATGGTGCCACAATTTAGAGCAAGTGCAACGATACATTTAATTCGTGTTAAAGTACCCCAAGTTTAGATCATGCAGTTCATCCATGTGTCCAGACCAACACCATAAAACCTTATCCCAACTGTCTGGTGTCCACTTAGGAGTATTTTTTTAAGAAGTGGATAGTACCACTAATTGTATTAAAAGAACAGAGGGATATACAAGCATAATCAGTCAGCCCCCAAAACAATCCCTATACAAACAACAAACCCAAAAAGTGCCTCAATGTACTCCCCAACAAAAAGAAAAGAAAGGAGTTGTGGGACTCCACTTTACAACGGTTCTTAGCCCACTCACACACTCTCTCACAAATAAAAGAGACGATCCTTTCCTCCACTCTAGCTTCCCTTCTGAAGATTCTTCTGTTTCTTTAGGACCAAAGATTCCAGAAAATTGGATAATTTCTTCCTTACATCAGCCTGACACCAATAGGCGATCAGTCAGCTCATGATGATATGAAGCAAAACCTACGCAGTCTACAAACTTTATAAATTGGTTCAGTCATAACCTCTCTCACTGCCTCTATCCAAGTTCCTTCCAGTTGTTCTCTTCCTCTCCTAGGGCCATCATAGAACCTGTGACC
Source organism: Amorphophallus titanum (assembly GCA_024336825.1). NCBI lineage: Eukaryota > Viridiplantae > Streptophyta > Magnoliopsida > Alismatales > Araceae > Amorphophallus > Amorphophallus titanum. Next base: position 72,061,613 of record JANBPO010009603.1, read on the forward strand.
ATATCTCTTTATCAGGTGCTCCTGTTGGTTTTCTTTAACATGCATGCATAAGATTGGGATCTCTTGCATAGGGATTGACATGGTGATGAAGAAGCTGTTTAGGAAGATTACAAATAGATGGAAGAAAAGCATAACAAGAAGCGCTAATGGGTGAAGTGAACCAAGAAGGGAGGGAGTGATGGAGGATTGGGGGAGGTGTGGAGAACATAAGGAGGTAGAGGTGGTTGTCAACATTATCCTTCTATGGAGACAGTTTCAGGGGACATTGGCATATCTGTTGTGGGAATAACATAAGGGAAGTAAAAGAATTTTTGGGAAGATGTAACTTAGGCATCCATTCTTTGCAGTAGACTATTGTTTGACCAATTTTTATTCTTGATAGTTACATCAAATATCAATTAAATTATGCATCATGCAAGTATGAGGTTGCATACCTAGATGGACAGAAATATCAAGAGCAACACCTGTGGCCTGGCTGTCCAAGCTCCGAACCAGAATAAGACAACCTAGCAGCTGTTACAAACAGTGGGAATTGAAAACTGAAAGAAAGATGGGAAGAGAGAGGCCTAGTGTCGCAGGAAGAAGTAGCCAGTGGGTGGTCTGTTGACTCCCCCTGGCTGCTCTCTTTTGCAGAGGCCGCTCTGTCCTTAAAGCAACCCCTGCCAGTTAGTTAGAGAAGGGGTGTAAGGGGAAGAAAAAAATAAAAGAATAAGACCACCCTGCTGGCAATGTTCCAGGGACAAAAGGAAAGAAGGCAAGCCCTGCGCCCCTCTCCAAAAACACCCCTGCCGATGGGATTTCAGGGGTAAATTTAGAAAGGAAAAAAGAAAAGAGAAACTAAACTTGACCCCCTGTCGGCAGTATTTAGGAGGGCAAAACTCTGTGTGGGTGTGGGTGGGTGTGCGGAGGTTGGCTTTTCTTCCCAGCAGCAAGAAGAGAAGCAAGATACCACTGCCAGCTAAATTCAAACACAAAAAAAAAGAAAAAAGAACATTACTGGGGGGAGGTCTTTGAACATTACCAATAGAAGTCTTTGAACTTTGCCGGTCAGGGTCTCCTTGACCCCTCACCAGTATAAAACTGCAGCCCCATCTCCACTATAAATAGGCCATGCTGCAGCCTCATTGAGAAGGATTTTCTGAGCAGAGCAAAAAGCTCTAAGAGTAGGGGAGCTGTGAAGGGCAGTAGGAGTTTGAAGAAGAAAGGAGGGGGGAATTAAAAGGCTTCAAAGCCTTAAAGGATTTTGGTTCATTGCTCTTTCAGGTTCCTAAAGAACCTATTGTAATTAAAGGGAGAACCCTATGATACTATGCTGTTCTGAATTAAACTTGCTGTTTGATCTTAATTTTACTTTGTCATCGAGTACAATCATGTTCCTGGATCTTAATTTTACTTTGATCCTTATTGGGCATACCCAAGCTCCAGTAATTATTAGGTCGGGAGGGGGGATAAGAAGAGGGCGGTGAAGAGCTGATCAGGAGGTGTAAGATAGACATTCTATGTATCCAAGAATCCAAGTGTGGAGGAGGCAGAAAGTTGGTTATGAGGGAGATTGGCAGTGGTAGACTTCCTAAGGGGGTGGCTGGCCCAATGAAAGGTAGATCCAAGGGTGTCATGATCCTCTGGAATCCTTTTGAAGTTGAAGGGTGGAGAAGGACAGGTTGGTCAGCAAGTGGGCTACCTCCCTATATTTCCGTAGTGTAAAGGATAGCTTCGCGTGGGATTTCTATACGGCCCTCAAAACAGGGAGGAGAAGCGACTTCTGTGGGAAGGCTTGGTGCGGTACCACCACATTTCCAAGGATGGCAGTATCGGTTTCGGCCGGTCCCGAAACCGATACGTACAAAAAGTCCCTATTGCTAGAGGATGCCTTGGTGTTGGTTGAGAGAATAAAAGAGAAGGTTGTTAAGAAGGAACAAGCCACTGGTTCCATAAGCTTCAAGCCTACTGTTAGGGAAAATGCCTAATGGTGGCAAAGGACTACAAAAGGATAAGAAGCCAAGAAAAGGTAGCAAGTAACCGGTCTCTGTTTCATCATCACAAGAAAGGTGCAAGCATTGCGATAAAGAAAGTCACTGGTACGAGGAATGTTGGAGGATTCTAGGAAAGTACCTTCACTGTGGAAGTAAAGACTATGAGATTTCATATTGTCCTATGATGAAAGAGCAAACCCCATAAGATAAGCCTCAAGGAGGACCAAGACATCAAGGCAAGCTTTAGACATTATTGATAACAGAACCTACTGAAGAAGGAGTGGTGGAAGATACTCTCATTATTAATTCTAGATCTACCTTTATTCTATTCAATAATAGTGCCACCTATTCTTTTATATCTAAAAAGTTTGCTACTACTTTATCTATAAAAGCTATTCTGTTGAAATGTGATCTTATTATCACCACACCTATAGAAGCTGGAAGTGAGCTTAGATTCTTTTATCCTTCTAGTGAGGTTTTAGCTAATAGTCACAATTTATCTGTTGATTTGGTATGTTTAAATAAGGAGGGTTATGATGTGATTTTAAGAGTTATTTGGTTGTCTAAGCATGGTGCTAGTGTGGACTTCAGGAAAGACATGGTAACTTTTGAAAAGCACCCTAAGCTTTCTTTTTCTGGAACTAGGTATTCTAGACCCCTATTTCTTATCTCAACTCTTTTTGCTTATAGATTGTTAAAGAGAGGGTGTATTGCAGTATAAGCCTCTCTCAAGGCTGAGAGGTGCTAGTGTGGACTACAGGAAAGGCATGGTAACTTTTGCGAAGCACCCTAAACTTTTATTTTTTGGAACTAGGTATTCTAGACCCCATTTCTTATCTCGGCTCATCGATTCTATTATTTAACAAAAGTAAAAACTCTCTCTCAAGGCCCAGAGAGTGACATGAAGGATAAGCAACCAAATGATCTTGTCACCTTTGATAAGCCACCTCTTATACCAATTGATGAAGAGAAAAGAAAAAGAAAACAGCAACACAAGAGAGCTCATATGCTGTGTATGTAAATATGAGAATTATCATGGTATTGAATTGAAAGTACAGAAGGAAGCATGGCCTCAAAAATCAGAGGCTTACTTTGTGTCTATATAGTAAGGCTTCAGTAGAAAGAAATCCCTCTTGAAGGCATCCTGATCTTCAGTCTTCACATTCAAGACAACAACATGCTCATATTTTATCTCCTGAAAAATCCTTCGAGTAATCACAACTAATTATGTTCCAAGGCAAACTATCAAAGTACTCATCCAACACTTTACGGATAAAGGAGAAGAAATGTATAGCTAAACATTTCGACCAAAATAAACCAACTACTCCATGAAATCATTTCTCTGTTAATAGAGAGCTTTACTAAAAGACATGTAAGGAATAGCATGTCTTAACATTGTCCTAAACAAGGCACTGAAAACAAAAGGGGCATTTGCCATCAAACCTCCATAGAAAAGTTTAAATTTATAAATATAGATCATGGAGGGGCAAAAGAAATCTACCAAAACTTTTGTGGATAAGAAGTACATGGTCATGCAACTGATGCCATTTAGCAAGATTGTGTACCAATTGTGATGTACAACTGTTTATGGGGATACAATTACATGTACAAATTGTGGCTTGATATTTCTACGAGATTTCATCTTGTGCATGGGGCATTTCCAAGTTTTTTAAATATGGTTCATTATATGGTTGCTGGTTTTATGAAACACTAGGTCTTTGAATTATAAAGTTATTGAGGGAATAGATGGAAAGTCAAACTTAATAATCAATTAGTTAGACTTGTATGTGCATTCTAAGAAGGGTATATCTCGCCAGCCCATTAGTGCCTGCCCACCCAACCCACCTCAAGGTCCCAGCCCTTTGGACCCATTACACCACGTGCCGGTCCAACACTCCTCCTACCCTACAGCAAGCCCAGCGCAAGTGTCGTACCCATGTGCATCTTTCCCATCAGTGGCCACGATGTACGAAAATGGCAGCACATTAATGAAAAAGATGTGCCAGTCTGCCATTAATGTGGCAGGGCTCACCACCCATGCCACTCTCCCTGATATTGTTGGGCATCTATCGGCCTAAATATCTATGATGGTAGATCCGTGAGCATCTTCGAATACTATTGACCATTCTTTGGGTCATGCCTTTATCGCACATCTACCGGCATGGACGCCAGTGGCCAGTCATCCTGGACATTTTCAGATATTGTCGAGCATCTATCGGCCTAAACACTGATGGCTGAGCATCTATTTTCTGTTATTGACCATCATTTTCATGTACTTATCATTTCTTGCCGGTCCTCATCCACCATTCATCGTGACTTTGAATGTCAATTACATCCTCTTTTCATCATCATCACTTTTTCTTTTCCAGTTCAAACTTGCGGCGCAGCAGGGCGCCGGGATCGTCCGGCACGCGCTGCAATGCATGCTGCAGGTCGGCCGGCAATTTCGCCTGCGGGTCGTCCTTGGCGATGGCGCCGAGCTGGTGCGGCGCCTGCCGGTCGCCCGGTTTCGCCAATGCTTCGTCCATCTGCCGCTTCAGCGCCTGCCCTTTGAAAATGCGTTCCACGGTCTCCGGCGTATACCAGAGCCGCTTCTGCTTCTCCGTGGCGATCGCTCCCGGCAGCACTGCGTTCACGCGAATGCCCAGCGGACCGCCTGACGACTTCCCTGTGTACCCGCCGAGCTTCGCAACCCAGCGCGTCATCAGTGCGGACACTTCGACAGCGCGTACTTGATCCATGCATCGATCGGCCAGTCCGCCGTACCCACGTGTGTACGCGTTTGCTCCGCGGCCTCCCTGGCCTCGCGCTTCGGGTAACCAAGCGTCGTCAGCGCCTTCGCGGTCTCCACGACACGCGTCGCGGCCGTGAACGAGCTGCTCGCACGACGCGAGATCGTCAGGTCCGTCGCCGTGCCAGTGATGATGAGGTTGCCCTCGTGATGCGCGAGGTGGTGGCCCTCGCACAGGAGGATGAGGTTGGCAGCCTCGTTCGTGCCGCCGTCCTCGCGGTGCTCGAGGTGATGCACGTCGAGGTTCGTCGACGACCGACAGCCGGGCACCCGGCACTGCCCGCGATCGCGCGCCCACACCAGCCGCCGCACCGCGGGCGGAATCGCCTGCTTCGCTCGTTCCGGCGCCGGCCCATCGATCGAGCCGATTTCCTCTGCGTCGCAGCATGCTCGCTCGATGGCGGCAGGTGACATCTCGACCGTGATGCCGCCGCCACTCTGCCAGCCGCGCTTGCAGTCGCGGCAAACAGTCACCGCGATCTGGTAAGGCGCGCGTGCGCGACACGCGGAACGCTCGCCGGTGTCGTGGTCGTTCTCCGCGTGTTCGGCCCCGTCGCTGTTCCCGCCTTCGGTCCCGTCCGAGGCTGCAGAGCCCGTCGCTGGCCCTGATGCGATCGAGGCGCAGTCCCTCGTGGGTGATGCATCCGTCACCTGGCGAAGCCCGTCGATGACGAGTCGCGCCAGCGCCGCCTGGTACGCGTCGTCGTCGAGCCGCTCGCCGCGCTCCTTGCTCAGGATCTGCTGAGCCTGACGCATGAGCGCAGCTGTTTCCGGACGGACCTTCAGCCGAAGATCCTTCCAGCGGAGTGCTGGATCGGGCCGATCGCTCGGCCGATCACCTCGCTTGTGCCCCGAGACCAGCTCCTCGAGCTCGCGCTGGTTCAGCTCCTTGCTTGCGCGTAGCCATTCGCCTTCGGTCTCTGCAGTCGCAACGCGGGTCAGCTCGCGCGCGGCCGAGAACGACAGCTCGCCCTGGAGCATGGCCTCGCGGATCTGCGGCAGCTCGTCGATGAGCTTCGCGACACGCAAGCGTTCGATCGCGACGCGCGGGGTGTAACCAAGCTCGCGTTCCATGTACTCGAGCAAGCTCGCGCATCCGTACTGCCGCCAGATGCACGCGGCCTCCGCCTCTCGCAAAGCGGCTGCCTCTTCGAGGTCGAGCGCGGCGCGGGTCTTCGCGATCCGCTTGAGTCTCTGATGGATCTGCTGGCAGCGCGACTCGTCTGCGACCCGCACGCGGCGCCGCTTCGCCGAGCCCCTTCCATCGACCTCGCCAGCAGCAGCGCCCCATTCTCCCGATCCCTCGAACGAACCATCGCGAAGCATCACGCACGCTCCTCTCTCGAAAGAGCTCCTTGTAGCACGCGAATTTTCGGTGCCGTGGTTTGCGTTCTGGTGCACGAAACGCGATTTCTCGACGAGAAACGATCGGCGGCGAGAACAATCGCGCACAGCAGCGGAGATCAATTCACAGCGCACGACAATCGACGACTCGCGACTCCGCGACTGATGCGCTCGACGATCTCGTCAAGTCGAATCGACGCGACAGAGATCTCTCCTGTCGATTTTCTTGGCATGCGCGCCGATGCGCGACAGCCGTGCCGACGATATCAAGGGCGCTGATCGCGAGATCGTTCGACGTCGTGTCGCGCGAGACCCGCGTGACGATGGACTTGTTGTCGGCCGTTCGTCGCGAGCGCTGGTGAATTCGAACCTCTGGTCGAGGCGCGCCAGCGCTGCGAGTCCGAACGCCGGTGTGGTTGCCAGGCGCGGCCTCGTCTTCGGCGTTCGATCGCGAGATCGCCAGGCATCGCCGGAGACGGAGGTTGTCTCATCTCGAGCGTTAGCGATCCGAAGCTCTGGCCGAGGTTGCGATGCGTGCGCCGCGATCTCGTCAGACGAGATGCTCGATCTGGGCAGTGATGTCCCGAGCCGCAACGCCGGATTCTCGATGATGCGTTTCACCACGACACCACTCGGAGGCGGGGGGGGGGGGCCCCCCCGCCCCCCCGCGCGCCCCCCCCCCCCCAACCAAGGGTGTCGCTTACACCCCCCAAGACCCCCAGTAATGCAATAAGGGACTATAGGGATCGGGATACTTACCTGACTTACATGATGGGAATGACGAGGCGGATGATGTTATGCTGCAAGGCAATTTGTTAGCAATGTCATGAAAAGATCATTCTAATCATAATAATCTGCAGCATATAGCATGAAGAATAGGCTCGTCATTAGACGGTTACTTTACGACCGTTTAAAACAATGCACGGTCCAATGTCGACCTTTCCATCAAAGCAACCGTTGGGAACAAACGGTCATATGTGGACCGCTCTACTAACAGGACGGTCTGTTGATAGACTATTCTACTTTACACGGTCTAACTAAGTCCGTTCAAATGAGTAATCGTTGGGTTTCCACATGGTCTAAGATGAACCGTGGCATAGTAGAACGGTTTATCGATAGACCGTGCCATTCCTGCGCGTTTTAAAATGAAGCAACTGCTCATCTTCCTCCTCCCCCACTGCAACCAACGGAGGAGGGGAAGACCAACCGAGCACACACGGAGAGCCAAAGCCAAAGGCTCCCCCACTCCAACCCAACTTCTCCCACTCCCATGCCCGTGAAGCGCTACGCACGGCGAGGAGGACGAGCAATGGCCCAGGAGAGGATGCCGTCGCCACGACCGGAGGCGGAGCTCACCATGGAGGAGATAGCATCGGCGGAGGCGAGGCCCGCGACGTCCATGGCCCACGGAGGGCCGGCCGGAGACGATGCGGCCGTGGGAGAGGTGGCACCGGCGAAGACGACGGCGAGGGCCGTCCGGGACCCAGAGGTAGGTGGCCTAAACTTTGCCTTAAATCTTTATTTTTAAGCAATGCATGTTAGTTTAGGGGGGTGGGGAAGTCTCCACGGTCCTTGGGGGCTCAAATGGTGGCCATTGGGCCACCCCCGACGGCGGGATACACCGTCGGGAAGACAAGGTATAAAACGGTTCAATAGTAACCATTTAATCAAACCGTGCGGTTCACATCGAACCATCCTATTAATCACGGCCCAGGAGTGGCCGTTTAAACCCTGTCAACCGACATAATAAAACGGTTCATATAGGACCGCTCAACCATAGAACGGCCCACAGGGGACCGTGTAGAATATCAAACGATTGAACTGGACCGATTTACTACAAACCGTTTAAAACAGGACGGCCCATACTGAACCGTGTAGAACACGAAGGGTCATGTTTGGAACGGTTGATTCGGAACCGTTTCACATAGGACGGCCCACCCTGGGCCGTTTAGAACATGAAGGGTCGGGTTATGAACGGTTGAATGGGAACCGTTTCACATGGGACGGTCCACTCTGGACCGTTTAGAACATGAAGGGTCAGTTTAGGAACGGTCGAATGGAAGCCGTGTGCACTCAGGACGGCCCACTCTGGACCGTCTAGAATCAGCTTGGAACGGTTGACTGGAAACCGTTTCACATCAAGCGGTCAGGTGGGGACCGTTATAAAAGGGAGGGATGCTGAAACGGGACGGTCATCTTGTGACCGTGGATTATGTAGACGGTCCGCCGTGGACCGCTCTACGGGGAGTGAAGCAGAGAGGACTTTATGAGAGGAGCGTCAGGCGGTCATAATTAGACCGTCCAAAATTTAGACGGGGAATGATAGGGCGGTTCATCTGTGACCGCTGAGTGACAGGGCGGCTCCTGACGAGCCATTTAGATAGCAGAGTGAAATTTTTAGCTCTTCTTTACTTACTGAGATGTGAAATGAATGCAGGGGAAGCAGCGGACCTAGATCTCGTGGCTGCAGGTCCGAGCAGTGTATCTGGCACTGCCATACTTCCAGCGCGAGAGGTTGGCGGCGATGGGATTCACCAAAACTCCTGAGCATCGAGGTGTGTCACTTTGACACACCTCTACTATATGCTCTGCACGACCACTGGGACCCGGTGTATCGGTGCTTCCTCTTCCCGTGGGGGCACATGGTCCCCACGTTGGAGGATGTGGCCCGGATCACGGGCTTGCGCGTGCATGGGTCTCCGGTGACCAGGAGCACTTATCCAGATTACCGTGACATGGCCCGGGAGTTGCTCGAGTTGGACCTACTGCACCCAGAGTGGCAGTCGATGACAGTGACGAGGGTAGCACTCAAGGATAGCCTGGGGCTCAGAGGCACTGGGATAGCGACCGGTGAGCTACCCGAGCAGCACTTGCAGAGGCTCATGGTTCGAGCCAGGCCGAGAGTCACAGCGACGGCGGGAGCAGAGGCGGACCGAGTGCTCCGACGATTCCTGATGCTGCTGTTCGGGCAGCTTCTTTTTGCAACCAGAGGGGATGTGATCAGCTGCCGCTTCCTCCCACTTCTCGAGGACCTCTCCCACGTAGGCGACTATGCGTGGGGCGCGGCGGTCCTCGCCTTCCTCTTCGACACCCTCAGCTCGACAACCCGACGGACGATGCTTGGGGGCTTCTCTCCCTTGCTCCAGGTACTGTTCTGACCTTAGCTCAGTTCCCGACTTCTAGATGTTTTCCTACATGCTGACTTGCTATTGTGGTACAGGTTTGGGCCTACATCCGGCTACCTGGGCTCGGGCGAGGGGAGCTGGCCGTCCCTAGCGCGATCCCGGTCGCGAGACGCTGGGTTGCTCCCCGGGAGATCGGAGGGCTCAGGAGGCAGGTCCGGGCCCTCCAGGATGAGCTGGACACCTTTCCGTATGCCTCAGTACGCTTCTAAACTCAGACTCCTAGCTAAAAACTCTCCATGCTTATGATGCTGACTCGACTTTGCTATTTGATAGGTACGGTGGACTCCCTACGTCGAGGAGGGACATGAGGACCAGCCCTGGGTGGTTGGGGCCCTCGCCTACTCTGGTAGGGACGTGTGGCTCCATTGCCTGAATGTGGTGGAGCCACTCTATGCCCGACTGGTGCTGAGGACGATCGGCGTCCATCAGCCCGCGATTGAGTTCCCGACGACAGAGAGGCCAGGGGAGCGCGTGGGACGACACCCACGGGGAGTGGCTGCGGTGACGGACTGGACGATACGGGCTGTCGATCAGTTAGTCGACTGGGCGGCACACGAGTGGTTGGTGACTGCCCGTGCGGCGAGCGACAGCGTATACTACACAGCGTACGTCCAGCACTGCCGGGACCAGGTGTTCCGGGGTGCTCGCCGACCGGTACGACTTTTAAACTCTAAAACTTTCCTTAATTGCAACCTACATGTGACGATGCACTGACACTTCTTTTCTAAATGCAGACCGATCCAGCAGGCAGGATTGCGGAGCTCCAGGGGTTGCTTCACTCTACCCTCACGGAGCGGGACGAGGACCGCCAGGCACTAGCCCTACTGGTAAAAGCTTTGACTTATGCAATTTCTAATATGCTTAATCTATGACATGACTGACCTCTAAATTCTTGAATGCAGCAGGGCGAGGAGATGCAACGGCAGGGGGCTGATGCCCCTTCTTCTTCCAGAGAGGCTCCAGCTGACCGAGCGGAGCAGGACGCCACGCTGCGGGGCATGACAGAGAGAGATGAGGCAGTGGAGGTGGCACTCGCCGAGAGGGTACACTTCTAAACTCTTCCTTAGTCAACTCATGATGATTATATGTTGTTTACTGACCATTGCTACATGCGTGCAGGTGACCGAGCTGACGACCCTCTGGGGCGAGCTGGAGGAGAGGACCTGAGAGCTGGCGGAGGCGGCGCGTCTCATTGGCGAGATGGAGCGCACCCATCTCGGCGTCGTGGAGGTAGGAGTGCTCCGAGCCCGTGCAACTGAGGCAGACGCCTACCAGGCGGAGCTTGAGAGGACTCAGGTGGAGCTGGCGCAGACCCAGGGTGAGCTGGCTCAGAGCAAGGCTGGCGGCTCGGACGTGGAGCGCTACCGCGCGGAGGCTGAGCAGGCCTGTCTCCAGGTTGCCCGACTAGAGGGCATGGTGGAGGGGCTTCGTGAGGCGAGCCGGAGCCGCAGCCGAGTGACTCCGAGTGGCAGCCACGGCCACGGGTTCTCGGCCAGGACTTACCTTACGGGTTCCTCCGGTCTGCGGAGGAACAAGGAGGAGGAGAGGCACCGTCGTCAGCGGGACGAGGCCACATCATCGATGCCTCCTCCGAAGAGGCATGAGGGTGAGAGCGAGGGCAACCGGAGAGAGGGGGAGGGGCAGTCTTGACTTTTTTCATTTGTTGCACCCCCTTGTACAGATTTGACACAGATATATATAGTGAGTTCTCTTTTTATTATTTTTCTTGTAAATGCATGAATGGAATGAGGAAAGCTAACTAACTGACGACTGACTCGAGAGCTGCAAGAGACGAGAGTGGACTTGGCGAGGTGAGGGATGCCGACTCGAGTGACGCGAGAGATAGGAGAGTGACGCCGACTTGAGTGACGCGAGAGACAGGAGAACGACGTCGACTTGAGTGACGCGAGAGACAGGAGAGCGATGCTGACTTGAGTGACGTGAGAGACAGGAGAGTGATGCTGACTTGAGTGACACGAGAGACAGGAGAGCGACGCAGACTTTGAGTGACGCGAGAGACAGGAGACAAGCACCACGGGGTATTGGACGGTCTGTAAAAGACCGCTTATAGAAATAGATGGTCATTGACCGTCCGCCCTATCGTGAACGGTCACATTATGACCATTCTATAGTGGAACGGTCGAAACATGACCGCTTAATAATTGGGCAGTCTATCGACAGACCGCGCCATTCTTCGAACTGAGAAGTTGAACGGGACTGTCCTTCTGAGAGTCCCAACCCGTGGTGACTTTGGATAAACCCTATCTAGACTCGTCCCAACTCAATCTAATCCCATTCTAACCCAATCCTAAGAGGTTTCAACTTCTAATCACACCTTATAAATAGGAGGAGGAACCCAAATTCGGAGTTCAGCCTTCCCTCCTCTCTAGACCCTCTAAAACTTTACTTTTTCTCACCCTTTTCATCATGAAAAGAAGCCTAGAAGGGAGCTCCATGGAGGGGACGTCTTCTGGAGGTCTGAGGGCAGCAAGGAAGGAGCGAGAGGTGCTCCAACGGCTGGCTACCATCCCTCGGCATCTATGCTCAAATCCTGCGAGAGAGGTAAGCTTGCATTTTATTTGAACTTCAATTTGATTTCTCTTTCAATATTGTCTTTTCTTATCCTTCCTCTCTCCTCTCTTTTCTTTTCTTTCTCTTCCAGCTTCTTCCTGGCCCTAGGCGCTACTCCACCTTGAAGTGGATGGCTCCGATGATCCGAGCATTGCCCCTGGGGGTGACCCACATTCTCAACTCCTGGCACCTCCGCCCACTCTTAGTTTTAGGCAACAATTACCCCAAATTATCCTTAGATTGGCATAGTATCTCCGCCCTGATTGAGACCTGGCATCCCCAGACCCATACCTTCATGCTATCATCCTTGAGATTTGTGCAGACTTCAGATACAAAATCTGCACGGACTTAGTTCCAAGGAAATGTGCACGGACTTCTTTGAAAAATATGCACGGGCTTCATTGCAGAAAAATTGCACGGACTTCATTGAAGAAAATGTGCACGGACTTTGTTAAGAAAAATGTGCACGGACTTGGTTAAGAAACATGTGCACGGACTTTGTTAAGAGAACTGTGCACGGACTTTGTTAAGTAAATTGTGCACGGACTTTGTTAAGCAAACTGTGCACGGACTTTGCTAAGAAAAATGTGCACGGACTCAATTTCAAGGAAATGTGCACGGACTTCATTGCTGAAAAACATGCACGGGGTAAAGTCTGCACGGACTTGAAGAAGCACATGCACGGGCTAAAGTCTGCACGGACTTGTAGAAACGTGCACGGACTTAGTCTTTCAAAACACCCCCGACTTATGCATGGACTTAAAGGAGAAAAAGTGCACGGACTTTGAACTGCACGGACTAAGGCTTAGGCTGTATGCAAGTATGCAAGAAGGCAAAAATCTGCACGGACTTCAGGTCGATCAGATGCACAGAATGCATGGCCTTAGTGTAGTGGAAATAAAAACGTACACAGGGTTGAACTTGTATTATCTTGATATCCACGGGGTATGCATGGACACAGCGAATGCATGAATATGCACGGACTTTGCAACAGAATAAGACTTGTCAAAGTAGGCAAATATAGAAGCAATTACAAAGACCAAATACACAGTATGCACACTGATGAACACACAATTGGATTTTACTGCAAGTCATCCTCAGATAAGGCATATAAAATAATGGTTATTAAATGTCAGATCAAATGAAGAGTTGACAGTTAGTGTACGACATCATCAAAATAGTAGGAGTAAAACAGTAGAGATCCAACAGTCTCCCCCTTTAAGGTTCAACAGTAGGAGGTGCTGGAGGTGCATCCAGCTCATAGGGGCCGACGACCGAGGTTGCCGCACTAGAGGAGAGGCTGGCAGGAGCCATAGCGATAGCTGAGGTGGCGGAGCATGACCTCATCGAGCGGGTAAGCGTTGAATGTTTTGAAATTTAGCTTAAGTCATTATGTTGAATTATGCTTCTGATGGAATTGAATGTTACAGGAGACTGAGTTACAGACAGCCCTTGCCCAGACCACAGATCGCGATCGCCGGATCGCGGAGTTGGAGGAGGAGGGGAGATAGTACCAGATAGAGGTGAGTGATGCTAATGCGTAGCTTCTTTGTCTTCTAAAATATCTTTCTTGTAATTTTGCTGACAATACTGTTAAATGATGTAGGGCATGCAGTTGCGAGATGCTTATGAGCGGGCCGTGATGGCTGGTGCCGAGCTCGCGTTTCGTGACCAGCGGGTCACGGAGCATGAGGAGATGTTGCGTCGGTGAGAGGAACTGCCTACTGATGTGGTAGAGCTGAGGGTTTCCCTCAACATAGAGAGGAGGGAGTGCGCTCGAGAGCGTGAGGAGCAGCGAGTCGAGTGACAGGCGCGGGAGCAGGAGCACCGAGCTGAGCAGCTAGCGTGGGAGTAGGAGCACCGAGCTGAGCGGCTAGTGCGAGAGTGGGAGCTGGCAGAGGCGAGGATGCAAATAGCCACCCTCCAGGAGCAGCTTCGACTCATGGAGGAGCGTCTATAGCTGTGGACGTGTAAAATTGCACATCCGCATGTCCCGAACAATCCATTGTCAATAGACAACTTCAACTGAAGAAACTGCGGGGAACACGTCCCGTTCAGACCCTCCGAACGAACAGTACACTACCGTGAAGTCACTCCCGGAGTCACGGCAGTGAAGAGGAACCAACCCCTGGGGGGCTCACAACTCGTGGGCCCTAAAGAGAACTAAGTGGATCGTCAATCGGGCTCAAAACGGGCTCAAATCCACTTCCACGGCACCCTCGCCAAGGCCTCAACGGCATGCCTATACGAACTCTTTAGTGGCACGTCCAGCAAAGCCTTCAGTAGTACGCCCTCGTGCCCCTTCACTGGCACACCCTCGCACCCCTTCACCGGCACGCCCTCTTTAGGTTCTTCAGCTGTACACCCGTGCAAGCCTTCCACGGCGCACCCTGGCTTTCCCCAACGATGTGGCCAGCAAGGGAGATCTTACGCCATCCTCCTATTGATTTTTGGCGCGCAATGGCCATGCTGAGGTGTCGAATGGAGGAGGTGGCAGGCTGGCTAATGCGGGACGGACACGCGACCTGGGACTCTAGCTCGTAGGCATCCCTAAGCGAGGAAAATGCGTGGGACCGTGTGCGGTTGAGAAATCGACAATGAGTCGGGTAGTCGGCTCTTCCGTGCTCAGATCGAGTCACGGAATAGGTCTCACTCTCTCTCTCACCGCGGTGATAATATATGATATCGAGCTAATAATCCTATCACATGCTCTCTAGCAGTGACATACGAAAATATACGAAATAAAGCAAATGCCGAGAGAGGAGTGGACACGATACCTCCACGCTCCGGGCGTGGGGAAATTGCAGGCACACGTGGATATATGAATATGGTTGTAGATGTTGCTCGTCCTAGTTTTAATATTCATGAGGAACATGCATACATGAAAGAAGCACCGAATAAGACAACCGAAAGATTTTATCAACTACTTAGGGACGTTGATGAGTCGCTGTGAGATGGTTGTGAAAAGTACACTTAGTTGTCTGCGGTCTCACAGTTGTTGAACTTGAAATCTAAATTTCATATTAGTGAGAATTATTTTGACTGTCTCCTCCTCTTGATCAAGAGCATGTTACCTTGAGACGAGAAGTTGTCTAAAAAATTTTACCGTGTAAAAAAGATGGTCAATGAACTAGGGCTTGGATATATGAAAATAGATGGATGCCTAAATCACTGTATGTTATATTACAAAAAGGATGCAGGTAAAGAGACCATGTTCTATTTGTCATCATGACAGATTCAAACCCCAGAGAGGAGATAATTCAAAGTAAAAAGATGTACCTTACAAGATATTGTGATACTTCCCTCTTACGCCTAGACTGCAATCGTTGTATATGTCCTCAAAGATGACTCAACATGTGACATGGCACACCAAAAGGGTATGCCAGGCTGATGATGTAATCAGTTATCCTGTCGATGCTGAAGCTTAGACTTACTTTAACCGTACTCATTTTGCTTTCTCAAGGGATCCACGTAATGTTAGGTTGGGTTTATGCACATATGGTTTTAATCCATTTGGTGGTTCAATGGCGTCTTACTCTTGTTGGCCAGTGTTCATGACACCGTACAACCTTCCACCGGACATGGGCATGAAGTAAGAAAATCTATTTTTTATCCTTAGTAATTTCTAGTCCAAAAAGTATAGGAAAAAATTAGACATATATCTCAAATTGTTGATTGACGAATTGAAATTTTTATGGACTAATAGAGTTATTACTTATGATGTATTTAGAAAGTAAAATTTTATTATGAAGGATGCACTGATGTGGACAATAAGTGACTTTCCTGCTTATGGAATGCTATCTGGTTGGAGCACACATGGGAGGTTAGCATGTCCTTACTGAATGGAAGATATTAAATCATTTGTATTGAAACATGGTCAGAAAGCATGCTGGTTTAATTGTCATCGGTGATTTCTACCAAGTGACCATCCTTTCTGAAGGCAAAAGCGCTCATTCCAAAAACACTACTGAACTGGATGAAGTAGACTTACAACGGTTGTCTGGTCTACATATGGCGGTACGGGTGTATAATTTACCAGATGTAGTATAACTATCCAGTAGCACACGATAACTCCCTAGATTTGGAAAGGATCACAACTAGAACAAGAAAAGTATTTTCTGGAAATTACTTTATTGGTCAACTCTTCTTGTAGGACACAATCTGGATGTCATGCATATCGAGAAGAATATTTTTGATAATATGTTCAATATGATCATAAACATAAAAGGTAAAATAAAGGACAATGTCAATGAGCGTATGGACTTAAAGATGGTTTGTAAACGTCCAGAATTGGAACTGCAGAATATACATTGACAAGTTGTATAGCCTAAAGTAACTTACATGCTTAGGGATACATAGATCAAGAAAGTGTGCCAGTGGTTAAAACAGTTGAGATTCCCAGATGGATATATGTCCAACATAGCTCGTTGTGTGAATGTTAATGAGGGGAAAATATATGGACTGAAAAGTCATGACTATCATGTGTTCATGGAGAGGCTGGTGCCCATTGCATTCTGTGACTTGTTGCCAAAGCCTGTATGGGGAACACTGATCGAGCTGAGTCAATTTTTCAAGATTTTATATGCATTAGAACTCAGACTTTGAGATGCATAAACTATTGAAGAAAATGTGGTCACGACTATTTACAAGCTAGAGAAGATATTTCCTCTGGCATTCTTCGATTCGATGGAGTACCTGATTATCCATTTGCCATACTAGACTATAGTCGGAGGGCCAATACAATTTTGATGGATGTATCCATTTGAGAGGTATGTGAGAATTTTTTTTAACATACATGTCATCCATGGTCGCTACATGTCATTGCCATCTGAATTGTTGTTGTAGGTGCATGCATGAATTAAAAATGAAAGTTTGCAACAAGGCGAAGGTGGAGGGTTCGATTGCTCAGGCATATATTATTGAAGAAATTTCAAACTTCTGTTCCATGCACTTTGTGCCAGAGATTCAAACTCGTCGTACTCGACCTCCATGTAATGATGATGGTGGAGTTGATGATTCGTCCGATCGGCTATCTATATTTAAGCATCTTGGACGTGCGTTTGGACGTTGCTTGACTCGCACGCTCGAAGATAGAGAGTTGTACGTTGCAGAGATATATATTCTTCAGAATTTTATTGAGATTGAACCTTATGTTGAGTAAGTTTTTAACTCACATTTCCAGCATGGCCATTATGATGAGGGCATCCCACGGCGCTCTCTTTGGCTCGGATCGCCGGCACCACTTTGAGGAGTCCGCCTATGATGTCTCATGTCATTTTCCCTTTCATTTGGGGCACCTCCCCCATTTGAGGAACCAGCCATAGGAGAGTTAAACCCTGACCATCCTCTTGAGCATGGAAGGGATCCACCCCCAAGGAGAAATGAGAGGTGCCCCCCGGACAACCCAGATGATCACCTGTTGAGACTAGTGAAAGTTGATGCCCCTACCTTTGATGGGTCCTACCACCCAAGTGTCTACTTAGATTGGGAGGCTTCAATGGACCAATATTTTGATTGGTATCCTATGTCCGAGGATAGGAAGGTTCGGCTTGCCAAAATGTAACTTACCAAATTGGCCAAGACCTATTAGTTGAACATTAAAGGGTTAAGAATGGTTAGAAGGCAAGCTCCTATCACCACATGAGGAGGCATGAAAGAACAACTTAGGCTCAAATATGTTCCCCGCTCCTACCACCAAACCCTCCTAGATGAATGGCAGGCACTAACCCAAGAGGACAAATCTGTGACAGAGTATATCGAGAAATTTGATTATTACCTCCTCAAGTGTGGAGTCCAAGAGGACCATGCGGTCACCTTATCCTGATTTAGGAATGGGCTTCAATTCCACATAAAAAAGGAGCTCTTCATGTGCTAAGTGACCACCTTAGAACAAGCCTATCAAATAGCACGGGACGTTGAGAAATTCTCTCGATATCTCTGAATGGTTCCTCCTCGTGTGATGGACCCCAAGTCCATGGTACCTCAGACCAATACACCACCCCCTCAACACGGCATCCTTCCAAACCCCATGGGAACTCCCCCCATTTGAGCAGCCCCACCTAGTGGGACCCCTCCCTCTTGGCCCACAAATGGCCCTCCCAACCCCACTACCAATCGTCCCAACCCGGGACCCACTCACCCTCCCACTAGAGCTACCCCTAACCACCATAGCGGGTAGCAATGCTTTAGGTGCCTTGGGTATGGGCACTTCGCCAACCAATGCCCCACCAAGGGAGCATCTAGTTTACTCATTGAGGAGACTAATCTCCTACCCCAAGTTGGGGTTGAAGAAGAGGTTGAGGTTCACGAGGCTTCTCCTGATTGGGAGGAAGAGTATGAAGCCCACTACTATGAGTGCAACCAAGAGCAACCCCCCCATCCACCGACCGATGCGGGACGGACCAGCGGACTCGACTCCAAGTTGGATGCGAACCTTGGACTCTAGACAAGCTTGCAGTTCATCCCTAAGTGACGGAAACGTGGGACCATGCGCGGTTAAGGAACCAGCATTGAGTCTCGGGTATCGGCCTTTCCGCGTGTACTCAGAGTGAGTTACGTGACGGGTTCACTCACTCACTCTCGCAGCGGTAATAAAATTGATATAATGGGCTACGTTCCTATCACTAGCAGTGGCATATAAAACATATACAAGAAAAGTAAATGCCAAGAGAGGAGCAGACACAATACCTCCATGCTCCGGGTGTGGGGAAGATGACCCCGGCCAAGTTCGGTAACTCCCGGTTAAAACAATTGATAATTAATTATAGCAGTGAATTAAATTACCCACTCCACGCAGGGAGGTAAAGGGCTACAAGTGGACCCGGGAGGACCGATCCTTAGTTGACGGGCAGCAAGTCGGAAGGGCTCTCGGGGCAAACTCGGCCTGCTGGTCTGACTCAGTACTGTGCCGACTCGGTGCTGCGCCGACTCCATTCTACCTGCTGGTCTGACTCAGTACTGCACCTACTCGGTGCTGCGCCGACTCAGTTCTGAGTTGCAGGATAGCAAGCAACAGCTTCCAAAGGGACATCATCCTCCAGAGATCTTCTGAAGTTGCCGCTTGACTGGGACGTTGGCAGGATGTCCCTGATCGACTCTTAGGAGTGACGGTCACTGAAATTGAGTTTTACAAGAATTTTCCATGGACTGCTCTTTCTGGCCTGTGCAAAGAATAGAATTATGCGCCTCGACAGAAAGAATTATTGTGCTCAGATCCGGAGGCGGATTGAGGCGTGGTTAATGCCGTTGGAAAGAGAACTCATAGTACAAAATATATTTTTTGTCAAGCCAAAAAATAAGAGGAGTAGAAATAAGAGGCTCTGCAATCTATGTGTTTTCCTGTGGAACTGGTTACAGACTCTCAGGACAGAAAGGGATCTGCCTGAAAATATTTTTGACTGAGGGGAAAATTATTTTTTTAGGTGCTGTAAAATTTATGGGAGGTAGGGGGGACGTGAAGAACACTTGGTATGTTTTGTGATTTTTCTAAAAATTTCTAGGGGGTATGAAAAATATGTGATGCGGGACGACTATGAGACTCGATATGTGGACACGAACCTATGACCTAGACGAAAGGACACGACTCACTAGATGATGCGACCAGTAACTGTACGACCAAGTCATCACCTAACGTGGCTCCCGAAGGGATAAAGATGCCCTAAAACAAGAAGCACTCGCTCACGGTCATCCCCGGTGAGGGAAACGAGTCGATCTGCACGGTTGAGAAACCGACGTTGAGTCTTGGGTGGTCGGCTCACTCTCGTGCTCGGAACGAGTCACGGGCAAGAAGGGAATGTAGCTCAATCAGTTGAGCAATCTCAGCTCTGGTTCTGAACCAGGAGACTGAGGAACAAACTCTCACAGACAAACACTCAAACACTTCTCCTTCAACTCTCCCTTTTCTCTCTTCCTCTTCTCACTCTCTCTGTTTCTTCTTTTCCTTCTTTCTAGATCGCACAAGCTTCTTCTGCTCCTGCTTCTCTGAATTCACAACCTCAATCTCGATCAAAAATCTCTCTCAATAGAAAAGTCTTCATATATATAGCAGCAGTAGATCACTGGGCATGTCTTCCACAGATTCCCGCCCAAAGCCTGACCACGTGGCAGCCCTTTAGTTCCCTGCACTCCATGTGTCACGATCCTGGCACATCCTCCAACATTGGATCACGTGCCATCCTTATTATCCACGAGAGAATATCTGTCACAACATAGAAATAATAGTTCAGTTCAGGACAGTTAAAACATATTCTAAGGACAGAAGGAAAAACATCACGGACTTTGTCATGTGCTAAAGTTTGGAAAATATGTTCGGACTTTGTATGTGGCAAGGCAAACATATGCTGACTTAGCTACAGTGTATGCTCAAACAAGCACCGCCTTTGCTATAATGTATGCTCGGACCTTATATGGCTAAGGCAGACATACACTGACTTCGCTACAGTGTGTGCTCGGACATTTATTGAACAACATGTTCGGACTTATATATAAACAAAGTGCACGGGCTTGAGTTGAACAATGTGTTCGGACTTATATATAAAGTTGAAACATCATGCATAGACTTGCTATGAACATGAGAAGCATAGTGAGACGCTAAGTGAAACCTACATGGACTTGCACACTCACAAATGTGTATGGACTTGAGCACTCACAAAATGTCCACGGACTTGCTTCAACCAAATGTGCAAGGGCTTCATTTCTAGAAAATGTGCACAGACTTGTCTGTGCACGGACTTGACAAAAAGGTGCAAGGACATTGTTTCCGGAGAAACGTACATGGACTCATATGTGCACGGACTTAGTTTTCCTTCCAACAGAAAATGTGCGCGGACTTGGTTGGAAGAAACGTGCATGGACTCTTGTGTGCACGGACTTAACGAACGAGCAAACTCGAATATGCATGGACTTCAGAAAACGTGCACTGTTCATGCACAGACTTGATAAGATGTGCACAGACTTTTGTTTGAGCCTAAGATGAATATGCATGGACTTCAGGAAACGTGCACTGTTCATGCACGGACTTGATAAGATGTGCACGGACTTATGTTTGAGCCTAAGATGAATATGCATGGACTTTGTTGCCAAACAGACATGCACTGTTCATGCACGGACTTGAACATGCTCGGACTTTGTTTACTATTCATGCACGGACTCAATGACATGCACGGACTCATATGACTTGAACATGCTCGGAGTTGGTTTACTATTCATGCACGGACTCAATGACATGCACAGACTCATATGACTTGAACATGCTTAGTCTTGGTTTACTATTCATGCACGCACTTAATGACATGCACGTATACATATGACCTGAACATGCTCGGACTTAGACAAAACATGCACGGACGTGCGCAGACTTCATGCACGGTATACCGAGCATGCTCGAACTTAACAATGTAAGGCATGTAATATTTGCACGGACTATGCACAGACTTAGAAAGTAAGACGTGCAATAATTGCACGGACTATGCACGGACTTAGACCTGATATGCTTAAGATGAAGGTATGCACAAGATAGCCTGTCCATGGACTTTGGCTCAAACTTAATGCAAATATGCATGGACATTGAAAAACATGCATGGACTTTACATTTAGATGAACATCTGACAAATAGACAACATCAAAATACATACACTATCACTTTAGATAAATGTTGGCAATCATTAAAACAAGATTTACAACAGAGTCGACATTGTCCTTCATGCATTATTGGGACCGTGAACATTTGATCTTGGATTGCTCATCCGAGGAGTCAGTGCTCAACATGATCATCCCATTAGCATAAGTCAGTGTACATCTAAGTTTCAATGCATATAAAGTCGTCACACATTTTAGTTAAAATGCATTTCAATGTCTGTGCATTCTCTGTTCAACTCAGTGCATCTTTTGCATTGCACGATTAAGGTCTGTGCAAGGTTTGTCTTGTGCCATGTTAAGTCTGTGCACATTCTAAGTCCGTGGATGTTAGGTCTTGTCGCATAAGGTCCGTGCATATTCAGCATTATGCACATTCTGAGGTCCATGCATGCCATGTTTCATCCAGGCTTTAAGGTCCATGCATATAGGCCATCCTGCATAAAGAAGGTCTGTGCCTTGCTTCCTTTGTGCATATAACATCCATGCAATTTTTACTTAACTTTATAGGTCTGCGCACATTCTTGACTGGTCGGCATATAAGATCTATGCTCAAATAAGGTCCGTGCATTTTCAAATTTCAGAACTTGCAGACTCAACTACATCCTAATGGAAAGAAATGACCAAAGATACGCTCACGCTTATGACTAGCCTAATAAGATGAAAGTAAATACGTACACTATACATGTATACGTATACTCAATACGAAAGTAAATACGTACACTCTACATGTATATGTATACTCAATACACACAAATACACGCAAATAAAAATACAGACGCACAAGCTGAGTCTTCAAGAAGTCGAATCTCCGAGCCATAAGCTCGATGCGATGGTGCAGCGTCTGGTAGTGGGTCCGGTGTCCCCACCAACCCTCCCGGGTTGGCTGGAACTTGACTCCGTCGAGTCGGGTGGGACACCACTCTGGTAGTGCTCTAGCAGATCTGGATCGAGGCGCTAGAGATCCTCTTGGCTGATCCAGGAGTCATCTGATGGTGGATGGTCCTGCCATCGGACAAGGTGGCACTGGCACACCCTGCTCCATATAGTGGTCACCTGCTCATCTAGTATCCTCTCAATTTGCTCGCGCGGTGCTCTCGATGCTGTGGGACGCACAGGGGTGGGTTCACTCTCAATGGGAGGAGAAGGCTCGAAAGGATCACTAGGAATCACTGTGGGTTCCTTGTAGGCCACTAGGTCTGCCACATTAAATGGAGAGCTAATCCCATATTCAGGAGTTAAGTCCACAACATAAGCGTTGGCACTAATCTTCTGCAGGATTGGGAAGGGACCATCACTACGGGCTTGTAACCTTTTAACGGCTCCTGAGGGAAGTCGTTCGGGGTGGACCCGTATCATAACCAAGTCACCTTCTTGAAATTCATGGTGACGCCTATACGAATCGGCTTACTCATGTAGACTCCTGACGTGCTGTGCAAACTCTTCGGCTGACTTGGACATTCTAGACTCGAGGGGAAGGTTGGATAGGGTGGACCTGGGGGCAAACTCAATAGCGTGTTGTACATCACGCATGGGAGGGAGTCTAGAAGGCAAGTCCTCGGGGACGATGCCTTGGAAGTCCTACAGTATTGCCGGGACTTCAGTTGGGACTGAGACTCGGGACTCCTTGGGTGTGATGGTGACGTCAACAGCCAAAACAGGGGCACCCTCAGCAACCTCTCTGTTTAGCTCACTGACAGTTATGGAGTCAAGGCGCCTAACTAGGTCATGACCAATCTTAGGGGTTTTAGAAATAGGTGTGATAGATGCAGGAGAAGAGGGAAGGGGAGGTTTCCCTTCAGTGGGAGTTTGGGAATTCTCCTGAATTTTAGGAGTTCCAGTAGGGGTGAAGGTGGAACTCTTACCCGAGGTCACCTTTGGGAGTGTCGGGTATAACTGAATCGTCCTCCCATTGTGGGAGAAGGAACACTGACGGGACCGACCAAATGTAGCGAGGTCTACATCATAGACCCACGGTCGTCCTAAGATGACGCTCCCGACCTTCATAGGTACTACGTCACATAAGATTTGTCCTTGGTAGGACTGAAATTAGATGGGAATGACACGTGGTGGTGACTAGGATAGAAGTGTCATCGACCCAAGCCACGTGAGATGGCCTTGGATGAGGGTGCGTAGGTAGACCTAGACGGGAGACAAAATCTGAAGAGACTGCATTGATACAGCTCCCGTTGTCAAGGATCACCTTGCAGGGATGAGAGTTCACCATGATGTAGGTTTGGAAGATGGAGGTTCGACGCCAATCGTCCTCCTGGGGTGTTGAGATACAACGAATGACACCCAATCTTTCCTGACTAGAACTCTTGGCAATGTCTCCAACCTGCATGTACTCGACATGTGTGCCATCAAATCCTACACCCATTTCCTCAAACTGGGCGATGAGGTCAGGTTCGGCCATATATCTTTCCTGATCCATGGGTGTTTGTAGAATTGAAATGCACTCTAGATGACCTGATAAATTTCTAGACCGACGTGGCATGTACGACCTCGGACCTAGATGATGCAGACCTGGGACCGATAATTAGCAAGCTGTGGGCCCAGTTGATATGCAAAGGGTCAATTTGCAGGGCTCGGTCAAGGAAAGCTGCGCGCCCGTAGGCGAAGTAGTTGTAGAACTATCTCCTGACAATTAGGGTACCCTAATGTGACAGTTCTAGGGCCCTAAGGATGGGTGCATACAAGCTCTCTTTTACCGTTCATAGCGATGCACTCAGAAGACAGGCTGCATGGATCAGGCTCTCTCTTACTTCATCGCGCGGCAATTGAAAAGATACTAAATGAGCAAGTGATTATAGCACGTACCTTGCAGATTGAGAAGTCTAGCTCCGACTAAAGACGAAGGCGAGTGGGGACGTGCGGTCCTGCACGGTGTCGACGAAGCTTCACGGTTACACTGAATTCACTCCACGCAAGGAGGATTTAATTATCACCAAATCGCTTTAAAATTTTCCACGCAGGGGAACAAATCAACCTTAAAGTTTCTCCACGTAGGGAGACTTACAGGCACTCTGACTCCGTAAATTACGGATCGTCTGTCGACTCATGGGTGACCTTGGCGCCGGTCAAGTAGTTGTTGCGGACTTGAGTGCCAGTCGAAACATCGTTTCCGGTGAATGCCTCTGCGTGTGCATGTGCCGAAAGGGGGTGCTAAAAGAGAGACAAAAGAGGAGGAGGACCAAGAATGGGTCTATAAAGCCTTGTCCCAATTTGGGATTCTTCGGGCCTTCATGTAGATAATAAGGAGTACAAAAATAGAAATTACAGTTGCAGAAATAGGCCATAACAATGTACAACAAGGCCCCTAAATCAAGGACACAAATCAGGTCAAAAAAGGAAATGTAATCTGTACATAGGATCATTAGCCCCAAATCAGGGGATCCAGATCAGCTGATTGCAGATCTGTTAGTGTTAGCCCCACTTCCGAGATCCCCTGTCACCCTTCCTCAAATTGGTGCTGGGGGTTCACGCAACAGCAATTTGCTTGAAAGGAATTGATGTCAACCAGTAAACAGAGCCTTCATGAAGATATCAACAGTTTGGTACTTTGAAGGCAAATATGGAAGAGAAATAACTTACCAATCAAAAACATCATGGATGTAATGACAATCTATCTCGATATGTTTCATGTGCTGATGAAAGACTGGATTTGCAGCAATCCGAATAGCAATAGTGTTATCAGCATAAAGAGGCGTGGGTTCAGCTAAGGGGAATCCCAGCTCCATGAGTAAACTGTGTAGCCAAGTAATTTCGGAATGCAACATAGTACGGTATTCAACTTTTGTAGAGGATGTAGATACCTTTTCTTGCTTCTTGCATTTCCATGTAATCAAATGAACCCAAGAAAACACACTAACTAATAATTGATCTCCTAGTGCTAGGACATCCATGCCAATTGGCATTAGAATTGCAGACAAGGTCACGAGTGGCCCTGTTGGAAAGATAAGGCCATGGTGAGTACCCTTGAGGTAGTGTATAATGTGATGCACAACAGCAAGGTGTAAGTTAGATTTCATGAATTGACTTATAGTATTCAATGCGTAAGAAATATCAGGCCTAGTAAAGCTTACATTGGTCATCAAGAAGAGTTCCATCCTCAGTTTGAAGCTCAAGGTGGATCTTCGTTGGTGTATTGACAGCAGTACATCTGTCTAGTTGAGCCAGTGAAACCAGATCATGCATGTATTTGTGCTGGTTCAGGTGAATTCCTCTTCATGTTCACTGTGCTTCCACACCAAGAGAATAGCTAAGACGCCCGAGATCTTTCATCCGAAATGATTGGTGGAGAATGTCTTGGGTACGTTTTATTACATTATAATCATTATCATTGAACAAGATATCATCAGCATAAACTACAAGTAGGGTATGGCAACGAGAGGACTGTTGCAAGAAAAGAGATGGGTCATGTTTGCTTTGTTGAAACCCTGATTGTAAAATAGTGATCCTGAGTTTTGTAAACCATGCTCGAAGGGCCTGTTTGAGAACATATAAACATATCTTCAGTCTACAAATCAAGTTCTATGAGGATAGATGCAATCCTGGTGGCAGTTTCATAAACACCTCTTCATCCAAATCTCCATTCAAGAATGCATTTTTGGCATCCATTTGAAATGTGGGCCATGAGCGAGAAGCAGCCAATGCAGCTAAGTGTTCAAAAGTTGTCATCGTAGCAACAAGAGCAAAGGTATCATGATAATAAATAGCATATCCTTGCTGATTGCCCATGGCAACCAGATGAGATTTGTATCTTCTAGCAAACCATCAAATTTTAGCTTAACAATGTAAACTCATTTACATCCAATAGCCTTAGGGACAAAAGTAAGAACAAGCTCTCAAGTGTTGTTTGCAACTAAAGCATCTAACTCTTCATCCATAGCCTACTGCCAACAGTCATATTTCTCAGCCTGAGAATTAGTGGGAATGGGAACAATGAACAAGGTAGATAGAAGGAGAGTAGAGGAAAAACCATAGTGATTAGGTGGGTGACAAATATGAGTAGATCGCCTTAAATTTGGAGAACGTGGAGAACTACCAAGAGTTTCAGGTACCAGAATAGTGAGTGGATCGACAGTTCTACGAGGTTTGTCTCTTCGCTTGTAGACCAAATCGGGTTGAATCTTCCAGCGGATGGGGCCGCAAGAGGAACATCATTTAAATGCAGAGCAGAAGATGAAACACTAGGAGACAAGGAAGGGCGGTGAGAATAAATGAAATGATGATCAAAGAAGATGACATTACGAGAAATGCAGACCCTTTTACTTTGAGGATCATAGCATTGAGACCCCTTTTGGTGGACTGCATAACTGAGAAAGACACTTGGCTGCTTGTGCAAAAAGTTTAAGACGTTTTGGAGGAGGTAAATGAACAAAAGAAACACAGCCAAAAGGATGAAGAAGATAGTAATTGGGTTGTTTTTGAAGAAGCTAAACTTGTCAAAGACAATTGATCAAAAACACTGCAGTACTCACCGCTTCATCCCAAAAGGTTGAAGGTACAAATGCATCAAGAAGAAGGGTGCAAATAACATCAAGAATATGGCGATGTTGACATTTAGCGATGCCATTTTGCTGAGGACTATTGAGGGCCAGACTTTTCTGATATAATTTCGGGAAAAAAGAAGATTTCTTATCATCAGCCCTTTTATAGATTTGTACTGTGATTGGCCCCATGACAAAAGAAATCTTTGTTTGAAACCCCTTTTTTAGATCTACACTCTCATTGGTTTCGGATAGAAAAGGACGGTCCTCTATCCTAGGCACTTTTTAAGATTGAACCTGATTGATTGATTATAGAACTATGGATGCCATGAAAAGAGACCTTTCCTAGATTTGATCTCTGATAAAGCCTTCACACAAAAATCTGTTCTGACTGTCCTATGATAGAAAGGTAGGATCTCTATCTAAGGACCTTTTCCAGACCTCGAATCACGTGTTTTGGAAACTTGTGATATTAACTTGGAGTGTGAAATCACGTGTTTGAATGAACAGAATTTTTATCAGACAAATCATCATGCGCGTCAACGGACCAAGTGCCCTGCATCGATGCAGCTTCTATTCTTCTTGAGCTGCTGCGAGCTTGGGAGCTGTGCGTCGACGCAGCTGGGAGGGTGTGTCGACGCATCCTTTGAAGATGCGTCCGAAGTGACGTCTGTGAAGCCTACCCTGTGTCGACCTCCTATAAAACAATGTCGACACAGCTGAAGGTTGTCCCCTGTATGCTGTTGCTGGAGCTAAGTGAGGTCAATGTAGGTTGTGAAAAATATCTCAATGCATCGACGCACTCATTGATGAGCACTTGAATTACCCTTGCTGGAGATGATTTGGAGTCGATGCAATATGACGATGGAGTCGACGCAGCCTTGTTCATTTTGGTTCTTCTCTTGGAGTTGGCGTAGCCTTGAAGATTTGGTTTTACTTTTTCTTTTGTCAAGGCCTTTTCTCATTTGTCATCTTTCAAAATGCTTATTTACTCACATCATTAGCGGAATAAAAGTCCTTCAAAATTCTATGAATATTAGAATTTAAAGATCAATATAGATCTCATCATTAACCAAGAATTTAAACATGAAGCTTCATGAGATGAAATCTTTGCACATAAGAATATTTCATGAGAGACAGCGAAAGAATATGGCATCATGAAACATCATCATTATACACAATGAATCATAGTTTGATCAGTATCAATATTACATTAATTAATCATAGTTGGACATCATCAAAACCAAAACCATTCATGAACCATACATGCATAACACATCATTCTACTTCTTCAAATTCACTTTCATCTATGGAACCCCTGGATTCTCTTTCTCTTCTCTCAAGGCATCACGCTCCCTCCCATCTTCTCTCTTCAGAACCTCCGAATTCCCTCTCTCATTCTCTCACCTTCATTGGGCATCGCGTCCCTTCCTATTCCTTGCTTTTGGAACCTCCAGATTTCTCCCTCCTTCTCCTATCGATTCTCCGAGGGTATCGTGCCCTCCCTTTTCATATCCCCTTAGAACCCCCATATTTCTTCCCTTTCCTCCGATTTATCCTCTTACTTTTCCAAGGCACGGCATCCCTTCCTATTCCCTTCTTTTGGGTTGGAACGTTCTTTTTCTATACCTCTTCCTCGGGCATCGCATCCCTCGGCATTTTCTTCCTCCAGAACCTCTGAATTTTTCCTCCCATGATTCTCATCCACTGCTTCTGGACCCCCTGGATCCACCTCTCTCAATCTACCAATTCCTTCTTCTAATTCCTCCCGATCCCAGGTCCGACCCAACTTCTCCCACCTCAACTACTTTGGGCATTTACCCATTCTCCCACTATTTTCGAGGCTTTAGTCCTCACTTCTCCTTTTGATTCTCTTTTTCTTCTGTAGACCTTTCATGTAATCAGGGTCTTGATGCCTTAGTAAGGGAGCTCTAACCCTCACCTCTTTTCCTTTTCTTCTTATTCGTCCGAGTCTGGTCTGGGCACCACTCCATCTTGTTAAGCCACTTCGAATCTTTACCTCCCTATCTTTTATTTGCTAAACGAGGACTACAACTCCCATGATAATCAAAATCGCCTCTGGAGGCTGCTTCTACAAAGGTCGCAAGGTAATTTGTCTGTGTAAGTGTGCATTTTTATGATGTCATTGTTTGATTCCTTCACGCACGATTTTCAACACGAAATGTCTCTTAACTCGATTAAGAGTGGTAGTTAGGTTTAGTCCTATGTTTTTAAGTTAATGTTAAAAGAGTCTTAGGCTTGCTATTGCACCACCTTGAGTGATGAGAACTCGCACTAGGAGTTTGACATTCTCTCCCTTCTCATCAAGGACAACCCTTAGCTGGGCACCGCATACACTTCACGACGTCCTTAGCTATCTCCCTTGGTAAATACCGTTGCTACTTAGGCCATGCTCAAGGACACGAGATCCTTTTCTCTTCTCTACTAGGCCAAAATATGAGGGTAGAGGTATTCTGAGTAAAACAACCAACCTAAGCATGTCCCGACAAGAGGAAGTCTTAAATAGAGGCAGTCTATTATGACCTTATTCTCAAATTTCAATCTCAATTTTAATGTCTGTCAAGTCCAATGGACAACAAACAAAACAAAAGAAAAGAAATGCCTAGAATCGCATCGTAATCGGCCAACTGCAGCGCATACAACTTCGCTGGCAACTGCCAGTCACTGACGATAACAGCAGAATCTTCCAGGCAAAATGGAGTGGACATGAAATCTCTAGATGGTAACTCAATGAGCAACTCACAGGGTGACTCGGTTGCTGGCTCCCGGAGATGAGCAAGGAAATCCTCGAAAATAAATGAATGCGTAGCACCTGAATCGAATAGAACGCGAGCTAGATGACCAAAAATTGAAATCGTACCTTCTACGAGGTTAGACATGATGGCTTCTGCACGAGTGATGTGAGTAATCCGGCTCCTCAGCTTCCGGCTAGAGGCTGTAGAGGATTGCTGGGAAGAAGCTGGAACTTACAAATAAGATGGCTGAGGTGGAGGTGGTGCAGGAAGATGAAATTGGGCCTGTTGTGGCTGGGTGAACTATAAGAACCGCACTGGAATGGACTTCATCGGGCAATCTCGGACAACGTGACCCGACTGATCACAACAATAATAGACTACCGGCAAGGAACATGGTATACCTGGATGATTGCCACCACACCTCAGACACGATCTCAGCTGACTCACGAAAAACTCTCGGCACTACTGAAAAGGAGGGAAAGACTGCTGGGCAGAATCAGAAGACGCCGATTGCTGTTGTACAAAACCCAAAGATGCTTGACGGTTAAATCACTTCTTAGACTTTCTAAACATCCACCTCGAAGTGCCACTAGAGGTAGGCACAACAGACGGAACTCTAGGCACAGACAGTTGAAAAGACTACTAAAATGGTACAACCGACTGAGCAACACTAGACTGAGAAAACCCTACAGACCTCGCCAAATCAAGCTCAACCGTGACAGCTGCCTGATATGCATCATCCATGACTTTCACATGGGTAGGAAGTAGCGGCACTCTCAATTCTACTTTTAAACCACGGAGAAATTACTTGGTCTTTAAGGCTTCATCAGCGATAACATGCGACGCATACTGACCCAACTCAATGAACTTATTCCGATACTGCAGCACGATCATCTCACCTTGAACCAAATCTAGGAATTGGTACATCTTATCTATTCGAAGACAGGCCAGACTGTAAGTGCGCTCGAAGGTAGTCACAAACTCTGTCCAGGTGATCTGACGAAGTGGTCGGAAATGGAAAGCAACTTTCCACTCCGAACCCCACCACATCAATGCTGCACCCTGAAGTTGAAAAGTAGCAAGCATGACCTTCTCATCCTCCGCGCATTCCATCGATCGGAACACACGCTCAGTTGCCTCAATCCAAATCCTGGCAGCATCCGGATCTGAACGACCTTCATAAGTCGGCGGGTGGAATAGCAGAAATTCCTTGAGTGCTCTACTACGGTCATCGGGTAAGTCATCTTGCAGAGTTGGAGCAGGAACTGGCACGATCAGAGGAGGCCTGCTCGGAGTCGTGGGACGGGTCACACTCTCACTCACAGCGGTGCATGCTTTCACACGGGCTAGAGTCCTACACTCGCAGCAGTGGCCTATGACCATATACGAGCTAAGCAGCTAACTATATTAATCGTGCTGCCAGGGGCATGGTGGATGCTAAGTTTGCTAACACGGTCAGATTGCAGGGGATGCTTATATCTGTGCTCAGATTTACCTATGCTAGAGGGGATGGGGTGATCGTAGGTGCATGGTTGAGGCAGAGCTGACGGTGGAGAGCAATGTCGGCTGGAGGACGGGACGTCGATGTGGATGATGGGGTGGCTCAGGAGATGTTGGCAGAGGGTGGCTCAAGGGATGCAGGCCGATGTCGTTCCCGTGGCTCCTCACAGCTGTGGCTGTGTGGACGCACTTTGCATCATGTAGTTTATCGGGTTATCTTTTATCGGTTTATCAAGTGTGAGGACGTGCCAGCCACCTAGATGACAATGTATTCAGGTTTCGAGACTGGAGTGGTCCAAAACTTACAGTGTGCTCCGTCTGACTAACCAGACGATTGTGAGTATCGAGTCGGGACTAGAGACCTGCCGTACCACAAAGGTCACGGTGTTAATTACATCCCTTTAGAGATGAAAAAATCTCTGATTAATCGCCAAGATAAGGGACCTCATGGCCTGAAAATCGAATTTCACGAAATGAATAAGAGATGTAGTGAAGAAGATCAAGATCCCCTACGCTAGGGTGCAAAAGAGTATTTAAAACCATGTCGGTCACATGTTGACCATCTGTCTGACGTGATTTTATTTTATTATTATTATTTATTTATTTATCTATTAATCTTATTTATTTGTTAGTTATTTATTGATTGGCGTGCTAGTCACATGTGTGACAGATTTATTATGCGCTCGATCTGACAGATCAGACAATCGTGGGTGATCGTGTCAGGACCAAAAGTCTGCCATACCGTAAAGGTTATGACGTTAATTACGCCATTCCTAAGAAGGACAACCCTTGATTAAACGCCAAAATAGGAGGCCTCGGAGGGCGTTTAAAAGACTAACGTGCGTATAAATGATGAGTTTATTTAAGTGCACGGATCAAATCCGGCAGTATCTCCCCTTGGCTTTGACTTGTGCCAAGTAAGGATGGGAGACCGTCCACGCGGTGGCGGGACGAAATCTGAGCAGTGGTGAGGACGTTGTCCCTCGATGTGCGCCTCCGAATAGACGTCTTATCTGGTTAATCTCCCACGAAGAGCATAGCCAAAAGGGGTACGCATTGATGGCGCTTCCTTGGCTTATCGGGGTTTATTCTTGTCAAATCACGATTCCGACAGCATCTCCCCTTACTTTGGGTCGTGCCAAAGAAGGGATAGACCATCACCCACGGAGTGCCGGGGTGACAGCCGGAACGGGAGAGCATTGAGGCTCCTAAACGGTGTAATCACCTTATGGTGACGTTTAATATTCCCCTTTGGAAGTTGTCGGGACACATGCAGAGGCAGAGCCCTCCGAACTTATGGGGTTATATGTGTACGGGCCCGATCCGGGACAACGAAATATAGGGGAGGTCATTCCCCATTAATTTATCTCCTGGGATTCTCAATGAAGGCTCGTGGACATCCCTGGCTGGGTCTACAGAATTGAAGAGGGGTTTAAATGGAGACTATGGAGAGTTCTCGGTGCGGAAGGCTTTGGACTAGTGAGGCTTCTCGGCGCAGCACAGGGTGCCGTGGGTGCGCTGAGCACAAGAGAGGGGGGGGTCTCGGCGCGCCATATTGGCGGGAAGGGAAATGGCAGGCTCTCGGCGCAAAGAAGAGGCTCGACCAAAGGAGCTCCCGGTGCAGGTGGATCTCGGCGCGCGAACCCCCACGCTGTGGGCTGTTCACCGCACCGGGGAGGTTCGGCGCCGACAAGGCCTCAGGAAATTCGGTGCTCTGTTTTGGCAATTTTTGGGATTTTCAGAGAAGCAGGGCTTCAGATATTGATTTGAATGGGGTATAATCAAATTATAGCTTGGCAATCATATGGATAAGCCAGAATCCAAAGGGAATTGGAGGGAAATTGCCCTAGCCATCACGAATTCAATCCCTGGAGATTATTGAATTTCATCATCTTCACCCCGGGAACCAAGAGATTAATGTCTCTGGCCCAGAGGGGTGACTTCGATTGCATCTGAAATCAGATGTCATTGCCATACTGTTGTAGTGAGAAAATCCAGAATCGTGAGAGTGTCGTCAGTGGTGACATTGTAGGTCATTAGTTGCTCCAGAAGCTAGGAGATAGTCTGTCTCCAGCTCTGGAAACTAACTTCCAACCCCCCGAATAGAATAGATGATGTTGAAAACCCGATGGAGAACAATCAATCCGAGCACGATTATATAAATAGATATGGAGAAGACAGCAGAAGGTGGGGGATGATCATTCTTATTTCTATTCTCTTCAGAATAACATCAACGGTGATAGTACATTCATCAGCTAACATACTGGCATAGCTAGGAGAGAAACATAGATGGGGTCGAGAACTAATGTTATTTCTCATAAACTACCAGATAAAAAAAAAAGAAATACATCGATGAGTAGACATCAGAAGGAAGAGAGGGAGGATGGGGGGGAAGGGCGGAGCATTGACTCCACTCCCTCCCCGATGCCCACCTTGAGCTTCTGATCTCTTGAGTCCTCTCTGCCTTAGTCTCTTCTCTCAGATGCGAGGGGAGTATATGGAGGATGGTCTATTCTCTCTGGCTTTTTCTCCTTGATCTCTTCTATTTCCTCTATCTCTCTCCTTTGTTCACGGGGGAGAATGGCATATATATATTTCGTTGCTTGCAATAAACTTGTCGGCGAGCCATTCTCACGTTCCCGGCGTGCCTGAGTGTATGGAGGGGCTCCCGGCGTGCAAGACGGTACTGGGCCGGTCGACTAATCATCTCGGCGCCACCCATCCTTAGGCCCAATTAGGGCTTTTAGTGATGTTTGGGTTAAGTAGCAAGTCTCATTGGGCTTTGACTAGCTCACTGTCTCATTGAGTTGACAAATTCATTATCTAATGACATTGACTGTCTCATCATCTCGTGGTGTTGACTGTCATTGTCTCATAGTTTTGACTGACCCATTATCTCATTGCATTAGCAAATTCTCATCGTCTCATAATGTTGGCTGTTTCATCATCTCATGATGTTGACTGTCTCATGTACTTTGACTTCTTACATTCGTCAGAATCTTCTGAAGGCCGGTCTCATCAGTCAGTTGACTGAACAGTACTTAGTATGGTTTAATCAACACTGTCGTCAGGATGGCGATAATGTCGGATAGCAGCCTGGCCACAGAAGGGCTTCAGCTGGATATGGTGTTGGTATCGATGGCTCTTCGTCAGTTCTGGCTTTGTAAGAGTCTTCTGTATCTTCATTTCTATCTTGATTTTCTCTTGGGGTCTCATCTGGCTTTGTTCATATTTTACATGTCAACACTTCCACCCCTAGCACGGGTTCCCACTCTCAGGCCTCACCTATAAGATATGCGGGCACACTTCTCAGAACGATGTACGATAGGCTGTCTCAACCCTGTAGGATGACCCGCTCCACTTTCCTCACGGTCCACCGTTCCTGTCGGTCGTGAGTCCGAAGGAGCTTCAGGTGGCGAATAAGATGCCCGTCCTTTGGGAAATCTGCAGGATAGACCCCCGTGGCACGATCGAAGCTGAATCCCTTCTCGGCGTTGGCGAGTCTTCGAATATCCAGGCTCTCGGTGTCCGAGCCCGAAGAGTCAGCCAATGCAGCTACCTCTGCGTGGTCCCAGTCCAAGTCCTCCACGTTGAGCCAGGTGACGGCCGGCACTGGAGGCAGCAGAGCACGTCGGACACCGACAGCAGGAGTAGAGGGACCACTTGGAGCAGCCATTTGTCTGTGAAATTACAACAAGCAAAAGTCAGAATAAGCCCAAGACAGAAGAAAAATGGAAGCCATAAAGCATAAGTAATAGTAAACTCTTCACTGGGAAAGAAGGAGGAGGAACATCCCACTACAAGCGCACAATAAACTTGTCATGAATGTGACTGGTACGCCTATACACTAAACCAATAAAATAGTGGAATAAAATAAAAATCCCACACTCGGCCATGTACTGAGCCTGGGATAGTTGCTCGGACAGCGATCGTATCTCTTCTTGACTCACCCGAGCTTGCGACCAGAGCAATGTCGTTTCCTGCCAAAGGACCCCGAGCTCAGAGGAAAGTTGTCTGACCTTCCGGTCGGACTCGGCGCGAGCCCTGGACTGGGCTGCCTCACTTTCCCCCACCGGAGCAAGGTGGTCTATGATCTCGGCTCCTAGCTGAGCCACGAACAGTCCTCCTTCCATGACCCTTTCAAGAAGCATCTGGGAGGAGCAATGTTGGAATTCATCCCAAACGGACGGAGTCATGAGCACTCAACAATGCTCATAAATGGAAGCTTACAGGGCGAATCGCCACTGCCGAGGGCCGGGACTCCTCCCTAGATGAGTCGGCATCGGGACGCCCCCCTCAGAGGTTCCCAAGCTTAGGGCTATGGCCCTTGGCTCGTTCGGGATTCCAGGATCGGCCTCTTCCTCTCTGCGCGCCTCGTGGGGCTCGGCAATGGTCCCCCAACAGAAAGATCGACGATGCCCAACAACGGGCGCCCCGCTTGAAGGCTTCTCACCCGTGCGAGGAACCTTCACCTTCTTCCGCCTGCTCCACTTAGCGATCATGGCCTTCATTGATGCCAACATTAGCTGTTCCTCAGGGTCTTTATGCTTGGACCCCTGTCACTCCGGCTCCCCTTTGAGAACGATCTGCTTGCCCTTGTCTCGGGTAGAGGAGGGGCCTTCGGCGACCAAAGGGGCATCTCGAGCTACCACCCCCACTTGTTTTTCGACTTTAAGTTCTGCAAGCATTTGACGACCCCCGTTAGCGCTGTAAAAAGGCTCTGTAGATCAAAGGCGAACCATCAGGAGAAGGCCTAGCAAAATAATACATGTAACTAAGCCTTCAGAATCCCTACCCCCAGGAAGCATCGGGAGGTGACCATAGCACTAGAAATTGGCCTCGGACATCAGCTCCGCAGTCGACCGCCGATGACCCTGAAGAATCTTAATCTCCTCCTGGATCTCCAAGGCGACCGTCGAATGCTTCGTAGGGAATACGAGTTGATAGTTCGACAAAATGGGGAAATTCCAACTGAAATTTTTGTTGAACCCTACCCAAAAATATTAGGTCTTCCATACGAGGAGTCCCGAGGGGAGAGGGTAACGTAACTCATCCCTCGCCTGGCCTGAAGGAAAAAGAAGCCCTTCCTATCCTGGGTATGCTCCTTCAGCTCATAGAAGGCATGAAATAAGTCGAGATGGCCACTGAACCCACAAAGGGGGGTTCGGATCTGGCGGAGTTTAGACGGATTCTCCCCCACCTTAAGAAAACATTCATAAGATAATAGATCAGGGGCACTACCATAGTCAACAAGAATCCTATCTATGTTACAATGATTTATTGTAGTAGATACAATCAGGGCATCGTCATGCGGGGTGGTCAGCCCTTCAAAGTCTTGGTCTGAAAAGACAATGACCTATGGCTCACTTGGCGGGGCCTTCGGGGGATCGATGGCTTGGCTCGCCCATTTAGCATGACGCTTCCTTCCTCGACTACTATCTCCCCCTGATGCATCTCCTCCAGCGATGACATCGATGTGTACCCCGCAGGGGGTGTTATCAATCTCTTCTGGAGCGCCTCGATCTTCCTTGTGCCCGATGACGAACCGGGATAGGTGTCCCTGACGGACGAGGTGCTCGATCTCATCCTGGAGTAGGTGGCAATCGCCGGTATGATACCCGTGATAGCTATGGAACAGGCAGTGATTTCTGCAATTGCGGCTACTTGGGTTGGTGGAGGAGGCCCGAGCCCTTGATGTCTTCGTAGATTTCGTACACCAGAGTGGTTAATCGAGTGTACCACTCGGACCTTCGGGATGGCTCTTTGTTCTCCCTATCTCGGTTCCACCTCTTCCCTGGGCCCAAGATCGGCTCAGACGCACACTTCTTGTCCCCCTCTTGACTTGAGCCGATTGTGCTACGACACGCGCTGAGAACCTCTTCACACTCAGCATGGCGTAAAGCCAGAGTCGCTAGCACGGCAAGGGTTGAGGGAGGGTGAAGGACAAGTTCACGGTGGAGGTTCTCATCACGGGTGCCTCTGGTCAGTGTAGTTATGGCTGAGGCAACGTCCAGGTGGGGGATCTGTAGGGCTTCTGACTTAAATCGCTTGATATAACCCCGAAGGCTCTCCTCTTGCTCCTGTTTGAGAGCCAACAGCCCCACTACTGACCTTGGGGGGCCACTATCGATGAAACTCTCCTTGAACAGTCGCCCAAATTGCTTGAAGTCTCAGATGGATTCAGGGGTGCGGGCCCAGAACTACACTTGGCGCCTTGGACCAAGGTGGTCACGAAGGCTCGGCACTTGATGGCGTCAGACGCCTGGTGAAGGGTCATCAGAGCATCAAAGCTGTCGAAGTGGTCGGTCGGGTCACCCTGGCTGTCATAAGACTTGAAGGTCGGAATAGAGATTCTGGGAGAAATCTCTGCCTTCAGGATGCAGTCAGAGAACGGGGATTTCTCCTCGTCCTCTGCTGAAGGGGTCTTCTGCAGGGCCCGTAGGGCGCGCTCTTGTTCTGCGAAGCGTCTCTCGAACTCTCGCAGTCGGAGGGACAACTCTAGTTGTCGCAGCGCTGAAGGGCTATTAGGGCTTGCCGGCGGGTTGTCTTGATGTTCCCCGGGGACTTCAGTCTCCGGGTGCGGACGACGCCCCCCATGTTTCACCCTTCTTGGCGTGGAGGAGGCCTCTTGCTCTGGAGGAGGGACTTGCGAAGGTCCTCCTGACCTGTTACGGATAAGCCGCTGCCTTTGGAGAGTGAAGCGGCCTCCGGCGGTTTGCTGGGACGCATCGCCGCGGTGGGGGCTTACTGGGGGGACGCGCGATCTTTCCTCCCTGGCCGCCTGAGTCCTCAAGAGCTCCACGAGGATGTCTAGTTTGGCGTTGAGGGTTTGGAAAGTGTCGGCATTCCGGGTGGGTGGTAGCCCCATGGTCGCGGGCGGAGGTGGCTCATCGGCTGGGGTGCTAGTGTTGGAGGGGGGATTCTGTGTGGCCTGAGAGAGGGCCTCTCGAGGGCCTCTCCCGCTACCCCTACGGCCTTGCCCTTATCGTTGGCAGACCTCCTCCCCATACTCTTTCACACCATACTGGCTCTTTGATCGTTTCCCACAGACGGGGCCAGATGAAGAGGGGCGATCTCGCGCTGGTCCTGAGCTGGAGCAAGTGATCACCGCATTGAGACCTGCAAGGAAGGGAAACGGATCAGGGGGCCCAGGGATGGCTCTCTGGGGGAAAACCCTCCGATGTCTAAGTCAGTAGAGCATTGGTGAAAGCTGGGAGGGGAGGAGGAGGAGGTTGCACGAGATCCCTCTCCACCAAGGTGGTGAGGAAGTTCCTGCTCAGGGAGTTTAAGCCTTACCTTTCGCTGGAGGGAGTCCCAGGTTTAAATGATGTGCCAACTTCATGAGTCCCGTAAGCGAAGGAGTTTGGGCAGGGGTTACGTCCTCGACGTGGGATCTTTACATCCTTATCGTGGGCTCTTTATAGTCTTGAGGACTCTTGGCCTCCCTTATCCTCATAAACTCCTGCTGATAAAGGGCTCTCAATGGCAACATGGATAAGTGATGCAGGACGACTATGAGACTCGACAAGTGGACACGAATCTATGACCTAAACGACAGGACACGACTCACTAGATGACGCGACCAGCAACTGATGACCAAGTCATCACCTAACGTGGCTCCCGAAGGGTATCCCCCCTTCCACCACTATACCCTGCCCAGTTCACAGGCAGCAGCAGAAGCCCAACTTGCAGAGCCTGCCCCAGGGTCATTTGGTGACTTCAGGAGGTATACGATATATCGACGGAAAGCTCTCCCAGTTAGCTTCATAGGCGAGGTGATCTCAACTCAATCCGAGTACAGAGCTGCCTGGGAGAGCCGTTCTCCACAGACTGTGCACAACCAGTCTGACCTGCAACCAGAGGCGACTTTCTGAAGCTCTAGCGACCGCACCCCAGCTCCCCTTGGGGCGCCATTTGGATGGGACGTTCCTCTACCAGTTCTATATCCAACACAGCTGGCAGATCCTTGTTTGGAGTCCTGAGCTGTCCGTTCCAAATTTTCTTCCCTGGGTGCACAGGTCAGTCCACTCAGAACTAGAGCAGACACCCCTCCACTCTACGTCCTCTATCTCCCTACTCCGACCTCCCCTGGTGGCCCTCCAGGTTGGAGATCGAAGATGACTCATAAACGGAGGCGTCCATTTTAGTTCCGCACCATTTCGACGACGGGAGTGATCGTGATGGCACCGCCTTCCTGAGAGTTGATCTCCACAGACTGTGCAGAACCAGTCTGGCTTGCAAGCTGAGGCAGCTTACAGAAGCTCCAACGACCACACCACGGCTCCCCTTGGTGCGCCACTTAGCTGGATGGGAAGCTGGATGGGAGTTCCACCAGTAACCTATCCAACGCAACAAGCAGGGTGCCGATTGAAGCTCGGAGCAGCCCGTTCCAATTTTTCTACCCCAAGGTAGCAGGCCAGGTTAGTCAGGACATGTCCAGACCCTCTCCCACTCTTCTGGACATATCTCTCAGCCCCGGCCTCCTCTAGTGTCCTTCCTAGTCGGAGATCGAAGAAGACTCGACCACGGTCGTCCTCGACTTTGTCCCGCCACGATCGGAATTCAGGAGTAACCTTGACGACTTCAACTAGTTGCTACTGCACCCCAGGATCAGTTTGAGCCAGAGTGCAGAGGTCCAGGTCCTGAGCCCGCCCTGGCCGATGACGACGACGGGGCCACCCACAGAAATTCACAGGCGTACCAGGGTCTGTCAGTGACGTTTTGGCACCAGCCACGGTGACTTCCAAGCTCGGGAGAGTGCGTGGCAGTGTCTACAGCGACCACCTATCTGACAGTTCCAGACCCGGGCAGAACTGTGGGTTCTCTTCTACGTTGGTTTCTTCCCCTCCCCTCGCTTGGCCGGTTGAAGGCCCCTCCCTATGCGGAGGTAGTTTTGGATGTAACTGCAACTAATCCCTGCCCCGAGGTCACCCTCCTGCATAAGGTGTAGTTCATGTATCCTTTAAACAGGGAGAAGCCTCACCGACGTAGTGTGTGGGGAACCCACACTTCCCCGCTCATCCACGTCTCTGAACGGGGGTCGGTTTCTTCAAACCGACCAGGTAAACTTTAAACCCCTGCTCTCACGTCAGTTCTTGTTCATTTCATATCTGTCGAATTACTCCACTGGTAGAGAGAGAGAGCGCTCGTTCCCAGAGCACCTAGCTTTGAGTGGTCACCGTGGAGTTGTGAGTGAGTGAGTGTCCTTGCGCCCCAATTGGCACTCAGCTAGCCCTTTGAGTGAGGGCACCTTACCCTTTGGGAGGGAAAACCATAGCCTTGCTGGCCCTCGACCAACAAGGGTCTTGCCCCACCACCTCTACTCAGCATCACTGAGTCACCACTGGGATCGTATGTGCGACGTTGGTTCGGCGTCTACGTGTTTCTCCACTCTTGCGCCTTGTGCTTGCGAAGTAGGTCCAAGGATCTTCCGTCTCATCGCTGCATTTGCCTTAGTGGTGTCACATCAATTCTGTCCGATGTCAGCATGGCTCTTTCCCTGCACTGTGAAGGTAGAGGTACCGACTGTACTGTCGTGGCCCTTCCGACTAAGGGACCGGTGTTGCATGGTGTGTGTGGGCATGGGTCTTCCGCTGGTTCTAGTTAGGGGTCGAGAGATTCCCTCGAGGGTGTCGATTTTGTGTGTGGCCGTGTGGCCTTGTCCGTGGTTCCATTGGCTAGGATGGACTATCCGACCATGAGGTCGGGGTTGTATAGAGTGCCTATGTGTGTGTTTCCCTTGGTGGACGGTCTTCTGTTGCTAGTCACTATCGTCGTGTCGTGCCGACGTTCTTACTCTGTTGCTTCTGCTATTACTATTCCTACTGCTTTCCTTATTGTCGTTATTTCTGTTGTTGCACTTCTGTTATCACTTTCGTTGTAGTGGGGTTTCGTGGGACCCTTACTGAGCCTATGAGATGAGGCACACCCCCTATTTTTCAGGTGCGGCGTTCTGCTCAGAGTGGGGCACCCCTGTTGGAGGTTCGTTAGTTGCCAACTCACCAGGTTGCCAGGGGTGCCCCCCGGGGCGGTGTACGTTTCTTTTCCCTAACTTTACTTGTGGACTGGACTCTGTAGTTATTTAATTGTTCTAAAATGTAATTTTATTTCAACCAGAACTTTTCCAGATGTGACACACCTCGCCTCCTATTTGGCATACTGGTTGGCGACGTTCGTGGTTCCGCACGGAGAGGACGGTTTGCTGAGAACCAAGCTACTGTGGCCAGCTTGTTTGCTGGCTGAGGGGAGATAGTTGGCCCTGGCTCCTGCTACACTGGCCAACATCTACCAAGGACTAGGAGTTCTGGCAGTGCACTCGGTGCCAATGGAGAGGAGCATACTCCTACCGACCCATTACCTTAGCGTGTGGGTCAGACTGCTGTTTCTGGGACTGGTGACGCGAGGGACTAGTGACGTGAGGGATAGTGATGAACCCGGCTGCACCGCTTTTGTTCAGCTTCCCCGGACAGCCTGACGGGGACACAGAGGTGAAGTTGGAGGGGGCTAGGAGAGCCCTTTGCTACTTGCCTGCCCGGGGCGAAGAGGGATTACCTTTCGACAGTGCCACGAGGGACTCCCACCTTTTTTTGGGACCTTCAGGTGGAGGGGCGACCAGTGCGCACCTTGTTCGGGAGGTGGCAGATGTCGGGCTACGGATGGAGTGAATACGGAGTACCCGATCAGCGGTGCTGACGTTACACCGGTCAGTGACAAGTTCCTTGGAGCTGTACTATCCACACCGATTTGCAAGGAACTTAAGGTACGACCACGGGATCCCACCGAACCGGGAGTTCCCTTTGGCAGGTAGGTAGTACCGAGGCAGGGACACCCACTTACTCGTAGCGGCATGGTGGGACTTCTACAGTCGTCGGGAGCTAGAGCAGTTCTCGATGCCGGGATAGGGACGCCGAGGGAGGTTCGACGTTCACTACGCCAGGTGGTGGTTCGAGCACAGCCACCTATACCGACAGAAGGCCTCTGCAATCTGAAAGGCGAAGAAGAGCCACTTGCTGAGGGAGGATCTGCCTCCTATTGCACTGGATGAGGGGTACCTGAGGACCCGTGTTGCTCGAATCCACCGAGAGATCGAGTGAGTCATGGAGTGGTGGCCCCAGAGTGGCTGAGGTTCAACCTCTGGGAGCCGGAGTAATGGAGGGGCACTGAAGCCCCTGAGACCGGTGCCAGCAGGAGCGGCGGTGAAATGAGGGAAGGTGTCCCGGTCAAGGGCACCTAAGGCCTAGTGGGCCCAGTTCTTGGTCGACTGTGGCTTTCAGAGCAGGGGTTCGCTGGGAGCTCTCGCACGGGAGCTTTACAGATTCAACGATCGACGACTGGCGGCGGCATATCGGCCACGTGATCGGGTCCGCCGGACCGGTGGAGTTCTTGTCCCAGATTGAGTGCGCCCGCACTCTACGGGACATCCGGGAGGCCGTGACGATA
Organism: Amorphophallus titanum; assembly: GCA_024336825.1. Classification (NCBI taxonomy): domain Eukaryota; kingdom Viridiplantae; phylum Streptophyta; class Magnoliopsida; order Alismatales; family Araceae; genus Amorphophallus; species Amorphophallus titanum. The sequence continues at coordinate 72,104,297 of JANBPO010009603.1, forward strand.
GTGGCTCAGGTGCTGGCCCTGAAACCGGAGTAGCTGGTACTCCTGCCACCGACCCCCTTCAAGGCTCCAGGTACGACCTTGTTTGAGACACTCCGTCCCTTTTTCTTTTGTTGCTTTCTGGTCATAACACTGGGACATTGTATAATGTTGTGTCTATTGACCGGTATAGCGGTAGAGGGGGACAACCCCTCCACAAAGCCGAGGTAGAAATGCCCCAGAGTGGAGGCTGCGGTAGTCGAGACTGGCGAGTCTTCTGGAGGACTCGAGGCTGACGGGTAGCTGAGGCAGAGACAGCTCTGGGTAAGTGCCATTGTGCCTCATTTGCTCCTGGTCAATTTAGCCATGGTAGTGGGCTAATCCTTCTCTGATGGGTTTATGTTTTGCAGCCCCTGTGGAGGCTAGGGCGGAGGTGACCTTCTCGCCCCCTCGGGAGGAGGACCCTCCCTATGTGAAGGGAGCTAAGTGTGAGATTGACACGGAGAGTTTTCTCTGACTGATGGATGAGGTGGCACCTAATGTCAAGGCCTTCCCCGACTTTGAGTCGTGGGCAGGTGCGGGAGGAGTCCGTTCAGGTAAGGGCTTGTGATGTTGATTGTGAGCTATGGCTTCACTCATTTCTAGCTGCTGATGTGACCATCTGGCTTGTGCAGAGGAGGCAGAGACTTCGGGGAGCAAGGCCCCGACTGAGGCACTAAGCAGAGAGCCTAGACAAGCGGGAGAGCCAGCACCCACGGTGACTAGCAGTTGTCCAGGTAAGTGTCCGATTACTTTGGATGGAGTCTTCCTATTGCAATTGCATTTGTTGGCTGGTCAGAGTTGTTGACTTGGTCTGAGTTGCTTATCTGGCAGGTGAGGATGCGCCAGCCACCCTGGAGATGATCCAGGAGCTGGTGGATGCTAGCTCGTTAGTGGTCCTGCCATCCTTTGAGGACGAGTCTGGGCAGGAGACCTCCATGCCCCCACCCACCGTTGGGGACACACTTGGTAGGCTACCACATCTATTGGAGAAGCTGCCTCTCCCACCTTTGCCGACCGTGGTGTTGGCTTGCACGGTGGGGCTGGTAGAGTCGTCCAGCATGGGACCCTCAGGTACATAGCTGAGTACTTAGTTATTTCATGGTGGATTACTCTGCTTTACCCACTCATGCTAAGCTTTCATTGGGGGTTGGTTACTTTTCTTGGCTGGAATATAAAAGGCTTTTATTCTACTCTAGATCTGAGCATTTAATGACCCATATCGAAGAAAATCTTGCAGTCTACTCCTTTATTGGCTCAGGTCTTTTCTCAGATTTGACTTCTGTCATAGCTACCTCCAAAAGAATGGTTTAGGTATGGTGATGATGGCTGAGATAATAGTTAGACCGGGGAACTTCCTCCTGACCTTGAAATCCATGTTTCTCTTTACAACTCGACACAATCATTCTCTCTCTTGAGTTCGAGCGAGCACTTCTATTGTTCTCTCTGACCACTCGAACACTTGAGTGAGCACTTGGGCCGACCATTCCAAGCACTTGAGCGAGCACTCATTTTCTCTCTCTTCTCTGTAGCCCTTCTGCTCACCTTCTCTGCTTCCATTTGCTTGGCCTTTCTACTACCTTCTACTTGACACTGCTACAGTAGATCAGACTGCTACAGTGCTTGGGCTGCTACAGTGCTTGGGCAGCTACAGTGGCTCAGACTTCTTCCAGAGCTCGGACTTCTTCAGTAGCCCAGACTTCTTCAAAAGCTCAAACTGCTATAGTGGCTCAGGCTGCTACAGTGCTCAGATTGCTACAGTGCTTGGCCATCTTCAGATGAGCTCAGATAGCTCGGGCGTCTACAGTGCTCGGACTGCTACAGTGGCTCGGCCATCTACAGATGAGCTCAGACTGCTACAGTGCTCGGATTGCTACAGTAGCTCAGATTGCTATAGTATCTCAGATTTGCTACAGTAGCTCGGCCTTCTCCAACTTAAGCTCGGCCTGCTACAATAGCTTGGAGTGCTACAGTAGCTTGGATTTGCTATAGTAGCTTGGCCTTCTCCAACTTTGGCTCGGAGTGCTACCGTAGCTTGGATTACTACAGTAGCTCGGATTTGTTCATGTGCATTCAAATCGAGCTATCTTTCACCGTTGAATGGCTATTCTTCACTGTTGCTTGAACATATGTTGGCCTTCAGAGTTATTTGTCTGCTGAACTCTAGATGTTGCAGATGCTAGATAGAGCCTTGTTAAAAAGGTGTCAACTCCTCGTGTCGACATTCTTCCTCTAGTTGTCCCCAAATAGAACCTTGATAAAAAGGTGTCGACTCTGGATGTCGACTCTTGTTGACACCTTCTTCAATGATGGTGGGCTTGCTCCTTTGGATTTATATCTTGAATTCAACCTTGCTTGGCTTGCTCCTTTTCATGAGGCCATTCTCATGCCTGTGCTGACCTGAAATGCATAACGTTGACTTCATTAAATGCAAGTCAGACTTAACAATGGCTCATAGTTAGAGATCATCAAGACATCATCAAAATAGTAAAAATGAGACATAGTTGGACATCATCAAAACAATAGAATCAAGCATGTTCCACACATGCCCAACTTCTGCACAACATTCTATGCTTCAGCCATAGGGTCAATCATGTATGCAATGTTATGTACGCGGCCTGATGTTGCCAATACTTTGAGCATTGTCAGTAGATATCAGGCAAATCCAGGCGAAGAGCACTGGAAGGTAGTAAAGGGCATCCTTAAGTACTTACGAAGGGCTAAGGATCTTTTTCTGCTTTATGGAGGAGAGGACCTACAGCTTAGAGCTTACACAGACTCTAGTTTCCAGTCAGATTTAGATGACTGTAAATCCATGTCTGGGTTTGTATTCATGTTGAATGGCGTGGCAGTCAGTTGGAGAAGCTCCAAGCAAGATATGACTGCAGACTCGATGACAGAGGCAGAATATATTAATGCGGCTGAAGCTGCCAAGGAAGCCGTCTGGATGAAGAAATTCATCTTGGAACTCGGCGTAGTTCCCGAGATATTGGCTCCCATCCTATTATTTTGTGATAATAATGGGGCCATCGCCTAAGCGGAAGAACCAAGATCTCACCAAAGGTTGAAGCATATTCTGAGGCACTTCCACTTTATTTGGGAGATTGTTGATCATAGAGATGTGATGGTAGAGCATGTACTATCGGAAGACAACATAGCAGATCCACTGACTAAGCCTTTGACACAGATTGTATTTGAGCGCCATCGGAATAAGATGGGCCACAAAGTTATGGGCAATTGGCTGTAGTTCAAATGGGAGATTATTAGTATTGGTGTGCTACAGGCCAATTTAGGGTCGGGTAGACCCAATAGTTGTACGATCTTATTCATTATTAATAAAGTGGTATTTGAGCGTAAATATGTCCCTAGGATATGTGGTTGTAAAGTCAACTCAAGATGAGATCTCGTTCATGAGACTGACTTTACACGGACACATACATTAAACTGTTCCTGGTTGGAGGGTAATCACTTGTAGACTTTGATTACATATTAAACCAGTACACATGATGTGTACGGGACCAGTCTCATGGTCACTGGTGCGGGGCACCAACACATATGTGTAGGTGTACATCCTAGGAGGATGTACACTGAACTGATCCGCTATTGGATCTTCAGATGGTTGATTATACCTAATGTCAACTGAAGATTGACACTTTGGCTACTAAAGCCCTATAATTGCACACCTATTTATGCAAGGACATAAATAAAAATAAAAGTACATAAAAGTAAAAATAAAATGTGGATGCATGGGCTCGATTCCCATCAGACGAGCAGAAGGTCGCAACAGACGAATACCGTCTTCGAGGATTGCCTGGAGGAGCTAATGTCCCGTCGTACTTGATACCAGGGTCATTGCGTGTCGGAGCAAGGACCCTTGGGTAGGAGTAATATCCAGCAGTCCCAAAAAAAGACAGGCCTGCTATTTTCATCAAAGTGGATCGGGCCACCAGTTATGCGACCAGCAGAAGAGGGAGCGACTGCCAGTTAAACAGGCATGCGGCCCTATCGGTTAACTATTCAGGGGCCGTGCCGAGCGAGAGGGGCTAAGCCCCTACCGGTAAATGGTTGCCAAAGGAGATCTTGATGTTCGCTGTGCGACCATAGTACCCGAGGCCAATGTAGCCGCGCTTGAACTCATAGGATAGGCTGAGCATCTAGTCACAGTCAGAGAGGTCGAGCGTACAGAGGAGAGATGGAGGGCACGTTCACCCACGCGTGCTCGGAGGTAGAGGGCACATTCGCCCATGCGTGCTCGGAGGGGAGGCCAGCACTCGCCCATGTGTGCTCGGAGGCAAGAGGGCATGTTCACCCACCCGTGCTTGGAGGCGATGGGCACGTCTACCCATGCGTGCTCGGATGAGCAGCATGCTCGGAGGGGAGACAGAGGAGCTCACCCTCTTGTGCTCGGAGGAGGAGGGCATGCTCACCCATGCGTGCTCGGAGTCAGAGGCATGTTCGCCCGCACATGCTCGAAGGCTAAGGCGTGCTCGCCCATGTGTGCTCGGAGGCAGAGGGCATGCTCATCCACACGTGCTCAGAGTCAGAGGCATGTTCGCCCACGCATGCTCGGAGGCGTAGGCATGTTCACCCACGTGTGCTCGGAGGTGGAGGCGTGCTCGCCCATGTGTGCTCGGAGGTGGAAGGCATGCTCGCCTATGCATGCTCGAAGTCAGAGGCTTGTTCGCCCACACGTGCTCTGAGGCGAAGGCGTGCTCACCCATGTGTGCTCGGAGGAAGAGGGCATGCTCGCCCACACGTGCTCAAAGTCGGAGGCATGTTCGCCCACGTGTGCTCAGAGGCAGAGGCATGTTTGCCCATGTGTGCTCAAAGGCGGAGAGTATGCTCGTCCAGGCATGCTCGGAGTCAGAGGCATGTTTGCCCTCATGTGCTCAGAGGCAGAGGCATGTTCGACCATGCGTTCTCAAAAGTGGAGGCGTGCTCACCCATGCGTGCTCTGCTCGGGGGGCATGTTCGTCCATGCATGCTCAGAGGTGGAGGGCACGTTCGCCTACATGTGCTCATATGAGCGGCGTGCTCGGAGGGAATACGGAGGCATTCGCCCTCTTGTGCTCAGGTGACCAGGCAATGTGTTCGGAGGGGAGACTGACGCTCACCCTTGTGTGCTCGGGCATCGTGCTCGGCCCACGAGACATGGCTCTTGAAGCCAATTGCAGCTTGGGTTGAGCACTCCCAGCTCATCTCATGATTATTTCTCTTATGGGAATTCAGGACACGGTAAGCACTAAGCAACACTCCGTGACCCCAGAAGATAAATGGGGTCTATAAAACCACTCCAGGACCTTTCCGTCAACAATTACCACACAACTATAGTCCTCTATTCATACCCAACGCCCCTGGTCACAATTAAGGGTATGGTCATATTGTCAAACCCTTCTTATCTATGACCTGATGAATGTACTCTGAGTCCCAATGGAAAACTCATTTTCCATTGAACTATCTACCTTGGCCAAGGATTTAATCGAGTACCATTCATAGGGTATTCTCTCTCATGCTATATCTGAGAGTGAATGATCCACTATTGTCACTCAATTTCCTTCGCATGTATTCCGCTGTATCCGAATACCTAAGCATCCAGGACTTATGGATAAAGTCCCTTTGCCAAGAATCAAAATACAGAAGTCCTCATGCAAGATATCTTTGGTGACTCATGTCGAAGGACCAACTGTGCAACTGTGACTGAAGAATCTCTTGGTTGATAGTTAGATATAATTATCATCCAAAGATTGTTGATCGGATCAGTTCAGTGAACCCTATTCTCGTAATGGGCACCTATACATATATCTTAATGTCTCCACACCAGTGACTGTGAGATCAGTCACCCTCATCATATGAGAGAATATCATGTGCACTGGTCTATCCAAATTCTTTGATGTCCTATCTCAAAGATCTTATGACCAAGAATATTTAGAACGCATACATCTAGAAGGTTGATCTCACTATCATAGTCTCATTATGATTCAACCTTCATAGCATGCGTTCAAGGACTTCGTCACGTCAAGCGATAATATGCATAAATAAGTAAGACATAATGAAGGAATTTTCATAAATACAAATGAGAATATATAAGAAATAATGTCATCACTTCACAAGTGATTGGCATACACTTCTTTCATTCTCAGGGAGACTCTGCTAGAATTTTGACAAAATTTTTAGTCTTGGCAATACTTTTCTGATTTTGCTTATTTTCTTTGGCATCTTTTGATGCAGATACGATGGCATCCGATTCTTCTTCTTCATCTTCTAGCGTTGTAATAACTTGGGGGAATGTTGATTCTTTGGATAGAGGCCACGATCAGCTGGCCATGGTTGTGGAGTCATCTGATTCAGACACCAATACAGTGGGCACCGGTCGTCTACTAATCATTGGGAGTGACTCTTTCAAGTATGATCGCCACGACGGGTACAGAATAGACTACCTCGAAGACAAGCATCTGATGTCTTTCCTGAGGCGGTTCAACCTTCAGGGGAAGCGGTATCTATTTCTCTTTCAGAAAGCTGAGTAGGTGCTACTTACTGAACACGATAGTTTGATGGACTTCATCATGTGGGAGAGACCCATTTACTTGCTAGGCGAGCCCCGGAAGTGGGGTGCGGTGCTTGGGCTCCAGGAGTTGACTCCGCAAGACGGGCTGCTGACTAGAGCCCCCAAATTCATCCTAGCCTGGTGGAATTAAACTGCAGGCCGTGTCGACTGGGACAAACCATCTTTTAGCTTGTTCTTAGCCACGTGGAAGTGGGGGTACCGGGAAGAGCCATTCTTGCTGGACTGCTTAGCAGTTCGATTCAAGCATCAGATTTCTGTGGGGTGGTTTACTGACTTGAAGGCCACTGACGCCCACGCATTCAGAGCCAGAGCAGTGGAGTTCAATGATTATGTTTTACAGAATTATGCCCCGATCTTGATTAAAGCCGGCATATATCATAGTGTATATGCATCGAGATACCACTATCCCATCTCCAAGGGTCTGTGCTACAGTATGATCAAGGTGTTCTACCTAGAGTACAACACCTTCTACACCTCAGAAGGAGAGACACCACTGGACCTTCGGAGTCTCTCTCAATTAAGCGGCCTCCCGATCGATGGTGAGCCGTATTAAGAGGTCTGTTGGCTGGACTGGCTGAAAGATCAAACAGACGGCGAGGGTCGATATCTGACTGATTTTGCCTATCGTTATTTGATGAAGGCATATCGTATGCTCTGTCGATCTTCATACGATACCCATAAAGCACGCAAGCCTGGGGAGGAGAGGCGCATGAGGATGGGCACTTCGCTCCAATATTTCTTCAACGGGGAGTGAAAATATGAAGACTTCCCCTCGGTAGCGCCGACTCATGTCAAGCGGAAGAAGAGGGTTCAGCGACAGGCCGCTTTCCCACCCGCATTGAAAGAAGGGCAGCAAGGAGGCCCCAATCCTGTCGGTGTTGATGCAGTCACTCATTGTGCTGCATATTTGACTTATTGGATTTGTTCCTTCACTCTCCCACAAGGTGACGAGAGCGTGATCAGGGCCAAGGCCATCTATCCTGCTTGTTTGATGGCTTGGGGCACGAAGCTTTCACTCTGCCCGGTGGCATTGTGCTTGATATACAAGATGCTGGGAGACTTGCACCGATTCTGCCTCCCTAGGAATCTACAGATGATTGGTCCACTGTACTTCTTTAATGCTTGGGTTTGCACATTGTTCTGAGAAGCTGCTCATCGGGGGCTATAATTAGCACAGCTCGTTCCGAGGTGATAGAATTTGCCAGTGCTGAACTGACCCAGACAGCAGACCAACTTTTTGCCATTCGGGGAAAGCTGACCAAGGTCCCCATAGACGCGCCTAGAGTTTTGCATTTCTGGAGTTTGGAAACCCACTCAAACCCATTGGTGAACAAGATGTGAGAGTGCCATTTTTATGAGATAGAAGAATATGTTCATACCATTTCTAGTGCCAAGTGCACAAGGCCAATTCTGGAGCTGGAGTTAGTTGATTGGGCATTGGCAATAAGACCAAGCGTCCTGGTTTTCTGCAAGAGCGGCATCGTATGGCTGGAACCCTACTACCCATTCCGATTCAATCAGAATTATGGTTATGACCAGCATATCCCTCCATCTTCCACCTAGTTTGCACTACCGAACAGGGCCCGGGCCGGCCAGGAAGCTACCGACGAGGCTCGCGTATGGTGGGACTATTTTCATCATCGAGAGGCAGCCTCGTTCAGGGTCCTGGCTCCTGCTCGCTTCCCCTGTGTAACTCCAGAGTACATCCGATGGTGGAATGCACGGACGGGATTCTACTGAAATTTTCGCCGGGAGTGTTGGGACATTGCAAAAAGGAGATTTTTGGACTCCCAGTCGGTGCCAGCTTTGGATATCGATCCTTCTTATTTAAAGAAGTTGAAATGTTTGACTAACACCGAAGTGATGGCCTATCTGGAGGCCCGAAAGGTTGCGAAGCGTCGTTCGCCCAGGGTTGAACCGAAGCTGCCGAAAAATAGCAAGGACAGATTCATGAAGATGCTTCAAGGGCTATGCTGCGTAAGCAACGAGCGGGTAGTCCTTCAACAGCTTCCTTTGCCAGTAGAGGAGCCCACCCCTTCTATAGCTAAATGGCGTCTTGAGAGCCCGGGTCCACAGAAACACCATCACCAGAAATCACGTGCCCCAGAAAGTGCACCTCTCAGAGCCAGAACTCGCACTTGCTGATCTTGGCATACAACTGGTGATCGCACAGGGTCTACAACACAATCCTCAAATGATGCACATGCTCCTCAGCAGACCGCGAATACATAAGGATGTTGCCACGAACACGACCACAAACTTGTCCAAGTACGGATGGAACACCCTATGCATCAAATCCATAAATGTTGCGGGGGCATTGGTGAGCACAAATGGCATCACCAAAAACTCTTAATGCCCATACCTCGAACGGAACGCGGTCTTCTCAACATCAGACTCTCAAATCCGCACCTGATAATAACTCGATCTCAAATCGATCCTTGAAAACACCTGGGCTGACTGAAGCTAATGAAAGAAGTCATCAATCCGAGGTAACAGATACTTGTTCTTAACAGTCGCCTGGTTCAACCGCCAGTAGTTAATGCACAGCCTCAAACTACCATCCTTCTTCTTCATGAATAACACAGGCGCACCCCACGGGGAATAACTAGGATGAATGTACCCATTCGCAAGTAGCTCCTACAACTGCACCTTCAACTCTCGCAGCTCCACAGGCGCCATATGATAAGGGGCCTTCGACATAGGCGCCATACCCGGAACCACCTCGATCACGAAATCGATCTCTCACTGCGGTAGCAACCCTGGTAGTTCCTCGGGAAAAACATCAGAAAACTCGCACACAATCAGAATGTCCTCCACATCCAGACACTACCGATCGACCAAAATCACAGAAGCGAGAAAACCCTGGCAACCAGCATCAAGCAATCGATGACCCCTAATAGCCAAAATAAGCAAGCAGGAAGAGGAAGATCGGATACCTTGGAAATAGAAGGTGGGTCCATGAAGCTGCTGGAAGTAGACCTTCTTCGAGCCGCAATCCACCAAGGCATGATGGGCCTCAAGCCAATCCATGCCCAAAATCACATCAAAGTCCAGGAGCAGTAACGCGTAAAGTCTGGCTGGTAAGTTCCTCCCTTCCACCCAAACAGGCTCCTTCTCAAAGCAATACGGGGTGATCATAAAGTCACCGATAGGCAACTCTACCGCCAAATCATAGGACATCTCAGCCACAGGGTCCTCCACGCTCTAAGCAAAATCCTCCGAAATGAACGAATGAGAAGCCCCCGAATCAAACACAACACGAGCCGCACAACCCAAAATCAAAAGAGTACCTTCCACCAACTACGATGCCTCAGCCTCCGCTCTGGTCATATGAGTAACTCTACCTCTGGATCTCTGCCTCCCTACAGTGGCTGACCGAGTCAACTAAGGAAACTACTCCTACTGCTGGTACTACTGCGGCTGTGATGATAACTGCTAGGGCCGATACTGCTACTACTGTTGAAACTCGGGCGATTGACGCGGTCTCTGTGGACAATCACGTGCCATATGCCCTGGCTGGTCACACCTGAAGCAAATCACGGGTGCCAAACATTGCCTGCCTGGATGAGAACTGCCACACCTCGGACATCCACCCCGAGAACCACTCACCGAACCCTGGCGTTGAAAAGACACAAGCTACTGAACACTACCCTCTGACTGCTGCTTCAGCTCCTTAGGACCCCGACGCCTCCTACCAAAACAAGCTTTCTTAAGCAGCTTCTTGAGCTTCGAACCAGGGGATGACGACTCTGATGCCAAAGCCATAGACTGAGCTACCCCTGAACCTCCTGCTGAGAGCTGGACAGTACTTTGCTGCTGCACGTCCATCGGGTGACTAAGACCTGCCTACGCTTGACCTGCACTGCCCTGCCCTTGAACCTTCTGTGAATCTCTCTCCAGTGCCACTGCTACCTTGCAAGCTGCATCCAGGTTAGCCAGACCCGATGCAAGAAGGGGATGCCTCAACTCTGACCTCAGACCTCCCACAAACTGCTCAGTCTTCACTTCCTCATCCGCCATAATGTGAGACGCATAATGGCCTAGCTCGATAAACCTGGATCGATACTGCATCACTGACATATCACCCTGGGTCAACTCCAAGAACTCGTGCAGCCTCTGCGACCTAATGAAAGACGGACAGAAAGCACGCTCGAAAGTCGTGACGAACTCCTGCCACATGATCTGCCGAAGAGGATGAGACTGGAACGTTGCTCCCCACTCTGACGTCCACCAAGATTGGGCTGATCCCTGCAACCGATGCGTGGCCAACACCACCTTCTCCTCCTCAGCACACTCCATCGCACTGAAGATCCTCTCCAAATCATCCAGCCACTCCTTGGTCACCTCTAGATCTGGCTTCCCACTGAAAGGAGGCGGTTGGAACTGTAAGAACTCCTTCAATACCCGACCATGACCTCCCCGAGTCGTCAAACCCTCGCCAGCTTCTCCTCCCTACTGCTGCTAAAGAACATACTGAAACATACCTCGGAAGAAATCCTCTGTTCCAGGAGCCCGCACACCCCCAGCTACATCCTCCGAAATCATAGCTTTGCTCGATCCCAGAGCAAGATACCCTTTTCGGGTGTTGGTGATGCTGAAATTCTGGGACCCAAGGCGGCGCCTGTCTTGGGTGTTAATATAGCTGACCCGGGGCTGGGAGCCCTTCTCAGGTGTTGCTGGAGCTGGGACCCAGGGTCGGAAGCCCATCTTGGGTGTTGAGATAGGCCTTTCCCGAAGAGGAAAACCTTTGTTGGGAATTGGCATTGCTGGATCGTAGGGGTAAAAGACCCCACCGTAGAGCTGGCAAGCCAGGGGCCCAATGCGGAGAGTTTGCATTTGTGATTGACCTTGATGAGACCTGGGGTTGTGTGCCTGAGCCAGGTGTTGGGGAGCCTCAAACTTGGGGTTGAAAGCCCGTATTGAGTGTTGGCTCGTCCGACATTCAGGCCGAGAGGCCCAAATAGCATGCCAGGAGGCCTTGCCCCTAAGGTAGGAGACCCGTGCTGGGGCAGGCTTGGCTGGGACTCAGAGCTGAGAGCCCGAGTGAGGTGCTGAGGAGCTTGGAACCCTGGGGTCAATGACCGTAGGGGTCTCTGTTGTTGGAGAAGCAGAGGGGCCAACTGCCTGCATGGGCAGTCACCGAACTGGGCTGCTCGTCAGCTACGACAATGGTGCCAGAGGATCAGGGTGAGCCAAAGGTCGAGGCAGCGTTGTCGAACACAATTGCCATTACCAACCGTACGTGCCCGAAATGGATGGCGATGACGATCGGACCGTTGGTCACTATCAGCTCTGGTTTGTTGTTGCTGTTGCTGGTGCCAGTTGGTCACTTGATGACGACCGGTTGCATGTTGCAGTCTGGACAGGGGGACCTCCTCTTCCTCTCCAATAAGAAAAGGAGAGGGCATTGCGGTGCACACTTGGTGGGTGTGACTCTTCTTCGGCAGAAAGAAGAAAGGTCAGAGACATCCCACCGGGCATGCCATCCTTGTTTGTGACCGCAGGGAATTTCCCTTTATGGTACTTTTCCTCACGACGAGAGTGTACACTCGCCTTTTATGGAAGGCCAAGATAGCTCGACTTAGTACGCGGGAATTCCAGGGGTAGTGAAATGGAGGTGGAAAGAATGATAGGAATGGACTGGAGGGAGTGGCCTATGGTTAATAGTTCTGGAAAACTGGAACATGGATGGCTGAATGGAATGCGAGCATGCCAGTCGATTTCTTGACGATCACCTGTGGAACCAAATGTTTAACTGGGGATGCGTCGCCGGGATGCGGCACGTGAGCTCAGGAGACGGGTGACACGTGGAGAGAAGGAGGTTCCATAGGTACGAGTGTGCAGGCGATTGTAGGGAGTCGTGTACGGGACGTCTTTCCCCACTGACCGCAAGCGATCAGTGTTTATTTTACGTCGGGCAGAGCCCGAACACCTTTGATTCTACTACCAAAGAAGAGAGTCAGGGACCCTAGGAGCAGCGACGTCGGGAGGGCTTAGTTCATGGAATAGCGATAGGGCAACAGCAACAGAATGGGGATAACTGGGGATAGAGAGACTGGTCCCAGTGAGGAGGGGGGGCCACTCCCTAACTGGATTACATGACTTAGATGCCGTGAAGGACATTTATATGGGCGCATGAGAGCCCGATTACAAGTGCTTGCAAGCCACGGGACAATTCCGTCACTTGTGATATTCCCCGGGTCATTGCGTTATTGTGTGGGTAATTTTGCATTCACATGTAGTGTCCGTAAGAGTACCAGTGACTGAGCTGGGTGTCACCCGAGGGGCACCACAATGTCTTCCTGTCATGAGACAATGTCGAGGTCAGAGTAGTAGGGTGCTGTAGGCACCATTCTGCTGGAGCAGTAGGGCTTCACCAAGGCCGAGGTGACCAAATGACGTAGGTGCCACTTGTCGCTGGAGTGGCCGGGCACTGTTGGCACTTGAGTGGTTGAACGGCGTGAGCATCGCCATGACTGGAGTGACCAAAAGCCATTGAGCTCAAGATTTTCGGGTGCTGTGGGCCCTGGTGAAACTAGAGTTGTTAAGCGATCGGGCATTGCGAATCTCGTTGTGATTGTTGTAGTTGGAAGTCGAGCGCCCGGGGCGCCATTGTGACTGAGGCAGCTAAGTAGTCGGGCGCAATGGGCCCCGATGTGGCTAGAAGTTGGGTGCCGTGGCCACCATTGTGACTGAGGTTGTTGAGTGGTCGGGTGCCGGGGCCCCCAATATGGCTGGAGTGGTTGACAGTCGAGTGCCGGGGGCACCGTTGTGACTGGTGTGGCTGGCAGTCAGGTGCCGGGGGCACCGTAGTGACTGGAGTGGCTGGCAGTCGTGTGCCGGGGGCACCGTAGTGACTGGAGTGGCTGGCAGTCGAGTGCCGAGGGCACCATTGTGACTGAAGTTGATGGCAGTCGGGTGCCGGGGGCAACGTTGTGACTAGAGCGACAAGCAGTCGGGTGTTGGGGGCACCGTTGTGACTGTAGTTGATGATAGTCGGGTGCCGGGGGCACCGTTGTGACTGGAGTGGCTGGCAGTCGGGTGCCAAGTGTCACATAATGTGTGTGAACCAGAAAAAAATAGAAAAACTAAAAAAATCACCAAAACAACAAAAATATCACTCTGCCAGTCTGTCGCTATCCCCGGTGCCCTCGGGTCGCTTCGACGATGGCTCCATAGCACTGTGCTCCTCTTCGTCCTTCGGGCATCTTCTCTCTGCCTCCTCATTCCTCCGGTGGGTGGAGGAGCTAGCCAGGATGTTGCCCACCGACGCGCTCGGTGCCGCGCTCTGTGAGCCTCCTACTGCGCCACTCCGTGACGTAGTCCGCTCGGGTGCCCGGCCCATCAGCCGAATGGTCCGCTCCATCATCCGAAGCTCAATCTTCAATTCAAAAATCTTGAGCCGTGCCTCACGAGCCTCAATCCGGTATCGCTCAATGTTCGCTGCCTCCCCACTCAGTCGGGTCACCTCGCCGCTCAGTCGGGTCACCTCCCCCTGGAGACGGTCGACCTCTCCCCGGAGACGAGGCACCTCGGCCGCTTTCGCCAAAGCTGCAGCTAGGTCCTTTGCCTACACATTGCATTGCATATTGGTTAGTTTAAAAACATGCATAATCACGAAGCATTTTTAGGAAAGTTTAGTTTCTTACCCGCTCCGCGAGGGTAGCCTCGGCCTCCTCAGCTCGGGCTACGGCCTGTGTAAACTTCGCGTCCCTCTCAGCTCGTCCCCCGGCTGGCTGTGAGGAGGAGGATGGCACATCTGGACCGGTCCTCTGGGCTCCCTTGGCCCACTGCATTTTTAAGAGGTCAGTTAGGTTTTCATAAAGCATTTTAGTGTTTAAGCCTAGAAAACTCACCAGAAGCTCTAAGGTTGCTCAGTACTCATCCCGCTGCTGCACGGTGGCGTGGAGGAGTCCCTCGAGCTCGGCTATGCGACCTTGTGGGTCCAGCTGCATTTAGAGAGCGAGTGTCATGCATTCATTCATTCATATAGGAAAAGTCAAGTTTAGCATTTTCATACCGGTCGTCGGGCCCCACGGTAAACCTGGCTAACGTGCCGGCGGGTGAAGGCCTTCAGATACGCCTCATCGCTGTCCGCCCGTTCCATCACGGCCTTGCCTTTGTGTTTCCAATCTTGAACGTACTTTCTGGCCCGGCTGCTCCAGTCAATGTCACTGCCAATCCCTTTGGCAGACTTGCCTGGATGCTCATCGTGACGATGCGGGAACCTCACCGCTGGCTGGTGCACTCCCCGTGTCCTCATAATTAGCCGGTAATCAAGGGGCTCGATTACGTTGATGCAGTGTAGCCAAACATCCCGTCCCCGGTAAGCCAGGGAGGCCTCGACCCATGGCTGCCCCATATGGTCCTCGTCCCGATACGATGTCCAACGCACCTGAAAGGGCCATTCATTTGTCAGTATATAGCATTCATGCATATAGCATTCATATAAGCATTCATATAAGAAAAGCATGTAGGAGCATATAGAAGAGCATGTAGGAAGTCGGGCTATTTACTGATGCATGTGGGAACGAGTCGAGATCCTCTTGGATCACTCGAGTTGACCGCTGGATCAACCCTACGCTCCAGGCAACGTTCCACCGCCTCACGATGGGAAACCTCCTCGGGTAGAACTCAACTCCTCGACCAATCCCCGACAGATAGAGAAAAGCCCAAAACTACATTTATAAGAAGAAGTCAGCATTTTAGTCAACTAAAAGCATGTTAGAAGCATAATAGAAAGAATAGAAAGGCATTAGGGCATTTTTACCTGCAAGAAGGGCGAGAAGCCCGAGCATGGTCACTTAGTCGGTGGCACTGAGTGAATGGAATAGGAAAGCCAGCATTGTTGCTCCCCACGTGTACTTCTGCACTCGACTCAGGTCGGACAGTAGGGGAAGGAGCTGGCAACTCATCACGTTGGCTCGTGTCGCGAACAATAGCTTCCCAAACAGTAGCATCAGGAAGCGTCTAAGGATCATGTCTCCTTCCGGTCCTGGCTCTGCCGCCACACTCGGACGAGCCTGCTTGACACTAGGTCAATGTGCTGCTCTAGTAACTCTCCGACTGTTGCTACTGCTCGCTAGAGTCCCAAGCTTTCCTGGAGCACTGACCGTGATAATTGGGACGACGGATGCCCCGGCCTCATCAGATCCAGGCCGAGAAGCTCCTAGGCCAGCTCTCGGTAATCGACGTACGCCCACCCGGTCACCACCTTGCCATGCACCCGCAAGCCGCTGATCCGGGCCATATCATCCAATGTCAGAATCATGTGCCCCCACGGGAATATGAAGGCTCGGCTCACTGGGTCCCATCTCTCGTGTAGAGCCAGCAGGAGGGCTGTGTCCACTCGAGCCACCTCAATGCTCAGGACTTCCCCGAAGCCCATCACTGCCAAGCGTTCCCGCTGATACTCCGACAACGCAAGATAGACTGCCCGGACTTGTAGCCATGTAATCCATGTCCGTCTCTTACCCTGCACAATTAAGTCATAGGATTAGTCATAAAGTCATAAGCATTGCATTTATAATAATCAAACCGCATCAACCTTCTTGACCAGAATGCATATATGCATAGACCTATTTTTCTAAATGCATGAATATGCATCGACCTGATGTTCTATGCTTTGGGAGATGCATTGACCTTATTATGAGCAGAGACAAATCATCATAGTGTTGCCAATGTCAATCAATTCATCACATTTTTTCCAACATCAAAACTAGAGGGAACACAACACAGATCTCCAGAAGAAATTCCTCGACTGTTTCCAGACGGTCGAGCGTATGATCTCCTTGGTCGAGCTCTGTTCTCTCCGGTAGAAGAAGGGTGAGTGTGCCCTTGACTTTATCAAAAAATGGTGAGACCTCAGCATGTGGTGCATCAATCCGCCAGTCCAAGAGGACGCCATCACCATATGCCACTGAGGCTTGGCAAACGAGGTCAACGAAAAGCTCCTCGGCACCAACATCAAAGGCTTCGACCAGCTCAACTCAACCGTCGCCAAAATAGAGATGTTCTTCACCGACAACCCGAGCTACTGTTCAGCTAAGGGTAAATAGATGTGAGAGCGCCAACCCGGTATGGAGGTGAACATCATTGAGTTCAGCCTTACCGCCAAAGCCAACAAGGAGGCCGAGTCAAGCGGCTTCGATAAGAAACTAGCTGATAAGCCCGCTGCTCTTTCCTTCTCAAAGCATATGAAGACACCCTTCTCCTTTAAGAAGGAATATATGAAGATGGCCTTCGACCTCTACATGACTTAGAATATTATCGAGCTGTCAGAAGCTCGCAAGTCAGATGATGTCTAGAAAGTCGATGATCCTAGCCACTGCCCATATCACTAGATGCTGGGTCATCAACTTGAGGATTGCTACGTCTTCAAGACCCAGGCATAGAAGTTGATTCGAGACGGCCTCATTCAAAAGAAGAGTAGTCTCATCGATCTCCCGCAGCCACAAACGTGGTCTAGGCCAGCCAAGGCAGTGCGTGTGGTTCACTATTCAGCTAACGTGATTGACATGATGGCTGCATTCTCTCTCTTTGATGTCGAAGCAAGGGAGCCCAGCACCAACCATGGAGAGCATTTACTGTGGTGTCCGGGGTGGAGACCCTGGCATGATCGCATACCCCTCTCCTTTCCAAAAGAAAGGACTAGGCCGCTCTTCGATGTCCTTGTCAAGAGGGGGCAAATTATGCCCAGTGACCCATCGGCAGACTACACTTAATGGGACTTCAATCATCCCCAGTACTACCCTTTGCACTCTAGAATTTGCCACGTGATCGAATCCTGCGATGAAGTGCAATACTTAATCCACGAATAGATCCAGTGGGAGCAAATCGATGCCGAGGGAAACTCTATAGCACTCCTGAGGCTTTGACAAGCCGTTGAAGAAATCATGAGCATCACCAGAAGGGCACGAAAGCAACTAGACCCTCCTCAAGCAAATGGGCACGGGCTGCCTTATCAACACACCCTAGAATGGATCGAGTTTTGAATTGATAATCGAGAAGCTCTTGAGTGCTTGCGAAGGTGCAGAGAGTGGGATACCAGTCAGGAGGCTAAGCTGAGTGATTTCTCGGTAAATGTCATCCATCCTCCCACCACCCCAGCTCCTCCAGACATCCAGGCATCGACAACCAGCCGGCAAGCCCCTGCCACTTTAGCCATGCAATGGCGGCCCTAGCAAGAGCTGGAGTCTCTTCCATTCTCCAAGGAGGATACCACCAGGGTACTCCGAGTCTTTCTCGGCTGAGAGTATGTCCTAGTAAGCGAGATGGTGGTGGGCACCCCAAGTTCCTCCTGCTCCCCCATACCCTACCTCTATCTCTGATATTAGGAGATAGGAAGGGGAAGCAAAAGTAGGGTGACGTTCTAGCTCGATCGTGTCATATCTCCTCGATCGGTGAGCCATTGGGTCCTCTTCACATGCCCTGCAACTCAACCCAGATAACAAAGAAGACATCTTCAGAGCCTTCACTGACTCTGGCTCGTAAGCCAGCCCCCCTATCACGGGGATCAATCGACACGCGAAGTCAGGGTAACTACTTGGAGCAGTAGTATCCTGCTGCACTTTTGGCCGTCAACAGATCTTATTCCTAGCTAGATCACAAAGGCAAGGCTAAGGAGCAAGACGCCAAGCACGTCTCCCAGCCTACATCTCAACAAATGACTCTGCCACTATGGGTAAGGCATCAAATCACGCATACGTCTTCGGACTCTGGCCCCAGTGTGCCAGCTCATCAGGAGATACCTGCTTCGCCATCACGGGTAAGGCATCATACCAAGCATACGTCTCCAGATGCCAGCTCTAGTATGCCAGCTTACCATAGACCTCTTTTGCCACCATGGGTAAGGTAGCAAACTATGCACACGTCTTTGGACGCTAGTCCCAGCATTCTGGCATACCAGGAGTTACCCCCCGAGGTCATCAAGTAGGCAATCAATGCCACCTTCCAAATACAACAAGCGAAAGGTGCCTGGATTGAAATTTGGCCAAGGAAAAGCCAACAACCTCACTCTGCTAAGGCATTAGCTCGGAGATATCCTCATGGGGATCTACTGACCCCGGCTCCAACACCTCCCCATCCTACTCCCCTAGGGGTGGCCATCACTAAGAAATAGAAGAAAAATAGGAGGAAGAACTTCAAGAGGTGGCTCAAGAAGCAAGCCGAGCAAGCAGTCGCCTTACAATCTCCAGCCGAGCCGACACCTCTCCAAAGGCTACAGCGGCTCATTGATGACCTGGAGGAATATATCCCTCCTCGCCTTACCAGAGCGGTCCCACTCGATATTTATATCCCGTGGGAAGAAATACAGAAGCGAGCTTGCATCAGAAGCTGGGTCCAAGACATGATCCAGAAGATCAAGAATGGCGAATGGCTCCTCATCGCAAAAGAGCTCTCCTCATTCTATAAAGACAAGGAGATCACAATAGAGCAGCTAGTAGAAATGCTTCTTGGCTGTGCCTACAATATGGTGGCTATTCCACCCCCGGACAACATCAACGCTTCTCAGCGAGGTGAGCAAGTGGCCTCACAAACTAGACAAGGGACTACTGTCCCACTCAGGCTTTGGCCAGCTACAAAATACATAGGTCACACCCGAGGTCGTGGCCGAGGATGGGATAGAGGGTGTGGAAGGATCCCTGAGTCACCTCTCCACCCATCCACCTTCAACCCAGAGTGAATTATCCTCTTTCGAGGGGAGGAATCTGCCCCCATTCTGGAGGTAGAAATTCGAAAAGGACCCAACATTTTAGATACTTCCAACATGGAGGATATCACTGCTAGCATCCCAGTCCCTGCATCGGCTCCGTCCTCTTCCGTAGAACAAGCAAGACCGTCCAGTAATGACAAGCCAGCTCACCAGCCACTCCCAGAAGAGCCATCATTGGCGCCCCTGTTCCAAGAATCCATAGGCCCGATCCCAGCGTCAAAGGCAAGGTAGTGTAACCTCCCGATGAGGGGCAGTGCGACAGCCCACAGAAAGCTCAGCCTGATATACTACCATCATTGGAGGATGCTCAAGCTCCAGCTAATCGAAAAGTCCTCCACCCGATGAAGCGGTTTCCCGCCAGCATCACAATCTGGGAAGGCATCGCTTGGAGTAAAGAGTTAAGAGAAGCACTTATTAAGATACTCCAAGAGCCAGAAGCCTATGAAGCACATGCAGCAGAAATGAAGGCTGCCACATATGAAGCCTTCGCTGCCACTATCACTTTCAGGGAGAAAGACATGTTGCTTTCCCCTCCATGTCATAGCCGCCCTCTCTATAGGAGGGGGAAAATCAATGGGCATGAGGTAAATCGAATCCTAGTGGACACCGGTGCCGTTGTCTATATCATGCCGCTAAATACATTCAAGACTCTATATCTGACCCCATACCTCCAAAAAGTTTAGGCAGTCAAGATATCTAGCTTCAACCAAGACACTGAGGATGTCCTCGGCTGAGTGGATGTCGACCTGGTGCTTAATGGTTTCGCCTCCAAGATGACCTTCTACATCATCGATGCCAACACATCCTATAATGTGCTACTCGGTAGGCCCTGGATGCATGAAAACTCGGTCGTCCCATCAACTCTCCATCAATGCATCAAGTATCCCAAGGGTGGGGAACATCACACAGACTTCGCAGACCAGTCTCCATTCACTCCAATGGACTGCAATCTTTCCGATGCTGAACTTTATTTTGGGGGAATCAGTCCATACCCCGTAATCAAGAGCAAAAGCAATGGCTGGCTCTCCGAGGAAGACGAGGATGACCTCTTCTTCATTGATGAGGAGAAGACCAAGCTTCATCAGCTTTACCTCAACTCCAAGTGAACCCCAGATCATCCCGAGAGGTGCAAAATCATCTTTGAGGCTAATCTCATTAGTCAAGCCATTGATAAAAGCATATGCTTGCTGCCAGAATGCATACAGCTCCCATGTGTGTCGAAAAAGCACAAAGTTGAGCCACTGACAACATTTGTCATTACCTACAAAAGCTCCTTGAGAAAATGGTTTGAATTGCTCGATCTCTCTCAAATTTGTAGTTGCATTACAGTTTATCTATATTGAGATTGAAAGGCTCACTCTCTTGACGAGAGTCTAGGAGATTGCTCCTTTTATCCATATTCATGCAATATGACAAATTTGAGTTTCCATGCTTGAACCATTTATGAAATGGGAGATTCAATGGTAGTTGAAATGAAGACTTTTGAAATATTCCAAAGTTTGGATATAATGTAATTCTTCCATGTGCAGGTCAAAAGATTCACTCAAACTATAAGATGCAAGGTATGTGCTTTTCTCATTAAGTCTGCTTCAAGAATGACAAAGTGCAAATCTTTGTAATGCAGGTTCCTTAATGCCCACAAACCTTTGTAATCATGGTAAGAATTAAATTAAGAATATATTTCCATGTGGGTAAGTTGGGTTTAGCTTATTTGGCTACTTAATTGTTCTTTGTTAAGTGAGCTTCATGATGCATCATCCTCACTTTGACTCACATTCCTTCTTGTTAAATCTGATTTGATTTGTGGCTTAATGAACCCTCATGCATGACATTGAATTGTATTTAAACCAGGTTGATTGATGTTTGAGGGGTGTTAATGTTCTTGGGTTTAATTGACTGCATTATGTAGTCTTCTGCATTGACACTACAAGAGTCAACCTATGGGGTCGACTCTTGGTCGCCTGGGGCCTATTTTCATGAAAACAGAACCCCCGATAAAAAGTGTTGACCCCAAGGGTCGACACATTCTACCTAGCTCCTGATTTTGTACTCAGGACAGAACAAGGTGGAAAAAGTGTCAACCCAGTGGGTCGACACTTTTTGCCTGGGTTTTGTTTTATGTGTTTTTGGCAGAACCCGTCAATATGAGTGTCGACCCTTGTAGGTCAAAAAAATTAGTTAAAATCACAATTAACCAACAAAAAAATCTCGTTTTATTTTACAATCATTCAAACAAAATAGTTCCGGCTTTAAAAATAGAGCAGTAAGTGTGACTCCATCCTGAGAAACTCAGATGCTATTTCTCCCACGCATATAAGGTACATGAATGGACTGCATGATTGTGCATTACAGGTCCAACATGCAACCTAAAAATGTGCATTTTCTGCACAAAAGAGCGAGAAACCGAGATGAACACACAAGAAGAAATCAACGACCGAATTCTGAAGATGTGTAGACTGTATTTGCATCACAATTCCTAGAGTTCAAAACAGGATGCCCTCAAAACCCCTCTTCCCCTGGCCCATCCTTGGGCTTCTCATTGAGATCAAAATCGTGCAGCGTGCCCGATGCCATCTCCGCTCTCCCCTTCGTTGCTGAGGCAATAGCATCTTGATTAGCGCCAGAACCATGCCGCTTTGCGTTCCCCTCCGCAGATGCATCGGAAGTACTCTCAGGATTCGAGCCATGGCGCGTCTGCGCAATTTCCTCGAACACCGGCGCTGCAGAAGCTCCAACCTCCGGAAATCGCTGCCTTACGCACACCTGTGCCGACGTCCCAGCACCTGGGTCTCCATCGCCCGGCCCACACCTCTGCGTCGTTATCTCCTTGGGCGATTCGGAAGAAGAGCTTCCGGAGCCCGGCAGAAGAAGCCGCTGGGAGTTCTCCTTCGGCGGCGTCGCTGCGGCGGCGGCGGCGGCAGCAGCGGCGGAGCTCTCGTGGCCGTTCCAGTGCTTCCTCTTGTGCCCGCCCAGCGCCTGCCCGGTGGGGAACACCATGTCGCACTTGTCGCAGGGGTGCTCAGCAAAGGCCAGCGCCGGCGACTGCTCCGTGCTGGGCGGGGGAGCGGCGGCATCGGCGTCGTTGCCCGTGCTTTCTTCCTCTTGGGCGATCTTCTCCTTCTTGTGGCTGGCCCTGTGGCCACCCAGGGCTTGGTGGGTGGGGAAGCATTTGTTGCATATGGTGCACCTGTACTGACTCCTCGGAGCCGGCCGGTGTTCTTGCAACGTCTCCTGATCTTTCATCTTTCTCTTACCCTTCTTCTGCTCCTGTTCTTCGGAGTCGCCGTTAATATCATTGTTTACAGTCTCCGGCTGCTCCAGATCCTCACAGCTCTCCATGATTCCTAATTCAAGCTCGGCATCTGCAGGATTAGACGAGAACCCATCATCAGAACCAGCTTCTCTTTCTTCGACACTCTCATTCGTCGACGTCTGTAGCTCCACACGGTCATGATTGTAACCTCCCTCCGCTATGTGCAGTAGGCTGCACACGGCAGTGGTCATAGGATCCTCGTCCAGGAAACAGACGCTGCGGACGGGGCTGTGGTGTTTGGTGCCCTTTCGGCCTCTCTTCTGGGTGGTCGACCAACTCCACAGAGAAGAAGTTGCAGGGCCTGGCAAGGGAGGAGGGTCCTTGTTGTCGAAGTTCTTGGACTGCGACGAGCCCGGCGGCGCCGCGATCCTTGCACCCGCCGGGGGCATGCTCCCCCTCCAGTCCCTGTCCGGGTGGCACCGCATGTGGCCGTACAGCGACTTCCTCGACGGGAAGGTCTTCCTGCAGAGGAAGCACGTCGTGGGATCGCTGGCTTTCCCAGATGCATCTGCTTCAACTATTCCTCGCTCTTCTTCTTGCTGCTGCCGTTGTTCTTGCTCTTGGTCTTCTTGGTCATTATCGTCGTCGTATTCTTCTCGATTTTTTTGGTCTTCTACTTGTGCTTCTGTAGTTACTGCCCTAACTCCTGATTCTTCTCTTCCTTCCCCTTGTTCAAACGCATCTATCCTCTTCTGCTCTTCTTCTATTACTTTTCGTGGAGGTTTGAACTTAATTAACGTCATGGGTCCGAGCCTGCGAACCCTCGATCTCACAACAGGAGCCGACCTCTCGCCTTGCGAAGAAACCCCAGTAGTGCACCTGCTCCCGCCCACTAGCTCCCTCTTGCTCCTCGCAGACGTAACGCCCCTCCTCAACACCCTCCACCAGGTTCTTGGGTCGCTCCTCACGACGCTCGCCCCGCAGCTTGTGGAAGCAGATCCGGCGCCGCGGTAGCCGCCGCCACGTCCATCATCTCCAGTTAGCCGGAGCCGCCGCGGCTCCACCCTCGAGCAGCAGTGGAAGCTGCACAGGTTCGCGTCCACCCCGCCTCGTGCCGCCGGCGCCTCGCTGCTCCTTCCTCACCACGACAGCGCTGATGCGGGTTCTCTTCCTGCCGCCGCACCCCAGGAGGAGGTCGCCCTGGTCGTCCGCTGTAATACCCTAGAGAGAGGGAGAAAGAGAGAGAGTTACGTGAAGGGGTAGGAGAATCTTGGGAGGGCGACGGTATGTATGCAGACCAAAAACGGGAACCGATGCCTCTCCCTCTCTCTCTCTCTCTCTCTCACTTGCCTTCACCGATGCCTTCGATCTGGTTGGTCCATCTCAGTCGCCTCCGTTTAATTGCTATTGGGTTGGTCGCCCCCCCTCTGCAAGCTCTGTTCTACACCATGGTCGTATGATCGCGAGCACGTCTACTCCTCCAATGTCTGCGCTTAGGGTTCAGCCTCTACCCCTTGGCCTTGGGCCTCTCCAAGCCCCTTTGTCCTCCTCCTTGATCCCCTCCATCGTCATCTTGCCTCCTTCAATGGTGCCGTCCAGCTCCCATGGTTGACATGTTGTTGGCCACCCATGCACGCCATCTCCTTCAAAAGTCACTTCTTTTGGTTGTTCCACTGCCTTTGTGCTGCCCACGCTTGCAGCGTCCACCCCCCTCCCTCCGTTAGTCGCTCGCCTAGACCCCCCTGCTGGACCCCAGTTGGCTGCAGTGGATGAACGCTCCCTCGCTCCGACGGCCGTGTCGCCTCCTCCGACTGTCCCTACGTCATCTTTACGGTTGGACGTAGGCCCACCTATGACTGTTTCTCCTTCACCAGCCTCTGCTCCCCTCTCGCTTAGCATGACTGCAGCTGGCGGTGGTTTCCACTCCCTGGATCCCTGGGTCTAGTGGTGGTGTCAGCCTCGTAGAATGCGTTGCTGCTTGCGGGTCCGCTCCCGCCTGCTATGCTTGTCACTGTCTCCGGGGTGGCTACTGCCCCTGCCATTTTGCCTATTACTGGTCGACCGTCTACTAAGGCCACCCTCTCTGCTGCTCATGCCCCACTGCCAGCCAAGTCGCCATAGGGCCCTGCTACTCGGGTGGTTACGACGGGTGGGGGTGGGGGTGGCCGTCAGATGTTGGACCCCTCTGCTCCTCCCTCCTTGGCTATTGTTGGCCCTCCTTTTGCCCAGGTCATCTTCAACTCCTTCACCCGCCCTTCTCTCCCTCTGTCCATCCACACCCCCGCCTCCATCAACTTCGGTGAACTCACTGTCATCTTCTCCTAGGAAGAGATCCTCATCTCCTGCCGACTGCTGGAGTACGCGATTATAGCTCGGATGCCCAGAGGCTGCCCACCATTCTTGGATATCTAGGCTCATCTTACCCAGCGATTCCACTTCAAGGAAGACTTCTTCCTCAGCGCTCTGGACAATCGCCACCTACTTCTGCGATTCCAGAACAAAGAGGACTACCTGCTAGTCCTACTAAAAGAGACCCTGTTCGTCAAGGGCCGGCCATTCCCTTTCTTCAAATGGACCATCAAGTTCTGCATTGAGGAGGACTCGCCTGTCATTCTAGTTTGGGTAGAGATGCCCAATCTCCCTATGAACTTTTACAATGATCCCATGCTATTTTCCATCGCAAGGAACATTGGCACCCCTCTAAAGGTCAATAAGAACTCGCTCTGTTTGACTCGATCGGCTGTCGCTTGGGTATGCATCCAGATGGACGTGTCGAAGAAACCACCATCAAGGGTTTGGATCAAAGCTGGATCCTGGCACTTTTGGCAACCTTTGGTCTACCCAGGCCTTCCCCACTTCTGCTCTGACTGTCGGCGGCTGGGACACCCTGCTTCCAAGTGCAAGCATCTACCTGCTGATGGGTCTGCCAACCTTGCCCGGGAGGCCTCGCGTGCTCCTACCCCTGCTACCCAGCTTTCTGTTCAAGTTGGCCCTGTGGCCCGTGCCACCCCCCGCCTCAAGAGTGTTTCGCTTCCTATCCCCCTGTTGCTCCCTCTGGCGTGGATGCCTTCGCACCTGCTTACCCACCCTTCTCTAAGTCGCCGTGCACTGAGGATGCTACAGCCACTCCAGCATTGCCAGCCAAGCTAGTCGTCTCCCGTGCGCCTCAGTTGCCTCCATGCTTGGCAGCTCCTTCTGCCTCACTGTCTCCTTCTGCCTCCATTGGCATCCATCCGCAAGGCAAGGCGCCTTTGGCCACTACTGCTGGGCCCATGCCCTGCCCTTCTCCTCTATGTGTTCCAGCTACTTTAGGGGGTGACCCCTCCCCTCCCGCTCTCTGCCATCTAGCAGTAGGTGTTCCTCAGGCCGGTGCTGGGGTCCTGCATGGCCCTATTGGTTTGCAGGGAGCTCTTGCTCCTCTGCCAGCTATGCCCGATGCCGCGACTGTCTCTCATGTTGCTTCCCCCTTGATTATCACTCCACCGTCAGGACCTGATCCCCATGCTCCTCTCCTGCCTCCTGATCGTGGTGCCTGATAACCACTAAGCTCGTCGTCAAAAGTCGTGTCACAATTTTAATGTAAACTGCACTCACTCACTAAAGAGATATAAATTTCAAGTAAAGTGGTAAGAACGGGTCGATCCCACGGAGAAGAAAATTTCTTTTTGAAAGAAGTTGGAAAATCCTTATGTTTTGAAATCCAAATATTGAGTGAGTTTAAACTAATGGAAAGGAAAGTTGCATGACCTTGAGACTAAAAATAAATTTAACTAAAGAATATGAGAGGGTTGAGAATAGAATTTGGAAGGAGATAGAAAGAGAAAATAAATAACAATTACACAAAAATTAACTTTTATTACTAAAGAAGAGTACAACTCTATGAAAACTAAAATTACCCCAGAGTGGACCGTTTAGCTTTTGGCTTGTGGCCCAAGGTGGACCGCCTTTAGCTTGGATGGTCCAGGGAGGACCGCCTCCTAGCTTTCGAGATTTTTGCACCGTTTGAGTGTTGGGTTGGACCCCGGTCGACCCGGTTGTGACCCAGTGGTCGACCTTTGGTCTCATAAGTGTCCCAGGCACCCCGTGAGTTTCGTGTCCATGTTTTGGGGTGTTTGGAGGTACCGTGTTATCTCGTTTAGTGTGCCCATGAGTTTAAGAGTCTAGGTAACTCCATGTGTTCTAGGTCATTGTGTTTCGCTTGATCGAGTCATCGTATATCGGTGTGAGTGCAGTGAGATTTCACCCACACGTCGTGAGTTTCTTCGGAAGGTGGTTTCCGAGAGGGCCATGCGTAAGGCCTTGGACTACGAGTCCAGTCACCCAGCCTGGGGCTGGAGGTTTCCTACTTTTCGCTGGGATTGGGAATCGACTTGGTAGCTTGTGAGCTGCCTTAGGAATCATGCTTCTGTGTTTTCTGCATGGGCCGTTTGTGTGGTCTGTGGACTGTGAGTCCCATTCACCCAGCTTGGGGCTAGATGTTTTCTTTGTTCCTTTTTTGGGGGAATGGTCTCAGCAGCCGTGAACTACCTGTGAGTCATCATGCCGAGGTTTCTGACCCTAGGGTTAGGGCAGATTGACGGTATGGCGTCGTTCGATGAAACGGTCTTGGCCCCGAGTCTCGTGACTCAAGGACCGTTGGATGTAGTGAGTCTAGAGGACTATCCAGAGTCTAGTGGCTCAGCGCCACTTGGTTCTTTGTGACTTTCGCACAGGGTGCGCACGTGATTCTTGGAGATTCTCCTCGGAGAGTGGTCACATCAGTGACTCTTCACTAGTCATTGCCTTCCGACACGCGTGTGGTCCTACCAGTGAGTGGTGGCGAGGCTACCCGAGAGAGACGGCTTTAGGCTGGTTGCCATGGGCCTCCTACTGTGGCGGCTCGAGTCCGGGCCAGACGGAAGAATCAGCTAGAGGGCCTGACATAGCACAGTCAGTTAGTGTGTGCACACGTGGTCGAGGACTTTGGATGCGTGCTGACGAGCATGACCCCTACTAGACCCTTGTCAGTGTTACTTGTGTGAGTGACTCGATTTTTGTAATGACCCAAGATCTGGATAGTGGGAGGAGCCCGATACCAATCGAATCCTAGCCCGCCGCCCGCGAGTCGGGGGACTCGGAAGGGCTAAAAAGGAGTGTGGAGGCACAAATAAATAGGAAATAAAGCATGACAACAAACATAAACAACTAACAAAAGCTACAACAAAGTCCAGTACAAAGAAAAGTACAACCTAAAGCAGTAAAAATGTACCACATGCCAAGTGAGAACTCGGCCCGACAAGCTGGCAACAAGGACCTCCACACAACACTCTCGAGCCTCGAGGAAGAATCACCGCCTCAAGGAAGAATCACCGCACCTGAAAAGTAGGGGTGCGTCTTCAAAATAGAGACTCAGTAGGGATCACGTAGAACCCAACCGAGAAAACGACTGCGAAAAGGAAAGATACATTAGCTAAGCAACTACAGAGCGGAAGAGGAAGCTACGCTAGCTACACTACAACAGTAGAAACAGCAAACCGGTGGCCGGTCAAAACTCGGCACTACAGCTACTCCTACTGACAACAAAAGGAAAACCCCGGTCTCTCAACCAGGAATCGGACCTGTCTAACACCAGACCTACCGAGGAAATGCTCCCGGCAACCCTGCCATGGAAGACTGAGTACACAGGCATAACCAACCGGAACCACCCAGTTCTGCATAGGCACGATGAAGTCTCGGTAACCCCACCAAGCACCTCTGGCCACAACCTCTGGAAAACACACTAGAACGCTCCAGAAGCCACGTCTCACAGACGGGGAACAGAACCCAAAGCACAGGAGAGTCACGTCACATGTGACAGGAGTAACCGCAACTCCAACACTAGTCTCTAGGTGCAAAAACACACACACACACACACGCCACGGTGAAGCAACCGGAACCCAACGGTCAACATGACCAAAGCAAATAGCTGCTCTCTATCCAGAACAGGAGTACCTCCCCGTAGAAGAACGACCGGATGCATCCATTGACGTCTTACACCGCGTCACAAGTGTCTAACTGCAACACCCCGGGCGCGAGACTCAGACACACTCAAGTAACACCACAAAGCAAGTGACTAGCTGGGGTCACGCTCATCAGCGTGCATCCACTGTCCCCAACCATGTCTGCACACACAGACCACACGTCCTAGGTCTAACCTCTGACTAGTTTTCCCCCGCAACCAGACTCTGGCATGGATGAGGGGACCAGATGGAAACTAGTCTAAAAATCGTCTCTCAGGGTAAGCCTCTCCACCTACTCCCAGGTGGGACCACAAGTGTGTAAGCAGGCTACAACTAGTGGAGGGTCGCTGAGAGAGAAGCTCCAAGAACCATACACGCACACACACAGCGCGAGAGCCGAGAGGAACCATTACCACTATACTTGTATTTAAAAATCATTTAAGTGAGTGAGTGCGGTATTATAAATTTTAAAATTTATGTGGCACGACTTTATCAACGACAGGTTGTGCGCATCAGTAAGGCAGCCCGTGCCTATTTTCCTCGAGAGGATCAGGCCGCTCTAGTACATTTCTGGCAGTGCTCAGGGTTTCTACAACAAGTTGCCACAGTCGAACAAGTGCCATCGAATTCTCTTCGGCGTCGATCTGCTCCCACCAGTTCCTTGATGAGGTATTGGACTTCCTCACAGGACTCGATCACGTGGTAGATTTGTGCATGAAAGGGACAATACTGGGGGTGATTAAAGTCCCTTTGAGTGTAGTCTGCCGGTGGATTGTGAGGCAAGATTTACGCCCACTCGACGAGGACGTCGAAGAGTCATCGGGTTCTTTCCCTGGGGAAGGAGAGGGCTCTGCGATCATGCTAGGGCCGCCACCCTGGATACCAGATCAAACGATCTCTCTGGTTGGTGTTGGGCTCTTCCGATTCATCATCAGAAAGAGAGAATGCCACCATTATGTGGATCACATTGGCTGGGTGCTGAACCACACGTGCTACTTTGCCTAGTCTGGACCACGTATGTGGCTGTGGAGGATCGATGAGACCACTTTTCATTTGAATCAGGCTGTCTCGGATCAGCTTCTGTGCCTAGGTCTTGAAGATGTAGCAGTCATCCAGGGAATGACCCAGCATGCGGTGGTATAGGTAGTAGTTGGGATCGTCAGTTTTCTGGGCTTCGTTCGACTTGTGGACTTCAAGCAAATCGACGATCCTCTGAGCCATGTAGAGGTCGAAGAGCATCTTCGTATGTTCGTTCTTGAAGGAGAAGGGCGTTTTCATATGCTCTGAGAAGGAGAGGGTAGCCGGCTTATCAGCTGGCCTTTTGTTGGAGTCACTTATTCCGGCTCCCTTGTTGGCTTTAGTGGTGGGCGTGAATTCAATGATGTTCACCTCCTTGCCAGACTGGCATTCCCACGTCTGCTTACCCTTTGCTACAGCGTAGCTTGGGTTGTCGCCGAAGAACATTTCTATCTCGACAACTGCCAAGTTGAGCTGGTCGAAGCCCTTGACATTGGTGCCGAGAAGTTTTTCGCTAACCTCGACTGCCAAGCCTCGACGACGGATAGTGATGGCATCCGCCTAGACTGGTGGATTGACACACCTCATGCTGAGGTCTCGCCATTTCTTGATGAAGTCAAGGGTGCTCTCGCCCTTCTTCTGTCGGAGGGAGCAAAGCTCAGCTAAGGAGACTTTTCGCTCAGCCGTTTGGAAACGGTCGAGGAACTTCTTCTGGAGATCTGCCCAGTCAATGACGGAATTGGGCTTGAGGTAGGAATACCACTGGAAGGTCGTTCCCGTAAGTGAGGTGGTGAAGTAGCGGAGGAGGTAAGACTCGTCCAATGCGAGCTCGCCCATGGCCATAATGTAGTAGGCCAGATGCTCATGCGGAGACCCCTGTCCGTCAAATTTTTGTAGCTTCGGCGGTGTTGACACCCGTTTTATGACCAATTAGTCAGGTCGTCTCCTTACTCCTTTTTAATGATGCTCCGAGTTGTTCACCCTTGTCGAGTCTTCTTGGGCAAGTTAGAAGTCTCTTTCATGGGCCATTACCTTCCTTGGTTGAGTCTTGTCCTTGTTTTGTTGCTAGGCAAGCACTTCCGGCTCATTTATCGCCCTCTTGTGACATAACGTATTCTAAATGGCACGTTATAAGGAACATAACGCACCTCACAAGGTCTGTTATAGTACACTCATCGTCTGTCTCATTTAGCGTCTCATATAGCATCTTTACGGTTTAACGGGCCTGCACCTACCCATTATAAGTAATATAACGCCCTCATGGTGATCCGTTATAGTCTTCTCATCACCGTCTCTTCTTCTGTCTCAGTTAGCATCTTTGTTGTTTAACGGATTTATGTTCCTCCGTCATCCATCACATAGCACATATACGATGGTCCGTTATATACCCCCTAAGGTCGGGTCTATCACCACCTCCACCAACTTCCTTGTTGTTCCAGCCTCGTCTGCCTGGATGTCTTCATGAACATGACGGACTGCCTTCCACCTGTTATAGTCTCACAATAATGCCCTTGTTCATAGCCGTTATGCTTTCCAGAGTCCTAAGCTCGAACGTCTCGCCTGTTGTTCTTATCTTTTGTGGATAAGGTCACATGACGGACTGACGCAGGCACGTTATGTTCATATGGCGGTCTATCACGGATGCGTTATGTCACACGGAGGAGTTTTAGCAGAACTGTTCTTCTCTGCAGCTCCGTGGATGGATTTCAGAGGTTGTTATCTTGATTTCTCTCCCAAATCTGATCCTTAGAATCTTCTGTTGGTTTCTATGGACTCTTGGGAGCATTATCTTCAAGAGTTTGTCCTCAATCCTCCTACTTTTTAGTTGTTCTCTCTCCAACTCGCCCCAAGACTTGGAGGGTCTATAAATAGAACCCTTGTCTCTTAGCGGGTAAGTCTGCTTGAGTGAAGTCACCGTTCCGCGCATTGCTTACTTGCTAGGTCCGAGGGTCTTCGATCTTGTGGCTATCACCCCCAAGGTGGTGTCACATCACAATCATACCTCGGGAACAGACCATCCCTACGCTCCCTACTACTAATCGCTTCAGCCTCCTGCGGTAAATGGGAGAGGATAAAGTGGAACTCAGAGAAGCAAGCGCCCCGGCAGCAGCCCGTGGGCACCCGCACTAGTCTAATGCACAAGCTCCCAAGTTTCATCAGAGGAACAACGACAGGGGATACCAGCAACTCAATTTGAGAAGAATCTCGGTCACCCCAGAAGAAGCTCAAGTTGTTTGGAGGGCGGACATCAGAAACCCCCTCCGATTGTTCAGGCGAGGCGTCAGACAAGACACAGTCAATTCTACAATGACACCATTTGACGATGCCCAGCCATCCAGTGTCTCTCGCCTGAGTAGGCTGAAATAAAGATGCGCTGGTTCTAGGTCCCGCTAGCACCCGACCCTGAGGTCTCCTCGGGTTGATCCCCCAACGGAGGCTCCACTGCAATGGACCTCGGTCCTTGACAGATTGGGGGCACCCGTCCACCCTGATAAGCATTCCCAGAGGAAGCGGATGGTCCAGTTCATTAATGACGCAGTTAGGGTGTTCGCGTGTTATGCTACTGGGCATTAGCCTGACACCTAGTCCGATGACCTGAACCAGCCTTTGGCTCAGCTCAGGAGGCCTCGTCACCAGACTCAGCCTCCGACTCTGGCAGGACACGTTGGCACTTTTCTCAGACCTAAGGCATCAGAATGAGCAGAAGAAGTTCCAGTCGAGGATCGTACCGCTCCTGTCAATGCGGAACCGGTAAACAATGATCCTCCAGCAAATGAAGTTCAAGAGGTAACTCTTGAGACTCTCATGAAGGAGAACCAGCACTTGAAGGCCCTCCTGCAAGATCTCCTTCATGAACTAGACCTTCACCCTCAGCCACTTGCTAGGACTCTGGCTGAAGCACAGGCCCCACCAACTGGGCACAATGGTGCCAACACCTCAACGACGGTTGCCCGAACCCCGATAGCAACTAGGTTCGGCACGCCCCCAGTCGAAGCTCAACCACGAGCATCTAACATTCCAGTGCCAGAAAACCTTATGACACAGCGCCAGATGATCGAGCAGATTGTCGAGACAAAGCTCGCCCAGTATGGGGAGGGGGTTGCAACTATAGATCTCTACAGTGTCCCCTACCCGCTGCATCACCAGCTCAAGAAGCTCCCTCCAGAGTACACCAAGCCTCCGAAGCTGCAGAAGTTTGATAGGCAAGGGTCTCCACATGACCACTTGGCCTATTACATCACGGCCATGGGTGAGCTAGCGTTGGATGAGTCATATCTCCTCCGCTACTTTTCCACCTCACTTACGGAAATGGCCTTCCAATGGTATTTCCGCCTGAAGCCCAACTTAGTCATCGACTGGGCGGATCTCCAAAAGAAATTCCTTGACCGTTTCCAAATGGCCAAGTGAAAGATCTCCCTAGCCGAGCTCTGCTCTCTCCGACAAAAGAAGGGCGAGAGCGCCCTCGACTTCATCAAGAAATGATGAGACCTCAGCATGAGGTATCAAACC
The DNA here is from genome assembly GCA_024336825.1 of Amorphophallus titanum. NCBI lineage: Eukaryota > Viridiplantae > Streptophyta > Magnoliopsida > Alismatales > Araceae > Amorphophallus > Amorphophallus titanum. The sequence continues at coordinate 72,137,350 of JANBPO010009603.1, forward strand.
GCCAGTCTAAGAAGATGCCATCACCATATGTTGTCGAGGCTTGGCAGTTGAGGTCAGTGAAAAGCTCCTCGGCACCAACATCAAAGGCTTCAACCAGCTCAATTCGGTAGTTGCCGAAATAGAGATGTTCTTCGCTGACTACCCGAGCTACACTTTAGCAAAGGGTAAACAGACACGAGAATGCCAGCTCAGAAAGGAGGTGAATATTATTGAGTTCACCCTCGCTGCTAAAGCCAGGAAGGAGGTTGAGTCGAGCAGCTCTGATAAGAAGCCAGTGGACAACCCGACCGCTCCTTCCTTCTCAGAGCGTATGAAGACACCCTTCTCCTTCAAGAAGGAGCACACGAAGATCCTCTTCGACCTCTGCATGGCCCAGAAAATTATCGAGCTCCCAAAAGCTCATAAGCCAGATGAGGCCCAGAAAACTAATGACCCCAGCTATTGCCCATATCACCACATGTTGGGTCACTGAATTGAAGATTGCTATGTATTCAAGACTCAGGCATAGAAGTTGATCCGAGATGGCCTCATGATGCGGGACGGGATGCGACTCGGTACCAATTTAGACTTGAACCTGGGACTCTAGGTGACAATGTGACCAAATTGAGGACACGACTATCAAAGACACGACCAACTTAACACAAGCTCGCTACTAGTCCCTAGCAAGAGAAGCGTGCGGATCTGCGCGGTTGAGAAGCTGGCAGTGAGTCAAGGGTATTCGACTCTTTCACATGCTCAGATCGAGTCACGGGGCGGGTTATGCACTCACTCACTCTCGCAGTGATGGTAAAATTGAACTAGCTAATTATCCTATCACTCAAGCAGCGACAAATAAACACATATACGAAATGAGCAATGCGACTAAAAAGATAAATAATTTAATAAAATCAAATAAGATCGTTCCACCAAAATTGGTACGCCCGGTGGGACCCATCCTCCCTTCATCTTTTCGCCAAAATAAATGGACCGTGGGGTCCCCGCTCAACCACTTCAAACTCTGACTACTCGTTCGTCTTGTCTTTCCCCTTTGCAGGTCGAAGCGATGGCGAACGGACTGTCCGTGCTTGTCTTTGACAACCAAATCATAGCCGACCATGCTGCACAGGGCTCTCTTGCCGTGCCAACTACCTTTGGCGACTTTCCTCCGGTCGTTGGCTTCCCCAACTTCCTGGGAGTTGCGTTCGTGGATCTTCTGGGCGAGGAGAGCCCGAAACCTGTGAAGCTGACATCAAACAACAAACCTGCGACTCGACGAAGTGAGGGTCAGATCAAGAAAGCTCTACTGAAGAGCCCAATGATCCTGAGCTGCCACGTTCACCATGTTACCTCCTCGACTGGGGCATATGAGAAGAGGCCCGCTAGGGGCAACAAAAAGAACTTCAGAAGGGGGAGAGCCACTGCCACTTCTCGAGGCCGACTCTCGGCATCTGGGAAGTCCATGATGATTGGGGGCATCCGGATCTTCTTCAGCAGCCGTGATGCCAAAATTCTGCTGGATCGGGTCATTCCAACTGTCCCCACCCATAATGCCTTCCAAGTGCTGACTAGCCGTTGGGCAAGCACTGATGATAACAAGCAAAGGAAGTCAACCTCAAAATTGCCAAAATTCAAGCAAATGTGGGTTCTCAAGAAGACCCAGAATGTCATGTCAACCCTACAAAACTACAACAATTCTATTGATGCCCCCAGGAGAGGGGACAATAAAGTCATGCATAAGGAAAAGGTCGCAGTCACAACTCCTCCATTCACTACTAGGGTCTGTGCAAGGCAGGCTGATATTTCCAAATACTCAAGGAATTCCAATCAAGCTGCTAAACTGACACGGCTATCATACATGCCATCTGCCCGAGACTGGACTCCGCCTCCTGCTATTTCTTCAAAGCACAGCCAAGAAGATATGATTAAGAGGGTTCAGGAATATTTCTGTAGCCTCATAAGCCCCATCACGGGCCGACAAAGGTCACTCCATGCTGTCAAGGCCGAAGAAGGAGAAGTAAAAGATAAAATGTCACCCGTAGGAGTGAATGAAAAGAAAAAGTGAGCTGGGGCTGGAAGCCTTGAAAGGCCTTCACAGAAAGTAGAAATGAAAATAATTTCAACAAATGAAGGGCTGACACTCCCTAGTCAGGCCCGAAGGAGAGTCAAAAAGTATAAAAGAAGAATGCAAGTCCTCACCTGTAATATGATAGGAGTGATGAGCGGGCATGACACCTTGCTAAATGAACAAGAAGGGCTGGCCAAGGTTGCCGAAAGAAAAGACCGGATGACAAGACTAGGTCAAATTGAGGCTGAGTTACTACAGGCCGCTAAGAGCAAGTGGGTTACTGATGAAGACAACACTACTCTCAATACCAAAATAATGGCATCTGATGAAGAAGGGATACCCCTATCTGGATGCAGCTTTAGTGAAACACTTGAGGGCATCAGTAGCAAAATAACCATGGACCCTACCGTCCTAATAACCTTGCGAAGGTATCAGCAGGAGGTAGAACTACTGAAGAAATAACTGAAAAAGAAGACGGAACATGATGTGGCACCTGAGCAACTGGGGGCACAAGCCGAGCCATCACGGGGAGGTTCTGACCCCACGGGTGCTCTTTCACAGGCCATTCTACAAACTGATGATCAGAGTTGGGTTGCTCTCTAGAATTATTCCCAGCTGCTCCAGCCAGCAAAGCTAAAGCCTCTTCAAATGCAGCGGCAGGCTCCCCTGTCAGAGCCTTTGCCGTCTCATATTGCAATTCCAGCCACGCAAGTAATACATCCCACCCACCTCTACCCTGAATCAGCGGTGTCAGTTACAGTGAATAAATCAATGGTGGCTAAGATTATCGAAGAAAGGCTAGCAAAAAGGGGTGCTACTGATTACGCCCCATTTGACATATATGAAGTGCCATATCCAGCCTACCATGCTACTAAAAGATTACCACTCGACATCAACAAACTACCTAAATTTGACAAATTCAGTAGGCAAGGCTCCCCAAAAGAACACATTGCACACTATGTGGCAGTCATGGGTGACTTAGCGACAGATGAGTCGTACCTATTGAAATTCTTTGGGTCTTCTCTAATAGGACCCGCTTTTGAATGGTATTTTGGCTTGCCGGCTGGATCTGTTGACGACTGGACAGATATGCAACAAAAATTTTCAGAAAGATTCCATGTAGCCGAGGCAGAAGTGAGCATGGCTGAGTTATTAGCAACCAAGCAAAGAGATGATGAAGCTACCGCAGAATATATCAGGAGATGGAGGGATCTTAGTATGAGATGCTGGCACCCTCCACATCTAGAAGACACAATGCAGATATGTAAACAAAATTTGAAGAAAGAAGTCTTGGAAAAGATAATTGGAGTACCCCACCAGGAGGAAAGAAAAAGAGTCTCTGTGTTTGAGAGACTCACCTTCCCGGAGCATGCAAGGAGAAGGGTTCATAATCAAAGAAAAAGTGTGCAGATTCTCACCTGTAACTTGGCTGGGGTGTCCGGCCCCTATGGAAGACTACCTGAGGAACCTCAGGAGTTGGCTCGATTGGCCAGGAGGCCGGGGCCGAATACTCAAAGGGCGGAAGCCGCAAGAGAAATGCTGGCAGCGGCTAAGGGAAAGCAAATTTTAGCTCAGTAATGTGATGAGGCTATTATTCTGACTGCCAATGTAGTGACGGCGGAGGAAGAAAATGTCTTGCTCGACATCCTGCCTGAAGGTGCATCAGGGGAAACAATAGAAACTATCCCCAGCACTGCAACCATGGACCCATCGGTGCTGATGTTACTTCAGAAGTACCGGCGGGAGATAGAGATCCTGAAGAAGCAGCTTGTAGAGAAGACGGAGCAAACCTCAGCTTCCAAATAGCCTGAGATACAGGCCGAATCATCATGGGGAGCCGTCAACCAGAGTGACTTCCTACCACTTTATACCCTTCCCCAGCCGGTAGAGCCAAGTCTGGCAATAACTCAGCAATGCCCACCACAGTCACTGGTGCCGCTAGTGCTGCCGCAGGTGCACCAGAGACCTCCGCTGCTACATCCTCCTCCATAGGCGACCACCTTGGTCACCCCCTATTAGTAGCCGACACATTTCTATCCAGAGCTGGTCGATCCAACTATCATGAATAAGATGATGGTGGAGATGATGATCGAGCTGAAGCTTGCTGAACGAAGTGAAGGCGATTATGTCGCATTTGATGCATATAGGGTGCCATACCCGCCGCATCATGCTGCCAAGCGGCTCCCTCCTGGGATCAGCAAGCTGCCAAAATTTGACAAGTTCAACGGGAAGGGATCCTTGAAGGAGCATGTCGCTTACTATATGACCGTCATGGGTGATCTGGCCACCGATGAGTCATATCTGCAGAAATTTTTCGGGTCCTCGCTAACAGGGCTCACTTTTGAATGGTACTCCAGCCTCCCGATCTGGTCGATCAGTGACTGGCTAGATATGCAGAAGAAATTCAAAGAAAGATTTTATGTCACCGAAAGGGAGGTCATGGTGGCTGAACTCTACTCAACAAGGCAAAGGGCAGATGAGATAGGCCATGATTACATTAAGAGGTGGAGGAATCTCAGAATGAGATGCAAGCGGCCCCCGCACTAGGAGGATGCTGTGCAAATATGCAAACAGAACCTCAAGAGAGAGGTACTGGAAAATATGATCAAGATGGAAATCCGGTCATTTGAATGTTTGAACAATGTGGTGGCCGAGGTAGAAGCCTTCCTGGCGAGACCTGCCCTGACATCAGCTACTGCAACTACACAAAAAGGCAAGGTAGCAGAACGGCGTCAAGTGCCTAAAGAAGCAAATGCTCTTGATATCAAGGTGTTTGAACAGCAGAATGATAAAGGCAAGAAGGTGATTGCCCCATAGCCTGCTAAGTCCGGAGACAATAAAGAGGGTCCCTCGCTCCAAGACAAGATGAAGAAGGCCTACTCTTTCCCGAAGGAGAAGACCAAGATCCTATTTGACTAGGTTACCCAGTATAACAAGGTCACCTTGCTCGAGCCGAAGAGGCCGGAAGACCTGAAAAGAAGAGACAGCCCCAGGTTCTGCCCATATCACCAAATGCTGGGGCACTTGATCGAGGACTATTATGTATTCAAAGACATCATCAAGGGCATGGTGAAGAAAGAAGAAATAGACTTGGGGGAGTACAAAGTCGACCCTCCACAACCTCATGAGGCACCTCTAAGGAGAGCTATAGTTAACATGGTCTCTTTAAATCAGGCATTGCTCGAAGAGGTCACGGAAGCCAGCACTTAGCATACCAACGAAGCTTGTTTCCTGACACCCCTAAAGGAACAACATGGATGGTAGCAAGTCTCTGCAAAGAACAAGAAGAAGAATGCACCTCATCTGAAAGTGGGGGCACATGTCCATGGCATCACACCACGACCTGCTCCACCGGTGGCAACACCTGTGTGGGCCAACCCACCTGCGGTTGTCAGGATACCTACGCATAACTGGAGAAGACAAACTCCATTGTCGATGGCCAAGGAGATCAGTCCCGAAGCCCAGCGGTTGCAAAACTACATAGACGGGCTAGATGATTATGTACAGCCCAAATTAAAGCCTCTACTGATATGGGACTATGTCCTATGGCAAGAGCTAGAGCAGCTTTCACTCGAGCGAGCAAAAGAAGCTGATGAAGCGTCAGAAAAGGACGATGGCTTGTTCTGGGGGCAAGCACCAGTTGAAGAAAAGAAGAGGAAACAAAGGATGAAAAGAAAGGCCGACAATGATGTGACACCACCTTGGGGGTGATGGTCACAAGACCGAATAACCCTTGGACCTAGCAAGCGAGCATTGCACAGACCGGTGCTTTCAATCGAGCGGACTCACTCGCGTAGCGCACCGAGTCTCCACCGCTGTAGCTAACCTCAAGGGTTGGTCGCAGCGTTACGTATATATCATCAAGTCGACTGATCGCGACTCCATATCCGTCCTGTCTGGGTCGGCAGGAAGCCCCCAGCCAACGCCGAGGAGTGCAAGAAGATTGATGCTATCCTCTGATTTCCCCTTGCTAACGCTGACTTCGTGCTGACTCTGGGGTTGCTCCGGGAGCTGGGGTTGAGTCCCCCATTACCGCAGGGTACTGACCTTGAATCCTCATCAGGTTGTGTTGGTGGCGAAGTGGACTAACCAGGCTTGGTCTAATTTCAGGGGCGCATAAAGTACTGGCATGAAGCTACGAGGTGGTGCATTTGTCGTAGTGTGTCCCTGGTCTTGTGCACCACGTCGAGCTAGGGGCCGGCCAGGTAATAGTCATTGCCCCTTAGGCTGAGGTCATATTTGCCCCAGGGTAGTTTCAGTATCCATATCTTGTGGGCGTCCCCCTGGTGAGTCTAACAGTATCTTCGGCAGCCAGCGAAGGGTCCAACACTCGGGGGGTACCTCTGAAGGAGCCACTAGCACTACTGGAGAGGAGTCTACCATGGCTGGTGGTGGTCATGCTCCACTATCCGTGGATGAGTTGGCGGCACTGGACAACTAGCATCACTCGAAGAAGAGGAGCAGGGTTTCTGCTCCAACCCAAAGTCGGGCTCTGCCACCGCCATCGTCTGAGTTACCTCTGCCTGAGGTTCCACCACCGCTATCGGCTGAAGAGTTGGTCATTGTTCCTCCCGCTCCTACTCCTGTGGGAGAGGGGCGTGATAAGGCCAAAGCCCCCGTTACTGACGAAGTTGATTGTCCTCCACCGCTGGAGGTCCCCTCGCGTGCTCAGTCCTTGCCACCCGAGGATACTACGCTCGGGCAGGAGGGAACCGCAACGGCCGTCGATCTCATAGGGAGGAGCGTTCGATGGTACGAGCACATCGGGAAGTTTAGTCCTGGGGCTGAGAGGGAGTTGACTGACTTAGCTGCGAAGAGCGTGTGCTCGGTCATCAGGGCCTTCGACTTGTGGTGGTGCCACTTCAGTGGCCTTGCTCGGGAGTTGGAGGCCAATCAGGCCACTTAGGAGGAGTTTGCGGCCAACTGCGAGGCACTCGATGGGCGCCTGAAGAAGACTGAGGCCAAAAATGCCAGGCTTCACGAGAAGTTGAATTAGCTGAGGTTGGCCCTCGCCGGGATAGAACGGGACCGAGACTTCTTCCGTGTCCGGGCTGAGATGGCTGAAGCCCACGTGGTCAGGCTGGGGGCACAGGTCCAAGCTATTGAAGCCTAAGCCGAGGCGGTCAAGGTGCAGCTTGCCGAGTTGCGTTCGTCGATGTCCACTGCTGGTGAGGAAGCAGTGGAGAACTTTTGCTCCTCTTCGGCCTACCGTGATGAGCTGACCGCGGTGGCCTTGGAGTTCTTTGGGCCGACACACGATTGTGGCTTTCGGGAGGGCTGGATCACTGTCGTCGTGGCCACAGCTGAGGTCCTGGGCTCCTCGGTACCATCTCTCCCTCCTCCCTCAACACCTTATGGCCCGGAGGCCAGTGATGGCAAGGAGGAGCTTGGCGACGAGGAGGCTAGGGCCGAGGAGTTGGCATCGGGGCCGAGTACTAACGAGCGAGCACCTGTTGACATCCCAGCGGTGGAAGAACGCATGGTGGGTCTGGCTGAAGACTTACCTCCTTTCGGAGCTATTGCCATACGTGAGCCCGAGAAGTCCAAGTCACGTGATGATGTTGCCGGGGCGAACGCTTGAGGGGACATCAGCTGTACTTCTCCTTTTTTTATAACTCTTCACTAGGGTGGTTGCCTCTTTTTGTAACTCTTTCATCGTTTGAATAGAAGACTTTCTTCCTTTTCGCAAACTTTGGGATCTCTGGGGATCTGCCATGCGTTATCCTTCCTTTTCATGCATCAAGATCTCCTGGAGATTCGGTGCGACGTCTCGAGACTTATCCTGAGGAGGCGCGTCTTTCGGGACTGATCATTTTGATTTCAAAGGGCATGGGGAGGCGGTAAGGCCCCTCCCCGCTTTGGAACCCTTCGCCTCTCTCCTATAAATAAAGGGCCTTGTTGCTCTATCAAAGCATTCTCTGCCTGCTAGGTGACGAAAAGAGAGATTTCGTAAGATGTCATCAGAGCAGTCAGGCACTTCTTCTGACGATGGGTCTCTGCAGATTCCTCGCCAGTGCCTACGTCTTCGGAGAGAACCCTTGCCAGCGCCTTGGTGGCCATGGCCGACGCTAGGGAAAAATGGTGGTGACACCTCCAAGCAATACAAGCTCGGATACTTGGATGGAAGGTAGGAGGCCTTGGAGAAGGTCAACCGCCTACACTCCAGCTAGGGGATCCTGCTCCTCGAGCCAGAGAAGCTTCGTCCCTAGAGGGACAGGACCTTTCTTTGTAATCCTCTCCTCTGACTAATACTTCTTTTCTTCCAGTCTTCATTGCTGTTCTCATCGTCTTTCCGGCGCAGGTGGGGAGGGGGGTTCCGACAGGGGCGGGGGATAGCAAGGGGGGTTCCAGCAGGGGAGGGGGCTTCCGAAGTGGGAGGCAAGTAGCAGGGGGGCTCCGGAGTGGGATCGAGGAGGGTAGTGGAGAGGGAGGGGCCGGGGTTCCGACGGCGGAGGCAGATAGCAAGGGGAGGCAAAAGGATGCTCTCATGATCTCCACCTACATAATGCTTTTGCTGCTGAATGATTAGTTTTCTGCTTCCGTGTTGTGTTGACTGCTGCCACTCCATGTTTTTGTCTTGAAGATGTATGTTGTACTATGCAGGTTAAGGTCTGTAATGGGAAATTACTAACCGTGATGGCCTCTGTTAAAGGCTTTCGCACAACAGGCTCCAAGCAGGATCTCCAGAGACACGCCCTGGTGGACCTGTTGCAGCACCTCAGCAGAGCGCCTGCAAATGTGGGTACTTGAAACATCCCTTTATATTTGTCCAGGGCAATTCGGTTGACTTTCTTGTGTATTTAATTTAATTTTTAAATAACAAAAGTTTTCTTTTAAGAGCATTCAACGTCGCTGTTTGCCATCACTCTTACCTTTTGTTCACTATCACGTGCTGATGGCATGCAGGCTCATGAGTCTCTGATGAAGGCTTTAGAGGAACATAACAAGGTGCCTTTTTGGAGTATGCTTTTCTAATTTTAGTGAATATGCATCAAATGCGATATGATCTAATGCATTCTCGTTGAAGTATGATGCTTGCTGACAACATACGGCTTTCATATATTTCCAGTTTGGGAATCTTCCATATGGATTTCGTGCCAGTACATGGCTCATCCCTCCTATATACATCGAGGCCCAATCAAAACATCATTCACTTCCAGCAGAGGATGAAACATGGGGTGGCAACGGTGGTGGGCAGGGCAAAGATGGTAAGCATTGTCGTAGGAAATGGGCTTCAGACTTTGCAGTTCTGGCCGGCATTCCATGCAAAACTGAAGAAGAGAGGATGATTTGGGATAGGAAAGCCTTTTTATTGAACAATCTATCTGTTGACATAGCAACATTTAAGGTTGTTTCTGCAAATACAGCATTTTGTACATAGGGAAGTATCCTCAAATTCACTCCAAGAAGCACCCCAAGCCTCTATTATGCATGAAGAGCGTGTAGGGGACTTGATTATAATTGTAAAGAAAGATGTCGCAGACGTTAGTGTGAAGCATGTGGAGAAGATTGATGAGATTCAATCACCTGGTATGTCCATTCGGGACGTTACTCAAAGAAATCTTCTAAAAGGGATAACAACAGATGAGAATGTGGTTGTTCAAGTAAGAAAATAACAAATTTGACAACAAAACACTGAATCTCTTAATTTACTATTCCATGCAATAAGTTGTCATGTTACTGGTGCTGAAGGAACAAGCTTTTTTCCAGGACACTGCCACTCTAGGTGTCGTTGTTGTTAGACACTGTGGATACACAGCCATTATAAAGGTTACTCGGGATGTAAAAAGGAAGTCTTCCGCATCAGATATTGACATTGATGATCAACCAGATGGAGGTGCCAATGCCTTGAATATGAACAGGTTTGATATTATTATCTTTTATATGCCACCTGAAAATAACAAGTCAGTAACATTATTTTACTTGTATATGATCAGTGGCATAACCTCATGCATGGATAATTGCTGTATTTTTAATTTACACTGCTCATATAGTTTCAAAACTGATGTGCAGCTTAAGAGTTCTATTCCAAAAATTTCATACAGACTCTTCTCTGGAGGGTCAACATTCTCCTAATCCTGGTGAAACAGAAGTGGCTCGGTTGTTGGTAAGAAGAATGCTTAGGGATAGCTTGATGAAACTGGAAAAGATTGCTGAACCTACGCAGAAGTCCATCAGGTGGGAACTTGGCTCTAGCTGGATGCAACATTTACAGAAGCAGGACAGTTCAAAGATTGAAGTGTCTAATAGCTGCTCAGAAGATTTTCCAGAAGAACCGTCTGTCAAAGGCCTTGGTAAACAATTTGAACCATTGAAGAGAAGAAAAAAGAAGTCAGATCCTGTGGACAGCAATGGTAATACCGCAGTTGACTTAGTCAGACCAAGACAAAATGAAGTAAGTGAAGAAAATGAAGTTCAGAAGCTTTTGTCTGAAGAAGCGTTCTTGCGCTTAAAAGATTCAGGGACTGGTCTGCATCAGAAGGTCTTAACTTTCACCTCCGAGCACTTTTTGATATTTTCCTTTCAATATGTTATTGTCGAAATTTAACATAGTTTTCTTAAAACTATGCTTTATGCTTGTGGTTTCAAACAAAAAAAAATGGTGTAGAATTTATTCAAAAATGGACTGCTGGAAGGAGTAGACCTTGTAATAGTTTTAAGCAACAGTTGCTTTGAACAACAGCATTTTTGTACATGAAAAAATGGAAGATCTCATCACCATTTTATATTCTGTTTCATTTATTATTCTTCACACAACAACGCTCTGATACCAACTGTGACGACCATCCACCCCATTTCCCCTCCCATCTACCCTCATTTCCCACCCCTTACCTCAGCTGTCACCCAGAGACAGCAGCAGCAGCAGATCGCCATCGACTTGCTGCATCACCCCCACCACCTCTGAAGGTTTTCTGGTGTCCAACCAGCTTCAGGAGATTCTGCTCCAAGTCAGCTTCGTCACGGTGGTTCTTGCACCCACTTTCACCATTGGAGCTGCCCGAAGGAGCCGTTCTCGTCTGACTGCACAAGTAGACTCTGGCCAGTGACTAGATAGAGTTGCAGAAGGTGCCACGGCCTCTTCCCTCATCATCTGGATCTGGTCTTTGGTTGTATTAAACAAAGGATGCTCAGCTTTCATCCAAGTCTGGCCCCGCACCATTCGGAGACCCTGTCCAAGAGCATCACCCCTGACAAGATGAGTCTGATCTGTAATCTGACCTTCTTGTGCCCTGGTCAAGTAGTCGACCACAAGAGGTACCACATCAACCTCTCACCTCCTCTACTTCAGCCCTTTGGAGGAGCTCAGCACGGGTCTCCCAGCTTTCCACTGGGACTGGTCTCGCCCCGATCTGAACTCCCAGCTAGGAGATACACCCCCAGCAAGGCTTCCCTATCCATCTAGAGGCCTCGCCTGTGTGACTTCAGGAGAACAAATGGTACCGGCTCTCCTGGGCTCAGACCGTAGCCATTCTAGTTCTGGAATATCCCTGGGCATCCCTCTTTGAGTCGACTCCAGCCCCACATCAACCCGGCATCGGACCTGGGAGTTACACCACTAGTGAGTCAGACCTGTTCTCCTACCCCTGCTTTCAGTCTAACCCTGCCGGCATCCAAGCGCTGCCACCGAGCAGTCCGAGCGAGTTTGGTGGAGATTTTCAGTCGAGGCGAACTAGGTTCAACACTCTTTCAAGCCGAGGTGGTCCCGCCTCAATCGACATCTCAGCCGAGAGTACGACCCTGTTCAAGAGCTCTCTGGCCTGTAGAATTTACCCCCTGCGCAGTTCCACGGGATCCCACGGCATCGGCAAGTATGAGCTCCGATCAAGATGGGTCTTCTTCCTAGTGATTTCCAAGAGAACCAGCTTTCCAACGACTCTGGCCCCGCCTCTACTGTACATCCCAGCAGGGAGTTCCCCTCCCAACAAGGCGCTGGTTATAGACAGCCAGGATAGGAAATCAGGCCACACCGACTAGGAGTCGATCTTCTTCGGCCACACTAAACTCCCCTCCCCGCCAGGCCGGCTGAGCACCCCTCCCTGTGTGGAGGTAGTGTTTAATGTAATTAACCATTCCCCACCCCTAGTCCACCCCTCCTATGAGAGGAGTAGTTTTGTAATTAAGCTATTTCAGTTCAAAGTGACTCCGACGCAGCGTGCGGGGAGCAAACTCACACTTCCCCGCTCGCCCTCGTCCTCAAACGGTGATCGGTTTCTTCAAACCGGCCAGGTAAAGCTCTCAGCCCTCACTTCCTTTTGGTGCTTGTTCTTTTAATATTCATCATTGCTCTGTCGATAAGCGAGAGAGTGCCCGGTCCTGAGGCTCCACTGCCATCGAGCGTCCACCGTGGGTATGAGTGAGTGATTCCGTGCCCTTCGGCACTCGGCCTGCCCATTGAATCGGGCACCCGTACCCAAGGGGAGATCGATCTAAGTCTTGCTGGCCCTCCACCAGCAAGGGTCTAGCCCTACATCCTTGACTCGGTATCCCTGAGTCACCCTTGCCTGAGTGTGTATGCTGTGAGAGCACCTGCCTATGCGAATTTGAGAAGCTTGTGATCGTGCTTGTGGTTATAGGTCTAAGGGGCATCGGTCTAGTGGCTGTCACCCCCAAGGTGGTGTCACATCACCATGGCCCCCGACGTCCCTACCGTCTCTACAAGGAACACATGAGAATGTCAATTCTAAGAAGCAAGCATAGCCATGAACAGAGCATTACTAGTCCCAGGGGACCCTACCTAGCTGAATACCCTCCGAGGCCTTCCACGACTCAAAGTCAAGGAACGTCCCGATGTGAGGCCTCGTCTCATCTATCACACGAAGAACCTCATCAACGTCGATATCGCATTTGATCTCGTCATCCAACAGAGGGTTGGCCTTCAAGGGTGGTGAGAAAGCCACCTCCACCACAGCCTCCATCGGAGCTGCAAGAAAATCAGTCAAGCAACATGAAGTTAGTTAGCCATAATGACTAAGCCAGCCAAGACGAAGAATAGGCAGTGCACTTACTCAAAATCGGCTCTGCCTCAACATGCTCGTCTGGTTGTGGTCCTTGAGAGGACTCTCCAGCCTCCACTGCTCTGGTATCCACCCAGGGGCATTTTCACCTAGGTTGAAGACCCCCGTCCTAGCTTCCAGAGGATGCCTCCCCTGAGGAATGATCTTCCCCTACTGGGGAACCTGCCAAACAAACATGCTAGTAAACAATACCTCAGTCACACATACAAACAAAAAAGGAGAGGAGAAAGAAAGGGAATATCTCTCACCTGAAGCACCCAAGGGAGTCAACGACAGAGGGACCAATTGCTCTAGCTTCAACCCCAGCACACAGGTAGCCTTCGCAACTGCCTCCCGGATCTCCCGCAGTGTGCACGATCAATGTGAGAGACAAACTCCATCGGCCCGATGGATCTGATCGCATGAGCAATATGACACCTCTAGTCACTAATAGCAGTGTCAGCAAAGCTCCCCTCTGGGAGCACCCTGTCCAGGGAACCCTTCATCCCAAAGTCGTAGTCAGCTTGGAACTGGGTCCACCAAGTCCTCAGCATCCTTGACCGTGACGCCCTAGCACCAGCACCCATAGGTGCCACCTACACCAGCCTCAGGGTCTTGATGGCCCCACTATAACCTCGCCCTAATGACGAGGAAGCCCAACTACCTCGGGGCCACTGTTGCCAAAGCTACTCTATATCACAACTGATCCAGAAGAAGCGACTCCTCAGGTACTCGTTATCCAGTAAAATGGGAGGCTAATCCTCCCGCAGAAGTCGGCTCTCCTCAGCCTTCCGGATCGCCGATGACTTTTGGTGATACAAATGGCTATGCTCAAACCACCACCTGGCATAATGGATATCGAACCACCCGTGGAAGTCTAACCCCAGTGTCGGCAACTACTCCGGCTCCCCGCGACAGTAGAATTCCCACTAGGCAGGTGCTACCAGGTGGCTGTCTTGACCCTTGTACAATCGGCTCGCCAAAGGAAACTCCTGGTTTGGCAGAATCGCCTGGTCGTACTCGAAGTTTCATGTGAATCGGTGGGGGTAGTAAATCTCCAAGATGCTCGTAGCAGACTGGTGCAGCGACAGCATTGTCGAACGGGTGCTAATCACCCACTCCATGTACACTGAAGTGTCCTGCTCTCGCTGGTGTGGAAGGGCGTAGGCCACCCCATCACTCGAAGGCACCAGAACCAGCCGAAAGTCCTTCGAAGCACCGTCAAATGGGAGCCCGTCCTCGCCTCTCCCAGGCAAGTAAGACACGGCCCTCCTAGCTCCCTCCAGCTATGCCACGGCATCTCCATCTGACTGTCCTATGAAGTTGAGCAGCAAAGGGGCCGTCGGGTTCACCTCCGTCATCCTCATCACTAGCCTAGGGAATAGTAAACCAGCCCACAGAGATAATGGGTCGGCAGAAGCAAACTCCACTCGCGTGGTGAAGGATGTGCTGACAGTACACCCAACCCATGGTAGATGTTGGCCAATGCCGCAGGAGCCAATGCCAACCTCCGCCCCTCTGCCAGTAAGCATGCGGGCCACAATTGCTCGACCCTCAAAATACTGTCCTCCCTGTGAGGGACCACAAATGTCGCCAGCCAATATGCCAGATATGCAGCCAAGTGAGTCATGTCTGGCAGCCCATGGGGGTTCCACCCCTCTCGCGGCACATAGATGTATCTGGAGTAGGTCTTGAATCGTAGCTCCACCTCCGTATACTCCACCCACGGGGTCTAATCTTGCGTGAACTCCTGGTAGAAGCAGAAGGACCCGTTGTAGAAATGACAGACCCACACCTTCAAAGGCACCCTGGGAGTTTGCACAGCCTTCTCTCTCCCTGCCTAAGCCAAGTTTCTCCAAGTCTTCAGCAAGTGCCAGTAACTGTGAGGAACACGGTATCGCCCCTACCCGTCAGTGTGACTACGATGGAGGTCATCTAGCACCACCTCCTCATATCCCTCACTATTGATCGGCAAGCCTAAAATCCTGAACAAAGACCACAAGTCCAGGGAGGTCTCTCCCTCCGCCGTCGCCACTGTATTCCACCTGTGGTTGAAGCATTCCGTCAGCGCCTGAATCAACCCCACATAGTAGAGGTACTCGTACAGCGCCGTCGTCACTGCATATCTGATCCCTGCTCGGTCTAGAAGCATCCTATAGTGATGTACTACGCCCATCAACCACTCGGTCACACCCTGGTGGTATTGATGTGAGGAGATCATCGACCAACGACCATACCAGCTCACGACTGTCTGCCAAAGGACCCCGTCCAAAAGGCTGTGGTCATCATATCCCTCACCAACAAACTATAGCCTTGATGGCTCTAGCACCAGCTCCGTCGCTCCCTCAGTCTCGACCCTGCGATGGCCGTATAGGTCCTAGGACACTGGACCCAGTGCGTCGACACGGACCCCAAACAGGTCCACCTTACCAAAGAAGCCCAAACACTCTGCACTAGGAAATTGTCGATGCCTTCTAAAATTTGCAGAGAAGCTCGGGAAGTTGTAGAAGGCAACCCCATGCAAGCTGTCCCTGCCCAGCAAAATAGCCCGCTCCAGGTAGCGGTGCTCTCCAGCAATATAAGGGTCTCCATCCTCCATACCGGGTGAGAAAAAAGTCCTCACGAATTTGAACAGGTGCCAATCCAACGAAAACTCCATGGGGTAACCTCCCACGTAGTCGTTGGTGTAAATCCTTCCAGTCTCAGAAATCCTCGCCAGCTCCGCAGTTCCGACTCTATTCGCCCCCTCTCCAACGGGGCCCTCAGCCACCAACGAATGCCCCAGGTCAAGCTGGCCAATGCTGGCCATGGTGACAATAGGTGGGCCCAAAGAAGGCAAGGGCCACCTAGTCCTCCTCACCCAGTGGTCCTCCTCGCGGGCCACATGCCTCGGAACCCAGTCATCCCTGTCGAATCTCGCCATAGCTGCACGACAAAGCATAAGAGGAAAAAGGTGCACAACATTAGTCATATGTATATAAGATCCAACATAGAAAGATAAAGCACAAACATAAAGTGCACACAAGGCTCCAAATGCAACTACAAAAGCGCGAAATGAGGAGATCATGGGCAATACGCCCTCATCTCCACCTCTGACGGACGCCCCGTGGGGGGCATTTGTTGTACCCAAGCATTCGATCTCGCATTTTAGTGGATGCATGTGGTGTTTTTAGCCTCTAGGGGTTGTTTTTCGTCGCGTGGCATTGTTTCCCCTGCGCTTCGGCATGAATGGGGCGTGGAACAGGCCGATTCGGTCGTTCCCCTATTTTGCTCGCTGGATTTATGTAACGATCACTCCAGAGACCGTCACACTGTGTGACAGTCCCATGGTAGACTGCCACAACCGTTGGTCATTTTATGTTCTTCGAGGTTGGCGTCGTGTGATGGACCAGTACTGGACCGTCACATGACTGTAACGTGCCTATGGTGGTGCGTTACGCCCTTGGTGTGACGGACTAGCATAGGACCATCACATGCCTATAACGCACTTGGCTTGGTGCATTACATGTTGTGGTTTCCGAGGACTGTGGCTGTTAGTCCCTCGATGACTGTGTCTACCTCGAAGACCAGGTCAGTCGGTTAGCCCTGACGGACCTCGCATTGTGCGTCACATTGTGTAACGCCTCTATCCTGGTGCGTTAGATGGTTCGTGCTAGGCTTTTAAGCCTGTTGGCCCTGACGCCCCTATCCTGGCACGTCAGGTGGTGTAACGTGCCTTAGTTGGTGCGTTACGTCATTCGAGGTTTAGTTTTACGCCTATTGGCCTTGGCGCACCTGTCCTAGTGCATTAGGCTGGTGTAACACACCTATATAGGTCTGTTACATGCCCTTTCAATTGAGTTCTGGTCCGTTGGCCATAACGCCCCTGTCCTGGTGCGTTATGCTGATGTGGTGCGCCTGTCTTGGTGCGTTACATGGTTTGTATTAGTTTTAGGCCTGTTTGCCCTGACGCCCCACCCTTGGCATGTCAGAGCAGTGTAACACCCCTATAGAGGTGTGTTATAGTCCTGTTGTTGGCCGTGATGGCCGTTGGTCTATTCTATGTCTGTTCGTGTGTCGGTCTATCTTAGGTTTGTGTTTTAGGGAGGTGTCTGTGTGTCGGTGGTTTCTGGATTGGTCAGTTTAGGTGACTGGGTGTGGTCTTTTCCTTGACTACGATGGTACCCTAACGACTCAATCTAGAACTGTCAGTGTCGTTGCCTTTGGTTGCGTAGCGACTGTCTCTTGACTGCTCGGTTCGCCTAGCGAATGGGTGATGGTTCACTTTGCCCAGAGTGTTGTCGTTGTCCACCGCTTTGGTTTCTGCTTGTCTTGGCTTGATCTCGTGGTTTGCCCGTGACCCATGGGTGTCTGTTGACATCCTATGAGGGTAGTGACCATGATGGGATGGCCAGGAGTGCATGTGCATGCTGTGTGTGTCTGTGTGTATGTGCCGTGTTGGGTTTCGGTCAACCTGGTGAGACCAGGGGTTGACATGTGACCTTGTGTGTGTCTCCACGGCTTTGTCCAATTCGAGACCATATTTCTGGATGCCTCGAGGAATCGTTCTACCTCGATTTACATATCCAGATGTGTGGAGGGTCCTAGGTGTTCCCTCGGGTCTCCATGAGTCGTTCCCTACGGAGCGTCGTTTCCTCTGGCTTAGGAGTAGACCGATTGGTGGCTTATTCTGCTGTCTATGATGATCTTGCCACCGAGTTGTCTGACTCAAGGATTGTTATGTGAGTAGGTCTAGTTGCCTTGTCCTGACTTGTTGACAGTGGCTATGCTACCATTGGTGCTTTGGAGTACGTGCGATAGTGCTCTCTTGCCTGTCTGTACTTTCGCACTCGTGTTTTGAGTTTGTGTCTTGTGAGCCTCCACTAGTCGAAGCCTTACGGCACGCTTCGGCGTGACGGTTCTTGTAGCAGGACACTTTCATGGTTTACGGTTCTTAGGCTAGTTCCGTGGGCCCCTCTTCAACTGTAACATCCTTCAGTGGGGGAATACTAGCTAGAGGCCTTGCTTAGATGATAGCCAGTGTGTGCACTCGTGGTCAGGGGCTTTGGACTTGCGTCATTAGACCTGACCCTGACTAGTCGCTTGCGTTATGGTACTATTCTGGTTCTGACAGTGTCTTGATCTCGACCTAGTCCTTGCGGTAGGTGACGTGGACAAGACGCTAGTAGACGTTAGTGGACGCAGCTGGCTGTTCTTCTGGTGGTGAGGCACTCCAGTCACGTGGCACGTGACTCTTTGCAGTTCTCTTTGTGTTTTTTGTGCGTCGTGACCTTCCGGGTCAGCCCTCTAGCGGCTACACTCGAGGTTTGCGTCCTGTCATATGCATGGCATTCTAGTCATGTATGGGGTAGTGTGCACGATGTTCTAGTCATGTTGTCTGTCGTCCATCTAGATTTTCCCTAGGCTTTGTTGTTGTCCTCGCAGGTCTTCGTTTGGAGCCTAGCGTCTTGTTGACAGTTCGATAAGCTTCTGACTTTTCCTATTTCAGAGTTCACCCTTCTATCTTTGTTTGGTGTAGTGTCTGCTTGGAGGAGTTTTAGGGGCCGAGGTTAGTTTGGTAGTCGTGCTCGTCTGGTACGGCTTCTTCCCTTTCCTTATAGCTCCCCTATACTTAGTTGCTCCCTACGACAAACAGCCACAAGATGTGTTACAGCGAGCTGGGCTCTGACAAAGATATTATATCAACAGGCTACTCCTAAATAGACCATAACTAGAATCCATATCAAGCATTTGAAGCATATAGCATGGACTCCCCTTTGCCTATATACATCACGAGAGATGATTCACTTGGTTGGACTATGTCTGGAAAGGCCTGTGCCTTACACATGGCCATGCTCAAAGCATGTATTTTATCATCTGTAGATACACATGCTGCATCCTTTCTCTTGCTTCCTTCTTCTAATGTTTGCTAATAAGAGAAGCCAGAAGAGTTGGAAAACAACACTTGGAGCTTGTTGGAACCACCGTAATGGCTACCACACTGAGAATGGGAGGAGCTACTCACCTTGCCACCAATCAGTCCTGTTGGATCGATCATCCACACCGGCCCTAACTTTTAGGGTTTTGGTGCTCCCCTAGTAATGTGGTAAAATGCATATATTTATTTTTCAAGAATAAAAGATCAGCTTCACTAAGATCCTAACTGCTCCAAGAAAAGGTTTTTAACAGCCACAATGTTCTAAATGTATCTTTAAAGCTGATACATCAAGTTACTAATTGTTATTACCTTCACACCATTGGTTATGGCAGTAGTGCATGATGGAGGAGTTTCTGGAAACAAGCAGATCATTTTCATCTTATGAAATGCGCGAAGTTGAAACAGACCACTTTGTAATGACCTGGTGTGCTCCTCCAACCACAGCAACATGGTATCTTGTACTGTGCCACCATCACTATTCTGCACTGAGCTTATTAGCGCAGGAGGAACACAAGGAAGCATCCCTCCGTCTGTAGACAGATTGTTGGTGCCAACATAAAGTCGGCCGGTGGCACAGTCAAGTAAAAACACCTTCTCAACAAAGTAGGACACTGCCACGATAATATACTTAGATCTGACAGAAAAGCCCAACCGATTTCTGTACTCTCTAGTTTCTTCCACTATCTCACGTAAAGGTAGCAAATGCACGTTCACCAGATGGTCGTAGAAGCAATAACCTCCAATGATGCCTAATGGAAAAAGATGGGCATAGCTAGTATCTTGTCCATTGCGAAACCTATACAATACCCTGGTCGGCAGAGGTAATTTCACATGGAGCTTCTTCTCCACCTCTTTTATCTCAGCTTCAGAAGCCCCTTTCTGCAAGGTCTCGGCAGCCTCCGGAAAATTGGCAGCCAACCATCTTGTCTTGTCGCTCCAGCATTTCTTGGCTCTCATTACAAGTTGCCATGGATACATGGCAAACGATTCTCGCCATGTTTGATAAGCAACCTGCCAAACATCACCAATAGGGTTTTTCAGGCACGCTTAACACAGCAACATGGAAAACAAATCTCCCCACGCGCCACTACATCAAAGTACTCTGACTGGAGTGCCAGAAAAAAACGACCATTGTTGCATCCAGGTAATCTGCCCATCAGTCTAACCGCGGAGGAGGATTCGCATCATGATTTGGTGTGATCGCGCGAACCTTCGACGACGACAAAAGGAACAAACGAAGCGGCGATGGGGAGGGGGCGTGCACTGGGATGCACCTTGAAGGAAGGGCAGCTGTTGCCGTCCGGGTCCAGAGGGGCATCGAGATCGAGGTCCCGGGAGCAGAAGGCGCGCCACAGCGCCTCGTCGGCGGCGGCGGCCCGGAGACGGGCGCTGACGCAGGCGAGCACCGCCACGTTGTTGGGACCCAGCTTGGAGAGGATCGTCTCCATCACCAGGTTCTCCAACCCCTCCAGCGTCGCCATCCCTCCTTGTCCTCCCCTCCCCACTCCAGAGCTTCTCATTTTCCGCCTCCCTTCTACCGCCGCCGCTTACCCCTCGGCCATGCCTCTGCTGGTCGGGCTATTTTAAGCTGATACGGTCGCTGCGGGCAGTCGTGGCGCTGTCGTAGGCGAAGCGGTGATGCCTTGTGTGGGCACGCTGAAGCGGCACGGACAGTGATCCTCTGTCGAATCATTGAACCCATGCCGTCTGATTAGTGGGCTTCTCCATGGATTCTTCTTGGGCTTCAGCTGCCCTTTCGGAATCTGGGGACGGGTAAGCCCAGAAAGAGCATTCGCATGACACCGCACGGAGTCGCGGGTTTATGGGCCGTGATAACGCCGTTTGGTTGCATTCGGTGTGAACACTTAAAACTCCGACACCGTTTGACCAATGAAACAGGTTTTGGAGGTCGTCTCGTTGCTACTTGTTGATTACAAAATCACGGCTATGCGAACTACTGTTGGGATTTGGTGTTATTTGTTTTACCGTGAAATGATGTAATTATCCGGTTTTTAGAAATCAACGTTTTAGGATGTCAGGGGGAGTTAAGTAGAGTCTAAACCGAGTTCAAACCTTCCTACTCTCTCCTAATTCTCAGGAGTTCTTATCACATGACATCATATTCATTTGGTATCAATGGGTCTTACATGGAACTATCCTCCTTGGAACACTTTTGAACTGCTCCTATGCCTCATTGTCTAGTTTTCCCGCCGTGACGCCTGAACGGTCATTCCAGAAACCGTTTAGGTGATTGAGCGGTCCAATGTGTGACTGTTTAGGGTGAGTCAGTGGGCATCTGCGCGGTCGCGCGACAGACTGCCCAGTGGATGGCACGACCAGGTGTGAGCCGTCCAGTCCACTTGAGTGGCTGGTTCTCAGTCGTGCTATTTTCCTGTTGTGTTGAGTGGCCAAGGCTTAACCGCTTACCATGGTTGACCTTGGGTTAATAATTTTCTGGCGGTTCGTGGAGCAGTTTCCCTCTAACTGTGCCACTTCATGACAAGTCCTTCTCTGACCGTTCTGACTGCCGTTTGATCGGTTATTGTAGTAGGTCGGTTGGAGTGAATGGCCTGGAATGGACCGTTCTGTCTCCTTGGGCGGCCTCCTGTGGACCGCCCAATTCTCTGAGCGGCCCCTTGGTGACCGCTCTGTTAGTTGTGTCTATCGTTGCGTATGTTGGCCATGATGGCTTGTCCCGTGTCCATTTGTCTGTGTATGGGTCCCATTTGACTCGTGTCAAAAGTTTAGGTTGATTAGGGTGGTGTCTCTGGCAGTTCTGGCATGGACTGGTAGTGTCCGTAAGTCTGTCCGGTGGTCTAACTAGATAGGTCAGTTCAGGGTTGACTGAGTGTGGCCTACTCCTTGACCGCTACAGTTCCATAACGACCCAATCTAGGACTGCTAGTGTCCTTGTCTCTACATGTGTGGCAGCTCTTCCTTGACTGCTTGGTTTGCCTAGCAGCCGAGTGATGGATCGCTTACGCCGAGAGTGTCGTTTTCCCATCATTTCGATTTTTGCTTGTCTTGGCTTGACATTGTGATTTGCCCGTGACCCGTGGATGTCTGTTGGCATCCTATGAGGGCTGTGACCATAACGAGATGGCCAGGAGTGCTTGTGTACGGTGTCTTATCTGTTTATCATTGTCAGGTTTCGGTCAACCCGGGGTGACCTAGTGGTTGACAGGTGACCTTGTGTGTGTCTCGACTGTTCTGTCTAGCCCAAGTCAGTGGTTCTGGACGCCTTGAGGTGTTGTCTCACCTCAGTTTGCATGTCCAAGTGTGTTAAGGGTCTTGGTGCTCCCTCAGGTCTCCGTAAATCGTTCCCTGCGGTTGTGTCACTTTCTCTGGCTTAGGATTAGACCGATTGGCGGCTCGTTCCGCTTTGTGCGATGATCTTGACTTTGAGTCGTGAGACTCATGGATCGTTGTAGTTTCAGGTCTCGTCACCTTGTCCTGAGCCTGTCGATGGTTGGTGTACTACCTTGGTTCTTCGTAGTACGTGCGATAGTGCCTTCTTGCCTGTTTGTACTCCAGCACTCGTGTTTTGGAGTTTGTGTCTAGTGAGCCACCACTAGTCGTAGCTTGACGATACGTTTCAGCGTGTCAGCCCACCTGGGAGTGGTGGCGGGGCAGTTCCTGAGATACAGTTTTCAAGTTAGTTCCATGGGCCCCGGTCAAACCGTAGCGTCCTACGGAGGGGAATACTAACTAGAGGCCTGGCTCTAGGCAACGAGCCAGTGTGTGCACACGTGGCTAGGGGCTTGAACTTGCACAGACGGGCGTGAGTCTGACTAGTCACTCATTACTGTAGTTCCTATTCTGGTTCAGAGCATACCTCAGTCTCTGCCGTTCCTAGCGTCCGTAGAGAGGTACTTGAGGCGCAGTGTAAGATGTCAGTGGACCCATGCTTCTGTCACATGACACGTGACTCTTGTGTTTCTTGGAGTCTATGTCCCCTTTCGAGTTAGCCTATTCTTGGTTCTGTCCAAGATCAGCTTCCCCTGCTGAGTTGGTTTGTGTTTGGCTTTGCCTAGGACCAGCTTGTTGTGGCATGCACAACACTCCATTCGTGTATGTGGTTGTGTTTAGGGGAGCGTGCATGGCGATCCAGTCATGCGAGTTGTAGAGTCTATCCTGTCTGTCTAGGTCTTCTTCTAGGCTTGTTGCCTGGTCTCGTAGGCCTTTGTCTCAGGCCTCGCCCTTGTCGATAGATCGCTGACTCCTGACCTTCCGAGTTTAGGGTTGGCCTTTCTGTTGTATTTGGAGTAGCTTGGGAGTGGAGGTTAGTTCGACGACCGTGCTTGTCAACTTTTCCCTTTTCTTTTAGCTGTTCTACTCCTTCTGTTCCGACTTTCTTTTACAGCTTTGTAGTTTAGTTTTCCTACTTTACTACTACCTACTATTTTAGCGTGTTACTGCGTTATTTTTCAGTGGGGATTCTCATGACACCTACTGAGCCAGCTACACGAGGCTTACCCCTACTTTTCAGGTGGGTGGCGTCGTTCTGCTTCCGCAGTTCCTAGTGTGGCATGTCCGTAGCTGCCAACGGTACCTATGTCGGGCTTCCCCCAACCTCAGAGTACACCTTTCTTTTCTATCGACTGTACTTGTCTTTTCGTTGGACTGGACTCCGGTATAATTGTTAAATATTTAAACTATTAATTAAAAAGTAATTTTATTTCTACTACTTTGAACTCCCTCGCTAAGGTGCAGAGACCCTGATCACATGGAATAGTTTACAGAAGAAGCGAAAAATCAAGAGGAGGAGTGAGGACTAAAGCCTCGGAAGCAGTGGGAGAAAGGACAGATGCCCAAAATAGTGGATGCAGAAGAAGTCGGGTCAGACTCGGGATTAGGAGGGATTATGAGGAGAAATTGGTAAATGGAGAGAGGAGGATCCGGAGGGTCCGGAGGTGAAGGAAGAGAATCATGATGGGAAGGAGAATCTGGAGACTCCAGAGGGACAAAATATCGAGGGACGCGGTGCCCTGGGAAGAAATATGCAAAAAGATGATGAAAAAGGAAGAAGAGGATAAAGGATATGATCCCCTTGAGAAATTGGAGGAAGGATGGGAAAGAATGGGCGTGATGCCCTGGAAGGAAATCCGGAGGTTCCGGAGGAGGAAGATAGTAAAGGATGTGATGCCCTGGAAGGAAATCCGAAGGTTCCGGAGGAGGAGGATAGAAAAGGACCGGAGGTTCCGGAGGAGGAAGATAGAAAAGGACGTGATGCCCTGGAAGGAAATCCAGAGGTTCCGGAGGAGGAGGATAGAAAAGGACGCGATGCCCTAGGAAGAGAATGTCCGGAGGTTCCGGAGGGATGGAATCAGAAGGGACGCGATGCCCTAAGAAGAAGGAAAGAGAATCCGGAGGTTCCGGAGGAAGAAGATAGAAAAGGGCGCGATGCCTTGGAGGGAAATTCGGAGGGTCCGGGAGTGGAGGTGAGGAGGGGTGCGATGTCCTAGAATGGAGATCCGGAGGTTCTGGAGGAATGGAATCAGAAAGGGCGTGACACCCAGGGAAAGTCAATGGAATGCCCAGAGGACCTGGGCGTGATGGTGTGGAGGGGCGCGATGCCCAGAGTGAGAGATTTGGAGGCTTCAGAGGAATGAGACATCGTGGGGCGCGATGCCCCAGGAAGACAGAAGAGAAATCTGGAGAGTTCAGATACGAGAGTTGAAAATGGGCATGATGCCCTGAAAGAAAATTGGAGAGGGCGCGATGCCCAGGAAGTGTAAGGGGGCCCGAAGATCCCGAGGATGAGGATGAACAAGATGGGGAATGCGGAAGATCTGGAGGTTCCGGAAGATGGGGAAAATACGGGTCTAGAAACTCTAGGAAAAAGGAATGCAAATACATGCAAATGCAACAGAATGGATGGGATGAAGGCATGGATGCAACAGAATGCATGAGATGCAAAGAATATAAAGGGTGAGAAGATGAGATCCTCCTTCGTACCCCTGGAGTGGCCCATGAAGAATTGGTGATAAACGAGGGTTGAGTTGCATAAAAGATGGATAGGATGGAGGACGGCCCCTTGGCAGAAGAATGCCTACCCTTCCACAGCAACAAGAGTATATAGTCGATTGGCCCAATGGATAAAGTACAAGCCCTTGACGAAACTTCAATAATAAATGACAACCCCCTAGAGTGAAAAACAACAGTGCGAGGGAGTTGATAGATGGGAATGGGAAGCGTCGTCACGTCCAAGGACCGTAGCATATAAAGAGTTTTGAACAAAATGGGCATTCGCCCCCTGTACGAAAGAACGGGTTCAAAATTATATAGTTGGAACAAGAGGTGCCCTGCCCGGTCCTTGGTCGTAGACTCATACGGCATCAACACTTGACATTTTCTTCTTGCAAGCGGCGACGGGGACCTGGCCTCTTCAATCATGCTCGGCACAAAAATGCAGATTGGCATCTGCCAAATAAATTCTTGTATCTTGAAAGGCCCAGTCGTGGCCGAATCCTTCTTACCCGGCTCTTGATCATCTTCAACGCATATACTTGAAGAAAGTCCCTCATTCCGAGTGGTAGAGGAAGGTGAAGCAGAGGCGGAAGGCTCCATGGGTGGTGATGGTGCAATAGAAGGTGTTGGAGAATGGGTGCGTGGAAGCGGAGGTTCAAACACGTCGACCTTTCCCCTTTGCTCGGAAGCAGCCAGAATTGGCTTGAGTGTAGAAGGGGGGGGGATCCTGCTCAGGATTAACCACGAGTAAAGGTGAAGGGTTAAGTGGTGGAGTAAAAGTGGCTGGGTTATGGGTTAGAGATACAATGAAGGGCCGAGGTGGCGATAATGGGGGGGTAAATGAGGAAGGTTCGGTGGTGAGTTTGGTGGAAGCCGGTGCTGCGGAGGCTAACGATGAAGCTGGTGGAGGTGTAATTGGTGAAGCTTCAGTGCGGAGAAAATACTGAACGGGGCAAGCGGTATGTGGGGTAGGAGAAGACTCCTGATATGCTAGCGTGGTTGATTGGAGTATCGACCCATCGTCGTAACACCAATGAGTCTCAAAGGTGGGGGTTGGATTGAAGATGGTGGCTTCGTCCTGAGCAGGAGGCTCCTCCGATGGTAATGGAGGAAGTGGAAAACGGAGGAAACTCGAAAGGGGTACTGGCAGAGCTTCATCTTGCGCCGCATTGGATTCTTCAGTTGCCAGCTCTTCATTGTCACGCTCAAGTGTCCCCATCATCATCGCCCGGTCACCATCGGGAGGTCGTGTGCGCCGTGAGAGTGAGCCGTACACGTGAGTCCGTGTTATACCTTGTATGCTTGCTGGTCTAAGTCCTTGGTTTGTCAAGTCATCCAACATCATCTTAGGACTGTGCCACATCACTACCTCTCTGGTAGCACTCCTCTGTTGCCCGTAAGCACTTCTCGACAGCACCAAGCCGGATCCTCTGCTCAAGTGCCTCCGCCCACTCGCAGGCCCGCTCTCTCCTCTCCACCTCGATGAGAATCTATAGCTCTACCATATCGTAAGGCAGCTCCTCCCTCTCTGCCTCTCGGCACCTCTCTGCCTCCTCCAACTCCATGACCCACTGGTCACGGATCGTAAGCTCGGTGCCCACCAACGTGGCCCGAGTGAGTGCCTCCTGCAGCTCCTCAACCTGCATCATTCATCATACAGCATGCTTCATAAGCATCATGATATACATTTGAAGAAAAAATGTGTAGTGCATGAATATTATTTTGAGAACTCACCCGGGCAGCCATGTCGCACTCCGCCGCCTTGGCACGTGCCACTACCGCTGCCAGCCTCTCCTCCAGTGAAGTAATCTTAGTAGTCGGGCCCCTCGAGCTAGAAGAATCACCTCCAGCTCCTCCTGCTGTCACTCCCTACTAGGCACGCTGCATTTATTGAGACTGTCAGTAGCTAATCACCAAGAATTCAGCAATAGTTGATAGCATATAGACAATGCATGCTCACCAGGGTCTCTAAGTCTGCCCACATGGTCGTGAGCTGGGCCTCAAGGCTATGCAGCTGGACTGGTATGTCCATCACCATTGCATCTCGTGCATCCTACATTCATAACATGTTAGTCAAAAGCATTTATCACATGATAGTCAAAGCATATAGGACTAAACTTAAATCATAGCATGCATTCATATGTACCCCTACTGGCCTCATCTGCGGTTGGCCAATGTAGGTCTGCCAGTATCTCTACAAGTATGTCGTACTGTCCTACGCGTGAGAGACGACTGGGTTACCGCCTCTTTGCCAGTCCACATACTACTCCGAGAACCTCAACTACTAGTCAGTCAGTATGGTACGCCCTCGAGGGTTCCTCCCGATCCCACGCGGCTCTGCGACGTCCACCCACTCCTGGTGGAGGCCAAGCATCCTCATCGCTAGCCTGAGCCTCAGGGGCTCGATCTCGTTCAAGTAGTGAAACCAGACTTCATGCCCAAATAAGTGTCGGCCCGCTGCGACCCAGGGCTGGCCCTCATCGGTCATGCCCAGGTAAGGCCGCCACACAACCTGCATGCACACATGTCATTATCATCATATCATGATAGGTAGGAAATAGAAGAGCAAATGCATTATAATTACACACCTACCAAGGAAGCGGGGTAGTCGCGGAACTCGCGCCTAAGGACCTACAGCTTGTAGGAATGGGGTGCACCGATCATCCACGGCAGCCAGCGCCGTGCCAGGGGGTATGCATCTGCATGTCGAGGACTGACCCGGTCCATCAGCATGTACAAGTGGCTCCACACCTACATCCACAATCATTAGAAGCATCATATAAGCATAAGCAAAACCATTATCATAAGCATAAAGCATGCATATCAAGCATAGATACAAGAAAAAATAGGAATAATAAAAAACAAACAAAAAAATTACATACCTAAAGGAAAGGTGAAAAGATAATGACAGTCGTCTCTCAACCTGTCCCTGTGGACAGGTCAGTTATCAGGTAAGCCAGCATGGCGGCGCCCCATACATATCGCCCCACTCGGTCCAAATCCTCCAAGAGTCCTAGGAATCTACAGTTCACGTCATCTCTTTTCATCCCCAAGAGTAGCCTCCCCAGCATCAAGAATAGAAATCTCCTCAGGTCCCTATCCACTCTCTCTCTCTCTCTATAGGCTGGGTCATGGCAGTAGACTCTCCGGGCCCTCGTGACCATCCGCTCAGAAAACTCTCCCAAGGGCTCCCCTATCTTCTGGCGCGCCTTTCCTAGCCCCAGGACCCCCATCAGCTCTATCCTATAGATGGTCCTGCAATCTCTAGGGGGGTCTATCACCGTATCCAAGCCTAGGAGCCGGCGAACTAGCACTCTATAATCGGGGTAAGTCACCCCACTCATCGCCTCGCCGTCAACCCTCAACCCCGTGATCTATGTCACGTCCTCCAAGGTGGGCACCATGTGCCCCCAAGGCATTAAGAATGCACGGCTCTCTCTGTCCCATCTCTCTTTCAACACCCGAATCAGTATCAAATCTGGGCAGATGGGCTCTATACTTAGGAAGGGGCCGAACCCCATCGCCTTCACTCTCACCCTTTGGAAGTCGGGCAATCCCTGGTATGCCGCTAGCACCAGGACCCATGAAATGCGGGTCCGCATCACCCCCTGCAGATAAAAAAATAACACAAAATAACAAAATATCTCAATAATGAAGTCAACAATTACTAATGATCTGTATTGAGATATTTCTTTAGATCCATGTGGTGAACACTCCGGGGTGGGGTCATTCTCACGGGGGGGAGATGGCTCAAATTGCTCACTAGGAATCACCGCTGGGTCCCTATAGATAACTAGATCCGAGACATTAAAGGTGGAGCTGATCCCACAATCCTCAGACAAGTCCATGACGTGTGCATTAGATCTGACTTGCCTTAATACTCAAAAAGGATCAGCTCCGCGAGCTTGCAATTTCTTCACGATTCCAGAGAGAAACTATTCAGGTCTAACCATGATTATGGCATAATCATCCTCATGGAACTCAAGGTTGTGCCAAGCATCGAGCATCGTATCGCTGGACTCTATGGGATGACGGAGGTAGGTGCAGACTCCTAACAAACTATACAAATAAAGGAAATGCACACTCTATGTCCAAGACAAACCTAATGCTATGCAAACTCATGCATATGCAATGGTGGACCAGGACATCCAAATGTGTGACTAGCATACACTCGACGCAACCGGAGGTTGGTAGAATGGGGGACTCCTAGACATCCTAATATGAACCATTCTTGCAATGACTTCCTATTGGACTTGAGAGGGTTTGGAGGGCCAAGAGAGTCAAAGTCACCTTCTTCATTACCCCAATGAACGGGCTCCTTGCTATGTGTAGGATGACTGGCTTGTGGGGTAGGGGTGTGATAGTGAACTTCTTTGAAGAAGTGGAGAAGATAAGGTGGGTCAAGAGGTTCACTAGGGAAGGGGTCGAAGGGATCAAAAAATGTGTGACCCCTCGAGATGGGTTCCCTCATGACACGGTCCCATGATTGGAATTATTGAAGATGTAGATGTCACCTTCATCCATCGTGGTAGATGGGACAGTGGTCTCTTGTAGAAGACAAGGTTCCTCCCTCAGGATAAGTGGAATGGAGTTGGGCTCGACTGGCATGGGGAGGAATAGAAGAACCTCCATGGTGACATGACCCATGGTGCACATGGAGATAATTGATCCTAAAGTCGGATGCGTGAAGCCACCACCTTTGGGTCGGTCGAAGCCTGGGGCGAACATGTGCGTCAACTTCAATTGCCAGTCTAATCCCTTAATAAGGT
Source organism: Amorphophallus titanum (assembly GCA_024336825.1). Classification (NCBI taxonomy): domain Eukaryota; kingdom Viridiplantae; phylum Streptophyta; class Magnoliopsida; order Alismatales; family Araceae; genus Amorphophallus; species Amorphophallus titanum. The sequence goes on from JANBPO010009603.1 coordinate 72,167,044, forward strand.
CTCCCAATCTATCAACATGGTGACAAGACCGGAACGTTGTGTGGATTGAGTTGACAGGCACTACTTGTAGTGCAGGGTCCATGGGTGGGTAGCAAGGTGCTTTAGGGACCAAGCCCTTCTTAAGCCAGCTAAGTAGTGGCTCTTCAATGATTATCTCACCCTTTAGAAGCACGAGGGGCTCTGTATGAAGTTTAAAGGGTGAAGGCTGTGGTGAAACATCTCCCTTGGAGGGGGAGAGGGCAGCCTCTATGATGGTGAGAGGACCTGGGGAGTCCGTAGGTGGCACCGGGTTGAGACTACCGACTACTACTTCCTTAGGCTCGGGCAGGAGGCTGTCAATCTGAGTGCACATCCTATCCACCCGATCTGAAAAAATTTTCAAGAGTTCGGCAAATGTGGGACTTGGGGTGGGGCTTCATGGTGGATTTGCTCATAATCACTCGGCCTAGTCTTGGGTCTAGGCTCATCTACGTGCAGGACCCTTGGCCTCTGACTACAACCTTCCTGATGGGAGGTGATTGGGTGGGGTGTTGAAGGTGGCTGGGTGGGGCAGGTAGATCATTCTAAGCTCATCTTTCATTTGGCACCATGACTCAATGGGCCATTGACTCCTAATCTCCCTAATGCGTTCAACACCTTCCCATCTCTCGATAGCCTTGTGAAAAAGCCTCTTTTTGGCAAAACTGACCTCCATGGCTCTAGACATAGAGTAACGCTCAAAATATTTATCCATGGCAGCTTCCCAATGTAGGTAGTCGCTCAGGACGCTGGAGCCATAAAAGTCTTAGGCTTCCGGCCTACGAAAGTAGAGGAGATGGTTGCCAAGTCCATGGGTGTCACCCAACCAGTGATATTGCCTGGGCGATTTAGAGTCCATTGGAAACTGTGGGAATGCTACATGGTGGACATGTGATGGAGCTAAATGAATGCGAAACAACTCTAGACTCTAACCAATATCCAGTACGCGACAGAGATATCAATCCGAAGACCAATCTCACGCAAGGAGGCTACCGTCCAAATAGACTTAACCTATCTTTCCAGTAACGCCTTTTGATATACTGGATATAGGAATGAAATGCACACCTAGACTTTTTTTTTAAGCAACGACTACCCTAGACTCGACCTGCTCTGATACCAATTTGATGCGGGATGGGATGCGACTGGGTAACAATTTGGATGCAGACCTGGGACTCTAGGTGATGATGCAACCATATTGAAGACACGACCAGCAAAGACGCGACCAATGCAGCACAAGCTCGCGACTCGGCCCTAGCAAGAGAAGCGCGCAGATCTGCGCAGTTGAGAAACCGGTAATGAGTCAGGGTGGTCAACACTCCTTCGTGCCAGGATTGGGTCACGTGATGGGTCACGCTCTCACTCTCACAACAGTGACTAAATTTGATCGGGCTAGATATCTTATCACTTCTGCCAGAAGATAAACTTCGACAAAGCCCAGATCTCATCTGGGAGGCACATCACGGAGACGACTACCAAGGCCTCACCGATACACGGCTCTCACCATTCTCAAACCACAAACCCCAGCAGCATCTTCTGTCTGTGAAAGACCACCCACTGGTTGCCAGACACTCATCAACGAAAAATATTCGCCGGCCCAGCAGGGACGATCCAAATCATGATAGGCCATCCGCTGACTCTCCACAGACCAACACCGCACCTCGAGCCAACTCTCACTCAGACGCTGTGTCTGATCTTGAACCTCATGCCAACACTACCCTGTCAGGGGAGTACGACGAAACCACATGATAGGACCTTGGTGTCTTCGGTCTTTCCCTCACTCAACTCAGAGTTACAGGGGAGCCATCCCATGCTCGTCTCAGACCAAGGATCACCATTCCAACATCAAACGTCTCATCAAAGACCTCCGCACACAGGCATCGTCCTTCATCCTGTCTCATGAAATCCTATCTCATCTCAATTACTCCAACTGGACGCCTGCCAATCCTGGTTCCCGCTCTTAACCTAGAGCCACGGGACATACAACATCTTACAACTCATGGCACACATCTCTAGGGGAGGAAAGTGCCATTCAAAACCATGGCAACCTGGTCGACCACACCACGACCAAAGCAAATGGGTCCACCGACAATATGCATCTCACCATGGTCGATCATTCGACCAACCCACTAGCCGCTCACAGCAACCAGCCAGGACCGATAATCTTGCTGGAGATCACTTCTCCAAAAAAACACCTACCCCATCCGAAAACACAACCTTCTATACAGAAACAGGGCACTCATGTGGCACACTTGCCAACATATTTCCTCGATTCTCCACCCTGCCAGTGCCATGAACTACAATATCTCAAGCAATGGCACAACAACACGTCTCACACAGCCTGAGACAACGCTTACCGAGGAACCAATCCTTCAATGCTCTTCTCAACCTTGAAAATCCACCCGTAGCAGCCACCGCTACAATCTTGGGCTTGTGGGTTATGGGCCAACCACGCTTCCGCTGTGCACTCTGATTCACGCGGACAGCCAACATGGTAACTCGGGATCCTCCATCCCGACAATCCTCTACACTCCGCAGGCTTCGATCCTCGACATATCGGGGATCACAACACCAGCCTCAAGTCATCACAAACACAGCCCAACTGGCACTCGTCCTTCCGGAATAGTGCCAACACACCCTTACACAACAAGGGAATGGGCATAACTTCTTATAGGCAACCACCTTGCCAAGACAGGGAACATGTCTCGCACGGACTTTATGGCACATAGAGACCAACCAATCCAGACACACGACGCAAGATGATGAACCTTAGCCATGGACGATTCTCTCCAACCAAAAGAGAGCCCAACACACCTCCGACCAACGAAAAATCTCCATGCTCGACCTGACCTTAACCCTCGCGCATGCTGGGAATAGCACCTTCTAGCATAGATAAAATTGTCACTTCCATTAGGTCAGCGCCCTCGACACACTCGACGAGTGTCACGTCCGACCATGATCACAACATCTCTCAATGCACCACCACCGCAATTCCTCTAACTACAACACACCACACCAAGAGCCGCAACACAAGCCATAATTGGCAACCGCCAATGCCCATCCTCGAGTCCCGAACTCACCGCGGAGCCTTCACATCTCAAGCCAGCCCCAGGGCGAACATAACCCATTAACACGCAGAAGCACAGGAGCAAAAACTTACTGGGTCAACCCTGCCCAATCCTGCCTCAAAATTTAAAAAAATAATTAGGACCGACATGTCATTTCTGATGCCACAGAGCATGACAAGAATATCAGGCTTGATAATCAGCAACTCAACAAAAGATCATCTGCTCACCCGAGCGCACCTCTCGATCAGAGCACCCACTCTGACACCTTAAACCATGACCTTAACACCTCAGGGGCTGGATAGCCATAGACTGGGGCGGCCATAACCAACAATAGCTCCCTCAGAGCATGCTTCCGGCCACTTAACTATGAACAATCCTCGCTAGCCACCTGACCACGCTGCAGATTCCTCGAATGCAGCACTGTAGCAACACACCTGTCGGCAACCTCTGCCCAACGCAACATGATCGGGGCCACCATCGATGAGGGAGAAAGCTCTCGACCTCGATCCTTAGACCCCATGCTAGCACTCTAATGAAACAACAACCACAACCACAGCGCCAATGTCGCGCGCTTAAGCTCTCATGCGAGAAATGAAGTGGAAAACAAACACAAAATCCTAAGCCCGCTACCAACTGTACTAGACCTTATGGACTCTGATCACTGTAATATCTCGAATTTCTATGTACGTCCACAACCACACTCTAATACCATCTATAACGATCGAAGATCCAGATATCGGGAGGAGCCCGATACCATTCGAATCCTGGCCCACCGCCCATGACTCAGAGGGCTCGGAAGGGCTAAAAAGGAGTGTGGAGGTACAAAGAAATAGAAGTTCATCTAAGTGTGATCTATCCGTATTCATTTGCTTCACCACATTAATATGATAGAGTGTAGATCGCATGATAGTAACTCTGTGTGAATTGTTTAGTACCGTGTAAATTGAGTGCAGGCCATTGATAGGTAGATATCTATCTGCATTATGGGCATGATTGCCTTGAGGTGTGCATGCATTTGTTCTACACTTTACATTTACAGGGCTATACGTATTTCAGTTCAGCTCTGGCACACTATCAAGTGCTTTTTGTTTTGCTTGTGCTATTTAATTTCACATTTGCATGTTAGGTGTACTTTAATCATTTAAGTTCGGCATAGTATGCATTGGTATACGCTAAGTGTTTGAAGTTTGTTAAGTGTAAGCCATCTATTTCATTTGGCCTTCCTTAGTCCAGATTGTGTAGGAAGAGTTTTATTTCAATGCCAACTTTAAAGAAGGGGATCTATTCACCCCCCCTCTAGATCCTTGCCGTGAACCACAACACTGCCGCCATCTCGACCACCCCTTGCTAGCTGCCGCTTTAGCCATTATCCTTCTTAGCACACTGCATCAACCCTTGTCCGCCATATCAACTACCCCGCTTTTGGCCGCCGGCTCACACCCTCCGCTCCTGACTGTCGGGCTTCCCCTTTCTCTCCTAGCCACTGTTCCAAACCCACTCCATTCTACAATATGCACGGCCATCGTGATATCCTTCCTTGGTCGCCATCTCAACTATCTCCACTTTTGGCCGCCAGGTTTAACCCCTCTACACGGCCACCAGCTTGCTCTCCCTATATAGCCGCCGTATTTGTGCAGGATACCACCCAAGTTTACCCAGCCAGATCATATGTTGGTTCCCACATCTGCATACATATGTGCATGCATAAACAAGCCAATAAATTTCCCGAACCAACCCAGCCACTGGCTCATTTAATTCTATGTGTATACAAGCATATTTGCATGCAAAACTAACTTGCCCACTTCACCATACGTGCATGAATACACTACATGGGTATATAAATTAGCAAACATACGCATGGTTACTCACTTCTCCATATACGTGAATAAATATGCATGGGTATTTAAATTGAGTAATCACAAGCCATTAGACTACCCAAACCCATGACCCAGCCGCCAGCCTAGCCTAAGTATGCCCATATGTCTGTGGACACACTTTCGGGGGGACTTCATCTTTTCATTCATTTGTTCATCTTTTTATCTGTTTGTTCAGTTTATTTAGTGCGAGGGCGTGCCATTCACCGAGGTGACTATTTATTCGGGCTTTGAGGAAGCCCTTGGTGTGCCCGATCTGACTAGTCAGACGATTGTGTGTGTCGTGTCTGGACAGAGAATCCCCCCGAAACACAATCACGACCTCGCTATCGTGAATTCCACGCCGTCTAGGAAAAATCCTCGGTGACGCTCACCGGAAACCCTAGACCTCGGCTATGGAAACGCTCTCGAAAACAATACCCGAAACTCCGTCTCGCAGACTAGAAATGGAAACCCGGGACACGACAACTCACGTCACGTGACGGGAGCACCACCCACTAGAAGAACGACCGGATGCGTCCCTTGACATCTTACACCGCGTCATAAGTGTCTACCTACAATGCCCCGGGTGCGAGACTCAGACACACTCAATAAACAGAAGTACCACAAAATAAGGACTAGCTGAGGTCGCGCTCGTTAGCATGGGTCCGAACCTTCAGCCTTGTGTGCACACTCAGACCATACGCACTAGGCCTGTCCTCTAGCGAGTAATTCCCCCCGAGCCCAGACTTGACTGTGCGCGGGGGCCCTACGGTAATTAGCCTACTCACTGTCTCTCTCAGGTATGCCACACTAGTGTCCCTAGTGGGCCGACACACGCGTGCCATGGAAGCTACGACTAGTGGACGGGTCACAAACGTGAACACAGAAAATCACGCATGCACCCATCGCGAGTAACACGAAGGAAGAAGCGGCTCGTGGCCACTTGACTCTGGACAGCCCACTAGACCTATTAAACTCAATGGTCCTTGAGTCACAAGACTAGGGTCAAGACCGTCACATGCGACAGCACTGAGCTGTCAATCTGGCCTAATCCCTAGGTCCAAAATCACGATGACACGTGAAAAATCCCCAGCCCCAGGCTGGTCAACTGGACTCACAGTCCAAGGCCACGCACATGGCCCACTGATCCGAAAATCTCATGATGTGCGGGAGGGACCCTCCGCACGCACACACACACACACAGGGTCACCTGGACCCTCCGGAACACCCTTAAAACACGGACACCGGTCTCACGGTGTCTGGAACACTCTCAAGGTCGAAGGACAACCACTGGATCCCAACCGAGTTAACCGAAGACCAACGCGACACATGAAAAATCCAGTAACACGAAAAAATCACATGGCGATCCAAACTTGGGCCGTCACAATCTATGACGGTCCAACAATGGAGCGCCACAGCGCAAGGTGAAACTATCTCTGACGCACCTACCTCAGGGCGTCACAGCTCCGATTAAAAAAAGGGGGGTTAAAAATAGAGGTATCTCGACGGCCTCAGTCAACTCCCTTCATAGGATTACTAAGGGCAAAAAGGCCATTAACCCAGCTGAGGTGAAAACCCACAAAAATATCTTAGGTAAAATCGAGTAGCCCCTCGATGAGAAAACCCGTGAATGCATGTCGAAAAAAGTTAAAGAGGGGGCCAGCTCTTACGAAAACCTGAAAGGGTGATAGATTTGGTTTAAAAAAAAGTCATCAACTGCAACATCCCGCCGACATCAAGCTCCACATCACCCCATAAATAATGGTGGCCAATACACCCCCAAGGGTCGATCATCATCGGCTCTAATCCCAACACTAGTTCTCCCGGCTACTACTTTGTGGTTAGCCAGCCCAGTCCCAGTTCTTCAGCTAATACACTTTAGCAAGTCAGGTGACGAGTACCAGCCATTTGACTGATTCACTTCAGCAAGTCAGCCGACTAGCATTAGTAATCGGCTACACACCTCAGCGGTCACCTGACTAGTCACAATGTTCGGATATACACCTCAGTAGTCAGCCGACCAGCCTTAGTTTTCTGGCTACAACACTTTAGTGGTCAATCGGCCAGCCCCAGCTCCAGCTCCAATCTCAGTATCCAGCAACAGAGGCCAACACACCCTCACGGGACGGCCTCCAGCTTCCAATCTCCAGCAACATAGGCTAACACACCCTCACTGGTCAGCCTCTAGGTTCCAGTCTCCAGCAACATAGGCCAACACACCTTCATGGGTCGGCCTCCTGCCCCCAGCTTCTAGCTACGCCAGCACGCCTCATCCAGGTAGGCCTTCAGTACCCAGTTCCAATATCTAGCTCCAGTCCCTAGCTTATAGTTTTCAGCAATAGGCCCTCATGCCCCACCCAGGCAGGCCTCCAACCTCCAATTCTAGTTTCCAGCAATAGGCCAGTATGCCTCATCCAAGCCATCACTTTGCAAGGGTCAACCGACGAGGATTTCGAGTCGACATGCCTCACTAAGGTGGGCTTGCATCTCCTGTAACAACTGGCCGATACGCCCGGTCAAGGTTGGCCTCCAACAACATTAGACTAGCACGCCGTGTCAAGAAGGGTGTCCATCAACAATGGATTAATATGCCTCATCAAGGCAAGCCCCTGGTGTAACTCCAACCAAGACGCCTCGGAGGCAAGTCAATGTCAATAGTTGACTGATACTCCCAGGAGAAAGGTCAACACCAACTTCGACCAATGCACCTTGGAGAGAGGTCAATACAGTTGTGGCCAGCACGTCCTAGAGGACGGTCAATGCCAAGCCTGGCCAGTACACCCCTACAGATGGTCAGCGAACAACTTCAAGCACCTCACGTGCGTCCAATGCACGCCATTTCTACTAGCCCCATCCCCTCAACAGCTTCGGCAAACTGCCCTTCGGTAAACCAGCTCCCTCCAGGGATCTCACTCTATAACATTCCAGGCCTAATGGTCTTCTTCGAAACGTGCCATCGTCAAACAGAAGATCACAACAGGAATATCAACCCCCAAGACAAGTGGTCCCCATAATGCCAGTGAGGCCAGGAGAAATCAAAACCAGTAGGGCGCAAGGGCTGCACACCGTCGTCTTCGCCTCCGACGCACGTCCCATAGGGGGCATTTGTTGGCACTTGCTTATTTTTCCAAGTTCATCAAGATTTAAGCAAAAGGGAATTACTCCCTAAATTTCGCCAAATGGCATAGCGTCCGATAGACCGCGCCGGTCGAGCCAAGGTTAGAATCGAAGCGTCTCGACATGTCGTGCAATATAACACAATGAGCAGGGAGCACCCCCGAACATTTGCAAGCAGCACCGCGTCAACAACCTTGCAACATTCAGGCTCGGCTCGGGACTCAAGACGGCGCACCATGTCACGCAACATGACAAAAAGACATGGAGCAACTCATGAAACATCTTTTGCAACAACCCAACGCCCACAACTCCGACAGCCAAGCCAAACTCAAGCTCCGGAGTCCCTGGCAGGGTGCAGCATGATCGCGGTAGGCGGGGAGACTGCGTTCATGAAAGATTAAAAAAATGCACCCACCTTGACCGAAAGGGCCCTGCTAGCGCTTCAAGATCACAGTCGTCATGAAGACCGCATTAATATGAACGCGGTCCGTGAGGAGACTGCGTCCATACTAGACCCACCTTGATAGAACAAGGTGGGGAGCGCCCCCACCTTGACTAGGTAAGGGCGGGGAGCGCCCCCACCCGGACCAGATAGGCCTTTTCAGCACTTTCCTGATCGCGATCGCGGTGAGGACCGCATTGTTACGAACGCGGTCCCTGGGGAGACCGCGTTCAAGATAAAATTCCCCAGCACAAAGGCGGGCGGCCAGCAACCCCACTTGGTCAAGGTAAGGGCGCCCAGTGCCCCCACCCCGACCAAATCGCCATTTGAGCGCCTCTCGCTCTCTCTCTCTCGCTTCATTCCAAAACCCCCGTACTTGGACCAAAACTCATTGCCCGCAAATCAGGGTCGCGCTCATCAGCACACATCCACTGCCCCCAACTACGTGTGCACACACAGACCATCTGCTCTAGGTCGGGTCCTCTAGTTGATTTCCCCCTCAGTCGAACTCAGGCTAGAAAGGCAAGGGGCCCTATGGTAACCAACTTAAAAATCATCTACACGGGACTAGCCTCCACCACTCCCAGGTGGGTAAGCACACTCATGCCCACGTCAACTGCCTCTAATGGGAAGGATCACTAAAAGTGAGAACTTGCTGTAATAGCGAAAACCACTGGCCCACACTAACCATTGTACATATGTAACGTAACACGAGGGGGCTTTATCTCAAGAAAACCCAAGAACCTCTGACTAGGCAGCTACTCTATGGACTACTGATGCAAACATCATAGACTGGGACCACCAAACGCACGAAACTCGAAAAGACCAAGCTACAGGTTCACTAGGTTTGGGCAGCCAACCCACTGGCTGCCCACAATCTTGGCAGCCAAAGTGGTGGCTGCCACACTATGGCATGGGTGGCTAGCTCCCTGGCCACCCAGTAGGCCTGGGCCCTGTGGCCACCCAGCACCAAGGGCTCCAGGCCATGGGCGGCCCAGCCAGTGGCCGCCCAGCACAAGTCTGGGTGGTCACCACCCTGGCGGCTCAAACACCTAGGCGGCCAAGTCCCTTGCAACCCAGTGGGGCTTGACCCTAGGCAGCCACCACTCTTACTGCTCAACACCCCTAGGCGGCCACCCCTCTGGCTGCCCAATACCCCTGGGCAGCCAGCACCCTGGCCACCTAACTGGGCTTGTTTACAGTTCTGGTCCCCTCTAGGGAACCACCCCTAGGGCTCATTTCCATGCTCGACGTGCCCACATTGGGCTTGGAAACCTCTGAAACACTTGGGGGACCATCCCCGATCGGAATGCCATACACAAAACCCAATTTAGGCTAATCGATCCAAACTCACAACCTAAACATGCATTTTCCCCAAAAAGGTGATAAACCCCTCTCTCTCACCCAAAACACTACCGGATCATGGGAAAATGTAGGAAGGGTAGCTAGGATTTGTCCCCATACCCTCGTGAAGAAAACCACAGGGAAATCACCGCGTTCGCATGAATTGAACCCCGAGCTCACGAACACACCGTGCCACACCACTGCCTTTGGCTCCTTACATTAGCCCCCACTGCTTGCAACCCATGTCATCCCCCAATCTCACCCACCACCACCATCCGTCAGCCACCAGAGAGGTGGAGGGAGAGAGGGAGAGAAAATGAGAGGGTAAGAGAGTGAGAACGAGAGAGTGAGGGAGAGGAATGGTGGGGGGGTTATTAGGTTTTTATTTTTGTTTTTGTTATCCCCCCTTTTTTGAAAAACTATATTAACTCTAAAAATTCTTGGAAACTAGATTCTAACTTGGAAAATTTTCAAGAAAAAGTCAGGCCGCTCAATGCGGCGTCACAGACCCGAAATAACTCACACGACACCAATTAGAGGTCCAAAACTTCCATAAATAAATTCTGAAACCAATATGAACACCATCCGCAATCTGTGGAAACACGATCCGAGACCCAGGAAAATTACAACCCTCCCCTCTTATAGAAATTTCATCCTCGAAATTGGGACAACGCACAAAACTCATGGGTAGAACTCACCCAATGGGTACAACCACCAAACCATCATATACTCCACCCAACTCCTTTGTGGAACAGAGCCAGACCAATACAACTATTAAGGTCCTCTCATACCACCGCACCAATCTGTACCAATCCTCTAACTGATCAGGGCACACATAGACTGGCAAGTTTGGCATCCCTTCATCTTCCTTGAACCATCAAGGGCACAAACAACATCTGACACACTTCGCACATGGAGTCAAAACACCTTATTCCAAACACGACTCCAATTCATCACTGGGGAAATCCACTCTAGCTATCCACTTAGGACATCATCCTCTCAATACCACACACTGAAAACCCTCACGAGGGCACAATCACATCTCCGACCATGAGCAAAACCCACACGGCTATCATTGCTGTTGCCAACACTTCTAACAGCCCTATGCAACAAATGATTCTCACCTTAAGAGTCAAGCCCCGGCCAACATGCACCGGTTAACACTGGTCCCAAAGCCAAATTCTTGTCAGTCTCCACCAAGACCTGTAGAACACCTACAATTAATTGCCTGAGACTCTATACTCCACCAAATACATCATACAATAGCCACCCAGAGGGACATCACATTGACTGTAGGAACTCATTCGCTAGCTGCCAATCACAAATCAACCATAAATCTTTTAACCACCATCCTCTCCTACTTCCTTGCAAGACCAACAGTCGATTCTCCAGACGCTAGCCACACATCCACCAGCCCAAACCTCAACTATCTCCCTACCTGGCCATACACGTCTGAGCACCATAGTGCTCCTCCCTGGCCATTGAGCCAATTCAACTTCTCAGGGCAGGGAAGAAGAATAACAAGGTCATCTACACAAACCTCAAACTCCTTAATCTCATTACTCTTACGCACGATGCCCCAAACTTCCTACTTAGAGGTAGGGTCCCCATCTCACATTCATACTTCCTGGGATGCTCATATCGAGGAAACGATCGTTCCACACCACAGCCGATGATTCACACTTGTCATTTCTCAGTTCCTCTTAACTGCTGACCAACCCCAACGACCATGTGCACCCGCATGCAATGCCAAATCCTCTCGAATAGCGCAACCTAACACCTCATACATGACTCCCTTGAATAGCTTCTCTCGCGCAAGGAACGCCCCATCCTAGCACCATAATTCGGGCAGTGGTCCCAAAATACGCACCAAATTCCAAAACATCCCCAAGTCCTACCACCGCCGAGTTCTCTAGCCATAATTGTCGCATTACCCAATCTAATATTGCATGCCACACCCGCTAAACCATCCACATACCAAACACACATTCTAGAGCACCTAGACAACTCCATTAGCTCCATCAACTACCCACGGTAGTCCTATGGAACCTCGTCTGCAACAACATCATCCCTACTCTTGAGCAACATATATCGACGCCTCACGCCCAATGGAAGACTGATTAAATATAAGGACAATGCCTCGCTCCACATCAGCTCATAAGCACACCAGATCGAGGTCAGAATCTAGGCCCTTTCTCCAACATCCTTCACCAAGGCTCCCTTTGGGTCCCCAACTGTCATTACTACCGCATACTCGGCACACGAATCCACAAAATCACTGGGGTACCTGAGCTCCAAACGGCCACTCCGATACTCACAATATTCCCACTGGGAACCAGAAGTGATTTTCCCAATCGTCTTCAACACCGAACCTCAGACCAACCTGGGAAACACCACCTCAATTGAAGTCGATCAAACAACTCCTCACACCTGAGAGACACTTCCTCACTCCCAAGATGACCAACATAATGGCCCACACCTTACACATAGCACCAATTACACCTTGGCTCCTCCAAGCCATTCATGACGAATTAAGGGAAGAAACCAGGGCACCTATAATCCTCACTCAATAGTCCTCGACTCAAGAAGCCACTAATTCTTATCCCCACCAATGTTGCTTAACACGATGCCTTAACAATAGCAGGCCAATCGATGATAGCCTCATGGCCACCGCCACTAAATACCAAAGGTCAACCTCCCCATGGATTAGCCAATCGACCTCCATAACTCTACTCACCACCAGGATATCCTCAGGTCTCCTGTGGTAACGATCCTGGGCTCGTGGGCTATGGGCCCACCACACTTCGCTGTGCAACTTTGCACATGACACCTCACCAAAAGAAGAAGATTCTGGCACTTGCCATGAAACAACCTCCAACTCCACTAATTAAATCCAAAAAATAGGGTGAGGAACTCGAACACTTAGGATCCACAGCACAGACTCACATGCTTAGTCTAGAAGTTCACACTCCGAACCAAAGATCCAGGCCCAACTTACTCTAAAAATCGGGACACCAGCCATACTACACAACACAAGCACTCGACTGGCAACTCTACTCCTCTCAATACTGCACCAACGCACCACACCAAAATGGGGAAATGAGCGCTACGCAAGACATCGATCCTAACTCCCGCTACACTCACGGGGACTCACAAACGCAGGTATACTTGAAATAGAAAACAACGGGATTTAAGACAAACGCACCTACAACACAATTCAAACGAGTCGAGATTATACTTGCCACGAGGTGGGATGCCTCCTCACCAACCTGGCTACACATTTTGTAGTCCCAAGAACCCAACCTTGCCAAATCAAAAGTCGTTGTGGCTACTAGTGTTAGGTGCACAATGGGATCTAGGGGGGTGAATAGATCCCTTTATGAAAAAATGCTGAAATTCAAAAAATGCTCAATTCAAGCCTGACTGAATTAAACACTACAGAGTAATAAAGATGAAAGAGTCCTCACTGCAAATACCCAAAACTGAACAAAAGAGAGAAATGAAATAAGTGATCTGAAAAGCTTCTCTCAATAGAGACAAACTGCAATATTGAGCCTATCAACAGATAGCCTTCGCAAACTACTGATAGCAATAGCCTAATCTGAGCTAAATTGAAATGCTGTTAATCAGATAATAGTTTAGACAAAAAACAATATTAGAGAGTTGGTAGTGAACTTACTGGGGGTCAAATTCAAACCAACATTTATGTGATAGAAATGATGTAACAAAGCAAACTTAGCATTCAATGGTTCTTGCAAAACTTCTGTTGAACACTCAACAACTAAACTAGTTCTAAACGAAAACATAATTACATTTAGAAACTAATCAATCATAGAATGGCCAGCCAATTGAGTTGGTACTAAAGAGTATTCAAATGACTCAAACAAAGGCGTAGAAACCTATGATAATAATAATAGCATGTCAGTGAAACTGTGAGGAATTTGACTCACTAAGTGACTTGTGAATTGAGGTTGATGAGAAGGAAGCAATCGCACAAGGCAAACCACACTAAGATGGAGATTTTTAGATGGTTTAGTCTACTCCCAGTAGACCTACATTCACCCTTCACTCAGCCCAAGTGAGGCTTCCCCTGCAAATAGCAAGACCGTAGACTCAGTCTGCAACAACCGCTGATACCATAGCTTAATTTGGAGGAATACACTCCTCCCTTCTTTTGAGAAACTCATAAGGATCCCGGACGAACCAATCCCCCCTTCCTCTGAAACCACAGAGGATCCAATCCTCTCTTCCTCTAAAACCATAGAGGGAATTGTGAACAGCACCATGCTACTTACAAACCAGAGAATCCAATCCTCTCTTCCTCCAAAATCTCAGAGGGAACAAATGCTGATTCACAGCTTCCCCGATCCCCACAACAGGGTATCAAAATTACAAGGAGAAGGTCGCCGCCCCGGGCCTATCGGTCGACGGACCGGAGGGAGTCCACGCGGGCCCAGACAAGCTAGGGTCTTTATTTGAAGTTATGCAGTGGGAGGCGGCTGCAGAAACTTTCGGTACCCCCAGGTCGATGAATGAGCCTCTGGAGGAGGGGGAGATCGCACCTGAGGGTAGCATAGTCTTGGTGGCCGAGGTGAGCATGGGGACCTTTCAGCTCTCTCTTTGTCTTATTACAACTTTTGGGCGATTCGGCTTAGGCAATGGGTGACTAACCTTATCTTGTATATTTAGGAGGAAGCAGAGCTCCCGAAATCGCGCGCCATCAAAGCTCGCAGGGCTATCCCCAAGCGGAGGGAGCTTCTCAGTCCCGTAGGAGCAGATAGGCTGAGATAGCTCTGGGGGTCAGAGGTGGAGCCGTTGGTGTCACTTCTGCAGTCAGGGGCCAACCTAGAGCTAACAGTTCCTCTTTCGCCTCTTCCGATGCTCTTGACATCGGAGGAGACCTAGTTGTTGCGGGAGATCCTAGCAAGCATCGCCATTCCCGGGGAGGAGGAAGCGCAAGTAGAAGGGGCTGCGGGTCTCCTGGAAATAACGTCTGGTCTGATTTCCTTTGACGTCCCTCCCCCGACCAAGAGCGAGACCCCTGCCTTGCCAGGCCGCGAAGCGACGGTGTCAAGGGACCCGGTGATGGTTTCGCCTGCTCCCCTGGTGGTGGTCGACTGGGAGTTATCCTTTGAGGTAGGAGGGCCCAATGATTTGGACATGGCACTTCCCTCTTCTTCAACCATAGTGGATGCATAGATATGGGCTGCCGTGGACAGCGCGGTGGAGTTTAATCTTCCGGTGGTACCTTCAATTGGCCACGCTGCTTCAGAGACACCAGTTTGGCAGATGCTATTGACGCTTCGGTCGATGATGCTTGCCGACCCCTCCCTTACATACCGAGGGGTGCATGCGATAGTGATGCAGCTAACCAGTGCACTACAAGTGCTGGGTTGCCCACTGGAGGAATGGTCGCGACGAGTCCTACTATTGTTGAAATATGTGAACTGTCGTAAATTCCTTGAGACTCGGACCCCCAACGAGCTTGCCGCCATCAAGGCCCAAGAGGGTGAATATCTGCAAGCTTTGGGAGTGCGTCGAAGCAATGAGGAGCAGCACGAGAAGGCCTTGGAAGGAGGTTACCGTGACGCCCATGCCCTTAGGAATAGAATCAAGGAACTAAAGGGCTATCTCGCTGCAGCCAGGTCTGAGCTGGGCGAGGCTGAGGTGACCGTCAAGAGGGAGAGCGAGGCGCTCGCTCTTGCTAGAGCCGAGGCGGCATCCATGGAAATGGAGCTGGCGCACCTCGAGGAGTAGAGGGGCCGATTACATGACATGGCAGACTTTCCTTGCGTCGGGATTCTCCCCCTCAAGGATATCTTTTGGGGCATTGACTGAGTGCTACTCTCCTCGATCCTCCTCTTGTACTCTGCTTCTCTCTCTTTCTCTTCTCTTTTTTTTTCTTTTTTTTTGACATGTAACCAGGGGTATGCCCCGAAGCACGTGTATCCCCCTTTTAATTGAAAGGAATAGAACAACCTTATTGTGTATATCTCTTGTGTGCAACCCCGGTAGTCCTTCTTTCCCCTTTTTTTCGCGCCTCGCTTGAAATGCATCGACGGGATGTAAGCCTTTGCAGTAGCTCGCCCATGGAGAACCGGGTAGGCGTCCGTGTTAGCGCACAGGAGAGTGCTCGCCCTTCCAAGGGAAGGACGAGGGGACCACTCCACCGGGCGAAGCGGACTACTAACTGGTCTCGCTCGGGCGCCCGAAGGGGAAGGAGGCAAAAGTTCATTCATTCGATGATGTGGATGCGAGGTCCAAATCAAGGGAAGTATCCATCGTCCCAAGGGACAGTGAGAAGAGTTTGTTCGGTCAATGATCCAGATGGGAGGTCCGGATCGATGGGAAGGTCACCATCCTGAGGGATGGAGGGGATGATTTGTTTAGTCAATGACCTGGGCAGAAGGTCCAGATTAAAGGAGGTATTCGTCACCCGAAGAGACGGAGAGAAGAGTTTATTGATTCAAATGACCTGGATGAGAGGTCCAAGTCAAAAGGAGGTATTCGTCACCTGAAGGGACGGAGAGAAGAGTTTATTGGTTCAAATGACCTGGACGAGAGGTCCAAGTCAAAATGAGGTATTCGTCACCCGAAGGGACGGAGAGAAGAGTTTATTGATTCACATGACCTGGACAAGAGGTCCAAGTCAAAAGGATGTATTTGTTACTCAGTCCAAGCGGAAGGCTCAGGCAAGGTGTTCATTCGTTGGTGCCGCCAGGGTGACGGGGCCAACGAGGTCCATTTGTTCTCTTGGTAATTTTGCCAACATGGGGCGATAAGTCAAGGTGGGAGGCCGTCCCTCCTCCTTTCTCTCTCTTTTTTCATTCTCTTTTTTTTTCTTTTTTTTTCTTTTGGTCTTCGCTTTCCTTTCCCTCTTTTCTCTCTTCTTGGAGCCTCATCAGCTCCTTGGGAGGCTTCCCCAGTTCCTGGTATCGGTATGTCGGTATTATCGGTATATCGGTATCTTGAGCTCTGGGTCGTCACAGCGACCGACAGACCCGAACGGATGGAAACCCCGAGGGCTAGCCTACGAGGGGCACCAACATTTCGTGGGCCTAAAATTTGTTCAACGGGATGGCCTGAATGGGAGGAGGACCCGAGGACTAGCCTACAAGGGTTCCATGAGCCATGGCCACCACGATTCCCCAGGGGAATGTGGGTTTAATGTCGGATCGGAGGATCCATTTCTGTTCACCCTCAATGGCCCATAGGGCTCCACGCCACGGGAGGACGGGATCCTGCGACCTCATTGTGGTTTGAATAGAATTGACGGTAGGAGCATTGATGGGGAATGTTTCCCCCTCCCAGGCCAGTGAATAGGTAATGCTTAAGAAAAACATATGGCATTTTCAATGGCATCCTGATATCACCCGTATAATAGGAAGGGGGGAGTAGGCCACATGAACGGACCCTCACCTAATCCTTCTCGGGGTAAAAGAGAAAAAAATTAAAAAAAACACAATACTGAGCTATTCGACTATTAAACCGCTGATGGTAGGTTAGGGTAGAGAGGTTAATTAGTTAGCATCATGGGTTTATCCATAAGCATTTGAGATATGAAGCTCACAAACATAGATAACATACAAATGATTGTAAGAGAAAAAGACTCAAACAGTTAACAAGTGGCACCCAGGGTGTAGGGATGGCAACTTTCTCTCCAGTTCATAGTTGTGAATGGAGGAGCAATGAAGGAGCTAGTCCCGGGGAGGATCGGAGATACACATACGCATATGTCCCCGGTGGTGAAACCCAGGATAAACACACGGGGAGTTTGACATAATCAACCCATTGGAAAGGTCTCGGGGAGAGGGATGGCATTAATTTAGCCCTTGGGTAGCCCAGGGTATATTCTATGCCGACAGAAGAGATCAAACAATAGTATAGACAGTATGAAAATTAAATGCAATCTTAAGAGGAAGAGAGACTTAGACATACACTGGTGCTCTCATTCAGACCCAGAGGTCGTCACATAGTTCATGAAATAAAGGAAGCACATATAAACATGGCTTGATGTCAATTGCCCAGAGGCCAGCCGATTATATCCTTACATTAGAAAAGGAAAGAGATACAAGGAGCAAAGGTTCTAAAGAACAATTCAGGGCGAACTGCGGGCTCATATCATTGCCCGTCTAAATACAAAACATCATAGGGATATTGATAAGAAGGAGGGAGGAAGATGATCGAGGGGAATCGCCAGAGCCCACCTCTGCTCTTTGCAGCGAAAATAGAGTATTGGAATCGCTCTCTCTTTTCGGTCTGGCTCCCTTTCTGCTACGAAAGAATGACGGGTGATCGCTCAGAGAATTCTTCCCTCTGCCTTTCTTTCTCTCCAAGTCTCTTCTTCACTCCCTAAGCGTGAATGTTTCTCTCCGTCTGCCTCTCTCTCAGCTCATCGAAGGGCATCATAAGTCTTCAAAGGTGAGACTTCAGATGGCGCGGGGGGAGCGCGCCGGAACTGGGCCCTTCTCTTCATTCTTTTACTCGCTGGATTTGTGGGGTGCCAGTGGAAGTGAGGTATGCCAAGTAAAGGGCGTGCCGATTTACCCCTCTTTGTGCTTGTTCAAGTCAGGGTCGGCCTGCGGGTCTTGGACTGGCTCCGGGAGTCGCGTTGATCTTTCATCTCATCGTGGCCTTGTAGAGTCACCATGAGAAGTGTCGGGAAAGCTTTCACGCCATTGAATGGCCAATTCCAGAGCCGTTTGTGTCTTTAGCTTGGTTTCTCAGGTTTACCACGGACATGGCCTTCGGCACCTTGGTTTGAGGGGCCCGAGACGGTCCGTCACCACAGGAGGCGGTCTTATCAGGTGGTGGACCACCAGGTACATTCTCGTCCTGACCAGATGACAGATGGGGTTTGTTCGGCATGGCCGAGTCGATACTGAATCATTGGGCAGGCCAAACGGCACTACCGGTTTGTTCCAAATTTCTTCCAACCATTCTGAGGTGGAGTCCCTGGTGCTTTTCGTTAGGTGACCTGAGGCTTCAGCGATCTTAGAGGACCCTTGTGTATCAGTTTTCTTTGGCTTTTGCACTTCGGTGAGTTGTATTCTTCTATCGTCCAGGCGTGATTGCCTTTGATCATATTTCAGGTGCCAACAAATACCCCCAAGTCGCGGGTGTCGCAAGTGAGGGACGAGTGACGCGGGGCCGATGGATGTATTCTGACCAAGCATATTCTTCCTTTGATCATCACAGACCATTGATTTAGTGTAGTCGAGATGCCATCAGAGCAGCAATGACCTTACAACGGCCTTAAAACGGCGCAGAGAGGACTCCTTGGCCTTAAGACAGTGCGGCTTGTAATTCGACGCGTGTAGCAACTTGAAAATTTTTATATGCATTTATATGTAAAAAGAAATAATGAAAGATAAAAATAAAATAGCAAACACTATAAGTCATCTTGTGTCTGCATTGACAGATTGAATAATGATTTAACATGCATTTGTTTATGCATCTGATCTTTGCACTGTGCATTAATGAGGATTATTTGCTGTGTATTGCTTTTGTGTGTCACATCTGTGCTCTATGTCAAGTGAGGCCAATGCTTATCCATACTGATTGCACATGAGGGTCATGTTCATCTCTGTAATACCCTGGATCCTTATTGGGTCATCTCGGATCTTTATTAGGTATTTCGGATCCTTATTGGAGAGTTTCGGATCACTTTTGTAGGTCCTGAGTTGAGTTTTATAATCTGTGTAGATTTTTCTCTCGTACAAGTTACAGAATCATGTAGTGAGTTTATTCTTCAGTTCATCGACTCGTGGATGTTACAACTGCAATGTACTCTTTGAGAGGATCATTTTGACTATTTTTATGTATTTTTTGAATTAGTAGATTTTTAGCTCAAAAATTAGAATATCAAAAAATTAGGAAAATTCCTAATTTCCTTTCTATTTAGCCCCCAACCCCCTCTCTCCTCCCTCATTTCTCTCATCCCTTTCTCTCTCTTGTTCTCTCTCATCTCTGGGCCATTCGACGAGGGGCGCGTGACCGTGGAGAGCTGGCCGAGGCGGGGATGCGATGGAGTGATCAGATCACGGGATGGAGTGGCGGTTTGAGCGTGGCATGGCGCGATTCCTCAATGGATTCTGAGATGACGTCGTTCGTTGTTTTGGTGATTTCGGTGGAGATTAGTTACTTCGGTGCACAGTTTCTTCGGTGGAGGTAGGGAGACGGGTCACCTACTTCTTCTGCACATTCCCTCGCCAGTTTCATGTCGAACAGTGCTAGAACGAGAAAGTTTGGGCTCGTTGTGATTTTTGGGAGTTCGTAGGGTTTGCCAAAAAATGGCAACGATTTTATGATTAGTTGGTGCCAAATGACTCCCTAAAATGTCAGCGTTCCATAGTCACTGATTTCGTGTCGATTGAAGGTCATTTGGGACCGTTAGGAGCCCGGGAAGTCTGGTTGTTCCATTTGGGTCAATTCCGTAGAATTGCCTGTTTCTCGCCGTTTCTCAGCCGATCTGACTCCCGTCAAAGTCTATGTGATGTGTATCATCGATATGGTTGTATTCCCCTTCGTTTCGGAATGAACGGGGCGTGGAAAGGCCACGATCAGGCTAATCCCATGAATCTCCCGCCGTGATGCCTGCACGATTTAATAGAAACCGTCCAGGGCTTGGCGCGGCATGGGTGCAACCATTCAGTGTAGGTCATTAGACATCTGCACGGTCGCGCGACAGACCGCCCAGTGAATGGCATGGCCAGGTGTGAGCCGTCTAGTCCACTTGAACGACTGGTGCCTAGCCGTTCTATTTTCCTTGTTGTTTTGAGCAGCCCCAGCCTAGCCGTTCTGGTCTTTGGACGGTTGGTAGATAACCGTTCAGTGGCTTGAGGCGGTTCGTGGGGTGGATTTCCCCCAACTGTTCTATGTTTTTGAGTGATTTGGTCAAAACTATTCTGACTGTTACTATAGTAGGTCGGTTCCCCTGAGCGGCCTAGTTCAGACCATTTCGCGTCCCTGGGTGACTTCCTGTGGACCGTCTAGTCCCATGTGAGAGGCCTTTCATAGACCGTTCAGCCCCTTTTTTGAACGACCTTTCCCTAGACCGTTCATCTCCCTGAGCGGCCCCTTTGTGACCGTGCTATGGGATGAGTCTGTAGTATTGTTGGTTGACCCTGGTGGTTCAACCATTGTTCATCTGTCTTAGGTCTGTGTCTTAGGATGGTTAGTCAGTCCGTGTCGCGGATCTCCCATAGACCACTTGGTGGTTTGTCAGGCAGGTCAGCTAGAGTTGACTGATCCTAGTGGTCATATCCTTGATCGCCACGGTCGCCTCATGGCCCTACCCCTGTCTGCTAATATCCTTGTCTCTATGTGCGTAGCGGCTTCGTCCTTGACTGCTTGGTTTCCCCTAGCGGCCGAGTGTTGGATCGCTTATGCCCAAAGTGTCATTTCCTAATGTTTCGGTTTCTATTTGTCTTGACTTGACCTTATGGTCTACCCATCACCGTAGATGTCTGTCGACATCCTATGAGGGCCGGGACCATAATGAGATAGCCAGGAGTGCTTGTGTATGGTGTCGTCGTCTGGTTCCGGTTAACCTAGTGTGACCCAGTGGTTGACAGGTGACCTTGTGTGTCTCGGCGATTCTGTCCAATTTGAGACATGATTCTGGATGCCGTGAGGTGTCATCTTACCTTGTTCTACGTATCCAGATTTGTTGAGGGTCCTCAGTGTTCCCTCAGGTCTCCGTGAGTCATTTCCTATGGTGAGTCAGCTTCTCTGGCTTAGGATTAGACCGATTGGCAGCTTGTTCTGCTTTGTACGATGATCTTGACTCTGAGTCGTGAGACTCAAGGATCGTTGTAGCTTCAGGTCTAGTTGCCTTGTCCTGAGTCTGTCGGCAGTTTCCTGTGCTGCCATTTTATTCAGTGTGCCGCATGAGCCGGTGGTCTTTCCTCATGGGCTTATTTATTATTTATTCAATGTGCCGCATGAGCCAGTGGTCTTTCCTCATGGGCCTATTCATTATTCATTTCAGTGTGCCGCATGAGCCAGTGGTCTTTCCTCATGGGCCTATTTATTATTCATTTCAGTCTGCCGCATGAGCTAGTGGTCCTTCCTCATGGGCTTATCGTTCGTTTTACCTCATGAGCTAGTGGTCTTCCTCATGGATTTATCATTAGTTTAGGACTTTCATCCTACTGGACATAACAATCATGCAGCCGAAGGCTCAATAATCACTAGACGTTATTTAGTGGCCAAGTTTAAAGGAATTAACAAAAAATCAAACCACGGAGTGCAGCAATCTGGGTAAATTGGCATCCACTCAGGATGCCGTGAATTTCAGAATTCGCATCCACTGTGGTGGGCGCTAATTCCATTGAACAATAAGACACAAAAGAATTCACGTCGACTATATGGATGCTAATTCAAGAAATGGTGACGACTGTCCTAGACGCCAATTCTGGTAGTGTCTAGGATCTCACAGAAACCCATCTGGGCGTTCTATGATGGCTAGGGCGTCATGTTTCTTTAGAGTGATATGACAAAACACGATTTCGAGGGTTTTTAGGGTACAACTCGCTTGGCTGTTCCAAGGCTAGCGGAGTCTTATGGAGGTCTCAATGAAGAAAGTCCCGGTCCGACGGAAGGAGTATCCAACGGAGGGTCCCAACCTCCCTAAGAGATAGAGGGTAAGCAATAAACCGAAACATGGACCATGCCTTGGCCTTGAGGTCATGATGCCATGAGATCCAACGGTACTGGATCAAAACCACAATAAAAACTATGAGAAGTAAATCCACGTCAAGGCAGTAGCTGCTAATTAAAATCCACGTCCACTATCATGGATGTTAATTGTATTAATTTTTAGAATAATAATAATTAAATTATAATTACTAAATATGCGGAACTTTGAAGGGGTGCAAATTCAAGAATACGCGTCCATGAGGGTGCTGCGCGGAGGTTCTTAGTCGCCAACTTGCTGGGCCGAGTGTTCACTTGACATGTGTTACGTTTTACTACTTTAGACTGTACTTTCTTTTGGACTGGACTCTGTTGTAGGTAGATTGTTTATATCTATTGTCCTATTTTATTTCTTATTTCTATGTACACCACACCTATCTTTTTAGCCCTTCCAAGTCTTCGGGCTCATGGGCGGCGGGTCGAGGTTCGAGTCACGCCGGTTCCTTTTCGGTACTGGGATCCCGGGTCGCCACAGCTGGTATCAGAGCTATGGTTGTGGAAGTACATGGAAATTCGAGATATTACAGTGACCAGAGTCCGTAAGGTTCAATACAGTCGACAGCTGGCATAGGGTTTCGTGCTTATTTTTCGCTTGGTTTCTCACGTGAGAGCTTGAGTGCGCGGCGTTGGCGCTGTGAAGGTGGTTGCTGTCATCATCAGAGTGCCGGCATGGGGTCTGAGGATTGAGGTTGAGAGGTTCTCCTTCATCGATGGTGGCCCCGATTGTGCTGCGTTGGGCAGAGGTTGCCGGCAGGTGTGCCGCTGTGGTGCTGTGCTCGAGAAATTTACAGCGAGGTCAGGTGACTGGCGAGGATTGCTCGTGGTTCGAGGTGGCAGAGCGGGCACTCTGGCCGAGATGTGCTCGGATGAGCGGAAGATCTTCTTAGACTGGGCTATGGTTGCCCCGGATGTGGTTTGAGATTGTGAAGGCTCAGTGGCGAGCTTGCAGCTCGAGGATGAGCATTGGCGGTTGCCGATTATGGCTCGTGTCGCGGCTCTTGGCATGGTGTGTTGCTGTTTGAGGAGTTGCAGTGGTGGTGCATCAAGAGGTGTTATGATCGTGGTCCGACAAGACACTTGGTGAGTGTGTCGGAGGTGCTGACTTGATGGGAGTAATGGTTTGTCGATGCTGCAAGGTGCTGTTCCCGACGTGTGTGAGGTTCGAGGTCAGGTCGAGCATGGGGACCCTTCCGTTGGTCAGAGGAGTATTGAGTTTTCCCATTGATTGGAGGAGGTCGTGTTGGGTTTAGGTTCATCGTCTTGCATCATGTGTTCGGATTGGTTGCCCTTCGCGTTTCATCAAGTTCGTGCGAGATGAGTCCCATGTTTTGGCAAGGTGGTTGCCAATGAGAAGCGTTGCCCATTCCCTGATGGGTAAGGGTATTGGCGCTGCTCCAGAAGGATGCGTGCCAGTTGGGCGGTGTTCGTGAGAATTTGTGATTGGTGTTGTGTTTTCTGAGGTGTTGAGGATCAGAGCCTGTGGCGTTGCAGAGGATGGTCAGATGGAGGATCCTAAGTTGTCATTGTGATGGCTGTGCACGTGGATCTGAGTGCGCAGCGGGAGGTCGTAGAATTGGATGCTACGGGCAGATTTTTGAGGATGTGTAGAGCGTCGGAGGATTGGTTCCTCGGTGTGAGATTGTCTCGGTTGTGTGAGACGTGTTGTGTCTAGAAAAGACCTAGACAGACATAGACCCAACACGACTAGAACGTCGTGCACACAACTCGACTCTACACTGACCTTGGGTAAAGCCACGAGAGGGCTAACCCGGAGAGGTCACGACGCATGAGAAACACGAGATTCACGTTTCACATGACTCGAGTACCTCCACACTAGAAGAACAGCTAGCTGCGTCCACTGACGTCTTACGTTGCACTTACAAGTGTCTCGTCTACGCTGCTGCCTGAGCCACGATAGAGACTAAGACACTGTCAGAACCAAAACATGACTACAGTCGCGAGTGACTAGACAGGGTAAAGCCTGTCGACGTCAGTCCAAGCCCCTGACCACGTCTGTACATACTGGCTCTCGTCTAAGCCAGGCCTCTAGCTAGTATTCCCCCTCTGCAGGATGCTACAGTTAAATCGGGGGCCAACAGAACTAGCTTAAGAATCGTAAACCGGGAACTGCCCCGCCGTAAAGGCCGTCACGCCAAAACGTGCCGTAAGGCTACAACTAGTGGAGTGGAGGCTCACAAGACACAGACTCCAAAACATGAGTGCAGGAGTACAGATAGGTAAGGAAGCACTGTCACACGTACTACGAAGTACTAATGGTAGCACAGGAAACTACCGACAGACTCAAGACAAGGTAACTAGACCTGAAACTACAATGATCCTTGAGTCTCTCGACTAGGAGGCAAGATCGTCGTGGAATGGCAGACAAGCCATCAATCGGTCTAATCCTAAGCCAGAGGAAATGACACACAGAGACCTGAGGGAACACTGAGACCCTCAGCACATTTGGGTATGTAAATCGAGGTAAGACGATGCCTCGAGGCATCCAGAAACATTGTCTCAGACCAGACGGAGCCGCCGAGACACAGACGAGGTCACCTGTCAACTACTGGGTCTAATCGGGCTGACCAAAACCTGACACTGACATTAAAGCAGTATGGAAGACT
This sequence comes from Amorphophallus titanum, assembly GCA_024336825.1. Taxonomy (NCBI): domain Eukaryota; kingdom Viridiplantae; phylum Streptophyta; class Magnoliopsida; order Alismatales; family Araceae; genus Amorphophallus; species Amorphophallus titanum. The sequence goes on from JANBPO010009603.1 coordinate 72,192,209, forward strand.
GCTCACATCAAGAACACTCTTGGCCACCTTATAACATGGTTATAGCCCTCATAGAATATCAAAAGACATCCACGGGACAACGGGCAAATCACAAGGTCAAGCCAAGACAAGCAGAAATTGAAACGACGAGAAACGACACTCTGGGCATAAACGATTCATCACTCAGCTGCTAGGTAAACCAAGTAGTCAAGGAAGAGTCGCTACGCAACCAGAGACAAGGACGCTGGTAGTCCCAAATTGGGTCATTAGGGAACTGTAGCAGTCAGGGAGAAGACCGCACTCAGTTGACCCTGAACTGACCTATCTAGAGAACTACCGATGGACATACAGACACCGCCCTACAACATGAACCTACGACGGACAGACAACGGGTAGGCCATCACAGCCAACGGACAACACGACGGACACAACTCACTGGGCGGTCAAAGGGGGCCGCTCAATGGGATGAACGGTCCGGATAGGGCCGCTCAAGGGACAAGAACAGTTGGGGGCCAACCGCTCAAAGGAATAGACCTCTAAACACTAAAAAGGGATGAACGGTTAGGGCTGGACCGCCCAAAGGCTAGAGCGGTTAAGGACTAGCCTCTCAAGCCAACTGACCAACTACAGTGTCGGTCAGAACGATTTTGACCAAACTGCTTGCCTGAACCGACAAAAAGCTATTGACCAAGGGTCAACCGGGATAAGCGGTCAGGACCTGGCCGCTCAACCCGACGAAAAACCAGAACGGCTGGGAACTAGCCGCCCAAAGGGGACTGAGCGGACCCCACCTGGCCACTCAAGACCTAGAGCGATCTATCGACCGACCGCTCAACCTCAAATTGACAGGAGTTAAACGGTCCGAAACCAGCCGCCCATACGCCTGAACGGCCTCTGGTGCGACCGTTCAAGCGATACGGCGAGCAAACCATGGGGTTCGTCCGATCGTTGCCTTCGCACGCCCCGTTCGTTCCGAAACGAAGGGGATACAACCACAATCACCCTGGCAATCACATAGACTCCGGCTGGAGTCAAAACGACGCACGAATTGCAAGAAATACGCGATTCTAACAAAATCGCCCAAATGGGGTTAACGAGGTTCCCGACCTTCTACCGACCCCGATAGACCACCATTCGATGCGAGATCAGTGACTATGGAACGCTGACGTTCCAGGGAGTCCATTGACACCAGCTGATCTGAAAATCGTAGCCATTTTTTGGCGAAGCCTACGAACTCCACGAAACCCCAATGAGCCCAAACTCGCTTGTTTGAGCACCAAACGACGTGCAACGATAGGAAAAACGTGTAGAATAGGCAGGTGATCCGTCTCCCTACCTCCACCGAAGAAATCGTGCGTCGAAGCGACTTATCCGTGCCAAAATTCTCCCGGAACATGAACGACGCCTTCTCGGAATCCACTGAGGGATCGCGCCACACCACTCTCAAACCGACGCTCCATCCTACGAATCGATCTTCCCAACGCGTTCCTGCCTCAGCCAGCTCCGCAACGGTGCATGCCTCGCGCCGAATGGACCAGAGACGAGAGAGAACGGCGGGATCATCTTCCCCATGCCCGACGTGTGGAGGTAAATCCGCTCTCTCTCTCTTTCGCATTTGCTTTACTCATATCTATTTGTATATGCCGCTGCGAGTGTGAGGATTCTTAGCCCGATATATTGTTATCACCGCTGCGAGTGGGCGAGAGTGAGTGACCCGTCCCGTGACTCAATCTGAGTACACGTTGTAAGCCGATACCCGAGACTCACTGTCGATTTCTCAACCGCGCACGGTCCCACGTTTCCCTCGCTTAGGGACAATCATGAGCTAGAGTCCCAGGTCACGTGTCCGTCCCCCATCAGCTGCTTCCGGAACATCTTGGCCATCCGATCTGTCATGAATGCCAGGCTCTGAATGGGAACTGACGGGTTTTCGATATCTTCAGGCAGACAACAATCTATAGCCTCCCGAATAGGGTGCTCTTCAGCTGTGCAGAACAAGCTGTTCGGCCCGTCTATCTGCGCCACCTCCCAAGCTTTGAAAGGTTCGACGGTAGGGTTATCGAGGCTAGGAATCAGCTTGGTGAGGCCTTCTGGGACCCCAATGTGGTCGTGCTGCTGGTCAACCTTGACTTCATGAGCTTTGAGGTATATAGCTGGAGGTGCTATCCTACCTACATTCCCGGAGACAGTGATATGGGAGACCGCCTTGGGCTTTACATATCCACGCGGCGGTGGTGGGTACCAGCTGTCGCTGGATGCTCTTTTCAATGCCCCCGTAGGGGTCTTGGCTTTGGAAGTCTTCTGGGAAGGCCCCGCATATAAGTTGGCATCTACCAAGTGACATTCGAACACATCGAACGGGTGGAGATCGGCGAAGATCCTCTCCTCCTTCCCCTCGAGCCTGTACTTGATGTATTGGTGGAGCGTGGAGGCCACCACCATATTTTCATGCAGCCACGGACGGCCGAGCAGTGCTTTATACGAAGTGCGGGAGTCTATGACAAGAAACTGCACCTTCGCAGTGAAATCCGCCAGGGTAAGTGTGAACTCTGCCACCCCCATCGACACTTCACATTTCTGATTAAAGTCGGTGATATGCATATCCCTGACTTTCTCGAGACGCACATTGAAGTGGTGCCTCTCGTAGATTCTGTAGGGCAAAATATTGACAGCTGCACCAGGATCGACCAGAATTTTGTTCAGCTCTCTCCCATTCAGGTGGCCCTTCATGTACAGCGGCCTGTTGTGGCTGATGGTAGGTAACAGCATATCCTCTTGAGTGAAGGTCATGTTGGCTTCTGGCATTGCTTCGGCCAAGTAGGTCTCGAAGTGAGCAGGCATCTACAGAGTAGTGATGATCACCTATCGGGTCTCTTCACTCAAAGAGAGGATCTCCCAGATTGTAAATCTTGTGGGGAGCTTCTTGAGCAGCTTCATTATTCGACTCCCAGCTTAGACATTGGAAAGCTTCATTTCTTCTGCCCATCTGGGCTTGGGAGAGTCCTGAGTTGCGGCCCCTGATGGACCCACTTCATCTGCCTCAGACTCGGCACCTTTCTGATTGGCACCGGACCCTTGCTGCCCTTCATCAGTTGCTGTAGGGCAAGCTGCATTTGCATCTGGGGCTTCGGAAGACTGTAGTGGTTGTGGGTGAACACTCCCGGGTGCAGGGCTGGCCTCCTGGCATGCTGCTTTCCCCTGGACATTTTGACAAATTCCAGAAAGGAAGGGACTGCCTTGCCCCTACTCTCGTCGTAAAGGCCTGACGGAGGGGGGATCTGGACTCCCTTGACCTCTGGGGGAGGTGTCTTGTAGGGCTGCTCTCCCCTGAATATAATATTGTGGTTGGGCGGTGGTTGGAGCCCCCATTTCTGACCTGAGCGGGTTGCATGTGCAACAGTTGCAGCTTCAGCCTTGCCTCCCTTGGCAAGGGGTGTGAAGCAGATTTCTTCTTCATCCTCTTCATTGGGCAAGTTGAAGAGTGCTGATGGGGTATTGCAGGAGACAACATGCGCCTTATCGGCCTTAGTAGCCCTTTTTTTCTTCTTCTTTTGTTTCTTTTTCTTCTTTGCTTCAGCAGGCGCCTGCCCCCAGAATAGGCTGCCTTCTTTATCAGACGCTGCATCGGCTTGTTCTTTTTGTTCGAGTGACAACTGCTCTAATTCCTACCATGGGACATGATCCCGCATCAGCAAGGGCTTCAATTCAGGCTGTACATAGTCGTCCAACCCGTCTATGAAATTTTACAGCTTTCGAGCCCCGGGGCTCACTTCCTTCACTGTTGGCAGCGGAGTTTGCCTCCTCCAATTGTGAGTGGGTATCCTGATGACAGCTGGTGGATTGGTCCACACTGGTGCTGGCACTGGCGGAGCAGGTCGTGGTGTGATGCCACGAACATGTGCCCTCGGCTTTGGGCGAGGTGCCCTCTTCTTCTTGCTCTTTGCAGGGAGCTGCTGCCATCCCTGTTACTCTTTCACGGGCTCCAAGAAGTGAGATTCATAGGTGCGCCGCGTGCTTGCTTCAGAGATCTCCTCAGGCAATGCCTTACCAACTGTGACGACCCAGCATCCGGGCTCGGGTAAACCCGAAACCACTTGGATCCTGAGAGGCCTCCCAAGAGCTGTAAAGCTCCGAAGGGATAAAAGGAGTGTACGGAGGTGTATAAGAATACATTGAACTTCCAGATAAGGCAGTAAACAATTACTATATTTGATCAGGATTGCTAAATTAGTAGAAATAAAATTATATTATCTAAAACAAATTAAAACTAACAGCTACAACCGCTAACAGAGTCTAGTCCAACTAAAGACAAGTACAGTCCAACAGAAAAGGGAATGTACCCTCACGTCGGGGGAAGCCTGACACTGGCAAAGCTAGCTACTAAGAACCACGAACCACACCCCCAGACCACGAGGAAGAAGAGCAGCCACACCTGAAAAATCAAGGGTGAGCCTCGTGTCACTAGCTCAGTAGGGGTCTCGCAGATCCCCACCATGAAACCAAAGTGGTAATAGCAGTAACAACAACTAGAGCAACAGCAGTAAGAATGATAGGAGTAGGAGTAACAACACAGAAGTAAAGAGGAAAGCCGAACAAATCACGACAATCGATAAAATCTCGGCCCTCTAAACCACTCCTAATCGGGAAAGGCATAACTTCCCATGCACCTGGTAGGGAGTTGCCAAACTAATCTCAAGAAATCCCGATTACATTGCCAGAACAAGTCATGCTACAACAGACGTCTAGGCTTCACATAACACTAACCGAAGCACCGGCGCATACACAACCTCACCAGCGTGTCCACTACACAAGCCGCGGTAAAGCCAGAGATAGGCTACCCGAAGCACTACGTCAACCATGACAAAGAACCGGTCACAAAATCACAAGTCATGTGTCATGTGACAGAAGTACCTTCTCACTAGAAGCAAAGCTAGATGCGTCCACTGACGTCTTATGCTGTGTCTCAAGCGTCTCACACTCGCCTCAAACTCGGTGACTGTGACACTGTACCAAGTACAAGGAACAACAGTAACGAGTGACTAGTCAGGGTCGCACCCATCGGCACATGTCCAAACGCCCCTGACCATGTGTGCACACACAAACCCAATGCCATGAGCCAGGCTTCTAGCTAGTTTTCCCCCCAATAGGACGCTATTGCAAAGTAAGGGAGCCCACGAAAACTAGTCTAAAAACCATATCTCGAAACTCGCCCCACCACAACTCCCAGGTGGGCCGACACCAAGTGTCGTTAGGCTACGACTAGTGGAGGCTCACTAGACACAGAGACTCTCCAAAAAAAACTCCAAAGTGCAGACATGGTAAACACTCACTTGTTGCACGCACTATGAAACACAAGGCAGCACACCAAACTGTCTCCTGACTCCAGACAGACACCCAGACCTACATACAATGATCCTTGAGTCATACAACTTGGGTCCAGATTGTCGCACATCATGGCATCATACTGTTAATCAGCCTAGTCCCTAAGCTAAAATACGATAAAACACAAGTCCTCAGCCTCAAGCTGTACATAGGACTCTCGACTCCGTATAACACAAATCACGGAGCAAGAGGGAGCATCAAAGTCCTCAGGCCAATAGACACGTAAATTGAGGTAAGATGATACCTCCAAGTGCCTAAAACTAGAGTCTCGATCCATACAGGATAGCCGAGACACTTACGAGGTCACGTGTCAATCACTAGGTCCCAACTGGGTTGACCAGAAATCATAATGACCCTCGAAATAACATAAAACACTACTCGGTGCAATGGCGCATTCGAACACCCTATAACATGGTCACAACCCTCATAGGATGTCCACGACTTCAATAGGCTAACCAAGGGGTTGAAGTCAAGCCAATAAACACGAAAGAAACACCAAACACTACTCGGGATGAGACCACTCTTCCGGGATCCCTCGACACACAGATCTGACTCTCACGGAATACCCAAGGCTTCCATCGAGTCAAAAGCCAACAAGGCATTGAATATTGGGTTCACCGGAGCTCGAGACAACTCACATAAAACCTCAAAAATAGAGGACATGAATGCGGTGCATGCCTGCGTCGCGATGATGAACGCATCCAAAGGATGCGTCGCGATGCCAGCAGAACGCGTCCAACCCTTACTGCACGTCAACGCATTGATGCGACATAGGCCTAGGTCGCATTAATAGATGCGGCCACAGCCTCAAGCGCATTAATCAAAGAACACTGTGGAGACTTCGAGCGCATTCTTCAAGATCACGGTGGAGACCTTGAGCGCGTTCTCCAGGATCACATCCAACACTTGGATCGTGTCCCTTACCATCTCACCGCCCCACTGTTCATCTTCTTAGATGAACGCGGTCACACGATATAGCGCGTTAATAGACGCATCCCCTAGGAGCTCCGCGTTACCACGTCAAACCTGAAAACTGGTAAAATAAGTGGAAAACCCCGTTCCATGCCCCAATCGCCTCCAGAATGACGCGGATACATCAGAAATCACATTTCCATCCTTCCACAAGCTGGAAGGGATCAAAGCATGTACAAAATGCATCCGTGTATACTTCAAATCCACCACCTTCCATCGGTAGTGATAAAATTGGAGCTGTAGTGAGGTGGTCTTTAAGGGTTTGAAAACTCTCATCACATTCTTCTGACCAGACAAAAGGATTTTCTTTTCTTGTAAGTCTAGTTGAAGGAACAACGATCTTTGAGAAGTCCTTAATGAACCTCCTGTAATAACCAGCTAGACCCAGAAAGCTTCTAACTTTTGATACGATCGTAGGCCGACTCCAGTTTTTGACTGCTTCCACCTTAGAAGGATCCACAGAGATACCTTCTTTAGAAATAATGTGTCCTAAGAATGACACTTCTTTAAGTCAGAAATCACATTTATTGAGTTTTGCATAAAGTTTGTGTTCTCTAAGTGTTTGCAAGGCTATCCTCAAGTGTTCTTCATGCTCTTCCTTAGTCTTAGAATATACCAAAATATCATCGATGAAGACGACGATGAACTGGTCCAGATATGGTTGGAGAATACTGTTCATAAGTTGCATGAATGCGGCTGGGGCATTTGTTAATCCGAATGGCATTACCACAAATTTATAGTGGCCATAACAACTTCGAAAAGTCGATTTATAGATGTCTTCTTCTTTAATCCTGAGCTGATGATAACCTAATCTGAGGTCTATCTTAGAGAAGTACTCTGCTCCAGACAATTGATCAAAGAGCTCGTCAATGCGCGGCAACGGGTACTTGTTTTTAATTGTAAGTTGATTTAGCCGTCGGTAATCGATGAATAGCCTGCGAGAGCCATCCTTCTTCTTGACAAATAACACTAGCGCACCCCAAGGGGATGTGCTTGGTCTGATAAAGCCTTTGTCTAACAATTCCTGTAACTGCCTCTTTAATTCTTTAAGCTGTGTGGGGGACATCCTGTAAGGGGCTATAGAAATCGGTGCAGCTCCTGGGATGAGTTCAATAGTGAAGTTTACTTCCCTTTCGGGCGGTAAACTAGGTAACTCAGATGGGAATACATCAGGGAACTCTTTTACAATGGGGATGTCTGCTAGGATGATCTCTTTGGAATCTGTAACTGTGACCGAAGCAAGGAAAGCTTCACATCATTGCAAGATAAGTTTGCAAGCGTGAAGAGAAGAAATAATTGTAGGATGCCTCCTATACTTGATGCCAAAGAAAGAAAATCTTGGAATACCTGGTTTACGGAAAGATATGACCCTATTACGGTAATTAATAACAACATCATGGTCTACCAACTAATCTATCCCTAAAATGACATCGTATCCTTTTATGTCAAGGCATACTAAGTTTGCGGGAAGATTGTGGCCTTCAATGATTATTTCACTATTGGGATAGTATTTGGTAAGTTTGGTTCCAGAACCTAAGGGTGTAATTATAGAAAGGTTGGAAAGTAAAGGAACCGATTCAATAGGTAAAGTTTTGGCAAAAGAAGTAGAGATAAAAGAATGAGAAGCACTAGTATCAAATAGCACAAATGTAGGACGAGAGTAAATTTGAAGTGTACCTTCCATGAGCCCACCATCCCTGGGCGCTTCTTCCTCTTCTTCTAGAAAGCATTGAGGCGAGCTTGCCTCCTGCGTCCTCCACCAACTGTTTGTTCTTTCATAAGGGGGCAATCTGGCAGGCGATGCTCCCTACTTCCACAATGTAGACAAGTGCCGAGATGCTTCCAGCATTCTTCTGTCGAATGATCAAATTTCTCGCAGAACATGCAGGCCACAATGACCTACTTCTCCTCTTCCTTAACCCTTTTTGTTCTTCTGGGAACTTCCATCGTTCCCGTTCCTGGACCGTTTCTTATTATCACGACTCTTGTAAGGTTCCGTGAAATTAAACTTCTCCTTCCTGAATCACCGATCAGATCGCCGGCTAGATTCTTCTCCCTTTCCTTTCATTTTCTCGACGTTTTCTAAGGTCCTTTCATACAAATAGGCCCGCTGAACCATCTCCTCATAAGTACGGATGTTCTGGGTCCCAAGTTGCTGAATGTAAATGGGCCGTAACCTGTCCATGAGCCGATTGGCCTTCAATAAATCGGTACTAATAAGGTGTGGTGCATACGGTGCTAGCCTAGAAAATTACAACTCGTGTTCTACTACTGACATCATCCCTTGATGAAGGGATGCAAACTCTATAGCTTTTCTTTCTTTGACGTGCTCCGAGAAATACTTGGCACTGAATAATGTAAGGAAACCTTCCCATGTGTGTGGTGCATCGGCTGGAGGTGTCGGGACCGAATTCCACCATGTATGAGCATCCTTGTTTAATTGGAAAGTAGCCAAACGCACCTTCTCCTGATTGGTGCATTGAATAACGTCAAAAATCTAGTTTATCTCATCGATCCAGTTCTTCGCTTCGTCTGGATTAAAAGACCGATAAAAATGCAGAGGGTTGAGACTCTGAAAATTCTAATGTAAACTGCCAGCTCTAGCACCAGTGCCTGCCTGGCCCATAGTTTGTAGTGCTTGGGTAAAGCCAGCAACTATTTACTGCAAGCCATCTTAGACAATCCTAAATCCTTAGAATACCACGGAACATTCCCGGCTAAACCCCTCCCATGACCTTTCAACTTCCCCTATAAAAGCCCCTTAGAAGCTCAAGGGGTAGGGCATGCAATCACAGATAAACACAAGGTAAGCAAGCAAGCAACGCAGTCAGCAACAAGCGTAGCAAGCAAGGAGATTTGTGTGTGTAGTTGAGTTGTGAATTGGCTCACATATGTTGTGGGTATGTCACTCATACTACCCTTATACAGCGTTTAGCCATGACACACAAGTCCATTTCCACTACACGTAAGGCGTTATGATGACAGCAAACACTCCCTTACCTTGGGATTGCCCATGTATGCCCATTTACGACAACCGCGCATGCACCATGATGTCACACCTCCCGCCATCGCGAGGCCATGCCTGACTGCTCGACCCAAGCCGCGTCTGGCCCTCGCCCAGTCACCAGCCAGTACCTTCTCCAGTAACCCAGTCTAGCCCTCCCTTGGCAAATTGGGCATAGCCCTTGCCTCGAGGAGAGCCTCTGTAAAACATGCAGATGTCTGTGCCTGGGGATTGGCCTCTTCGTCAGAAATATCCGATGACTTGAGCCAGTTGTACCTTGGCCACTATGGCCCACCTGTAAATCCCATGTGGCTCTCTTAAATTATATTACCTCCCCCAAATGGACGTTCCCACATCCACGTTCAGGTCCCAGTCTTCTCCCACACTACTCCACTCCTCTGACTTGAACAAGCATCTCCCGGTTAAATACAAACCCACAGCTACAAAGTGCCCCCTGCTCTCCACCCATGGCTTCAGATATATACAGACTTCTCTTCAGCATAGAACGAAGGTGTTCGGATTCAATCCGGTGTAAATAAACACCAGCTACTTGCGGTCAGTGGGGAAAGACATCTAGTACATGACTCCTCACAATCGCCTGGGCACTCGCACCTATGGAACCTCCCTTCTCTCCACGTGTTGCCCGTTTCCCGAGCTCGCATGTCGTGCCCTGGCGGCACATCCCTAGTCAAATCTTGGTTCCATAGGTGATCGTCAAGAAATTGACTGGCACGCCCACACCCCAGCTATGTTTCCCCAAAAATTAGGGACCTCTCGTGCCACTCGAACCTCCCTCAGCTTTCGTAAAAGGCGAGTGCCCGGTACCTCCTTGAGGAGGATATGGCCATAGGAAGGGATACCCGAAGTATGCCAGGATCTGGCATCTCCCCTATCGCCTTATCCCACCCCTCAGTCCTATCATCGAATACACACCGCGCCTGGGGCCGGTCGATCTCGAGGGCACTACCCTCGAGGGCCCCGGAACCACGACCCGACATGCGTGAACAACCACCCTCCTCGATGGCCTCAGCTTCAATTTCATGGAGGGCTTGGAGCATGCCCTGCCGCTTCTGACTCCCTTGCGGCTTCTCAAGTGGAGCTTGATCAGTGATGAGTGGGCACTCGGGGATTCGATGGTCCATGCTTCCACAACGCAAATAGGTGCCAATCATGCTCTAGCACTCCTCCATCTTGTGACTCGACTGGTCACAGTACTTGCAAACTACTTTGGATGGGGCAATCGATCCAACCTTCTTGTCGCCCTCTCTTGGTTTCTTGTTCTTTGAGAAACTCGACCTGCCATTGGGCCTCTTCTTGCTATTGGTTGGCTTGAAATTCCCGGAGCTTGTAGCTTGCTCCCTCTTCTTATTTCTTCCCTTAATCTGGTCAGTCATCTCCATGGTATGCTCCAGCACCTGTGCCTTCTGCACAATTTTAGCATAGTTATGAATCTCTAGTGGGGCCAACTGGTTGATGTACTGTAGTTTCAGCCAATTCAGAAACCATTTTGCCTTCATCTTCTCATTGCAAACTAGATGCAGTGCATAACGGGACAGCCTGAAAAATTGGGCCTCGTACTCTGCCACCGACAGGTTCCTTTGTAGCAATGAGGCAAACTCAGCCGCCTTCTATTCCTAAATTCGATCCGAAAAATATTTGTTGTTGAACTGCTCGAGAAACTCCTCCCACGTAACTAGGCCATTAGCTAATTTCAGCTCCGCTGACTCCCACCAAGCGTGGGCATCTCGTTCTAACTGGAATGTCGCCAACAACACACTCTCCTGATCGCTGCACTACATCACTTGAAAAATATGATCCATCTTCTTAACCTAGTGCTCTGCCTCGTCTGGGTTCGAAGAGCCACTGAACCGTGGGGGATTCATACCTCAAAAATTCCGGTGGAGGATACCGGCTCCATGATGTGCACCTTCTTGTGCTACCTATTGCAAAGCCTAGGTCAGGCCCTACACTGTTCGCTGCATCTCCCTCCATTGTGCGCATTCCACAGCCATTTATCGAGACCTACAAGCATAGCGAAAGAAGTTAGAATGTTCTACCATTTTCCTTTAGGGTTATTTATTACTTAACTCAACCCAAGTCTCTAACCCATCTCACCGAGTTTGATCATAACACACTATTAGTGTCATGGATCTTAATGACCGACTCGTGGACGTGACAGCTGCGATGTACTCTTCGTGAGGATCGTTTTGACTATTTTTACGTATTTTTTTGAATTGGTATATTTTTGGCACAAATATCAGATTTTTAGATATTAAAAAAATTCCTAATTTTCTTTCTATTTACACTCTCAACCCCCTCTCTCCTCCCTCATTTCTCACCTCTCTTTCTGTCTCTCATTCTCTCTCCTCTCTAGGTCTCTCAACGCGGGGTGCACACCGTTGCGGAGCTGGCCGAGGTGAGGACGCAATGGAGTGATCGGGACGCGGGATAGAGCGACAGTTTGAGCGTAGCGTGGCGCGATCCCTCGGTGGATTCTGAGAAGGCGTCATTCATGTTCTGAGTGATTTTCGACGTGGATTAGTCGCTTTGGCGCACAATTTCTTCGATGGAGGTAGGGAGACGGATCACCTACCATTCCGGTACGTTTTCCCTATAGTTTCACATCATTCGGTGCTAGAACGAGCGAGTTTGGGCTCTTTGTAGTTTTTCGATGTTCATAGGCTTCGCCAAAAAATGGCGACGATTCTATGATCAGTTAGTGTCAATGGACTCCCTGGAACGTCAGCGTTCCATAGTCACTAATTTTGTGTCGATTGGCGGTCATTCGGGACCGTTAGGAGCCCGGGAAGTCCGTTTACTCCATTTGGGTCAATTCCGTAGAATTGCCCGTTTCTCGCTGTTTCTCAGCCGATCTGACTCCCGTTGGAGTCTATGTGTTGTGTATGACACTGTTGTATCCCCTTTGTTTCAGAACGAACAGGGTGTGGAAAGGCCACGATCTGGCACCGTAACGCCTTCGCGGTTTAACGGCAACTGCTTAAGGTGCATAGGCGGCCGGTTTCGGACTGTTTATCGTGTCTCGATGTTAGGTTGAGTGGCCAGCCGATAGACCGCTCTGAGGCATGAGTGGCCAGGAGTGGTCCGCCCATCCTCCATGGGTGGCTGGTCATCATCCGTTCATCTTCGCCGTTAGGTTGAGCGGCTAGGTCCTACCTGCTTATCCCAGTTGACCATTGGTCAATAGTTTAGTGTCAGTTCAAATAGGCAGTTTGGTGAAAATCGTTCTGACCAACACTATAGTAGGTCAGTTCACTTGAGCGGCTACTCCTTAACTGCTTTAGCCTTTGGGCGGCCCAGCCCTAACCATCCATCCCTTTTAGTGTCCAGGGGTCAGTTTATTTGAGCGGTTGGCCCCGAACCATTCATCCCCCTTGAATGGTCCATTCTAGACAGTTCATCCCTCTTTGAGCAGCTTCCTTTTGGACCGTTCATGTTACTGAGTAGCCTTCTTCTGACTGCCCAGTGAGTCTTGTCCGTCATCTTGTCTCATGTCAATCTATCTTAGGTACGTGTCCTAGGGTTGTGTCTGAGTGTCGTTTCCTGACATTCTGGTTTCCGTATATCTTGGCTTGACCTTATGGTTTACCCATCGTCCCGTGGATGTCTCTTGATGCCCTATGAAGGCTATCACCAAGATATAAGGTGGCCAGGAGTGTTCTCGCCGTGGGCAGTCTTCTGTACTACTTTTAATGTCATTGTTTGGTTCTAGTCAACCCGGTTAGATCCAATGGTTGACGTAAGACCTTATGTATGTCTCGGCAGTTCTGTCCAGTTCGAGACATGGTTCTGGATGCCGTGAGGTATCATCTTACCTCGTTCTGTGTATCCAGGTGTACTGAGGGTTCTCGGTATTCCCTCAAGTCTTCGTGAGTCATTTCTTACGGTGAGTCATTTTCTCTGGCTTAGGATTAGACCGATTGGAGGCTTGTTCCACTTTGTATGACGATCTTGACTTCCGAGTCGTGAGACTCAAGGATTGTTGTAGATTCAGGTCTAGCTGCCTTGTCCTGAGTCTGTTGGTAGTTTTCTGTGCTGCCATTGGTGCTTTGTAGCACGTGCGGTAGTGCTTCTTGCCTGTCTGTACTCCAGCACTCGCGTTTTAGAGTCTGTGTCTCATGATCCTCCACTAGTCATAGCCTTACGGCATGTTTCGACGTGTCAGCCTTTACGGCGGGGCATTTCCTGATTTAAGATTTTTAAGCTAGTTCCGTGGGCTCCCGCGCTCGACAGTAGTGTCCTCGACCGTAGCGTCCTATGGGGGGAGAATACTAGCTAGAGGCCTGGCTTAGGTGAGAGCCAGTGTATGCACACGTAGTCAGGGGCTTTAGACTTACACCGACGGGCATGACCCTAAGTAGTCACTCGTGATTGTAGTTCTTTTCTGGTTCTGATAGTGCCTTGGTCTCGGTCGTGCTTTTGGACAACAGGCAGACGAGCCACTCGTAGGCGCAGCATAAGATGTCAGTGGACGTAGCTGGCTGTTCTTCTAGTGAGGGGAGTACTCTAGTCACGTGATGCATGACTTCCGTGTGACTCTCATGTTTCTCGAGTGTCATGACCTTTCCGGGTTAGCCTTCTCGTGGCTTTGCCCGAGGTCAGTGTTATGTTATGTGCACGACGTTTTAGTCATGTTGGGTCTATCTAGACTTTTTCTTGGGCTTTTGTCTTTTCCCTTTTTCCTTGTAGGCCTTCGCTTGCTTGGTGTCTCGTCAACGGATCGACAACTTCTGACTTTGCTAGTTCAGAGTTCGCCCTTCTGTTGCTATTAGGAGTAGCTTGGGAGCTGAGGTTAGTTCGATAGCCGTGCTCATTTGGTACGACTTTTCCATTTTCTTTTAGCTTCCCTCTTCCTTGCTTGTTCCCTACTCCTGCTTCCTCTTCTTTGCAGCCTTGTAGTTTAGTTTCCTGCTTTACTACCTGCTGTTTTCTATTCCGTGTTACTGCGTGTTTTTCAGTGGGGATCCGCGTGACCCCTACTGAGCTAGTGACACGAGGTTCACCCCTACTTTTCTGGTGGGTGGCATCGTTCTGCTTCTATTGTTCCTGGTGTGACGTGTCTGTAGCTGCCAGCTATACCTACGTTGGGTTTCCCCCGACTTGAGGGTACATCTTTCCTTTCAGTCGACTGTACTTGTCTTTCTATAGGACTGGACTCTTGTATAATTGTTAATTGTTAAATTGAAACTGTTAATTAAAAAGTAATTTTATTTCCACTACTTTAGCAAACCTGATTAATGAAATGTTATTGCTTACTATTATATCTTCGTGACTTCAATGTACTACACGACAATTCTTTTTCCCTTCGAAGCTTTACAGCTATTGGGAGGCTTCACGGGTTCCAAGCGGTATCGGGTGTATTCGATAGTACTATCGGGTATATCCGATATCCGGGATCTGGGTCGTCACAACGTGCCTATTAATTTAGCTCTCGAACCTCGTGACCACTTGCATCTCTAATGCTTTCCGCTCTTCAAATGTTCAATCAAGTCCCTGTCAATAAGATATAGAACATTTCATCAAACACTTTATCATCGTAAGTAGTTAATAGAATGTAGGCTCAGCCAATTTCATAAGATCAGTCACACAGATCAAAAGGGTATATGAATGATGTATATGCTTCGATGTATAAACTCACTTCATCGACCTATGTGAGCATACCTTAGTACGAATCAGAAAGATAACTACAACTGCACTGACCTGTGTAGAACACAGGTAGGCCTTATATACAAAGATATACAGATGAAGATAAGAATATACGGAAGATGCACTAACCTATGTGAAACACAGGTTGACCTGCCAAGCTAAACCATGTAAAGTAGCACAAACTAGTTAAGGGGATGGCTAGTACAGCTAGAGCTTAAGCATCGACCTGATGTCTTAAGCAAACATGAAAGCTTAGACCTGAGTCCAGTGAATATCAAAGGTGCATCGACCTTTATGACCTAGACTCTACATGTGCATCGACCTTATAGAACATGTTGCAACATATGCATCGACCTGATGACCATAACACTTGCATGTGTGTCGGCCTTGTAGAATGAATGCATGAATATGCGTCGACCTTGCTGAACACAAGGTCCAATGTGCATCGACATTGCTGAGCACAAGGTCATCTAGTGCACTGACCTTGCTGAACACAAGGTTCACTAGTGCACCGACCTGTACACTGTTGGTGTATACAAGCACTGACCTAACTGACTACATGCGAGTATGTGCATCGACCTGACAGGCTACAAGCACGAATGTGCATTGACCTTATGTTTAATGGGATACATAGCTGCCCCGACCTGACAGGTTTCAAACACGAATGTGCATCAACCCTCTACACTTCAACCATGAGCATGCGTCGACCTTATTAGCTACAACTGTGAGTGTACATCGACCTTATGTGACTAAGTGCCTATATGTGCATCGACCTAATTTCTGACACTTAGAAGACAAATGACTTGTATAACATGAATGACTTTATGCAGTTCTGCCTCAACATGATTCATAGTGTGATATCATCAAAATCAGGGTTCCAACAATCTCCCCTTTTTTGATGATGACAACTATGAGTCATGTACATGTTTGCACAAGACAAAAGTAATTCAATCATTCACACATTCAATCAAATTCACACATTCAACCATTCATCCATAGAAGTAAATATTCAGTCAAAAGTTCATTCATTGCAGACAAAGATTTACACAGTGTTTCCATACATCAAACAAAAACAAAAATTGCAACACTATAACTAAATGATAGAATGTTCTACATGCATGACTACATGTAGACTGAGTAACATTCAAACACACTCTGTGTACAATAAAGAAAGTTACTGATCTTTGGAATGTAGTCAATCTTCTCATCATCAGATTTTTCTACCATCTTCTCTGCCATACATAGCATAACATGGATAACATGGACACTCTTCACAATATGACTCAACTCTTCTCTCCCCCTTTGTCATTTTCAAAAATAAATATAAGAGAGAGAAACTATTTTCTCCCCCTGATTCTGGCGCATCATCAAACGTCTGCTACAGACCTTCCACCCCTTTGTCATGGTCATCTAGTGGGTGTCCTGCTAGAGCTTCCACGTGATCTCAAGGGTACTACTTGTGGAAAATTCTATGGAAGTCTATAAACTTTGGTACCCAATGCAACAAATTTGGCAGTGAATTTCTGGTCATTCTGGTGTACTTGAGCCTGGAGTTCTTTAACTGTAGATGTCAGATCTACAAACTAACTTTGTAGCATGCTACACATGTTTTCAAGCTGAGATGTCTGTTGATGATGAATCTCTGCCATAGAAGTGGAGGAACTAGCACCCTGTGCAGAAATGGGTTCTTTAAAATTATTGGTCAGGTTCTGGACTACTTCTTAGACAGAATCTGTCTTGGCATAGATATTTCCTAGCTGAACAAATAAGCTATGTGTTTCATCCAATAAGTTAGTCAACTGTTGAGACAAATTCTTCTGTTCTTCTTGAATGATTCTCATGACTGTTGAGCACTCTTCAAAATCGGAGTAGTGGGAATCTCCCCCCTACGGCTGTGCGCATCTTTGTCCTTTGAAGCACCTTCCATGTTTTGCCAAGATTGATAGCTCAACACTTCGCGGAAAGAAAGAACTGCAAGGGATGGCCTCAAGTGATGAAGAGAGGATGAGACACCCTTGGAGACCTTTTATAGGCTGAAGGTGAGCTGTTGCCTTAAATGACTTTCCCCTTGAAAAAATGCGAAAGGCAGAAACCCTTCCCTTGAGGCAGTTACCTTGTTTCCCCTCAATGGAAACACACGAAGTGGCAAGTCATTCAAAGCATGGAAAGATGGACGGATGCCAGCACCATGCCAGTTGCCTGACCAATCGGCACGCGAGACATCCGCTGAGAAAATCGTCGCCGTCCCAAACCACTGCAGATATGGTGGTCAAATCACACCAAAGGCGGTAAGAAGCAGTCAATTCAGCATTTAATAATACCGTCATCATATATACGAAGAAAATTTTACATGGTCACACTAAAGAAAAGAAAGAGAAAAGCCAATACATCAGGCCTTCAGCCCATCACGAAGCTCGACAGACGGAGGATCCTCGGCACCAAGCGACCCGGCCCCAGTACCCTCGGTGACGGCCGGTCCAGGAACTGACCCCACTTGCGTAGGAACTGTCTCGATCGCTTGCCCTCCCGAGGCCGCTGGTGTTGGCGATTGCTCAGATGAAACGAAGGTGTCCCGGCCTCCCCCTTCGCTCGATGTCAGGGACAAAGAGTCGATAGTTTCCCAGTCTGAGTCATAACACTGCCTGGAAGGGAACACGAGGTCCTCATGCACCTAGCCCTAAGCCTCCAGGACAGCTCGATGGAATCCTTGCGAGAAACCCTTTCGTAGACCCCGACGTTAGCCCAGCTCGTAGTAAGAGAAGGTAGCCTTCTGGAGAGCTGCCTGCTAACACTCCAAGCACTTGAATTGCTCGAGCGCCTCCATCCTGGCTAGCTCTACCTTTCTCTCAAGCTCAGCTGCCCTCTGCTCCACCTCAGACAGTCTCTCCTCAACTCCGGCCCGAGCGCCCTCGGCCTCCGCCCGCTGCCACTCGGCCTCTCGGACTTGGCCTTTGAGGTCTACATGCTCGGCCTTCCACTGCTCACCGCGCTTGACCTGGACCTTGCGCTCCGTCTCCAGGAGCCTATCTTTCAGTTCGACCATATAGCAAGCTTGGGCTAGCTGCTCGGTCGATACCCAAGCCTCTTTTTGGCTTGACTGCACTTGCGCTTGAAGCAAGGTCACCTCCTGCTAAAGTTCTTCAAGGTCGAGAGTTAATTGTTCGACCTTCCGATCGGACGCACCACAGCCCCAAGAAAGAGATTCTCTCTCCGATTCCACCTGGGCGAACAAGTTCATCATCTTAGCCCCTAGCTGGGCAAGAATCAGCCCACCTTCCATAACCCACTCGAGGAGCACGAAAGGGGGGCTATGCCCGAGGCCACCTCGTACTACCCCTGATGCCACAGAACGACACTTCTGGTATAGGGGAGCTCGAACGACGAAGAAGCCTGTCGCGGAAGGGACGGCCCTCTTCGGAACAGCCGGGATTGGGGCACCCCCTTCGAGTGCCCCTACCTTAGGGGTCCCACTGGTTGGCTCAGATCGGGTCGCCCCACCTGGCGTCTCCTTGGTCTCGGTCGGCTGGGATTGGGTCGCCTCACCCTGTGACCCCTCGACCTCGACCGGCTGGGACCGGATCCCTTTGCCTTGCGCCCCCTCCACCTCATCCGGTGCCGTAGCACCGGTCACCCCTCCCTGGGACCCAACCACCTCAGCCACGGATTCTTCAGCGGTGACGGCCCCCTTTGACTCAACGACCGGGAGGGCTAGCTGAGCACCCCCCTCGACCGAATGGGCGACATCCACCCTCTTTGCCTGCTTTCGCTGGGCGGTCGCTGCCCTCACTGGGGACCACATTAGCTGTTCCATGGAGTCCTTGCGCTTGGCCCCACAATGCTCAGAAGCACCCTCCCGGGCGATCTGCTTGCCCTTATCTCAGGCATTCGAAGAGCTCTCAAACGTTTGAGGTCTGCCGGGAGCAGACTCCTCCTCCAAGATGATGATCTCTGGCTCGAGCGGCACCACCCCCTCATCAGCCGTTCGCCTCGTGTCTGGACAAAGAAAAGCAGATCATAAGAAGGAAGCTTACTTATCTGACCCAGAAATGATGCAAGACCCTGAGGTCCTTACCCAGAGGCACCACCGTTAGGGAGGGATACTCTTTAATGTTCACCATGGTAATCAACTTGGCAGTTGATCGACGATTCTTCTGAAGAAGGGAGACTTTCTTCTCCACCTCCTGGGAAATCATCGCCGGCTTCGGAGGGATGTTCGAATGAAAGTTGGGAACCATCAGGAAAGCCCAAGTCTCACCACCCATGGCCGAGCCCACCCGAAAGTACTGGGTCTTCCAACCCTTGTGGGAAGAATCCTAGGCAGAGAGGGTCATGGCTGGGCTGTGGCTGGTGTAGAGACATCTCTACTCCCGTTGTTGCCAGGACCAAGGTGGGAGGGTGGCGCCCCAAAGTGCCTGATGGTGATTTTGAGAGGGCCTAACTAGCCCTGTTGCTTGATTGTGGAGAGGAGCTAGAAGCTATGGCCGGTTCGGCCTTCTGCGAAAGAAAACCGGTTCCGCTGGTTGTAGCTGGGGTGCGTGCCTTAGTCTAGGTGATGCGTAAATTCATGTTCTAGAGCATAATACAGCTTTATATGCTTGCCATTGAGAGGTGGGAAGGGTTTGTGATCCTTGTGGTCGACGACCATGTAGGCCCCACCCTCATAAGCGTCGCGGATAATGTATGGGCCTCGCCAATTTGGCTTGAGCTTGCCACTGGAGCGGCGAGCCATGACTTCCCTTTCCTTAATCATGACAAGGTCACCTAGCTTGAAGGCTCGTTGCTTGACGAGCTTGTCATAGGCTCGTGTCATGCGGGCTAGTATACTTGTAAATGCTTATAGGCTTCGAGTCGTTTGCCTTCTAGACCGGCGAGCTCTTCCAGCCTTCTCTGGTATTCATTTTCATCAGAACTGGCCAAGCCGGTATGCACTATCACGTGGTACGATGCTAACTATATTTCAATGGGGATGATAGCTTCTGCCCTATAGATGAGGGAGAATGACGAGCATCCCGTAGGGGTTTTGTAGATGGTCCGGTAGGCCCATAATGCCTCGAAGACCTTTTCACTCGAATCACGTTTTCAGTGGCTGATAATTTTAGCCAGGAGCTTGCAGAGGGTCTAGTTGAAGGCTTTGGCTAAACCGTTGGCCTATGGGTTGTAGACCAAAGAAGTTCTCCAGTCGATGTGGAATTTGGCTGCCAGTTGGTATACGGCCCTGTTCTTGAAGGGTGTTCTGTTGTCGGAGACTATGCGACTGGGAGTATCGAACCGGTAGATGATATTGTGTCAGACGAATTTGGAAACCACCTTGCTGGTGACTTCCCACAGGGGAAGGTCCTCCGCCCAGTGGGAGAAGTATTCAGTGGCGGCCAAGATGTACTTGTGGCCCTTGGATGATGGCAGGAAAGGTCCCGCAATGTCCATACCCCACTCGGCAAATGGCCAGGTGGGGGCTGTGGGATGTAACGGGTTAGGAGACCTTCTGGGTACCGGGCGAAAAGCTTGGCATTGGTGGCATGTAAGGGCATACTGGATGCAGTCCGCGTACATGGTAGGCCAATAGAAGGCCTTGAGCTTGATGTTATGTTTCATTCTGTCTCTGGCCTGATGCGCACTGCACAACCCAGAATGGACCTCACGCATAATAGCTCGAGCCTCGACTGAGGAGATGCACCTCAAGAGAATAGACTTGTCCTTCTCGTGGATGAGTCGGTGTAGGGAGTCATCGATCAACTCATATGATGTTGCTCGGTGAAGCAGCTGGACCCTTTGAGCCCGGTCAGGAGGGACCCACCCCTTCTTGAACTTGATGATGGGCTCACGCCAATCTTCTTCTTCTGGAGGAATGTCCTGGTCGAGGCCTTGGCCCTCGTAGACTGTGAGACTGGAGTTGCCTTCGAGTGAGCCCAGCATCAGTCTTCTGTGTTTGACGGTGATGTCAACCTCGCCTTCAGGTGTAAGTTTAATGGCCACTGTCAGTTTTGCCAGGGTGTTGGCCTGGGCATTACTACTTCTGGGAACATGGTCTATTTTGATGAAATAGAACTTCTAGGTCAGCCGGGTGACGGCGGCGTGGTATGGAACCAACTCTGACTTTCACACATCATAGATACCGAGGACCTGCTGAACTATTAGCTAAGAATCCCTATAGGCTTTGAGGCATTTGACGCCCATGTCGAGAGCCATCTAGAGCCCGATGATTACGACTTCATATTCGGCTTCATTATTGGTCATGGCTTTCATGAGGGCATAGGAGTTGTACAAAACTCTGCCCTGAGGAGTCAAGAAGACGATTCTGGCACCTGTCGTGACGCCTGAGCTAAGGTTGCTTCGAGTAGTGCCTCGGGAAGCACTGTCAAAGTATAGCTCCCAATAAGGTAAATTGATTACAAGGGCATCTTCCTACCAGTAATGCAAGATGTCTCTGCTCTGTTTGACCGGTAGTTGTGGTTGAAGAGCAAGAGACTCCTCGTCCGGGAGTTCTGCGTTGAAGGGTGAATCGTCTGGTACTGGATGGGATGCTAAGAATTCAACCATGCCCTGTCCCTTGATTGCTTTTCTAGGGACGTAGGTAATATCATACTCCATTAACAGGAGAGCCCATTTCCCTAGTCGATCTGAGAGAACGGGCTGCCTAAGGAGAAACTTGAGGGGGTCATGCTTGGATATGAGCTCAACCCGATGAGACAGGAGGCAGTGTCTCAACTTCCTAACGACAAACACCAATGCCAAGCAGAGTTTCTCCATAGGGGAGTAGCAGTACTCAGCACCGATCAATTTCTGACTGAGGTAGTAGAGCAGCTACTCTTTACCTTCCTCATGGGGCACTGGCACTGAAGCTGACGGATCTACGCGGGGATGCCGTTGAGCCAATGGATTTGCAGGGCGAGGTCGGTGACTCCTCTTTGCCCGGATCTCGATCGAGGCACCTTTCGATTGTTGTAGTTGGAAGGTAGCATTGATCGCCTGTTCGCTGACTTTGAGTGGTAGTTCCTGGTAAGCAGGGGTGCTAGGATTGGTGTCCAAAGACATGGACGCGGCTTGATGCCTTAACCGCGGTGGCTGTGAGAATTTACCAAGAATCAATTGACTTGTACTGGAGTCCGAAGACATGTGTACGGTTTGATGCCTTGGCTGCGGTGGCGAGGGAGGCTTCCCCTGTTGAGCTGGTGTACTGGTGCTGGTGTTCGAAGAGATGTGCGCGGTTTGATGCCTTATCCGCGGTGGCTGGGAAGGCTTCTGCTGAGGAGTGGTCCGGGGAGCATGACCAACGCCTTGCTTCCTAGCCTGACCCCTATAGGCTGGCTGAGGGCAGGGTCGAGTGACACCTGACGACATCTTGGGGCCTTGCTGCCCTTGGTGGCTATCTGGGTCTCACACGTCGGATGACCTTTGTAATGGAGGACCCAACTTGCGAGCTGTTTGGAGGACCTAGTCCAGTGGAGTTGAGGCCTCGCTCAACTTTTGCTTCCCCTTCCAATCCTTGAGCATCGAAGATAGAGGTAGAATAGGGAGAGGACGAGAGGAGCTTGAAGAGTCCATTCTAGTCTCACCCACCAGGACATCCTCTCGACCAAGAAGTACTCGGAGGAGTCTAGCAGTGTCTTCTCTGGAAAAGGGGAGAGACTCTAGCTCCTGCCATGGTTGCCACTGCACGGCTGGATTGGCAGGGGCTTGTTGACCGGCCTGTAGTGTCGAGGAATCGGGAGAGACCAGAGGAGTAGGGGAGTGAATGACGTTGGCCGAGAAGGTACTCGGTGCCGCCTCTTGGCTGGCATCTTGCTCCCTGCATCTCCGCAGTCGCTCGAGAGCTTCTCGATTATCGGTCCAAAACTCGAGCCATTATGGCATGTGTTGGTAAGGCAGCCCGTGCCCATTTTCCTGGGGAGGATTAGGGTGTTCTGGCGTATTTCTGGCAGTGCTCAGAGTTTCTTCGACAGCTTGTCGTAGTCGAACAAGTGCCACAGAATTTTCCTCAGCATCAATCTGCTCCTCCTGGATCTGTTCCAGGATGAGGTACTTGACTTCCTCACAGGACTCGATCGCATGGCAGATTCATGCATGGAAGGGAGAGTACTGGGGATGACTGAAGTCCCACTGAGTGTAGTCTGTCGGTGGGTCACGGGGCAAGATTTGCCCCCTCTTGACGAGAACGTCGAAGAGCCATCGGGTTCTTTCCGTGGAGAAGGAGAGGGGTCTGCGATCGTGCCAGGGCCTCCACCCTGGATATTAGATTGACCGCTCTCTTCGGTTAGCACTGGGTTCCTCTGATTCGTCATCAGAGAGAGAAAATGTTGCCATCATGTGGATCACATTAGCCGAAGGGTGAACCACGCGTGCTGCTTTGGCTGGTCTAGACCACGTATGTGGTTGCGGAGGATCGACGAGACCGCTTTTCATTTGAATAAGGCCGTCTAGGATCAACTTCTATGCCTGGGTCTTGAAGACGTAGCGATCTTCGAGGGAATGACCCAGCATGCAGTGATATGGGCAGTAGTTGGGATCGCCGATTTTCTGGGCTTCATCTGACTTACGGACTTCAGGTAGTTCGACGATCCTCTGGGCCATACAGAGGTCGAAGAGCATCTTCGTATGTTCCTTCTTAAAGGAGAAGGGCGTCTTCATATGCTCTGAGAAGGAGGGAGCAGCCGGCTTATCAGCTAGCCTTTTGTCGGAATCACTCGTCCCGGCTACCTTGCTGGCTTTAGTGGTGGGGGTGAATTCGATGATGTTCACCTCCTTGCCAGACTGGCATTCCCGTGTCTGCTTACCCTTTACTGAACTATAGCTCGGGTTATCGGCGAAGAACATCTCTATCTCGGTGACTGTCGAATTGAGCTAGTCAAAGCCCTTGACGTTGGTGCCGAGAAGCTTTTTGCTGACCTCGGCTGCCAAGCCTCGACGACAGATGGTGATGGCATCCTCCGAGACTGGCGAGTTGATGCACCTCATACTAAGGTCTCGCCATTTCTTGATGAAGTCAAGGGCACTCTCGCCCATCTTCTGTCAGAGGGAGCAGAGCTCGGCTAAAGAGACCTTTCACTCGACCGTTTGAAAATAGTCGAGGAACTTCTTCTGGAGATCCCCCGAGTCAATGATGGAATTGGGCTTTAGGCAGGCATACCATTGGAAGGCTATTCCCGTAAGTGAGGTGGCGAAGTAGCAAAGGAGGTAAGACTCATCCAATGCGAGCTCACCCATGGCTGTAATGTAGTAGGCCAAATGCTCGTGCGGAGACCCATGTCCATCGAACTTTTGTAGCTTCGACGGTTTGGCGTACTCTGGGGGAAGTTTTTTGAGTTGGTGGTGTAGCGATACGACTCCTGCAAGGGGGCTACGACGCACAGAAACGGTGCAGAGTCCAGCATGAATTGGACGCTTGATGTGCCTAGCGGTCTATCGTATGACCGCTAGGTTGCTGGGGAAAATTTTGGGCAAATTTCACGCGACTTTGGAAATCAGATCATATCTCCCAAACGGTACGGAACTAGTGAAAGTGGTGGAAGAAAAAAATGTAGATAACTAAAAGATGAACAACTTTCATGAAAAGAGCATGATGAAAAGATGGTCATAAGAAGGAGAAAATGGGGCTAGAAGATTGGAAAAATGTTGGGTCTGCTAGTGAATAGTGCACTCTGCCAGAAAAATGTGAATAACTCAAAATCGGTGTAAAACTGACTAATGGCATAGAAGAAGAAGTTGTAGATCTCGAAAAATCAAACAACTTTGGTAAAGGGCACCTTTTCAATAGAGGAAAGAAAAGGGATAAAAAATGGTCGTGTTTAGGACTATGCAATGAAAGAGAGCCGAAGGCTTGAAGGAAGCCGGCCTAAATGGGCCAAAAGTCAACTTGGAAGCCAAAAGTAGGTTCAATAAACTCCAGGACTCAATGGAATCATGATCTTCGAAGTCCAAAGGATAGGGAATAGTGAAAACGGGCTCGAAATCTGTCCAAGGAAGCCTCCAAAACAATGGTTAATTTAGGAGATCAGAAATGATGAATAAAAGAAATGACGCAACTTGAGGGCTAAAAATGGGTGTCAACGTGGAGGTATAGTGGATTTTTGCTGGTGGATGAGCGTCGAATGAGTGGTGGTAGGTGTGCGGATTAGAGAGCATGATGGTTGTGGGAAAGAAGGAGGCCTAGTCGTGGGTTGCGATATGGGTCGGGGAGAAAGAGGTGCTACCCGAATAAGGCTAGGGGGTTGGCTAGGAACATGGTTGGTGCCAAGAACATGTTGTATCTCTATGATTTTGATGATGTTAATATTCATAAGTCATTCTTTGTTTATGCCAATATTCATAAACCATTCTTATATAATCTTAATGCTTTCATGAGGGTGTTATGAATATTAATGAATTTAAACAAAAGTCAATCCAAGACAGTCAACGTAGGTCAAAGATGGCAAAAGATCAACTCGTCACATTGTTCGATGGAAACATCTGCACTTGAAAGGTCTGTGCATACCTTCTCTGTCAGTTAGGTAAGGCAAATGCACATTTCAGTTGGTAAGTACTCCTAAAAGCTCTATGTCTATGCATGTTTGTTTGAGTCTGTCCTCATGGTGACATAGGTTCCTGCAGGTTGATAGTCATGCATATTATAGTCACATAAGTCCGTGCAGATTGTAAGTCTAGGCATATATCTAAGTGCATGCACATTGTTTGACCAAGTCAGTGTGCATTCCCTTAATCATAGAGTCCATGCATGTTTTTTTTAAAACCCAAGTCCATGCATCATAGAGTCCATGCATGTTTTTCTTTAAAACCCAAGTCTGGACACACACTTCCATGTCCGTGGATGCCTTATACAGGTCCTCTTCCAAGTCCGTGCACACCCATGTTAAGTCCGTGCACAGTCTCATTAAGTCTGTGGACGTTTTAACTCTGGTTCATAAAGCCCGTGCAGTTTCTCTTCTCTGGACCAAAACAAACCCCGTGCACGTCTAAATCTAGTCCGTGCACGTCTCTATAATGCCCGTGCACTTTATGTTGAGCTTAAGTCTGAGCAACTCAATGTCCATACAATTTCTCATCTCTAGACCAAAACAAACACCATGCACGTCTAAGTCATGTCCATGCACATCTCTGGAAAGTCCGTGCACTTTTTGTGCTAAGCTAAAGTCTGAGCAACTCAATGTCCGTGCATGTTCACTTATGTCCATGCACGTTTCTGCAAAGTCCGTGCACATAGCCTTTTAGCTTAAGTCCGAACTTCTCTATGTCCGTGCAGGTTAAACCCCGTGCAAGTTTCCTATAGTCCTTGCACTTCTTCACATACCCTGTGCACATCAAACCCTATGCATTTTCTGCATACAAGCCCTTTGCATACTCCGCCTGCCATCAAGTTCGTGCATTACCTTGGTCATCGTATGTTAAAGTTGGTGTATGCCCTGTAGCCATGTCAGTGTATGTCTGAGCATACACTGTAATAACAGCCTTGCATGTCCGAGCATATGCCTTAGGCTCTCAACAGCAAGTCCGAGCATATAATTACAACCGTGCACATTTTGCTCATTGCATGTTAGAGTCGGAGCATACATTGTAGCAACCACAGTGTATGTCCTTAGAAGGTCCGTGCACATTGGACCTAGTCCATGCACGTTAGCTAAAACCAACCCCGTGCATTTTTTGCTCACTGTCCACTAATGTCAGAGCAAACACTATATCTAAGACAGTGTAAGTCCGAGCTGGTCTGTGCTATGGCTGCCTTAGCTGCAGCAAGTCTGTGCACTTTCTATGGCAGTCAGTCTTCATGTCTAAACATACTCCGTGCATCTTTCTCTGGTCGGGTTACATCTTTTATTGGTATCGATGGTGGCAGATTTTGACGTAGGATTTGGCGTGTATCAGGAGAATTTGGAGCAGGGAGATTATGTTGTCCTCTTTTTTATGGATTTGTGTTGTGTGCCGGCTCTGTCTGTTGTTTTTTGTTATTGTTTTGTTGTTTGATTTAAATATTAATTTCATTAGGAGGGGATCGAATCCGCATTTGTCTGTTCACATCCACAGAGATGATTCGGGTTCGCTTTGCAGAGCAGGTGCGTGTCATCTTACGGCCAGAATTAAACTCGGAATGTTTATGTTGTATGTAATACAAAAGGCAGATTCTCATACTCCACAGCCCATCTCTTCCCATTGATCCCATCCCTCTCTCAGACACAGTGCATGCATGAGCCTCTATTTTAGACCCATTTTTTTATAACTACTTGAGATGATGTTGGTGGTGGTATACGGTGGTGATGGACAACAAATTAAATACTAGCTGGTAGTAGTACTACTAGCAAGGAATATCAAATGTATGAGAGCAACATGATCCAACATGCCAGTGTTCATGATCAGGAGATGCAGCATGCATTTGGGTTCTCATCACTGAAGAGCTGAGGAGGTGGCAGACGCTCAATCACATACACTGGTGCTCCATAGACTGGTGCGCCATAGACCGGTGCCCAATACATCATCTTCCTGGCCATGTCCTCATCGGCGATGGCGCTCGGCACGACCGGGTCCGGGCTCACTTCACCTTCTTTCTTCTGCTCCTCGTCGCCGCCGCCCTCCGCCGGCTTCTCTTCCTTGGCTCCATCGCCACTGCTCTCTTGGGGTTGGGATGGCTTCTCTTCTTCCTTTTTGGCCTCCTCCTCCTTCGTCTCCTCTTTCTTCTCTAATTCTGCGGGCTTCTCCTCTGCCTTCTGCTCGCCTCCCTCTTCCTTGGCCTCTACTTCCTTCGGTGGCTGGGGCACGACCTTAGCGATCTTCCTCGTGCGCCGGTATACGTATTCCACCAGCTTGTCAGCGTTCATGGTCCCTGTTACTGTCACCTTGCCAGCACTCAGGTTGGTCTCCGCGGTTTGCACACCTGTGATGCACCACCACATTGCCCACTTTCATGATCAGAAAATGGTCAAAGATAAGGCAGGTTTTCCTCCCTGGCCTCCAGATCATGCACTGCCAACTTTAGAGATGTTTAAAGCTGGAAGATAAACATATATATGTATACACAAGTGAAAATGTAGCCCACCCATGAACGATACGTACCACTTTAATTATACGTTAAGGCACTTTATAAACGATCGATTCTTTCACAAGACAGGGATAGAAAAGAAATGGGGGCGTGGTACCTCTCATCTTGAGTATCTTTCTTTGGAGCTGTTGTGCACAGGCTTCACAGTGCATGTTTACATGCAGGTCCACCGTCGTCACCCCACTCACCTGCATTTGTAGACCAGCAAGGGTCGAATGTTAAAGACCATATGGCAGTACTATGTTCTTCTCATACGTACGTATGTTCATATGTTTAGTGCATAAATCCTGGCTTAATAACTACATTTTGAGATGGCGGGGCATCAGTCTTGGGAGGGTCACCCTCTGCTGGGGGAAGAGGGGAGAGCACTTTGGCGTTCCTCATGGTCTTCTTTTTTATTCTCTCGCACAATGCCTGGGGATCCACTATACCCTTCACAGTGACTTGATTTTTGATCATGTCCATCTCAACGGCTTCAACACCTGTGTGAGACCCATAACCATCAGTACTATAACCATCGTACGTATATATATATATGAGAGAGAGAGAGAGAGAGAGAGAGAGAGAGAGAGAGAGAGACCTCTGCACTTCAATATGGACCTCTCAATCTTCTTTGCGCAGCCAACACAGTGCAAGTTCACAAAGAGAACAGTGGGGGATGGCGGAGCAGGGGGCGCTTCTTCTTTCTTCTCTTCTTCCTTCT
Organism: Amorphophallus titanum; assembly: GCA_024336825.1. NCBI lineage: Eukaryota > Viridiplantae > Streptophyta > Magnoliopsida > Alismatales > Araceae > Amorphophallus > Amorphophallus titanum. The sequence goes on from JANBPO010009603.1 coordinate 72,220,934, forward strand.
TTTCCTCTTTCTTCTCCTCAGGTTTTTCTTCCTTCTTCTGCTCTGGCTTCGGTTCCTGCTCTTCTGGCTTGACCTCTGCCTTGGCTTCTTCCTGCCAAGTTACGATCACAAACCAAACTAAGAGATTGAAGGAAGGAATGCAGGTCACAATGGCAGCACGAAGGACAAAACCCAGAACAGGAAAGTACCTGTGTAGCTTCCCCCATGGAGCTAACAATCACTTCCGCTCTCCTTGCGAGGTTGATGAAGAGATACCGCCAGGAAGGGGCCGGGGTCGAACTAAGTTGGGAACTCCTCTATACACATATATGAACAGAACTGCAGTGTTGAAGGAGAGTATTGGTGGTGCAGCGATCAACTATGATGAACAAGCAGGGAATGATTCCTAACCGCATGCAGTGCATCCTTAGCCTACTAAGCTATGTGGAAGGGGTGGTGCTTACTAAATTCTAGGGTTTTTCTCTTGCTTCCTAGCTCTCTTTCTTCAAGGCCAGGGTAGTGAGGGAGTGGGAAGGGGGGGGAATTGGAGGGAAGATAGGTAGCATATTTATATAGACATAGCAGGGGCGGCTAAAAAATGAGAAGGTAGCTTACGAGCTCCCTAGAGGCGAGCATTGCTCCCCTCGAAAATGAGAAAGTAGCCTACGAGCTCCCTAGAGGTGAGTACTGCTCCCCTCAGAAAAGAAGAGGTAGCCTATAGGCTCCCTAGAGGCGAGCACCACTCTCCTTGAAAATGAAGAGGTAGCCTACGGGCTCCCTAGAGGTGAGCACTGCTCCCCTAAAAAATGAGAAGGTAGCCTACGGGCTCCCTAGAGGCGAGCACCGCTCGCCTTGAAAACGAAGAGATAGTCTATGGGCTCCCTAGAGGCGAGCACCACTCCCCTCAAAAATGAGAAGGTAGCCTACGGGCTCCCTAGGCGCGAGCACTACTCCCCTTGAAAACGAAGGTAGTTTATGAGCTTCCTAGGGGCTTATGATCCCCCAAGAGGAGAGCACCACTCCCTCGGAAACCATGGTGACTTCAAAGTCCCCAAGGGGCGGGCATTCATGCTCCCTCGAAAACAATGGTAGTAGTCAAAGGACTCAAGGGAAGACGTACACTCACTCCAGAAAAATAACTGCAGTATCCCATGGGCTCAAGGAGATAGAAGTATGCGTGCTAAAAAGGGAAACTGAAGATAGTAGATTTACCCACTCTCATGAACTCACCGCATAGAAGTCTTCCACCAAGAGGTACACATCAATGCAGACATGAACTAAGGAATTTTTATTCTTTAGTCAAAATACAAATTTCTAGGTTCCAATACGTCGTTCTAACATGGCCAACATACAAGCATATGAAAAAATGAGACAGACTAAGGCTACGGTGGCACCACGATCATTCCAGTATCCAGCCTCCGGTCCCCGGTGTAATCTCTACCCTGGCTGAGTAACCTGTCAACGACCACCAAGTCAACTATGATGGGCAACTCGCCTTCCAGCACCACTGCTTATGAGGAAGCGGACCAACAGGAAGGCCACCCGCTCAAAGGCCTACACCAGGAAAAAGGCCGGAGGCCTTCTCTTCTGAAGCCATGACTCCAGGAAGGCCCTGCACCATAAAGATGAAGGTGGACAATGAGACCCACCCATTACACCTGCAGGCCGACCCATTATACCAGTAGGTCAACACACTATACCAGCAGGCCTATCCACTATCACTACTATCTACAAATAAGAGATGCCTCCCTCTGGCTACAAAAAGTGCCTCATCATACGCCTGTGAACCAAGGAAGATGATCGTTGAAGAGCAAGCATGTACCACAGAACAAAGAGAAGGTTGAAGAAAGAGAGTTTTTATTTATCGACAAGGGGAGAAAGATACATAGAGGTTACTCATCCTCTTTGGGATGGAACCTGTCTGGAAGATGGTTTAAAACTCCCTTGCCAGAGTACAGATGGTTGACTTTCTCCAAGGCCTCCCGCCAGCCGTCCAGATACCCACGCCTGTATTCCTCGGTGGCGCCTCCACCACTGCTCTCCCCAGGCACTGGCTACACCGGCCACGGCACTGGTAGGGCCTCCTTCCGGAAGCATAGGCACTTGGGGGGATGACCCTCTTCAAGAGGGCCACCCTCTTCATAGGAGGAGCTGGACTTCTTCGATGACATCTGCAAGGGGGCTAGTTGCGGCAGACGATAGACTCAAGATGGACTCCAAAACCCTCGCTCGATGATACTTATGGAAGGGGGGCGAACCCTGTGGAAGGAAGTGGAAGCCCAACTGCTTCTCCGGCCCCGTATTTAGCGGTGGATCCCGAAGATCGCACCCACTTGGAGCAACTTCCGAGACGTCACTCCGTATCCCCAAGAAATCTTAAGGCAAAAAGAAAAAAGTAAGATACGTGGCAGACTCCAGTGGCCCCAGAAGTTGCGAAGGAAAGGAAAGTCTTCATTTCAAAATAGGAAGGCTTATAGGGAAGGGGTACGACTCCGCCAGCAAAGTGGAAAGAAAACTACAACGTAAAAGAGAGTAAAGGGAAAATAGCATTCTCTCAAGAACTCAGCCCAACAACAGCGTCGAGGGGCCTGTCGTCCTCAGATTCATGCTCGACAGTAGTTTTTGGAGGCGACAGGTCGTTGGTCGAGCTGATCAGACCTTTCTCCACCAACGAGCCACCACCAGGTGTGCGCCCACCAGTGCTCGGTCTGATGCCTACTCCTCGGTACCCAGCTCCTCGTCACCAAGCTCCTCCTCACCATCGCTGACCTCAGGGCCAAACAACGTCAATGGGGGATGAAGGGAGGGCACCGGGACACCCAGACTCTTAGCTGCGGCCTGGAGGGTAGCCGTCAAACCCTCCTGGAAACCACGGTCCATGGCTGGACCATAAACCTCGAGGGCCACTGCATTCAGCTCATCCTGATCGATCGAGGATGAACGGAAGGTTTCCACCACCTCCACACCGATAGCAAGCATTGGCGAGCATAGGTTCTTGATGCGGGATGACGGTGAGACTAGACAGGTGGACACGAACCTATGATCTAGACGACCGGACACGACTCACTGACGACGCGACCAGCACAGGGGATATGGCGCCCTTGTATAGAGTCTTCTTTCAGGATATAGCGCCCTAGATAGGGGCGCTACATTAAACAAAGTCATTGGTCCAGCTGTGCTTTCTTTCTTTATGGAATTTAATGTGAATAGTGTCACTTTCTAAGTAAATAGAATTTTGTAGAAGTGAATATATGAACAGGAAGAGAAAAATAGCAGGGTTCCAAAGCTATGTTCATGCATTAAATTGGACATCATGTTACATAGTTATTTAATTTTTAACATGAGTATTTATTAAATGTCCCAACAAAATAACGACCATTCAAAAGGTCGTTTTAATGAAATAGCGCCCTATATAGGGGCGCCCTATTTCTGAAACTCACGAAAAAGCTCTACATATGCTGGAAATAAATCATGGGCCCTATTAATCAATCTATATGCATGAACATACCATGATTTATTTGAGTTGGGCTTGGTACTTGAGAACACCTACCTTGTGGGTTGATCTAGGCGATGAATAGAGGAGAGAAAATATGAGATATGCAGTAGCAGAACTGCAACTGCAGGGAGTCGATCCTTTGACAGCAATAAGAGAAAGAAGCAACAACAACAATAGAATGGTGGCAGAGGAAGAAGATGATTAATCTGCAGTAGCAGTAGCAATAGCACACGATCGAGGAAGAAGTCTTGTTTCTTCGGCTGATGATCAAACAGGAAAACTAGTGCATAGGAAGAAGAGGAAAGAAGAAGCAGTAGAGGGCTCCTTCACGATGCAGCAATCGCAGCAAGCACCAGGTAGGAATAAGAAGAGAGGATCCTTCGTACGGCCACAGGAGGAAGTGCAGTAGCAGAGGAAACACTAGGAAGGAATGTCAGAGGAAGATGACAACGACGCAGAAAACTAGAGACAGTAGCCTTTGCAGGTTCTGGAGGGGTTTTATTTATAGGATACATGCTTAAGCATCCTAGTAGGATTCAAAACTTCCTCTATATGAAAATCCTAAATGCTTTAGACTTCCCCTGTATCAATCCTTTCTCGATTGAGGGCTTCCCAAATCGTAGCCACTATCCCAGTTAGAACGAAATGTTACAGTTTTACCCCTAAAGGATATAGCGCCTAAGCAGGGGGCGCGCTTTGAGAAATGACGCCTTAGCCTGGGATGCCCTTCCCCTAGTTGCTGGATGACTCTTCTAATTCGCCCATTCACGTGTAAGGCCCATATGTGTAAGTATTGTTTGAATGTGTGTGTGTTCTGGGCCTTGACTATTTATTGTTTTAATCGACTTAGGAATTTTCATTCCTATAATTTGTTAGGGTTGCTACACCACACGAGGACCAGACTCCTCACGAGGATGAAGTCCTCACCACACACGGGGACAAACCCCACACGAGGAGCAGACTCCTCACGAGGTCGAAGTCCTCACCACACACAGGGACAAGCCCCAAACGATAGAACAGAGAACCCTCCATCTGCCTACCTACACGCAAATCGATAGGGACGGTTCAAGACAAACGAAAAAAAAATATGAGATAAAAACTCACTGCAAGTGTAGTGGGAAAAACACAAAAATAAGAAGAACAAACACTAACTGAGCCTTCAGATAGAGATCTGGAAGTTGGTGACTACAGCTACAAGTTCAGATCCGACAATCTATCTTTTCAAGCAACGGTAGATTGCAGGGCTGCTCTCTCTCAAGGCTGATCTCCTTTTCTTCTTCTCTTACACCACTGGACTAAATCAAACTTGCTGGGCCGCTCTCACGCACTTCTCAAGGATGTTCTTTATAAATGCTCAAGGGCGTGGCTCACTAGGCAGCAACTACTTCAGATCAAGAGACACCTCGAATGACAGTGTAGGATTGCGAGGCAATGAGAACAGAGCTGGCTGGCTGAGTGAGGGGTTGACTGGCTAACTGAGAGAGAATCTTACTCAGCTCCTCTCTCTTTTTCTTCTTTTGCTTCCATACGTTCTGCTTTATCTCAGGGTCGGCCTTGAACTCCAGCAGCAGCAGCATCATACATGGGCTCCCCCTTTTATAGACGCAAGAAATCCTTCCCAGAAGAAGGTTCTAGGCTGGATGTGATTGGCTCTTCATAAATAATCATTTGTCTTCAAGGACCTTTTGTCTTGGCAACCTCTGATAGGCCAGGGAGATAGCAGAGAAATTTCCACCATTTTGTTACTTTGGTTGACCAGAAAATATGTGAGAGGAGCATCCCAAGTAAGATCTGCAGCATCTTCTTCTTCTGCTGGCAGGACTGTCAAGGATGTCCTTTTGTCCTGAGGGATCTTAGTGACAGAGCATGTGATTGGGTGGAGGCAAAAAGGTGGGTACCAGGATTGGTGACTGTTCTTAGAAACGGTAACTTGCTTTTACATGGACCAAAAGTACTGATATAGTAAACCAATGATGACAGAAAAGTTGACTGAGCAAAGATACCTTTTCAAACCTCTAAAGATGTGAATTTTGGCATTTGCGGTTCCTATTTTTGGTCTCTGGATGCTTTTCTGAAAAAAAATTTCTGATTGAAGCTGACGATCCGCATGACCCCGACCTTGGTGAGGTGGAAATCAAAATAATATTTCAGGTAGATTCGGTAGGGGAGTATATTGACTGTTTCACCCGGGTCTACCAAAATTATGTTCAGCGGCTGATCATTGAGCTACCCTCTCATGTATAACGGTCTGTTATGGCTAATAGTAGGAAGTAACATATCATCCTCAATAAATGTCACATTCAGGCCCGACAATGTTTCGACCAAACAGCTTTCATATCGTGCGGGAGTTTGCAAAGCCGTAATGATGACCTGTCGTGTCTCCTCGCTTAGAGAAAGAATCTCCCAGATAGTGAATCTTGCCGAGAGCTTCTTTAGCAATTTCATTATTCGGGTCCCAGCCCGGACATTGGATAGCTTCATCTCCTCTGCCCATCTCGGCTTAGGAGGGTCTTGGGCTGCAATCTCCGATGGTCCTGCCTCATCGGACTTTGGCTCTACATCATTCTGTTGTGCTGCACTGTCATTCTGTTGACTTCTGGTGCACAGAACAGGGTTGGTCTCAGCTTCATCTTGCTGGCCGGAAGGCTGGAGAGGCTGTGGGTAAGCGCCCCCGGTTATAGAGCTAGCTGCTTGGTAAGGGTGCTTCCCCTTGGTTATCTTCGGAAATTTAGTAAAAGGGGGAATGTTATCACCCTCTTTGCTTTGTGCATGCAGCCCTGGCAGAGGAGGAATCTGATTTCCTCTGACCTCTAGAGGAATTTGGTAAGATTTTTCTCCCCCGAAGATGATGTTGTGATTAGCCAACGGCGGGCGCCCCCATTTTTGGCCTGACTGGGTTGCATGAGGAGCAGTTGTAGCTTCAGCATGGCTTGCTTCAACTGACGGCGAAAAACATATGTCTTCTTCGTCCTTCTCGCCAGGCATGCTGAACAAAGCGGACAAAGTGTTGCAAGAAAAAGTTGTCACCCTCTCGGTGTTTCGAGCTTTTCTTTTCTTCTTCTACTCCTTCTTGGACGACGCCTGCCCCCAGAATAAGATGTTATCTTCTTTTGAATCTTCTTGTTCTTCTTTTTGTTCCGGGGCAAACTGTTCAAACTGCTTCCATGGCACGTGGTCTTTTATCAATAGAGGCTGCAATTTGGGTTGTTCATACTCATCTAGCCCGTTTATATAAGCCTGTAGCCGTCGGACTTCTGGGCTTATTTCTTTATTTGCTGGCAGCGGAGTTTGTCTCCTCCGGTTGTGAGTGGGTATTTTAATTACAACAGGTTGATTAATCCAAACCGGTGCCGAAGTTGGTAGAGCTGACCGTGCCATCACACCATGGATGAGTGCGCCCCCACTGCTAGGCGGGGTGTAGACTTCTTTTTGTTCTTTGTAGGGACTTCTTGCCATCCCTGCCGTTCCTTTAAAGGCATCAGAAAGCATGCTTCATAGGTATGTTGTGTACTGGCCTCTGAAACTTCTTCCGGCACCGCCTGGTATAGAGATGTCATGTTGACATCGGCTTTGTTCATTAGGACTTCATGAAGTCTCGAAGGGTCAACTTTGTACTCCCCCATCTGAAACTTGCCCTTCTTTATCAAGCCTTCTATCACATCCTTGAATACATAGCAGTCCTCGATTGGATGCCCAAGCATCTGATGATAAGGGCAAAATTTCAGACTATCTTTCCTTTTCAGGTCCTCTGACCTCTTCGGCTCAAGCAAGGTAATCTTGTTGTATTGGCAAGCCCAATCAAAGAGGACCCTGGTCTTATCCCTGGGGAAGGAATATGCCTTCTTCATCTTGTCCCGGAGTGAGGGACCTTCTTTCTTTTCTTCTGCCTTGGCCAATGGGGGAGCAGTTGCCTTCTTGCCCTTATCTCTTTGTTGCTTAAATGCCTTCAAGTCTTGTGTTTGCTTCTTTTGGCGCTGGCCGTCAGTCCACTGCCTTTGCTATTTGGGTGATGGCATTGTTTGCTGGCGAGGCATGCTTCGTCAGGAAGGCTTCAATCTCAGCCACTACATTGTTCAGGCAGTCAAAGGACCCTATTTTCATTCATGACTTCTTTGTGGATCCGCACCAGGATATGCTCTTTCTTGTTGAAGGTAGGCCGCCTCATGACCAACTGAGGGGCCGTATCATGCCAGACAGGGTTCACTGGTGGTGGTGTTGACCGGGGAATGACACCCCTAACATGAACTATCGGGGTGGGTTGAGGAGTCGGTCTTCTTCTATTTTTCCTCGGCGTAGACTGCCAACCCACTTGATCCTGGGCTGCCGCTACCACGAAAGCTTCATAGGTGGCGCGGGTGCAAGCCTCCGCCCATTCTTTAGGCAGTTCTTGTGATGTGACACGACTTTGGACCTACTAGCAAGCACGATTCGCAACTCAAACGGGCCATAATTGGCGGCCGACTCACCCGACGCTCAACCCAAAACCTGGGGTGACTCGACGATGCCGAGTGGAGGATGTGAGGGCTGGTCCCTTGTTGGTAGAGGGCCAGCAAGGCCAGAGGGTCTCCCAGCTCATTCTTGAACTATTTATCGGCTCATTTTTCTGGGTCTATCGATTTTTGAAAAATGGCAACCTCCATAGCAGACACTAATTCTTTTAATTGATAATACCTACTATATTTTGATCAAGAATGAGCGACCACTTATGTGGACACCAAATAATTAACAGCTATTGTGGGAGATGCCAATTCTTATGGAAAGTCTGAAATTACTAAAATTAAGCCCAAGAATGAGCGTTCGGTCTGGCGGACGCACATTTAATTGGCGACGGTGATGATCGACGCCCATTTTCTTGCATCTCCGTTTAGATCTCAGCTCCTTTCCCTGGTTGTTCATTGCCAGTTTTGATCCTTCCACTTCTTGGGGAAGGTTTATCCCCTTCCTAGCTTAAAGTCCTTACTTAGCTAGGATTCCTCTCCTATAAATTTGGACTCTTTTGTGCTTGCGCGGGAGAGAGGGACACACAGAAAAAGGAGAGATCAGATCAAAAATAAAAGAAGAGAGAAAAGAGAGAGATACAAAGCGCAGATATGCACAGACAGAGACACGGGGCTTTCTGCTCAGCTATTTCTGTTGATCGAGGAAGATTCTTTCTGTTCTTTTCCTTCTGTAGTGTCATCCAAGTGGAGGATCTCCCTCTGTTTCTTTCCCTGATCTCTTTTCTTTCATTTTTTTAGTTTGCATACTACATCATTCCATTGTTCACACATGTTACATCTAGCCTTCGCTAGATCTCTTTGCACATCACTACATCATAGTCATACTCCTACCCTTACACTTAAGGAGTTTAAAAACACACAAGGTGTGTCCACTCTTCATATGCATACGTTCATTCTTATTAAGAGTTGATAATGCATGACCTTTGTCTAATTCAGTGCTTTCTCTCACCTTTTCTTTGCTTGTTTTAGGGTAATCAAAAGTAAAGACCCTCCTTAGTCAGCCAGCCGGTTGAAGGAGGAAGTAGAACTCACACACCCGCTTCATCAGGTATTTCCCACGATCACTCTTATCATTAGTATTAGTATTGAGGATATTTCGTCTGGCGATCATGTTCCAATCGAGCACCACGTGCTCCCCTATTCTTTTCTCTAGCAACACACATGCTTTGCTTAACTATTTTTCACATTCACACTAAGTGACATGTTCACAAATTGGCGATCATGGTGGGACACTACTGTCTTTTATTTGATTACCCTTTCCTTTGGCACCCACGTGTACCCCTCCTTTGGTGCTCCACGTAGCACACTCCTTTGTGCACCATGTGCACACTCCCACTTGGTCGTGTAATTGGTGAACTACTGCTTAGGCGTTGAAAGTGTTTGGTGTCTAATTCTTTGAGAATTGGCATCCACCCAACTGGACGCCCATACCTGATTCGCGTCTCTCTACAGATCACCCATTTATTTACCTGCTATTTTTCTGCTTATTTTTTGGAATCTACGTCTACTTATAAGGATGCTATTTTGTTTTTAATTATTATTATCTCTGGTATCTGCGTCCCTCCAAATAGATGCTATTTTCTGAATAAAATAAAAAATACAACATCTGCTTAGGCAAACGCTCATTTCTGCTTGAGCGTCCAACCCTCTAGACGTTGTTTCTTTGTGCGTCCACCCCTCTGGACGCTATTTCTTGCTGATTATTTTTTTTGGCTGTTATCTGTATCACTCTGCATCATACAAGCATTCTGGCCGAGGGACCTCCTCCCTCTACACGTTTAGGATCCATTACCTCTTCTTGGACTTAGAAAGACCCTCCAATTGAGCATTCTGTCGCATTGCATCAGAATTTCTTTGTCCAAGACCTCCATAAGCTCTCGCACCCGTGGATTCCCTCATGGAAGCTAGGCAGATTGTACCTTGAAGTACCCAGGAGTTTAGTTGGCCTAATCACAGTTGAGAGAGTGAAAACTTAAGCTACCCAGTGACACATTCAAACTTAGACTTAGCTTCTGTCACTGAGAGTTAAAACTCACTGATCTGTTAATAAGTCATCTATAATTTCAACAGAGAACCTGTGGAAAATTAGGCGTAAGGCATTCAAACTTGTCTGCAACTTGTTGAGTGGTGTTTCTTCTTGAATATTGTGATTGCCTTAGTTAGTCATTAGAAATATGATGCTTAGGTCTGGTAGAATTGTTAAGATGGCTAATCTGGAGCACTTTCAAAAAGAGGGTGAGGCCTGTCAATTTGATCAGGCCGATAAGTTCTCCAAACAACAATTCCAGGTGGAGGGTGGTTATGTCCCTGCTCAATACTCCCCTTATCAATACCAAGCTTTCAATTATCAGGGAGACCATGCTCCCATTCATTGTCTCTGATGCGGGACGGAGACGACGAGGGCTCGAGGCCACCTGGAACTCCAAGCAAGCTCGCATACGTCCCTAGCGAGGGAAGCGTCGGACCTGCACGGTTGAGGAACCGATAGTGAGTCAAGGGTGGTCTAGCTCTCTCTCATGCCCGGGTCAGGTCGCGGGATGGGTATCTCGCCCTCTCTCGCAGGGATAACTCTGATAGAACAAATGCCTGCTTTGAAGGGCAAGATTCTGGGCTGGCACGGCATTGGATGAGCTCATGGTGGGTGGCTTAATGGGCCCAATGGGGTGGATGAGAGGTGCAGGGGTAGGTGTAGCAATGGTAGCGGGGGTAATGGGGGTATTGGGAGGATGATAGGTGGAGGATTGGATGGTGGAGCAGTAACGACGGGCGGAACGTGCGCTTGAGGGGGAGAAAGGATGAGTGGAACAATGGAAGAGATAGGTGGTAAGATGAGGGGTTTGTGGGGAACAGTAGGCGTGGTTGGTCTAGTGGTGGTGGCTTTATGGTTTGGCGGGAGAATGACAGGGGTAGAAGGTGGAGGAGGGTTGCGGAAGGTATGGTGGAGGGCCATGAGCCGCTGAACAAAAGACCCATCATCATAAGACCACCCGACGTTGGGGGCCGGGCAGTGGACAATGTTCACTTGAGCCGGCGCTGGCGGTTGAGGTTGCGAAATGGGCAGATGATTCGGCATCAGATTTTGGTGGATGCCCAGATCTTGCGCAGGCTGCTGCTACTGCTGAGGTGGTTGTTGTGGCTGCGGCTGCTATGGTGCTTGCTATTGTGGTCTCGGCGCCTGCCTTCTCTTCTCTTTGATCTTGGTGATGACCTTGTGCATCTCGGTGAAATCAATGCGCTGCCCTTCATGTAGATCATAAACAAAATCTCTAAATTGAAAATAGTTCTCTATTGTGTAGCCGGGCTACCGGTGGAACATGGAATATCTGGACTGATCAATGGCCGGGTTCCAGTTAGGCCATTCCGAAGGAAGTTGCAAAGCACCAATGGATGAGAGCCGAGAATATGTCTGGGAGGCTCTTGAGTAAAGGAGAATATTGAGCCCTCTTTGAAGTCGGGCGTTTGGGTGCATAGCCATTGGGAGGTGGAACATTGTGGTATTGTGGGGGTTGTTGTGACTGCGAGGGAGCGGGGAAAGAAGGTTGGGCATATTGTGGAGCAGCGAACTGAGGGTTACGGGGAGGTTATTGGAAGTGGGGTGGAACGGATTTGGTTATGAAACGGGAAGCTGACGACTTGCACTTGTTCATTGGTTTGGACTCCTTTGGTAATGGGCCCCTGATGATGCGGGATGGGATGCGACTCGGTACCAGTTGGATGCAAACCTGGGACTCTAGGTGATGATGCGACCAATTTGATAATGCGACCAGCAAAGACGCGACCAACTCAACACATAAAGTGGTTCCAGAAGAGGAGGATATGTCCTCAACAAGAGACACGAGCTCACGGACGTCCCTAAGTGAGGGAAACATGCAGATCTGCGCGGTTGAGAAATCGGCAGTGAGTCAAGGGTATTCGGCTCTTTCACAAGCTCGGATCAAGTCACGGGACGGTCATGCTCACTCACTCATAGCGGTGATTGAAATAATATGATAACGAGCTAGATATCCTAACACTCAAGCAGTGGCATAAAAACAAATACGAAATAAGCAAATGCTAAATAAGAGGAGCGAGAACGTACCTCCACGCTCCGGGCCTGGGGAAGGGGATCCCAGCCAAGAACTGCAACTCCCAGTACAGTAAATATAAATAATTATAGCAATGAATTTTATGGCCCACTCCACGCAGGGAGGTAAAGGACTGCAACAGTGACCCGGGAGTGCCAATCTTGGGTTGACAGGTGGCAAGCCGGAGGGGCTCTCGGGCGGAGGTGGGCTGCTGGTCTGACGTAGCACTATTTAGACTTGCCGGACAGCAAGCTCATTCGACACGTGTGACATTAGCCTCCGGTCATCCTCTGGTAGCGGCGATTGGCTGGGACGTTGGTGGGAGGTCCCTCTTCAATCCCTGAGGTCAGCGATGGCTGAATCGAAGTCGGCATATTTTTAGAGGATTTAACCGAGGGCTGCTTCTGATGGCCTGTCACGGGACAGATCTGCGTGACCCGACGAAAATAATCACCACACCCAGATCCGGTGTTAGATCGGGATGAAACTAGCGCCATTGTGAAGGGAACTAGAAGGGATTCAACATATATGAATTTAACATCCAACCAATGGTCAGAGTTGAAATGAAAACTCTGTAGCACAGTAACTTTTCTGGCTTGGATTACAGAACAGTCAGGACAGATTGGCATCTGCCTGAGAATGACTTTTGACTGAGGGGAAAATTGTGGATCTAGATGATGAAATTAATTTGGGTGAAAGAGGGAGATGTGGGGGACGTGCACAAACTTTTTGGTAATTTTATGAGATGGCTAGGGGTGGGAAAAATAAAAGAACAGGGTACTGTCCCGTAGTTCTACAAAAAGGCAGATTACACAGGTGGAAAGAAATCACTGGGAAGGGGCTCAAACGGGATCTGATCGAAGTAAAAATTGAACTGGGGATTGGGGAAGACAAGGGGAACAAACCCTAAAAATATCAGCTCGATCCAACGGTCGGATCTAGAGATCGAAGCACATCTTTCACCTTCTGTCCTGAACCTCGAAATTCTAGTCAAGCGAGTAACACAAACCCAGTCAGTGACGCTAGCTTGCCAAGAAGTGCAACAACAACGGGGAGATCCCCTCAATAGCAATTGGGAGCTTACCGTGGCATCTGCTAGTCACTGTGGGGGCTGGCTCTTTGGCCTATCCAAGCCCTTCACCTAGTGCCTCAGTAGGGGCCCTGGCCCCTGACGTCTCTGCCACCCCTGCACAATCAGATGGTTATGTTAATAACCAGAGCCAAACAAAAGCCACAGCATACACCCAGTGATAGAAGCTCTTACCTGTATGGGCTCTCTCTGTAGCCTGTCATGACTCAAAGTCGGGGAACTCCCCCATGTTAAGGGGAAGTTCACTCATCACGCGAATAAACCCTTCCATGTCAATCTCACACTCGACCCCCTCCTCATACGGAGGGTCCACCTCTCGAGGGGGTGAGAAGGTCGCGTCCGCACCAGCCTCCAGCAGAGCTGTAAAATACAAATCCAGCGAAACAATATTAGCCAACCACCATGGCTAAACTAAGCCAGGGGAAAGGGGTCTAAGTGACACTTACTCAAGGCCGTCTCTACCTCAACTTGCTCTCCAGCCTTGACTCCCTCAGAGGACCCACCAGCCTCAACTGTTGTAGCATCTACACGGGGGCGTTTTTGCCTAGGCTGCAGGCCTCCATCCCCACTCCCCAAGGATGCCTCTGTGGAGGGGTGATCCCCCTCTGTCGCAGAACCTGTCAACACATGATACAATACCCCAGGTACACACCTGAAAAATAACAAAGTGAAGACGGGACGTGCTAAAAGAAAGAACCTTACCTGAAGCCCCGAAGAGGGTCAACGGCAAGGGTACAAGCTGTTCCGGCCTCAGCGATAGTGCTCGGGCCACCTTCTCGACGGCCTCCCGAATGTCCCTCAGAGTGTGGGCACACTCAATCTAGTACACGAACTCCACGGGCCCGGCCGACCCGATCACATGGCCGATGTGTCACCTCCAGTCATCGATTGCTATGCCAGCAAAGCTCCCGTGCGGAAGTGCTCGGTCCAGCGAACCGCTGCTCCGAAGGCCATAGTCAGCCAAGAACTTGGCCCACCAGGTCCTAGGTGCTCGGTCGATGCACCTTCGTCCCAGTCACAACCGCCACTATCGGTACCTGTCTCAGTGGCTTCAGTGCCCCTCCGTTGCCCCGACTCCCAGACGAAGAACCTCGGCTGCTCCGGGGCCGCTGCTCCACAAGTCGCTCGATCTCCCGGCGAATCCGAGCAATGCGGGTCCTCAAGTACCCATCATCCAGTGGAATGGGAGGCAGATCCTCCCTCAGCAAATGGCTCTCCTCCGCCTTCTTGATCGCGGAGGACTTCTGCCGATATAGGTGGCCGTGCTCGAACCACCACCTAGCGTAATGGACGTCGAATCACCCCCGACATCCCTGTCCCAGCATCATAAACTACTCTGGCTCCCGACGATAGTAGAGTCCCACCACGCGGCCGCTAGTAGGTGGGTGTCCTTCCCCCTGTACTATCGGCCTGTTAAGGGAAACTCTCGGTTCAACGAGATCCCATGGTCATACCCGAAATTCCTTGCAAACCGATGTGGGTAATATGGCTCCAAGGAACTCGTCGCAGACCGGTGCAATGTCAACACCGCCGATGGGGTGCTCATCACCCACTCTATCGGCGGTCCAACATCCGGCTCCCCCTGACTGGCACGAGCGCTGGTCGCCCCTCCACCTGACGCTCCCAAAAAAAGGCTGCAGTCCCTCGCGATGTTGTCAAAAGGTAATCCCTCCTCGCCTCTGGCGGGAAGGTAGCAAAGGGCTCTCCTAACCCTCTCCAGCTGTGCCACAATGTCTCCATCAGGCTACCCAGTGAAGCTGAACAAAAGCGGTGCCATCGGATTCGCCACAGTCCCTCGTGCCACTAGCCTCGAAAATAGCAATCCGGCCCACACACTGAGATAGTGGGTCGGTAGAAGTATGCTTCTCTCTCTCGGCATTGGGTGCTCCGCCAGAACTCCCATTCCTTGATAAAGGTTGGCCAACGCAGCAAGAGCCAAGGCCAACTGTCGTCCCTCTACCAACAAGCAAGCCAGCCACCGCAACTTGGCTCTCAGCAAACCATCCTCTCTGTGCGGAACCACGAATGTCACCAAACAATACGCCAAGTATGCGGCAAGGTGTGTCACGTCTGACAAACCATGGGGATTCCACCTCTCCTGTGGTGCATATATATATCTGGTATAGGTTTGAAAACGTAGCTCCACCTCAGTGTGCTCCTCCCATGGAGTCTGATCCCTGGCGAACTCCTAGTAAAAGTAGAAGGGCCCATTGTAGAAATGACGGACCCGCACGTTCAGCGGCACCCGGGGAGTCTGTGTAGCTCTCTCTCTCCTCGCCAGGGCAAAGTCCCTCCAGGTCTTCATAAGATACTGATAGCTGTAAGACACTCGGTATCGCCCCTGTCCATCGGTGTGGCTGCGGTGGAGGTCATCTAGTACCACCTCCTCAGTCGCCGCCAAGCCCCTAGGTCAAGTAGAGCTCCGTTTGGGATGGCCTCAGGCTGTTGCAGAAGATGACGAGAACGTAGTTGGTCAAGGCACCACCGTCAAACAAGATCGTGGCCCCCCTTAGGACCACCTTCTGAAGGTAGTCACCAGGAGACCATGTCTAGAATTGGACACTTCCGAAGTCTACTTTGAGCTCTGGCTGAAGAAAGTTGAAGACCCCTCCCTCTGTCCTGTATTACCAAGCATCGAATGACTAACTGGTGGCAGCTCGGATGCAAAAAATTAGATCGCGGTACCCTCATGTGCAGTGTTCTAGTCGCAGTCCCAGAGGGGACCACAATGATC
Organism: Amorphophallus titanum; assembly: GCA_024336825.1. NCBI lineage: Eukaryota > Viridiplantae > Streptophyta > Magnoliopsida > Alismatales > Araceae > Amorphophallus > Amorphophallus titanum. The sequence goes on from JANBPO010009603.1 coordinate 72,236,796, forward strand.
TCTTGGACACTAGCTTCCTCCATCTTCGTTCCTCCATCATCTCCTCTTGTTTCTCTCCTTCTCTCCATCCCTTCTCCGGGTGGTCGATGGAGAATGACGTGGGTCAGGCGGCAAGGCATGTGGGTGACGATCAGCGAGGATGGAATGAGGATTGTAGGCAGTGGCACTATGGAGCTTGTTTGCGAGTTCATGAAGCTGGCAATAGTCTGAGGTGCATTTTCACATAGAATCAGCATCCTCGACACGGGATCTCATCGTGAGAGGTAGAGGGATGGATCCCTAGCCCTTGCATTCAATTTTCCCACATTTTGTAGGCCGAGGTGAGGCGGAGGGTGGTTTTCTTTGACGCTGGGGTTAAAATAATTGATTTTGGGGTGAGTAATGGATTCTTTGTTTTGATCGTATTTTTATGGTTTAAATGGGCCCTCTTGGTAGTTTAGAGGGTGGTGAATGATTCCCCCATATTTTCTCCATCACCCGGGGTGATTGGGGCATGGAATAGGGCCCCTCGAATGGTGTTTCACAGTCAATTGTTAGATTTGGTCAACCGGATGGGTAGTTCGGTCGATCGGATTAACATTCACTACGAAGGGTGAACTGCCCTGGTTCGGTCGACCTACCCAGGTGGTCTGGTCGACCAACCTAGGATAGGGGGGCTGGTCTTGTCCAGTCGACTGACCTGATGGGTCCGGTCAACCAACCCCTATCATGTTGACCAACCCAGTGTCTAGCTCAACTGAATTGAACCCTGTTTGCCCACTTTGGCCTCCGGTCGACCTAGTCGAGACACTTAGGTCGACATTTGGTCCTATAGATGCCCCAGACACCCCGTGGGGACTGAGATTTTATTTTTGGGTGTCCAAAAGATTCATGATATATCGATTAGCATGTCTGTCTAGTTTTGAGGGTCCGGGTGACCCCGTGTATTCTGAGCTTCTTCGTTGTGCTAGATTGAGTCACCTTATACTGGTGTAGGTGCGGAGGGCTATCCCCGCACGATGTTAGCTTCATCAGAAAGTGGTTTTCTGTAAGGGCCATGCGTATGGCCAGTGACTGAGAGATCGGTGGCCTAGCCTGGGGCTGGGATCTTCTTAGTTTCCCTTAGAGAGGGAATAAACTCGGCAGTTGTGAGTCACCTTAAGAGTCCTTTTGACCATGATTTCTAACTCTTGGACTAGGGTGGTTTGATGGCATGGTGTCATATGGTTCAATGGCCTTGGGATAAGTCGCATGACTCTACAGCCGTTGGATTAGCGAGTCTTCCTAGTCGTCCAGAGTCTGGTTGCATTGAGCCACCCTATGTACTGTGATACTTACGACAAGTGCATGCGTAGTCTGTTGGTACTTCGTTGTTCTCCTATCGATAATTTTACCTTGAGTGACCCTCCCACGAGATGGAGCTAACCTGGGCATGTAGTTGCTTACCCACCTAGGAGTGGTGGAGGCTTGACCCGAGTAGATGGTTTTTAAGTTGATTACCATTGGGCCCCTTGCCTTTGTAGCCTGAATCCGATTGGGAGAAAAATTGGCTAGAGGACCTGACCTAGAGTAGATGGTCTATGTGTGCACATGTAGTTGAGGGTCTGGGATATGCATTTGTGGTTACTGGTATATGATGTCTTAGTTTTTCTGCCTAGGGATAGTAGGGAGACACCTGAGGCTACAGACTAAGTTATCAGTGGATGCATCTGGCTTTGCTTCTAGTGAGTAATTCTCATGTCATGCATGATGGATTTTTTCCTAGTTTTTCAAGTGATTTCTGTATATTTTTCCCAACTTTCAAGTCGAGGGTTCCACCCGGAGGCAGAGTCTTGCTCACGATAGTGAGATCATCAACTTACCCCCGGACCGTGTGGTCTGGGCTATGGCATTCGTCAGCAAGGATAGGCTTGCACGATAAGAGTGTCATGGTTCCCTTCCATGACTTGTAGGAGTAGTTTAGAGTGTTGTGTTTCTGCCATCGTCTACTGCTATTGTTGTTGTTGTTCATGCTGTTATTGCTGTTGTTTACCACTGTTATTACGTGGTGAGGATCCGTCGGACCCCTATGTGGGAAATATTTATTTTTTATTTATTACTTTTATTTTGTACATAGGAGTGTCAGTCATAAGGTGACAATTTATTTGAACTCCAAAGACTGAAGTGGCAAATTCTTAAAATTTCTAGGGGTGTTACACTGACCTAATAGTTTATCGGGGGACTGAGGCCAGAGATTTATGGTACACTTATGATTGCTGGCGTGAGCAACCTAGATGTGGCTTTTCAAACTGTGGCAATCCTGGAAATGGATTTTGTGAGGATTCAGTAGCAGACTAGGGTGGCGCAACTTTAGCAAGGTGTCCCACAGCAACTCCCTATCGAGCTAATGGTAGCAGCTATGCCTCCTTCACCTATTCATAGGTAACCTCAGAGAGATAGGCGGAGGTGAAGAATTTGGCAGGGAGTGTATTTTCCTCGTCGATAACAGAGGCAACAGGTGTAGAGGCAAATTTCAAATGAGAGCATGCACTAGTCAGTGGCCCGGTCACTGCAGCCCAAGTTGGTGGTTCAGAGGGAGCAATGCTAGGGATGTGGTAGTCCCCACCTCAGCCAGACTTGTACAGATGCCATTGCAGTTAGGCGTTGTTTCCCATGTGCCCAGGTGGGGCATGTGGCATGTGAATGCCCCAATGAGGAGATGTTTTAGATGCGATAAGGCAGGGCACTACTACCGTGAGTGTCCCCAGCCATCTCATTAGCATAGTTTTATTGAGGTCGAGGTCCTAGAGCATGTGATATTTTGGTCGAGTAAGGAGCGATGGTGCTCATTGTTAGAAGGTATGGTTGTGGTTCCTAATTGCCTTGTTTAATTGTATTATTTAAATCCCTCTATGCTTCCAATGTTTCATGTGATTTCCTTATGGGTTATGTGTGTAAGGGCATGTGTCTAGGGTTCACCTTAGACTTTGTAGGTCATTTCTAATGCTGGGAGGTGCCACAGGTACAATCAGGCGGGACTTTTGACACGTGATTGCCCTGAGGGGGTTGTCCCAACAATCGCAATGACCTTTTGTGCGGCAAGGTTGGATCTCCGCGGTGTGAGATATGTAGCCAAGCTAGTGTGGAGGTGCCCATCTTGTGGCAGGTATAATTTTGAATCATTTGAAACTGTGTGCTACGTGTGTTTTCCTTAAATTCTGTTGTTTTCTATTTTGTTTATAATTATCTTCGTGAATCTCTATGACCGTATCAAAAGTTGGGTACAGTGTTCTGTGTGGTGGTAGTGGAGCTACCGATAGGACTTGGGTGCTCGTCCCTCACCAACGTATGGTGTGTTGGTGCCATAGTGAGAGAAGTAGAGTTACCAGCCAAATTGCACGTGCTGTGCTGTGTGGCCGATGTCCTGATTTTTCGGTGGAAGTTAGATTTGGATCTTTGGATTAGTGCGGGAACTGCCAGACTAAGTGTGCGAGTTGTGCTCTGGAATTGAGGCATTTGAGTTTCTTACCATGTTTTCTAAATTTAGTAGGTGGATTTGGAGGTTACTTTATAGTAGGCACCAAGATCCTCTTACTTTAGTTGATCAGGCTAGGCAGAGTTGCGTAGCTGAAGCGTGGTGGGCCCATAACCCAAGGTCCCAGGAGCATATGGCTGAAGAGATTGAAGATTCTATCGGTGGTGAGTGGAATCATGAAGGTCTGTTGGCTATATGGGTGGCATTGATTGCCTTGTTGTTGGTTAAGACATTATGCTAAGTGGCATCAAGGAGGTAAGAATTGGATGCATCAATGTCAAGGGTCGTTGAATGAGGATTGAGTTTCCCTAGCTCTCCTCTTGAATTGCCTTGTATGACTTATGGAAGAGCCAATGGTCAGTTAAAGCTGTGTGGAAATTGTTAGGTGTAATATGGGATCTAGAGGGGGGGTGAATAGATCCTTCTATGAAAATTAAGCTCAATTAAAAATACACCCTAATCAGAACTATGCTCGAGCACTTGGCGTATAATGAGGGTTGTTATGTTGAACGAAAATGAGTGAAGCACGTCTAATCAACCATCTGCATGAACAAATCACACAAGCAAACCACAGGACACACAGGATTATTAGGTGGTTCAGTCTGCACCCAGTAGACCTACGTCCACCCCCCACTCAACCTGAGTAAGGATTCCGCTAACTCATAGCTTGAATTGTTGATCCATGACTTCGAGAGAATAATTTCCTTATAACCGCTGAGCCTCACAGCTTGCTACACCGCTGAGCATCACAACTTGCTTAACCCACTGAGCCTCATAGCTTGCTCAACCTGATATCAACATAGAGCATCGGAAGTAACTCAGAGAAATGAAAAACCAAAACAAAAGAACAAATAAAAGAACAAAGCAAATATAGCTCCGAAGGAGCAAAATGGCTTGGATTTGATCAAGAGGCCAATGGACAGCAGATCTTCAATGTACTCCGGCTACACTCAATCTCACGAACTGGGTTGCATTTCTAGAATGGGTCTCGATCTCTCTCTCTATTCTTCCTTTTCTTCTTCTTCTCTCAGATGCTCTCTCTCGGATCTTCTGCTCACTCTTCTCTCTTGCAGCTTTCCCGCCTTCTGTCGCAGCCATCTTCTCCGAAGGAAGAAGGCTCTATTATATAGAGCAGAAAAATCCTTCCCCACAATAGTTCTTCGGTACTAGGCAGAGGTGTGAATCCGAAGATTCTGCCCATGCAAAGTGTTATCATCCTGACAAGATTGGCCTTATCAATTCAAACCCACTTTTCGATATACCAAAGGTCTATTACAGAAATGATATATTATACTAGATCTGAAAGATCAAATGCGAAAGAAGTAATATACACGAACGATTACACAAAATGGGGGTAGAAGAAATGGACCAAACCACACAATCTAAACCACAAGGCACATAAATTTTTAAGGTGGTTCGGGACCATGACGGGCTCCCTACATCCACCCCTCACCAAAACCTGGTGAGGCTTCACTACTGGAAAACCAGCATGGGGATAAATCCCCAACACGGAGCCAAGCTCCAACACACACGCAGGACGATGTCTGTGCACACACACGGGGACACGTCCCAACACACACACACTTGGAGATGGAGTCTCCAACACGATCCGATGACTGGATCAACAACACACACACACACGTTGTTTATCTGAAATCCACCAGCTCACATGCACAAATTGTGGATCTGAAAAGATCCCCACACACAAACACACGGATCTGGATAGATCCACACACACACGCGGATCTAAAGAGATCCATGCACACACGGATCTGAAGAGATCCCCACACACTTGATGTTCATAGATTTGGAAAGAAATACACACTTGTAGCTCAAAATAAATTTGATGAAGAGATGAAATGAAAAGTTCAGATCTAGATTCTCCCTGAGTAGATGATGCAGATCTTGGACTAAGCTTTGCTTCTCCACTTGATTTCTAGTTGATTGGCTTCAGAATGATCTTAAAATACTTGATCTTTGATGAAGGATTGCTAGACGGAGTACTGTTCACACAGGAGTTGCAGCAGTCTTCTTTCTCCTTTGATAGCCTTCCCTTGATCTCCTTAGATGATTAGGGTTTCTTGCCCCAAAAATATGTTTTTATAACACTTGGGTTGGTCAGGGACTTGCCAAGACATAGATCCACGTTTCCTAGCAGATTAGGGGGCTTTGGGACTCAAAAATCCAATAGAGATGGCTGCCCACATTGTGGAAAACAAAAGTCAATAATTGCTACCATGAAAGGTTCAGTCGATCGATATATTTGGTCGGTCGACTGATCTCTGGGAAATCTCAGAACTTTCAATGCTGAGAAAATCAATCGATCAAACTCTGTAACTTTCTTGAGTTCTAAAACCTGGAAAAATTGGTCGACCGACTAAGTGTGTTTGGTCAACTGAAATCTGGAAAACCTACAAAATAGATTTGTTAGCCCAATAAAACATATCCATATGACATAGTCATTGAATGCCCATTGAGTTCCATTCATTTTGAGTTTGTTTGACATATTCTGGGCATCTTGGAAGCTTGATCATTATTTACATTTCTCATGACAAAAATTGGTCTTATTTTCATTCTTGTGTTTCGCTCTTCTAAGTATGTACAACATGAGATGAAAAACACGTCCAAGGTTTTGTTATCATCAAAATCACGTGGAGAAATTTCACAGTATGGAGGTTTAACAGTAGATTCAGGACTTGAGGATAAGTTAAGGTAGGTGTCGATCGTTGTTTGTGTTGTGGTTCTCGGCGTGGTGGTCTGAGCAGTGGCAGCCCAGGAGCAGATATTTGTAAGGATCTATAAATTGAGAATGGACTGGTGTCTGTTAGGACAGATTCGAGGGAATAATGCACTATAGTTAATGGTGCAGCAACCTTCGAGCCTGGCATGTTTAGTGATTTCTTCGCTCCCTGGTATGCTTTTTGGCAGGTTAGTGATTCTGGGATCAGAGATAGGCATAGGTAGGAAGCATGTGGAAGTGGCTAGCTCAATCGCTGCAATAGAGTGTGGATGGTGATCAGTGGAGTCAGTGCTCAAGGAATGGTAAGTCGTTGTTCAGCAAGCTGTGATGGTGTGCTGGGAATTGCTACCAGTGTGGTCTGGTGAGACACTCGATGAGTGTTGTCAGAGCAACTGACCTGATGGTGGAAATGGTTTTCCAGGTGCTCGGAGGTGAGGTTCCTAGCATGTGTTAGATTCAAGATTGGGTCAAGTATGGAGATCTCCCACTTTATAGGAGGTATATTTGTGTCTTCTTGGTTGGAGGGAATTGTGTTTTAGTTGGCTTTCATCATTGTTCATCGCGTGTTTAGATTGGTTGGCCTCCACGTGTATGCCAAGGAGTCCATGTGAGAAGTGCCCTACTTATTAGCGGGGTGGTGGCCTATGAGAAGTGTTATGTGTTTTGGCAGTGAGGTTGCCTGTGAGAGTTATGCCCATCCCCTTGATGCTTAAGGGTGCGTTGGCGTTATTATGGAAGGATGAGTGCCAGTGGGGCTATACGTCCGAGAACTCGAGGCTAGTGTTGTGATTTCTGTTGTGTTGTGGATCAGAGCCTGCGAAGTTGCAGGAGGATTGCCAGATCAGGAAAGAGAGCCCGTACTCTGGGGTTCAAAGAAATTGAGCTTTCCTCACCTTTACCCTGGGGGCATGACCCTGCTAATGCAGCCCGCTCCTCATCACCAGGGGGTTGCAGATGCACATCAAGCACCGGCGTCGACAATGCCGCAGATGCAACAAGCTCAACTACTTCCAAGCCCGGTTGACCCGGCAATGATGAACAAATTAATGATAGAATAGATAATCAAAGAGAAGCTAACCAATAGAGGCGATGATGATCATGCCTTGTTTGATGTTTACAAGGTGCCATATCCAGTTCACCATGCTGCCAAGAAGCTACCTGCTGGCATCACTAAGCCGCCGAAGTTCGATAAATTCAACGGGCAAGGCTGACCCAAAGAATATATAGCACACTATATCAACGTGATGGGTGACCTAGCCACGAAAGAATCCTACCTATTGAAGTTCTTCAGGGCCTCCCTCACCGGCCTCGCCTTCGAATGGTACTCAAATCTACCGGCCGGATCTATTAATGATTGGCCAAATTTGCAACGGAAGTTCCGGGAACAGTTCCACGTTGCTGAAAGAGAGGTCACCTTGGCCGAGCTGTATGCCTCCAAGCAGAAGAATGATGAAACAGTCTTGGAGTATATTAAAAGATGGCGAAACCTCAGCATGAGATGCAGGTGTCCGCCACATCAAGAAGATGCGGTGCAAATATGCAAACAGAACCTGAGGCGGGAGATCCTCGAAAAGATGATTGGAATTGAAATGATGTCTTTTGACCGATTAAACAATGTCGTGGTGGAGATCGAAGCCTTCCTCTCTAGTGGTTCCTCTGCCCCTGTTGCTGCAAGCCAAAAGGCCAAAGCAACTGATAGAAGACCCGAGCCTAGGGAGGTTCACATAGTTGACTTCAAGGCGTTCAAGCAGTAAAAAGATGAAGGGGTCGCCCACCCTCTACCCGTCAAACCGAATGAAAGGCAAGATGGCCCCTCCTTGCGAGCCAGGATGAATAAACCCTATTCCTTTCCTAAGGAGAAAACTCGGCTCTTGTTTGAATGGGCCACTCAACATGACAAAATCACTCTTCCGGAGCCAAAGAGACTCGGTGATGTCTGAAGAAAAGATGAACCATACCATCAAGCACTTGGGCACCCCATTAAAGACTATTATGTATTTAAAAATATTATTGAAAGTCTGATCAGGAAGGGGGAGCTCCAGATGGATGAACATAAAGTGGACCCTCCACATCCACATGAGCTACCCGATCTGAAGAGGGGAGTCAACATGATATCTTTATGCCACATGTTACCAGAAGAGGTGTCTGAGGCTTCCACAGCCTACACCAATGAGCATATCCTACGGGGACATTTAGAACCCCTGGGCCCGATACAAGAAGCTAAAGGGAAATCAGAAGTGTCGTATGCACTAGATGGCCTATCGCGGGGGCGTCCGCCAACCGCAAAGGAGAAGGAAAAGAAGACCTCAAAGGGCAGAGAGAGGAGCATTGTCCTCTCCTATGATACATTATCAACTTTACCCAGCTCGAGCCAAGCTAATGAAGAAGAAGATGAAGAAGCATGCCTTCCACCGTCCGATGAGGAGGCGCGTCACAATACCCCTCCTCCATGTGAGGGTATGGGGGCAAAAATGTCGACCTCCCAGGGACAAGATGTCCGCGGCAATGATGATAAGATGTCGCTAAATCCACCTAAAATTGAGATAGGGGGCATTGCTCCTGACTTTTCTCGATCTGATCTGCCATGGTAGTAGAGCTATATCAAAGGCTGCAAGAAGTCGATGAGATAAAGAAGAAATTAAGCAAAATGGGCTTATACTTAGCCATACCTGGGCGAGCCGGGCCTTCATCTGAGGGTCTGTCAGGTAGTGCTGAGCCACTCGAAACCTCACCACCGCCAGCCGCACCTTGGCTAGCAGATGATCATACAGGGGGTAGCCCCCCTCAACAGCTATAGCACATGCCCTTGATACTTCCTTCAGCCTCCTAGGGGCAGCAGGGGACGAGCATGATGCCTCATACTATGTCGGGGATAAACCCGTTTCTACAATTAGCTAGCCCTCACCCGAGGTCGATAGCTCCGGTGGTGATGAATAAGCCAAGGGTCGAGCAAATGGCCAAGATGAAGCTGGTCAACGGGGAAGTCACTAAGGCGGAACCACAGATGAGTAAACAAATAGACGATGAGTTCGTTCTAGACTATACAAGAAGAAGTGGAGGTCCCCATGAAAGATGTAGGTGCCCTCCGAGTTACGAGGACGCTGTTTGAAGGTGCGAAAGAAATCTGAAAGATGAAATCCTACAAAGGGTGATGGGCATTGAAGTCAGAACCCTTGAACAGCTAAATGACCTGGCAGCTGATGTTGAGGCCTTCTTGGCGAAGTATTGTCCGGCTACTGCTACCCCAAACCAGAAAGATGAATTAGTCGGCAGGCATCTGGCGCAGGAGGAAACATGCACCTCAGATTTTAAGGCTTTCAAGCTACAGAATAAAAAGATGAAAGAGGCGGCCAGAGCCTCCCCCACTAAACCTGTTCAACAAACACCTGTCTTTGTAGTGGCTAAGTTGTCTTTGAGAGAGTCAGTTGTATTAGGTCTTTAAAGAGTTGTAATCTTTATTCTTGTTTAGCTTCAGTTAGAGTCGTCTTGTAAGTTGTCAGTTGATACTTGAAACGATTATTTCTCATTTATGAATGAATTAGCAGTTTTGAATAAATCATTTTTCTTGCATTTATGCTTTCTTTCTAAAGTTTTATTATTGCTCTGGTTATCATGAATGTATATAACTGTCACGTTCTGATTTTTCACGTCGGGGCATGACAGTTTTGTGGTATTAGAGCCTAGGTTTTCTAAGTCCCTAGGTTCCTAAGTGGTGTCATAGAACCTGTGACTTTGTTAAAGTCTAAAGATCCAACCCGGTGAGATAGGGTAGAGACTCGGGTAAAGTTAATTAATAATTTTAAATGAAATCTCGATAGGTCGATCTAATTATTTTTTCCTACATATAGGAATCTGTTCTGATGGCAGCTGAGCGTGCACAGTGGAGGGACATGCAGCGTACAGTGTAAGGTTTGACTCGGGCCCTCTAGCTCGTGGCCTAAGGAGCAGTGCACCATGGAGCCGGTGATCTCCACCGAAATTTTTGAGGATTGAATCCCCCACGGTTTGGTGGTTCGGCAGATCCCGACGAGGCCGAGCAATGGTTAAAGGAGATGGATCAGATTTTCCAAGTGATGCAGTGTAGTGACCAAGAGCGAGTCCTCTTGGCAACTTTTCAATTGGAGCGTGATGCTCGTGCGTGGTGGGAAGTAGTGAAAGCCACACTAGGTGATGGACAAGTGTCGTGGGATGAGTTCGAGGAGCATTTCAATAGTAAATATTTCTCAGACAAAGTACAAGAGAAGAAGGCAGCAGAGTTCGTTGCTTTAAAGCAGAGGAGTCTGTTAGTTGCCGAATACGAGGCGTAATTTTCCTGGCTGTCTCGTAATGCACCGCATCTGATATCTACGGAGAAGATGAAGGCCAAAAGGTTTCTTAATGGGTTGAAGCTCCAATATATCAACCAGTTGGCGCTGATGGAGATTCACAATTATGCCGAGATCGTGAGGAAAGCTTAAGTTCTCGAAGATACCATGGAGATGACGGAGCGGATCCGAGGAAGGAACACCAAGAAGGAGCAGACCACTAGTTCTGGGAATTTCAAACCCAACAATGGCAAGAAGAGGCCCACTGGCAGGTCCAGTTCGTGGAAGGACAAGAAGCTGAGAAGTGATGACAAGAAGGCTGGTTCAGCCGCATCATCCAAAGCTCTTTGCAAGTATTGTGATCATCCGGGTCACAAGATGGAGGAGTGCTGGCGCAAGCTAGGCGCCTGTCTGCGTTGTGGGAAGAGGGACCATCATATCCATGAGTGTCCTCTTTTATCAGATCAAGCTACATCAGATAAGCCACAGGGAAGCCAAAGACGGCAGGGCAAACTCCAAGCCCTTCAAGAGACCGAGATAGAAACCACCGAGGAGGGTGGATTGGTTGAAGGTACACTCATTATTCTTGAAAAGTCAGCATTCGTTCTCTTTGATACTGGAGCAACACACTCGTTTATTTCCCAAAGTTTTACTAAGTCTATATCTGTGGAACCTGTATTGATGAATTCTCAACTGAAAATTTTGACTCCTACTGGTTCGGGTTCAGCTATCAAATATTATTATCCTTCTAGTGAGGTTGTGGTTGGTGGCCAGAATTTGCCAACCAATTTAGTCTGTATGAAGATGAAGGAATATGATGTAATCCTAGGAGTAGATTGGTTAACTAGATATGGGACTACTGTCCATTGTAAATCTGGCTCCGTGTCTTTCTCTGGACACCCTGAGCTTTCCTTTGTTGGGGTGAGACACTCTAAATCTGTGCCACTTATTTTGACACTTCAGGCTGAGAAGTTGTTGAGAAAAGGATGTCAGGCATTTGTAGCCTTGGTCTCTTTGACCGACAAGAAGGAGTTAGAGTTGAAGGAGATTCCGATTGTCTGATATTTTCTAGATGTATTTCCTAAAGATTTGCTAGGACTTCCCCTTGAAAGGGAAGTAGTTTTCTCTATTGATCTAGTTCCTAACGCGTCACCAGTCTCTAAGGCTCCGTACCGTATGTCTCCCGCAGAGTTAAGGAAATTGAAGAAGCAACTATTAGAGTTGCTTGAGAAGGGGTTCATTCGTCCTAGTATGTCCCCGTGGGGAGCCTAAGTACTGTTCATAAGGAAGAAGGACAATTCGTTAAGACTGTGTATTGATTACTGCCAATTGAATCAGCTTACTGCCAAAAACAAGTACCCATTGTCGATAATAGACGAGCTGTTCGATCAGATAACGGGAGCATAGTATTTTTTCAAGATTGATCTTCGATCGGGGTATCATCAGTTGCGAATTAAGGACGAAGATATTCTTAAAATGACATTTCAGAGCAGGCATGGGCATTTCAAGTTTGTAGTAATGCCTTTTGGTCTAACAAATGCTCCTACAGTTTTCATGCAGCTAATGAACAGTGTCAGGGATGCGTGCGGTTGCGTGGTGAGGGGCGGGCCGGCTGGGAGCGGGCGTTAAAACCGCTCGGCTGGCGGAAGATCACAACGCAGGTTGAAAAGCGCCTATGAGCACGAAGCAGAAATCCACGACGAACCAGCAGCGCGATCCCTATGCGCCGGCTGTGCCAGGCCTCACCAGCGCCGCTTCAGGCATCACGAACTGGATGAACAGCGGCGCCGGATCGCAGGTCTATGACGGCCCCCGTGTGGCTGGCATGAGCGACCAGACCTCGGCCGGTCTCGATGCGATGTATAACTCTACCGGCGCACGCCAGACGGAAGGGTTTCTCTCGGACACGCTCGACGGCAAGTATCTCGATGCCGGCAACCCGTACATGGATCAGCTCATGGGGGCGATCCGAGCCAATGTCATGCCGAGCGTGAATTCTCGCGTATCGGCCGCGGGCATGGCGCCGGGCTCCTCCGTCGATCAGGCGCTGGTCTCTCGTGAACTTACGAACGCGACCGCGGCGCCCTTGTTCCAGACCTATGAGAACGAGCGCGCGCGCCAGATGCAGGCGGCAAGCCAGCTTCCGGGCGTCTCGCAGGGCATCATCGGGAATATGGTCGGGGCAGGCCAGACCCGTGAGGGCTATGAGCAGCAGGCGATTGATGCCGCCCGGCAGAAGTTCGAGGAGGAGAAATACGCAGGCCTCGCGCCGTACGCCGCGGCGACGCCGTTGCTCACGCAGATCGGCAATGCCGGCGGCAAGCAGCAGGGCACGACGACGCAGACAACGACGCAGAGTCCTATATCGGTTGCGGCGGGCCTTGGCATGACGGCCCTGGGCGCGGCCACGGGGATGCCGGGCTTGTTCGGCGGCGGCGCGACGACAACGCCTGGCACGGCTGCGAACGGCGGCTGGTCCACGACGGTCAATCCGACGCAATCCTGGAAGTGGTGGGGCTGACATGACCTGGTTTGAGAACGGCGGCGAGCCGCCTCCCGACAACTGGTTCACGCGCCTCGGGGATTATGCCCAGAACACGTTCCAGAACCCGCTCGTGCTAGCTACACTGACTATCAGCCTCATCTCTGTCTCTACTAACTCTATCTCGTAGCCATGATGGTCGCGAAGCCCTCGAACCTGAGGCGGCTGGCTGAATCGCCTCCTGTCTTGCGGGAGACTGTACCATGCCCATGATCTCATCCATCATGAAATTCACGTCTCCTATGGTTCGCAGTGACTTAGAAGGAGTCGCAGGTCCAACTCTCCCTCCTGGGGCACCCCTGCCCTGGTACCTCCGCAGCACCCGTCGTCACAAGGCTTCCAACTGATCGAGGGCTCACTGCTCCCTCACTGCCATTGCCATCTCTCGAGCACGTGCCTCGGCCTCTCTCTCCTTCGCCTCAGCAAGGTGACCCTCGAGCCTCTCAATCGTGCTCGTCTCTCCCAGTCGGCGTGTTAACTCCTCAGTGTGGGCCTCCTACTCCCGACGAGCAGCCAGGCTGGCTGCCAGTTCCTTCCTCTACAAAAGATGAATAATCCTGTAAAACAGGCTAAGATGATAAAAGGGGAATTGCTTTTAACTTGAGTGTTAGGTTCTTACCGCCTCGGCTAGCTCGGCCTCTCACTCCTCGGCTCGCTTGATAGCCTCCTCGGCTCGCTTGATAGCCCCGACTAGGCGATCCTCCAGCTCATCCACAACATCAGCTCGGGATGAAGGGTCGGCCCCTCCACCTGCTCTTGCCCTCACTCACACATAGGCCAACTCTCCTTGCTGCCAACATAAGGGGCAAGCGGTCAGTCAAATTCAACAAATTCCAAAATTCATAATCAATCAATTTGTTTTGGCTTACCATCTCTCTGATCTCATGTCACAAGTTCACGATCATCTGGTTGAGGATGACTATCCGATCCTTGAGAATCCTCACAGCCTCAGTCTCAGGCATCTGCATACAATTCACAAAATCACTTAGCTCCAAAATTTAAATAAAAAAATCACATTTGAAAGGTAAGAGAGTAACTCACTGCTCGGGTGTCGAGACGAAGCCATCCAGCATACCGGTCTCGATAGTCCGCCAAGTAAGTCTCACTACTCCTCACGGTCTGGTCATGCTCTAGTGAGGGTCCCCTCTGTAGTGCCTCTGCCTCGGCATAGTAGTGAGAGGCCCAATCCTGATCACTTGTCGAAGTCCGACGGCATCCCCGATCTGACTCATGCTCGGCTAGAATCGCCACTAGCGGCTGATCTCACCCCAACGTCCTCTACACTAGGTGAAGGAAGAGCGGCTCCCTTAGGTTCATGAAGAATAGCATTGTATCTCTATGGAACCAAGCTCACCCCTCCCTCACCCAAGGCTGAGGGGTGGTGTCCGCCGCCGTGTAAGGAGTCTAAATCACCTGCCACATTAAAAATGGAATGTTTTGCTAATTGAGTACATAATAAATGCTAAAAAAATCACAACTCTTTAGCCGAAACACACTTACCTGTTGGAAAGGGCGTGGAAACAGACAGAAAATGTTTCGTCTGAAATTTTCGTCGCTAAATCCACTTTCCTTTGTAGTGTGATTTCCCTTTTGTTGGGTCAGTTATTGATGGAGGGTGGAGTGCTGGCCCTCTGTTGTTGTTGCTCGGCGGCCTTGGTGAAGAACTTATACAGGAGCCCTCAGTGGACCAGGTCCTCGAAGGCATCCTTGAGTTGGACGCAGTCTGCGGTGTCGTGGCCGTGGTTAGAGTGGAAGTGACAGTACCTTCTGTGATTCATCATCCGAGGATAAGACTTCATCGTCTTGGGCCAATGGAGGTATGGCTCCTCACAGATCTCCATGAGGATATACTCAGGAGGGGCGGTCAGGAGCGTGTAGTGCTTGAAGAGGGCTTTCTCTTTCGGTCCATCCTAATGGTAGCACTCCTGATCACAGCACTTACATTCGCGCCTGCCCTGCCATGGGGACTCAGCCGGGTACTTTCGGTTAGAGTGATCGGCTCTGGCTACTCAACCCAGTGCTGTAGTGTTCTCCTCACAGCTGACATGTTTCTGGGCCAGGGCAAGGAGCTCCATCAGCATTGACGGGGACTCAACTCTAAGGGTTCTTCAGAGTATGACATCATGAGTGCCTTTTGTTAAGGCCGTAGTGGTGATGCTGACATCCAAGCATGGAATGAGGAGGGCCTCCTTCTGAAAGTGGGTAACGAAGTCTCCCAAGGGTTCCTCGCAACTCAGCTTGATGGCAAGGAGGCTCACTGCAGCCTGGACCTCCTTTTTACAACAGAGGAAGTTCTCCTTGAATATCCCCTTCAACTGCTGGAAGGAGGTGATGGTTCCAACAAGAGCGATTCAAACCACGTCTGAGTGTTCTCTCGCAACGTGGTGACGAATGACAGACATTTGACAACCTCCTAGGTTCGATGGAAGACCATGTTAGTTTTGAAGCTATGCATATGGTCAGTGGGGTCGGTGGTGTCGTCGCCGTCGTATGGAGTAAACACCGGCAACTGAAGCTTTAGGGGGATCGACACCTCCATGATCTCATGGGAGAAGAGGGCACGGAAGCAGCGTCATCATTGATCAACTCCTTTGTCCGTGCTGCTTGGAGGATGTCATCTAAGTAGTGGACTTTTCCCTCTAGCTCACGCTCTACCTCTTCGTAGTACCTCGGCCATTGCATCATTTTGGGGTTGGAGTGCAGCGGACTAGTGGGGCGCTGTGATGGCTGGCTACGCGGGCGAGGAGTGTAGGTAATGGAGAGTAGCGAAGGCTAGCGCACACGGCATGACTCTGCCATAGTGGGAGCCCCTCCGTTCTTGGGGGGCACAGTCGGAGTATGTTCTTGCTCCGCTTGGCGATTAAGGAGGCCTTGGTATGCCTCCATCATCATTTGTATCTGGTAGCACATCTTCGCCAGTTTGTTCATGGGGGGGTGTTTGGTAGAGCTACGCTATGGGACGGATGCAATTGGTTGGAGGTCTCTTGTGAGGTTCATAGGGAGGTCAGAACCCCCTGACGGTTACTAATGCTGCGATAGTTTTTGCAGGATGCCATGGCTTTACATCCTCTTCCCATAGACGGCACCCAAAAGTGTAGAGGTGAACAAGTGTTACTTAAGGTCTCACACTACACCTTTAAGATTCTTTCAGGGGGAAGAGTGTCTAGCCACCCCAAATTAACCTATAAGCACTAAGCAACACATCAGAAATGAGCCCTAAGTGTGATCCCAAGAGACAACCCTCTGATGCTTAAGTCAAAGAGTGCACGGAAGAAAATTAGAGAGCAAGAGAGAAGGAAGCAAGAGTCTCATAGGTAGAGAGAGTGCTTGAAAGGGCCCTCGAGTGCTTGGAGATGATGCCAAGATCCTGGAAATAAGGGAGTTCTCTCTATATCTCTCCAGAGGCAAGTATGTGATTGTATGGGTGACTGTAAGCGAGTGGCAAGGTGTCGCAATGTGTGTGTATCACCATGTCCCCCTATAGGTATGTCTGGGAGCTTATTTATATCTTTTGCCATGACGTCATCTCTTTCTTGACTTAGCGAGTGTGTGATTAGTAGAGTGATGATCTACTCGATCGTGGGGATCATCTGCCACCCACTCGCCTGTTCTATGAGGAAGGATATCATGGCTGGCATGTCGGCGGTGTGGGTGAGATTCGACGCTCGTTGGAGATACTTCCCATAACTCTGTCCTCAACGTTTCCCCATTGGTGGATTTCATGGCGTCCGAGATACACGTGCACGGAGATTGAGCTCGTTGGCTAGCCAGTCCTGAGTGGGCCTCAATTGGGTAACTTTTCAAGACTGTGGGTCGGTCGGCGATAGCCGTATTGGGCCTGGCAATAATGGGCTGCTTCGGGCCTGGCATTACTAGGATGCACTGGGCTTGATGGTTTTCCGCTTCCTTATATAGTTTAAAGATCTTGAGATAGTTGTGAGGCACTTTCTGAAAGTCTCACAAGGTGTAAGGCTTAAGGTATAATAAGGCATAAATATCAATAAACTAGTAAACCCCTCTCTCTTTCTCTCATTCTCTCTTCCTCACTCTCTCTCTTCTCACGCTCTCCCTTTCTCTCCCTCTCTTCTCCAATCGTCGACGGAGAAGGACGGGGGCAAGGCGGCGAGGTTCGTGGGGCGAGGGACGACGGGGACAGGACGAGGGACGAGGCGGTGGTGCGTGGCAAGTCGGTTCACGAGCGTGAGACATCGGTGGGGTATCTAGCGACATTTTCACGATGGATCAGCGTCCTCGGGACGTGAAATCTTCAGTGGAGGTAGGGGGACGGATCCTTGGCCCTTTTACTTCCTTTCCCGTGATTTTGGTAGGCCGAGGTAAGCCGAGCGGGGTTTATTTCGCGTTGGGGTCAAAATTGCATGTTTGGGGTGAGCGGCGGTTTTCGATCGATTCGAGGCCCGATCGTGGTTTGACTTGGATTTTTGGGTTGTGGGAATGTCTGGGGATGAATTCCCCTTCACACGGGTGTGAACGATGCGTGAAATAGATTTTCTCACAGTTTCCATCATTTTCGCACTCTGGATGGCCTAGCGGTCCTCCCAGGGACTGCTAGGGTATGAGGCAGTCATGTGGAGACCGCTAGAGTCACCCGTATGTCAGTTCATGCCTTACGGTCACGCGATGGACCGCCAGGTGGGCTTAGCGATCTGCTGAAGACTGCTAGGTGGCGTCATGCGGTTCAGGGGTGACCGTTTTTCCAGTTTGGAGTCATTTGAGGTCAGTGGGGTAGCAGTCTTACGACTGACTGCTAGGCTATGCCTAGCAGTCAGGCAGACGGCCGCCACCCTGCTTGGCGGTCCGGGGTGACCGCTTGCGGTTCAAATGTTTTGGGCCCTTGCGGTCCTGGCTGGACCGCTAGGCCGGCCCTTGCAGTCCGGAGGAGACCGCTAGGCTCCCTAACGGTCCAGAGAGGACCGCTAGGCGATTCTTCGAGCCCTCCGTGTTAGTTTCGCATTGTGTTGGTCTCCAGTCGGTCTGGTTGAGACCCAATGACCGACCTATAACCCCGTGAGTGTCCTAGACACCCTGTTGAGACTGTGACTGTGTTTTTGGGTGTCCGAAGGTACCGTATTATCTCGATTAGCGTGCCGTGAGTCTTGGGGGTCCAGGTGACCCCGTGTGTGTTCTGAGCTTTTGTGTTTACGTTAGATCGAGTCGCCGTGAGTCGGCATGAGTGCGGTGGGGCTTCCCCGCAAGACGTGAATTTCTCCGAAAAGTGATTTTCGAGTGGGCCGTGTGTATGGCCTTGGACTATGAGTCCAGTTAGCCAGCCTGGGGCTGGAAGTTTTTCGTGTGTCTTGTGGATGAGAGATCCACTCGGTGACTTGTGAGCTACCTTGAGAATCGTGTCACCGTGATTTCAGACCTAGGGATTAGACCAGATTGACGGCGCTGTGTCGTCACACGCCACGGTCTTGACCTGAGTCTCGTGACTCAAGGACCATTGGGTTATTAGGTCTAGTGGGCTGTCCAGAGTCGGGTGGCCGCGAGCCACCTGTTTCTTCACGTTACTCGAGATGGGTGTGTGCATGGTTTTCAGTATTCACGTTTTGTGAGCCCCCACTAGTCGTTGCTTTCCTACGCATGCGGGTGCGAACCCACTTGGGAGTGGTGGAGAGCGTGTTTCGAGTGAGACAGTTTTACGCTGGTTACCGTAGGGCCCCTTGCCTTTGCAGCCTGAGTCCGGCTGGGGGGAAACTAGCTAGAGGACCCGACCTAGAGCAGATGGTCTATGTGTGTACGCGTAGTCGGAGGTAGAGAACACGTGCTGACGAGAGCGACCCCAACTAGTCCTTGTTTTGTGTTACTGGTATGGTGTCTCAGTTCCCGCTGGGCCGGAGGGAGACACCTGAGGCGCGGACTAAAACATTAGTGGATGCATCCGGCCTTACTTCTGGTGGGTGGTACTCCTGTCACGTGACGTGAGTTGTCGTGTTGCGGGTTTTCGTTTCCTGTCTGTGAGACGGAGTTTCGTGTGTTGTTCAGGTGTTCTTCTGGAGTTGAGGGCTAGGATTTTCAGTGAGCGTCGTCGAGGGCTTTTCCCTAGATGGCGTAGAGTTCACGACGGTGAGGTCGTAATTGTGTTTCCAGACCGCGTAGTTTCGGTGTGGGCCCTTGTCTGTGAGGACAGGCCTCCACGATAGTGGCATCGTGTCATTTTCCTGGTAGCATGACTAAGGCGGTCATAGTCTGGTGGTTCATGTTTTGGTAGTCCCTCGACTGTGGGATCGGTGCGTTGAGTTCTGGTACAGTAGGAGTAGTTGTAGAGCCGAGATTTTACCGGCCACCGCATTTACTATTCCTACTGTTACTGTTGTTCTTGCTGCAATTGCTGCTTTCCGTACCACTGTTATTTTCGGTTGGGGTTTCGCAGGACCCCTATTGATCCAGTGATAGGAGGCTCACGCCTAGTTTTTAGGTGTTGCGGTTCTTCCTCGTGGTTCGAGGGTACTGCGTGGAGGTCCTTAGCTGCCAGCTCGTCGGGCCGGAGTTAAAGCAAGTTCATTTGAAAATGTTTCATCAAAAAGCAACTTTCCCATTGCACCTTTGCCATGCTGTACATTTCTAAGGATATTCTGGAAATTTAAGGTGAGCTTTTGTGTATTTTCAGTTGTTTTTCGGATATTAACCATAGACTGTTTGAGGTCATTTGCCAAATCCTTACTTTCAATCAGGTTTAAAGCTTCACTTTCGCTAATTCGCAATGCTGTGACTTTAAGAGCTGCTGAGATTACAGCAATATTATCATTGCTTTCGGATAACGTAAGAAGCATCTGGTCTGTATCAGGAGCTTTTTCTGCCTGAAGATATCCACCATCCTCCAATAGGCCCCTTTCTATTTTTCCAGGGGTGATTGATAACTTCACTATGTTCTTGAGGTTTGATTGTGGTAAATTTGTATAGCAATACAATTGTGAATTCGCTATGAGATTATGAGATTGAGAAACTCTAAAGAGAATCTGAGATATACCTCAGTGATTCACCGCCTCCCCCCACGATAGGGAGATTGTGGATTGGATTTTGGTCTCCAATGTGTGGAGCAAGATCACTCATCCCCAGATTATTCACAAACATCAACTTGTTAGTTAACAGGATCACCAACTCCCTATTTATGAAAAACTTGCAGAGTGCTAGTTTCGAACCTTAATTTCCCCATTCATCTTCCCGTATCCCTCTTGTTAGCATTTCGACCTAAACCCCATTACTTGGGTGCCCATTAAGGGCAACCCATGAGGGCGTAGCTCAAGTGCCACCTGAACTTGGACGACCCATAGCCGGCCCACACAAAGAACCCACCTAGATAGGATTGTGGTGAATTAGGGAAGGAAGGGGTTTCCTCCCTTTCATGTCCAAGTTAGTTTGGACTCGGCCTTGAGCTGACCACCCTCTACTCTCCTAGTCAAGTTTGGACTTTGATGCCTTAATAGGGAAGGGAATTCCTCCATATCCAAACATGACATGGACTCTGCTCTCTACTCAGTTTACTACCTCCCAGATCTCTATAAAAAGAGGAAAGGGAGAGGGAAGCAAGAGAGACTCTATAATTCCCTTGTGTCCGTGAGAGAAAGAGAGAGAGAGAGAGAGAGGTTGCCCCCCTCTCCTATGAGCTCGCCGCACTGCTGGCGTCGCTATTACTGCTACCACTCTTACTACCGGTGTCACCGCTCGTCACTACTCATTGTTGCAGTTGCAGTCGACATCCCTACTCATCTCAGCGCTACTATGCAGCCCTGTTAGCCACCACCACTGTAGCCCACCATCGATGCTGCCCTGTTGCAGTGTTGCTCCCCTATTCGCCACCGTCCCTATTTGGCATTGCCACCACCCCTATCTGGCATTGCCACCGCCATGACTTGGCGGCATTGTTGCCGTTGTTGCTACCTACGCAGCGCTATTCATAAGACAGTGAGCAAGCCACTGCTCTCTCTGTCCCGCGTGTGTGTGTGTGCAGGAGAGAAGGAGCTGGCTGCAACCGACCTTGCCTCACCTGTGTGAAAACATGGATGATGAAGTGTGGCGCCCCCTTCCTAGGGCACTCGGTGCCCGGTCAGGGAGCGTCACCTTACAGTCCTCTGTCACTGTAAACTGGGGTATCCGCAAGGCACTCAAGGCCATACCATATGGAGTTCTAATAACACAACCATACTATTTCTATTAAAATACAAACGCACATAGAAATCGTCACATAATCTGTTGAACATCCCTTAACCTTAAAGTCATTTACACCATAAATTAATATTTCCTCATTGATCAATCCTCATATTTCCAAAAGGACATATACATCTCTCTCACACACAGAGAGAGAACTAACTAAAGGTACACTTACACGCATAAAACGGTTGTGTCCCCTGGTTTTGATGATAACAAATCACAGTTCATTATTAGACCATGTGATGTGATTAATGATTTTGGCTATGGTGTGATTAGGACAAGCTCAGGTGAAGGGCTTTCAGGTGTCGACCTGTCATCTGGACGTGTCAGCACTTCATGAAAAAATAAAGTAAGAACCATTTTTGTCAAGGTTCTGGATTGACCAAAGTGTCAACACCCTGTGTGAAATGTGCTGACACTTTGGTTCTAAAAAGTAAGTCCTACTTCCTTCAAGCGCGATGTCTCGACACGAGCAAGCAAAGACTCGACCTGTCTAGCTTGGAAGCCATGTTCCTTGAAGATTCAGAAGAGAAGTGTCGACACCTTGCCTGAAAGTGCCGACACCCTCATGTTTGCCCAGAACGGATCTGGATACCATCGCGCCCGCATTTCAAGATTCGAAACCGGTCTTGGAGGATCCGTTCGCTCCGGAGAAGCCCTCTGGGAGCTCACCTTGTCAAAAGATCTGATTGACTGGCAGATACATCCTTTGAGATGTTGACACCATTGCAGACGTGATTCCCTACCTACCCATGTACTAGCCAGCTGGCAAAAAGAAGTCAGCGGAGCTAAGGGAGCAAATCAAATAATGGGGATGTGACATCCTGGGTTTAGCATCTGCGGGGAACAAAGCAGGAAATGCCGTGAGCCACCGAGAAAGAAGAGGGTGAGAACTCCAGTTCGTGTGTAGCGCACAGAGGGAAGAAAGTGTGGAGAGCATCGAAGAAGCCAGTTTTTCTTGACAAGTCATCTCCTTCTTGGTGCTGCTAGAGCGACAGCAATGCGACAGATAATCATCTTTATATGAAGAGGTCTCACAGCAAGAAAGAGAGCCACAGTGAGAGCCTCATCTGGTGTCCTTGAAAGCTGGGAAGCAAGGTTTTCGTTTCCTCTTGAGATCATCGTGAAGAACCAGGAAGAAGGAGAAGAAGAGAACTCAAGTGTCATCTAGTTCTCTACCAGACAGGAGCTTTCTCTCCCATAGAGCTTCATAGTCATACTCTATCTGGTTACACATATCAGTTTTGTTTTTCTCAAAACACATATTCCTACCTTGTTCCCTACCTACGAGTAGGAAGATAGATGGTGTGTTCATCGGTCTGCGGGTTTCAGGGCTGTGTACCCTCAAGCTATGTGGCAGCAGTGTTGAGAGAGTTTTTCTCTCTGTTGAAAGCTATGAATCAGCGGTAGTGTCTTTGCACTAGTGAAGCCTCACTTGGTTGAAGTGAGGGGTGGACGTAGGTCTCTAGATAGAGACCGAACCACCTTAAAATCGTGTGCTCTAGTGGTTTGCCTTCTATCGTACTATGTTGCTAGATACATGCTTAGGAACACTGTGATCTGTTTCCTTTCATCTAGCCTATTAGCTTGTGTGCATTCTTGCTCTATTGCTATAAGTTTTTATTTAGGTGTTATTTCTGCAAAGAAGGGGCTGATCTATTCACCCCTCCCCTCTAGATCTACCTATCACTACATGTCACCCTATTCTCTTGCAGAGGAGAAATGGGCAGAGCAAGTAGAGGAACCGTCATTCCAATACTTTGTTTTTGTTGCAAAGGATAGAGGTGGGCGCCGGTGAGCTATTTCTATCATCTCTCCCCCCCCTTCTTACCAATGTCTCTGTTAAGCTCTGTACCCAAATGGGCGATAATATGAGCCCATAGTTCCCCT
The DNA here is from genome assembly GCA_024336825.1 of Amorphophallus titanum. Taxonomy (NCBI): domain Eukaryota; kingdom Viridiplantae; phylum Streptophyta; class Magnoliopsida; order Alismatales; family Araceae; genus Amorphophallus; species Amorphophallus titanum. Next base: position 72,259,934 of record JANBPO010009603.1, read on the forward strand.
TTAGTTTTTTAAAAACTTTGCTTCCTGTATCCTCTTCCATTTTTGATGTAAGGATGTAATTGATCGCCCTTTGTGTGGCAACGCCAGGCCATGTCTATGTATGCATTATTTCATTTACCCCCTAAGCTATATGGTGACCTCCGGGTCTGAATGAGAGTATTAATGCGTGTTTGAGTCCCTCTTTCTTCTCTATTGCATCTATCTTTATATCATTTCTATGCCGTTGTGTGGTTTCTCCCATCGACACCTGCTACGCCCTGGGTTACCAGAAAAGGGCCGCATTAATATTTCCCCCTCCCCGGGGTCTCTGCCAATGTATGGATTATACTATGTTTATCGTGTGTTCATCAGGTTTTCCTCTACTGGAGACATACATGTGTGTGCATCTCCATTCATCCCTGGGATTCACTCCCCATTACCTTCCCACTCACGATTACAAACAAGAGAGAATAGGGCTGTCCCTATAACCTACGTGTAGGGTTTTCTGGCATAACTATCTTCCCATATGCTCCCTACTAATTGTTCGAGTGTTTACCTCTTACAACCCCTCTGGTTCACATGCTCATGACTAACCTCTGAATGTTAACCAACTAACCTCCTCATATGTCTAATCTATTGTCAATAGTGTAGTGAGTGAGTAATGCAATATTGTAATTTCTATACCCTGAGAGGGTGGGGGAAGGTCTGCCTACTGTGGCCTATCCCCCCTTTCTTCTCAAACGATTGGTATCATAATACCACCCTGAATACCGTGTCTCCCTCAACAAAATCAATCCACTAGCCGGGGAGGGGGAACATCCCCCAGCAGATATTCACACTGTCAATTCCTCCTTAAGTCACCAGGAAGCCATAGGGGCCCGTCCTCCCATGGCGTGGAGCCCTATGAGCCATCAAATGTGTATATACATGGATCCCTTGATCTGACACCAAATCCACATTCCTTTGGGAAATGTGGTGGCCATGGGTCTTGGAACCCCTGTAGGCTAGCCCTCGGGGTCCCCCTCCCATTCAGGCCATCCCGATAAACAATCTCAGAGCCACGGAATGTTGGTACCCCTCGTAGGCTAGCCCTTGAGGTTTTCCATCCTCTAGGGTCCGCCGGTCACTGACTTGGCCTCCCGGCATTCAGGAGCTTACCCCAGTTCTGTGGGTATGCCTCGACTTCTCCCCCGTAATCCTCTAGATAAGGGGAGATGCTGCCCAAATTTTATCTGATCATGTAGCTAAGCTCTATTGCAACTTGAATTGTAATGACTGTGGATGCATTCCTGAATGAAAATGGACTGTGCTTAACTATGAACCTCGCACAAGTCTTGAAGCCATCATTGTAGGACAATCAGGACTTGAATTCATTTAATAATCAACACTAATCATCAATGCAAACAACCGGTGAATGAACTAAGTTGCAATCTAACTCAAATGGGTTTAAAACCTTGAAAATCCTTAAAAATTTACAAGGTTTCTAATCCAGCGTGGCCTATTCTAGCGTCACCCCCCCGTGCCACTTTAGCCCCACACTCAAAACCATAAATTTCCCAAACTCATCCAACCGACGTGGCTTGATTCAGTGCATGCCCCCCACACCCCGTGCCGTTTGAATCCCTTTGTTCACCCCGCGCCGGGCTATCCCTTTCCCTATGTTGCCTCACGTCGGGTTAGAAGATGTCAACCCCTTGGCACCGTTTCAACCCTTCACTCATGTTTCCAACCATCCGGTTATTTTCCATTTTCCTATCACACTTAACTCACGAACACTCCATAATAAGCCAATAAAGAAAAATCATTCCTAGATCAAATTGGGAGAGAAAACTCTACCAGCAAGCCAACCTGCTAGAAAGGACAGGTTTTTCTAAGAGGTAGCGGATTGGGTCCATTATAGAGATCAGCTTGACTTCATGGGCGAGGAAATAGTGTTTCAATTTTTGAGCTATCCAAACCAACGCTGCACAGGTCTTCTCCATAGCAGTATACTTGGCCTCAGTAGGATTGAGCAACCTAGAAAGATAGTAGGCTACCCTTTCCCTACCTTCATCGTCCACTTGTTCCAGCACAGCTCCTAAGGAGTCCTCAATAACAGAAATGTATAGAATTAGGGGTTTCCTAGGGACAGGGGGTTACAAAATCGGGGAATTAAACAAATAAACCTTTAGATCTTCATAGGCCTTTTGACATTGTTCGTTCCACTCAAACTTAGTTCTCGCCTTCAACGGTTCGTAGAATGGGGGGCACCTTTGCGAATGTTGTGATGTGAATCTCCTAATAAACTCTAAATGCCCGATCAGTCCTTGAAGCTCCGTAATGTTCTTCAGCGGTGGCATATCCATAATGGCCTTTGCTTTGTTTGGATCAATCTCAGTCCCCCACTCCCTAACTATGAAACCTAGCAATTTCCCTGATGATACTCTAAACACACATTTCTTCGGATTCATTTTCAAACTATACTCCCTAGCCCTTTGTAACACTTTAGCCAAAATAATGGGGTGTTCTTCCTTCGCCTCGATTTCACCAAGATATCATCCACATAAGCTTCCATATATATATGCATCATATCGTGGAATATTATCATCATTGCCCATTGGTATGTGGCACCCACGTTCTTTAGTCCAAACGACATAACCACGTAGTAGTAGGTGCCCCAGAGCGTGGTGAACAAGGTCTTTTCCTGATCCTCCGGAGCCAGATGGATTTGGTTATACCCTGAATAACCATCCATAAATGAAAGGACTTTGTACCTGGTCGCGTTATCCACCAACACGTCGATATTAGGAAGCAGAAAATCATCTTTAGGACATGCCTTACTCAGGTCCCTAAAATCAATGTAAATTCATACTTTTCCATCTTTTTTCATTACAGGGACTATATTTGCCACCCATTGGGGATATAAAATAACTCTAATAAACTTGGCCTTATGCAATTTGTCGACCTCTTCCTTTATCCTCAAGGCCATCTAGGGGTGGAATCTTCTGAATTTTTGCTTGACGAGTGTTGCCCCTGATTTAAGTATGAGCCTATGTTCCACCAGAGCAGGGTCAAGACCCGGCATGTCCTCGTAGGACCAGACAAAAGAATCGCTATACTCCCTTAGAACTTTGACTAACTCCTCTTCAACTTGAGGAGGGAGACTAGCAGAGATAATGATGAGCCTGGGATCCTCTTCTGTTCCAAGATTGATTTCTTTTGTGGGTTCATCCACTGCCGATGACGGTTCATCGAACCTATTCAAACCCTGCACGTACAAATCGACAGTGTCATCCACGTCGCTATCCTCATAATCAATCGGGTCCTTCTCATCCATGATTTCATATACACCTAACTCGTCATCACTTCATACCCCATCTAGCTCCTCATCATCCTCTAGGATGACGGCCGTGGCTACAAACTCTGGGCATCTAAGGAGGGCGTGACAACGTTGGGCAAGATCCTGGAGAAACCTATCGGGGACAGATTTGGCATGACGCGTCCTCGGGCATGTTGCAAGCATGGAAGGGCTAGAAACACTAGAGCTAGACTCTAGCCCAACTGACTCTACTACCCTAGGAGACTCGGCAGACTGTTCATCTACCCTAGGAGATAGGAAATCTAGCAGGAGAGAAGTAGGGGCCTCGTGCCCCTGGGAAGAAGATGGACAGAACACAACATAATCCTCCACTGAAATCTCGATTTCAAAATTGGCATTTTTTTTGGTCGAGGTCAGTGGAGAGTATGCAACATGAGGGAGAAGCTGATGGAGGAGGAGGAAGTGTATCAGGATAGAGGGATGGAAAGAGAACATTGAAGAAGGGATCGGAGGAGGAGAACCACATGTTCAAAAGATCAACTAGCAAGGAGGGTGACCACATGGTCGAAAAATCAATTGGCAAGCAGCGCTCGCATGGGCATGTCACAATCAAGAATTCAATTGGCCTTTCGGCCATTAATGGATCAACCATAATGGGAGGCGAACGGGGAACAAAATCCAACCATTGAAAAATAGAAATCAGGAGGGAAGGAGACAAAGTGACAGAGACAAGAGAGCTCCCCTCTTCTCGTAAACATTGGGTTGGCTTCCCATGTGAATGCTTCACAACCCGCACCTCGGGTTTTCTTGAACTTTCCTCTTCATGAAACATCTTGGCAAAGGCTTCAAAGCAATCAACAGCATCATCAACCGGCCCCTTTGGCAACAAAGGCGGTCTGGACACTGTATAGGTAGGAGATTCCTTCTGGTCCTAGCAAGGTGGCATCTTTAGAGTACCGGGTTGTAGTGGCTCCTTCACAAAATGCTGATGGTAATTCCACGTCCATGGATTGACTTTTCCTTCTCAAATGGAAGAAAACTCCCACCACTCATCTCGTTTGCTGGACGCCGCGGTGTCGTCCGTTGATTTGCACAGTACAGTGGCATTCATCCGAGGACGGGACATTCGCAGGTTCTCCGGGATATCTTCTGCTGCTTCCACCGTTGATGCACGCCTTCATCGTTGATGGCACTGCGCTGTCGAATGAAGGAGGAGACACGGCTTCAGAGCATTGAATGCTCTCTGCGCACCAGACTGATGTGGAAATAGGGTGTCAGAGTATGGAGGGGATGACATTTGAGTTGAACTGGCGTGAGGGAATAGTGATCGCATCGGATTAACAACCTTCAAAGGGAGCGCGCCATTTTAACGTAATTCAAAGGAAATGGGCGCACCAGTTTAAGGATGTTGAAGGGGCTTGCCGATTTAATGCAATGCAATCTTGCACGTCGAGTAAGACAATGCACAGGGGGCATGCCGTTTTAATGCAATGCAAGGGGTGGCGTCGTATTAACAAAAGCAAGGGGGCGCGCCGATTTAAGGCGCATCATTTTAAGGCCTTACCGCGCCGTTTTAAGCATCGAATGGATTCTTTTCAAAGTCGTGGCCATTCATACAAGTGTTGGCACTCCTGGAATATTTTAGTTGCAATGTATGGCCTCCACAATGTTTAGTTCGCAGCCTCGGGGCCCCTGTCCAAGGCTTTGTGTGACTTCCGGCGCATGCCGAGACTATGCCAGAGTTCCCAAATTTTCTTTAATTCGGCCCTTGGCATGGCCAGTTGGAGAATTGTGGCCGTATCTTCTGCCTGGGGGCTTCCTTAATGGGTAGCAGACCACCAAGTGAATTCTCGTCCTAATTGGGTGAGGTATGGGTTTGTTCGGCCTTCCTGTCTTCGACTTGCGTTTGAACGTGTAGTCGCAAGTGCCGTGTGATCATTATCGTTATTTTTGACGTCCATAATGCAACAAGTTGTCCTGAACCTTGGATCCCACTCGGTTATCGGGAAATTGACTGGTGCAGTGCCCTGTGCTCGGGGGTGATCCCCGATTGTTGTGTCGTGCCACCTAGCCTGGCGACGCCTCGATTTTCGAGGCTGACTCGACTGGTAGAGGACCTTTGGCATTGTGCCATTTTTCTCTATTTAGGAAGTATTTTCCTATGTTTAATTCTCAATTAATTTAGAGAAAATAAGCAGATGCCAACAGTCATATCATCGAACCTTAATTCTCTTTTAGGCATGCATACGACTAGGCTCAAGACGTCCCACAGGGAAACTGTAATGCCCTCTTGCCATGCCATATTCTTTAATTTTTCTTTCATTTTTTCATCATCATTTTGATCATCATTTTATTTCTTTGTTTGTCCTTTGGACTTTGATTGATATTGAAATGGAGATCAAAATTGAGAATAAGGTCTTAATAGACTATCCCTCTTTGAGACTTCCTCTTGTCAGGGTTTGCTTAGGTTAGTTGTTTTGCCAAGAATATCTCTGCCCTCATATTTCGGTCGAGTAGAGAAGAGAAAAAAAATACCGTACCCTCGAGCATGGCTCAAGTAGCGATGGTGTTTACCAAGAGAGACAGCTAAGGATGCCATGAGGTGTGTGCAGTGCCCAGCTAAGGGTTGCCCTTAATGAGTAGGGAGAGAATGCCAAACTCCTAGCGTGGGGTTCTCATAACCAAAGGTGCTAGCAAGCCCAAGACTCTTTTGACTTAAATAAAGACCTAGGATTAGGCCTAGACTATCATTCTTAATCATGTTAAGAAGCACTTCACGTTAAAAACTGTGCGTGGATGAGGTAATGAAACACAAGAATGCATACTTACATAAATGAATTACCTTACGACTTTTGTCGTAAAAGTAGCTGCCGACGGTGACATTGATCAACATGGGATTTGTTCTCATCATTTGGCAGATAAGACTATAAGAGGCAAGGATTTTAAGTGGCTTAATATGAAGAAGTGGTGTCCAGACTAGACTCAGACGAATAATAAGAAAATGAAAAGAGGTGAGCGCTAGAACTCCCTTACTAAGGTGTAGAAACCTTGATCACATTAAAGGTCTATAGAAGGAAAGGAAAGTCAAGGAGAGAAGTGAGGACTAAAGCCTCGAAAGTAGTGGGAGAAAGGGCAGGTGCCCAAAGTAATTGATGTTGGAGAAATTGCGTCAAACCTAGGATCATGAGGAATCAAGAGAAGGAATTGGTATAGGGAGAGTGGAGGATCCAAAGGGTCTGGGGGCTGAGGATGAGAATCGTGAGAAGAAGAATCCTGAGGTTCCGGAGGGATAAAGTGATGAGGGATGCGATGCCCAGGGAAAAGGTATGAGAAAAGATGGCTTCGAAGGTCTTGGATAAAGAGAATGGTCAGGGATGCGATGCCCTGGAAAAGTAGGATGATGAATCAAAAGAAAAGAAAAAGGTCCGGAAGTTTCGGAAGAAGATAGTAGGGAGGGGCAAGATGCCCTGTGAGGAGAGATAGAAGAATCGAAGGGGTGGATATTAAACTTATGGTCATTTGTGGTTATTTGACGTTATGGATTAATGGTTAAGTTGCAACAATTTAATTATAGTTGATAAAATTATTCTTAGTGTAGTCTGTCATTATGTTGAAATTCTTATCGCTCTGATTGACATGAATGATATAAACTCGTCACGTCTCTAGATTCCTTCCACGCTCGGGGCGTGACACGCGAGGTTGGGTCGGCACGAGTGGTGCCGAATCAATGGTTTTGGAAGGGGGATGCATTCTTTTGGCTAGGGAACTGATCCAAGCGAGTCCTGAGGCTTATTCAGGGTATGCTCAACCTAGATTGGAATCATAGGGAGATTGATTAAGAAGGTTACTGCAATGGAGGCTCCGGAGGTCATCGTTAACTTAAGTTTTAGAGCATTTCACACTGAGCATGAAAAGGGTGAACGAGTTTAGCAATATATTTAGTATTTGTTATATTTAGATTCACCACAGTCTATGGCCTAACGTGCGAGGTTCATACTCGAGCACGGGCGCAGCATTCTAGAGATGCATCTTCTAAAACTATAAGTCTGATGTCACCCTTAAATGGATTCACACTCATATAGATTACATTAGATTAAAAACAGTCCGTTGAACGTTCATAAAAGAAATCCTGGGTAAATTTGGACAGCACCTCCCCTTGTTTTGAAGGTTGTAGGAGATGAAATCAAGGTTCATACCTGGAAGATTCTAGAATGAAACCCCTAATTATCGAGAAGGCAAATATGGCAATCTCATAACCCACATTGGATGTGGATACCCTGAGGACTGGCTTGCTAAGGGTTCCATTGATCCAGGGCAAAAGCTTCGAACCAAGGGCCTTTGGTGTTGTCAATTAACTGACATTCATTATACACCTTGAGGGAAGGGGTCTCAAAAGGTTGTTCCATTGAAGGGCACGCCCCTGAGAGTTAGGGTGATCTGAAACTTCGAACGGGAAATGACGAATTAGGAATATATCCCCTCCCCAGTGGCAGATAGACGAATCTACTGTCGAAAAATTAAAACATCAGATGAATTATGACTTTTATTCTAAATAGGAGGGAGTCTAGGACATGCTATTAGAGGCAGCAGACCTGTGGCTCTCCCATGACCCGAGGTATATAGACCATTGGTGCAATGAAAGATTTGGAAAATTTTATCTACACAAAAGGGGAACCAGAATGCGGGGGTAACGATGAGTTACATATGTAATCATCCTGAGTGGGTCGTCAACCATCTGAGGGAAGAAGTGAGCGCATAGCGGCTGCCACCTAAGGGGGGAGGGGGTAGAGCCTCTCCATGACAATTTGGCGAGCACCTAAAGCTCTCATGACGACCTTCGAGGGTGAAATAAAAAGAGATGAAAGAAATGACGCAGATAGTGAGGTGGGCTTTGGAGTACACCACCGCCCTTACAACCTAAGAATGAAGGTGAAAGGGACAAATGGCCATCTCCTTGATCACTGAGAGAAAGAGGTTCATCGATCAAATAGTAGCAAATATTACCCTCGCCCACGCATCAATTGGAGAAGGTCCATGGACGCTGTATGATCCCGGGGAGGGGGATTTTGTTGTTGCCCAATGGACATGGCCAGAGGCCATTCGAGACGCCAGGTCTGGAGCGGGAACTGTGGACACCGAATGATCAAAGGATCATTAGTGGAGATGTAGCCCTCGATGGGCCTCCTCACATTCGGATTACCACCAATTACCTTGGCGGAGAAACACAATCTACTGGGAATCGATCGAAGGAAAGCAACGAATAAGAGAAATAGCAAACATCCACAATAACTCAAATAAGAGAAATAGTGCATAGCCACAATAACCCTTATTTCATTCAATCAAGTAGGAGAGAATACATGAGCTTAAAAAAAGAAACGATAAAAGATGAGAAGAGAGGATGAGAGAAGGGAACTATTGGCTCTCCTGGGACTTCTCTATAGTAGTGGCCTACCTAGGAGATTGCTTTCACTCTTCCCCTCTTCTCTACGTTTTCCTCCGTCTCCCTACCTATTCTCTATTCTCCCTTTCTTCCCTGTCTCACCTCTTGCTCTTAGTTGTTCTTTTGCCTTCATTTTGTTGTCCCTTCTTCTATGTGTTCTCTTCTCTTTCTTGCGCTGGAAGGTAGAGGTCTTTTTATAGTGAAACATGAGATCAGATGGGTGACGGTATGGCAAGCCCTCCGCCAACCCACCTCCCCGCCATTTGCGGAGGCATTGTGCCGACTCGCCAAGAAAAGGGGGAGCCAACCCAAGAGGGGCGGCACTAACTCATGAAGAGGGTGCACCGAACCACGCAGGCGAGAGAGGGGCGTCCACTCACTTTGAGGGGCGCCGACTCACCCAAGGGTATTTTTGTAATTTTTATTTGCTACCACAAAACTGACCCTGATGGAAGCCCGACGGAAGGTCGACATGTGGTGCAGCATAGGATATGATGTGGCAGCCTCAGAGTGTTGATTTCTTACTTCCTGACCCTGATTCGTGTCCAAACCTTGGCCCTCTAAACTACTTCTAATCAGCGAGAACACAGATCCCCAGATACACAGTCAGGAATCACCAACCGATACATAGATGCGTAGGCTTGTCCTCAAAGACCAAAGCCCGACACAAGACCACACAGTCTAAAAGCACTAAGACATACATGACCTCACCATCGTGTACGCTACACAAGTCACGGCGAAGCCAAACATAGGCTACCCGAAGCACCACGTCAATAATGACGAAAATCGGTCACAAAAGCCACAAGAGTTAGTGTCGTATGACAGAAGCACCTCCTCACTAGAAGAAAAGCCAGATGCGTCCACTGACATCTTACACTGCGTCTCAAGCGTCTCCCACTCGCCTCGCACATTGTAGTGAGACACTAAACAAGGAACCAAGGAACAACAGTAACGAGTGACTAGTCAGGGTCATGCCCGTCAGTGCTCGTCTAACGCCCCTAATCACATGTGCACACACAAGTCCAATGTCTCGAGCCAGGCCCCTAGTTGGTTTTCCCCTCCCATCGGACTCTAACGGCTAGACAAAGGGACCCACGGCAACCAGCCTACGAACCGTCTCTACAGGGAACTCACCTCGCCACCACTCCCAAGTGGGTCGACACCCGAAGTGTCATCAGGATACGACTGGTGGAGGCTCACTAGACACAGAGACTCAAAACAGCAAAGTACAGATAGGCTAAGCACGCACCTATCGCACATACCACGAAACACAAAGCAGCACACAGAACTGTCGTCAGACTCAGGATAGACAACTAGACCTGTTAACAGAATGATCATTGAGTCACACAACTCAGGTCAAGATCATCCCACATCACGGCAACACACCATTAATCAGCCTAGTCCCTAAGCCAAATCATGGTAAAACATAAGTCCTCGGCCCCTAGGCCACACATCGGACTCTCGATTCCGCATAAGATGAAACACAGAACACGAGGGGTCACTAAAGCCCTCAAACCACATAGGCACGCAAACTAAGGTAAGATGATACCTCTAAGTGTCCAAAACCTGAGTCTCGATCCTCATAGGATAGCCGAGACACTCACGAGGTCACGTGTCAACCACTGAGTCACAACTGGGTTGACCAGAAACTATAATGACTCTTGAATTATACAAAAATTTACCCGGTACAATGGCACTTTCAGACACCCTATAGCATGGTCACAGCCCTCATAGGACGTCCACGACAGCCACAAAATAATAGGCTAACCAAGGGGTCGAAGCTAAGCCAATCGAAAGCTAAACCAACAAAACAAACACACTTGGCAAATGGCGGTCTTCATTGGGCCGTCTTTAGGATTTGGCGGTCAAGACCAGATCATCAATTCCAACCGCCTCGAAATCTTCTCAAAAAGCACGATAAACTATCCTAGTGGCAGTCCTTTGCCTGACCGTTACTTCAAAAGACGGTAATCCGCAAGGCTGCTACTAGGAACAGACTTAAGAACATAACGATCTCCCTAGGACTATTTCTAGGGAATGGCAGTCCTCCTATGGCCGCCAAAGACACCTTGTGGTCGGGAGCTAGACCGCTAGCCTGAACTGACTCAAATCGACTTAAAACACCACATAGCGGTCACCCAAGGGCCGCTAAAATAGAGTTGCAGTCGGTCATGAGACCACAACAAGAAACTGACAATGGAACTCCAAATAACGGTCTCTAAAGGGCCATCTCTACAAATGGCGGTCTCTGGTAGGACCGCTAAACCATTCCAATGGGAAAACCATAGGACTACCCAAAACTCGGTCTTTTCACGCCCTAATCGCGTCTAAACGATGGGGAAACATCCCTAGACATGATATCAACCTTCTACAAGCCGGAAGAGATCAAACCATCAACGAAATGACTACGAAACAGGCAATTTCCACAAATCCACTCAACATAACCCACGGAGGTAATCGGCCTCCTATTGGCTCCAAATCACAACCAAACGAAGTTTAACTGGCAGGAATGGAATCCCAACATGTCAGGGGTTTAAATGATTCCATTTAAACTAAAAACCATCACCTGGAATCGCGAACCTGGATCACACACCCAAAGCATGATGTCGCCATTAAAGCAGGAAAACCCACTCAAACTCACACCATTTAGCTCCAAACCGTGAGGGAATGCAGGAAAAGAGTAGGGCATCCATCCCCCTATCTCCACCAAAGATCTCGCGAGCCGAAATGGCCAATCTGCGCTGAAAACAACCACACGAACCCCGCCTATGCTTTGAATCCACAGAACGGGATCGCACCAAACTCCATGCTCCGATTCTTGTGCCATCACACGCCTGGCCGTCTCCACAGCACCTCCACCTCGACCTGGACCTCCTCCGTCTGCAGCCAGAGCTAAGGGGGTGAGAGGAGAGAGAACAGAGGGAGAGAGTGAGGAACATGAGTGAGGAGAGAGGAGAGAGGGTGAGCGATTATAAAGAAAAGAAATTAGGAAATTATGCAAATTTTCCTAAAATCTGATTTTTAATTAAAATTTCATAGTCAAGCAACAAACCACAACTCCACACCTCACACACACAACCCGAACATACAACTATATAAAACACCTCCCTACACATTAAACTAATAAAAACACACCCACAAAATAAAAACAAGAAAGTAATAGCTAACTTATTTGCTTTGCAAGACCATCTGGGAAAAAGAAAATGAAATTGCCTGGAAGAAGGCTAATGAAAATAAGAGCATCAAGATGCAAATGGGAGAGCATTGTCGATAGCACTATACCATTACATGCTGATCAGTATCAACCATGTTACACAAACTTCCATCTACCTCTTCTGCAAAATTTATCTGATCCACAATTTTCACAGAAATATGGAATTACTGAATAAGAACAAATTTGATCCTCCATGGGGGGGGAGATAATCTGAACTTGGGGGTCACGGCACATACCTGCCACTTCAAGAAGGCAATGTTATCTTCACTGACAAAAGAAAAGATTTGCTCCATTTTCTTCCAAAATGGACTAGGGCAAGATTCATCTGCAAGAAGTAACCACACTTAATGCTACATTAGTTCCACAATGATTGGAAAAGAAGATCTCCATGTTGAAACTAGAATAAAGAGAAACGAGATAATGACACTAATCATAATAGCCGGTTACGCACAGTTTGCACTACGGGCAAAATTAGCAGCCACCAACAGTTCATCATGATCATCATCTGATTCACCTGAGAAAGTTTAAAAACAGACAGCATATGTGATTGCATTATAAAGGAAGACTATATACTGCTGCAACCTTAACGAGTTAAGAAAATTACCTATCAGGTCTGTGGAACCACCATTTACAGTATGACCAGGATGGGCAAAAGCCTTACGATCGGACAACTTTTTTGAAGGAGGCCGACCCACCTTACTGCACTAACGTTCAAGTGTAATATATGAGATGCATTTGTCAACAGAGTGGAAGCAGCCTCTACTGCTTTTCCTCTTCTCTTCTTACAAGAAATTAGAACTACTGCTAAAAAATAAAAGACAGGGAGGGGGAGGAAACAAAAGTAACTTAGGGAATGAATCAGCACCCTATCTCTGAAATAGGCCTCCCAGTACGTAATGGCTTTGCAGGATCCACAGTTTCTAACTTTTCTTTCGACAAGGAGGTGCCTGCTTTTAGTTGCTGTGAACCCCTTCCACTCCTTCCTTGTCTCCGAATTCCATCTCCGATTTCTTCTCTAGAAGAAAGCTTACTTTTCTTTGAAGGCAATGCCAAACTTGCTACCTTGTGGACTGCATTTACAGCCCCATCCTCTGGTTCACCAGTATCAGGCCCTTTCTCTTTAGACCTGTTCTCAGCAACACCTGATTCCTCACTCTCAGACACTCCAGCTGGTGATAGGACATTGTCAGGTTTCAACTTCAGCTGTGTGCTGCTCATACCCCTGGAAGCTCCAGGTCCACCGGGCTCAGTACTCATTACTCTGGCTCCAACATCAACTGGCCGAGACACTTCAGCCGACACCTGAGCATCATCATGACTTAAGACTGGAGAAACTAAATTCATTCTCCTTGTCCGTGTGCTCTTTGGTGGCCGTGGGCCCCACTGAGTTATGGGTGGTGAAGAAGACTCAGATGGTGGGCGCTTTCGGTTGTTTGCCCCATTCAAGGGTTGAACTTTATTTAAGCATGAAGGCTGATCCCACCCATCAATACCTCCAGATGTTCTTGAGAGATTGGATGATGAGTTCATCACAGAACCCGAGGTAGATCTAGGTCCTCTGGATGCTTTTCCTTTCAACAGAGGGCTTTGACTTCCTATCTGAGTATCTTCACGAACATTTAACCTTGAGAAAGGGTAAAAAGCATTCCTTCATCAAAGACAGGATACTTAAAAATGGACAGAGGCAGATTCAGAGAAAAAGAAAACAATGAGAAACTCTGACAAAGAAATGATAAGACCAAGGATAAACAATTGGGATGCTTAAATTGCTGTTAGCGGGTGTACATACTTATTGCCTCCCTTTGCTAGACTCCGTTCCTTATCTTGTGCAAGAGAACGTTCTCTTCGATCGTTTGGAATAGACACATTGTCAAATTCATTCCTGGAGATGGTACGGCTGCTAGCACTATTTGATTGAGAACTGTTGTCATTCTTACCCGTTCCAATAGTCCCACTGGAAGACCCCGGCCTTCAAAAGATTGGGCATTAGAGAAGACATGGTAACACACCAAAGAATATAAAGCACACATCAGAGAAAGTATAGGATCGCAACACAAATGAGTCTACAGGATGCAATCCAAGAAAAAAGGCCAAATTTTGCACAAGCTTACAACGCAAAGAGAACTGCCTTAGAAGAGGATATATCAAACAATTCTATGTGGAAGGCCTATGAAGCAGACAATCCCAATGAATTATGTTTCAATTTCTTTAAGGAATTCTATGATGTCAAAGTAATTATGTATAAAGGGCAATCAGAGTATTTATGCTCTGCACCTGAGTTTCTCATGTTTCTAATGCATCACGTCACCTAGCAACGACGCAGGCTATAGGCGCATTAATATTCTCTATTTTCAGAGTATTATTCGAGTTGTCTTAGGCTCCAGTGAACCCAGAATTCAGTGCCTTATTGGCATTTGAATCGATGGATGCCTTGGGTGTTCCGTGAGAGTCATATATATGCGTCAAGGGATCCTGGAAGAGTGACTTTATCCCAAGCTATGTATAGTGTTTCTTTCGTGTCGGCTGGCTTGACTTCGACCCCTTGGTTACCCCATTGTACGTGGATGTCGTGGATGTCCTATGAGGGCTGTGACTGTGTTATAGGGTGTTCGGAAGTGCCTTTGCATCGAGCAGTGTTTTGTGTTATTCTGAGAGTCATTATGATTTCTGGTCAACCCGGTTACGACCCAGTGGTTGACACGTGACCTTGTTGTAGATATGTTCTTTCCCTCTTTGAATCCAAAAATGAAGGTGGTGCTAAAGGGAGAAAAGAGTGAATGTGTGTGTGAGTGAATAATGTGAAAAGAACAAGCAACACAAGTAATCAATCACCCACATATGTTAACAAGTTGTGATCGCCACTAAAATACCTAGTGCAACGAGAGAGCACTACGTACCTTGGAAAGGGAGATGGATGAAGCCACTCGCCAATGGATGCAGCATTGGTATGGGATGAAGATGTCCCAGTGGAGACCGCTGAGGGATGAAAATGGCTGGACGATTGGCCACGTACAGTGCTGAGAGGAACACAGGAAGAAGACCCAGCTGGCGCTTAGATAGTCTGCTATCAGCAGCAGGAAGGCTCTGAATGGTCTGAAGATGACTGCTAAACCCTGTATATGGTCAGAGATGAACTACGCAAAGCCACCAGATTCCAAGTCGTGGAACTTAATCCTCCACCCCTTCCGGCTGGCCAGTGGGGATGGGACTCGTGCTAAGACTCTTGTTGACTTGCAAAACATAGCAAATGACCAGAAAACACAACCCAAATTAGTTTAGAAAGTGCAATATCTATGCAAACTAATGGAAAATTAAACACATGAATGGAATGGGGGATACCTGGGAGGTTGGGTTTTTAACCCCCATGGGTGTGGAAAAATAGTAGGAAGGAGAAAGAAGGTGGATGCCAGTGAAAAACGTGGGGAAAAATGAAGGGAAATGAACATGCAATGATGTGCAAACAATGGAAATGCCTAGACCAAAAATACTAAAACATAGACTACTCCCTGAATCGAAGGCTTAATGGACATGGAAAGCCTTCCTCCCTAGCTAGAATTCGGTCAAGAATCCGACAGCACTTTGACGCGAACTCTCGATCTCCCCCCCCTGCGAGCTTGGGCTAAGGGTGCTATTTATAGACCCTTGAAAGTCCACTCGAAATTTAGAGATTTTCAATGAGAATTAGGCCTAGATTCTTTTGGATAAATCAAAGATAGCATTCCCAGCTTTCACCAGGATCAAACAGCATCCGATTTGGGTGAGAATCCATGGAGAAAAAGGTGGAAAAATCCACTAGTTTAACCACGGGTAGAGAGAGAAAAACCAACCACATCAAGGATCTCGGCCAAAGACGCGGTCGATCGATGAGTTGCCCACCCATGTAAACAGTCCATTGTGAGACCGTGTATAGGGTGTCGGTGAAAAATGAATAATTAGGTAAATAGGCCATTTATCCAAAGACCAGATTGACTCAACCGGTGTAAGACTCTAAAAAAAATGGTCCATTGATAGACCACCCAACGCATTAAACGGCCCATTGAGAGACCGTGTACATGGCGTCGGTGGAAAATATATAAAAAGAGATAAAATAGATATTTATTCAAAAGATTGACCTAGTTAGGACTCTGGCCACTAAACGGTCTTCTAGAGACTGCCCAACATGAATAAATGGCCTAGTGCAAGACCATGTATTAAGTTGTCAGTGGAAAATTAGAAATAAGGTAAATACCCATTTAATCCAAAGGTAAATTAGTGTAGGACTCTGAGTGATATAAACGGTCTATAGAACAACTGCCCAACATCACAAACAGCCTATCGCTAGACCGCGGTTAGACTGGGCAATGGAAATTAGCAAAATGGGATAAATAAGCCCGTTTACCCCAAAGATCAAGTGAAATCAAGGCCCATTAAACCCAAATCTAAGGAAATCTTGAGAGCAAGCCCAGGTAGGGAGAAAAATACCCATAACATCAGCCCGAGAACTACCTGAAAATGGCCCAATGAGCAATGGATAACTTGAGGCATCAAAAATGAAGGTATGAAGAATGACTCAACTCAAAGGCAAAAAATGGGTGTCAACACTCGTGAGTGTCTCGGTTATCCTGTATGGATCGAGGCTCTGGTTTTGGACGCTTGGAGGTATCATCTTACCTCGATTTATGTGCCTATGTGGTTTGAGGGCTTTGATGTTCCCTCATATTTCGTGGTTTGTATTGTGCGGAATCGAGAGTCCTACGTGCAGCCTTGGGGCTGAGGACTTGTATTCCTTCGTGGTTTTTGGATTAGGGACTAGGCTGATTAACTGTGTCCCGGCTGCCGTCTTGCGGTCGAACCCCAGCACTGCGTTGTAGTGGTCGAACATCTTGCGGACGGCGGGGAGGTCGGCTGCGAGGGCATCGAAGTAGATGCTGTCCAACTCTTCTTCTGAGAGCTTGCGCCGGTCGAGAGCTGCGACCTTAGCCGCAAGGGTCTTAAGGGTCTCAGCCTGTTTGTAGGTGCCCACGGTTGGACTCGATTCTTGAAGCGCACTGTATGCGTTCCGAATCGACAGATTCGCCCCTAGGTCGAGAATCGAGTTCTCGCCATGACCTTGGCTTCATTACAAGAGTCACGCACTGTATTCAAATCTCTCTGCTTCATAGCGATACGAATAGGCATAGAGGTAGAAGCTCGCGGGTTCCCTGAACCCCCGAAGGGATTGAATATAGAGGGAGCGTACCGAGCTTCCGCGGGGCGTGTGGTCAGTTTTGAAATCGCGGCGTGTCATCCACAGTTGACGCGAACTGTGGACAATTCCCATGGACATCGAGCTTGTTCCTGTGGAGAATGCTCCCGAATCAGGGCATGAAAAAGGGGCTGCCCCAGTGCGCGAAGACAGCCCCTGCATACCTCGGGGAAGGAACCAAGCCCGGACCTTGATTGTAGCACGATTTGTATCATCCAGGCGGGCGGTTTGGTCGCGTCCCCCGGGCGTCCCCCGAGAATGAGATTCACGTTCGTTGGTGCAACGGATGCAACGCCAGCAACGGGAGATTGCTCGATTCAGTTGGTCGGCGTGACTCTCATAATCCGTCGGTCATGGGTTCAAGTCCCATCCGTCCTACTGCGAGTCAGTCGAGGCGCTGCGGCGCTAAATTAGCGCTGTGGATGCGAAAGACCGTGAGGACGCCTTTCTAGCGGGCGAGTACGAACAGGCGTGGAACCATTTTCGGCACTTGGAAAACGCACGCTCGCAGTATCTGGGTTTTTGGTTCGCAGCCTCCGTAGCGTGCGCCGCATTCGCCGCCGTTGTGCTTCACTCGTCCGGCGACAAACTCGTTTCGGAGTCCCTCAGCGCTGGGGCCTTTCTGGTCGTCTTCAATGCGTTTACGTTTTTCGTCTTAGCGAGTGTGCGACGGTGGGGCTCCGTGCTCCTGCGGTACCAAGACGCGATGGAAGCAATTCGCGCGCGCAGAATCGCGTTGTTTGATTTGCCTGAAGGAGGAAACACGTATCTTTCGCCCGCGGTGATTGGTGCTCCAATGGTCTCTTCTCGGGTTTTGGGAGCCCAACGTTCAGCTGACCTAACGCTCACTGCATTTCTCGTAGTTGGCACACTACTTCTGCTGCTCTTGGGGGTGTTGGCGGTCGGCCACCTCAACTGGGCTGTCCCCGCGATCGACCTCAGCGAATTCGTACTATCCGCGGTTGGCGCGGCATATTCGATCGTGATTGGCGTTCAGCTCACCAGAAAGAAGCCGCAGCCGTAGAGCGACGCTGGCTCACCTGGGTCCTAAGTCGCGGGATCGAAGGCGAACGCGATGTTGCCTGACGACGAAGTCACGTGGGCGCGATCGAGTGCGCTTCGCGGTGTTGAATCTCAGTGAAGGTCGGTGGGATCTCCTCAACCACAACGTTGACGTTGCGAAAAAGGACTATCGAGACGTGCTCGCTTGGGCCGAATACCTGGAAGAGATGAACCCCAAACGGTCACAGTCCGAGGCGAGCCTTCTGCCATACCCCACTCGAGAAGTCGGCGGCCTCGAGATCGCAGTTATCGACCTTCATGGGTGGGTCAATAGTCGATAAGTGCTATCTCGGCGGTCCGCGCCGAGTGGGCTAGACGGTGATTCGGTCTAGGAAGTGGATCGATGACGCGAGAGCCTCGGGAGCCTGCTCGTACTCGAGGTGGAACTGGTACTCGTGGGGGAGTGCCGGCTCGAGGGCGTCCGGGTAGAACAGCCGCGTGACGGGCACGCCCAGGTTGCCCAGGCGATCCGCGAACGGCATCGACTGGGTGTGCGTCAGCAGGTCGCCGTTTCCGCCCGAGATGTATGTGGGCGGGAAGTCTTTAGTGACGTGACCGAGCACCGACATCTGTGCGGCGCCCTCGGTGTGCGACCAGTCACGCTGGCCGAGGTACGACCAGAGCGCGATACGCGAGCCCCAGCCGCCGATGCCAGGGGCATCGGGGATGTCGCTCACGTCGTAGATGCCGCAGTACAGGATCAGCGCGGTCAGCTGGTCGGGCGTAAGGCCAGGCACAATTCCGAGCTGCTTCGCGTACATCGGGCTGGTGATCGCGGTCGCGAGCTGGGCCGCGAGCTGCGCACCTGCCGAGTCGCCGGCGAGCACGAACCGCCCGGGATCGATGTTGAACTCGACCGCGTTGTCGGAAAGAAACGTGAGAGCGGCGTTGAGCTGATGCAGCGCGGTTGGGTAGCGGGCCTCGGGCGCGCGCGAGTAGTCGAGGCTGACCGTTGTGTAGCCCTGCGATGCCATCATGCGTAGGTAGGGATCGACGTCTTCCTTGACACCATGGCTCATAGTCTATGGCATTCCCCTGGGGGTTTGGCTCTTCGATGCTTGGTGCCATTAACTCTTCCACCAGGACAGCTCTTGAGTTAGAGACAGTCATCGAGGATGCTAGTCGAGAAAGGGCATCTACTTTGGCGTTCTCTTTCCTATGGATATGTACCATTTCAAAATGAGAGAATGTTGAGGCGACTTCCTTCGCCTTCTCAAGCTACTTCACCATTGCTGGCTGTCGAGCTTCGAACTCTCCTCCAACTTGGCTGGCGACGAGCAAGGAGTCACTATAGACCCGTAAGTTGGTTCCCTCGAGGTGCTTCGCCAGGTGGACGCCTGAGAGTAGTGCTTCATACTTTGCCATGTTATTGGTGGCTAGAAAATTGAAGCGAAGGGCATATTGCAACTCCACCCTTTTCGGGGCAAAAGGACTAGGTCTGCCCCACTGCCAATGGTGCAAGATGAACCGTCCACATAGAGCTCCCATGTTGGCCCTGAGGATTGCTCGGGCGATTCCTCCCCCGGAAGCATGCATTCAGCGACAAAGTCTCCCAAGGCCTAAGCTTTGATTGTGGTTCTTGGGTGAAACCTAATGTCGAACTCCCCTAGTTCAATAGCCCACTTGATGAGCCTCCTTGATGCATCTGGGTTCTGGAGGATTTGCCGCAGGGGCTGATCGATGAGGACCGCGATTAGATAGGAAAGAAAATATGGTTGTAGCTTTCGTGCGGTCGTAACTAGAGCTAGCATGAACTTCTCCATCTGTGAGTACTGGAACTCTGGGCCTTGGAGTGCTTGGCTTACGTAGTAAACTGGTTTTGATGTGACACCACCTAGGGATGCAACAGGGGCGGGAAGGATGACTCTCGGACCTAGCTCGCAAGCACAAGAGTAAGAATGCCGACTCGATTTGGCGGATAGATTTCACATGGTGCAACCCTTCTCGGGGTGACTCAGCAATGGTAGGTCAAGTCTGAGGACCGGACCCTTGCTAGTTTGGGGTGCTAGCAATGCCTAGGATGTCCCTTCCCAAGGATAGGAGCTCCCGACTTTAGAGGGGAAGAATTCATGCCTTGAGGGCATGGGTATCTCTCACACTCTCTACCCGCAGTGGCCGCACATAGATGGTGGGATCACGGGGCTGGGCACTCTCAAACCTCACTGACGGAGCATGAAAAGATACTGAGCTAATAGAAAATACCAAAGGATGGGGAAGCGCTCACCTGATTTGCTTGAAGAAGCCGATCCTGGCCGAAGACGTGGACGAGCAGGGAAGCGTGGGTCAACCCTGCACGCTGCGCCGATGAGGCCTCACCTACGGTATGCGATTACACAACTACACCTCACACAGGAGGGTTGGCTCAGGGGTGGGGAGAAATTAGTTACAACCAAAGTATACCTCCACGCAGGGAGGGGCGCTCAGCCGGCCAGGCACAGGGAGGGGAAATCGGGACAGACTGGATCTGACCGGTCTGATTTCCTATCGGCCAGTAAGATGCTGTCGGGGTTTCCACGTGCTTCTATGATCACTACTGGAGGTGGGGTCAGTGTCGGAACGTCCTTGGACTTGTCAAGAACCCCTGATACTAAGTGCGAGCTATGTGGGGGTCGCTCCAGGGCAGGACAGGCCAAAAGGTGTACTAGGGTCATATTCTGTCCAGCCTGGAGCTGCCGGACAGAAAGGGGATGTCAGGGTCATTGTGGATTCCTCTGGTCTCCATTGGAGGTGGGGCCAATTTTGAACTGACCGGGAGTGAGTTGGAAGCTTGCTTTAGGAATGGTGGGTCATACGGGGGTTGCTGTAGGGGGGAGGAGGCCTGGAGTTGCATTGGGGTCTACTTCAGTCCAGTCTAGATCCACAGGTTAGTGAGGAGATGTCGAGGTCATTGCATATTCCTCCGGTCGCTGTTGGAGGTGGGGCCGATGTAGGAACGATCAATAACGTGGTGGGAATGATCTGTAGAGACGTTGCAGAAGCTGGATGGGGTAGCTCCTAGTCAGTCAGACGCGGCTCTGTGCAGGGTGTGCAGACTGTCCTTGGGGGTGGACAGTACACTGTCTGAGATGAGCGGGGGTCCGAGGATGGGTGAGTGGTAGAGCAGGACCCTCCGGTGGTCGTAGGGGTCAAAGGGGGATGACCTGGAGGGTACCTAGGTCTGGTGAAGCGGCTGGAGAGTGGGAAGATGAGGCAGTCGAGTGTCGAGGTGGACCGGCAGTAGTGATAAACTGGCTGTCCTGATTGGAGATCTTCTCTTTGCAGCGGTGGTTCTGGGGTGGAGGGAGGAAAGCCACAATGCTCCCACGAGGTGAGGGTGGACGTCTTCAGTATCTGAAGGGAGGGGAGCCGATGCTGAGGTCACCCCGGAGATCCCCTTGTTGTCCTTGGTGCGCAGGTGGGCAGGCAGGCAGACCAGAGAAGGGGAATGCAGGAAGAGATGAACCGGGAGAGGGGACTGTAGTGAGAAGAGGGGAAGGGGGAGGGGGAGAGAGGACCTGCGACGAATAAAGATGGAGTTTTGAGTACATGTTTGAGCAATTGCATCTTTATGTGTGATTGTCTTGCGCTCTGATTATTTCTTGCTTGCAAGAGGCTTACCATGCCGGCTATACACGTTTCCCCCGAGCTAGTCTTCTGCTGTAATTAAAGGCTCGGGGCGTAACAAAAAGTCAGAGCAGCGAATCTGACAACCATTGTTGTTTCCTAAAATCACAGAAACGAACAAACAATCAGTATTCTTTGGGAGGGCCGTCGGGGCCCATTTATCTTGGAAAAGAGATGAAGGGAGACATCAGTCCCACCGGGCGTGCCAGCATGTGGGGGATGATATTTTATCAAATATTTATTATGTTTGTTATGCAGGCGTGCCAGTCACTAAGTCATAAGTTTATTGGGCGCTCGATCTGACTTAGTTAGATGAAAGTGAAGTCCGTGTCGGGACCAGAAGTCCATTACAGCGTAAAGGCTATGACGTTAATTACATCCTCCGAGAATGAGAAAAACTCTTGATTAATTGTCAAGATAACGACCCACCAGGGCTGAGTAGATATGTGCATGCATATACGCGAATTGAGAGACGATGCTTCATACAGCCAGGCATGCAGAATAATTATTCCTATTAGCTTGACCCTCGGTATATGGCGAAGAACATAGGTCCAAAGATCACCATCACGTATAGTGAGAGCTTTCAATCGGACGTAATTTGACTTTTCGTAGATCACCATTTGATATACCGGGGATCCGGATGAGTAGGCATATATATATATAGATAGATAGGTATGCGCATGAGTAGATAAATTGAAAGAGGAAGCAGACACCACATTCATTGGGCATTGCTTTCATTACTACCCTTGTTGTTTATTCAAGATGGGACCAAAGGGGCAAGCATTTAAGGGATTTTGAACGATTAACAGAGGGGTGAAGTAGACCCTTGACCCGGCATGAGATTGGTCTGTTTTAAGAGGAAACGAGTAGGCCTAGTGGGGGTGGATCGGTGAAAAGGCTGGGCCGACAGAGCAAAGCACTGGGTCGGCATGGGAAAAAGTTGGGTCGGCACTAGCTGATGTGTGGGAGTGGAGCGGGTCGGTGTGGGTGGTGCCCACCCAAGGTGATTTGGCATGGAGGGCCGTCGACCCAGAGTGGTTTGGTGCCTTCAAGGGAGGAAGAAAGGGTTTGCTGGGCTGGGTCGGCACCGGTGGCGTGGGATTAGGGGTTTTGGAGGGGTGAGCATTCTTTCAGCTGGAGAATTAATCCAGGCGAGGCCTAGGGCTAATTCAAGGTATGTTCAATTCAAATTAGAAACATTAGGGAGATTAATGCAACAGAGGCCCGAGAGGACACCGTTAATTTAGTTTTAAAGTGTTCCACACTAATCATGAAAAGGGTGAGCGGGTTTAGCAATCTCTATTGGTATTTATTTCATTCAGATTCATCATAGTCCATGGCCTCTCGTGCAAGGTTCATACTCGAGCATGGGCACAGAGTTCTGGAAATGCATCTCTCAGAACTGTAAGTTTGGCACCACCCTCAACTCTATTCTCATTCAGATAAAATACATCCAATTAAAATAGTTAATTGACCGTTCATGGAAGCAATCCTGGGCAAATTTAGGAAGCATCTCCCCCTGATTTTTGAGTTGTAGGAGATGAAAACAGGGTTCATACACGAAAGATTTTGTAATGAAACCCCTAATTATCGAGAAGCCGAGTATGGCGATCTCACGACCCATATTGGATGTGGAAACCCTGAGAACTAGCTTGCTGAGGGTTCCATTGATCCAGGGCCAAGGCTTCGAACCAAGGGTCTTCGGTGTTGTCACCTAAGTGACGTTCATTATACACCATGAGGATAGAAGTCTCAAAAGGCTATGCCATTGAAGGGCACACTCTTGAGGGTCAAGGTGGTCTGAAACTCCAAATAGGAAACGATGAATTAGGGATGTATCCCCTCCCCGATGGCTGATAGACAAAATCCATTGACGGATGACTAAAAAAAAATCTGATGAATCATGACCTTTGTTCTAAGCAAGAGAGAGACCAAGACATGGTATCAGAGTTAGCAGACCTGTGGCTCTCTCGTGACATGAGGTGCACAGACCACCGGTGTGATGGACAACTTTGCAAGGTCTATTTCTACAAAGGGGAGACCAGAATGAGGAAGGTAACAATGAGTTGCATATGCAATCATCACGAGTGGGTCATCAATCATCAGAAGGAAGGGGCGAGGGCACGGCGGCTACCACCTAGGGAGGCAGAAACCTCTTCAGGGAAATTTGGCGAACACTTGGGGATCTCACCTAACGACTTTCGAAGATGAAATAAAGCATACGAAATAAATGATGCAGATGGTGAGACCAGCTTCAGAGTACACCACCGCCCTTACAACCTAAAAAAGATAGGTGGAAAGGGCAGATGGCTATCTCCTTGATTATTGAAAGAAAGAGATTCGTCGATGAAATAGTATCCCATAGTACCCTTGCCCACACATCGATTGGGAAGGCTTCACAGACGCTATATGATCTCGAGGAGGGGACTTTGCTGTTGCCCAGAGGGCATGGCCAGTGGCCATTCAAGGCGCTATGCCTTGACCAGGGGACTGTGGACACTGAATGATCAAAGGATCATTAATGGAGATGTAGCCCTCAAAGGGCCTCCATACATTCGGATTACCACTCCCATTGCCTTGGCGGAGAAACCAGTCTAACGGGAATCGATCAAGAAAATCAAACAGCAGATAAAAGGAGATGACAAGCAAACTCAATAACTCAAATATAGAGATGGTTAAACGTATAGCCACAACAATGTTTATTTCGCTTGATCAAAAATGAAAGAGAGTACATGAGCTTAAGGGAATAAAACGAAAGATAGAAGAAGAATAGAAAGAGGGGACTCTTGGCTCTCCCGGGACTAGACCAACCTAGGAGAACGCTACAGCTTTCCCTTCCTCCCTATATTTCTCTCTATCTCCCTATCTATTCTCTCTTCTCCCTTCTTTTCTTCTCTATTGCAGTCTGCTCTCTTCCTCTGTGTTGCCTCTTCATGCCTTGTTTCTCTTCTTCTTGCCTTCTTCATTTTTTCTTCCACTCGAAGGTAAGCCCTTTTTATAGCAAAATAGGGCATCGGATGGGCGACGAGATTGGGAGCCCTCCGTCGACTCGTCGCTCCACCATCTACGGGGATTTTGCACTGACTCGCCAGGGAGGGCCCCGATCTAGGCGGCACCGCGAAGAGGGTGCCGAATCAAAAGGAGCACCAACCCACTTTGGAGGGCGCCGACTCATTCAAGGGCATTTTTGTAATTTTCTATTTATTGTCTCGAAACTACCCATGATGGAAGCCTGACGTTCGGTGTAGTGCAGGGTTCGATGTGGCAGCCCTGGAGTGTGGATTTATTGCCATCCAGCCCCTATTTGTGATTCTGAACAATTCTCGCTACGCACCAAACTCATCTCGGATTGCTCGGGTTTCGTCCTGATTCAACCATCAACACTGTGATTTGTGCTACCAGGCCTTCTTTGAGGACATGCGAAGCCTCTTCATCGAGTGGGCTATCCCTCGAAGCAGTTTTGCCCTGACTGGGCAGCTCTTCGGCCACTTACAGACCTCCTCTGTAATTATGTATACCCGGCTTGGTTCACTCGGGTTTTACCCTGATTTAGACTTTGGCAAAGCAATTTGTGCCACCAACTTCATTTCAAGAGTATGTGGAGCTTCTTCATTGAGTGGGCTATCTCTCAAAGTAATTTTTCCCTGGCTGGGCCGCTTCTCGGCCACTTACGGGCCATTCTAGTGCTCTATGTGTGTTGATTGGGTTACTCGAGCTTTCCGCTGATTCATCCACCGGTACTGTGATTTGTGCTTCTAAACCTGCTCTGCACATACGCGAGGCATCCTCAGTGAATGACCCATCACTCGAAGCACTTTCGCCCCAGCTAGGTAGTTTTTTAGCTATTTACGGGCCTTTCTGGTGGCAAGATGCACCTGAATTGGGTTACTCGGGTATTCTATCGACACGGCCTTTGGTACCTTGTCTTGAGGAGTCATGGATGTCTCTTCACCTCAGGAGGATTTCTTATCAGGTGGCGGACCACCAGGTACATTCTCTACCTAATCGGATGGCAGACGGGGTTTGTTCAGCACGACTAGGTTGATGCCAGCTTGTTGGGCAGGCCATACGACATTGTTAATTTGTTGTAGATTTCTTTTGACCATCTCGGGGTGATGAATCTCGGAGTCCCTGATGCCCTTGTCGGGTGACTTGAGGCTGTAGCAGTCCGAGAGGACCCTTCTTTGAGCTTTCTTCGGCTTCCTCACGTTTGGAGCGTAATTGCCATATAGTTATATTTCAGATGTCAATAAATGCCCCCCGACCGCGGGTGTCGCGAGCGAGGGACAAGCAGCGCAGGGCCCATGGATATGCTCATTTCATTAGGGTCATCAAAAAGTGGGGGCCACTTAAAGAGTCGGTGATGTGGTTTGACCGGCTAAGTCGTCGACATGGCCTTCGACCGCCCTGAATCGGCGACGAGGCGAGTCGACATTGGGTGTTACTTGGGTGTGTCGGCGTCAAGGCCATTCGGGCTGTGAGTCGACAGGGAATCACGTCGAGTCGGCGTGGGGGCAACTTGGTGAGATGGCACCGGGGCTTCAACTTCACGGGCCGGTGGGTCGACAGCGCCTTGCGAATGTGGGGCGGTGGATCAGTGCGAGTAGGCACCGATCCATCTCCCCTACCTCTCTTTTAAGCCCATCTAGGGGGTTTTTAAAAACCCTATCCTCCCTTTTTTCTTGCTTCTTCCTCTCGCGATCGGTGAGAGCGGCGACAGCATGGGCTTTTCCTTCTTTCTTGTGTCTTCTTCTTCTCTGCACACGGTGAGGACGATGGCGGCAAAGCTCTTCTCCTCTACTGTCCTTCGATCGTGGTAGCCCGCTGGTGAGGACGCAGCGGCAAGCTTTCTTCTTCTAATTTCTTGGCTCCGGGGAGGTTCCTTGTAGGCCAGTCCTCGGAACTACTATCCCTCGGTGTTCATTTGGCCTAGGTGTATCACTGTCATGCCCCGAGCTTTTGATACAGCGAAAGAAATTATCAGGAAACATGAGTAGTCGGCATGGTAAGTCTCTTGCAAGCAAGATAATCAGAGCGCAAGACAATCACACATAATGAGACTTTACAAGTAATTTGCTCAAAATTCTAACTTTATTTCATAATATTAATGATCACAAGTACATAATACTATGACTTTTGATATCCTTACATTATCTGACTCAAGAAAAATAGAAAATTACAACTTGACTTGACTAGACATAAAATGACTAAGGCTTCTCTCATTCCATGAACCATCAATCGCGTAAGATAATAAGGTAAAGTGGCCTTTCATTAACATGAATGTACTTCATAACCATAAAGGCTATGCACTAGAAAGTCATGAACAAGAAAGTACTAGCAAGCATGTAATTTTTAAAATATTACCTCATAGTTTTCACCCATCTATAACAAAAGTACTCCTGGCGCAATGCGACGCCAGTATTCATCGTACCCCATGGTTTTCAGCATATTTCCAGCTCTCTGCCGAGGGGGCTAGCGTGGAGCCCTTGAACATTGTTCGTGGCCACTCTTGCATCTTCAAGTTACAGATCAAGTTACTTCCATGAGAATATAATAAAGTTTCAGCCAATATTGTTCAATTCAACAATAGTCCATGATAATGTAAACAAGGTAAAGAATGCATCGAAGTATGATCATGAGAATTCAAGAAGGATTTAAGTCAAGGTCATGCTACGGAGGGAATCCGATAGCATAACGGTATATTCTTTAGTTTTCTTAATTTATTAGATAGCCTTGGAATAAAGTGTTGGGTTCTAGACAATCAATAGACCATCTAGAAATTTAGGAAAATCAACCCTTGGGTCAAACCTCGGGTTAGACAAGAACTTGAGATAGATGGTCATTTACTAGACCGTTTATAGGCAAAAAGCGGTCAAGACAGGACCGCTAGGGTACTTATGCAGTCGGGTCGGGTCCGTTTATGGGTGGTCAACACCAGAACAAGGAAAAAGGGGTTGACAAGAATCATACGGTTAGATGGGGGCCGCCAATCGAGCCTTGCGGTCTCCCATATGGCTGCTACTATCCAAAACTCAGAAAACTTCATTAGTGTATGTGCTTTCTAGACTATTTAGGTTTTGAGGGTACAACCAGCTCGACGTCCTAGTGAGAATCCTAGACTAGCGGAGACTTACGGAGGCCTTGAAACAAGATCACCTAGTCCGGTGAAAGGAATATCCAACGAAGAGGATCTCAAGTCCAAGAAAGTGTGCTTAAGAGTGCAAAAGGGTATCTAATGGCCATGCACTGAGGTACGCACCATGTACTTAAGAAAGACTATAGATGAGAAGGGATCGTTGTAAAACAACAATCAAAACGTCATTAAAATAAGCCCATGAAGCATATGTAAGTAAGGTCATTAATACAAGACTATAAGTTTTGGCACGAAAATAGCATAAGATAAAAATAAGTATTTAAAATAGATATGACATGCAATCTATCATGCATGATGCGCAATATAACCAATCTCACAGATATGAGATTAAAACTAGGGATAAAACCTACTTACCTAGGTTTATCATATAGCTAATGGGGCAAATCTGCCATCTGTTTAGAGTTAACAGGAAGCAGAGTACAGAAGCGAATAGCGGTCGGGTGAGGACCACATGGTGGCGTTAGTAGTCTATCGTAGGGCCACTAAAGGATCTTGATGGTCTGATGGAGACCGTTTATATTCTGTACCAGACAGAAGTGAGCTAGAGCATGCAAGGACTATTCTACTGAAATAAATGCATGTAAATATGATATACAAGGATTAAAACTTGCTACAATGTAAATCAAGCCATGGGGGTGCATGGGTTTGCATAAATTGAGCTAAGATTATCATCTTTGTAATTAAGGGTAGGAATTATGCATGCAGAATAACCTAAATGCACAGTGATAACAAATCATCAAATACGATGTGTACAATGCATGAAATCGCATGAAACAAGAGGGGTTTTACTCCTAACTTGTTGTTCTAGCCATCCACGAGATATTCTACCTCTGTGACAAGCTTTATACTTCAAATTTCTATCTGGGAGATGACCCTGACTTCTGCACGTCCTGTGCCGAATCAGCAACTTCCCGTCCCTCTATCTTCTGATCCTCTTGACCTAAATTCGTGAAAACTGGAGGGTAGGTAGAAGATATAAAGGGGAACAAAAAGCTCTAAAGACACAATGTAAACTAACCTCGTTTAGGGCTTCTAATCTCCTGATCTTCACTGAACCGATGCACTATTCCCTGTGCGGCCTGTAGCGAGACAACGACTTTCAGATGCTCTAACTCTTCAACGGCTAGGTCTTCTAGCACAAAATTTGGAGGGGAGTTAGATAAAACTAAGGAGATCATAAAGTTCTAAAGAATCAACCTGAAATAATGTCTCCTTACTGTCGAACAACCCGAGCCAAAACAAGGGTTCGCACAGGTCGAATCTGCTATTTATAGGGTTAGCTAGGGTTTGGGGGATTAGATCGAACCTAGAGTCCTAATTTGGAGTAGAATTGACCCCTAGTGAGTTCTAGAGAGTTATCCACGCCAAATAGCTTCGATCCATGGCGATTAGATGGTAGAATTTCCAAGTTTTTCACGTTTCTCCACGACCCTTTCTCAGAACGTACTAGTGGTCGTCTCTGGACCGCCTGAAGGCATTAGCGGTCGTGCGATAGACCGTTTGCAAGCTTTTAATCCAAAATTTTCGGATTTTCATATTTATCATCTAATTAGCCTATTTATCCCCTTTTCAAATTCCGGATAATAATAACAAATACATTCACATGTGAGGGGAGAGAGAGAGAGAGAGAGAGGGTGGGAGACAGAGAGAGAGAGGGTTAGAGAGCCCGAGGGAGAGACGGAGAGAGTCTAGGGGAGAGGGAGAGAGAGCTCAAGGGGGCAAGGGAAGAGAGAGAGAGAGAGAGGAAGGAAACCAGGGAGAGAGAGAGAGAGAGAGAGGAAGGGATCTATCTACGTCCCTCCCTCTCCCTCTCTCTCTCTCACACACACACAGAGTCACAAACCTATGACGGAGAGAGGGAAGGAGACAAATTGGAAGGGGGGGAAGAAGATCTCAATCTCGGGGGCTCCGTTTCTTGCAAATCTTGGAGAGACAGAGATCTCGAACATCTCGTAAGAGATGGCAAATCATGCCTACAAATAGAATGAAACACTGACTCTCAGTAGGAAGATAGCATAATTAACAATGATCCAACCTCTGTGGAACCATATTCATCCCATTCATTCCACACAACACGAAGGAGCTCATGGATGATCACCCTACATACTCTGCTACTATTCTGTTCTCATTTCGACTGCCTAGCCTATGGGATTTTCAAAAGTGGCACCTCATCCATTCATGACTTTTTTTGATAATTGGATAGTACCACTACTGTGTTAATTGAAAGAGAAAGAGGGATGTACAAGTGTAATCAGTCAGCTCCCAAACACAATCCCTATACAAAAAGTCCATACCAAAAGGTATGCCCCTATCTATCCCCCAACAAAAGGAAAAGTGAGGAGTTATGGGACTCCACTTTAAAAAGGTGTTTAGCCCACTCGCACACTCTTTCACAAACAAAGGAAACGATCTTTCCTCCACTCTTTCACATCCATTCATGACTTTACATCTTAAAGGTTCAAAAATGGGCAATCTGTTATGACTCCAAACTATGGAGTAACTTTGGATATCAGTCCCTATTTAAATCCAGAATCAAAGTTGAGACAAATTTTGAATGCCATCAACTTATTCATTTGCTTGGAAATGGGCCCGCCTTTTTCTGTTAATTAATTGCATGTGGAAAACAGTGAAAATGTAATGCAAGCAGAATATGGGAATTATGGACCAAAATAACAACAAAAGATGCAATGTTTGCCCAGAAAAAGGTAAAGTTCATATACTTTTCCCAATGCAATCCGAGTATACAATCTTTGCCGTTGATACCAGATTTGCAAAAGCATTACAAAACCTTGCATTACAACCCATTCTAAAAACAATTGGACACCTTTCTGCATCGAAAGTAATGGGCACTGGAATCAAGAAATCCGTATAGATTGTTGAGAAGATAAATGGAGAGGAGGGAGGGAGAAAGAAAGAACCAGCTTGTTTGCACAGTCAGACTGCCCTTTGATTTCTCATGTAAGACTGATAAGTGCCATCAACATCGCATAATAGTGATGATATATCCACCTATGAAAGCATATCAATTTTCACTATTTAAGAAACTTATGAATCTATAAGCGGGTAATAAGAACCAAATCGATTTGAAAATGGGAATAAAAAGACATAGTAGTGGATAAAATCATGTCAAATCCTGTTGCCTAGGTGTTAAGAAGAATATTCAACCATGCCATTGTAAAAGACCCTGATCGAAATTGACAAATTTAGACAAAGATAGGTGTTTGCAGATTGCAAATCAGGGGATTGGCCAGATTCAAGACTGATTGATTCAGTCTAAATCAAGTCCAAGAATGTAAATTGTGTTGAGTGGCTTGAGCCAGCTCATAATGCAACCCCAACAGAGTCTAATTTTGGCCTTTTGGGCTGCGATCTAGCCCAACTGAAAGCATTTTCACCATGTTAGTAGAAAGAACATTGCAAATTTTCAGGAGTAAGATGGAATTGAGTATCACTACAAGTAGCTTAGAAAAATGACAAATGAGCATTGTAAACTTTAAATACAAACAAACAAGAAACAAAATAATATTGGACAAGAGAGATATTGTTTCAACTTTATGAACTAAGAAAGCACATTTTGGGGCTTTGAGTAATGTTTTGTTTATGTTCATTAGTTCTTCTAGCCCTCTCTAGATGCCATTTCGAATGCCCGCAGATCTGATGCAGCATCTTGGCTACTTACCTCTATGCATGACCCCAACTAATCTCTCCCAACAATTGTGTCTATGTTGTGCATCGCCTGCTGGTCATGCACAACAGCTTGACATATCCACCCCGGGCCTATTTGCATACTGTGGCCTCCCATAAACTGTTACCTAGTGCTAATACATTTTCAGGCTTTCATGTGTCTCTGTGTCTGCACATGCATGTGTGTAGAATACATCCACTTGTTTTCTTTAAACATAATGAAAGGACAAACAAAATCCATGCAACAAAGATTTAATGTATTTATCTATTTTTGGATTTTTTGCATTTCTTATATATTTTCATTACCCAAATGAACAACCATCTAGGTCTGAAGGGTTTGGGCCAACCAAAACTAAATATGGACATGAAACTTTAACTTTCACCTTCCTGACCTCCGGGGCTGATCCCAAAGGACAGCCACAATGGCTCAGACTATCACTGCGACCGACGTTGAACTGACCAAACCAGTCAACGCAATCTTCGAACAGACCTTCTTGCGTCGTGCTCAGCAGCTTTGCCCGTATTTCGCGGGTACGGTTGCCGGCAAGATCAACAAGCAGCAGGGCACTTCCACTATCAAGTGGCGGCGCATCGAGCAGGAAACGCCGTCCACCACGGCGCTGACTGAACTGACGACCACGGCCTCCTTCATGATGGGCCGTGACGCTGACACCCCGACGTTCACCGACGTGACCGCGACCGTTGCGAAATACGGTCAGTTCTACATCGTGAACGAGGAAGTCGACCTCTACAACCCGAACGGCACCACCGACGAGCTTGTCGAAGTGCTGGGCGAGTCGGCTGGCCGCTCCCTGAACATGCTGATGCGCGACATCATGGAGGACAACACCACGCAGCGGTACGCCGCGAACGTGGCCTCTACCGGTGCCGTCCATGCGGTCCCCGTGGTCGGGGACTTGAACCGCATTATCAACGAACTGTCGCGCAATGCCGCGCGCCCGTTCACCGCGATCACCACCGGTTCGACGAATATCGGCACCGCGCCGATCCTGCCGTCGTTCTGGGGCCTGTGTCACCCGGACGTTGCTTACGACATCGCCGGCATGACCGGGTTCAAATCGGTGGAAACCTACGCCGGCCAAGTCGCGGTCGCTCCTGGTGAGTTCGGCTACTACAGCCGGGCAGGCTATGGCGTCCGTTTCGTGCAGTCGCACGACGCCTCGCGTGACGCCAATACCGGCGCCGCGCTTTCGGCGGCCGATCTCAACTCGACCGGTGGGTCAGTGGCCGATACCTACGCTACTGTCATCTACGGTCAGGATGCGTTCGGCTCGGTTGGCCTCGGCAAGAAGCACACGGACGGCATCTACCGTTCGGGCGAAAACAAGGGCTCTTTTGAGATGATCTTCCACCCGCGTGGCTCTGGCGGCATCTCGGACCCGTTCGACGAAATCGGCACTTTGGCGTGGAAGGCATTCTTCGCCGGCACGGTGCTGAATTCGAACTTCGCCCGCACGTTGCGGACTGCCGCGACCAACTTGGCGAACTAAGCAAGAGACGGCGGCGGGGCTGTTCCCGCCGCCGGTTTTCAAGGAGAGAGCATGACGGCAATCCTGAAAAGAGTTGAAGACCCGCGCGATCAGTTGGAGAGGGCTCGCCGTTACGAACTTGTCAGCTACGCCCGAGCTAACGGCATGGAGGAAATCAGCGCCGATATGCCGGCCGTGCTGATCCGCCGCAAGCTTCGCGCGCGCGGCCTGACTCGGCCCCAAATCCCTAACCGCATTCTAGGAATGCCACAGCAAACCGTTACTGCGGACGCCATTACTGCGTCTGGTCCCGATGTCGATGCGGCGGACGATTTGGAGCGGCAGTTCGCGCGCGATAGCGCGGCCAAGCCAGCGACCGGGATTAATGGTCTGCGGGCGGAATGCAAACGGCTTGGGATCAAACTCGGCCGGACGGACAACATGGATACCATGAAGGCGAAAATTCAGGCTCATGGCAAAGTCCCTTCTTAACGCCGTCAATGAGGTTCTGAAGCGCCTTAACGTCATCGCGGGTGACGCGGCGGTGCTGACCACATTGACTGACTCTGCCCGGCAGCATCCGATTGACGTTGCGGTGCAAGTCGTCAACGAGGGGCTGGACGAGCTTAACCTGCTGTCGGCGCCGGATTCGCCGCTGCGCCAGTTCCTGCAAACCGCCGCGCGCGAAACGACGCTGCTGCGCACGGCTGACGCCGAGCGCTCGCCGGTCAGCCGCTTCGAGCAGCGCATCAGCGACGCGAAGGAGTCGCTGACCGCGATCCTCGGCGATTCCGGCCGTCCCGGTTCGGTACGCGCAGAAGCGCTCGGACCGGGCATCGAAGCGCGCCCGGAAGCGATCGTCGACGATCATTTCGAGCCGCTGCGGCGGCTCGTGGGTGCAACCGCTGGCAACGATACGACCACGAACGCGACCCTCGACGGCAACCTGCATTCGATCGACGAGCTCTACAGCTACCTCACGTCCGCGGCGGCGGCATTGAGCGCCGGGACCACGCCGCCCGCCACCGACGTGTTCAACAAGCTGCAGGCGGACGCCGGACGCATGCCGATGCCGGTGAGCCGGATCTTCGCGGAACTCGGCCAGGGCGCAGCCTCGCTGGTGGGCGGCGCGACTCGCCAGAACGTCGTGCAGGACGCCCGCGGCGGTGTCGGCACGGCATGCCGCCAGATGATCGCCGGGCGCTACCCGTTCGCGCGGACGTCGAGCCGCGACGTCGCACCCGAGGACTTCTCGCGCATGTTCGGCGCCGGCGGCCTGATGGACAGCTTCTTCCAGAAGAACCTGGCAGCGCAGACGGACTTCTCCGGCAGCCGCTGGCGCGCGCGCAGCGGCATCGACGGCGGCGCGCCGTTCGATTCGCGCCTGGTGTTGGAGGATAGCTCCGAGGAGGATTTCCTCGTATCACTTGGGCCAGTGAGCCCAAACTCATGCTTGGTGCGCAAGGCACCCTCGGTGGTGGCAAGCAACGTCACAGTAATCATGGCGAGGCCTTTTTTGTCTGGGGGCACATGCGCGAATGGTCGCTTGGGCTTGGTAATCGTACACTGATGGTGACAGGTGCCTTTTCCCCTTCCGTTTGATTTCGAAATGGTCATCCCGCTTCTAGAAGTTATAAGAACCACCGCAGGGCCCTTCAGGAAGCCCTACATGTTCCTTCAGTGCCTGCTGCGAGTGTTAGTTGCTCTTTCCAACTTTCCCCTGTCCTAGTGAGGATTTCTCCTTCTTCTAACTTCTGGCATCATGGCATCTCGCAGGAGGGTCCTCCGCATTAGCTCCACGTCCTCCACCGAGGAGGTGGGAGTTGGTCGTGGCGGTGCTCCGAGCACGTCAGGTGCTAGTTCTAGTCATCCTCGCTCTCCACCACTAGTCACCTATAAGGTAGTTCACGGACTACGAGTGGTCTTCCAGATTTTCTCCGATTTCAACATTATTTTCCTGACCATTGATGATAGTCTGTGGAGTCACCCCCCAGGTGGTATCAGGGTCCCCATAGTCTTTCCGGGATGGCTCCCGCCTCCCTATACACCCCTTCTTCGAGTCGGTCCTCCACCACTATGGTCGGTATCCAGGGGACCTTTCCCCCAATTCTTAGCGCATTCTATATGGTTTTGTCTTCATCTGCAACCAAGCCTCAGTTGCACCAACTGCCTCCCTCTTCCGGTAGTTCTACAGCCTTCAGTGTTATCCTGTCAATGAGTCATCTTTTTACTTCCAGGCTAGGAAGGACAAGAGCATCATCCACGTCACTTCCTTGGTGCCCAACCTTAAGTGCTGGTCTGAGCGCTTTGTCTCTATCACCAAGGTAGGGGGTAGCGGCTACCCGAGTGATTGGAGCTTTACTACAGGTTGCCGCCCCCTTAGGGCAGACAGGTTGTCCAATCCCACCGTCGAGGAATCCAGGGGGATTAAGGCCCTTCTCCGCTTCCACCTTCTTGATGCTGACACCAGGTTGGCCTGGGGCGGTGCTTCGGGAGCTGGGGTTGAGCCCTCCATTGGCCCAGGATACTAACTTCATCACTCGTCATGTCTTATTGGTTGTTCGTTGAACTGACCTTCTTTACACTATTTTGCAAGGGTGCAGGAGCCGTCAAAGCTGCGGTATGAGACAGTCGAGCTACCACAGTTCGCCCCTCGCCCCATCGATCATATTGAGCTGGGTACCGACCAGGTGACCGTCATTGCTCCACAAGAAGCTGTCACTCTAGCTCCGGGGCG
The DNA here is from genome assembly GCA_024336825.1 of Amorphophallus titanum. Taxonomy (NCBI): domain Eukaryota; kingdom Viridiplantae; phylum Streptophyta; class Magnoliopsida; order Alismatales; family Araceae; genus Amorphophallus; species Amorphophallus titanum. The sequence goes on from JANBPO010009603.1 coordinate 72,295,819, forward strand.
CTTGCCGTATCCACTTCCTATGCCCCTTCTGGCAGAGGGGTCGTCCGTAGTGCCCACGGCTAGTGTCGGATCGAGCGCTCGACGGGGTGCTTCTGAGGGTACAGCGAGCGCACCCATGGTATATTCTGTCATGTTGGGTGGTCTGCGCATCTAGGTGGACATGGATGAGGTGGCGGCGTTGGAAAGCCAGCATCGCCAGAGAAAGAGGAAGAAGTCGGCCGTCGGGGCGAGCCACAAAGTGTCTTCTCCCCCTCGGTCTGTGACTCTGTCGGCACTGACACCATCTGAGGAGCCCGATCCTACTCCACCTGCTCCGGTCCCTATGGAGAGTGTTCTGGATAAGGGTAAAACTCCTTATTTGGACCTGGTTACTCACCTCCTGGCGCTTGAGGATACTCCTACCGTCTGTTTCTTACCGCCCGAGGAGGCTACACCAGGGTATGCAGGTCAGTTGGAGGCCCTCGCCCTAATGGACAAGGGTATTCGGGCGCATGACCACACCAAGATTTTCAGCCTCGGGGCCCATGGGGAGTTACTTGACTTGGCGGTGAGGAACTTGAGTTCGGTCGCCAGGGCGTTTGGCTTGTGGGGGTACCACTTCTCCGGGGTTGCGCAGCAGTTGGTGGTCAGTCAGGACGTGTGAAGGGGCTGGAGGCCTAGTGTGCCGAGCTCTGAAGACGCCAAGCGGCGCAAGAAGCTGAGTGTGCCAAGCTCCAGGAGCGGCTCGAGCTGCAGGAGCAGGCCCTGGCGGAGGCCGTGCGAGATCGGGATGCTTTCTACGTTCAATTCCAAGAGTTGGAGGAGTCCCTCTAGGAGGAAACCAAAAGGGTCAAAGCGGCAAACGCCCGGGCGACTTCTAAGAATGGCCGCTGACCGGGCGTCGATCGTTAGCCCGTGCACCCTCAGGAGAACGTATAGCCACGTGATCTCGGCATAGTTCTCCGGCTTCCGCTCGTCCCTTCTCACGAACGTACGAAAGGAGCAGAGCACGTCCTTCTCGGCCCGCCAGCTGGTTGCAGGAGTGCCCTCTTCCTCTGCCGGCATCGGATAATTAATCAAGTCCAGCCGGTCGGTGCCGATACGACACAACTCCCGCAAGGTCTTCTTGAAGTCATCACGCGCTACGGGGGGTAGCTTGACCGCCATGACCCTGACCACCCGATCCGCCGGCACGCTCGGCGTCGGGGAGGAGTAACCCGTGGACACCACCCCCAACTACGGCATCCCGTACCCGGAGTGTGAGCCGCCCCTGGTGCGGGATGCCTCGGACGTGGCGCAGATCGCGGCGCTCGCGTACGCCGCTGACGCAGCCCTCGACCTGGTGTATGCGCAGGCCGTGCAGGAGGTGTTCAACCCGGACTCCGTCCGCATGCAGGCCGCGTCGGCCACGGGCACGGGCCAGGACCGCATCCCGGTGTTCACGTCGGAGACGTTCGACACCGGGGGCATGTCCGACACCAGCCTCGGCGTCGTCCAGATCGTGGAGCCGGGCCGGTACTACGTCGGCGCGTACACCTCGTCCACCACCAGTACCCTGACCCAGCTCCGCGTGCGGTTCCTCATCAACGGCAGCCCGGTGTCGAACTTCCAGACGCCCGGCTTCGCGACCCCGCTGTCCGGGTCGATGATCGCCGGGTACGCCGACGCCGTGCTGACCTTCCAGGAGCCCGCGTCCCTGTCCATCCAGATCCGCCACAGCTCGTCCGGCGCCACCTCATGGAACAGCACCGCCGAACTCTGGGCCACCCAGCTGGAGGCGTTCTGATGCCGAACCCCACCCCGCAGGTACTTGCCGCATCGTCGGGGCCGTGGGCTCAGGTGCGCACGGGCACGGTCGCGTCGGCGACGGCCGGGTCCGCGGTCGTCGTCGTCGGCGGCACCTCGTTCCCCGCCTCGTTCATCAGCCCGTACCAGCCAGCCGCCGGGGACCTGGTGTCGGTGATCCGGCAGGACTCGTCGTGGCAGATCCTCGGCCGGATCGCCGGCGCCGGGGACAACCTCGTGTCGAACGGGAGCTTCGAGGCGTCGGGGGTCGGGACGACACCGGTCGACTGGACGCTGTACGACATCGCGGCCGGGTCGACCGCCTCGGTCACCGACGCGGTCGCGGTCGACGGCGAGCATAGCGCGCTGGTCACCGCGACCACCGCCACAACGGCGCAGAGCTACCTGTACTCCGAGGCCATCCCCGTGAGCACCGGCGACGTCCTCACCGTCTCCGCCTACGCCGGGGCCTCCCTCGGCGACAACCCCCCGATGGCCGTCGACGCGGCCCTGTACGTGCTGTGGTTCGCGAACCCCACCGACCTGTACCCGACCACGGTTGGCCCGGACACCCTCGTTGCGGACGTTACGGACGTGGTGCCGGCCCCGCCGTGGACGCCCTTGTCCGGGACGGTGACGTCCACGATCGATGGGTGGATGCGGGTCGCCCTGCGGTCCACCGTGAACGATGTGACGGGCGTGGTCTGGGACTTTGTCACGGCTCGACGGAATGAGGCCTGAGCATGACCGCCAACACCCCCCGGGGCATCACCTACCCGGTGCTCACCGACCCGGTCAGCACCCTGGGCCCGACCATCCAGGACATGGCCCTGGACCTCGACAGCCTGGTCCAGCAGCTCGCGGACCGACTGGACGCGGCCGCGCACCGGCCGGCCGCGCGCATGTCCGCGATCGCGAACCAGCTGCTCACCCCGTTCGTGGCGAACACCGTGACCTTCGACGTCGATGACTTCGACTTCGGCAACATGATCGACCTCGGCGCCAGCAACAGCCGTATCCGGCTCGTGGAACAGGGCCTGTACATGGTGGGGGCGTCCGTGGCGGCCACCACGGCGGCAGGGGTGTGGGGGCTCCGGGCCGACATCACCAACTCCGCGTCGGGGGCGACGGCGCGCTCGTCCCTCCAGGCGAACAACAGCAACGGCGACGAACCGACGAACACGTACATCGGCGTGGGCATGCTGACGTATGCGGACGGGATTACCCCGGCGGACATCACGGTCGCCATCACGTCCACGGTGGGCGGCAACGTGAATCTGCAGGACCGGTCGCTGTGGGCGGTCAAGATGAGCAATCTGCCGGGAGGCTACTGATGGGCACTACTCCAAACCGGGGCTACCCGTACCCGGATCTGTCATCGCCGCCCACGGTGGCGGCTGACCTGGAGGCGCTGGCGCGCGCGTACGACACCGACCTGCGCGCTGTGCAGGACGGGATCGGGCAGCGGCCGATGTTCCGGGCGACGGGCGGATCGACGCGGCAGGAATACGGTGCCGGGCCAGCGCTCCGCGTCTCGTACGAGGTGCTGGAGGAGAACTCCGGGGACGTGCTCGTCGGCGTCAACACCCAGCTGCCGCGCGACACGTTCATCCCGAACTTGCCTGGCGTCTACCTGATCACGGCAACGGTTTCGTACTCGCGGTGGGTGGCCCCGGCATCGATCGAGTGGGTGCGGCTGAAGCTGTTCAGCAGCTTCGAGATCGCGGGGGTGAGCGCGAACGTGATGCCGGGGACCGCCGACCAGAACCGCACCCTGTCCGTGACCAGCCTGTACGCGTTCGACGGCAGCGGCACGGGCAATCCGTTGTACGTCCAGTTCGACGCCAACGACATTCCTACCCGGCCCCATCCAGAAGCTTAGAGCTTGCTGGAAGAGCTGCTGCGTTGACGCAGCGTGCACAGGGCGTTGACGCAGTGGCCATCCAGAAGCTAAGAGCTTGCGGGATGAACTACTGCGTTGACGCACTGTCTACAGAGCGTTGACGCAGCGTGATTTCCAGTAGCCTGTTTGAAGGGCAGCGTTGAACAGCTTGAAGTGCTGCGTTAACTCTTGAAGTAGACTGCTTGAGGTGCAGCGTTAACGCATTGGGGTGCAGCGTTAACTCTTCAGTTGAAGATCTGAAAAAGTGGAAATTGGCTATCTTTAAGCATAAGAAAAATATTAAAAAAAATGACATAAAAACCAATCATTCAATAAAATGTTTGAACAATGAAGAACACATTGAAACATGTTGGTTAGCATTCAATGGCTATCAAAAGGACACATACACACACGAGATTTGTCATCATTAAAACACAGTAAGCAAAATCAACTAGGAGATCCAACAACCAGCATGGTCAGAAGTTATTTCAGGGGTATGGGCAACCCCTCATTAGTCCAACAATAGCTATTGCAAGTAGCCGCGGCCAAAGAAGATGACTGCCCACCAATGGCAGTTGAAGAAGAAGAAGACAGAAGAATGACGTCGTCGGTAGATGACAATGGGTATGAAGATGACTTGGAGCTCGAAGCTGATGAAGCCACTCCCCAGCAGGAGGAGAGAAGAGGAGTCCCCATGTTTGAGAGACTAACCTTCCCCGGTCATGCAAGAAGGAAGGTCCACAAACAAAGAAAGTACATGCGGGTTTTTACCTACAATATGGCCGGGTTGGCCAACAAATATGGGGGTCTACCCGAGCAACCCCAGGAATTGGCTCGATTAGTCAAAAGGCCAGGGCCAAATGCCCGAAGAGTGGAGGCCGCGAGGGAAATGTTGAAAGCGACAAAGGGAAAATAAATTTTATCAGGTGAAGCCACCACCCTAACTACAAACGTGGTGACAACTAAAGAGGAGGAGGTATTGCTGAGTACCTCACCTGAAGCTGCTTTAGGGGAGATAGTAGAAGCCATCCCCAGCACAGGAACCATGGACCCATCAGTACTGATGTTGCTCTAGAAATATCAGCAGGAGATAGAACTTCTGAAGAAGTAGCTGATGGAGAAAACAGAACAAGCCTCAGCCTCCAAGCAGCCCAAGATGCAAGTCAAGTCATCATGGGGAGGCATCAACCAGTGCGACTTCCCACCACTATATACCCTGCCCTAGCCGACAGAACCCAGCCTGGCGGCCACCCAACTGCGCCCACCATAGCCGCCGATGCCACCGGTGCTGCCGCAGGTGCACCAAGCACCTTAATTGGAGCATCCTCCTCCGCAGGCGACCACCTTGGTCACCCCTTATCTATAGTCGGCACATTTCTACCCGGAACCAGTCGACCGAACCATCATGAACAAACTGATGGTGGAAAGGATGATTGAGCTGAAGCTTGTCGACCGAAGTGAAGGCGGCTATGTCACATTTGATGCTTATCGGGTGCCATATCCACCCCATCATGTAGCAAAGCAGCTCCCTCCGGGGATTAGCAAGCAGCCTAAGTTCAACAAATTCAACAGCAAGGGATCCCTAAAGGAACATGTCGCATATTACATGACCGTCATGGGTGACCTAGCCACAGACGAGTCGTATCTGCTGAAGTTTTTTGGGTCCTCACTGATAGGACTCGCATTTGAATGGTACTCCAGCCTACTAGCCGGTTCAATTGTTGACTGGCCAAATATGCAATGGTAGTTTAGGAAAAGGTTTCACGTCATCGAGAGGGAGGTCACGGTGGTCGAGCTCTACTCAACAAGGCAAAGGGCAGATTAAACAGCCCTTGAATACATCAAGAGGTGGAGGAACCTCAGAATGAGGTGCAAGCGCTCCCCTCATCAGGAGGACATTGTACAAATCTACAAGTAAAACCTCAGGAGTGAGGTACTAGAAAAGATGATTGGCATGGAAATCCAATCGTTCGACCACTTGAATAATGTAGTGACCGAAGTGGAAGCTTTCCTGGCCCGACCTACCCCTACATCAACCGCTGCCACCGCACAGAAGGCAAAGGCGGTAGAGCGGCACCAAGCACCTAAAGAAGCAAAAAATCCTTGATATCAAGGCGTTTGAACAGCAAAGAGATAACGGCAAGAAGGCAGCTATGCCTCAACCCGCCAAGGCAGAAGAGAATAAGGAGGGTCCATCACTAAGGGACAAAATGAAGAACGCCTATTCTTTCCCAAATGAGAAGACTAAGGTTCTATTCGACTGGGTTACCCAGTATAATAAGGTCACCCTACCTGAGTCAAAAAAGGCCAGAGGACCTGAAGAGAAGAGACAGCCCGAGATTCTGCCCTTATCATTAGATGCTGGGGCACCCGATCGAGGACTGCTATGTATTCAAAGACATCATCGAAGGCATGGTGAAGAAAGAAGAAATAGAGTTGGGAGAGTACAAGGTTGACCCTCCACAACCTCATGAGAAAGCTGGCAAGATAAAGATCCTGCCCATACTAAAGAGGGTGACCTCCGAGGATGTTCTCGGAAGCTTCATGCCTGCAGGAGCTATTAAGGGCGTCCAGACTCAGAAGGGGATCAATCTCCAAAAGCTCACAGATTGGGTGATGAAAGCACTGGGGGAAGTGACAGGCGATGACCATTTGGAGGATGTTATGAAAGGATTCACAATCTACCTAGCCGGGGCTCTTTTCTTTCCTTGCACTGAAAATATTATGGAAGAAGATCAACTAGGCGCGATCTGTGGATTTTGGGAGGGCAAACGAGTGGGGCCAGCTATCCTCACCTATCTTTATAGCGGTCTTATGGCCTCCAGCATGGGCCGGCCTCCTTATGGGTGCATGCTTCTTCTCAGTTGCCAGATTAATCTCCATTTCAAATTTGACTACTGCAAGGAGGCGCGAACTACTTCCAGAATCTTCCAACGAAGCCTGCTTTATTACACGGTTGATGCATTGGGCTTTGGTGGGAATGTAGTGAATCACGATCCTCGACTGAAGACACGCGAAGACTGGCGTACTCACTTCAATACCATGGCACAAGACATGTTTACTCACGCGTCGGCATGCTTACTCCCTCGCGTGCTTCTCGCAAGATCATCTTCTGCTGCAGAACTCTGACTTATCGGTGCAACCAAATTTGTCCTCTATAATGCGCACCGGTGTTATCCACAAATTGGCCTCCCTCGTCATTCTTTTCCCACACTCTTCGACCTTCCTTTAATTAAGGAAAGGGAGCTGGCCACAGAAGGTGATGCAAAGGAGGTGAAGGTGATTAAAGTATCGTGGAAGACAAGCATCCCGCGGAAGGTGTCGGTGCAGATAGAGGAAGACCAAGAGTTGTGGGGTGTTTATGTAACTGAGTTAATGAAGTTGAGGCCCATAGTGCCCAACCTTTGATGTAGTTCTTTTTGTTTCAAGTAAAAATGGACTTTTGATACTTTGATGTGTGATTTTTGCTATCCCACATTATCCCCCCTTTTTACATTGTGAAACGGTCGACTCTGACCGGCAGTGGAGATTTGAGATGCCCTGACTTGCGCGGTGAAGGTCGAGGAGGAACGTGTTACTCAGGTGATAGAGTGCGATGCCCGAATGGCAGAGCTGGAGGAGGAGCAGTGGCGTCACGGGAAGTTGTCCCGAGACGTGCTGGAACTGAGGATTTTCTCTCCACACGGCGAGGTGAGAGTGTGAGAGGGCGGAAAGAGAGAGGGAAAGGAGAGGGGAGGAGGGCGGAATGGCATCGAGGTTGGGACGAGAGGCGGGCACTGGAGACCTAGGTGATGGAGCTCTGATTGATCCTTGGGGACGCGAAGCCAAGGCTGGAGGACAACGAAGAGTGCTACCTGAGGGGAGAAGAGAGCATGACGTGCCTCTGTCAGCCAGGCTCCTTCCCTATTAGTGTCCTCTTCCTTTCCTCAGTGGAGGAGCACCATGTCGCCAAGGCTAGGCGAACGCCATGCGGTGAGGCGAGAACTGCCTTGCAGAGCTCTATGAGGTCTCCTAGGGACATCCGCCTTAGGAGGGAGGAGAGATGACCAAGAGGGTAGTGATGAGACTTGGTGACCTGGTGACTTATGTGTACACCTGCCCCTTTGCTTATGGTGTACATGGCGGCTTTTATAGACACATGGATGGAACGGCTTACCTTGGTGTGGCTTCTCTGTCCTTTGCACGTTCCTTCTCTTCTATGCCTCTTTTCCTCAATGATGCTCTCACGTGACGTGTTTGGCAGAATCACATCCCGAAATAACGGATCGTGTCTTAGACTCGTTGCACGTTCCTTTCGGGAGAATCCACCGTGAAATCTAATGTTCCCCACGTCGGGTCATCCATTCTCGTGTAGATGAGCTCATCCCAAATTTTAAGATGACGTCCTTTGGTGATCATAATGATGTAGATGAGCCTACCACCAATCTTGATGGCGTCATCCTCTAATCGTCCTTTTCATTATAGATGAGTCCACCCCAAAAATCGATTATGACGTCCTTTAGTCCTTTCTTCCTGTAAATGAGTCTACCACCAAATCCGACAGTGCCGACCCCTAATAGACTTTCCCATGTGGATGAGCTCAGCTCAAATTCATTTGCAACACGACGAGCACAGGGAACCTCAGACCGCGTAGGGTGCAAAGCTACGCCCCCAACCTCACTTACTTCGAGTGAACGACGAAGTAACATATGAAAGTGAAAAATGGGTGCCTTGTTACAAACGCCTCTGCTAGAGGTTATGGCGATAGATTCAGGTCAGGCCTCTTCCAATCCTATAAATAGCCCCTTGTGGTCCTCCTGGAAAACTTACAGCAGCGAAGGCTGATTAGAAGAGTGAAATTTTGTTTAAGAGAGGGAAGGTTTCTCAAATTTTGAGATGGAGGGCGACTCTAGTTTCAGGATGGAAGGCGAGTCTTCCCGCTCCTCGAAGAGGAGTAGATCCAGTGGTAGTTCCAGGAGACTCTCCACCACTGCCTCGACCTTAGCTGGGTCCACGGAAACACCATCACCAGAAATCACGTGCCCTAGAAAGTGCACCTCTCAGAGCCAGAACTCGCACTTGCTGAACTTGGCATACAGCTGGTGATCGCGCAGGGTCTGTAACACCACTCTCAAATGATGCACGTGCTCCTCAGTAGACTGCGAATACACAAGGATGTCATCCACGAACACGACCACGAACTGGTCCAAGTATAGACGGAACACCCTATGCATCAAATCCATGAACGCTGCGGGGGCATTGGTGAGCCCAAATGGTATCACCAAGAACTCATAATGCCCATACCTCGAACAGAACGCAGTCTTCTCCACATCAGACTCTCGAATCCGCAGCTAATAATAGCCCAATCTCAAATCGATCCTCGAGAACACTCGAACTGACTGAAGCTAATCAAACAAGTCATCAATCTGAGAAAACGGATACTTGTTCTTAACAGTCGCCTGGTTCAACTGACAATAGTCGATACACAGCCTCAAACTACCATCCTTCTTCTTCACGAATAACACCGACGCACCCCACGAGAAATAGCTAGGGCGAATGTACCCCTTCGTCAGTAGCTCTTGCAACTGTGCCTTCAGCTCTCGCACCTCCGCAGGTGTCATACGATAAGGGGCCTTCGACATAGGTGCCATACTAGGTACCACCTCAATCACAAAATCAATCTCTCGCTGCGGTGGCAACCCTGGCAACTCCTCTGGAAAAACATCGAAAAACTCACACACGACAGGAATGTCCTCCACATCCAGACATTGTCGATCAACTAAAATCACAGAAGCGAGAAAACCCTGACAACCCGCATCAAGCATACGACAAGCCCTAATAGCCGAAACAAGCAAGTAGGAAGAGGAAGATCGAATACCTCGATAACAGAAGGTGGGTCCACGAAGCTGCCGGAAGTAGACATTCTTCGAGCCGCAATCCACCAAAGTATGATGAGCCTCGAGCCAATCCATGCCCAAGATGACATCGAAGTCCTGAAGCGGTAACGCGTAGAGCCTGGACGGCAAGTTCCATCCTTCCACCCACACGGGCACCTTCTCGAAGCAATACGGAATGTGCACGAAATCGCCAGTGGGTAACTCCACTGCCATGTCACAGGACATCTCGGTCACCGGGTCCTCCACGCTCTGAGCAAAATCATCCGAAATGAACGAATGAGAAGCACCCGAATCGAACAAAACATGAGCCGCATAACCCAAAATCGAAAGAGTACCTTCCACCAACTGCGACGCCTCAACCTCCGCTCTGGTCATGTGGGTCACTCTGCCTCGGGATCTCTGCCTCCCTACAGTAGCTGACCGAGACAACTGAGAAAACTACTCTTGTCACTGGTACTGCTGCGACTGTGATGGCATCTGTTGGGGCTGAAACTACTGTTGCTGCTGAAACCTGAGCGGCTGACCTGGTCTCTACGGACAGTCACGTGCCAGGTGCCCTGGCTGGTCACACCTGAAGTAAACCACGGGCGCTGAACACGGCCTCCCTGGATGAGAGCCACCGCACCTGGGACACCCGTCCCGAGCACCACTCACCGAACTCTGACGCTACAAAGTTACCGGCTGCTGGACACTACCTATCGACTCCTACTGCGGCTGCCCCTTATGACCCCGACGCTTCTCCCCAAAGCCCACTACCTTGAGCAGCTTCTTGAGTCTCTAGCTAAAGGACGACGATTTTGGCACGGTAGCCACAGACTGCACTGTCACGAAACCACCTGTTGAGAGCTGGACAGTACTCTGTTGCTGAACCTCCATCGGCTGACTAAAACCTGTCTGAACCTGACCAGCACTGCCCTGCCCTCGAATCTTCTGCAAATCTCTCTCCAACACTGACGCTGCCTTGCATGCCGTATCCAAAGTAGTCAAGCCTGACGCAAGAAGATGGTGCCTCAACTCGACCCTCAGACCACCAATGAACTGATCAATTTTCGCTTCCTCATCCGCCATGATGTGAGAAGTATAACGGCCCAACTCAACAAACCTGGCACGGTACTGCATCACTGACATGTCACCCTGGGTCAACTCCACGAACTCACGCAGCCTCTACGTCCTGATGAAAGACAGACAGAAGACACGCTCAAATGTCACGATGAACTCCTGCCACGTGATCTGTCGAAGGGGACGAGACTGGAATGCTGCTTCCCACTCTGACGTACACCAAGTCCGGGCCGCTCCCTGAAGGTGATGCGTAGCCAACACCACCTGGTCCTCCTCAGCACACTTCATCGCACTAAAGATCCTCTGCAAATCACCCAGCCACTCTCTGGCCACCTATGGATCTTGTTGCCCCCCGAAAGAAGGTGGTTGAAACTGTAAGAACTCCTTCAACACCCGACCAGGACCACCTCGAGACGACAAACCCTCGCCAGCATCACCTCTCTACTGCTGGTCTCCCTGCTGCCGCTGCTGGAAGACATAGTTAAACATGCCTCGGAAGAAATCATCCATCCCTGGAGCACACTTTTAATTATCGGGTTTCTACATTCCTGGCAAGAATTGGGCAGCACCTCCCCCGAATCGGGATTTGTGAGGTGAAATGGGGGATCGTCAAACGAAGTATTTCGAGATGACCCCCAAAATTTGGAGGAGCTAGATGGCTATCCGAAGACCCAAAGGTGAGTGAAGAAGCCCGAGGACCAGCCTTCAAGGGGTTCTAACAGCTCACGGGCCACAGCTCTAGAAGAGTCTTGTAGGGACGGATGTTCGCCATGAGAGGCTACAGATGTTCACCCTTCGGACGGGTTCCCTCAAAAGCCATGCCACAGAGGGGGCAGACTTCCAAGAGCCCTGAGTGATTAGAAGGTAAGGAGAGAGGGAAAGAAACTGATGAAGTAGAACACTATGCTTATAGAAGTCTTTCTTTTTATTCATCCATGAGAAAAGGGGAAGCAAAATATAGAAAGGGATCTACCCCATATCAAAGGAAATACAATGGAGAAAGGAAATGGATACACCGGTGAAAAAAGGGGAGGGGGGACAGAGCACAAGCTCCTCCCCTCTAGGCTCCCCTCTCTCCTCTCACACTCTCTCCCTTTTTCTTCACCTCCAGGCGTGAGTGGATGAAGCTTCCTTCTCCTTTGGATGCTCGAGAGCTCAGGGAAGAAAGGGGAACTCCAGGCCTTTTCTTCTCACCAACCAACTCTTCTTTCTCTTCTTTTTCACCCTCTTCTTTTAGTGTCTTCGGCTTGCCATTTTATAGAACGGTCGATGGGGGGGAAGAGTTCTCGCCACATCTGCCTTGTTCGTAGTGACTTTTGGAGTTAACGCATTGTGCTAGCTTTTACTGGTTCACGACGTACGCTGGCATTCATCCGAGGATGGGATGCTCGTGGATTCGGTGGGAGATCTGCTACTACTTCCCCCATCGCTGCTTGCTTCGCCGTTGCTACTACTGCTGCGCTATCGAACGGAGGTGGAGACAGGGCTTTCAGGCGCATTGAATGCTTTCTACACGCCAGACTGATGCGAGAACAGAGCACCGAAAGTCAAATGGTATGGATTTGGGCTAAATTGACACGGCCAGGGGGCGCATCGGTTTAAACCCACATGAATTTATCGCACCAATTTAGGTGCTCAAGGGGCATGCTGGCAAGGGAAGGAGGGACGCGTCGGGTTAAGACCCACTTGGAGGGGCGCACCGATTTAGGATGGCTTGGAGGGGCACGCCGATTTAGGATGGCTTGGAGGGGAGCGCTGATTTAGGATGGCTTGGAGGGGCGCACCGATTTAAGTGTAGGATGGGCAAGGCCGCGTCGATTTAAGTATCAAGGGGTTTCACCAGGGCTTCGCGGTGATTCGGACGAATGCTATCCCTCCTGTAATGCTTTAGTTGTAATGCACAGCCTCCGGGGTGTTTAGTTCGAAGCTTCCGAGTCCCGGTCTAGGACTTTGAGTAGTTTTCGCTGCGTGTTGAACCCGTATCTGGGATTCTGGGTTTTTCCTGATTTGGCCTTCGGCCTCACCAATTGGGGAGCCGGGGCCATCCTTTCTGCTTGAGGGACTTCCTTGTTGCATGGCGGAGCATTGGGTATGCATTCGTCCTGCTTGGAGGAGGTACGGGGTTTATTCAGCCTTTCCGCCTTCGACTTGCCCTTGACTGCCGAGACGTACGTGCCGTATGGTAGATTTTAACATCCACAAATGCCCCCCACCCGTGGGTGGCGCAAGTGAGGAATGAGTGTGTGGGGCCCGCAGGCGTTGAGCTCTTTAGTCTTGTATCTTCCATTCCCGAGCCAGCTAGTTCGGTGTAAATTATCAGGAAAGCGCTCAATCCTTCAGCAAAGGGTTGAGAGGACCGCTTCACCGTGTAGGCATGCGGACTAAGATGTCTAGCTCTAGTGAGGAGGAGTTTAGTCATCGATATAGGGTGGATACCGAAGTAGAGAAACGGTGTTAATGCATCGGCCTATGCGAAAGGACTAGGCCAACTAGGCAAGACCAATCCCGGAGAGGGGGTTGGTGTCACGTGATGAATAGAGGAAGGTGGTTTATCCATCGACCTGGATGAGAGGTTTGGGTGGAAAGCTTGCAACAAAGGGGTCTTTTAATTCATCGACTTGGACGAGCCGAGCAAAGGGGATCTTTTAGTTCATCGACTCGGACAGAAGGTCCGAGCCGAGTAAGATGGTCTATTAATTCATCGACTCGGACGGAAGGTCCGAGCCAAGCAAAGGGGATCTTTTAATTCATCGACTTGGACGGAAGGTCTGAGCTGAGCAAGATGGTCTTTTAATTCATTGACTCAGACGAAAGGCCCGAGCCAAGCAAAGGGGATCTTTTAGTTCATCGACTCGGATGGAAGGTCCGAGCTGAGCAAGATGGTCTTTTAATTCATCGACTCGGAGGGAGGGTCCGAGCCAAGCAAAGATTTTTTGATGGGGACATCACCTCCCTTGCCCACACTCATGGCTCGTCTCCTCACCTCGGACGCATCTAGCATGGTCTAGTATGAGCAACAAAAGTCATAACTGTCACAAGCATAAGTACAAAAGAGAAGGGAAGAGTACAAAAGTGAACACTCTCTAGCTCTCTCCTCCTCCCTCCTCTCTCCTCTGACTGCTCTCTCCGATGTCTCGGTCCGCGGGGTGACTCCGTGGGGGCCTCATCGACCCCTGGCTGGCTGTTGACGCCTCGGCATGAACCCGGTCTGCCTCCTCCCCCCTCTCCACAGTAGAAGAGCCCGTGAAGAAGCTCAAACTGGAGTAGGCACTAGGATGCCCCTCGGCTCATGCCTGCTCATGACCTTTGTGATAACGCTCCTCGGCGATCCTCGCTGGCTCCTCCTTCGCACCCAGGCGGAGCCTCAGCTCGTCGCACTCCGCTCGGTCACAATCGCGCTCTGCTCGCTCTCACTCCCGCGCTCACTGCTCAATCCGTAGGAGCAGCTGCAGCTCTAGCACGTCTCGAGGAAGCGCCTCCTCCTCGCGGGGCGGCTCCTCTACCACTATCCGCTCCAATTCCACCATGGCTAGGCATCGCTCCTCCCCTAGCTCCAGTGCTGCTCCTCCGCCACCATCCGCTCCAACTCCACCACAGCTCGGCGTCACTCCTCCCCCAGCTCCAATGCGGCTTTACGTCGCTCCTCTGCTATCGCTCGCTCAAGCTCTTGCACTGCTCGGCGCCTCTCCGCGGTCAGCTCCTCTATGGCCGACTGCCTCACCGCAGTCAGCTCATCGGTAGCTCGCTACCACACCTCCTCGACCTCCACAAGCCGTTGGTCTCGAGCCATTGCCTCCTGGAGCTCTTGCCTCTGTGACACCACAAGAATAAGTTAGATTGATAAATATTTGCAACATTTAAAAAGAAAATCAATTTAACTCCTTCTACTTACTGAGGCCTCTAGCTCCCTCTCTGCCTCCTCAGCTCGACAGATGGCACCCGCCAGCTACTCCTCTAGTGCTATGACCTGGGTACTCTGGGGAGGGGCACTTGAGCTCGAAGCACCCCTTGCTGCCATTGCTGCCGCCCTCCATCGCTGGGCACGCTGCATCATATTGTGAGACTGTCAGTGGCAAAAACACTTAACTTTAGGAAATCATAACATGGCATTTAGGGAGGCATACTCACCAGAATCCGAAGGTCATGCCGGGCCTCCCCTAGCTGCGCCTCCAGCGTGTGTAGCCGTATCAGCATGTCGGCTGCAACCTCATCACGGGCATCCTGCATTTGTCACATATTAGTCAAAGCATTCATCATATAGGACCTCTCAAATAAATCAAAGCATGCATTCATACATACCCCTCGGGGCCTCATCTGAGGCCGACGCTCGTAGGTCCTCCAATCAGTCCATAGGTAGGTCACGCTCTCCTCGGCCTGAGAGACGACTGGTGTGCCGCCCCTCTGCCAGTCACCGGATTGCTTGGGGAAGCGCAGCCGCCAGTCCGTCATGATCGCTTGACCTCGAGTCTTCCACCCGATCTTGCGTGTCTCCTCCACCTTTATCCACTCCTGGTGGAAGCCCAGTGTCCTCATCACCAGCCTGAGCCATAGCGGCTCGATCTCATTCGGGCAATGGAGCATAAGCTCCCGCCCGAACAAAGGTCGGCCCGCTAAGACCCAAGGCTAGCCGTCGTCTGGCATGCCCACGTAGGGCCTCCACACCACCTGCATTCACATTCTATATCATCATTTCACATCATAATATCATCATGCATCAATAGAAAATAATCAAATGCATAAACATAAGCATACATACCATGGATGTCGGGAAGTCGCGCAGCTCCCGACATATTGCCACCAGCTCATAGGCGCGCAGGGCTCCTGTCACGTATGGAAGTCAGCGCCGCGCCAGGGGGACCGCCTCCAGGTGGAAGACAGCGGCTCTCCCCATCGGGATGTACAAGTGGCACCAAACCTGCATCCATAAATCATTAGCATACCTCAAAACACAATAAGAATAGAAACATGTAATATAGACATAAATTTAAGTTGCATACCTGAAAGAATGGTGCAAAGCCACTGACGGTGGCCTCTCTCCATGTCCCGGTGGACAGGTCTGCGATGAGGTGGGCTAGGAAGGCCGCACCCCAAGCATATCTCCCAACCTGCTCCAAGTCCTCGAGGACACTCAAGAAACGACAGTTCATGTCGTCTCCCTTCGTCCCCAACAATAACCTCCCCATCATCAGAAATAGGAACCTCCTTAGGTCCAGGTTTGCTCTGTCTCTCTGGGCGGGGTCAGTATGTTGTGTCCCTGTGGTTTTGATGATAGCAACATTATAAGTCACCACATGAGTCTGCTCTACATGTTTGACTGATTACATCTGATACATGTTTGACTGATTGCATCTGATATTTTGAAGGTGTTTGTTTTGATAATGTCTTGATGCATTTTGATGATAGCAACATGACATTTGCCTGTATGATTGAATGATATGATTGAACCTGTTAACTCATGAATCTTGTATGCTAGGTTCATACAGTAAGTCCGTGTAGGCTCCGAAAACACACTTCTTCGGGTTCATTTTAAGCTTATACTCCCTAGCTCTCTGCAGCACCTTAGCCAGAATAGCGGGGTGTTCTTCTTTCGTCCTTGACTTCACCAAAATGTCATCCACATAAGCTTTCACATAAATATGCACCATATCATGGAAGATAGCCATCATCGCCCTTTGGTAGGTGGCACTTACATTTTTTAAACCAAATGGCATGACTACGTAGCGATATGTGCCCCAGGGCGTGGTGAAGGAAGTTTTCTCTTGATCTTCGGGAGCGAGATAGATTTGATTATACCCTGAATAACCATCCATGAAGGATAATGCTTCGAACCTGGTGGTATTATCTACCAAGACATCTATGCGAGGCAGCGGGAAATCATCTTTGGGACATGCTTTGTTAAGATCCTTGAAATCAATGCAAAGACACACTTTTCCATCCTTTTTGATGACAAGGACAATGTTTGCCACCCACTGAGGATATGAAACAACTCTGACGAACCTGGCCTTGTACAATTTGTCGACCTCTTCCTTGATCTTTAAGGCCATGTGGGGGTGAATCCTTCTTGACTTCTATTTGACGGGTGTTGCCCTTGGTTTAAGTACCAGATGATGTTCTACCAAGGAGGGGTCAAGACTCGGCATGTCCTCATAAGATCAGGCGAAAGAATCACTATACTCCCTTAAGACTTGGATTAGATCAGCTTCTACTCTCGAAGGGAGGTTAGCGGCAATGATGATAGGCCTGGGATCTTCTTTGGTTCCTAAGTTAATTTCCTTTGTAGGTTCATCCACCACCGATGATGGCTCATCGAACCTTTTCAAACCTTGTGCATATAAATCGGCGGTGTCATCTACATCGCTGTCCTCAGAATCGACCGGGTCCTTTTCATCATGACTTCATAGACACCTAATCCGTCATCGCTCCACACCCCGTCTAATTCTTCTTCATCTTCCTTAATCACGATCGCCGTGGGGATAAATTCTGGACACTTCAAAAGAGCATGACATCGCTGAGCTAAGTCTCGCAAGAACCTATCAGGAACGGATCTGGAATGACGTGCAAGCAGGCGCGGCTCTGGCTCAGACCGGGTGGATGACTTGGAACAAGAACCTACTTCTCTAGACCTAGACCCTACTTCCCTAGACTCGACGGACCCTACATCTAACCTAGAGGAAAGCAAATCTATTGGGAGGGGAGGAGTAGGGGTCTCGTGCCCCTGGGAGGCTGTTGGATCGAAGATAGCATAATCTTCCACCGAGATCTCCATTTTAAAATTGACATTTTTTTGGAGCTCGGTGGAGATCATACAGCAAGACGAAGAAGAGGAAGGAGGAGGAGGAAGCGCCTTGGGGCAGAGAGAGTAGAAGATGGTATCAAAGAATGGATCAGTGGATCGGAACCATATACTGGAAAGATCGATGGGCGAGTCAGGGGACCACCTGGAAGTGAGATCAACAGGCGGGCAGTGCCCGCATGGATAATTAATGATCATGAATTCAATTGGCTACTTATAGAGAAAGGGAGATTGGAATACTGAAGGATCAACTAAGAGAGGTGGCAATCGGGGAATGAAACTGAGTTGTTGGAGGAAGGTTCTTATGCAGGAAGGAGACCAAATAGAAAGATCAGGTGAGCTCACCCTTTCTCGAGGATGGTAAATCAGCTTCTTCAGCTTCCACTGCACAAGTTGAACCTCCTGACTCTTCTTCTGGCAAACCGCACGCTCTTTAAATAATCTGGAAAATGCTTGGCTAAAATCAAGCATATCATCAACGGGCCCCTTGAGCACTTGGGGCCGACTGGCAACTACATATGGTGTGTTTTTCTCTTCTGATTGAACTGACTATGACTATAATATGCCTAGCTGGAGGGGGCCTCTAACAAAGTGTTGACGATAGTCTCATGTGAGTGGGCCTGAATCACCCATTATTGACAATGCGGACTCTCGGTAGCCGAGACCCTATCTATTCATCTTTCTGCCATTGGGCACTGGCTTAGTTCATCCTTAGAGTTGTGCTCTGAGGCCTCTCCCCGGTTGATAGCCTAACTTGAGAATAATAGACCATCCCTTAGAATCTCGGATCTTGGGCTTCTCCTTAATATTAACAGGTGCAGTGACAGGCTTGTGGGGTGCGTAAGCCCAAGGAAAGTCTAGATCCAATACTGAAATAATAGGTCGACTGCTGGGCCATAGTGTGGGCAGAATCTTCTCCGAAACAGCCCTAACAGACTTGGCTGTAGACAAGCTTTTGACCTTGACCACCCTCCCTTGAAAGGAAAACTTAAGGCACTGATGAGTGGTGGAAGGTACGACATTGAGATCGTTGATCCATGGGCGACGCAGAATGGCTTTGAACATAGGGTTGATATCCAATACGTAAAATTCAATGGCCATGGTGAGAGGCCCAAGCTTGGCTTGAAGGGTGACAACCCCATGACACGCTCTCCGTGAATTGTCATATGCTGCAATAGTGGTAGGGGTTGGCCGTATAGATTTCCTATATATATAACCCCTTAACCCACTCTCTCTCCCCATTCTCTCCTTCTCACTCTCTCACCTCTCTTTCTCCCCTCTCTTCTCCAGCGACCGACAGAGTGAGGCGGGGGCGAGGTGGAGGCAGCGCGGGGGCGAGGACGGCGAGGACGGGTCAAGGATCGAGGGATGGTGGCGCGGTGAATCCGGTTCGTGAGCGTGGAGGCACCAGCAGGGTTTCAAGGTGTTTTCTTCGTGGATCGACGTCCACGGTGCGTGAAATCTTTGGTGGAGGTAGGGGGATGGCTCCTTAACCCTTGCACTTCCATTCCCGCGAGTTTTGTAGGCCGTGGTGAGCCGAGCGGGCTAATCGGGGTGTTTTGGGAAAATAACCATGTTTTGGAGTGTGAGCCAGATTTCTCATTTTACGATATTTTTGACCGATCTGACGGCTTAGATGCATGCCTAGGGGCTTGGGGAAGGTTTCCCCTTTTGTTTTCCCTTCACCTGGGGGTGATTGAGACATGGAATGAATTTTCCCCATATTTTTCACCATTTTCGGGTGCGAACTGAGAACGCGCTCACCCAGGTGGGCGCGTTCTTGATAACGTGCCGCCTCAATCAAGGGCGTTCATCGAGGAAGATGAACAGTAGGGCGGTTGGGGTCACGGTGGTGGGATCGACTGCGACCAAGATCGCGCTCATTGACCCTGCCGCGTCAACGCATTGACGTGCCTGGGGGACCCTCCGCGTTCTATAGGGTCGCACCCCTCGTGACGGGCGCGTTCTTCACTGATCGCGCTAGGGGTGAAGGTCGCGTTCATGAATGCGCCCAGAGCTGGCGGTGCGTTCATGAGGGCGATCAAGTTTTGCGGGCCGGAGGGTGGGAGGGCAGCCCGGCGTGCCTTCCTTGGCCCGTGTGCATCCCGGGACACCCCGTGAGTACCGTGATCATATTTTTGGGAGTCCGGAGGTGTCGTTTTACCTCGAATAGTGTTCCCGTGGGCTTGAGGGTCCGGGCGACCCTCTCGTGTCCCGGTTGTGGTATGTAGACCTCCGGTCGACCCGGTTGCGACCCGACAGTCGATCTTCGATCTTGTAAGTGTCTCGGACATCTCGTGGGTTCCGTGACTGTGATTTCGGGGATATCTGGAGGTACCATGTTACCTTGGTTAGCGTGTCCGTAGGCATGGTGGGTCCAGGCAACCCCATGTAAATCGTGCTTTCATGTTTTCCATGTGGGCCGTGTCCGTGGCCCGTGGACTGAGAGTCCCATTTACCAGCTTGGAGCTGGTGGCTTTCTTGGTTCCCTTCTTCGAGGGAATGACCTTGGCAGTTGTGAACTGCCCATGAGTCATTGTGCTGAGGTTTCTGACCCTAGGGTTAGGGCAGATTGACGGCATGGAGCCGTCTGGTACAACGATCTTGACCCCGAGTCTTACAACTCAAGGACCGTTGGGTTATTAGGTCTAGTGGGTTGTCCAGAGTATGGTGGCCTCGAGCCACCTGTTACTTCGTGTTACTTCGTGTTACTCGTGTTACTCGCAATGAGTGCATGCGTGATTTTCTGAGTCCACGTTTCGTGACCCATCCACTAGTCGTAGCTTCCACGGCACGCGTGTGTCGGCCGATCGAGAGCACTGGTGTCACATACCCAAGTTAGACGGTGAGTAGGCTGGTTACTGTAGGGCCCCCGCATACTGCCTAGTCTGGGCTGGTGGGGGAATTACCAGCTAGAGGACAGACCTAGGACGTATGGTCTGAGTATGCACAGGAGGCTGAGGGTTCGGACCCACGCTGACGAGCGTGACCTCAGCTAGTCCTTATTTTATTGTACTTCTGGTTACTTGGTGTGTCTGAGTCTCTTGCCCAGAGCGTTGTAGCTAGACACTCGTGGCACGGTGTAAGACGTCAGGGGATGCATCTGGTCATTCTTCTCGTGGGTGGTGCTCCCGTCACGTGACGTGAGTTGTCGTGTCCCAGGTTTTCGTTTCTCGTCTACGAGATGGGGTTTCACGTGTTGTTTTGGGAGCATTCCCAAAGTCGAGGTCTGGGGTTTCCGGTAAGCGCCACCGAGGGCTTTTCCTATACAGCGTAGAGTTCACGATAGCAAGGTCGTGATTGTGTTTTTGGACCATGTGGTTTCAGCTTAGGCCCTGCTGTGAGGGCAAGTTTCTGCGACTGGGATGTTGTGGCATTTTCCTAGTAGTGTGGCTAGGGTGGTTCGTGTCTGGTGGTCCTAGACTATGAGATCGGGATGTCAGGTGTGTGACTTGGTTGTCCCCTGACGGGAGACTAAGTCGTGTTTTTTGGTACAGTAGGAGTAGCTGTAGAGCCAAGATTTTGCCAGTCACCGTAGTTTCTTTCCTACTTTCATAGCTAGTATAGCTTTCCTTTTCGCCGTTATTTTCTCGGTTGGCGTTCCGCAGAATCCCTACTGAGCCAGTGAGAGGAGGCTCACCCCTAATTGGTAGGTGCGGTAGTTCTTCCTCGGGGTTCGAGGGAGCGCCCCCATCTTCTCCCAGAACGGGTAGCATGCGCTGAGGTTGAAGCTTCAGCATGATTGGCTTCTAGCGGCGTGGCCAACGCCTCTGCATCATCATTTTCCCCCGGCAAGGTGAACAGTACCAAGAGGGTATTGCACTGTACTGTCATAACTTTCTTTTCTTTTCTGTTCTTTGGTTGCCTCTTCTTATTCTGACACTTCGGCTTCTCTGGCTCCTACCCCCAGAAGGGTTCAGTCTCATCTTTTTCTTGTTTTTCCTCTGGCTTCCCTTCGATGGTGAATTCTGCCAGCTGATCCCAGAGTATGCAATCTTTTACCAGTAGGGGCTTCGACTCGGCTTGTTCATACTCATCGAGCTTGTTGATGTACTGCTAGAGACGTTTTACCTCAGGGCTTATTTCTTTATGTGTAGGAAGTGGAGCCTACCTCTTCCGATTGTGGGCGGAGATCCAGATGACCGACTGCGTCTCAGTTGTGTGCCAAACTAGCTTTACTAGGGGTGGGCCTGGCTTCGGAGTAGTGTTCTGAACAGATGCACCAGGTGTTCTGGCGGTGGGCGCCCTCTTTTTGGTCTTCACCGGCTTTGATTGCCACCCCTCCTGATCCCTTAGTGGGGTAAGGAAGCATGCCTCATAAGTGTGCTTAGTGCATTCTTTAACAGCCTCTTGGGGTAACTGCTGGTATACAAAAATCATATTTGCGGCCATCCTCAATGCTGGAGGTTCATGAGGGCGTACTTGGTAATCTCCCAGTTGTAGCTGACCCCTTTTAAACATACTCTCCATAACATCTTTGAAGACATAGCAGTCTTCTATAGCATGTCCCAGTGCCCGATGATATGGACAGAATAGCGGGTCATCTTTCTTTGTTGCATTAGCGGGCCTCTTCGGCTCGGGTAGTATTACTTTGTTGAACTTGTAAGCCCAATTAAATAGTGCGCCCATCTTATCCTTGGGGAAAGAGTATGCCTTTCTCATCTTGTCGCTCAAAGAGACCTTTCCTTTCTTTTCTGTTGTGCCTGCTGGCAGAGGAGCATCAGCTACTTTATTTTTCCCTTTCTGCTGCTAGAAGGTCATGAAATCGATAGAGTTGGCTTCTGAATGTGATGGCCGTCGATCAATAGCCTTCCCCTTCTGCATAGCAGGGATATTAGTGGCTGGATGCTTAGATAGGAACATCTTGACCTCTACAACTATGTTATTCAACCGGTCAAATGTTCTGATATCTGCCTCGATCATCTTTTCCAGTACCTCCCTTCTGAGATTCTGTTTGCATATTTGTACCGCATCTTCTTGATGAGGAGGTCGCATGCATGTCATGGTCAAATTCCTCCACCTCTTTATGTAGTCCAGGGTAGTCTCATCTTGTTTCTGCCTTGATGCACATAGCTTGGCTACTATGATTTCCCTTTTCGTAACATGAAACCTGTCTTGGAACTTTCGTTGCATATCAGGCCAGTAAGCTACTGACCCAATTGGCAAACTGGAGTACCATTCAAAGGCTAATCCTATAAGGGATGAGCCAAAAAAAATTAGCAGATATGCTTCATCAGCTGCTAGGTCACCCATAACTGTAGTGTAATAGGCTATATGCTCTTTGGGAGAGCCTTGGCCATTGAACTTTTCAAACTTTGGCGGCTTGCTGACGCCTGGTGGTAACCTCTTGGTAGCATAATGTGCAAGGTGCGGTACCTTGTAGATATCATAGGTACCGGAATCATCCCTAACTCTTTCAGACAGCTTCATCTCAATGATCTTTTCTATCCTCAGCTTATTTGCCACAGTTGGATCCACCGATTCTGGAAAGAAATGCGCCTCCTGATGGCTGAAAGGGGTCGTCATGACCATTGTATGTAGAGTAGGCTGAGGCGCTGGCACAACAGTCTGCGTTTGAGATGCGAAGGGTTAAGCTGCCACCCACTGTGGGAGAGGTTGACTCGGCTCCTATCCTGTGTTATTCTGTTGAGAAATAGTCGGGACGTCCACCTCTGCTGAGCTGGAAGTATCCCTTGCTAACTCTGCCTGCTTAGAAATCGATGTCTGTTCATTTCTCTCATTCAATTGTCTCTTGAGAGAATCAATTTCCTGCTGGTATTTTCTGAACATGATCTGGATCATGGGATCCAAGGTTGTTGGAACATGCATTTCTCTCGGAGTCCCTTTAGCGGGGTCTATGAGGGAATTCTCTTCTTCTTGAGTAGTCACCACATTTACTGTCATTGTGGTGATCCTTCAGGCTTCATTATCGGCTGAGAGGTTGGCTTAATTAGCAGTCATTATCTGTTCTTTCACTGCTTGGCTTCTTCTTGTAACCGCACCTGGCCTATGTGCCAATTTGGTCAGTTCTTCCGGCTGACTCGACAACATAGCATATTTTCCGGTGACGCCAGCCATATTGCAAGTAAAAATTTGCACTCTCCCTCTTTGCCTGTGAATTTTTCTCTTGGCCTGACCAGGATACGTCAGACGGTCAAATACTGAAACTCTTTCTTATTTTTACTAGAAAAATATTTGGGTACAACAAATGCCCCCCACGGGGCTTGCGTCAGAGGCGGAGACGAGGGCGGATGGCCCGTGAGCTCCTTGCAAGTTTTGATTTCTCCTAGCCTCATCGACGTTGTGGGAGTTATTTGTTCTGGGAGTTGACATCCTTGTTGCGATCTTCCATTCGACGGTGGTACGTTTGCAGAAGACCGTTGAGCCTGGGAGGTTATAGAGCTGGGTTCTGGAAATATTTGAGTGGCTGCTAGGCAATTTGCCAAAGCCGCTGAGGGCATGGAGCTGGTGGAGATGGCATGTATTGGATACACGCGTGGTGCTTGAAGTTGTAGCCCGCTATTCGCGACTTGAGAATTTTATTCCTATTTGTCTCGCGAGTTGGGCTTATGGCAGAGGTGTGCAAGGGCCGCGTCATGGGAGTAATCTAGTCTGGACACCAAACTCTCCCGTGTAGGTGGCCATTTCATTGGTTGACAGTGTGACTGGGCTGGACGGCAATGTCGAAGGTGAAGAGAGGCCAGGGGAGTCTGGTGTAACAATGCTCCTAGCTTTATTACCTGTGTTTGAGGCCCTGCCTTGTGTGGCGGGCTTTGTGGATGTTCTGAGGAGAGGCGGCTTGGTAGAAGGAACTCTCCCCCACTAGCAATCTGAGACAAGGGAGGCCAGGACTATCGAGCGCATCTCGCCTCGTATGGTGGCTGGCGAGTAGTGGGAGACCCTTTGTGGCTCCCTTTTATCATCTGAGGTTGCACTGGCAAGGGCCATGTCTTGCCCTCGGAGGTGGACTCAATGAGATATGTTGGTCTGGCGTTGCAGGGGATCAGCCTCGGCAAGACTTGTTGACCTAGTGTTACTGGCGGCCAGTCTGGGTAAGGCATGTTGACCCGGTGTTGCTGTGGGCCTGTCTCGGGGAAGCATGTCGGCCTGAGGTTGCTAGAGACCTGCCTCGGTGAGGCGTCTTGGTCTGAAATTACTGGAGACCTGCCTCGAGGAGGCGTCTTAGTTTGAAGTTGCTGGAGACCTGCCTCGACGAGTCCTCTTGGTCTGAAGTTGCTGGAGACCTACCTCGGTGAGGCATCTTGGTTTGAAGTTACTGGAGACCTATCTCGGCGAGGTGTCTTGGTCTGAGGTTACTGGAGACCTATCTCGGTAAGGCATCTTGGTCTGAAGTTGCTGGATTTACCCTCAGAGAGGCGTATTGGCTTGGAATTGTATTCGGTCGATCCTTGCGATGTATGGCCAAATGTTGACGCTTTCGGCTAACCGTTATGGTGAAATAGCCAAACTCGAGGTTGTATGACCTTTAAAGAGTACAACGACCACAAATGATATTAGACATATAACCATCGTAGTATGGTGGATGGTACCTGTTAGTGTGCTGGTTGACCGTCGAGGTGTATCGACTGGGAATCCCGCTCGAAAGATCGCTGAGGTGTGTTGACTGGGAGCCACAATTGGCTAATCACTGAGGTACTACTGAAGGTATTTTTGCTGGCCGACCATTGAGGTGTAATGATCGTAGAGTGTGATAGACCGACCCTTGGGGGTGCGTTGGCTTAGGGTTGTTGTAGACAGGCCTTCGAGGCATATCCGTCTGTAAGGCATCTTGATTGGTTCATGTGGTTGTTGTTGTTGACCTACCTATGAGGCGTAGTGGCCTATTGCTAGCAACTGGAAGTGGGAGGCTGGAAACTAGATACTTAGACTGGGGATCTGTCTGGCTTGGGTGTGTTGGTCTATTATTGGAAGTTTGAAGTTGGAGACTGGAAGCTGGGAGTTGAGAATTGAATACTGGGACCAGAAACTGGGGCTCAAATACTGGAGACTGGGTATTGGGGCTGGAAACTGGGAATTGGAGGCTAGAAGCTGGATGTTGGTACCGAAGACTGTGATTTGGATAAGACATACTGGGACCGGAGACTGGGCATTCGGGATGGGAATTGGAAATTGGAGGGTGGGAACTGGGTACTAGGATTGAAAACTGGGATTTGAATACTAGAAGCTGGGACCGGAGGCTTACCTGCATGAGGCGTACTGGCCAGTTGCTGGAAACTAGAACTGGGGATTGGGAACTGGGTATTTGGACTAGATACCAGGACTTGATATTGGGATCTGGGTACTGGGTGCTAGAACTGAAGGCTGGGACTGAGAACTAGATATCGGCACTAGAGACTGGAAACTGGGACTAGAGACTAGAAACTGAGAGCTGGAAACTGGAAACTGGACATTGGGTGCTGGGACTGGAAGCAAGGATTTGTATACTGGAAGGTAGGACTGGCGACGTGCCCATATGAGGCGTGCTAGCTTGCTGTTAGAAACTAGAATTGGAGATGGAGGACTAGATACCAGATGCTGTGTAATACCCCGTATTTTTTTTAATTGATTAATTATTAATTATTTGATATGAATTAAAATTTTTATGAAATTAATTGAGTTTATTATGAATTAAATTGAATTAGTAAATGAAAAGAAATTCAATTAAAACCCAGCCTACTAGATGGCCTGGGGAATTAAATTGTCTTTGTGCCTAGCGGCCCTCTGTTTGATATATAGGACACTGGGAGATGTCAGTGTTCACCAGTTCCCAAGACAAGCTTGGTATGTCTGCCCACTACACTTCTTCAACGCGTGGGTTTGCTCGCTGTTCCCAGAGTATGCTCCAAGCACCCTCCAGGGCTCGGGGTTAGTGCCGCAGATGCTGGAATTTGTAGGCGCGGAGCCAGGAGCGACGTCCCTGCAGCTGTACAACATCCGGGGTCGGTTGACAATGGTTCCCCAGGACGCGATGGGCACTATTCACTTCTAGACATTGGTTGCCCATTCGAGTCCCCTGGTAAATAATAAAAGGGAGTGCAAGGACAACCAGGTGGAAAAGTATGTTCATCCGATCAGCCAACAGAACATTGTCTGCCCGTTGTTGGAACCAGAGCTCCATGACTGGGCGTTGTCAATCCACCCGAGCGTGCTGGTCTTCAGGAAGGGGGATACCGCATGGCTGGGGCCGTATTACCCCTTTCACTTTGGATGGAATTTCAGATATGACCAGCATATCCCCATTCATAGTGCACAGTACGGCTTACCCGTACGAAGCCATCGAGGAGGCCCCACTGCTGAGAATGCCAAGACCTGGTGGGACTTCTTCCATCGGGCGGACACCACAACTTTCAGGGTGCCAGCTTCGGGCCGCATTCCTTGAGTGGGCACCGAGTACATAAAGAGGTGGAACGCTCGGACGGCCTTCTATCGGTCATGTAGGACCGACTGCTAGGATGGAGCGGAAAGAAAATTCCTGAGCAAGCAGTCGGTACCGGTCCTTGACATTGACCCGGATCATTTCCTTTGGTTCAAGAATAAGAAGGATAAGGAGGTGGCAGCATATCTAGCCGCGCGCTGGGAGGCCCGAGAGATGAAGCCAGCACCGCAGGTCAAGCTCCCTCCAGTGGTGAAGGACAAATACGAGAAGACCTTGAGGGACCTCTACCGCATAGGGGGTGATCGTCTGGAGCTCATCAACTACCCGCTCCCCATGGAGGAAGAAGGCACCCTTGCAAAGAGCTGGCGTCCGGAGAGTGACCGGACCTACCCGTATCGCACCTTTATAAGGAGGGAGGAGTGGAAGCCCGAGAACTACAAGGACTCCACCTGACTGTATGTCCTCCTCCGGGTGCATGGGTTGACGATCGAGGATCGATCGGTGGTCATCCTAGGCAAGCATCTACAAATCACCTATTATTATGTTGACGGGTGGCGGATGGACCACTTTAGCCTTTTCTGCCATCTCGCCACTAAAAAGCATGCAGATTTAGCCATTCTTGCCGATCGCTGCCAGACGATCGGAGATGTATGCTGACTGGTGCAGGAGGTAGCCCGCCGAGACAAAGATCCATTGCTCAGCTATTGGCTGATAACCCTTCAGCTTTACACTGGCCCCCATGGTACTTGATAATCTCTTCCTTGCCTGCATTCTTTATTACTGTCCTTCTTGGGATATCAGATGCTAATCAGCTCTTTTTCTATTCTTATCTTCTTCCTCTCTTTTTTTTACAGACCACCCGGAAAGCACTCAGACAACGATGTCTCGCAATCTTCTCCGACAAGTGGAGAAACTAGGTTACTTCGAGGCGGCGACTCCGGCCCCAACTACAACTCCCCTGCCCCCGCCTACAAAGAGGTCCAGGGCGAGATCGGCTACGAGGAAGGCCTTAGATGAGGCCAAGGCTACCGGGTGATGGGAGGCCAAACGATGGAAGATGGAGTCTACCCAAGCCACGAAGACCATTCCCTGGACACCTCTGGTCTTGTCGTTCGAGGAATTTACAGTTGCCCCGGTTGAGCCGAGCCAGCCCGCAGGTGAGGTTCCTCCATTATGGATGTTTTCCAGAATTTGCCTCTACTATAGTGTAAAGACTTCATATCTGGGCATCTGTTTCCTTCTTGCTCTCTTTTAGCGGCCGTGGAGGAGCCAGCCTATGTGCCGATCCCAGAAGCAGACAAGCCTGCGGTTGGAGTTGGGGTAGCTTCCACCCCAACTCCCCTACCGATGGTCATCGAGGAACCTCGAGCGGAGTCGCCCGTGGCTAAAGCACTGGCGACTGCCAAAATGACTGGGCAACAGGAGGTGGAGTGAAGGAGCATGAAGGCCATTCTGATCACTTCAGCTCTACCTCTGCCTTCCATCCCCTCTTTCGCGGAATTTGCTATGGCCCAAGCTGAAACGGGTCGCTCCATAGGTGAGGTTCCCGGGGCACCGGTATTCTTCAGGGTTTATCCACCTCCCGGGGTGGGGCCTCTATGCATACATAACACATGCATTTCTTTCTTTCAGCCGGTGAGGAGGAGATCACAATTCCCGAGGCCGTAGCTCTTGCTGAGGAGGCCAACCACGAGCTGCATCCAGCCGTAGACGTCAGAGAGGGTAACCATCTCTGCCACCCTAAATACCTTCCTTGATCTTTCGGGGACTCTCTGGCTCCAACAGAAGGGCTTCAAGAGACGTTGGCGAAGCTTTGGTTTCGAAGATACTCTAACTCTCACGGGGCACATCAAACCACGGGAGTTACGCACCCCCGAATTAACACCTTGTCGTGATCGCATCTAGCGTCTACGGCATCAAAGAGCATCTATGGGGAGTTCGAGAGTCTCGAGTCCCTAAACAAGCAAATGATTACGGATCATGGCATCCGTGTCAACTCGCGCCCATACGGGCGAATTAACTCTCAACACAGTAAAATTTAATGTCTTTGGAGGCCTTCTAGCATAGAGGACCAAATGAACTTGGAGTGCCCCTAAGCTAGTGGGGGCTTAACTCCAGATGTAAAGAGATGGCATTCTGGTGGCTTGATCCAGCGGCACCTCAACGCCCTTGATCCGGTGCCCCCCGTATGCTGCTCGATCCGATGCCCCCCATATGCTGCTCGATCCGGCGGCACCTCAACGCCCTTGATCTGGCGCCCCCCGTATGCTGCTTGATACGGCGCCCACCTTCGATACGTCGGCCTCCCTTGGCCGTTCGATCCGATGCCCAGACACCCAATCGATACGGCAGGTGCTCCCCAGCCCCCATCCGGCGGCCCCGGCAGTAACGTGAACGATGAAGCTTCTTCAATGAAAATGGCAAAGTTAGCTTTCTGTAAATCCCCTGGGTGTTGCCTGGGACTAAAGGTCCTTGCCCACGAGCCCCGGCGTGCAGTGGCGTCGTCTCCGAATTTTACCCCTTTCGTGTTGGCCTCAAATCGCCACGCCCGTCAACCTCCTGCAACGAAAGTGACATGGGAAGAAGACAAGAGGGGTATGCCTCCTTACCCTCTCCAACGTACGAATCGACGGCCTCTGCGGCCTCTGCTATTGGTCACCCAATGGCTTTCCAACGTGGCATCGGCCTGACGGCCTCCATCCACCGACAAGTACGATCCGGTGGCCCTGCTACTCTGACGGTGCGAGATGAAGCGGATCGACTTGCACGTTTTGGGGTAGCCTTCCGGAGCGTACAATCCGGTCACCAACCCCCTGTAGTCACTAAATCTGGCATACCCTTGGCGAAAGCAATGAAGCATGGAAGATTTGGGTAGATTCGTTTGACCCTTCCCTCTTCAACACCGATGGTCATCTCCCGTATAAATAGAACACCTGGAGGTATGTTTCAGGGGTTCAGAAGTTGGTGGCCAGAAGAATCCCCAGAGAGCTTGGTGACTTGGTCTTCCCCCCTTCTGTTGGCTCTGGCTCTGACAAGGTCAAGAGAGGAAGAAGAAGAAGGTAAAAGGAGTAGGGAGAGTGCAAAGGGAGAAGTCAAAAAGGGGGGGGGAGAGAGAGAGCCTAAGTTAGTGGTCCTCCATCATGTTTTCCCTGTATCCCGTCGTTTTCTTCGGCCTCTTCTTGCCGCTGTGTCTCTGTTTTGGGCCCTGGATCCCTCAACATTGTACGAGCCGCCGTGCTCACCTAGTTGTGAAGGAGCAAAAAGACTGTGGGTATCTGCGACCTATGCTGAAGTCACCCTATGTTATTACCTCTTTCGTTTCTCTCTCTCCTTCTATTTTGCCTCTCAAGGTTTTCTGTTAAGCCCTAGCCACTCTCATTCGGTGGTCTTCAACTCCCTCAGCCTCGGCCTTCCTTCCATCCCCCAGGTGGCGCCCTGTGTTCTTCACACGGCGGCCGTGCCACTTTAGTAGCCTGGCAACTCGAACTGCCGTCCTCCATCGCCTTCATTGTTCAGTGGATTTTTTGTCACAACATCCCGTGTTCAGCCTTCCCTCATAGTATTCATCTCCCTTTCTATGCCCCGAAGTAGTAGTATCAGCGTCTAGTCAACCCGATGGGATCCTTTCTTCTGTTCACCGTCACCTACGCTTCAGTGGCATGGCTACCTTCTTGCTTCGGCAGTGTTCCATTGACGCTCGACCGGCGGCTCCATTACCCATGCTTCGATGGTATGGTTGCCTTTCCGATCCAGCGGTGTCGACTCCCCTACCCGATCTGGTGGTGATTCATTAGCGCTCGATCCGGCGGCGCCCAACTAACCTTAGACCCGGCGACAGTTTACTTTTCCCTGACTCAGCGGCATTTCACTCCCCTTTGAGCCAGAGATGACTCGCTACGCTTCGATCCGGTGCCGTCCCAATCCGGCGGCACCACCTGCCCCCTTGAGCCGGCGTCAATTGCCTACACTTAGATCTTCCTCCTTGTCTGATGCTTTACCGTGTACATGTGTATTCCACGCCATGTTTCGAGGGTTTTCACCAAGATGTTACCACCCCGGTGGACATCCTTTACCTTTAGGCTGTGTCACTCCTTATGGACGTGTGCCCACTCTACCCCTTCCGTGTGCGGGTACGGGGGAGATGCTACTGGATTTTCGCCAGGGATATGCACATAAAAAAAATTAATAGTAACAGTAACAATGATAAGTAGATTAATAAATAATAGTTAAACACTTTATGCGGGTCCTGGGAACTTTAGGGAACACGCATTGTGTTTGATTGTTGTGTTGTTTGCATTATTCTAAGGTACTTTGAAGTTGCATGTGGAGTTGCCTCCGTCCGTTCCGCTCATCTCCTAGAATCGAGTCCGATTTCAAAGTTCATTCCAATCCTCTTTTTAAGTTTTCCATGGCTTCCTTCAATCCTCCCTATTCTCAAGAGGAGTCTCTTCCTCAAGGGCTCTAGGAGGATCCCTCTAGGGTCATCACTTTCCCCTCGGGAGAAGGGTCTACTCCTTCTCCGCCCTCCATCCCTATGGAGGGCGCCCAGTCCACTCCATCCTTTTCCC
The DNA here is from genome assembly GCA_024336825.1 of Amorphophallus titanum. NCBI lineage: Eukaryota > Viridiplantae > Streptophyta > Magnoliopsida > Alismatales > Araceae > Amorphophallus > Amorphophallus titanum. Next base: position 72,327,137 of record JANBPO010009603.1, read on the forward strand.
CTCCTTCCTCCAATTCCATCCTTCAAATGATGGCCCAGTTGGACCCGGCCCAATTACAGACTGTTTATCAGGCCATGTAGGGGCCCAACACTCCGCCTTCCATGATTCCACAGGGCCCATCCAGCACACCCCTATTAATCTCAGTCTGGTCCAGCCCAGGACCATCACCTTATCTAATCTAGAAATGGGCCAGTCCTCCGCATCGGCCCAGTTGTCTTATGATAAGGGAAAGACCACTCTCCCTTCTTCTCTCCAGGTGGATCACCACACTTCTACCCCATCATTGCCACAAAACTCTATGGGTCCATCAAATTTCTGGCGCCCTCAGCCAGGGGCAGCCCAGATCCACCCCAATTTGGGTCATTCAGTGGCCCAGTATCCTTCTTATGGGCTTCCACCCACCCAGGCTGCTTATCCTTCGGTGTCGTCCTACGGGCCGCCTCCTTCAGCTGCTCTGCCCTCCACTCCACAAGTCCAAACTCCTTCTTTTGTCACCCCTGTCCCATCTAGGGAGCAAGAACTCCTTGATAAGTGGGCCGCCATGCAACAACAACTTGACTTTCTTCAGAAGTGGGTTGGCCCACAGTCCTTGGCCGACGTCCCCGTCCCTAGCTTTCAGAACATCTATCTTCCTCCTCAGTCCGAGCTGCCCAACTACAGGAAATATGATGGAAACGGTAATCCCTTCATTCATGTATGGGACTTTTTATATGAATCGGTGCAATTTCAGTATGATGACCGTCTCATGGCATATCTATTCCGCCAATCATTGGATGGGGTGGCATTGGAATGGTTCTATTCTTTGCCATTGGAGGACGCCGAGAGGTTTAAGGTGGTCAAGGATAAATTTATCTAGTGGTTCCAAGACAGGGTCGGCCCAGAATATTCATTTACAGATTTGGTGGCCGAAAAGATGAAACTAGATGAGGAGTTTGCAACCTATGCAGACAGGTGGAGGCAGATGGCCGCCAGGGTGCCCGGCCATATTCTGGAGGAAGAGAAGGTCAAATTATTGATTCCTAATGCTACCCCGACCTTCCGCAACATATTGGCCATGAATGGCATATCCAACATGCATCAGTTGCATAGCCGGGCGTGGTTCATTCAAACACAGTTTAAGGACTCCCCCATCCATTCTTTATTTAAGGTCCAGAAGCCCAAGTATAACAGAAAACCACAAGGGCCGGTCACTGAGGGAGTCTAAACGAACAAATAGGTTCAAGCCGTTACCTTCCCTCCTGCCAACAACAACCAGATCCGCTTTCCCCAAAATCCCCGCAACAACCAATCCACTCTACAAGCCCATCCTCCACTCACCTTTGCCAATCCACAAAACCCTCCGCCCACTTATTCCACTCCTCCAAACCCTCCACTCACCTTCCCCGTCCCACAAAACACCTACTCCGCTCCACAACAGCCTCCACCACCACCACCACAATACCACAATGTCCCTCCCCCTTACGACTATAACAATAGCAACTAGCGCCCGGTTCCCAAGAGAGCCCCATATCCTCCTTTGCCGGAGACTCTGGCCGACATATTTTCAGCTCTCATGTCAATAAATGCCATCCAGCTTCCTCCAGAAAAGCCCAGTTGCAATACAGCGGTTGATCAGACAAAATATTACGTATTCCACAGGCAGCCAGGCCAAACTATTGAAGGATGTTTTCAATTTCGAGATCTGGTCTATGATTTACATGAAGGACATAGGATCGACTGGGCCAAAATGCATAAGGCCATCCTGGAATTAAAAGAAAAGAGAAGGCAGCTGCCGAGGTAGCAAGTGTAGCAGCAAGCATCGTAGCCACAGCAGCCGCCGTAGCAGAAACCATAGTAGGTTCAAGACTTGGGGATTCATCAAAACCCAATGTCGAGCCATCCACCCGCTCCACAACCTCAGCCGTCGGCACTGGCTCAAGTAAACGTAGTCCAACCTCTGGCCCCCAACGCTTGATGGTGCTTTGATGATGACGACACGACCCATCAAGTCTCCGCCTACCATCACAACTATCCTTCCACTTCTCCCATCCTCACACCCATATGCCAAACCCCTCCTCCATCCGCCACACAGTTCATCCAACCATTCACCATCCCTTCCACGTCAACACCCACGCCTCCACCTCGCTCACCGCTATCACCATCACCCTTCCATCTAACCCTCCTCCCACGCCAAACCCCATCATCACCACCACAGATCTGAGATCGATCTTTGAAAAAAAATGAGCTCCAGATATCTGGTCAAATAGCTCATCAATCCTTGGTAATGGATACTTATTCTTCACGGTGAGCTGGTTCAACTGACGATAATGTATACACAGCCTTAATGAGCCATCCTTCTTCCTTACAAAAAGTACAGGAGCACCTCAAGGGGAAGTACTCGGACGAATAAACCATTTCTCCATCAAGTCTAGCAACTGCTCTTTCAATTCTCTTAACTCGACAGGGGACATACGATAAGGGGCCTTAGACACAGGTGAGGTGCCAGGAATCAGATCAATGGAGAAAACCACCTCCCTCTCAGGGGGAAGACTTGGCAATTCTTCAGGAAACACCTCCAAAAAATCTCAGACAACTGAGATATCCTTCAACTCCACTTCCTTCTTATCAGTCAAAGAGATCAAGGCCAAGAATGCCTGACATCCCTTCCTTAACAACTTATCTGCCCGCAGTGCCGAAATGAGTGGCACAAACTTAGATTGTCTCGAGCCAGAAAAAGAAAGCTCAGGGCGTCTAGGGAAAGACACTATCCCTGATCTACAGTGGATACTAGCACCATGTTTAGCTAACCAATCAGCTCCTAGAATCACATCATAATCTTTCATCTTCATGCATACCAAATCAGCAGGTAAATTACAATTATCAATCAGAACTTCACTGGAAGGGTAATAATATTTAATCTCAGACCCCGAACCAATAAGGGTTGAAATCGCAAGAGGAGAATCCAATAATACTGGTTCCATAGATATAGTCTTAGAAAACTTTAGAGATATAAAAGAATGAGTGGTTCCAATGTCAAAAAGTACAAATGCTGGCTTAGAAAGAATAGTAAGGGTACCTTCGATAATACCTCCTTCCTCAGTAGCCTTGGTCTCAGTCTCTGCATCCTGAAGGGCTTGAAGCTTGCCCTGCCGCTTGTGATTCCCTTGTGGCTTGTCACATGCGGTCGGTTCATTGATAAGGGGACACTCAGGGATTCGGTGGTCCCTGCCACCACATCTTAAACATGCACCTAACTTGCGCCAGCACTCTTCCATCTTGTGACTCGGACGATCACAATACTTGCAAACTGTCTTAGACGACATAGTCGGTCCAGCCTTCTTCTCGCCTTCCTTTGGTTTCTTGTTCTTTGAAAAACTCAGCCCGCCATTGGACCTCTTCTGGCCATTACTGGGTTTAAAGTTCCCGAAACTAGTAGTCTGTTCTTTCTTCTTATCCTGACCTCTTATCCGGTCAGTCATCTCCATGGTGTCCTCCAGGACTTATGCTTTCCTCACAATCTTGGCATAAACATGAATCTCTAAGGGTGCCAATTGATTGATATACTGAAGCTTTAAGCCATTTAAAAACTGTTTAGCCTTCATCTTCTTAGTGGACACCAAGTGTGGTGCATACTTAGACAACCCAGCAAACTGCGCTTCATACTCTGCAACTGATAGGTTTCTCTGCTTCAAAGCAGCGAACTCAGCCGCTTTCTTCTCCTGTACTCGATCTGAGAAATATTTACTGTTGAAAAACTCCTTAAACTCATCCCATGTGGCACGCCTATTTCCAAACATGGCTTCCACGGCTTCCCACCAAGCATGTGCATCACGTTCCAACTGGAAAGTTGCTAAAAGGACGCGATCCTGGTCTCCACATTGCATAACCCGAAAATACGCTCTGTTTCCTTCATCCAGTTCTCGGCCTCATTTGGGTCTAAAGATCCACTAAAACATGGAGGATTTAAGCCTTGAAAGTTCCGATGTAGATTGCCTGCTCCATGCTGTGCATCGCCTTGGGCTACTTACTGTAAGGCCTGGGTTAGGCCCTGCACCGTGCGTTGCATGTCTCGCCACTATGTGCGTTCTGTCGCCATTGCGAGGGGTTCCTACAATATAAAAGAATTGATTTGAGAACGTTCTATTGAGGCTATTGTCCTATAGCTAGTTAATTAACTTAGCCCGAGTTTCTACCCAACTCATTGGGTCAGATTTCTGACTTTACTAATGTTTCAAGTTCTATGACACTACTAGTAACCTAGGGTCTTAAGAAAACCTAGGCTCTGATACCACAAAAACTGTTATGCCCCGATGCGAAAACTCGAAATGCAGCAGTTTATATCATTCATGTCAATCAGAGCACTAATTGCCACAAGAGATAATACCATAGGGCCGACAATTAAACAAAACCCACATTTTATTTATTGTGGACTTCTATTCTTCGTTGAACAAAAGAAAGAAAATTACATGACTGAACTAACAACTCCTCAACTAATCTAGGACATGACTTAAATATGAATCATAAAGGCTCGCTCCATGATCACTCATTCCCGTCCCCATCAGTATGCACGTCCTCATCCGAACTACCTGAGAAAGATTGGAAAGTAGGGGTAAGCAAAATCTTAGTAGGATTTTATATCTCTATCATCAGGCATAGTTAAAGTGATTAGCCATTTATCATGAATAATATTACAACAAAATGACATGTTTTCTTTTTCTTTTTTTAACCCCCCTCACCCTCTTTCTTTCTCTCCCTCATGTCTCTCACCCTCTCCCCCTCCGTTTCTCTCTTCCTCTCCCTCTCTTCTCTGCAGGTGGCCGACCGCGACAGGCAGGGGCGAGGCGGTGATGGCGCGAGGGAGAGGACGACGAGGATGGGTCGAGGATCGAGGGACGGTGGCGCGACGAAGCTCGACCGCGAGTTTGGGGCACCGACAGCGATTCAAATGATATTTTCTCGGTGGATCGGCATCCTCAGTGCGTGAAATCTTCGATGGAGGTAGGGGGACGGATCCTTAACCCCTGTGCTTCCTTTCTCGCAAGTTTTATAGACTGGGGTGAGCCGAGCGGGGTTATTTTCACATTTTGGGGAAAAATATATGTTTTGGGGTGTGAGCCAATTTTCATGATTCGATGTGATTTTCGGGGTTTAAATGGATCCTCTTGGTGCTAGAGAGGTTGGAGATTGGTTTTCCCTTATTTTCCCCTTCATACGGGTGTGAACGGGGCGTGGAATGGGATATTTCACCGGATTCGCCATTTTCGCTCTCAGGATGAAGTGGCGGTCCTTCCGGGGTGGCCAAATGGAGACTGCCATGGGTTCCATTAAGTCGGTTACGAGTTGCGGTCTCGCGATGGACTGCCACTGAGAGTAGTGGTCTCGAGGAGACTGCCAATCAATGAGTAGCGGTTAGGGCATGACCATTTTTATGCTTCTTGGTCGATCAGGTTCAGGTAGAGTAGCGGCCTTACGACTGACTGCCACTTGACGGCGACGGTCAGGCCGAGGACCGCCACTTTGCTTAGCGGTCTGAGAGATGACCGCTTTAGGTCTGAGTGTTTTTGGGGTGTTGCGGTCCCGACTAGACCGTTTGCTGAGGTTTCACAATCCTGAGAGGGCCGCCATTTGCTGTGACGGCCCAGGGAGGATCGCCACTAAGCTGGGCGGTCTAGGTGATGATCGCCTCTGTCCTGGAGGTTTCTGGCGTGTTGCAGTCTTGGCTGGACTGCTAACAGGGGTTTTGCAGCCTAATGTGGACCGCCACTTGGTGGTGACAGTCAGGTTGATGACCGCCACTCGGGTTCCGTGGTTTCTATGTTCCAGTCGTGTCGCTTTAGCTTCCGGTCGACCCGGTTGTGGCCCAGTGGTCGACCTTCGGCCTCGTGGATGTCCCGGACACCCGTGGGTCTTGTGTTCATGTTTTCGGGGGTGTCCGGAGGTGTCGAGTTACCTCGATTAGCATGCTCATGGGTCTTGGGGGTCCGAGTGACCCCGTGGGTGTTCCAGGCTTCTGTGTTTTCGCTAGATCGAGTCACCATGAGACAGTATAAGTGCGGAGGGTAGTCCCCACATGACGTGGGTTTCTCCGGAATGTGGTTTCCGAGTAGGCCATGTGGATGGCCTTGGATTGAGAGACCAGTCAACCAGCCTGGGGCTGGAGGTTTCCTGTGTGTCCCGTGGATAAGGGATCAACTCGACGGCTTGTGAGCTACCTTGGAAATCATGTCACCGTGATTTTAGACCTAGGGATTAGGCCAGATTGACGACGTTGTGCCGTCATGTGTAGCGGTCTTGACCCGAGTCTTGTGACTCATGGACCGTTGGGTTTAGTAGGTCTAGTGGGCTATCCAGAGTTGGGTGGCTCCGAGCCGCCTGTTATTTCACGTTACTCGAGATGAGTGCGTGCATGGTTTCCAGTATCTACGTTTAGTGAGCCCCCACTAGTCGTAGCTTTTCTGCGCATATGTGTGTGGACCCACTTGGGAGTGGTGGAGAGCGTGCCCTGAGTGAGACGATTTTAAGGCTGGTTACCGTAGGGCCCCTCGCCTTTGCAGCCTGAGTCCGGACTGAGGGGAAAACTAGCTAGAGGATCTGACCTAGAGCACATGATCTGTGTGTACACACGTGGTTGGGGGCATCGGACCCGCGCTGAGGAGCGGGACCCTAGTTAGTCCTTGTTCTGTGTCCCTGGTTACTGTACGGTGTCTCAGTCTCCTCTTGGGGCATCGTAGGGAGACACCTGAGGCTGCAGACTAAGTCGTCAGTGGACGCTTCCGACCTTGCTTCTAGTGGACAGGTATTCCCGTCACGTGACGTGAGTTTGTCGTGACTCGAGGTCCCGTTCCTCGTCTGCGAGATGAGATTTTACGTGTACTTTTTGGGTGTTTTCCCAGAGCCAAGGTCTGGGGTTTCTAGTGAGAGTCATTGAGGGTTTTTCCCCTAAATGACGTAGAGTTAACGACGGCAAGGTCGTGACCATGTTTTCAGACCATGTGGTCTCGGTGTGGGCCTTCGTGTGTGAGCACAGGCCTCCACGACAAAGGTGTCATGGCATTTTTCTAGTAGCGTGGCTAGGGCAGTTCGTAGTCTAGTGGTCCCCTAACTGTAGGATCGGGGTGTTGTTGTAGCCACTTCCGTTGTTGCTGTTGTTCTTGCTGTTGCTGCTTTCCGCCACTGCCATTGTTTTCAGTTGGTTGAGTAGTTGTTACACTACGCATTGAACTAATTCAATGCCTTTGTTCCTTATTTTTCTTTATTTTCAGGATAATCAAAAGTGAAATGAACCCTCTTCATTGGCCGACCAATTGAAGAGGAAGTAAGACCCACTCATCATCTCCGCATAGGTATCTATGCGATCCCCTTTTTTTATTTCTTTTATTTTGAGGAGTTTCCCTCCTCTGGCGATCACGTTTATTTGAGCACCACATGCTCCATTCCACCTCCTTTGAGCACCACGTGCTCCCTTTTCCCTTCCTTCGTTCACATCTTCGTGTTACACAGCACTTATTAGTTACATGATCCACAACGTCAAGTAACGGAGTTCACAGTGGTGAGCCGTGTGGGGTTATTTTCACGTTTTGGGGACAAGAGCATGTTTTGGGGTGTGAACCGAATCGAGCATTCCGATCACATTTCTGGGGTTTAAATGGGTCCTCTCGATGATAAAGAGATTGGGGACTAGTTTTTCATTGTTTTTCCCTTCACATGGGTGTGAACGGAACGTAGAATGGGGCTTTCCACCGTTTTCACCATTTTCGGCCTCAGGACGACCTCGCGGTAGTTCCAGGGACCGCTAGGGGGTTAACCGGTCAGGTGAAGAGCGCTAGGGTCCTCCTATGTCAGTTTGTGCCTTGGGGTCGTGCGGTAGACCGCCACCAGGCCTAGCGATCTCTAGGAGACCGCCAGGCAGAGCTTTGCGGTCCAGGTGTGACCGTTTGCGATTCGTGTGTTTTAGGGGCCTTGCGGTCCTGGCTGGACCGCTAGGTCGGGCCTTGCGGGGAGGAGACCACCAGGATCCCTAGCGGTCCAGAGAGGACCGCTAGGTGATTTTTTGTGCTCGCCGTGTCCGTTTTGCGTTGTGTTGGTCTCCAGTCGGTCCGGTTGAGACCTAATGACCGACCTATGACCCCGAGAGTATCCTGGATATCCCGTGGGGACCGTGACCATATTTTTAGGTGTCTGAAGGTACCGTGTTATCTCGATTAGTGTGCCGTGGGTCTTGGGGGTCCGGGTGACCCCATGTGTGTTCTGAACCTCCGTGTTTGCGTTAGATCGAGTCGCCGTGAGTCGGCATGAGTGCGGTGGGGCTTCCCCGCACGGCGTGGGTTTCTCCAGAAAGTGATTTTCGAGTGGGCCGTGTGTATGGCCTTGGACTGTGAGTCCAGTTGACTAGCCGGGGGCTGGAAGTTTTCCGTGTGTCCTCTGGATGAGAGATCCACTTGGCGACCTGTGAGCTACTTTGAGAATCGTGTCACCGTGATTTTAGACCTAGGGAGTAGGCTAGATGGACGGTGTTGTGCCGTCACGTGCAGCGTTCTCGACCTGAGTCTCGTAACTTAAGGACCGTTGGGTTTATTAGGTCTAGTGGGTGTCCAGAGTCTGGTGGCCGTGAGCCACCCGTTACTCCGTGTTACTCGCAATGGGTGCGTGTGTGATTTTCAGTGTTCACATTTAGTGAGCCCCCACTAGTCGTAGCTTTCCTGCACACGCGGGTGCGGACCCACTTAGGAGTGGTGGAGAGCGTAACCCGAGTGAGACGATTTTACGCTGGTTACCGTAGGGCCCCTTGTCTTTGCAGCCTGAGTCCGGCTGGGGGAAAAACTAGCTAGAGGACCCGACCTAGAGCAGATGGTCTGTGTGTGCATGCGTAGCTGGGGGCAGAGGACACGTGCTGACGAGTGCGACCCCAGCTAGTCCTTGTTCAGTGGTTACTAGTGCGGTGTCTTAGCCTCCGCCTGGGGCATCATAGGCAGGCACCTGAGGTGCAGACTAAGATGTTAGTGGACGCATCCGGCCTTGCTTCTGGTGGGTGGTACTCCTGTCACGTGACGTGAGTTGTTGTGTCGCGGGTTTCCATTTCCCGTCTGCGAGACGGAGTTTCGTGTGTAGTTCTAGGCTTTCTCCCAGAGTTGAGGTCTAGGGTTTCCGGTGAGTGTCACCGAGGACTTTCCCCTAGACGACGTAGAGTTCACAACGACGAGGTCGTGACTGTGTTTCCTGACTGCGTGGTTTCGGTGGGCCCTTGTCTGTGAGGACAGGCCTCTACGGCGGTGGCGTCGTGTCATTTTCCTGGTAGTGTGACTAGGGCGGTCATAGTCTGGTGGTTCGTGTCTGGTTGCTCCCCTGACTGTGGGATTGGGACGCTGAGTTCTGGTATAGTAGGAGTAGCTGTAGAGCCGAGATTTTACCAGCCACCGTGTTTACTGTTCCTGTTGTTACTATTGTTCTTGCTGTAGTTGCTACTTTCCATACCGCCGTTGTTTTCGGTTGGGGTTCCGTGGGACCCCTACTAAGCCAGTGATAGGAGGCTCATCCCTGATTTTCAGATGTTGCGATTCTTCCTCGTGGTTCGAGGGTATTGCGTGGAGATCCTTAACTACCAGCTCATCGGGCCGAGTGTTCACTTGACATGTGGTACGTTTTACTACTTTAGACTGTACTTTTGTTGGACTGGACTCTGTTGTCGCCACGTACCGAGGGTTTCGATCTAATAAACCTTGCATGGTAGATCAAAACGTCCAGCATGCCTGCATCACGTGCACCCTTTGCACCCTATTTCGGCCTCGACAGCTCTCTATCTCGGCAATTAATCAAAGGTTTTTTCCCCTCATGGGGGATGTAATTAACGCCATAGTCTTTATGGTATGGCAGACTGCTGGTCCCGACCGAATCTCACTCTCGCCTGACATGGGTCAGAATGAGCGTAAAATAGACTCGTCACTCATGTGACTGGCACGCCTGTGCGGTCAATCAGTCAGTTAATTACCGGTTAATTAATTGGTTGATCGACGCATAAATAAACCAAATAAATCCTAACAATAAATCTTAGAAACAAGAAAATGATAACATAAACCCCATCAGTAAATAGTCTGGCACGCCCGGTGGGACCGGTGTCACCTTTCATCTCTTTGCCGAGATATGCAGGCCTCGAGGCCCTCCCAAAGGTTGTTGATCGTTGGTCTGTTTGTCTTTACAGGCGAACGATGACGATGACTGGACTGACTGGCGTTGGCTTCGGCCCATCGATTGTTGCTGATCATGCCAACCACGGGTACCTGGCGGTGCCCCTGGAGTTCGGGACATTCCCTGCTGCCATCGGCTTCCCCAACTTCTTGGGGTTGGCCTTCGTGGATATGCTGGAAGTGGAGTCCTCGGAGCCCGTCGAGGACGCTGCAAAGAAGGTCGAGCCCCCGGAGGTTCGATACTGCTCTGACTCACCCAAGAGTCTAGTTCCGGTCACCAGCTGCCTGGTGCACCATGCTGTTTCTGGGGCCCGCCCCACTCCCATCAATACGAACCCCAGAGGTCGCCAGCGCAAGGAACTCCGGAGGAGCACTGCTGTGGTTACCAGATCTCTCTCTCTGTCTGGTAAATTGATGCTGGTTGGCGGTGTCTGCGTCTTCCTCAACAGACGCAATGCTCGAGTGGTCCCAGACCGGGCTGTCCCCGCCGTCCCCGTCCGCAACTCCTATCAGGCTCTCGCTGGGAGGAGGGCCGAAAGAGAAGAAGCCGGCCATCATGGCTAGGAAAAGTTGGCCCCTAGGCCAAAGAAGTTTAAGCAGGTGTGGGTCCCTAAAAGGGTCCAGCCTGCTCACCAAGCTGCACCAATCCACTGTCGCCCTACACGTGACGGGGCGGAAGGGAGGAAGGAAAGGGGCCTAGCCCCGAAGGAAGAGGAGGCGGTTGTGGACCCTCCATGCTGTGGAAGCTTTAGGGCTTGCACCCAACAAGCCGACGTCCTTGCTGTGGGATGAAGGTTCCAACAACCTGCCGGCCGGGCCTGGCTCACTTACATCCCTCCTGCGGGAGGTCGACAACTGTCCCCCGTACTACATCAAGAATGGAGTCAAGAAGAGATGACCAATATGGTTAAGAATTATTTCCGAGGGCTAGGCAACCCCTCACTTGGACAGCAGTGGCTGATGCAAGCAGCCACAGCCAATGAAGACTACTGCCAACCGATGGTAGTCGAAGAAGATGAAGGAGAAATAATGATGGTGTCATCGGTTGATGACAATGGCTACGACGATGGCTTTCAAATGGAAGCCGATGAAACCGCCCCTCGGCGGGAAGAAGAAAGAAGAATTTCTGTGTTCGAGAGGTTGACCTTTCTGGATCGAGCTGGAAGGAGCGTCTATTGACAGAGAAGAAGGATGTAGGTCTTCACCTACAGTATGGCCGGCGTGTTCGGCCGCTATGGAGGGCTCCCTGAAGACCCTCGCGAGTTGGCTCAATTGGCCGCAAGGCCAGGGCCGAGCACTCGGAGGACCGAAGCTGCAAAGGAACTGCTGGCGGGGGTTAAGGGCAAACAACCCCTGATCTACCGACAGCAAGATGATGAAGCAACTATTCTGACCGCCAATGTGGTGACTGCAGAAGAAGAAGATGACGTCCTCCTCGACATCTTGCCTAAGGGTACGTCTGGGGAAGCGACAGAGGCCATCCCCAGCACTGCAAGCATGGACCCATCAGTCCTAATGCTACTCCAGAGATACCGGCAGGAGATAGACTTGTTAAAGAAGTAGCTGATGGAGAAGATAGAGTAGTCATCAGCTTCCAGACCGCCTGAAGTCCAGGGCAAATCATCTCGAGGAGTTGTCCACCATGTCGACCCTCCGCCACTCTATACTATGCCTCAGCCATCAGAGTCGAGTCTAGCAATGACTCAGCAACGGCCACCACAGCCGCTGATGCCTCCAGTACTCCCCCAAGTGCACCAGATGCCTCCACTGCTGCGTCCTCCACAGGCAACCACTCTGGTCACCCCCTATTTGCAACCAGCACACTTCTATCAGGAACCGGTCGATCCCACGGTCGTGAACCGGATGATGGTGGAGAGGATGATCGAGCTGAAGCTCGCTGAGAGAAGCAAAGGTGACTACATCGCATTCGATGCATATCGGGTGCCATACCCACCACATCATGCTGTCAAGCGGATTCCCCCAGGAATCAACATGCCCCTTTATCTTCCTTTGACCAAAGGTATCTAGGGTCATTTGTCTTAGGTCTAGGATTTTGTATAAAATCTCTCTTGTAATATTTTTGGAGATAGAATGAATGAAAAAATTGTGAAATTCAAGAGCTTTGCCATGGGCACCCCCCCTCTCTCTAGTTCTTCATCTTCTTCCTCCCTTTTATCTAGGGTGTGAAGTCCTTTCTGGGGAGTGATTCCCACCCCTATCCCCTCTTCTAGATGCGACTTCCAGCCACCGTCGCCGTTGCCTCCGTTCGTGCTGCCATTGAGCCGCCACGATTCATTTTCTGGCCTGCTGTCCAGAACTCCAATGTGTTGGATAGTAAGTGAAAGATGAGCTTGGATCTCCACATCCGACCGTTGGATTGTGCTGCAATTTTTAGGGTTTGTGTCCCTCGTCTCCCCCAGTTCCTAACTCGATTTTTACGTAGATCAGCCTCCATTTGCCCCTCCGTCCACCATCATCTTTCCACCCCTCACAGTCTGCCTGTGTGCAGATCTGTGAGACAGTAGACTGAAGATCTATTTTTTCCACCCCCAAAACCGCCTCAGATTGCCACCAAATTTGGTGTGCAAGATTATTTCTTCCCCTTCTTTCACCCAAATTAATCCCATCACCCAGATCCATCATTTCCCCTTCAGTCAAACCCCTTCTACAGGTAGATCACAGTCTGCCCTACATCCCTACAAGATTGAGATCCCCTGTTGCATAGTTTTTCATTTCAAATCCGACCATTGGATAGTCTTGGATTTCATACATGTTGTATCTCTTCGAGTCCTCTTCGCAACGGTGCCAGCTTCGCTCTGATCCGATGTCGGATCTGGGCATAGGATCCGTTTTTGCCAGAGCACGCAGTTCTGTCCCGAGATAGGCCAACAAAAGGAGGTCCCCAATTAAATCCTCAGGAAATAAGCTAGTGCAGATCCAGCAACGGCCACTCCCAGTGGTCGACCAGGGACACTCCGCCATACTCCCAGTCAGCCACCACCTTCATAAGGCCCTCGGAGGTTGCCGTCTCTTTGGACACCTCTGCTTGCTGTCCTATCGGCCAGCATATTTTAGATTCCGAGCCGCAGCCCGCATCAGCCCCGAAACCCCCCCGACGTGCTACCCGTCAACCCAAGATCAGTGCTCCCAGATCCGTTGTGTAGCCTATTACCTCTCTGTGTGGAGTGGGCCATAAATTCACTACTGTAAATAATTTTTATTACTATACCGGGAGTTACGGGTCTTGGCCGGGACGTCTTCCCCACGCCTCGGGCGTGGAGGTACACACGCCACCCTACTCGTCTTGCTTGCTTGTTCCGTATTTGTTCTTAAGCCACTGCATGTGTGCGTTAGATTCCTAACTCGTTAATTTTAGTCACCGCTGTGAGAGTGAATGTGTGACCCGTCCCGTGACCCGATCCAAGTACGAGAGTGAGTTGACCACCGGAGACTCAGTGTCGATTTCTCAACTGCGCAGATCTATGCGTTTTCCTCGCTGGGGACGATTGTGAGTGGGTACTTCTTGTTTGGGGCACGTTCGCCTCTTCAGGAATCCCATTAGGTGTCGAGTCGTTCATGTCGTTGTTGGTCGCATCGTCATTTTAGTCACGTCATCTCATAGAGTCCAAGGTTCGCATCAAGATTGTGTCGAGTCTCATGTCGTCCCACATCAAATTGGTATCAGAGTAAGGCTGACTCGAGAGTAGTCACTAAAGCACAGTCTAAGTTTTATCCAGGGTGTTTCACCTCATGTCTCTATCCGGTATATGAAAAGGCACTACTGGAACGATAGGCTACGCCTATTTGGAAGGTGGCCTCTTGCGTGAGTTGGGTCCTCAGACCAATATCTCCGCTAGATACTGGTTTGGGTTTAGATTCTTCCTCTCCCATTTGTCAGTGCATTCCAACGTCTGGGTCATTGCATGCCCACTTGTCTACCAGTTTGCATTCAACTTCAACACATGTCCATCATGTAGTCTCCCCTTCCCCTATTTCCCACGGATTCCTAGTTGCCCAAGCGATATGACCGTTGGCACACCCATGGGCATGGAAACCATCCCATCTCCTTCCTTAGGCCTAAAGCCTCAGACTTTTATGGCTCCAAAGTTTCGAGTGACTACTTACATTGGGAAGCCGCCATGGACAAATATTTTGATTATTACCCCATATCCGAGGCTATGCAATTCGCTTTTGTCAAGGAGAGGCTTTTACACGAAGCCAAGGGTAAGTGGAGATGCGTTGAGAGCTTGAGAGACATTAGGCGGCAAAGGCCCATCGAGACTTGGTATGACATGAAAAATAAGCTTAGAAGGACCTACCTACCCCGCCCAGTCACCCCCAACCAAGAAGATCGTAGTCAGAGACAAAGGGTCCCGCACGTAGATGAGCCTAGGTCCAAAACTAGGCCCGGTGACTGTGGACGAATCCACCCTGATGCACCTATTTCAAACCCCACTACCTTTTCCGAACTCTTGAAAATATTTGGCACATTTTACGAGATTTTAGAATTTGGTTAAAATATTTTAATTTCTTTTTATTTAACCCTTAAACCACCCCCCTCTCACTCTCGCGCTCTCACACTCTCTCTCCCTCGTTCTCTCTCCCAAAGACGCCCGACTGTAGACGGAGCGGTCCGCGGGTGAGGTGACAATGCGTGGGACTTGTTGAGACGCGTGGTAGAGCGAGGAACGACGTGGATTTGGCGCGATCCTGAATGGTGGATTCGAAGTCGGCAGTTGGTTTGCGTCAGTATTTTGGCTTGGATTAGTCACCTATGGCACTCAGTTTCGTCGATGGAGGTAGGGAGATGGACCCCCTCCGCGTTCTGCACGTTTTCCCTGTTTCTGTGCGTAGTTTCGTGGCCGATCGGGGGAGATCGAGCCAGTTTAGCATAAATCATAGTTTTTGGGATTTGTAGGGTTTGCCAGAAAATAACAACCATTCGCGATATAGTTAGTGTCAAACTGACCGCTGGGATGTCAGGATCCCAACCCCACCAGTTTCGTGTCCGTTGGTTGTCATTTGGGGCCAGTAGGAGTCTGGGAACCCCGGTGACTCAATTTGGGTCGATTCGTCGGAATCACCCAGATCTCGCGTTTTAATGCATTTCGTTGCGTGCATGTGGCATTTTTGGAATCCTTGAAGGATTTCCCACCATTTGGGTGTATTTCCCCTGCGCTACGGCGTGCATGGGGCGTGGAATGGGCCGATTTGGTCGTTTCACCATTTTCATCGTCGGATTGGCATAATTGTCCTACCAGAGGCCATTAAGTGCATAATGGTCCCCCGATAGACCGGTATGCTTTGTTAATCAGTTTTTATCTTCGGAGGTCTTGGAGCATAACGGGCCAAGACTAGTCCGTTATGTGGAGCATAATGCCCCTGTCCAGGTGCGTTATGGTCGGGTGGTTTTTGAGGCTGACTGCCATGTCAGTCCCCTCGACAATCACTTTTGCCTCGAAGATCGTGTCAGTCGGTTAGCATAACGGACTTCTCCCCGCGCGTTATGGTTAATATAACGCTCAGGTGCAGATCCGTTATGGTCTGTTGACTGATGTTTTAGCTGGGTATGGCGGTTGATATAACGCGCCTCACCCTGTGCTTTTTGTGGCTATGACGGATGGGTTTTGGTCCGTTATGTGCCCTCGGTCTGTAGATAATGTGTTTTTGTGTCTATTGGGTATAACGCACCTACCCTTGTGCATTATACTAGTATAACGTGTCGATGGTGGTCCGTTATACTTCGTTTTGGTCTGGTTGACATAACGCCCTATACATGGTGCGTTATGTTGATAAATGCCCCTATACTGGCGCGTTATATCATCTGTTTGTAGTTTTCGGTCTGGTTGGCATAACGCCCCTCCTGTGGTGCGTTATGTGGGTATAACGCCCCTATGCTGGTGCATTATAGTCCTATTTGCCGTATTGACCGTTTGCTTGTTCTGTGTTGTGTGTTTGTCTATCTTAGGTCTTTGTTTAGGGCGGTGTCTGTCTGCCGATGGTTGTCTGGATCGGTCGATTTAGGTGACTAGCAGTGGTCTTTTCCTAGACTACGACAGTACCCTAACGACTCAATCTAGAAGCTACCATTGTCAGTGTCTCTAGTTGCGTAGCGGCTATCTCTTAACTGTTGGGTTTCCCCCTAGCAGTTGACTGACAAGTTGCTCCACCCAGAGCGTTGTCGTCACCCACCGCTCATGTTCTTGATGGTACTGTTTGCTTGTGTTGTTGTGGCGGTGGATGTGTAAGTGTGTCAGTGTCATGTTTGGTTCCGATCAACCTGGGATTACCTAGCGGTTGACAAGAAGTCTTGTTGTGTCTCGGTTGCCTTGTCCAATTCAAGACATTGGTTCTGGATGCTTTGAGGTACCATTGTACCTCGATTTGCATATCCAAGTGTGCCAAGGGTTCTTGGTGTCCCCTCAGGTCTCCGTGTGTCTTTTTCTCTCAGAGTGTCATTTTTCTTGGCTTAGGATTAGATCAATTGGTGGCTTGTTCCGCTATGTGCGACGATCCTGACTTAGAGTCGTAGGACTCAGGGACTGTTGTAGTTATAGGGCTAGTTGCCTTGTCCTGAGTCTATTAGCAGTCTCCTATGCTGCCTTTGGTGCTTCGAAGTACGTGTTTTAGGGCACTTTTACCTGTATGTACTTTGGCACTTGTGTTTTGGAGTCCGTGTCTTGTGAGCCTTCACTAGTCGTAGCCTTACGGCACACTTCGGCGTGACGGCTTTTATAGCGGGGTGCTTCCAGTTCATGGTTTTTAAGCTGGTTTCTGTCGGCTCCCGCGGTTACTGTTGCATCCTACGGGGGGAGAAAACTAGCTAGAGGCCTAGCTTAGGCAAAAGTCAGTGTGTGCACACGTGGTCAGGGGCTTTGGACTGACGCCGACGGGTGTTCCCCTGTCTAGTCACTTGCGACTTGGTTACTGTTCT
The DNA here is from genome assembly GCA_024336825.1 of Amorphophallus titanum. Classification (NCBI taxonomy): domain Eukaryota; kingdom Viridiplantae; phylum Streptophyta; class Magnoliopsida; order Alismatales; family Araceae; genus Amorphophallus; species Amorphophallus titanum. The sequence continues at coordinate 72,344,231 of JANBPO010009603.1, forward strand.
GGTTCTGATAGTGTCTTGGTCTCTGCCTGGCTGTAGGCCATTAATCCAGCCAAGCGGTTGAGTTTTCACTGCAACCCGACCGGTATCCGACCCACCATCGCTTGCTGCCGTTCTGCATCTTTCTGTGCGTCTGTGTGTTGACGCCGTCGCCTGTCCGCCGAGCTTCTAGAAGAGGTCGGACGCTGAAAGACACAAAAATCGGAAGCAAGTAGAGCCAGTCTACTTTTGATACATATGTTAAATCCAACTTGGGATGGCTATCTCGTGACCCTTCAATTGGACGATCACTTCTCAGTATATAGTTGAAAGAGATATAAAGCGGGAAAATATTATCATGCAGCTTGTTCAACTTGATCAACAAGTGGCGTTCGCCGACACGTCGTGATCGGACTCCACCACCTCAAGTGGCGTCCGCTGGCACACCACAGTCTTATTATTCGTCCAGTTCACCACAATCTGCACTCCTTTCTGACCTGTTTCCCTACTTGCGTTACTGGCCATCACTGTGGCAGTTCCTCTAGAAGGCAGAGCTCCGGCCATCGCCGTCCACAACGGTCTGCAGCGACTCGTCTCTCCTGGCCGGGTTGCGGGAGGAGCATTTGGCGCGGATCTCACCCTGGTTGCCCGTCAGCACGCTCAGCTGCCCCATCTTCACCATGGAGTAGGCGAACCTCTCGAAGAAGAGCTGCTGGTCTACCGCGAAGGCGGTCACGATCCCCCTCGTCTTCGGGTCGGTGTAGAGGTCCTGGTCGGAGGTGAATAGCCCCTGCCGGTTCATCAGGTCGACGTAGTACTTGTTGTCGAACGTGTTGGGGCTCCGGATGTCCAGCACCGTCGTGTTGTTGGAGTTTCTCGTCGGGCACGTCCCGTAGAGGTTCCGGGCGAAGGTCTTGTCCATGACGGGGTCCTGCGAGGGGTACAGCCGGTTGGCGAAGGAGCTGCAGTGGCCGATCCCGATGGTGTGGCCGCCGGAGAGCGCCACCAGGTCGTTCGCGTCGAGGTTGAGCTTGGCGAGGGCCGCTATGAGGGCCGTCGCGTTGGAGGTGGGCGGCGGCAGGAACTCCAACGTCGTGCTCCTGGTGGCGAAGGTCAGGCCGTCGCGACGTCCCAGCGGCACGGGGTAGTCCGGCCCGCCCGACTGCAGAGGAAACCAGAAGAAACCAACACCACACATATCAGCAATGCGGTGGCTTATCGGCGTAGGAGGGGAGGAGATATATATATCTATATATCTATATTTATATATATATGGTCAGCTTTGTTCTAGCTCTCGGTGGTTACCAGGAAGACGGAGTCGCGGGCGGCGAGGGCAGCGATGTCGGAGCAGGAGACGACGCGGCCGCACCTCTTTTCGAGAAAGTCGCGGAGCTCATTGATGGCGGCGAAGGCGGCGGGGCGGAGGGTCAGATTGGGCGGGGCGTCCTTCTCGCTGGGCCCGCTGGCGGAGCCGTCCAGCAGGACGGACCCGTCACAACCCTGCAGCGCGAACAACAAAACAGCAGGTGTGAGCAGAGAAAAGAAGGGAAAGCAGGGAAGGCCACAGCTTCCTGCGACAGTAGAGTTGCAATGCCGTTCCCAGCGCGCGGAACCCTGCCACTGGCATATACATAGGAGCTTACGGTCCAGCTAGGGAACATGACGATCTCACCGGCACTGCGTGCATGGGTTAGCTCAAGCAGTCAAGGTTAGGAGGGCGGGGAAGAACTATGTAGCTGCTGTAGCCAGCGATTGAGCAAAGAGAGCAAGCTGCTGCTAGTGTGAGGAAAGCGAGGAAGATTTACCTGGACGAAGCAGTCGTGGAAATGGATGCGAAGGAGGCCGGCAGCCAAGCCGACGTCCTTCTGTATGGCCTTCTTCAGGTAGTCCCTGACGACGGTCCCCACCTTGGGGCAGCTCTTCTGGTAGAAAGCCCATGAGAGGCCCTTCGCCAGGGGTGGCGCCGGCTGTGCCTCCGACAGGGAGAAGAGCAAGGGGAGAGTGGCGAGCAAGAGGACGAGGACGTGGCAGAGGGAAGCCATGGCTAACTCTTTCTTCTGGTGGGGAGGGCTAACTCTTTCTTCTGGTGGGGAGGGGTATGGGGAAACTGAGAAGGCTTCCGGCAACCGCAGTGGTGATCACAGGGGCCTGTCCGATCGGGTTCACTTATAGGCAGGCGGTTGGTGGGGTGACGACAGGAGACTTACTGGCGGTGCATGCAGGCGGAGGAAAAAGAGGGAGAGTGGGTGGCCGTGGGGAGCACGTCCTTGGTCTTCGTGTCCGTTTTGGTCTGGAAGGTGCACGCCTGCATCTTTTTCCTTTTTACCTAATTTGTTTATATCTCCTCCACTGTGTGAATTAATGATGTGAACATGGCAATTGATATAATTTACTATTTTCTAAAAAGGTGAAAAGTATGGATGTAGTCTTGGACACTAGTAATTAACTGTGTTCGAGGGAAACCTCGATGAGAGAGGAAAGATGGAGTTAAAAATAAAGAGAAGATAGAATTCTGAATTAGACAGGACAATGTTTGAATAAGGGGAGCTTATGGTGTAGGGTGAAGATCCTCGTGCGAGGTTTCCCCTTCAATTTGGACATGGCTGCCCTCCATGGAGGGGATAGGGTCTGGAGGGACATTTGTCTCCATGTGGCTAAGTGGATGGGCAACCTCTTCTAAGGCCAATGGTGTGGGAAGGTATTTTAAGGGTGGGGTGATGATGGTCGGTGTGTGGTGCACCTGGGTTGGTGAGTAAGGACGAGACTTCGGTGGATGGGAGCGTACAAGGTTGTTGAATTTAAAGGCTCCCGGAAGGTGTGGCAGATGTAGTAGGCAAGTCCGACGTGTCGGGTCGATGTCGATATTCCTTTCATCTAACCATTTCTTGCCTACAATTATGCAAGGGCCCACCAAAGTACCAATTTGGCACCAAGCTCCATCATAGTATTTGGTCTTCCCGAACCATTTACAGAATTCAACGAAGACTTGGTCTCCGTTGTGCACAATTTGTCCACTCCTAGAAAGAGATGTAACGATATCAGGGGATACCCAATTATCGGACTCCAAGTCAATGAAATCAATTTTCGTGCTCTCTCCATTTGGTAGGTATGCAAGGGATATGATTGGGAGAGGGATCATTTGACCCTAGGCTAAACGATAACAATGGTGGGTGGATAATGAACGGGCTGGACTGATGATGACTTCAATGCAAGCGTGCCCTAGGAATTGACTTGTAGAGACAAGTCAATGACTTGCTCTGATACCAACTGATGTGACACCACTCTTTGGACCTAGCAAGCAAGCACGAACCGAACGACGGACTCACTCAAGCGGGTTTACTCACGTCATGCACACCCGGGTCCGTAGGTGGACCGACGATGATGGTGAGGGTCCGAGGTTGGACCTTGGGGTTCCAGGGGTATGGCTAGCTCAGGGAGGACCCCAATGGGCCAAGGATGCCCAATTCAAGGGTGGCTGGCACGCCAAGGGCGTGGGAAGTAGTGTCTCGCTCACAACTCACCCGCGGTGGCACTCAACATGATGAGAATTTCGGATCGCTTACTCACCTCACTGCCGACAAGCAACTTAGAAACAATACTAAGCTAAGTAGAGTTAACCAGCAAGGAGAGGGGGCCAGAAGCTCACCTGATCAGCATGAAGACGCCGATCCCAGCCAGAGATGAAGGCGAGCGGGGAGGCATGGGTATGCACCCGCACACCGTGCCGATGTAGCTTTGAATGGTGACCTGCTGTTACATGCACTACACCTCACGTAGGAGAGTGATCTTGGGGTGGGGATTAATTGAAATTACATCCAAAACTACCGCCACACAGGGAGGGGCCTTCAGCCGGCCAAGCGAGGGGAGGGGAAAAGCCGATGAGGTCGAATGGGTGGACGACATCGGTTCTGCCTGTTCTCTGGAGCTGGGGACAGACAGTCAGACTTGACGTTGCTGCAGCTGCTCCCAAATTTTTTCGATGATGAGATCTGTTGAAAAATCTTCGTAGTTGGTTCAGGATGACGTCTGAATTTTACTGAATTCTTTGGTCTCCAGTGCTGGTCGGGGAAAAGCCGCACATAGGGTCCCTGAGTGCTGATTCTGACAGTAAAGGTACCTCAGTAGCAGGAACAAAAGGTCGCCACATGCGCTCCTGACCTCTGAATCAACCGTGTCTAGAGTCATTGAAACCGTTGAGGAGTCTTCTTAGAAACGTGACCAGAAAGAACACCAGAGGAGGTCAGAGTAGAGAGGTAGAGCTCGTTGAGTGATGGGTTATCTATTCAGGCCCTGACTCGACTGATCTGCGCACCTGGGGGAGAAAATTTAGAACTCTTGACGACGGAGTCCAAATCTCATTCTGCTTCTCGAGGATGACAGAGGACTGGTAGTTCTTTGCTCCAGCCAAATGGCGCACCATGATCCTCACTGATATTATCGTGAGAGGTGCTACAAGTCATCTCTGTCTATCTGCCAGAGACAATCGATGCAGTTTGGTAAGGACGGCTCCACAGAACAGCACGGACATCGAATGGTGGTAGGACCACCTCGCCTGTGAAGCTGACTCAAAGATCTTTCCAGCGATGTTAGATAAACCACCAGGAGATGTGTGTTGACTCTAGAGCAGGTGCTGAAACTCGTGCCTCTGCTACTGCCTATGAATTGGACTGAGCAGAATGAAGTTGGGTGTTGATAGTGGAGGGAGGGGGTGAGGGACTGCAATGGGGTGAGGGCTAATGGCTATGGAAGGTGGAGGGGGTGGATGTTTGGTGGTTGATGTGGGGCTGAGGGGTGCAAGGGAGGGTGGAGCAGGGGCTGGGATGAAGTGGAGTTGGGTCTTGGTGGTGGTGTGTAGTTTTCTCTCAATTGTATGGGAGGGGAAGGGAGCTGCTCGACCAACCAAGGGAAGGGGGTGAGGAGTGCAACCAAGGTGGGTGGGAGGGGAAGGGGAGAGGGTGGGGGAGCTCCCCAAGGGGTGGAGGAGTGATGGCTGGGCTTGGGGAAGAGGGAGGGGTGCTTTGGGAGGTGAAAGGTTGCTTGGGCCACAGCCATTAGCCGCTCACCCCCTTACTGTACCTTCACCCCTTCTCACCCCTATCATCACCTATCACTACCCGGCTCAACCCAGTTCGCAGGCAATAGCAGAGGCACGAGTTGCAGGCTTGACAACGACATCACCTCAAGGATTCAAGTGGCGAATCTTATATTGGTTGAAAGCTTGTCCAAACATCTTTGCAGGTGAGGTGGTCTTGCCTTCATCCAAGCTTGGAGCTGCCCGGAGGAGCACATCTCGCTAGACTGCGCATCCAGCCTCTAGTTGCAAACTTGAGCCCGAGTGCAGAAATGACCACAGCCATTCCTATGAGGATTCTGGTGTGATTTTTGGAGGAGGTCATCTTATGCAAGTCCTCTACCATTCCCAGAAGGAAGGAAGCCATTTGAGTCCCGGAGCACTATGTTCCAACTATTTTCCCAGGCGTGCGCAGGTCAGTCCCACCAGACTAGTTTAGACCCCCTCCCACTCTTCCATCTCTTGCGCTCTACTTTGACATTTTCTAGGGGCTCCGTTGGTTCCTGCTCAAAGAGGACTCTCCCATGAGTACGGAGGTACTCGTCCTACCTTCATCAGAGGCCGGAGGAGCTCAGGGTGGCGATCTCTTTGGGCACCCGCCTGTCTGGCCTAGACTGGCAACGCCGGTTGGGTCCTGACCCCAAGACTGTCACGGACATACCAGGGCTCTGATCAGCCTGCAACTCCATCATCACATCCCTGGGCTAGCTTCGGATGTCCCTATGTTGGTCCCACCGTTAGAAGCCTCCAGAAGAGTCTGCGGGAGCCCCAACGTTGACGCCCTATCCAGTAGACCCCGACAGGACAGAACCAACCAGTTCACGAAATTAGTCCAGTCGCGAACCAAGATGGCCTCCGGGCGACCGGTGGTTCCACCAGTGCGTGCCCACCACTTCCCTGGACATGTTGATGCCACCCTTGGCCCCATTGGAGTCCAGGAGAGCTCGTGGCGATAGCTCCTTCAGACACCTACAGTTCGGGACCAGATAGGACCAGATCGGACATGCCCTGATTCCAGGCCTGCCACGACCGTAGCCAGACCCCGGCCAGCCCACTATTCCTATACCATGTTCTCGGGTCTCCCAAAAATGATTCGGCATAGGTCCCGCCATCGAAAGTGATCCCAAGTGCCCATGGCGTCATCACCGATAGCTTACTGTCCCTGCTGGGGCCAGCGTGGACAGATTTCGACACTCCCACTTTTCCCAGCCGCACCTAGCCGGCTGACCACCCCTCCCTATGTAGAGGTAGTAATTACTTGTCAAAAATTAAGTTCCCCACCCCACGATCCCCCTCCTACGTGAGGCGTATTGGTGTATGGTTCTAAATTTTAGGTCGAAGCTACACCGACGCGGCGTAAGAGTGCGTACCCATGCCTCCCTGCTCACCCTCATCTCCGACCGGGATCAGCGTCTTCACGCCAATCAAGTGAGCACCTGGTCACAGCCCTTTATTGGTTTGCTTTGCTGGTTTCGTATAGCCTTTAGATCCGTCGGATGGTGAGTGAGTGCCCGATCCAACTTCCATCAACCCAAAGTCCACCGCGGCGTGAGTCGAGAGATCACACCATAACACATGCCCTCAGTGTACTGGCCGCCCGCGGTGTCGGGCAACCCAGGCCCTTAGGGGTCCAGCCCAAGCTAGCCTAGCCTCGGAATGTTAAGGTCCCACTTGGGACCCTCTCCACCATCACCGAGTTGCCTACGGGCACTAGTGTGTGCTACGCTGGTGAACCCGCTAGAGTGGATCCGCCACTGTCATTGCATGCTTGCGAGTTTAGGTCATAGGCTCATTTTGTCAACCCCCGTGGCACCCTTGCCCGTGCCACATCATAATTCCTATGGAATTAATTAAATCAACCTAGAGAAAACCCCTAATTTAACTATCTCATCCCGGTCTCTACCCAAGTCTCATCTGGGTTGGAAACTTCTTTCCTAATTCATAAGTAGGGTCCTTAAACCTTTGACTTAGCCTATGACATTTTTCCCTAGGACTTACTTATGCCTAGGCTCTGATACCAACTTAACTGTCACGCCCCGAGCCATATGTGTACAGTGGAAGTAACTCGGGGAACGTGAGTTGTCAGCAATACGTCTCAAGCTAGCAATAATCATCAAAGCGCAATAACATCCACATAAGAGGAATGCACAAGAATTGACCAAAAATTTTAACTTTTATTGATAATATCGATCCAAGTAAATAAATATCTGACTCCTTGATATAAAGTCAACTAGACTCAATAAAAATGAAAATTACATCATGAGACTCGATTAAAGTGAAAATAACATGACTCAAGACTAACATAAGAACTCATGTCAAACTAAGTCTTCTCTTGACCATCAATTGTCACTCTGGGACCCCTCGCTAGAATACTCTGAGTCCGACTCACTGGAACTTCCTAGAAAAGTTTGGAAAAGTAGGGTAATGAGCACACTTACCTAGTAGGTATCTTCGCATCAACCTCCCGACCTTATTGACATTGTGGGGAGTTAGTTGTTCTGAGGGTTGGCCCTCCCGTTGTGGTCCTTCATGCGACGGTGGTACATTTGTAGAGGACCATTGAGGCTGGGAGGTTGTAGAACTGGATCCCTGGTGGGCATTTTGTCGAAGCCACTGAGGGTGTGGAGCTAGCGGAGATAGCGTGTATTGGATACACGCGTGATGCTTGGAGTTGTAGCCCGCTATCCACGACTTAGGGATTCTGTCTCCATTTGTTTCACTTGTCGGGCTTGTGGTAGAGGTGTGCAGTGCCCGCGTTGCGGCAGTAATCTGCTTGGATGTCGAGCCCTCCAGATAGGTGGTTGCTTCGGCGGTTGATGACGTGTCTGGGCTGGACGCCAATGCCATGGCAAAAAGAGGCCAGGGGAGCCTGGCATAACAATGCTTCTGGCTTTGCCGTCTATGTCTGGGGCCCTTTTTTGTGCGATGGGCTTTGTTGATTTTTTTAGGAGAGGCAGCTTATGGGAAGATGGGACTGTCGTACCCATTACGCCTCGTAGGGTGGCTGGCGAGTGGTGGAAGGCTAGTTGTGACTCCCTTCCATCGTCTGAGGTTGCACTAGCGGGAGCCATGTCTTGCCCCCAGAGGTAGACTTGTGGACTGAGATTTATGTTTTCTCAGGTTTTCCACCTTGTCTATGTCAAGGAGTCCCATGAGTATTTTTCACTCCTTGGCTTGATCCCCGGTGAGCCTGGCAGTGGCCGATAATGCAGCGTAGGGGGTTCGAGACTTCACTGTCTTGGGGATCAAAGGGCCACCTATCCCTCAGCTTCTGGGATTGTTGGCGACGAGATGATTGCCGCTCTGCCTGGGGCTTCATGGTGAAGCCTGCGGTTGGCTGTTAGCGGCACACCAATGCTATGGTGGTCGATTTTTCTTGAGGAATGTTGGCATCATTTGTTGACCGCCTGTGGGGGTGCATAGGCCAAGCTGAGCTCTGACCGCCCTATGGGGTGGGCTGGTCACACCTCTGAGGTGTTGTAACTAGAGTTGTGTCGTGGACTTGCCTCGACGAGGTGTACTAGTCCATCGGTGGTGAATACCTGGCACACCTAGATGTGTCGGCTTGGTGTTGCTAGAGATTAACCTTGGTGAGGCGCGTTGACTGGGTGTTGCTGAGGGTCGGCCTTGGAAAGGGCCATTGACTTGGTGTTGTTGGAGGTCGGCCCTGATAAGGCATGTTGACCGACTATTGCTGAGGGCCTACCTTAGGGAAGCATGTCGGCTAGGGGGGTTGATGTAGATCCGCCTCGGTGAGACATTTTTGTCCGAAGTTGCTATAGATCTGCCACAGTGCGGCATCTAGGTCTGAGGTTGCAGAGATCTGCCTTAGCGAGGCATCTTGGTCTAGAGTTGCTGGAGATCCACCTCAGCATGGCGTCTTGATCTACGGTTGCTGGAGACCTGTCTCGGCGAGGCGTCTTGGTCTGGAGTTGCTGGAGATCCGCCTCGGTGAGGCATTTTGGTTCTAAGTTGCTGGAGACCTGCCTCGATGAGGCGTCTTGGTCTGAAGTTGCTGGGGACCTGCCTCAACGAGGCGTCTTGGTCTGAAGTTGCTGGGGACCTACCTCGACGAGGTGTCTTGGTCTGAAGTTCTTGGAGACCTGCCTCGACAAGGTGTCTTGGTCTGAAGTTGCTGGGGATTTGCCTCGACGAGGCATCTTGGTCTGAAGTTGCTGGGGACCTACCTCGGTGAGGCGTCTTGGTCTGGAGTTGCTGGATTTGCCCCCCAGAGAGGCGTGCTATCTTGAAATCATGTTCGGCCAACCCTTGTGGTGTATGGCCAAATGTTGATGCTGCTGGATGACCGCCACGGTGGGATAACCGAAGTCAAGGTGTGTGCCCCCTGAAGAGTACAAAGACCACAAATGATGTTAGACACATAATCATCAAAATGTGGTGGATGGTGCCTGTTAATGTGCTGGTTGACCACTAATGTGTATCGACTGGAAATTCTGCTCGGCTGGTCACTGAGGTATACATTGCCTGGGAGCCAAAATCGGCTGGTCGCTGAGGTATGTTGATTGGGAGCCCTGATCGGCTGGTCACTGAGGTGCCGCTGACGGGATTGTTAATGGCTGACCATTGAAGCGTAATGATTGGAGAGTGTGACAGATCGACCCTCGAGGGTGCGTTGGTTTAGGGTTGCCGTGGATGGGCCTTCGAGGGATGTCCGTCTTGGAGGCGTCTTGACTTGTTCATGTGGTTGTTGTTGTATGTCCGCCTATGAGGCGAAGTGACCTATTGTTGACAACTGGAAGTTGAAGGCTGGGAGGTAGGTACTCAGACTAGAGACCTGCCTGTCTAAGGCATGTTGGTCTATTGCTGGACATTGGAGGTCAGAGGCTGGAAACTAGAAGGCAAAGATTGAGTACTGGGGCTGGAGATTGTGACTCAGATACTGGAGGTTGAGCACTGGGGCTGGGAATTGGGAACTGGAAGTAAGAAGCTGGATGTTGGTACCGAGGACTGGGATTTAGAGGCTGGACATTGGGACTGGAGACTGGGTACCGGGCTGGGAATCAGGAGCTAGAGACTGGAAACTAGATACTAGATTTGGAGGTTAGGATTTGGATAGTAGGGTACCAGGACTGGTAACTGGGCATTGAAACAGGAGACTGGGAACTTGGAGGCTGGAAACTGGATTTCGGGACTGAAGATTGGGGTCTGGATACTAAATGCTGGGACTGGAGACTGGGTATTGGGATTGAGAGGGGGAAACCAGAGGCTGGGAACTGGATGTCGGATGGGAGACTGGACACTGGGACTACAAACTGGAGGTCGGGAGCTGGATATTGAAACTAGACATCAGGACTGGAGACTGAAATCTAGCTACCAGGTAGTAGGACTGAAGGCTGCGACTGGGAACCGAATACTGGTGCTGGAGACTGGAAACTAGGAGTAGGGACTGGAAACTGGACATTGGATGCTAGGATGGTAAACTGGGATCTGGGTACTGGGAGCTGGGACTGGGGGATACCACTATGAGTCATGCTTGCTCCCTCATTGGACATTGGAATCAGAGATGGGAAATCAAATAATAGATGCTGGGAACTAAGGGCTAGATATTGGGTGCTGGATACAGGATTGGAATGTTAGAATATGGGTATCAGACTTGACATCGGAGCTGGATGCTAAAGACAGATAGTGGAAATAAGTACTAGAAACTCAGTATGTGAATCAAATACTGGGAGTTAGGTGCTGGGACTAGGCACTGGGAACCAAGCATCAAAACTGGATATAGGAAGCAGGGTACTGGGAACTAGAAGTTGAAACGTGAATATTGAAAACCCAAAGCTAGAAGCTGGAGGGTAGAGACTGGAAACTAGAAGTCGGATATTAGAGACTGAAAGTTGGACAGGGGATACCAGGATTGGAGACTAGAAGCTGATACTTAATCTGGATATTAGAAGTTGCATATTGGAGGTCTACCTGTGCAAGGCATGCTGGCCTGTTGCCAGAACTAAATCTAGAGATCAGAAAATGGGTACTGGGGATAGGATCCTGAGAGCTATATACTGGCAATTGGATACGGGAACTATATGCTAGGACCCAGACATTTTAATAAGAGAATGGAGCTGGATGCTGGAAGTGGGGTACTAGAGCTGGATACTAGAAACTGGGTACTAGAACTAGGTGGGATTAGGTACCGGAAGCTGGATATTGGAAGCTAGATATTGGAGCTGGGTACTAGAGGCCTACCTGAATGAGGCATGTTGACCTGATTGGTTGGAGACTGGAAGCTGGAGGGCAACCCATAGGGCGGTGTTGAGTTGAAGGTCTCGAAACTCGAAGCTGGGGGCCGACTCACAAGAGTGCATTGGCCGATGTTACTGGAGGGTAAAGGCAGGAGGCCGGCCCTTAAGGGTGTGTCAGCCCTTTTGGTTAGAAGCTGGGGGCCAACCCGTGAAGGTCTGTTGGCCGATATAGCTGGAGATTGGAAGTTAGAGACCAACCCGTGAGGGTGTATTGGCCTATATTGCTGGAGACTAGAAGCCGGAGGCTAACCTATGAGGGTGTGCTGGCCTGTGCTGTTGGGGTTTGGAAGTTGGAGGCCAACCCGAGAGGGTGTGCTGGCTTGTGTTGTTGGGGACTGGGAGCTGGAGACCGACCCGTGAGGGCATGTTGGCCTATGTTGCTGGGGACTGGAGGTCGACCCATGAGGGTGTGTTGACCTATATTGTTGGATACTGGAAGCTGGAGACTAACCTGTGAGGGTGTGTTGGCCTATGTGGTTAAGGCTGCTGGGGTGATTCTGGAGTGTGTCAGCTGTAGACAAAATGGTGGTGTACCAACTGTTGACATGTTGTTACCCGAAAATGTGATTCACATTCGCCTGGGAAACTGGAGCTGGGCTGGCTAGGTGGCCTCGGAAGGCATGGTGAGCAGGAATTGTGACTAGAAAAGGAACTGGCAATTAAAGTTGGGTCTGGGACTAGGACTAGTATTGGAACTGGAATTGTAATTGGAGCTAGGGACTAGAACTGGAGCTGGTCGACTGGCCTTCAAAGGTGTTGCAGCCGGGATACTAGGACTGGTCCAGGAATTGGAGCTGGAACTGGACTGGGTGGCTAGCCTTTGAAGGGGCTGCAGCCAGGGCACTGAGACTGGAGCTGGGCTGGCCGAATGGCCCTAGGAGGCATCACAACCGAACTCTAGGATTGGGGACCAGAGCTAGATGACTGACTTGTGACGGGATTGTAGCCGATATGCTGGAGCTAGGTACTAGTACTGGGTCTAGGTGATTGACCCTGGGTCTGGGTTACTTGTCCACAGATGCATTGTAGTCGAAATACTGGACTAGCGACTGGTACTGGGTCCGAACAGTTGGTCTGGGGAGGCGTAGTAGCCGCAGTGCTGGAGCTAATAACCGATACTGGAACTGAGCGGTTGGCCTGTGAAGGCGTTGAAGTGGCAGTGCTAGAACTAGTAACTGGTACTGGAACTAAGCGGTTGGCCTGCGGAGGCGTTGTAGCCGCGGTGGTGGGACTGACAATTGGTACTAGAACTGAGCGGCTAGCCTGTGGAGGCGTTGTAGCCGTGATGCTGGGACTGAGAGCTGGTGTAACGACCCAGAGCTCCGGGTACCGATAACCTGATAATATCGGATTACAGCTACCAAGAACTGGGGACGCCACCCAAGAGGCTGATGAGGCCCCTAAAGAGTTAGTGGAGTTTGTCGAGGAGTTGTATAATGAATTGGTATTACAATGCGTAGATTAATTTAGACAACAATTAATGATTAAGTGTGGAAGTAAATTAAACTAATAGCGTGATAAAATATATACAATAGTCTAGATATTACTGGGATGGTGACCATGTTGCAGGTGCAGCCATGAAGCATTTGTTCCAACTGCTCCACCATGATCTCTTTGTCCCTATAGAACAAGGAGAGCTCTTCGGGAATGAGGAGTGTTTCACCATTCTTAACTTTCTGGATCATCTCCTGGACCCAGTTTCTGAGGTGAGTTCATTTTTGCATCTCCTCCCACGTGATGTAGCTATCGAGTGGGATAGGGCTGGTAGGACGAGGAGGGATGTATTTCTCTAGGCTGCTGATGAACCACTGTAGCCTCCGGAGAGGTGTTAGCTCTGTTTGGAATTGCAAGGCAGCCACTTGCTCAGCCAGCTTTTTGAGCCGTCTCTTAAGGTTCTTCCTCCTATTCTTCTCCTGTTTCTTGGCGATGGCCGCCTCCAGGGGAGTGGGAGGAGGAGGTACTGGAGCTGGAATTGAGAGATCCCCATGGGGACATTGCCGAGCTGATGCCTTTGCAGAGTGAGGTCGGCGTCTCCTCTTTGCTCGGATCTCAATCCAGGCACCTTTTGATTGTTGTATTTGGAAGGTAGCATTGATCGCCTACTTGATGACCTTGGGTGGCAACTCCTAGTAGGCTAGAATGCTGGGGCTGGCATCCAAAGATGTAGGCGTGATTTGATGCCTTAGCCACAATGGCTGGAGAGGTTTGTCATGCACTGGCAAACTGGTGCTGGCGTTCGAGGATGTGTGCGTGGTTTGATGCCTTAGCCATGGTGCCGAGGGAGGCAACTCCCGCTGAGCTAGTGTACTAGGGCCAGTGTCGAAAGATGTATGCGCGATTTGATTCCTTAGCCGCGGTGGCTGGAGCTTTTGCTAAGGCGCGGCCTGGGGAGCATGCTTGGCATCCTGCTACGTTGCCTTGCCTTTATAGTTTAGCTGAGGGCAAGGTTGGGCGATACCTGACGGTGTCTCGGGGCATTGCTGCCCCCCACAGCTATCTTGATTCCGCACATCGGGTGGCCCTTGTGGCAGTGAACCCAACTCGTGAACTGGTGTAGCTGAAGACTCTGAAGATGTTGCTCTTACAGGCTGGGCTGGGTTGCAGGACAAGCGGGGAAGGCCTAATGGCTCACCTGCTAAGAGGGTACGGCCTGATCGAACTGGGGCCTCTCGCAGCTTTTGCTTCCCCTTCGTGTCCCCGAGGGCCAGAGACGATGGTAAGGTAGAAAGAGGGTGAGAGGGGCCTGAGGAACACTTTGGCGTCCCACTCACCAGGACATTCTCTCGGCCAAGAAGGACTCGGAGAAGCGTGGCAGTGTTTTCTCTAGAGAGAGGGAGAGAGACCACCTCTTGCCAGGGCCACCATTGTATGGCTGAAGTAGCAAGGGCCGATTGGCCGGTGGGTGACATCAGGGAATCAGGAGAGGCCGGAGGAGTAGGCGGATGGATGACGTTGATTGAGAAGCTACTTGGCCCTGCCTCTTGACTGGCGTCCTACTCTCGGCACCTCCGTAATCACTCGAGAGCTTCCCGATTGTCGATCTGAAACTCGAGCCATTCCAGGGTGTGCTGGTAAGGCAGCCCGTGCCCATTTCCTGAGGAGGATCTGGTTGCTCTATTGCATCTCGGGCGATGCTCAGGGTTTCTTCGATGGCTTGTCGGAGTCTGACGAGTGGCATGGAATTTCCCTCGGCATCGATTTACTCCCACTAGATCTATTCCAGGATGAGGTGCTGGACTTCCTCGCAGGATTCGATCGCATGGCAGATTAGACCATGGAAGGTACAGTACTGGGGGTGACTAAAGTCCCAGTGAGTGCAGCTTGCCAGCAGGTCACAGGGCATGATTTGCCCCCTCTCGATGAGAACATCGAAGAGTCGTCGGGTCCTCTCCCTGGGGAAGGAGAGAGGTCTGTGATTATGCCTGGGCCTCCACCCCAGGTGCCAGAGCGAATGCTCTCCTTGGTTGGGGCTGGGCTCCTCTGCTTCATCATCAGAGAGAGAATGCAGGCATCATGTGGATCACATTAGCAGACTAGTGAATCACATGTGCACCTTTGGCTGGTCTGGACGACATATGTGGTTGTGGGGATTTGACGTGACCACTCTTCATTTAAACAAGGCCATCTCGGATCAGCTTCTGGGCCTGAGTCTTGAAGACATAGCAATCTTCGATTGGATGACCCTGCATGTGGTGATACGGGCAATAGCTGGGATCGTCGATTTTCTGGGCCTCGTCCGGCTTGCTGACTTCGGGCAACTCAACAATCTTCTGGGCCATGCAAAGGTCAAAGAGCATCTTCGTGTGTTCCTTCTTGAAGGAGAAGGGCGTCTGGTGAGGACACCAGAGCCAGAGTCTGGCTCGACTCAGTGAGCCGCTGATATCGGACCCGTAGCATGATTCGGTCGACATCGACATCTTTGTGGCTGGGGGACAATCTGGAGTCTCCACCAGAGCTTTGATATTTTAGTACGTATTTGTATTTGGTATGTATTTGGTTGTATTTGTTATGTATTTGGTATGTATTGACTTGTATTTCTACTAAGTCTTGTCCTAGGGCCATTGCATTTATCACCCATTCATCATGGCCACTTCCTACTTAGCCTACTCGTCTCTCTTGAACCCAATAGGCGTCTTTGTGTTTGATGGATCTCGCCCTAGTTTATATCTAGAATGGAAAAGTCCATAGATCAACACTTTGCGAGGTTCCCCCTATCAAGGTCTATGCAAGTCAACTATGCTAAAAGTTTACTCTGGCGCCAAGCTAGGAATGAATGGCAAAACATTATAGGCTTAAGGGAAGTTGGAAGGCAAGAGCCCATCGACTCTTGGGTTGAGATGAGAAATGAACTTAGGAAGATTTATGCTCCTCCAACCCCACCCGGTCAACCCAAACCTCCTCACCCAACCCACCTTCCACTTCCAACCCCAATCCTTACCCAACCTAGGCCTCCACTACTTTCACTCCCAACCCCAACCCAAGTCCGACCTCGCTCACCACCCCGGATGCGCCATGCACCGGCTATCACCAACCCGCCCATCCATAGAGAAAACCCAAGACCCATACATCTTACCCACACCTCCTAGTCCGGATCCTCAAGAGCCACACACCCTCACCATGAATGAGTCCATACTCCAATGGCTCAAACGAGGCCCCACCATTCCTAATTCACCCCCACACCTCTCACCCTTGGGATATCAATCCCAAATTGTGCCCACCTACTCCTCTCACATCACGATCTAATCCTACTATGAGGTAGAGGGTTGGGATGATCTCATCAAAGGCCTACAATGGCAACTTAAGCTAACTTACTTGTTGACCCTAGGGGCAGACTGACCTAAGAGTCTTGACCTAATCCACCCATGTGATAGGTCAATCACCTCAGCTTGCACTATTGGGTGCTACACTAGCGATCTCCTTTTCTTTCTGCCCATGTATGAGGTACCCATCTGGTCCACTCCCCTCCTATTGAGATCCCAAGTGCTTTGATCGGCCAACCCACTAACGACCTTGGCCCAATTTTCTTGGAGGAGGATGACCCACCTTTTGGGGACCTTGAGGACATGGAGTTTCTCTCCCTAGGAAGCCCTTACCCTGATCCCTTCGACCCCTCCCTATGCCCGTATGACCAACCCACATCGCTTACCACCCACATTTCCCTACCCCAACCCACCACGATGGACAAAGCCCACCCCTTCCTAGACTCGGGTTACACCATGGGAACCATGACTTTGGGTAATATACACATAGGGATTGAGGAAGTGCCCCTCTCCATGATGTCCACCTTCCTAGATCCCTTCGATCCTTTCAAGTGGAAGTTCAAAGGCCGTCCCGCAACCCCACTCCCGGAAGTCATCCTTGAGATAGGAATGCATATGTCTTGGCACCACACACCACTCGGTATGATTAGTAAGTCAGGTCCCTTCATTCATGACACCCACATGTCAAGTCAGAAGCATGAGTGGTCCATATTTGGGTGCAACGGCCCTCCACTACTCAACATTAGTCTCACGCACAATAGGAGCATTCATGGATGCCTGGGCCCCTCGGCATTCACCACCCCCATACATGATTGGATAATCTATGGATGTCCCGGCCCTCCTAGGCCCAAAGTCTGCATGGTAGCATTGCATAGATCCACATGTGGATGCCCCGGTCCTCCAATCTTAAGTAGAGAACTTATGCATGATAGGGCCAAGTTTGGATGTCCCGGTCCCCCAGTCTTCATCCACCTTGATAGAGTGCATAAGCTTGCTAGATTCACTTTTGGTTGTCCAGGTCCACCCATAACCACTAGAAGGTCAGCGTTTACAAGATTGCATGATAATCTTTGCAAGCACATCAACAAGAGCCAAGAAGTTTACAAAAGGCAGGCCGACTCACACCAGCGCCACTAAGAAATCCAAATGGGTGATTCTGAGATGGTGAGGAATGAGAGGCTCTCACATAGAGCCAACTCAAGATTGAGGTTTCGTGGGGTTAGTCCCTTCCAAGTTTTGAGGTGCATTGGCACCAATGCTCATGAGTTAGGCCTCCTCGAGGGATACGGAGTTGGCTCCAGTTTCAATGTGGTAGGCCTTGTGCCACACATGGGTCCCACGGTGGCATCTAGTGAGGGTATCAAGCCCCCTTCCTCCCTTGAGAGAGCACCCCCCCCCATGAGAGCACCGTCAGTCCAGAGAGCACGATGTAAGCAACTTGAGAGAATATTGGATGAATAGGTTATCATCACTTGGAGCAAGGTGTGCGGGTGCTACCTCGCTGGGTGGAAGGATTGACTTCTTTTGGAAGACTTGTGGGTGGTACCACTTCTACACCCTCGGAGGAGGGAAGGACTCTTACTCGACAGAGTCGAGTTCTCCGCACCCCGAGAGTATGATAGGGTCATCACCATCCATTCCAACACTCGTGGCCATATCCTCACCCTGGATGCGTCCGACATGGTCTAGTTATTTATTTTTGAGTCATTTGTAATTTTTTTTGAGTCATATCATTAGAATTTTTCATTTAATAGAGTCATATCCCTACTTACCCTGGGTGATTTAGGAGCCAAGTTGGATTCGTGCATTTGGGAGGAGTTAAGTGCTCAACATGGGGCATGATGGCATTGGGCTTAAGTGTGTGAACTTCATTTAAGATATTAGTTCCATGCACGTTAGCAACCATATGTCCTTAGTTTTATTATCATCAAAATCACTGGGATATTTACAACAAGGTCGGGCGGTGCGAGCCCGAGCCAGCAGTAATAAGGCTTACCTGAAGGCCTATGCCAAGCCCTACGGGGACCAGGTCTTCCATGGCTCCCGATGTCCGGTACGACTCTTTAAACTTATGCTTCCTAATGGCATCTGTTGCCCTGACATGATATCTAATGTACTGACAACTTAACTTCTATTTGTAGCCAGACCCTTAGGAATGTATAGCGAAGCTCCAGGATCTTCTCCACTCTACCATCCAGTAGCGGGATGAGTTTCAGCGCTCGCTGGAGCTTTTGGTGAGTTCTATTTGACCTTAGACTTAATGTGCAACGTTATGGGACTTAATTGACTGATTTCTACATGCAGTGGGCCGAGGGACCACAACGAGAGGGTCTAGATGCTCTGTCTTCTTCCTCCTAGCCACCAGTGGACCGGGCTGAGCGGGACGCTAACTTTACTCGGGCGGTCGCTCAGGCCGAGGAGGCCGAGGCCACTCTCGCGAAGCGGGTAAGCAAACCAACCAAATTTCCTTCGACCCGACGATTTTGAAAATGCAAGTGAGTAATATGACTTGAATGCATATGCAGATGAGGGAGCTAGCAGCAACAATGAGTGAGGTAGAGCGGCTCCAGGCAGAGGTAGCAGAGGTGGCCCATCTTCGTGCGGAGGTGGAGTGTCTTAATGATAGGGCAACAGAGGTGGACCACTACCGCGCAGAAGCTAAGGAGGCTCGGCGGCAGGCTTACGAGCTGAAGATCGAGCTACGGGCCATGAAGTGCACGGTCAGGATGATAGGCAGAGGACTTGAGTGGAGCGCATCTCAAAGTGGTGCGTGCAGTAGTGCATACAGAGACTACCTGACCAGCTCCTGTGGCCATCGGAGGAATGAGGAGGCAGAGAGATGACGACGCCGCGAGGAAGGCAACATAGCCATAGGCCCGCCTGAGAAGAAGCATAAGGGCACTAGCGACAGCGGGGGCCCTAGAGAGGGACCAGCTTGGTGTACTTTTATTTGTTTTCCCTTTCATGTAAATGAGACGCATGCATGGACATGGTTTTGACTTAGTGAAAGAATGATCTTTTGACTTCTAAAAATTCAAATGTGTGGATGCTGACACCGACGTTACTAACTTAACAAGAACCCCTAAGACTGACAGGGAGAAAGTGAGAGAGAGAGTGGGTTTCAAGGCACGAAGATTGGAGAGAGAGAGAGGGCTTGGAAGAGAACACTCAGGTTAGGTGAGACAAACGGTGTCCATAAGGCCGCTAACCTCTAGGTGGTGGTCTAGTAGAAGGCCACAATGGGTAGATGGACACGAACTGGAAGCAGCAAGAAAACGGTCTTCATGAGACCGCACACCATGGTAAACGGTTCATGACACAACTGTTAGGCGAGTGAGATAGAAGGCAGTGCATAGAGGGAACAAACGGTGATCATACGATCGCTAGATGACCCTAGCGGTCATGCGATAGACCGCAAGGGGGAAAACATAGTTAAACCCGAGTGGGACCCTCCGGGAGAGTCCTAATATGAGGATAACAACGCCCAAACCGCGCTAAGACCCACTCTAACTCAAATTGAGGCATCCCAGCCTCAATCCTAATGCAATAAGACCAAAATTTTAAGCCCAATAACTAAGAATACACCCTGAACTCGTAATTCACAGAAAATCTTCTCTTTGAGCCCTGAAATCTTTGTTAAGCACACCCAAATCATCATGAAGAGGGCCTTTGAAGCTAGCACAATGGGTGAGGGTGTCTACCACGGGCCAAGACCGGCTAAGAAGGAACATGGAGAGCTGTAGCAGTTGACTTCCATCCCCAAGCACCTGAGCAATAGCCCTTCAAGAGAGGTGACTCAAAGCAATGATGTTCAAATTCCATTAATTTTCTTAAATTTCTTACATTGCCCCTCTTCTTCTTCTCTTCTTTCTTTTTCTTTCCTTCCAGCTCCTTCTAGGCCCACGATGCTACTCCAATCTGAAGTGAGTGGCTCCCATGATAAAGGAACTCCCTTTAGCCCCACTTTGGTATTAGGTTAGCCCTGGGTTAGCCTAAAGTTAACCCTGGGTTAACTCTTTGTATGCTTTGATTGTGGATTTAGGTTAATCGGGTTAAAAATAGGACTAATCATGGGTTACTCCCGGATTAGGAAATCCACCCATGGAGGTGGATTTAGAGGTGGGTTAAGTGCATTAAATGCACATTAAATGCACTCACTCTCTCTCTCTCTCTCACACACACACACTCTCTCTCTCCTCTCTCTCCCTCTCTCTCTCACATTAACGTAGGAGAAAATTTATTATGACAACGATATATTCAGATGGTGCGCATAATAAACTTGTCACTCGGTCACTGGCACGCCTACGTAAATAAACCAATAAAAAGATAAACAAATAAATAAACTAAATAAAAATAAAAATAAAAAAATTAGTCCCCACAGGGGGAAGAAGCACCACCGTCCAAATCAAGGTGGGAGGACCATCTATGGCGCCCACAACGCCTGAGGAGGCTGCTGGAGAGGATGACGATGATCCTGCGGGTAAGGAGGCACCCGAGGCGACGGCCGAAACTCACTCGTTCGAGGTAGGCCAAGACCCTAAAAATCCCTATTTTGATCTTCCAATTGCATGCATGAGGGTAGGATAGCAAAGGAATGGGTCAGGGGACCCATAGAAGTGTTGTGAAGGCCCTTAGGGCCATTTCCCAAGCTTGGGGAAACGGGGGAAACAATTCCCCTATGGTGAGGGCCTAGCGGTTGTTTCAGTAACCGTTAGGGTGCTAGACGGTCTGACCCAGACTGCTAAGTCCAAACAAATAGTCAAGAGAGGACTGTTAGGGTTCTAAGGGGTTTTTTTATTTTCTTTTTATTTTTTGATTTTTTCTGTTGTCATGACTTATTAAACTATATGGATGACTGACATTGACTCTTAAATGCATGCAGGGAAAGCACCGGATGAGGATATCGTGACTGTAGATCCGAGCAGTGTACTTGGCACTATCGGACTTCCAGAGAGAGACTAGCTACGATGGGGTTTGTAGAGTTCCTCGGGATGGAGGTGATGAGACTGGACACGGCCCTCCTCTACGCGCACCATGACTGGTGGGATCCAGTTATCTGGGCATTTTTGTTCCCGTGGGGACACATGATCCCCATGCTGGAGGACGTGGTGAGGATCACGGGACTATGGGTCCACGGAGCACCGGTGGCGGGGATGACGTACGCCGACTACTAAGAGTTAGCGCGAGAGTTGCTGGGGTTGGAGCTGACGAGGCCAGGACACCACTCGTCGATGCTAGCACAAGCGACTCTCCAGGAGAGCTTGGGACTGGGAGGAGCGGCGATAGCCGTGGGAGAGCTACCAGAGGAGCACTTGGGATGGCTGATGGTTCGAGCCCGACAGAGAGTGGCAGCGGGACCAGGCCCAGAGATAGACGTAGTCCTATGCTGCTTCCTGATGCTACTATTCGGGAAGCTAATTTTTGTGACGAGAGCAGACGGGGTGCACTGCAAGCTCCTCCCTTTACTAAGGGATTTGGATGGAGTTGGGGACTATGCTTGGGGCGTTGCTACACTAGCATTCCAATTCTACTCCCTCAGCAATACCGATTGGCAGATGATGCTGGGTGGGTTCTCACCACTGCTTCAGGTAATCCTTCTACCCTAGATACTTATGAAACTATGATTATGACTCTATGACTTGCTATTTGCTGACCACTTGACAATGTAGGTATGGACTTATGTGTACCTCCCTGGCCTAGGGAGAGGGAAGGATCTAATCCCGATCGTGTTCCCATCGCAGGGTGGTGGATGGCGATTTGGGACACCGGGTCACTGTAATGCCTAGTGCGGGTGATCCAAGATGACATTAACATGCTAACCTATGCATCGGTAAGACTCTAAACCTTAGACTTCTAAATTCACTTAAATGCTTGGATACTGACACTAACACTTGACTGACTTCCCCTTTCAGGTGCGCTGGACACCGTATCGAGATGAGGGGCATGACGGGCAGCCATGGGTGGAGGTGGCCCAGGCATATGCGGGATGAGATGTGTGGCTGCACTGCATGAACATCATCGAGCCACTGCACCACCACCTAATCATGATGACCAGGGGCGTCCACCAACTACAGGTGGAGTTCCCGACAAGAGAGGAGGAGTGCGTAGGGCGATCTTCCAAAGGACTGACTAGTGAGATCGACTGGGTCACCCGGGCGGTGGACCAGGTTCGCGACTAGACAAGGAGAGGGCAGACGGTGTGAGCCCAAGCCACCAGCGACGAGGCCTACTTGAAGGCCTACGCCAAGTGCTATGGAGATCGGGTCTTCCATGGCTCTCGATGACCGGTATGACTCTGTTAACTTATGCTTCCTAATGATTTTTGATGCACTAACAACCAGACCTTCCTATATGCAGCTAGACCCCAGGGGCAGATAGCGGAGCTCCATGGTCTCCTCCACTCTACTATCTGTGAACGCGTCACTTAGTGTGATTGAAAATTAGTTGATGAAGGTAAAGAAAAGGGGAGCACATGGTGCTCAATGTAACATGATCGCCAGAGGAAATATCCTCAATACTAATGAAAAGAGTGATCGCGAGCAATACTTGATGAAAGCGGGGGTATGGATTCCACTTTCTCCTTTAACTGGCCGACCGGTCAAGGGGTTCTTTTAATTTGATTACCTTGAAACAAGCACAGAAAAAAGGCAAGAAAGCAATGAATTAGATCAGGTCGTGCAGTATCAACTCTTAATAAGAATGAACGTATGCATATGAAGAGTGGACACACCTTGTGTGTTTTTAAACCTCGGCACCCCAAACTACTCCAAGCAGCAACAGGAAGGCGACTCTGAGCTGACGAAGTTAGGAGTTGCCGATCTATCGACACTACAAGGGACCCACAAAATAGACAAAGAAACCTAGGAAAAATCTAGACAGATGCCGACCCAGACGACATGGCTAGGACGTCATGCATACTGTCCCACACATGACTAGAATGCCATGCATACGACAGGACACTGACCTCGAGTACAGCCACGAGAGGGCAAACCCAGGAGGTCACGATGCACGAGAAGCGCGAAAAGAACTGCAAAGAGTCACGTGCCACGTGACTAGAGTACCCCTCACCAGAAGAACAACCAGTTGCGTCCACTGACGTCTTATGTTACGCCTACTAGTGTCTTGTCCACGTAACCTACCGCAAGGACTAGGTAGAGACCAAGACACTATCAAAACCAGAACAGTACAACAGTCGTGAGTGACTAGTCAGGGTCACGTCTGACGACACAAGTCCAAAGCCCCTGACCACGTGTGCACACACTAGCTTTTGCCTAAGTCAGGCCTCTAGCTAGTTTTCTCCCCCCGAAGGACGCTACGGTAACTACGGGACCTGACAAAAACTAGCTTACAAATCGTAAACTGAAAAGTGCCCCGCTGTAAAAGCTATCACGCCAAAGCATGCCGTAAGGCTACGACTAGTGGAGGCTCACAAGACACAGAGACTCAAAACACGAGTGCGAAAGTATAGATAGGCAAGAGAGCACTATCGTACGTACTTCGAAGCACTAATGGCAGTACAGCCACTGCCGACAGACTCAGGACAAGGCAACTAGACCTGAAACTACAATGATCCCTAAGTCTCACGACTCTGAGTCGAGATCATCATACACAGACAGCAGAACAAGCCGCCAATCGGTCTAATCCAAAGCCAGAGAAAATGACACTGTCGAATGAAATGACATGTAGAGACTTGAGGGAACATCGAGAACTCTCAGCACACCTGGACACGTAGATCGAGGTAGGATGATACCTCAAGATATCCAGAACCATGTCTCGAACTGGACAAAACTGCCGAGACACACAAATGGCTACCTGTCAACCACTGGGTGACCCCGGGTTGACCGAAACCAGACAATAGCGACTCAATTAGTAGGAAAGAGAATCCTACCACAAGCAAGAAGACTCCTGCTGCCTCATAATGTAGTCTTAGCCCTCATAGGATGTCGGGAGACACCCACAAGAAAATAGGCAGACCACAAGGACAAGCCAAGATAAATAGGAATGAAAACATCGGAGGATGATGGTCTGGGAAAAGTGAACCATTACTCAACTGCTAGGCAGACCCAACAGTCAAGGAATAGTCGCTACGCAACCAGAGATAAGGACATTGGCAGTTCTAGATTGAGTCGTTGGGGAACTATCGCAGTCAGGGAAGAGACCGCACCTAGTCACCTGAATCGACCTATCTAGAAACCATCGACCCACAGATACCACCTTAGAACACAAACCTAAGATAGACGAACACGAGACAAGCCATTAAGGCCAACATATAAGATGACGGACTCAACTAGATGGGCGGTCACAATGTGGCTGCTCAAGGGGATGAACAGTCTGGACAGGACCACTCAAAGGGGATGAACGGTCCAGAACTGACCATCAACCCAGGATGAACGGTCCATATGGGGCCGCTCAAGGGGGATGAACGGTTGGGGACCAACCGCACAATAGATAGACCCCTAAAGGCTAAAGAGGATGGACGGTCAAGGCAGGACCGCCCAAGGGGATGAGCGATCAAGCCTTTGCCACTCAAGCCCACGACCTAGTCTAGTTCTTGGTCAAAATGGGCGTGACCAGACCACTGAACGGAATCGACTTACTACAGTGTTAGTCAAAAAGGTCTTGACCAGATCGCCTAACGCGACCGACACTCAACTGTTGACCAAGGGTGAACTAGGATGGGTGGTCAGATGCTGGCCACTCAACCCAACGGAAAGATAGGCAGCTAGAAGCTGGCCGCCCAAGGGGGGATGGACGGACCCTACCGGGCCACACATACCATGTACGGTCTATCGTGTGACCGCACAAGCCCCAAAACCAGCGAGGATGAACGGTCCAAGGCTGGCCATTCATATAGATGAACGGCACCCAGTTCGACTGTCCAACCGTGATGGCGAGCAAACCATGGGGTTGGCCCCATCTTGGCCTTCCCATTCCCCATTCGTGCCGAGATGAAAGGGATATAGCCATGGACATGCATACAATCACATGGACTCCATCCGGAGTAAAAACATTGCACGGATCGCAAGCAACGGGCGATTCTAACGAAATCACCCAAATAGGACAACCGGACTTCCCGGGCTCCCCACAGTCAAACGGGACCGCCAATCGAGACAAAATCGATGACTATGGAACGCAAACATTCTAGGGAATCCATTAACACTAATCGATCACAGAATCGTCACTATTTTCTGATGAAGCCTACGAAACCCATGAAGCCCCAACGAGCCCAATCTCGCCTAGTGTGACTAGGGCGGTTCGTGTCTGGTGGTCTCTCGATCGTGGAATCGAGATGTCGGGTGCGTGACTTGGTTGTCTCCCGACGGGAGAGCGGGTCATATTTTTTGGTACAGTAGGAGTAGCTGTAGAACCGAGATTTTGCCGGCCACTGTAGTTACTTTCCTGCTTTCGTAGCTAGCGTAGCTTTCCTTTCCGCTGTTATTTTCCCAGTTGGGCTTCCGCGGGATCCCTACTGAGCCAGTGATAGGAGGCTCAACCCTGATTTTCTGGCATGGTGGTTCTTCCTCGAGGTTCGAGGACGTTGCATGGAGGTTCTTAGTTGCCAGCTTGCTGGGCTGAGTGTTCACTTGGCGTGTGGTACGTTTTACTGCTTTAGACTGTACTTTCTATTGGACTGGACTCTGTTACAATTAGTTGTTTATTATTGTTATTAGATCTGTTGTCCTACTTTATTTCATATTTCTATGTACACCACACCTATCCTTTTATCCCTTCCGAGTCTTCGGCCTCGTGGGAGGCGGGCCGAGATTCGAGTCGTGCCGGTTCCTTTTCGGTACTCGAATCCCGGGTCACCACTATTCTTCTTTCCCTGACCATGTCTTCCTTTGCACAGACACCAGAAGGTCGGCTGAGGAGGAGGCACCTTCGATTGAGGCCGCCGTTGAGTCACGAATTCCCGAGGATTTTGCCTGAGCCCAAGACAATGGCAAGGGGGTGGCCCAGGAAGGGTCTTCCAAGCAGTGGGGGTCCAAGCGCAAGGATCTCGTAGAGAAGATGCTGCGGGATGCCATGAAGGCCAAAAAGCGGGCCAAGAAGGTCGGGGCAGTCCCCGCAGTCGAAGATGGCTCTGGTTCGGCTCTCCCCTCTGCCGAGCTAGAAGGGGCCGAGCCTATTTGGCTGGCTCTCCCGTCTGCTGGGCAAGAGGGGGCCAAGGAGGCTAGGGCCGAAGCGGGCAGCTCTAGGACCGTCGTCGAGACTGGAGCCCCGAGCGAGGCAGGTGGCATTTAAGGTGGAGACGCTAGATCCCAGCCAACGGAGGCTAGGGGGTCCCGGGAAGAGGTGATGCAGCCCCAACAGACCGAGGCGAGAGGGGTAGAGGAAGTAGTGGCTCAATCTAGGCCAGCCGGTGGGGTCCCCGAGGGGGTGCCGCTCGGAGGGGAGTCCCTATTCCGACTGCTCTGGAGAGGCTGGGCATTCGGGGCCCTCTATACCAGAAGTGCAGCAGCATCACCACAAAGGTGGTGCGAGGAGGAGACAGGCAGCGATCCCCAATCGCGGCCCTCAAAATGGTTATGGAGGGTGGCTTTATCCTAGCCCAAATGGGGGCCACCCTAGCTGAAGCTTACGCTCGGTCGGAGTCAGACCAGGCGAACCTTGCCTGGACCCTCGGTACGTCCGATGGGAAGATATCCTGGCTCACTGAGGAGCGCGATGGGCTGTTGCGGGAGCTCTCCTCATTTAATGAGCTGGCGAGGGCGAGTCAGGTGGAGGCCCGGGACTTGACCGAGAAACTAGTTCGGGCACACGAGTCACTCGAGAGGAAGGGCAAGCTTCTAGAGGAGGAGCATGTGGCCCATGCCGAGCGAGATGGCCAGTGGGAGGCCGAGCGCACCGAGCTACTAGACCGAGCGGAGGAAGCTGTGCACCTTCGGTTGGAGGCCGAGGCTGATCGAGCCGAGGCGGAGAAGCAGATGGCCAAGGCAGATCGGAGGTCGGCCGAGGCAGAACAAAAAAAGGCCAACCTCGCTAGTTGGGTGGGATCGGTCGGGGCGGAGGCACTCAAGCAGTTTAAATGCTTGGAGGCTAAGCGGGCCAACCTTAAGGAGGCTGCCCTCCCCTACTATGAGTCTGCGCTTTGCCGAGGTATCTGTAAGGGGTTCAAGCACAACTATAGCCGGGCCATCTCCTGGGCAGAGGAACAGGTGCCAGGGACGATCATTTTCCCTTCTGGTCGATGTTAGGACTCAAACCAATCAACCTCGAAATCTTCTAGCTGGGCATTGGGGGAAGAGGAGGACCAAAGGGACTCGTCGTCGTCTAAGGGATCGCCAACTCCGGATGCCTTGGGAGGGCGCATGATCGAGGCAGTTCCCACACCGGTGGGGTCAGTGGCAGGGTCGACCATTGTCGAGGATACCGGGGGTGGACCACCCGGGCCTTCAACTTCCGAGCCTCAGGATGGGGCAGAGGCCTGACTACCTTTTCTCATTTCTTGTATTTTATCTTGAAGAAAAACTTTCTCTTTTTGGTGTAATCAAAAAACTAAAAATGTAAGGTGGTGGCGTCGTAGTCTAGACTTGCTCATTTATGCTTGCCTTTGCTGTGATTTGACCACCAAATCTGTAGTAGTTAGAAAGTACTAATTTTTCTTGCTCATCCCTTGCACGCTAGTTGGGCGGGCGTCTAACTGGGTGTCCTTTTTATTTTCTCATGCTTTAAATGCCTGGCCGCTTCGTGTGTCCCGCTGGGAGGAACTTAGGAGGCTGAGGTATCTATTTTTGTGAACATTTTCACACATAATCAGTAATTTACTTAGAATTATCTCTCAATCTTATAAAGAAATAATATGTGAAAATATGAAGTTATCACCTCCTACAGAGATCAGGACTCTTCCCCGCTCTTGAGGCCTTAGGCGCTACTCTTGAAGAATTCTGGGGGACCGTACGTCCTTCCTAGGTGGAAAAAGACTGCTGCTCGTCGTTTCTGAGGGATCACGAATGCTTGCCCCTTGGGAGCTTGGAAGTTGCCATTGTTTCTGAAGGAGCATGAGTGCCTTCTGTCTGGGGGCTTGGAAGCCACCATTATTTCTAAAGGAGCATAAGTGCTCACTTCTTGGAGGCTCAAAAGCCACCATCATTTCTGAGGGAGCATAAGTACTCGCCTCTTGGAGGCTCAGAAGCCACCATCATTTTTTAGGGAGCATGAGTGCTCACCTCTTGGAGGTTTAGAAGCCACCATCATTTCTGAGGGAGCATGTGTGCTCGTCTCTTGGAGGGTTAGAAGCCACCATCATTGGGATCAACTGGCGACGCTTTCCTTAGGTGGGGTATTAGGATGGCGATGAAACATGTCGACAGTTGTTTATTGATAATAGGTTCTGAGGCTTATGGAATTCCATGTCCTCGTCACCTCTCGTCCCTCTAACATCGTTAGCTTGTATGCTCCCTTGTTGAGCACTTCAGTTGCCCAGTACGGGCCTTCCCAGTTTGGTGCTAGTTTTTCCATGGCTGCTCTGAGTCCGCCATGTTGGCCCGTCGCAGTGCCAGGTCTAAGGGGAGGAAGTGGCATTCCCTGACATGAGCATTGTAGTATTGAGCCAATTTTTACTGATAAGCCCCACGAGTCTCAGTTGAACACGCTCTCTGTCTTCTTGAAGCAAGTCTAGGTTCTCTCCCATCGCCTGGTTATTTCTAGCTTTGTCGAATTGGCCGACTCATAGTGATAGGTTGGATATCTCGACCGGGTTGACTGTCTCTGCTCCATATGCGTGGTTAAATGGTGTCTCTCCCGTGGTAGTCCTAGCAGTGGTCTGGTGTGCCCATAGGATACTTGGAGTGGAATCTATCCAAGAGTCATCTGCTTGTTCCAAATGGGTCTTGATGCCATGGAGAAGTGTTCTATTAGCATTTTCAACCAAGCTGTTTGCTTGGGGGTGGCCCACTGACGTGTAATGGTTCCTAATCCCTAGTTTCAAGCACTTTTCTTGGAAGGCAGTGCTCACAAATTGCCTGCCATTGTCAGTTGTGAGGACATGTGGGATCCCAAACCTATAGATTATGCTCCGTAGAATAAACTTTGATGTTGCTTCACTTGTGATCTTCCCCAATGGTTCTGCCTCGACCCATTTGGTGAAGTAATCGATGGCGACGATGAAGAATTTCTTCCTTCCCTGAGCTTCGGGGAACGGGCCAAGTATATCTACCCCCCATCGAGCAAATGAGCAAGGCTCCGTTAGGGCATGCAGTTGCGTTGCTAGTTGGTGGTGCAAGTTTAAAAACTTTTGGCACTGAGAACACCTTTGGATGTAGTCGAGGTAGTCGTGCTACAATGTTAGCCACTAGTACCCTTGTCGCATGAGATTTTGCGCAAGTGCTCGCTCGCTAGTGTGGCTCCCACAACGCCCCTCGTGTACTTCTTGTATTGCCTGCTTGGCTTCCATAGGGAATAAGCACTTCAATAGTGGGGCCGAGAGCGAGTGCCTAAACAAGTGGCCATCAATGATCATGAAGTACACCGCGCGAGCTCATGCGTGGCGGGCTTCAGTGCGGTCATTGGGGAGTTGCTACCGTAGGAGGAAATCCAAGATCGGATCCATCCATGAAGGCTTATAGTCAATGGCGTTCACCTCGGGGGCTAGCTCCTTGATGCTCAGTGCTAATAACTCCTTTATCAAGATGGCTCTTGAGTTAGAGGCAGTTGTTGAGGATGCCAGGCGAGATAGAGCATCTGCTCGGACGTTCTCCTCCCTCAGAATGTGCATCATCTCGAAGCGAGAGAACCCCAAGGCCACCGTCTTGGCCTTCTCGAGGTACTTGATCATCACTAGCTCTCGGGCTTCGAAATCTCCTCAGACCTGGTTAGTGACGAGCATAGAATCACTATTGACTCGCAAGTTGGTCGCTCCTAGGTTTTTTGCCATCCGCAAGCCTGAGAGTAGCACTTCGTACTTGGCTACATTATTAGTGGTCGAGAAGTTGAAGTGGAGGGCATATTTCAGTTCTACTCCCTCTAGTGACAGCAGCACAGGATGAACCGTCGACATAGAGTTCCCATACGGGCCTTAAGGACTTCTCGGAAGAGTCCTCCTCGAGCAACGTACACTCGGCGATGAAGTCGGGGAGAGTTTGTCACTGAGAGCTTTGGCTTTGATCACAGTCCTGGGGTAGAATTTAATATCAAATTTGCCTAGCTCGATGGCCCACTTGATAAGTCTTCCCGAGGCATCTGGGTTCTGGAGAATTTGGCGCAAGGGTTGATCGGCTCTCCTCTCACTCTCGCGCTCTCACTCTCTCTCTCCCATTCTCTCTCATTCTCTCACCCTCTCAGCTCTGGCTACAGACGGAGGCGACTGTGGGTGAGGTGACGACGCTGGGAAGCTGCTGAGACGCGTGGTGGATTAAGGATCGGTGTGATTTTGGCGCGATCTCGAACGATGGATTCAAAGTCGGGGTTCTGTTCGCGTTATGGTTTTCGACGCAGTTTAGTCACCTCGATGCTCGGTTTCTTTGGTGGAGGTAGGGAGAAGGATCGCTACTTCGTTCTGCATGTTTCCCCTACTCCTGTGCGCGATTTGGTGCTCGATCGGGGGAGATCGGGCCGATTTAGTGAAAATCGTAGTTATTGGGGTTGTCGGGTTTGTCAGAAAATGACGACCATTCTCTATAAAATTAGTGTCAAAATGACCGCAAGGATGTCAGGATCCCATTCCCGTAAGTTTCATGTC
This sequence comes from Amorphophallus titanum, assembly GCA_024336825.1. NCBI lineage: Eukaryota > Viridiplantae > Streptophyta > Magnoliopsida > Alismatales > Araceae > Amorphophallus > Amorphophallus titanum. The sequence continues at coordinate 72,374,975 of JANBPO010009603.1, forward strand.
GATCGGATGTCATTTGGGGTTGGTAGGAGTCTGGGAACCCCGGTGACTAATTTAGGGTCGATTCGTCAGAATCACCCCAATCTCGTGTTTTAATGCATGCATGCGCCATTTTTTGGCCCCCGGAGTGTTGTATCATTGTGTGGCTTTGTTTCCCCTGCGCTTTGGGGTGAATGGGGCGTGGAACGGGCCGATTCGGCCATTCCCCTATTTTGCTCGCTGGTTTCGTGTAACAGTCGTACCAGAGACATCACTTGTGTGATGACCCCACGATAGATCGCCACAACGGTTGGTCATTTTGCGCTCTTCGAGGTTGGGTTCGTGTGACAGACCAGCATAGGACCGTTACATGTCTGTAATGCACCTATGGTGGTGCATTACGCTCTGGGCGTGACGGACTGGCATAGGACCGTCACATGGCTGTAACGCCCCTTTGGTGGTGCGTTACGTGCTGGTGGTTTCTGAGGACTGTGGATGTCAGTCCCCCAAAGATCGTGTCTACCTCGAAGATCGGGTCAGTTGGTTAGCCCTGAAGGACCTCCCCTTGTGCGTCACGTTGTGTAATTCCCCTAGCCTGGTGCGTTACATGATTCGTGTTAGGCTTTTAGGCCCATTGGCCCTGACGCCCTTGTCTTGGTGCATTAGGCAATGTAGCACGCCTGTCTTGGTGCGTTACGTCATCTGAGTTGTAGCTTTAGGCCTGGTTGCCCTGATGCCCCTACCCTGGTGCGTCAGAGCAGGTAACGCCCCTATGGAGGTGTGTTACAGCCCTGTTGTGGCCGTGATAGCCTATGTTCTGTTCTGTGTTGTTCGTTATCCTGTTCTGCGTCTATTCGTGAGTTGTTCTGTCTTACGTTTGTGTTCTAGGGCGGTGTCTGTGTACCTGTGGTTTCTGGATCCGTCGGTTCGGGTGACTAGATGTGGTCTTTTCCCTGACTGCGATAGTTCCCTAATGACTCAATGTAGAACTGCCAGTGTCTTTGTCTCTGGTCTTGCAGCGACTTTCCTTGACTGTCGTGTTCACCTAGCGGTTGAGTGATAGTTCACTCTGCCCAGAGTGTAGTCGTTGTCCACCACTCCAGTTTCTACTTATCTTGGCTTGATCTCATGATTTGCCCGTGACCCATGGGTGTCTGTTGACATCCTATGAGGGCTGTGGCCATGATGGGATAGCCAAGAGTGCTGGTGTGTGATGTCTGTGTGTGTCTGTATGTATGTGTCATGTCTGGTTCCGGTCAACCCAGTGAGACCAGGGGTTGACAGGTGACCTTGTCTATGTCTCAACGGTTCTGTCTAGCTCGAGACAGTGTTCTGGATGCCTCGGGATACTGTCCTACCTCAGTTGCGTGTCCAGGTGTGCTGAGGGTTCTTGGTGTCCCCTCGGGTCTCCGGTTGTCGTTCCTACGGAGCGTTGTTTCCTCTGGCTTAGGAGTAGACTGATTGGTGACTTGTTCCGCTGTCTGTGACGATCTTGCTTCCGAGTCGTGAGACTTAAGGATCATTATGTGAGTAGGTGTAGTTGCCTTGTCCTGAGTTGTCAGTTGTGGTTGCGCTACCATTGGTGCTTTGAAGTATGTGTGACAATGCTCTCTTGCCTGTCTATACTTCCGCACTTGTGTTTTGAGTCTCTATGTCCTGTGAGCCTCCACTAGTTGTAGCCTTACAACACGCTTCGACGTGACGACACTTGTAGCGGGGCACTTTCCCGATTTACACTTCTTAAGCTAGTTCCGTGGGCCCCCGGTACAACCGTAGCGTACTTCGGAGGGGGAATACTAGCTAGAGGCCTGGCTTAGGCAGTGGGCCAGTGTGTACACACGTGGTCAGGGACTTTGGACTTGTGTCGTTAGACGTGACCCTGACTAGTCACTCGCGTTATGGTACTGTTCTGGCTCTAGTAGTGTCTTTGTCTCGGCCTAGTCCTTGCGGTAAGGTACGTGGACAAGACACTAGTAGGCGTAACATAAGACGTCAGTGGACGTAACTTGCTGTTCTTCTAGTGAGGGGTACTCCAGTCACGTGGCACATGGCCTTGACTGCGCAGAGTTGCCCTGGCTGGAAGACTGAACCCAAGAGAAGAAGAGACCACGGCCACTCCTGTGTGGATTTGGCAGCAATTTTGATCTGATATCCTCTTCTCCAAGTCCTCTGCTAGACCCAAGATGAAGGGGGTCGTTTGGACCCAAGAGCACCGTGTTCCAGCCTTAGTTCCTAGTCTACGCAGACTGATTCCACAGAACCAGGTCAGACCTCCTGTCACTCTTCTACTGACAGCACCCTACTCTGACCTCCTCTTGGAGTCCCGCCAGTTCCTACTTGAAGAGGACTTCCCCATGGTCGCAACAGCACCATCCCCGCTCTGATTGGACATCAAGATAGTTCATGGTAGCAGTTTTCCCAGACCCATGTGGTTCTAGCCGCTCCCTACTATTTCAGGCTGGACCACCCCTGGGTCTTCTGATCAGAGCTCTCTCCACCGACATCCTCTTGGAGTCCCGTCAGTTCTTGCTTGAAGAGGACAATGGCACCAGCCCCTCTCTGATTGGACATCGGGAGAGTTCGCGGCAGCAGTTATCCCAGACCCCATTGGTTCTGGCCGCTCCCTGTTGTTCCAGACTAGACCACCCTCTGATCTTCTGATCAAAGCACTCTCCACCGACATCCAATTGGGGCCCCGTTAGTTCCTACTCGAAGCTACTTTGTCCACAGTCGTGTCAATGCCAATTTTTTCTCCATCAAAGTTCGGTAGAGTTCATGATGACTTCTGCAACAGAACCAAACCTGCTAAAATCGGTCCCCAACGGTCGGCATTCATCACCTCATCTCCCCCACCCGCTCGCCTGGCAGGCTGAAAGCCCCTCCCTGTGTGGAGGTAGTGTTTGAATGTATCCTTAATTCCCCCACCCCTAGTCCATCCCTCCAGTGTGAGAATTAGTTCATGTAATAATTAAACAGGGGAAGCTTCACCGTCGCAGTGTGCGGAGATTCCACACTTCCCCTCTCGCCGACGTCTTTGAACAGGGTCGATTTCTTCCAACCGACTGGGTAAGCTCTAAACCCTTGCTCTCATTTTAGCTCTTGTTCATTTAATATCCGTAGAACTACCCCGCTGGCGGTGAGAGAACGCCCAACCCTGGAGCACCCAGCTTTCATGTGGTCACCGTGGAATTGTGAGAGAGAGCGATCTAGTGCCCCAATTGACACCCAGCCAGCCCCTTGAGTGTTGGCACCATACTCTTGAAGGGCAACCCTAGCCCTACTGGCCCTCTACCAGCAAGGGTCTTGTTCCACTACCTCCACTCGGCATCACCAAGTCACCCCGGGAATCGTGTGTGCAACGGTGGTTCAGAAATTTACGTGTTTCTCCACTCTTGTGCATTCTGTTTGCGAAGTAGGTCCATGGATCTTCAACATAGTTGCTACATGCTCATAAATGGTGTCACATCATCGAGTGTACACGTCGGCCATGGTAGCCCCCATCTAGGCCACGAGCAGACTACCCTCCATGATCAGCTCGAGGACTACAGATGGAGAACGCTGCTTATCTCCTCCTCGCGCCACCCCCGAGGCTGCATTGCAACACCTCCAGTATAGGGGGCCCCAGATACCGGGAGGAGGGTCAGCCCTTTTTAAAGTAGCTGGAACAGGGGCTCCCTTTCCGGGCGATACTCCCTCAGGACCCCCGTCGATCGGCTAGGGTTGCGTCGCCCCATCCCTCCTCCCTCCGACCTCGACCAGCTCGGTCCCGGTGCCTCCACTTTGTGCCCCGCCGACCTCACCCGACGCCCCAGTCTCAGCCAACACCGCCCGAGAGTCGCCCGCCTCGGCCATAGCCTCCGCGACCTCCCCGCCCCACTCTTGCCCAGCGAAAGGGGGAGTCGGCCGAATAGGCTCGGCCCTTTCCAGCTCAGCAGAGGGGAGAGCCGAACCAGTGACACCTTCGACCGAACAGATGACCCCGGCCTTCTTGGCCTGCTTCCTCTCGACAGATTGGGCCTTTCTGGAATCCCATAGCATGTTCTCCCCGGGATCCTTGCACCTGACCCCTCGTCGATCGGAAGCCTCTTCCCGGGCTATCCCCTTGCCCTTGTCCCAAGCTCGGGAAGAGCCCTCGGGAGCCCACGACTCAACGATGGTCGGTGCATCGTCCACCATGATTATCTCCAGCTTGGTCAACCGACCGCCTGGCATCTGTGCAAAAGGAACAGGGTCAGGAAAAGAAGAGCGTCTCCTCAGATGAGAGGGGAATTCGATTCCTAATACCCTTACCCGTCGACAACAACGCTCAAGAAGGCATCGCTCGATATTGGCTGCGGTCACCAGCTTGCCCGTCGACTGGCGATGCTCCAGGAGGATTGTAGCATCTCACTCCACCTCCGCCGATACCTCGGCCGGCTTCGAAGGGATATTCGGGTGAAAGTTGGGCACCACCGAGAAATCCCAGAACACTTCTACGGACGAGGTGCCCACCCAGAAGTACTGTGTCTTCCACCCCTTGAGGGAAGAGTCCTTCTGGAACAGGTATTAGCAATGGATTCCGTCTGCGATGGAGTGGAGAGAGACTATTAGTGATAGATAGTTGTTGATTTTTGCAACAATTTAGAGACGGGTTTGCGATAATGTAGCAGCGGATTATCAGTGCCGTATCCAAGGCGGAATTATTTGTCGTAGATTAGCGATGGTTTAATGGCGCATATTTTCTGTTGCAAATTAGCTACCGATTTGCGAGGAAAAAAATTGGTCGAGAATTAATGACCGGATTTTACTGACGGAATTATTTCCTGGAAGAACTGCTGCTAATCAGTTGTAAATTAATTTTACGGATTTTACCACGGAAATAGATCGCCCCAACTCTCGCGGGTGCTGAGTTTTCGACCAGGTGTGGCCAAATCAACCTCGTACCTTCCGACAGTGCTGACGGTGGCCGCCAGAGATCTATAGACGTTCCCCTGCCGTTCTTTTGCTCGTAGAAGCCCGTCCTGGGGTGCCAGCTGCCCGCGAGATGCAGTGTGATACGGTGAAGCGGATTCGCAGTAGCAGAGAAGGAGAAAGATATGGTGAAGCGGACGCAACATGGAGTCGAAGTGGACGAGTTGTCTTCGTGAAGGGAGAGAAAATGTGTACGGATGATCTGTATCTTTGCTTAGGCGAGTTTGAGAAGAAGTGCATACATGGGAATCTTTGACTGGAACGTAGATGAACTCCTGCCAACAAGCAGCATTAATTGATCAGTCACGGTGTTTTGTTTTATGCTTCGTTTTTAATTTCTCGGGTAGAGAACGTCTAACGGATTACTTGTTCACAAACACCCTATAAATTATTTCCACCTTAATTGATCAGGTGATTGCAGGTGCTGGCCACATTACTCTGCCCTCGTTCACTCCCCTTGTACGGTGGTGTTCGAGAGATGTGTTGAGTTTTGCATTGCTCCCATTTTGCTTGCTTCCTAACTTCGATGTTAAATGAGATAAATACTAACTTGTGAATCAAACTTCCTTTAATTTAATTTGAATGTGACGGTTCTGATACTTTCATATATACCATCGTCGATCAGCGCCTCATTTTCAAAACCATGACACAAACATCAGGTAGTCCACTATATTTTCCCATCACTAGAAATAAGAAGATAGTGAGATATGGCTCCATTTGTTTTGATTTGAGGAGGGTAAAATCGACATGACCTATGACAAGCCCATCGACGCTGGGCCCGCGTCGGCCCAAGAACCACATCACACATAATGGACGCCCGACGGGTGTGTCCCACTATAGGTGACCCAAGAAGGTCAGCCATCGGATTCTCCAGTCCCCTGGCCAGACGACCCTCCAACACCCAAAACATTACTCCTGTCACCGTCGGCCTCAACTCCACTAACAGCGGGCACATCCTGCGGGTGCCGTGATATTCGTCTAAAGGCCGTCCGACTTCGGAGGAAGGGACCTTCAACGAAAAATTTCTCACGATCGTGGAAAGGCGTTATCCCACTGTTTACGCCCTTCCCTATTAAGAGATGGGCCTCCATCGCCAGGGCAACCACTATAAATTGACTGTCGTCCAGTGGACAAAGAAGAGACCAAGGAAAAGATAGACAAGAGAGGAAGAGAAACTCTGATGCATGTTATACTGCCAAGTCCCGAGAACAGATTCTACCGAATAGAGGATCAGTCATCTTCCGAGCATCCTTGTCACTTAGCGAGCACTCTCCGAGTGTTTTCTGGAGATGGAGAGCACTCTCCCAGAAGACCGACCACCACTCCAACTCTCTCATTCTCTTCTCCGTCTTTTCTTACTCCTCTCCCACTAAGGTTATGACGTAAGCATCAGAGAGTTGTCATCTGAGATAACGTCCAAGGCTCTTTCTGATGTCGTTTCTCTGGTGTTTGTAGACTCTGACAGATAGTCGGACAATCTTCTCTCAACAAATAAAATTTAAAAGTGTGATATGAGACCCGAGAGATCATTTTATTATCTCTACATGATTCATTATTCATTATTTGAATTCTAATTTAAGAGCAATACTAAAGTGCATCGAACAAGGGTTACTCTCTCTCTCTCTCTCTCTCTCTCTCTCTCTCTCTCACTCTCTCTCTCTCACTCTCTCTCTCTCTCTCTCTTCGGCCTTGGCACCAGCCATGGGAAGACATGCTTCTGGTTTCAACAAGAATTTTGACTTAAACACTCATTTTTACATCCATCCTAGGCCGATATCACTATGTAAGATACAACAATGCACCAAGAAGGACACATACCTATGACAAGTACATATGAGTTTGTTTGTCGATAGTATAGGGTAGACTATATCTATGATTTTGTGAGTTTATATATTACATATCATAAATATCGTAGGTAAATGATGTTTTGTACCTACCACCCAACTGACCCTCCTAGAAATAGGCTCAGATTTTTTATGTAGAATAAACTTTGCGGACTGGACTCTGTAGTTAATTTATTAATTGAAAATATAAGGCCCCTGCCCTTTGGGTTTGTGTCAGTGTATCTAATGTCAGGGGCTCAAGAACAAATATCCACTGTCACGTATCGATGAATTGTTTGATCAACTGTCTGGTGCAGAGTATTTCTCCAAGATTGATCTCAGGTCAGGTTATCCTCAGCTCATGATCAAGGAGGAGGATATTTATAAGACGGTATTCCGTAACAGATACAGACACTATGAATTTGTGATTATGCCGTTTGGTCTGACCAATGCACCTGCTGCATTTATGCAACTAATGAACAATGTGGTCAGGCCATATCTTGACCAATTTGTGGTCGTCTTTATTGACGATATCCTCATATACTCCAAGACAAAGGAGGAACATGAAGAACATTTAAGGATTGCTCTGCGAACTTTACAGGAACACCAACTTTATGCAAAATTAAGCAAATGTGAATTTTGGCTAAAAGAAGTTTCTTTCCTTGGCCATATTATTTCGAAAGAAGGTATTGCAGTAGATCCCTCTAAGGTGGAAGCTGCTAAAAATTAGGGCAGACCAAACACCATATCCGAGGTTAGAAGTTTTATTGGTTTGGCTGGATACTATAGGCAATTTATCAAGGATTTTGCCAAAATCGTAGCACCTCTAACAAGACTTACTAGAAAAGAAAATCTCTTTGAGTGGACAAAGGAATGTGAAGAAAATTTCTTGACTCTTAAGAAACATCTCACCACTACACCTGTGTTGGCATTGCCTATAGAAGGTGGCATATTTTAAATATATACCGATGCATCTGGCATTGGCCTAGGTTGTGTGCTTATGCAAGATGGCAGGGTGATTTGTTATGTTTCAAGATAATTAAAGTGGCATGAAGAAAATTATCTTGTTCATGACCTGAAATTGACTGTAGTTATCTTCGCCTTAAAGATTTGGCGTCGTTATCTTTATGAGGAGAGATTTACTGTGTATTTAGACCATAAGAGCTTGAAGTACCTATTCTCTCAGAAGGAGTTAAATATGAGGCAAAGACGATGGCTGGAATATCTTAAAGATTTTGATTTCGATATTCAATATCATCCAGGCAAGGCAAATGCTATAGCTGATGCGCTCAGTAGGAAACCGATGGGAAAGTTATCTTATCTTCTGAAAGGTATGGCGGATCTTATTTCCAACTTTGCTCAGTTGAATTTAGATGTTGATATGAAGAAAAAGGACTACTTTATAGCCAATATTCGGACACAACCTACTTTGATTGAAGATCTAGTCAAGTTGCAAGATAAGGACCCAGTGTTGTTAGAAATTAAAGCCAATCTGGAGCAACGACCAGAATTCTCTATCACCAATGATGGAAGATTACTATTTAGAGGGCGTATGTGTATTCCGGATCATAATGATACCAAGAAGATGATTTTAAAAGAAGCTCACAAATCCAAGTATACTGTTCACCCTGGTACTACCAAGATGTATCAAGACCTGAAAAGAAATTATTGGTGGCCCAATATGAAGAGGGAAATAGCAAACTATGTGTCACGATGCCTTACTTGTCAACAAATCAAGGCGGAACACTAAAAGCATGCTGGAAAATTACATCATTTGAAAATTTTGAAATAGAAATGGGAGAGCATAGGAATGGATTTTATCATGGGATTGCCAAAATCAAGAGGTGGACATGATGGAATATGGGTAATCATAGATCGTTTAACTAAATCGGCTCATTTTCTGCCGATTAAAAGCAGATGGTCTGTAGATGTTTTGGCTACTTTATATATAAAAGAGATTGTTAAACTACATGGAGTCCCTGTCACCATTATCTCAGATCGGGATCCCCGATTTACTTCACAGTTTTGGAAAGGGCTACAATACTCTTTGAGGACCAGATTAAATTTCAGCACAGCTTTTCATCCATAAACTAATGGGCAAACTGAAAGGACCCATCAAGTGGGGGAAGATATGCTGAGGGCATGTGTTATAGACTTTGGTGGAAGCTGGCACGACCATTTACCTCTAGTGGAATTTGCCTACAACAATAGCTATCAGGCTAGCATTCAAATGGCACCATTTGAGACATTATATGGAAGAAGTTGCCGTACACCTATATGCTAGAACGAGGTCGGTGAAAGACAAATTCTAGGCCCTGACCTTGTTCAGGATACGACTGACAAAGTGAAGATAATAAGAGAAAGACTCAAGATGGCCCATGATAGACAAAAGTCTTATGTCGATAACTAAAGGCGAGACCTGAAATTTCAGGTAGGAGATCATGTATTTCTCAAGGTTTACCCTGGATGTGGTATTCGCAAATTTGGTATTAAAGGTAAACTTACACCCAGATTCATTGGCCCTTTCAAAATTCTTGAAAGAGTAGGGGAAATGGTATATCGTCTGGCATTACCTCTACAACTAGCGGGAGTTCACGATGTATTCCATGTCTCTATGTTAAAGAAGTATGTTTATGATTCTTATCATGTTATCTCTTATGGTGATCTGGAAATTCAAAAGGATATGACGTATGAGCAAACGCTGATCAAGATAAATGAACGTGAAGTACGTCAACTACTAAATAAAATAGGATCATCCACGGTGACTCCGAGAATCCCCGGCATCGCCCCTATCCACAGCTTTGGAGTTCTCGCCATTCTGCTGCTTGCAGACCCGAGGCAGAACCTGAAGCCCCTGTGCAGAAGCTACCCTAACGTCTGCGGCGAGAATCAGTGCAAACTTTATTCTGATACATTGTTCTACTTCGAGTCGGCTTCGCTCCAGAGGTGGTCCCGCCCCGTTTCAACCTCGGCACTGATCGCGTCGTCCATTCTCGTGTGACTGCACCAGATTCGAGCCAGAACCTGAGGTTCGATTGGTAGAGGCTACATCGACTTCTAAGGCATGATTCAGCAAAAAACATCTTCTGTGGAGTTGTTCATCTCCGAGTCCTCTTTAGTCTAGGAGTGGTTTTGCATCATATCAACTTCAGATCCATCCGTGGCACCCGTTCTTGTGCGACTGTGCAGAGTCCGCGTGATCCAGTTCGCTCAGAATCTGTAGCAGGCTTGCAGAGCGCCCCACGCCTTCCTCGTTGATCTTCAGGATGAGCCCTTCCTCGGAGGCATACCTCTCGATGTCCTGAAACCAACCCAAGTGGTTTCATCACGATCCAACCTCTGTGCTGGGCATACCACCCTGGGCATCCCACCCCTGCCTGCCTACTCACCCAGGAAACTGAAGCTCACCTCAGGAGCGACCACAACCAGCCCTGTGCTCCGGTTGTCTTAAAATTTTAATGGTACGTAGAGATCCCTGTCCTCCATCCAGCCACGCTGGTCCCACTTCATTCTGATGTCTGTAGCGAGCGTACCATTTTCTGCACCGAGACTGTGCCATCCTGTTCTGTGAGGCAGAACTGCACAGGTCACCTTTGTCACCTTGTCCAGCTTGCCAGTGACCTCGGATCATCTTCAAACTTCGTGGAGCATTGCTGCACTTCATCAGTGATGATTTGGCACAAGCGGCACCTCGTTTGGAGTTCCGTGTGCAGCGTACTTGGGGATACATTCAGATTCTATTCTATAGAACAACGCACAGGGCAGCAGGCCCATTCCCACCCCCTTGCTCCCCCCTCCTGCGTGAGGGTAGCTCTGTTTTAATTATCCCCATCCCCACGACCCCCTCCCTGCGTGGAGCATAGTGCCAATGGGCTGTACTCATTGGTTTGCACCGGACGCCGCCGTCGACATTCCTATGCTCGCACCCGTCCCTCATCCGCTACCAAGAAGGTGAACCAGGTTGCAAGGTTGACTTAGTCAGGGTCCTTAGTCGGCCCATGCCATGGTTGGGCAGGAACAGAGCTCAGCCCTCATAATCGTGGTCAATCAAGGGGACACAAGTCGACCCAACTCAGGGCCGAGTCGACCTGGAATAGGGCCCATATGACTGGACAGGCTTGGCGCACAGGCCAGAGCCAGAAGACGAATGTAGTCCCGGCCTGACCGCTACTGTCTAGTGGCTGTCTTGGTATGGCCACGCTCTGAATAGGACTGGGCAAAACAATGTGGGCTGCTAAAAATGAATTTCGACCCAGTCGATGGATTTAGGCTTGGTAATGTGCGGGAATGGCAGATCTAGAGGGTAGGGGTGAATAGATCAGCCCCCTTTTTCACAAATAAACACAGCGGAATGTAAAGGATGCTAATACACAGGAAGATCCACAAGGATGGAATTAATGAAAGATATGTAGATGGCCTATGCAAGCATCTATCGTAGGACAATCACACAAGCAAGCCGCATAAGACAAGATTTTTAAGGTGATTCGGACTCAACCCAAAGTCCTACGTCCACCCCTCACTCAATCGAGTGAGGCTTCCCTAGTGCAACTGCACTAAACACCATTGATACACAGCTAACGGGCTCACACAGTCAAACCACAGAACAGAACCACCTTCTGTCTGTCTTCCTAAAACTCTCTGTAGGGACTGATCAAAGTATCAAGTGAAGTGTTCCAAGAAAAGAAAAGATGATGCAAAATAAAACCCAGACAGGATGTATGACACTTGAGGATAGTAACAAAGGGCCCTATCTGGAATCTGGATGGCGATCATCGCTTCTTCCAGATGAAGTGCTTCCTAGAAGGGCAGGTTCTCCTTCATAGGAAGTTGAAGCTCCTTCCTCTTCTTCTCACAGGATGAAGAGAGAAGATGAAGATGTCTGTCTTCAGATGCTTCTGGGTTGCAGTAGGTTCTTTGCAGTTGGCTTCACGTCACAAGGCTTCTTCTTCCTGCTGCTGGGTTCATGTCACAAGGCTTCTTCTTCCTGCAGCTGGCTTCCCAAGAGCTATCTCCCTTGTCCTATCTTCTCTTCACCTAACTCTAGCTGTCCCTTCCTATCATGTATGATTTGCCGCTCCTCCTGCTCCTTATATGCTCCACCTTATCCCCATTCCTTCGTGTGCTCAATACCCCTTCATTCTTGCCGCATTTCTTTCCATTTTTGAACAAATCCACCTTTTTTTCTTGAACTCCCTATGCGATATGCTTTTGCAGAGTATATCTCTCATCTGGCATTATGGACATGAAATCTCTAGAGGGTAACTCAACGAGCAACTCACAAGGTGACTCAGTCACCGGCTCCTCGAGACAAGCAAGGAAATCTTCAGAAATAAATGAATGAGTGGCACCTATATCAAATAGGACACGAGTTGGATGACCAAAAATTGAACCATACCTTCTACGAGATTGGATGCAATGGCTTCTGCACGAGTGATGTAAGTGATTCGGCTCCTCGACTTCTGGCTAGAGGCTGCAGAAGATTGCTTGGAAGAAGCGAGAACTTGCAAATACGACGGCTGAGGCAGAGGTGGTGTAGGAAGACTGAATGGAGACTGCTGTTGCTGGGTAACCTGCGAGAACTGCGCCAGAACAGACTTCATCGGGCAATCTCGAACGACGTGTCCCAGCTGATCACAACAATAGCAAACCATCGGCAAGGAGCATGGTACGCCGGGATGGCTTCCACCACACCTCGGACACGGTCTCAGCTGACTCACGGGAAACTCCCGGCGCTGCTGAAACAAAGGAACAGATTGCTGCACAGAATCGGAAGACGCCGATTACTGCTGCACAAAACCCGAAGATGCTTGACCATTGAAAAGCTTCTTGGACTTTCTAAACATCCACCTCGAAGGACCACCAGGAGTAGGTGCAACGGACGGAATGCCAGGTGCTGACGGCTGAAAGGACTGCTAGAACGGCACAACCGACTGAGCAACACTAGACTGAGAAAACCCTACAGACCTCGCCAAATTCAGCTCAATCGCAACTACTGCCTGATATGCATCATCCATGACAGTGACACGGGTAGCAAGAAGTGGCACTCTCAATTCGGCTCACAAACCACGGAGAAATTACTCGATCTTCAAGGCTTCATCAGCAATAATATGCGGCATATATAAACCCAACTCGATGAACTTATTCCGATACTGCAACACGCTCATCTCACCCTACACCAAATCCAGAAATTGGTGCATCTTATCCATGCGAAGACAGGCCGGAGTATAGGTACGCTCGAAGGTAGTCACGAACTCTGTCCAAGTGATCTGATGAAGTGGTCGGGAATGGAAGGTAACTTCCCATTCTGAACTCCACCACATCAATGCTGCACCCTGAAGCTGAAAAGTAGCGAGCATCACCGTCTCATCCTTCGCGCATTCTATAGATCGAAATACATGCTCAGTCGCCTCGATCCAAATCCTGGCAGCATCCGGGCCTGACTGACCTTCATAAGTCGGTGGCTGGAATAGCAAGAATTCCTTAAGTGCTCTACCATGGCCACCGGGCAAGTCATCATGCAGAGCTGGCACAGCAGGAGCAGGGACTGGCACAATCAGAGGAGCAGGAACGGCAATTCATAGGAACACTGCCAGACCATAATCACAAACAAGATCATCATGCTCCGAATCTCCGGGCAAATCGATCCGTAAAATGAGCACTACACACCAAGGAACACAAGTTCGGCACCTCTGAAATAAGGCAACATCGCTATCGTCTCACAAGGAAAGGAGACACGATCAATGCCACGAAAAACCACCACCAACAACACAAGCATCAGCTCTTCACGAGGAAGAGAAACATCTCAGCTGATTGCTCAAATCATCGGCTTCCTCGCCATAACGACAAGCGAAACTGGCACACAGATCACCAATGACAGCACTGGACCACAAACACAATCAAGTCAGTCCTCACTCAGACATTACATCTGATTCGAGTCACATGCTAACTCTACTATGGTAGAAGAGTACAACACAACTAACCGACAAAATCACGGTCCACACAATGCCAAATTCAGACTCACAGGGAACTTCTCCCAAGCTAAACACAACCAACAAACTAACAAACACCCTCAACAACACCAACACAATCCTGGCTCCGTTCTCAACACAGGATCACGGGACACAACTGCAAGCTGGGTCACATCAGGGCACAATTACAGCTGAACACACGGCTAAAAAGGAACTAACCACGCACAACTTACCAACAATTACCGACAACAACTCTCAAAAAAATGCATCTCTAGGACCATGATCACATCCCGAGAGCACAACTTCCAAGAAATGCAGAGAAAGAAAGGGTACTCAATCAGCATCTTAGCCGACAGATTTTCCCAATTCTCAAAATTGCCAGTGCCAACAACCATAATGCCACAAGCAACGGCACAACAACCAATAATATCGAGGCACATACAGCCAAGACGAAGACACATTGAGGAAACAATCCGTTCGACTGGCCAGAATTTTAGGTTATAACCCCCACACGCTTCCACTACGCACTCTACACAACGCAGAAAAGCAAAAGAGACAACTCAACATCTGCATCTCAGCACACCTCTTGGTGCCATCGCAACTTACGAACTGCAATGTACCACGCCTCGAGTACCGATTCTGCTACTAGCCGATCACAAGTCGCCATAGTGCAAACCATCTTGCTAGCAGTCACAGCACAAGCCAGAAAGAACACCAATCTTGACTTATCCCCATGTCCTGATACGATTACTGAACCTTCGAGGCGAGCCGAGTGGGTTTATTTCTCCATCGGGGTGAAAATACATGATTTTGGTGTGTGAGCTAATTTTCGCGATTCGATGTGATTTTTGGGGTTTAAATGGATCCTCTCGGTGCTAGAGAGGTTGGGGAATGATTTTCTCTTATTTTTCCCTTCACATGGGTGTGAACGGGGCATGGAATGGATATTTTTCACGGGTTTTTCTGTTTTGATCTCGGGTCGAGATTGCGACCATCATAGTGGCCGCGTTCTTCTGAGAAGGCGCCATATCGTAGGGTCGCATTCATCAAGGAAGATGAACAGTACGGCGGTTTAGATCGCGCCCCAGCGATCGGTCACGACCGTCAGAGTCACGGTCGCTTTGGGGGTCGCGTTTAGAACGCGACGGGGACGACCGCCATGTTCCTTAGTTACTGTCATGACCCCAGCGACGAGCACGTCAAGTCGTTGACGTGACCCACACATGGGGCGCATTCCGATCAGATCGCGGCCTTCATTGGGAGCGCGTTAATAATCACTACGTCGGGAGTGGGCACATTCTCACTCCCCATTTTTCGCATTTATTTCGAGCTGTCTTGAGCCCCAGTCAACCCGGTTGTGACCCAGTGGTCGACCCTAGGCCTCATGGACGTCCTAGACACCCGTGGGTTCAGTGTTCATGTTTTGGGGATGTCCAGAGATACCATGCTATCTCGATTAGCGTGCCCGCATGTTTAGAGGGTCCGGGTGACCCTGTGTGTGTTTTCTAGGTTTTCGTGTTACGCTTGAGCGAGTCGATGTGAGTCGGTATGCGTGCAGAGTGTCTTCCCCGCACGATGTAGGTTTCTCCAGAAGGTGGTTTCCAAGTGGGCTACTTGAATGACCTTGGACTGTGAGTCCAGTTAACTAACTTGGGGCTGAAGGTTTCCCGTGTGTCCCCAGGATGAGGGATCAACTCGGCGGCCAGTGAGCTACCTTGGAAATCATGTTACCGTGATTTCAGACCTAGGGATTAGGCCAGATTGATGGCGTCGTGCCGTCACATGCAACGGTCTTGACCTGAGTCTCGTGACTCAAGGACCGTTGGGTTTATTAGGTCTAGCGGGCTGTCCAGAGTTCGGTGGCTTCGAGCCACATGTTACTCCGCGTTACTTGCGATGGGTGCATGCGTGATTTTCAGTGTTTACATTTACTGAGCCCCCACTAGTCGTAGCTTTCCTGCGCAAGCGTGTGCAGACCCACTTGGGAGTGGTGGAGAGCGTGACCTGAGAGGGACGATCTTTGGGCTGGTTACTGTAGGGCACCTCCGCGCAGCCTGAGTCCGAGCTTTGGGGAAGAACCAACTAGAGGATCTGACCTAGGACGTATAGTCTATCTGTGCACATGTGGCTGGGGGTGTCGGACCCGCGCTGACGAGCGCGACCCCAGCTACTTCTTGTTCTGTGATCCTGGTTACTGTATGATGTCTCAATCTCCGCCTCGGGCATCGTAAGGAGACACCTGAGGTTGCGGACAAAGTCACCAGTAGACGCATCCGGCCTTGCTTCTAATGGGCAGGTACTCCCGTCACGTGATATGAGATTGTCGTGACTCAAGGTTCCGTTTCTTGTCTGCGAGACGTGATTTTCGTGTAGTTTTCAGGTGTTTTTCTGAAGCCGAGGTCTAGGGTTTCCAGTGAGCGTCACCGAGAGTTTTCTCCTAAACGGTGTAGAGTTCATGACAGTGATGTCGTGATCGTGGTTCTGGACTGTGTGGTCTCGGAGTGGGCCTTCATGTGTGAGCACAGGCCTCCATGACCAATGTGTCATGGCGTCTTCCTAGTAACGTGACTAGGGTGGTACTTAGTCTGGATGTCCCTCAACCGAGAGATCGGGGTGTTGGTTTTCCATTCTGGTCGGAGTAGTGGTAGAGCCGTGGTTTCATCAGCTGTCGTGTTTTGTGGATTCGTGTACGACCGCTCTTTCTATCGCTATTGTGGTAGTTACTCCTGCTGTTGCTGTTGCTCTTGCTGTAGTTACTGCTTTCCGTTATCGTCGTTATTTTTAGTTGGAGTTCCGCGGGACCCTTACTGAGCCAGTGATAGGAGGCTCACCACTGTTTTTCAGGTGTGGCGGTTCTTCCTCGAGGTTCGAGGGTGCTACGCAGAGGTTCATAGTTGCCAGCTCGTTGAGCTGAGTGTTCACTCGGTGTTGGGTACGTTCTCTGCCTTAGACTGTACTTTCATTGGACTGGACTCTGTTGTAGTTAGATTATTTATTTCTATTAATTGTTGAATTGTCCTACTTTATTTTCTATTTCTGTGTACACCACATCTACCCTTTATCCCTTCCGAGCCCTTCGGCTCGTGAGCAGCGATCCAGGATTCGAATGGTATCGGGTTATTCCCGGTATCCGGATCTTGGGTCGTTACAGAGAGTGTGTGTGTGTGTGTGTGTGTGTGTGTGTGTGTTCAGAGGAGACAGATTGTGTGTGTGTGTGTGTGTTGGTGTTGTGCTTAGCAAATGATAGTGTTTTTGGAAAATTAGGTAAATCCCTAATTTTCTTTCTTTTTATTTCTTCTTCCTCTCTCCTTTCTCTCATTCCTCACGTCACTCTCTCCCTCTAGTTCTCTCTCCTCTCTTCTCCTCTCTCCGCGGGGCATGCGACCGTGGCAAGGTGGCTGAGGCGGGAACGTGATGGAGTGATCGTGGAGCATGATGGGCTGAAGGATGGAGTGTGGCATTGGCGTGATCCCTCGGTGGATTCAAAGCCGACGTGGTTTGATCATCATGATTGTTTTGGTGCGATTTAGTCACTTCGGTGTGCGAGAACTTCGGTGGAGGTAGGGAGATGGATCACCTACTTCTCTGCTACGTTTCCTCGTGATTTGGAGCTGAGCGGTGCAAGAATGAGCGGGTTTTGCTTCGTTTTGGGCAAAGCATGCTTTGGGGGCATGCGTTGGGTTCGCCAAAAAATAGTGATGGTTTTCAACTGAATTGGTATCATTAGAACCCCTGGAATGTCTGCATTCCATTCCCGCTAGTTTCATCACGAATGGTCGTCATTTGGGACCGGTACGAGCCCAGGAACACATGTGACTCAATTAGGGTCGATTTGGTGGAATCGCCCGTTTCTCACCATTTATGCGTCTGTTGGAGCCCTTCCGGAGTGTGGAAGGATGTTTTCGCCATTAGGGTTGTTTCCCCGCCATTTATATGTGATTGGGGCATGGAAAGGCAGAGTTTCGGTTGATCCCCTATTTTCCCCGTCGTATCGCCT
This sequence comes from Amorphophallus titanum, assembly GCA_024336825.1. Lineage (NCBI taxonomy): Eukaryota > Viridiplantae > Streptophyta > Magnoliopsida > Alismatales > Araceae > Amorphophallus > Amorphophallus titanum. The sequence goes on from JANBPO010009603.1 coordinate 72,392,689, forward strand.
TAGCGGTCCTTTCAGAGACTGTTTCTTCCCTCCAGCAGTCCAATCATTGACCATTTGGTCTTAAGTCGGTTCTAGTCTTCGTGGTCTCATGATAGACCATTTCTTGTGGCTAGCGGCCCATTGTTGGACCGCTAAGCTTCGTCCAGTGGCCCATTAGGCAACCGCTAGACGTTAGTGTTGGATTAGTTGGGCTGAGCGATCTTACGATCGACCGCTAAGCTTGCTCTGGCGGCCTTACATGAGACCGCTAAGCATCGTTGACTCTAGTCAACAATTCAAAGTCGGTTAAGGTAGCGGCCTAAGCTTAGGCCATCTATAGTCTTTAACGGCCCATCTCTAGACTGCTAATTCCTGTTTGACCGAAGTCAATAGTTTAAGTCGGTTAGGGTCGGTGTCTCTCGTGGCCCATATGTAGACCGCTAAATCCATGTAGTGGGTCTATTATAGACCATTTGCTGGTCTGACTAGGTATGTCGGTTCGAGGGTTGACTGGCTCTAGCGGCCTATTATGTGGCCGCTACAGTCATCTCGTGGTCCATTCTATGACCGCTACAGTCTCCTCGTGGCCCTATCTATGACCGCCAAAGTCCGTGTCTCCGTGTGGAGGAGCGGCTCTTTTGCTCACTGCTTGGCTTACCTAGCGGTGAAGCGATCGACTGCTTATCCCCGGAGTATTATTTTCCCATTATTTTGGCTTTCTAATCGTCTTGGCTTGACCTTGTGCTTTACCCGATGTCATGTGGATGTCTTTTGATATCCTATGAGGGCTATGGCTATGTTATAAGGTAGCCAGGAGTGCCTTTCTATCGAGCAGTCTTCCGTACTGCTTTCATGTCATTATTGGTGTCTGGTCAACCCGGTGAGATCCAGTGGTTGACACGTGACCTCGTGAGTGTCTCGGCTATTCTGGATAGAGAGAGACATGGTTGTGGACGCCTTGAGGTGTTGTCTTGCCTCAGTCTGCGTGTCTAGGTGCTTTGAGAGTCTTGGTGTTCCCTCGTATTCTGCGTATACAGAGTCAAGAGTCCTTGGTGCAGCCTGAGGGGCTGAGGACTTGTGTTTTCTCTTGTCTTTGGCTTAGGGATTAGGCTTGATTGGTGGCTTGTTACCACTTACGTGTGATGATCTTGACCCCGAGTCATGAGTCTCAAGGATCATTGTGTCAGTAGGTCTAGTTGTCGTCCTGAGCCTGGTGGCAATTTAGCGTACTACCTTGTGTCTTATGCTTGGTGCTTCGTAGTATGTGAGACAATGCGTGCTAGCCTGTCTGTACTCCAGTACTCGTGTTTCAGAGTCCTTGTGTCTAGTGAGCCTTCACTTGTTGTAGCCTGATGACACTTTCCTATGTGTCGGCCCACCTGGGAGTGGTGGTGGGGTAGAGTTCCCGAGATACGGTTTTTAGGCTAGTTTCTGTGGGCTCCCTCGCCTTGCAATAGCGTCCTACTGGGGGAGAAAATTAGCTAGAGACTTGGCTCAAGGCATTGAGCTTGTGTGTGCACACGTGGTTAGGGGCATTTGGACGAGCGCCGACAAGCGTGACCCTAACTAGTCACTCGTTACTGTTGTTCCTGGTACGTGGTTTAGTGAGTATCTTGGTTACCGTTGTTCTAGGGTGTGTGAGAGATACTTGAGGCACCGTGTAAGACGTCAGTGGATGCATCTGGCTATTCTTCTAGTGCGGAGGTGCTTCTGTCACTTGACGCATGACTCTAGTGTTCCTTGGAGTTGTGTCCTTCCCGGGGTCCTCTGGTAGTCCACGTGACAGAACAACAGACCTAAAAAGAAAAGGGGTGAGCCTCATCTTATAGGCTCGGTAGGGGTCCCGCAGAGCCCTACCTCAACACAAATGCAATAACAAAAATCACAAGAACAATAAGCAGTATAAAATGTAACAAGACTAGCAGCTAACTAAACAACAAAAGCCACAGTAGTTGATGTAGCCAGCAAAACACTGTAAGGGCAACCACAACATAGCCAAGAGTGGAATCACAACTTCTACAACCAGAGGTCAAACCCTCGAACCCTTAGACAAACACAGCTACACTAAAAAAAAACCCACGACACCTCAGTCATGCATATCCATCTACATTGACGGAAGATTTGAGCTAGGACTACACTGTCACTAGCATAACCTCTTTCTCAAGACTACTTTGACCTCAAGTCAGAAACCTTAGTCTCAACGTAGGAGGGAGCCATAACCTCACTGCCGTGTCAGCTCTACCTCATGGTACCCACTATACCGGGAAGGCCTTGCCAATGCTGTCAGTACCGTTAACCTCACTCGAGGGCCTCAATGCGCTATCGGTAGCGTCAACCTCATTCGAGGGCCACAACAACGTAGTCAGTATCATCTACCTCATATGAGGGCCTTAATAACATGGTCGCCTCAACTGGCACTTGATCTCTCATGTCCCTCGTACGTAGTCGACACCTCAAGCAGGGATCTCGTACATAGCCACATCTAATCCTCGAGTGGGCAAAGACACGCACACACATCACTCCCTCGGACTGGCTAGGATCCACACCACTATAACCAATAGCACGTCCATGTCCTACTCCCTAACATGGGGTATGTGCCGCACCCGTCAATAACATACTCTTGTCCTAACCAAGGCGCTTACGCTTGAGGCTATCCTCACCTCTACTCTGCGAGTGATGCGCACACAAGCCTGTCCTCGCCCAGTCCATACACGGTACACAAGCTGCTCTCGTAGGCTCCTATCATAACCAGACACGTACCCATTGCACGGACACGGTCACAAGCGGCAAGGTAACACAAGCCCAGAAGCCATATACCAAGTAACCAACTAAAGACTGCCTAAGACAAGAGTGAACTCACAGTCACCAGAAACACGAACTCAACCCCAAAGGGAAAAACACAGAGCATTCGTCATAAGGACAATCCTCACAGGGTCCAATAGACCAATCACATATGAAACAGTCACCATATGATCGATCAGAAACTATGGAACATGTAGTTCTGGAAAATCCAAAATAATTACCTATCTCAATCCCAGATCGGGTTACATAGCCACATTGATGCACTAACATGCATAGAAGTGACCCTCACACAGTCACACAATGCCTCACGGGAATAACCCTCTGTGAGCAACTCGATATAGAATCACATGGCAACATTTAAACACGCAAGGCATTAGACGTGCATTCACCATTCAAGGGAATAAAGCCTCAAGCCGTGACACGATCTCAACCAAGAGCACGGCCTTAAGTCAGAAATGAACTCACATATTCCCAATCCTTAATGACTCATGCTCACATACAAGTTTCATACACGAACTCGACTACACTGACTGGCCTCCTATGAACAATCATAGAGCCCACATCTCAAACCATACTTCAGACAAACACTGCCTATTCAGGGTAAAATAACCCAACTTTATAACATTTAAATGTTTTGGGACAAAAATCCCAAATCCTAGATGCAAACCAAGCTAACTAAGCCCCAAATCGGTCGATATACACTGAATACCACTCAACAGATAACATGGCTAAATGCAGTTGGGGGTCATGCCGCGTTAATATGATTGCGGTCGGCCTGGGGAATGCGATCTCCATACATGTGGTTGGTCGTCTGACCGCGTCAATAAATTGCCTTTCCAGTGCCTCTCAAGTGAACGTGGTGTCTGTTCACGTCACGTTCCCTATCCAGAAGCAGCATGCGATTGGGAAGATGACCGTGTTCTTGTTTCCGATCTGGACATCCGTGAAGCAGCGTGAAATCATCCGTTCCACGCCCCGTTCATGTCGTACGAAGGGGAAAACATACAAAAATGACTCCTTTGCCTTCTGATGTGAATCAACACTAGGCACTAATATTTTTTTTAGTTTGCATATGTATCTTTTTGTTTGCATTTATATCCTTGGGTTAATTGGGTTTACAATTGTATGGCAATATAAGCCAAAAGGTTAGTCATTAGGAATTAGTGAGTTTCCTTGTAAAAAGTCCAAGTAGATCTAGTGGGGCCACCACCCTCTCTCCCATTGGGCCACGTAGACTCTCTAGGGCCTATGGGGTGGTCAATGGTCCAAGGAGAACCAGCCCCCTTCTTTGACCCCCAAGGGGAGGGCGCCCCCCCTCTCTTGTCCCCATGTGGGATTTAAATAATTCTCCCCCCCTGGTGCCCCCGTGATGATTTGTTTATTTATGTTGTTTTTGAGCACATGGGCGGAGGATTCTCATATCGGTTAGTTGGCCCTCCCTAAACCTAGATCGTGTTTTATGCAAGACCATTTTGAGTGTTTTGTGATTCAATGAGTCATTGAATTCCCATATCCTGATCTTTTTACTTATCCTTGTTTTAGGTCTTGTATCTACTTGATCACTGGATTGCGTTCATCCCCTCAAGTCCCGCAACGCCATGCTAGGGGGTCCCATGCGACTGTAGATACAAGTCCTCTTAGATTAATTGTCCTTCCTCCCATTTTGAATGACTTATCAAATCACTTAATGCTTATGAGACCCTACATGAAGCTCAAGTTTTGCTCAAGAATCTCCTTGAGCAGGCTGTCCTTATTAGGCTTCTTTCTTTACTGAAACACCCATTTATCAATCTATCAGGCTCCCTTGCAAAACGGGGATTGCGGAGGGGCATTTGTAGACACCTAATTTCTAATATCCCATAGATCCCTAGTTAGACCATCATATGTGTGACGCAGTCATTTTACCCGGTTTATCATCATTTATGCTTTTAAGTCCAACCCTAACATATTCTGTTATTGGGCCACCATCACTTGAAGAGGCCAAAGGCCCATGGGCTGGGCAGCCAAACCATTGGTTGCCTATACCCCTAGAAGGCAGGGGTGATGGCCGCCCACAGCCCCTAGGAGGCCACACTGTTGGCCGCCCTCCATACAAGAAGGCCACTAAGTTCACCACCCAATTTGCTAGAAGGCCCAAGTGCTGGCCACCCTCACCTACCTGGAAGGCCATCGAGTTGGCCGCCCAGGCTCCTAGAAGGCCATTAACCTTGCCGCCTACCCCCTTGTAGAAGGCAAGGACCCTGGCTACCTTCCTACAACTGTTGGTCAAAGAATGTGGCTTGTTCTCCTACCACACTCCGCACCATTCTCCCTCGTCGCCCATGATCAATCCCACGACGTTCGAGACTTCTAGATGGAGACCCAAAATATAAAACTCTTCTGGAGGATGATAGAGGAGAAGGTTGGTGGGGTTCTAGAGGTCAGGAGCTTGGATTTCGGGAGAGGTCGAGAGAGGAGAGTTGGAGTTTCTTTTCTGCTCTTATTGTTTTATAGCTGGGACGAGGGTGGTGGAGAGATTCTCCAACAAGGAATAGTTGAAGCTTAGGAGCAAGGCTCTGAAGCACGAAGACTGCTCTTCACCTTCTCCGAACCACGCTTCTAGCCAGCTGTGAGCTTGGCCACCCTCTGGGTTTGATCTCTCCCTCTCGGTGTTTCCTATTTCGCTTCATAATCCCCTTCCCATTTGCATTCATAGCATAGTGGCATTACTTAGAATCCTATCCAGAGGTTTCCCTTTAAATAAACGGGATGGCGGGTGGTCGAAAGTCTCGACCATCCCCCCTTCCCACCACCCCAGGTAAACACGCCCCCATATTCCTTCTTTCAGTGGTTGTGAGAACTTTTGCTACACTACATGAAACTGATGGCATCCTTCTTTTTGTTTCTGTGAGCTTTTGTCATTGTTCACATGATCTTTGGCACTTCGGGATGTAGCAGGGCTCTCCGCCCTTGGCCGACTGAGGATGGAGAAGTCAGGACCCTACGTTCTCCCTACTTGAGGCATTCCCAAGCGATCACTTTGCTCCTGTGAGGTTCAAGTAAACACCTCTGGCATTCATGTTGTTGTATATGTTCTAACCCTTTCGTTGTAGGAACGTGGACGTGAAGGCGGGCATTCATCTCCTATAGTTCTATGGGAGAGAACAAAGCCACAGCGGCCACGATGGGAGGGAGAGGAGCGCGGGCGGCAGGATTCATCCACCCTCTCTCACTTCAATCCATTCCCCCACCATTCCCCGGCACCTACGGCCTTCTGGCGATCACGGTGGGACTGACTACTGCCTACTGTGAGTCTCGATGCAGAAATCCAAGGACTTAAAGCTCATACATTTTTATTTCACATTTTGTATTAGTCTCTGTTTGTATAATTTTCAAAAAATGGCCAAACTCTTGGCCTTCTAGCTCCCTGGGCGTCCAAATCAGTGGCCACCTAGGTCAGTTGTGAACGGCCACCAGGGTGGCCGCCCATAGGGGTAGATGGCCCAGGCTCTAGCTGCCCACCCCACCTCAAACGGCGTGCACATTGGTTGTCTAGTTCCCCTGAGCGGCCATCGACCTGGCCACCCAGGCACCAGAACGGCCACTGCCTTGGCCTCCTTCTGTTTGTCTCCTATTTTTCCATTCCATATTTTGTTTGTAGCTTGGTTATCTTGCATGCATTTGTGTGTTTGATATTCTTCACAGGTCTACACGTGGGTGGGCTTTGGAAGAGCCAGCATCACACCATATAGGAACTTTGACGACCCAATATCCAGGCTCGGGTAAACCCAAAAACACTTGGATCCTGAGAGGCCTCCCAAGAGCTGTAAGGCTCCAAATGGATAAAAGGAGCATGCGAAGGCGCATCAGACTACATTGAACTTCCAGATAAGGCAGTAAACAATTACTATATTTGATCAGGATTGCTAAAATAATAGAAATTAAATTACATTTTTTATAACAAATTAAAACTAATAGCTACAATAGCTAACAGAGTCTAGTCCAACTAAAGATAAATACAGTCTAACAGAGAAGGGAACGTACCCTCAAGTCGGAGGAAGACCGACACTGGCTAAGCTGGCAACTAAGAACCACGAACCGCACCTCCAGACCACGAGAAAGAAGAGTAGCCACACCTAAAAGGTCAGGGGTGAGCCTCGTGTCACTGGCTTAGTAGGGGTCCTGTAGATCCCCACCAAGAAACCAAAGCGATAACAGCAATAACAACAGCAAGAGCAACAGTAGTAAGAACAACAGGAGCAGGAGTAACATCACGAAAATAAAGAGGTAAAGCCATACCGAAGAAACCACGGCAACCGATAGAACCTCACCCCTCTAAACTACTCCTAATCGGTAAAGGCGCAACTTCCCACACACCTAGTAGGGAGTTACCAGACTAAACTCGAGAAACCCTGATTACATCGCCAAACACGTCATGCTACAACAGACGTGTAGGCTTCACATAACACTAACCAAAACACTGGCACACACACGACCTCACCGTCGTGTCCATTACACAAGCCATGGTAAAGCCAAACACAGGCTACTCGAAGCACTACATCAACCATGATAGAGAACCAGTCACAAAATCACAAGTCACGTGTCATCTGACAGAAGCACCTCCTCACTAGAAGCAAAGCCAGATGCATTCACTGATGTCTTATACTACACCTCAAGCGTCTCACACTCGCCTCGAACACAGTGACTGAGACACTGTACCAAGTACAAGTAACAACAGTAACGAGTGACTAGTCAGGGTCATGCCCATCAGCGCTCGTCCAAATGCCCCTGACCACGTGTGCAGACACAAGCCCAATGCCTTGAGCTAGGCCTCTAGCTATTTTTATCCCCCAGTAGGATGCTATTGCAAACCAAGGGATCCCATGAAAACTTGCCTAAAAATCGTATCTCGGGAACTCGCCCCTGCCACCACTCATAGGTGGGCCGATACCAAGTGTCGTCAGGCTACGACTAGTGGAGGCTCACTAGACACAGAGACTCTCCGAAAGAAACTCTGAAGTGTGGACAGGGTAAACACTCACCTGTTGCACGCACTACGAAACACAAGGCAGTACACAGAACTATCGTCAGACTTAGGATAGACAACTAGACCTACACATAATGATCCTTGAGTCACACGACTCGGGTCAAGATCGTCGCACATCACGGTAACATACCATTAATTAGCCTAGTCCCTAAGTCAAAAACATAATAAAACACAAGTCCTCAGCCCTTAAGCTGTATATAGGACTCTCGATTCCGTACAATACAAACCATGGAACATGAGGGAGCATCAAAGCCCTCAGACCACATAAGCACGCGAGTCGAGGTAAGATAATACCTCTAAGCGTCCAAAACCAGAGTCTCGATCCATACAGGATAGCCGAGACACTCACGAGGTCACATGTCAACCACTGGGTCACAACTGGGTTGACCAAAAATCATAGTGATCCTCGAAATACGTAAAATACTACTCGATATCATGGCACTTCCAAACACCCTATAACATGGTCACAGCCCTCATAAGACGTCCACGACATCCACGTACAATAGGCTAACCAAGGGGTCGAAGTCAAGTCAATAATCACGGAAGAAACACTAAACACTACTCGAGATGAGACCACTCTTCCGGGATCCCTCGACACACAGATATGACTCTCACGGAATATCTAAGGCATCCATAGAGTCAAATGCCAGCAAGGCATTGAATACTAGGTTCACCGGAGCTCGAGACAACACAAATAATACCTGAAAACTTGAGACCATTAATGCAGTGCATGCCTACGTCGCGATAGTGAAGGCGTCCAAAGGATGCGTCGCGATGCCAGCAGAATGCGTCCAATGCTTACAGCACATCAATGCGTTGACGCGGCACAGGCACGTTAATAGACGCGTCCATAGCCTCCGGCGCGTCAACAACAGAATGCGGTTAAGACCTAGGGGGCGTTAATGAAGATCGCGGACACTACCTTGATCGCATTCTTCAGGATCACATCCAACACTAGGATCGTGTCCCTTATCGCCTCATGGCCCAACTATTCATCTTCTTAGATGAACGTGCTCACATGATATAGCGTGTTAATAGACGCGCCCCCTGGGAGCTCCTCGTTAATACGCCAAACCTTGGAACTAGAAAAATTCATGGAAAAATCTCGTTCCACACCCCTATCGTCTCCAGAATGATGACGATACATCCAAGATCACACTATCATCCTTCCACAAGCCAGAAGGGATCAAACCACGTACAATACGACATGATATGGGTGATTTTTCACAAATCGACCCAAAATGACTCCCGAGGGAAACCAGACTTGTACCGGCCCCAAATCATGACTAATCGCTATGAAACCAGCGGGGATGGCATCCAAACATGCCAGGGGTTCGAATGAGACCATTCAAATAGAAAATCATCACCTAAAATGGCGAACATGGCTCACACCCCAAATCATGCTATAATTCTTCAAAAATAGAAAACCCACTCAAACTCGCATGAATCGGCATAAAATTCAAGGAGAAAGCTGAACGAAAGGTAAGGAATCTATCCCCCTACCTCGTTCGCCGACCACCCGAGCCGAAACACCGACACCATCACACGAACCCATGCCATGACGCTATGAATCCACTGAGGGATCGCGCCAATGCCACGCTCCAATCTTCACATCTTTACGCTCCACGACATCTCCATGTCATCGCCACCTCATCCTCGGGGTCTTTGCCATCTACAATCAGAGTAGAGGAGAAAAGAGGAGAGAGAACATAGAGAGAGAGAATGAGAGAACGTGAGGGAAGAGAGAGGGGGTTTAGGAATAAATAGAAGGTTGCGAATATGTAGGTCGGAGCACATATTCTTAAAATATGTGGAATCGAATTGTCGACCATTATCGCTCACAATCACTTAGGGGCTGCCAAAATGATAGATGATCAACCTCCAAACAAAACTCCAAACTACTATCTCGGTAATTCTGGCGGTGATCTCAACCTTGACCCACTTGGAGAAATAGTTGATGGCGACAATGATGAACTTCTTCTGAGCCTGTGCCACTGGAAAGGGGCCCAAGATGTCTATTCCCCACCGAGCGAAGGGATAGGGCTCGATTAAGGTCAAGAGTTTTGAGGCTGGCTGGTGGACTAGATGGTCGAACCGCTGGCATCGATCACATTTTCACACGTAAGCCGAGTAATGACATTGGAGAGTAGGCCACCAGTAGCCTTGCCTTAGCAGGATCCTTGCAATAGATCTCCCTCCATAGTGCGCACCATAGATGCCTTCCTAGACATCTTCAATCGCTTGGTTGGCCTCTGGAGCGTCAAGGGACTTGAGGAGGGGAACAGAGAAAGATCTTCGGTATAGGGTTTCATCAAGAAGGATGAAACATCGAGCTTAATACTTCAGCCTCTAAGCTTCCTAAGGCTTGGGGGGCTTTTGGGAGTCTCAGAGCCAAGACACGTATGCGGCATACCAGTCTCTTGGAGTCATGCATACAACGACCATGAGCTCAGTTTCCACGCTCGGTCGTTCTAGTTCGTCGAGGAGGACCGACCGGGTGCCCTCTGGGCTGATGGATGAGGCCAAGCGAGAGAGGGCATCTGCTCGGGAATTTTGTTCTCGAGCTATCTGGATTACCTAAAAACTCTCGAATAGTCGGGCTATATCCTTCACCAGCTGGAGATACCTGATCATTTGTGTGTCCTGAGCTTCGTAGTCCCCGTTGACTCGGCTGGCAACCAGTTGGGAGTCAGTGTAAATTCTGACTCGCTCGGCCCCCAGGCGTCGTGCCATTCTGGCTCCAGAGATGAGAGCCCTATACTCAGAGACATTGTTGGACGCTGAGAAACTAAATTTTAGGGCGTACTGTAGCTCTACTCTTTGGGGAGATCAGAGGAGAATGCTAGCTTCGCAGTCGGCCAAGTTGGAGGATCCGTCGACATAGAGGTCCTAGGTGGGGCCCGTCGTGGACAGGGATACTTCTTCGGGCATGGCAGTGCTCTCCGCAATGAAGTGCACGAGGGCCTGTCCCTTGATGGCGGTGCGGGGCCGGTAAGAGATGCCATAGGCCCTGAGGAGTATGGCCCATTTGACAATGCAACCTGAGGCTTTGGGGTGGGCCAGAATCTTCTTCAAGGGCTCATTAGATAGTACCACGATGGAGTGTCCTTGGAAGTAGGGCCAGAGACGCTTGGCCAAGGTAACCAACGCTAGCACGAGTTTCTCAGTTGCAGGGTACCATCTTTCGGCCTCGAGGAGCACCTTGCTGGCATAGTACACTAGCCTTTGGACACCTCTGTTATCTCAGATTAAGACCGAGCTTACAGTTGAGGGAGTCGATGAAAGGTACAGGTATAACAGCTCCCTAGGAACTGGCTTTGACAATACTAGAGGTGATGCTAGGAACCATTTTAGCTTATCGAATGCCTTCTAGCACTCGCTGTCCCAGGAAAAGGTGGCAAATGCCAGCTTAGGCCCCCTTAGCAGTTTAAAGAATGGCAGGCACCGTTCCGCCACCTGGGACAGGAAGCGGTTGAGCGTGGCAATCCTCCCAGTCAGGCACTGGACATCCTTGACGCAAGTAGGTGGCTGCATGTCCAAGATGGCCTGGACTTTGTCGGGGTTAGCTTTGATTTATCGTTGAGTTACCAGGAATACTAGGAACTTCCCAGACCTGACTCCGAAGGCACACTTAGTAGGGTTGAGCTTCATATGGTACCTCTAGAGGGTGTTGAAGGTCTCGGCTAGGTCGGTGAAATGGTCTTCAACCTTGGGTGTCTTGATGAGCATATCGTCAATATAGGCTTCGATGTTCCGCCCAATTTGATCCTCGAAGATGCGGTTGACCAACCTCTGGTACATGGCTCTAGCGTTCTTCAACTCGAAGGGCATTCGGGTGTAGCAGTAGACGCCGAAGTTGGTGACAAAGGCGGTCTTCTTTGTGTCTTCAAGGTGCATTCGGATATGATGGTAGCCAGAATACTCATTCAGGAAGCTAAGAAGTTCGTTACCCGAGGTTGAATCAACCAGCTGGTTGATGCTTGGCAATGGGTAACAGTCTTTCGGGTGGCTTTATTGAGGTCGGTGAAGTCCATGCACATCCGCCACTTGCCCGAGGTCATTAATTAAACCCTATTTTTTTTCATTGTACTTACAACTTTCTCTTTGAATGTTTTAATACAGCATCATGTCTAGACGTCAACAAAGTCAGGAGTAACAAGGGCAGGAGGATCCGAGGTGGGTCCACCTCTCCTTAGTTGATGCTAAGAGAAGAAAAGTTAGATGCAATTATTGTGGTAAGGAGATACATGGCGGGATTAGATAATGGCGCTTTATGAAAAAGGCCCGGGCCAAAATAATGATATTCATATGCCTCCCTGCCACTTAGCTGAAAGGGAAAAGGGCGCTCTACATATTGAGGAAGCGAACAAAGGCCCCACCCTGCATCGGGGAATGACTCCATCATCTTCACCAGCAATTCGAGGCCCCACGGGTAGATAAGATCGTCCGCATCTACATATTTCAGGTATTTACCAGTGGCATAAGAAGCCGCCTTATTCCGGTTGGGGTAGTCTCCCAGGTTTTTTTCATTCTGATATACTTTCACCCGGACATCTTTGTCGGCATACGAACGGGCAATCTCTACCGTACGGTCTTTTGACCCGTCATCTACGATGATCAATTCCAGGTGAGGATATGTTGAATTAAGTATGCTTTCAATTGCTTCAGCAATATATCTTTCCCGATTATAGGAAGTCATCAGAACGCTAACCAATGGCATCATCATGTAACTATTTAAGTTCAGGCGCCAGTTCCTGAACGGAGCTTTTTAATTATCCGTACCAATCCATTCGGAATATAAGCCCTATCAAAAAAACCGAAATTACTGATCCGCTTAAGATTCCCTTCCTGTACTATCTTCTCCCCGGACGTCTTTTCGAAATAGGACAAAAATTGGCCGGAAGTCTTCTTGATATCATATTTTTCCTTTACCAGCAGATGAGCCTGCGCGCTCATTGCCGAAAGCAACGCCCTGTCTTTATCCAGTCGTGCAATGGATGCTGCGAATCCGTCCAGATCCCCCGACTCTATCGAAAACCCGACGGCAGAAGGCAGGTCCGCATAGACGCCAATGGGCAATGTATGTATTACAGGCACCAACCCGCATGACATTGCTTCCAGTAGAGCGATCCCATATCCTTCAAAGGTGCTGGGACTTATAAAAACATCGCAAGCCCCTGCAAGAGCAAAGACCTCTTCCCTTGTATCCGGCTTATGGAACGCAACATTGGACTTACCGGCCCACTGCGCCTTCAACTCTCCGTCCAGTTCTCCGCTGCCTATGATCACCCATTCTACTTCCACCCCCTGCTGTACCAGCCGTCGCTCGATATCCGCGAAAAGAAGGACCCCTTTGGAAGCTGTCAATCTCGAAATGGAAAGAACTTTTAGCTTATGCGCGGTATTGCGCACTGTGTTATTCATTGTAGCCACTTCCACGCCGTGTAACAGGTAAGCGACACGGGATCGTAGCTCTACACTACTCCTCAATGCTCTGGTATATGTTTCCGTATGGCAAATAAAGTGATCGATGAGATCCAGATTGGCAAAAGCCAGCTTGAGATTGTAAAAATCATGGATGATGGAGAAAAGAACAGAGCGCGTACCAAAATACCTGATCGCTTCTAATTCCATTCCGTCATTGGCCACGATCAATCCCGGCCATCTGTTTAGCAACGTATTAAATCTTCTAAGGGTATGATGATAATTGTCGAGTGTCGAGAAACGAAAATGGGTTACATCCTTCGCCTTTGTAAAAGCATCCTTAAAGGGTTTGTTGCGAGTCCCTTCCCTGACCCATAAGATAATATGAACATTAAACCGCTTATCGAAATCTGAATTTTCAATTATCTGATGGTTCATTGTGGCCACGCCACCCTCAACGTCATGAATAACGAACGTTATATGCGGCAAATTGTCATCGTGTGCCATGTTCCTGTCTTTTTTTAATCTCAGTGGCAGGCCACCAAGTCAATCGCTCTGAATGAGGGAAGCTTATCACCTTTACTTCTATGGAAGGATTGAACACGATCGAGCAGTCGCTTAAAATAGAAGCTGTTTTCAATAAAAAGCTGGTTCGGGACAGCAATAGCATATTTACGATCGCGTCCCGGTGAACGGTTGATTTTGAAACCTCTTTCTTTCTATGAAACTGGTCTCCGTCTTTGGATCTTACGCGGTCTTCCCGGCATATGACGGGAATGCCAAGGTCAGTCTGTTGTAAAAAGTGAATGATCTTTTCGTCGTCAGTGGAAACAAAGATCTTATCAAAGCCGGCTTTGGCCGAGATCACTCCTTTAATATGCTGAAGCAACTCCTCCCGGGCAAGTAAGGGCGCTTCCCCAGCCTTGTCCGTTCCCCTGTAATGGAGTCCTAAAATTCTTTGGCCAGCGAAGTGCTGCTGCACGAACGAGTCCACTTCCTGCAGTATATCCGGCTGGAACCTCAAATATTTATCAAAAAGCGGCTTTGCCGTATCAAGTGTCAGCAGCAGATTATAATCTTCGCCCCATCCGAGCTCATCCACATCCCGGATGGGAAGATAATGTGCCATTTCAACAACTGCCTGATCGGCCAGCTTATATCCGAACAGCTCTGCAAAATAATCTGCTTCTGCCTTTTCTAAATAGTTATAGCGTACCAGGGGAGTCAGGCCTCTCCGGTCGCAGTACAGAAAGATCTCGAGTGTTTTGATGATCCTCGCGCCCAGTCCCAGCCAATCAGAATCGAGATCTATCGCATAGATCCCCAGCGGCGGCCCATTAAGGCCCATTTGGATGCTTAAATGTGCTTGTTTGGCTAAGTCCGAGGTTGTGTCACATCAAAGGGGGTCACTCTGTAGGTAGCCTCGTGCTTGCTTAAGCAAGGATGCATCCATGCTCGCATCCAACAATGGCTCCAGTGGTGGGGTGGAAGTAGGCCACTCGACCCCCAGACGCAGGGAGGAGTCCCCTGTCTCTGCTAGCACACTAGTAGAGGCTACACAGTTCCAGCAAACACCAAGGGAAAGTGAGAAATACATGTAAAACTTTCCATGATAAACAAGGTGAAAAACCTAAGAAAATTTTCAGCCCTTACCCAGTGCAAACCCCTCCATACCTACGGCGTCACCTGTCGGGGTCGGGGAAGGTAATGACTCCTCCATGCTTATGGCGTCCCTCACCGGGGTTGGGGAGGGTAGTGATTCCCGCACGACCAAGGAGTCCTCCACTATAGCTCGGTCACCTCCAGCAATTATAGGCAATGCGGGAAGCTCCTCTCGACCACTCTCAACAGGAGCCAGCACGCGCTCCTCTGCTGACTCCAGCACTTAACGTAACACAGAAGCATTAGTACCTTGCCATAAAGCATAAACAAGTGCCAAATGGGGAAGGAAAGACCCCCATGCACCTCTGAAAGTAGCTGCCATCTTAGCCCCCTCGACAAAAGAGGCCTCAGAAGAGGAAGAGCTCAAACTCTCCTCCATCTCCATAATGAAGCCACCGCTGCTTGAAGAGCCCAACGATGTCTCTGATGAGCCTCCGGAGGTGGTGGAACTAGAAGCCCCAGTGATCAACAAAACAACAGGGTCAGCACACAGCCTGACCTCATACAAAGACAACCATCCAGTTAAGGGTTTCAAACAAGAAGCTCACCAGTCGGGGCACTCCCCTCAGAGATCCCCACTATGTCGATGATCTCTTCATCATCTCTAGCCAAGGCCGCCGCCACGGGCTCTCCCTCTGTAGCTCCAGTCACGTCATGGGGAAGCTCACCCTCCTCCAAAGCAGAGGAATTACTTATGACCGACGCCGAAAGAAGCTCAGCACTAACGGGTGATACAAAAAGGCAACCACAAATGGCTAAGTTCCCAGTCACATACCTGTTACCATGGTAGAAGACCCAACCAGCCCCATCGTGCAGACGGAGACCATGACCGGCAAAGGAGGGAGGGGAGTCCCTTCCAACAGCTGTGGTAGCGATCCAGACACGTCCCCGATAGCAGACGCGACCAGGCTACCCGCCGCTCCTGGCTCACCCTTGAAAGAGGGGAGTGCCACCGACAAGCCAGTGCTAACCAGCTCCTAGATCATCTCCAGGGTAGCAGTCAGGTCCTCACCTAGCAAACCAAATCATAAACGTAGTCAATGACCCCAGCCTGCCAAACGTCCAACAAATAGAGGGCAGCTCTCTTTATAACAGTTCGACACTTACCCAAGCCGTCTTGGGTCACTGCCAGCTCTTGCTCCTCAACCGGGAGGGGCACTCCACCGTGCACCTCAGGAGGGGCCATGGCCCCCGACATCCCTGCCATCTCTGCAGGAAACATGTGGCTATGTCAGTCTTCAAAAATGAACACAATCACAAGCAGAGCCTACCCAGTCCCAGAAGACCCTGTTTTGTCTCCTCTAGATTTGATGTCCAGTTTTGATGCTGGCAACAATGTGAATGAGTTTAATTGTTGGTGGAAACACCATTTGGATTTATAATGTGTGCTAAATGTCATTTCATTAAGTCAGAATATGTTCCTTACACTATAAGGTCGATGCATATTCATGCTGCTGCACTATAAGGTCGATGCATATTCATGTTGCCGCATTATAAGGTCGATACATATTCATGCATTGAGAAAGTCAGGTCAGTGCACATATGCATTCTAGTCTAGAAGGTCGGTGCGGATGTAGAAGTCTTGCACTATCCAGTCGGTGCACTTTGTATAGAGGTCGATGTTGATAGGCACTATAGGCTTCATGTTGCATCATAAAGTCGATGCACATATTTGACCAGTCGATGCTAGTGAGCCAACGATTGCCACATAAGGTCGGTGTGATAGAGGTTATCTTTCTTAAGGTTAGTGCACCTTGTGCATTTGCATTGAAGTCAGGTCGATGTTGTAAGTGCTTGCGTTGATGCATTAAGCATTTCCTTATAAATCATCAGGACAGGTCGATGCACCATCAATTCAGATATAGTCTTTCTGACTAACTGAAGGTCTACATGTGTGATATACATGTCGGTGCATCCTCATGAGATCGTGTTCTCATCATTCTCTCATTACATATCAGGTCTACCTGTAGTTTACACAGGTCGGTGCAGCTGTAGTTAATCTACTATACTCATGCTGATGTATTCATTCACAGGTTGATGTACCTTGTTTACACATCGATGCATGTGCATATCCTAACATACCCATCCATATGATTCTTTTTCTATTTTCATGAACTATCTGAGCTTGCATTTCTTAAGAACTTACTACTTGTCCGATTGGGTTAACAAGTTTTGCAACGGCAAAATCGGCGATCCGGGCGTCGATAAAATCGAAACGCTTTATACCTTTCTTACAGGACGCGAGCTTGAAGTTTAACCATGTCATTCGAGAATGTTCCAAGCGAACTAAAATCGCTTATTCAATGGTGCGTCTGGCGCTATGAAAAGACTGATAATCCCGCGAAGCCGACCAAGGTTCCGTATCATCCGAAGACCGGGCGGCATATGTCAGTGTCGGACCCGCAAACTTGGTGCAGCTTTTCCGAAGCTGTAGCCGGCGCGGCTGACTGGAATAAATACAATGGTATCGGGTTTGTCTTTACGTCGCGCGATCCTTATTGCGGGATCGATCTTGACGCGAGCGAAGACCCGGCGATTTCAGCGCGTCAGCAAGCCATATTTGAGGCATTCAATTCATATTCTGAATTATCGCCTTCAGGTCGCGGCCTGCACATTATCATAAAGGCGAACGTTCCTCACGGTCGCAAGCGCGATGCCGTCGAAATTTATTCGTCCGCTCGCTTCTTTACGATGACAGGTAACGTCTACCGAAATGTTCCCATTGCTGATCACAACGCAATTGCGAATGATCTATGGGGCGAAATGGCACCGCCCAAGGCGACAACCGGCAATTACATTTCGTCGCTGTATCAGGACCAAGAAGACAAGGAAATTTACGATACAGCCGCAAGCGCCGCAAACGGCGATAAATTCGAAGCATTATGGCGCGGCGATTGGCAGCAATACTATTCATCGCAATCCGAAGCGGATTTTGCGCTAGTTGATATCATTGCTTATTATACGCAATTTATCCCGCAAATCTCGCGAATGTTTCGATTGTCTGCACTAGGTCAGCGCGACAAGGCACGACGCGAAGATTACATGAGCCGAATGATTGAACGTTCTTTTGACAATCAGCCCCCGGCCCTTGACATTTCTGCAATCCTAGATCAATTAGAAGCTGCAAAGGCCGCTATGACGGCGAAGCCTTTGCTTTCAGGCGGACCCGCTTCGGACCCTAATCCGGCGCGTGTGACTGTCGGGGGGCTGGAAGCTGGACGTTCTGACCGTACGTCTCATGCTGCAACCCCAGCCCCCCAATCTCCCCCAAGCTCGATAAATGATATCAATCTAGAAGCGTGGCGTCAGTCGCCGCCCGGCCTACTTGGGCAATTGGTCAATTACTTCATGGCGTCATCGCCCCGGCCTGTCTACGAAATCAGTCTGGTCGCGGCCTTGGGGCTTATGTCTGGCATCGTCGGGCGACAATACAACGTTTCGGCCACCGGACTTAATCAATATGTCATGCTGATCGCGGATACCGGCAAGGGCAAGGAAGCGATTAACGCCGGTATATCCCGACTGGTATCGGCAGTAGCCAAGACGCATAAAGCTGCCGAAAGGATCATCGGCCCGGCTGATATCGCCAGTGGGCAAGCGCTGCTCAAGCATATCGGCGACCGTGACCCGCCGTGCTTTGTTTCCATCGTCGGCGAATTCGGCATCAAACTTCGGCAAGTGACTGACGCCAACGCGAATTCGGCTGACCGGACCTTATTGAAGGTCTTGCTTGATCTTTACGCAAAATCTGGCGCGGGAATGGTTTTGCATCCGTCCATCTATGCGGACAAGAAAAACAATACCGAAGCGATCAATTCCCCCGCATTCACGATGATCGGCGAAAGCACTGGCGAACGCTTTTATGAGGCATTGGACGAAACGAACGTCGCTGACGGTCTTTTGCCGCGCTTTCTCATTGTCGAATACAACGGCTATAGAGTGCCATTCAATAAGCATCATGCCTCGATACCAATCCCGGTCAATCTGATTGAAGCTATCAGCGGATTGATCCTGCATTGCGATATGCTGGCACAAAACAAAACGGCAATAACAATCGGCATTTATCCCGACGCCGAAAACATGCTCGATTGGCTGAACGAATATTGCGACGATCAAATCAACCATTCGAACCGCGAAGTCACTCGCCATATTTGGAACCGCGTTCACCTGAAGGTCTATAAGCTCGCTGGATTGCTTGCGGTTGCCCACAATGTCGATCAGCCGTTCATTGACGCGGATATGGTTCGTTGGGCTACGTCATTGGTTGTCGGCGATGCTAAGCATTTGCTGGGCAAGTTTGATCGCGGCGAAATGGGAATAAAAGACGACGCGGCTTACCGTTCGGAAATAATTCGTAAAGAGTTATATAAATACTACTTTGATAGTAGCGAACTTACGACTATTGATAGAAATCTTCATTCTAATAATTATGTATCGTGGTCTTGGCTTCAATCACGTTGCGCATCAAAGCGGGCTTTTCGTGGTGGAAATCCTACCAATAATTTTAATGCTGAAATCAAATCGATGATCGATAATGGTCAACTAGCAATGGTAAAGACTGATAATTTGAAATTGATAGGGGCTGGATTAGGGAGAACTGTAATCGTTACCGATATGAAATGGCTGACGGAGGGGCATTAATACTCTCTTTTCTTGCTACCAACAACATAGCCGAGTATGAGGCTCTCCTTGCTGGATTAAAGCACGCCTATGTTCTGGGCGCGCGATACTTGAACATTATAGGAGATTCTCAGTTGGTGCTGCGCCAGGTTCTCTAAACCTATCGCACCCATGACCCCAAGCTCAAACCTTATCAAGATTTGGTCAAACTCTTAGCTAAGTAATTTTGCAAGCTAATTTACATTCGTACCCCTCGATCCCATAATATTCTTGCCGATGTGCTTGCATCGCTTGCTTCTTCCCTCTCATTTCCCCTCAGTCGCTCCACTGAGACCATTGTGGTCTAGCAGTTAGATGCTCCTTCCCTTCAGGATCCATGGTATGATAACCTTAGGAAGTCCATAGAGAGGAAGGCTGAGAGGGGGGATTTGAAAGTAGTATCTTTAGCAGAGCTCGAGGAAATGTTAGAGGAACAGGAATTACCTTGGTATAACGAAATTGAGCAATATTGTAGAGATGGGTCAGTCCCGGAATCAGCTAACGCCGAGCAGCGCAAGGCCATTAGAAGAGTTGCCTCAAGATACACAATCATTGCAGGAGAACTGTATAGGCGTGCTCTTAATGGAGTTCTTATGAGGTGTTTAGATGATGATGAGGCCTGGGAAGTTGTTGAATTAGCTCACTCGAGTGAGTGTGGAGGACATGCCAATGGTCAGGCCTTAGCAAAGAAGATTCTTAGGCAGGGCTATTACTGGCCAACTCTAAAAGAAGATTGTTCCACCTACGTTCGTAGGTGCATTCAATGTCAACTCCATGCTTACAAGATTCATGCTCCTGCTTCATCCCTCCATCCTCTTTCTACTCCTTGGCTAATCTCCATGTGAACTTTCGACATTGTTGGCCCACTAGGTGATCCTAATTCTCAGACCAAGCAAAAATCCTTCATTCTGACCGCTAATGAGTACTTCACCAAGTGGGCTAAAGCTGAAGCGTACACAAAAATCAAAGCTACCACAGTTTACCGCTTCATCCTGAAGAATATCATCTCACGATTTGGAGTGCCAAGTGACATCGTCACCGACAACGGGCCTCAGTTCGTGTCACAAGAACTCCAGGACCTCTGTAAGAAGTTCAACATTTCATTGCACCATTCATCCCCATATTACCCTCAAGGCAACGGCTAAGCCGAGGCCACTAACAAGACTCTTCTTAAAATCATTAAGAAAACGTGCGAGTCGCATAAATTCACTGATTGGCCCGAGAAATTTGTAGAAGCTCTATGGGGTTATTGTACCTCTGTCCGTACTCCCACGGGGTAAACTCCCTTTGCTCTCACCTATGGGATGGAGGCGATACTCTCGTATGAGATTTTGATCCCTTCCCTAAGAGTACAGCTTGATAAGGAACTCAATCTCGACGAGCGTCAAGAGGCATTCCTAGTCCAGCTGGAACTCTTGGATGAGAAGAGGCTTAATGCGGCCAATCATGTGTCTGTTTATCGGAAGCGTGTCTCGTGTCATTTTCTAAAGAAGGTCATTGAAAGAAAATTTCAAGTGGGTAATATGATTTTGAAACGTAAATTTATTAGATCAGGTGGTCCTAGGTCTAAGCTGCAACCCAACTGGGAGGGTCTGTTTGTAATCAAAGTGGTTTATCCTGGGAATGCCTATCGCTTAGTTAACGCTGAGGGTGAGGAGTTGTCTCACGCGTGGAATGGGCTCTACCTTAAGCATTTTTATCCTTAAAAAAGAGTCGAGCTAACGATGGCTGGGTAGCGAGGCATCCTTGCCTTAGTCATTAGGGAAGATTCTTTAACATAGCATCCACACACTACACGGCACCCCTCGGTCAGGGTCTTCTTTCTCAGGTAACACCGCTTCTCCTTCGACCATGCTCGGGGGAGGTGAAGGTCTTTTACTTTTCTCTCTTCGGCCGAGCGTAGGGGCAAGAGATTGATGGATTAGATAAGCAACCTAGGCACTCCCCAATACGAGAGTAGTCTCAAGTAAGGGCAGTCCTCAAAAGAAAATAAAGAAAAATACCATGAAAAATGCCCCTGATTCTAGTAACCAGGCTTGCTTCTCCTAAGGCAAGAGTCGAGGTTTACGTAAAATGGTGAAGGGTTGTGTAGCATCATGAGTGTACCTTGAGAAAAATTATTATGAACTGAAAGCATGACAAGAGTAGCAAAGTCCCCGCGGGTCATCACCAGCCCGGGCGTATGCGTGCAGGTGGAAGTGTGAACCCCCCAATACAATAAACTGACTCTTTGAGGGGTAGTGTCCTGGGAGGGAGTCGAGTCCTGACATCTCGCGTCCCAACGTAAGGCTTGTCCCCATCCTTCTTCAATTTCCTCCTTGGAGACTAGATCCAACCTTGGGTATGGCCCTGGGAGAGACATCGTCGTGCGAATTGGACCCCTGGCTGCGGGGTGTCACCTTAAGCACGCGCTTTGTTTTAGAAGATTCCTTGTGACGTAGGTTAAGGTCCTCGTTGCTTAGCTTAAGTTAGCCCTTAGGGATTTACTGTCCCACATGGATTATGGGGTCCATGTGGGACATTGGTGCTTGACAGCCCAGCGCGCCGTATGGATTATGAGATCCATGTGTGAAGCCCCTCATGCCCGCCCACTGCACGTCATAGACGTGGGGCTCTACGCTGCCATAAGGAAATATGGTTTCGCCTTTGCTACTAGCTCTATCTTTTAGTGCAACGGTAGGGGCTTAATCTTGTAAACTGGTATCAGAGTGAGGTCGTGGGTTCAAATCCCCTGGGTGTCGCTGGGGGGAGATTGTTGGATTATGGCGTCCCGTGTCTCCCTTAGGGATTTGCTGTCCCACATGGATTATAGGGTCCATGTGGGACATCAGTGCTTGACAGCCCAGCCCACCCTATGAATTATGGGGTCCATGTGCGATGCCCCTCATGCCCACCCACAGCACGTCATAGACGTGGGGCTCTATGTTGCCAAAAGGAAATACAGTTCCACCTTCTCTACCAGCTCGAGCTTTTAGCGCAACGGTAGGGGCTTGATCCTATAAACTAGTATCAGAGCCTAACTCTCCTTTAGGGCTTCACATCCTGGAGAGGTTAGATGTAATGGAGGCTAGAGGGTTAACTACTGAGGGTCACTCGACCAGCAAGCTACCATACTTTGATGGCTCAAACTATGCTTACTGGAAGAGTCGCATGTTGGTTTTTCTGAAGGCAAAAGATTATGAGATATGGAGGATAGTTAGTAAGGGTCCCTTTGAACTTCTTGAGGATGAAGAAGTCTGGACTCAGGAGCAAATTCGTAAGTCCACCCTCAATTGGAGCGTTGTAAACGCCATGTAGTGTGCTCTCCATCCCACGAAATTCTCCAGAATTTTCTCCTACTCCATGGCTAAGGAGATGTGGGATAAGCTTGAAGTCATTTATGAGGGGACGTCTCAGGTTAGGCAGACTAAGGCCAACATGTTAGTCTCTGAGTATGAGGCCTTCAAAATGAAGCCTGACGAGTCCATATCAGAAATGTATGCCTGTTTGATGTTGCTCACTAATAGTCTAAGAAGCCTTGGAAAAGTCTATAGTGAGTATGAGCTGGTAAGAAAAATTCTTAGGTCCCTGACACATGTGTGGCACACCAAGGCCACGGTAATGGAGGAGTCTAGGAACCTAGCCACAACATCAGTAGATGAGCTCATCGGTTCCCTCATGACTTATGAGCTGAACCTTAAGAGGGTAGATGAGTCTGAGAAAAAGAAAAAACCCCTGGCTCTAAAAGTTGCCCCGAGCAACAAAGGGTCATCCAGTGAGCACAGCTCTGGCAGCTCTGAGGAAGATGAAGATGAATTTGCCATGCTCACAAGGAAGTTTAAGAAAATTCTTAGGAAGGAAGGAAAGGGGTTAAAAAAACACTTTTCTGGAAAAAGGCAGTCAAAGCATAAATTTGATAATGCCAAGCTGATAACATTGTTTGCTATAATTGCAGGAAGGTAGGACACCTCAAGGCAGAGTGTCCTGAGTTGAAGGAGAAATAGACCAGGTGGAGAAACAAGAAGGGAAAAGTAATGGTAAGCACCAAGAGTGATGAGGAAGAAGGATGTCAGAGCAGCTCCTTTGATAGTGAAGATGAAGGTCTGTTATGTCTTATAGCCAAGAGGGAAGAAGAAAATGAAGATGATGAAGAAGTAACCTCTCCCTTTGAGAACTTTACTCATAGTGAATGGGAAGATGCATATATTGAATTACTTGATAAATATGATGATATTGTTGACACCCATTTTTTTGCCGATAAGTTGAGTCATTTCTTTTACCATAATCTTTGATGCCTCGAGTTGTCCATTACTCATTGTGCCATTTTCAGGCACGTCTTTAGGCTTATTTTATGGGTATCTCCCTCCCTGGCTTAGTTTCTGGCTTAATGGGCCTTGATCTCCCTCGGTCTTCAGGGTAAATGGGCCTATTTAGCTCAATTTATCAATTTCCCCCATCTAGCTTATACACAGTCTAGCGATAGGCCGTGTAAATTCTGGACGGTCCTCTATAGACCGTACGTGGTTCTCATGATGATTTATCCCTGATTTTTCTTGAATTTCCATTGCCATTATGTACACGGTTGTGATTGGGCCGTGTGGCCATTAGACGGTTCCTCTGGGACTGTGTACACTTGGCGGGAATCCCTCGTTTGACCTAGTCTTTAGATAATTTAGAGAATTTATTTTCTTTTATTTCTCAATGGCCAACCTAAACACGGTCTTGTGTAGGCCATGTACAACCCTGAACGGTGGTCAGTAGACCATGTTTATCCTGAGGGTTCCCCGCCAAGTCAGCAGGCCAGTTTTGCAGGATAAACAGAATTATTTATCTTTTATTTTATTTACCAACATCACCTGTAGACGGTCTAGCAATAGGCCGTGTACTGTGCTGGGCGACCTATCGCACGACCGCGTACAGAGCTGATAACTATGGAATTATTGAGTTTTCTCTCTCTGTCTGTGGTTAAACCTCCACCTTCCTCCTAAACAAAAATAAAAGTTGTGGGTAAATGGGGGGCGCCCCCTTGACTTAAGGGGATGGCATCTTGAAATTTTTAACCCATTTGTCCCCTTGAGTGGTCAAGGATTTAGAAGCCCTCCTTGGACCTTTGACCAGTCCCACATGGGCCCTAGAGCCTAGGTGGACCAATGGGGAAGAAAGAGGGGGGCCCCTGCTGGATCTACTAGACTTTTACAAATAAACCCAAAGACCTTTAAAGACTCACGATTTGGCTTATAAAGTCTTATAATTGTAAACCTATTTTCCCAAGGATATAAAAGTAAACTAAAAGGACTCAAATACAAAAGTAAAATGTTAGTGTCCGGTGTCGATTCCCATCAATTCTCCCCGAGTGGGAAGGAGGGGGCAGCTACTCGTGTGCCGCCTGTGGATTCGTCACCGTGCCACGTAGTACGGGTACGCTCCACTCCCAGTAATCATCACCTGCTCATCATGTATATATTTTATATGCGCACACTGCTGTGGAATGAGGCTAGTGGTGGACACTCTGGGGTGGGGTCACTCTCAAAGGAGGGAGACGGCTCAATGACTCGGTAGGAATCACCGCTGGGTCCCTATGGATGACTAGATCCGATACACTCAAAGAAGAGCTGATCCCTTAATTCACTCGCAAGTCCACAACGTGCGCATAAGATTTGACTTGCTTTATACTCGAAAGAGACAAACATCACGAGCTGACGACAGACTCGACAGACTCTATGCACTCATATGTATAGACTCTTGATAAACTGGACAAATAGAAAAACATCGACTCACACACATGACCCTAAACAAAACCTAATGTTAGTCTGACCCATACATATTCAATGGTGGACTAGGACATCCAAATGTGTGCCATGCATACACAAGATGCAACCGGTGGTTGGTGGAATGGGGAACTCCAAGACACCCTAGTATGAACCAGTCATGCATTGACGACCCTTTGGATTTGGGAGGATGGGGAGGGCCAGGAGATCCGAATTCACTTTCTATATTACCCTTATATGTGCGTGACCCGGGCCAATGTCTAGTCTTAGTGAGCATAGATAGGTCGGCCCGAGTGGGAGGGGTGTGATAGGGGACTCCCCTGACAATGTGGATTGGGAGTTGTGGGTAAAGAGGCCCAGTAAGGAAGGGATCGAAGGGATCAAAGAATGTGTGACCCCTCGATATAGATTCCCTAATCTCAAGGAAGGGATCGAATGGATCAAAGAATGTGTGACCCCTCGATATGGATTCCTTCATCTCATAGTCCCATGTATGGAATTCTAGAAGGTTTTGATGGTCACCTTCATGCATTGTAGTAGGTGAGACGACGGTCATAGGTATGAGGTATGGTTCCTCCCTCGGGATAAGTGGAATGATGTTTGGCTTGGCCGACATGGGGAGGAACAAAAGGACCTCCGTGGTGACATGGCCCATAGTGTACACGGAGGTAATGGACCCCAACACGGGATGCGTGAAGCTACGACTCGTGGGCTATTCGAAGCCTGGGGCCAACATACACGTCAACTGCATTTGCCAATGTAGTCCCTTAATAAGGTCATCCAATGTATCAACATGCTGACTAGACCAAAAAGTCGTGTGGAATAAGTTGACGGGTACTAATGGTAGTACATGGTCTATGGATGGGTAGCACAGTGTCCTAGGGACCAATCCTATCCTAAGCCAGCTAAGAAGTGGCTCGGCTATGAGTAGCTTGCCCGTTACAAACACGGGTAGCTCTGGCTGAGCTGGGTGAGGCCGTGGGGCAAGAGTGTCCTGCCTCATGGGTTCATGTGTTTATGGGATGGGGGGTCCTATCTCGTGGGCTCATACGGAGAGGTAGATACTCGCCGAAGGACAGCATCAAACCTTGACTCAAATGGCTCGACCTCTAGCGCGACCATATACGAGTACGTTAGAGTGGTCACGTTGCGGCAAAGTAATTCAAACTGATAATGAAGCCGCAAACCTCTCTGGAACTCAAGTGCGATCATGGTGCTCTTCTCTCCAATTGCATACCACAACCGATCCTCTCCAACTCCATATCGCAACCGATACTCATCGAAGTCCCTAATGTACTCAATTACGGACCTATTACCTTGGATGGGTTGGCATGGGTTGGCCATAGTTGCAAAAGATGGGATTGGGTTCCCCTAGGAATGGGCATGCATTGGAACACCTTTCTTTTCTTTTCTTCTTTTCCTTTTTTATGCAAAACTAATGCAAGCACCTACACACTCTGCATTGCAATGTTGGAATGTAGACCTGACTACAAACCTAGGCTTAACCCAATTTTCAGTACGTGGGGGAGGCTTTAATCTGAAGATCTGACTTGACGCTAGGGGCTACGTTCCGGATAGGCGTAACCTAACCTTTAGTAACGTCTTTTGATATACTGGTTAGATTGGGATGCAAACCAAAACACTTTTTTTATTTTCTTTATTTTAAAACAATGATGATCCTATACTCAACTTAAACCGTGCAAAGGCGTCCAAAATCACCTCGGGCCGATAGTCTGTCAACTTTACCCACTTTTGTCAGGATCCAATCACACAAACCATATTAAACTTGCCATATGCACGGCGAACATTTGTATAGTTTCTATCATCTTTTTCGATGCTACTAATACGGACTTCTGTCCGAACAAGAAATGGTCCGCTAGTGACCGACATATGCATACTCGTGAACGTTTACGCCCCAATGCAGGGTTTGTTTAAATGCAATCTAAGATTTCACTCTCGCTCCCATCACTAAGAATCTCATGTCATAAGGCCCCCCTTCCCCGGTGATTAATCAAGGGTTTTCCCCTCTCCGAGGGGATATAATTAACTTTGTAGCCTTTACGGTACGATGAGTTTTTAGTCTCGACACGATACACACAATCGTCTAATCAGTCAGAATGAGCGCACCACGGGCTTCTTTAAGCCCGCATAAATTGTCATCCCGGTGACTGGCACGCCCTCGCACTCATAAACTGAATAAACGAACGAAAAGATGAATAAACTAACAAAAAGAATAAATGTCCCGAAAAGTGCATCCACAAGTCTGGCACGCCCGATGGGACTAAACCTCCCTTCATCTCTTCACCGGGATTGGGGGTCTCACGGCCTCTTCTTGAGATTCTAAACTATTTCTCTTGCAATTAAAGGAGTCATACTTCGGCAACTGCAATGACTATTTCCTTCGGACCGCTTGTCACTGCGAGCCATGTCAAGGAGGGCTACCTGGCTGTCCCGATGCAGTTCAGGAACTTCCCTTCAGTGGTTGGCTTCCCCAATTTCCTCGGGGTGGCCTTCGTCAGCCTACTGAAGACCGAGGGGCCCAAGCCCGTCGAAGTCCATGGCCCCACTGTGGGGGCTCCCACAACCAATGCTGCTACCACCAGGCCATCAGAGTCTTCTCCCGATCGCAATGTGATCAAGACGGTGGGATATTTTGTCCACCGCGTTCATTGCAGCGCGGACTCGACCACCAACGAGACGACATCCTGCCGAAGGAGGAGGCAAAGGAATGCTGCTACTGTCACCCCTGGGGGCCGTTTCTCCAATATCGACAAGTCGGTCCAGATCGGAGGCATTCGGGTCCACCTCAATGGCCGGTGAGCCAACGTAGTCCCCGACCAGATTGTGCCAAATGTCCCGGTGCACAACTCTTTCCAAGCGCTCGGGAGAATAGAGAAGAGGAAGACTGTGGCGGCCCGTTCGTCGAAGAATGAACTGGCCCCCAGGCCATGCAGGATCAAGAAGATTTGGGTACCAAAACCTACTCGGGTCCCAATGCCGACGCAGCCAGGACCTGCTGAAGCCAACCAACGCAGGAAAGAAAGGGTGAAGAACAATGAGATGTCAGCGAGGGTGTCTCTCAAATTACCTGTCCGAAGATATCAATGATAGGAGAATGCCTTTCTGCATGCTGAGTATCACAGCAGAATCACCAAGAGGGATCGACTCACTTATGGGCCCCCAGCACAAGCAAGGGTATCGTCGTCTCTAGATGATAGTAACTATGAAGAAGAAGACATCACCCAAGCCATGCGCGGATAGCTCCGCGGGGTTGAGATCACTTCGTTAGGGAGGCAACGGCTGGTACAAACCATCGCCACCACCGAAGAGGGTTGAGGATGCCCAACCGACTAGATGGAAATAGAAGACGCACAATCGGGATGCTATGGGCGTCCCCGCCATGAAGAAGATGTGCCGAGAGTCTCGGTGTTTGAAAGATTGACCTGGTCAGTCGGCCAGACGTGCAAGGAGTAGAAACAAGAATATACAAGTCTACACTTGTAATATGGTCGGAGCGACCAGCCACTATGGGGCCTTGCCCGAAGAACTCGAAGAAGTTGCCTGGATTGCCGAGAGGCCCGACCCTATCACAAGAAAAGAACAGGCCGCCAGTGAGGCATTGCAAACCCTCGCGGGGACAACAAATCCAGAAGAGACGCCACCCACCTTAGCAGCCAATGTAATCACAACTGAAGCAGATAGTGGAATGCCATCCACCTCATCTGAAGAGACATCGTTTGAGGAGCGGGGAAGTCTCCCCAGCCCTTCTACCAATGATCCGACCTTGTTGATGTTGCTGCAAAGATATCGACAAGAAATTGAAGCATTGAAGAAGCAGCTGAGGGAGCGGGACGCTCGTACCTCTGCACCTAGGCAGCTTGAAGTCAATCCTGGGATAGCAAGCGGCAGTGCCCAAACACTTGAAGTCTCGCCACAGGCGATTGCTCCACAGCCAGTGCACAACTACACTGAGGGCATTCCTCCCCCGCAATAAGAAATTATGGCTACGCCACAACATCAAATCCTCCAATTCCAATTGGCTCCTACCACGCCCCATGCGGCCGTGTTGACAACGTCGCAGATGCAACAAGCTCACTTCTATCCAAGCCTGGTTGACCCAGCAGTAATGAACAAGCTCATGGTCGAGCAAATGATAGAAATGAAACTAGCAGAAAGGAGCGATGGTGACTCCGCCTCTTTATAAACACCCAATTCACCCCCCTCTTGGGTGTCATTGATCGCGGGACTTTAGAGGAATCGGCTAGGTAGCCTATGCTAGAGTAGGCGCTCGGGCGTCCCTCATGCTGCGCTCACTCCCAACCTCTCTGATAGCACTCCTCCGCTGCTCTTGCATGCCCCTCAACTGCGTCGAGGTAGAGCCTCATCTTGGACATCTCTCACTCACGCTCGAGCCGCTCCTCTCACTCTCACAACCGCTCCTCGCTCTCACGAGCACACTCTCTCCTCTCCACCTCAACGAGGATATGTAACTCCACCACCTCTCGAGGGAGCGCCTCTGTCTCCTGTCGCCTCCTCTCCTCCTCCAGCTCGGCAACCAGCTGGTCATGGATCGTGAGCTCGATGCCCGCGAAGGCCGCTCGAGTATGTGCATCTTGTAGCTCCTCTGTCTGCATTTTCAACACATTTTTTTAGCATATTGTTGCATTTGTTTCTAAAAAAGAGAGAGAGAGATAATATTAACTACAATGCTTGAATATCATCTTAACTCACCCATGCTGCTAAGTCGCACTCTGCTGCCTCGGCTGGCGCTACTGCTCCTACAAAGAAGTAACCTTGGCAGTCTGATCCCTCATGCTTGAAGAGGCACCTCCTGCCCCTCCAGCTGCTACTCCCTGCTGGGCACGCTGCATTGATTGAGATTATCAGTTGTTAATTACCAAAAATTTAGGAATAGTTAATAGCATATAGACAATGCATACTCACCATGGTCTCTAAGTCTACCTGCGTAGCTGTGAGCTGGGCCTCAAGGCTATGCAGCTGGACTTGCATGTCCATCACCACTACATCCCGTGCATCCTGCATTCGTCACATGTTAGTCAAAAGCATTCATCACATGATAGTCAAAGCATATAGGACTAAAACTTAAATCATAGCACGCATTCATATGTACCCCTACTAGCCTCATCTGAGGCCAATCGACGTAGGTCTGCCAGTATCTCTGCAAGTATGCCGTACTGTCCTATGCGTGAGAGATGACTGGGATACCTTCCTCTGCCAGTTCGCGTACTACTCTGGGAACCTCAACTGCCAGTCAGTCGGTATGGTGTGCCCTCGGGTCTTTTGCCCTATCCCGCGTAGCTCTGCGACGTCCACCCACTCCTGGTGGAGGCAAAGTGTCCTCATCGCCAACCTGAGCCTCAAGGGCTCTATCTCGTTCAGGCAATGAAGCCAAACTTCACGCCCAAACAAGTGTCGGCCCGCTGCGACCTAGGGCTGGCCCTTATTGGTCATGCCCAGGTAAGGCCTCCATACAACCTGCATGCGCACATGTCATCATCATATCATGATAAGCAAGAATAGAAGAGCAAAATGCATTATAATTATACATGTACCAAGGAAGCGGGGTAGTCACAAAACTCCCGCCTAAGGATCTGCAGCTCGTAGGAATGGGGCGCACCGATCATCCACGGCAGCCAGCATCGTGCCAGGGGGTACGCATCTACATGTCGGGGTCTAACCCGATCCATTGGCATATACAAATGGCTCCACACCTGCATTCATAAAGCATTAGTGTCAGCATTATAATCATAAGCATAAAGCATGCATCTCAAGCGTAGACATTAAGCATAATTCTAAAAAAAAAATTGCATACCTGAAGGAAAGGTGAAAAGCCGCTAGCAGTCATCTCTCGACTTGTCCCAGTGGACAAGTCAGCTATCAAGTGAGCTAGCATGGCGGCGCCCCATGCGTATCGCCCCACTCGGTCCAAATCCTCTAGGAGCCCCAGGAATTTGTAGTTTATGTCATCTCCTTTCATGCCCAAGAGTAGCCTCCCCAGCATCAAGAACAAAAATCTCCTCAGGTCCCTATCCACTCTCTCTCTCTGGGTCGGGTCATGGCAGTAGACTCTCCGAGCCCTCACGGACATCCGCTCAACAAACTCTCCCAAGGACTCCCCCATCTTCTGGTGTGCCTTACCTAGCCCGAGGACCCCCATCAACTCTGTCCTATAGATGGTTCTGCAATCTTTAGGGGGGTCCATAACCATGTCTAAGCCTAGGAGCCGGCGAGCTAGCACTTTATAATCTGGGTAAGTCACCCTGCTCACTGCCTCGCCGTCAACCCTCAACCCCGTGATCCATGTCAAGTCCTCTAGGGTGGGCACCATGTACCCCCAGGGCAATAAGAATCCCTCGCTCTCTCTGTCCAAATCTCTCTCTCAACACCTGAATCAAGATCAAATCTAGGCAGATGGGCTCTATGCTCAAGAAGGGGATGAAGCCCATTGCCTCCACTCTTGCCCTCCAGAAGTCGGGCAATCCCTGGTACGCCGCCAGCACTAGGGCCCAGGAAATGCGGGTCCGCATCACCCCCTGCAACAAAAACATCCAAAAACAACAAAATATGTCAATAATCAGTCTCAACCAAAAAAAACAACAAACAAACAAAC
Source organism: Amorphophallus titanum (assembly GCA_024336825.1). NCBI lineage: Eukaryota > Viridiplantae > Streptophyta > Magnoliopsida > Alismatales > Araceae > Amorphophallus > Amorphophallus titanum. The sequence continues at coordinate 72,424,619 of JANBPO010009603.1, forward strand.
AAACCAAAAAAAGAAGAAGTGTTTTCAGTCTTTTGTTTCAAAAAAAAAGAGAGTGTATGGCTCAGGATCAGTGTGAGCTTACGTCTCTTCATCTGGTGCCGTCTGTGGGAAACGAGCAAAGAGCGATAATGGTGCGAAGAAATTCCAGTAGGAGGACCACCGACAGCAAGGGAAGGGACGTGGGGGGAGGGGAAGGAGAGCCTGTTCCTCCCCACTCCACGGGAAGCTCCCCCTCTGAAGGTAACAACCAAGCCAATGAGCCGCCTCCACCAGCCACAGGGGTGCAACCCCCTAACAAGAAGTCTGACGCCATCCAAACCCTCAACGTAAAAATGGATATCCTTTTAGAATTAATGCGGACCCAGGCGGCTAGGGTGGTGAAGTCACAACTTCCTCGGGAATGCCCCCCCCCCCCCCGTGGAGGAGCTTCCCATCAATTAGTTGTAGGCCAGTTCACCCTCTGGGAAGGCGGCTTATACGCAACAGGTCGAGAGGACCTACGGAAGCCCTTCCTCCAGAACAGGAAGCCTCCTCCACCCTGAGGAGAGAAAGGCCCGGGACAAGCCAGTTGCTCCCGGAGGCTGATGCCCCCGAGGGACGATGAGGCAACCAGCAAGGACGTCCTCATAGCCCCTCGACCTAGTGACAATCGGAGTTATCCCTCCAACTGTGAGACTTCGAGCAACATTTCATGAAACAAGAGCATGCCCTCCGTGCCTTACAGAAGACTTCCACCAAGGAGGATGAGGAGCAATTCTAGTTCTTTGACCAAATCTTGAAGGATGAGATCTCCCCCGAGAGTCTCGCTGCCAACCCTCAAGTCATATGACGGCCAAGGAAACCCGACCGACCACTACGATTGCTTCGACGCCCCGATGACCCTCCACGGGGCCTCCCACGGTATCAAGTGCCGAGCGTTCATAACCACTTTGGTCCGGGGTGCTCAAGCCTGGTTCCGAGCACTCGCCCCCAGTAATATTCACCAATTTAGATAGTTCATGCAAATTTTTAAAGAATGCTTCATCGGCTGTGGCCCTCCAAGGTTAATAGCAGGGCTATTAGCACTAAAGCAGGCACATGGGGAAAAGCTTCAGGCTTACATCAACCGAATTAAATCGTAAGCCCTGTGCATCCCTCACCTGGATGTCGCCTCAACCATCACCGCATTGACCGGAGTAACCCATGATGAGAACCTCCGGTGAGAGCTAGTCCTCCATCCCCCTACCTCTGTCGCCGACCTAGTGACCCTAGCCCTACGTCACACGGAGTGCGGAGAAGTCCTCAGTGCTTGCCGCGGCACAATGGGCTCAGGTCGAGAAGGGGATAGGAAGTGACCATCCAAGCAAGGCTTGGGCCAGGGGAAAAGGCAGAATCGAGTCGGAGATCACAGGGAGCCCCCTCGAAAATTTGAGCGGCACACGCCCGTATCTGCCCCTGTCTACAAGATTTATGAAGACATTAAGGACTCAGGCCTTCACTGCTAGCCCGAACCTATGAAGGCCAACCCAAAGCATCGCAGTTGCCACAAGCATTTCCAGTTCTATAATGACCATGGACACCACACTGGAGATTTTCATAAGCTCAAGGATGAGATCGAGTGTCTCGTCCGCCAAGGGCACTTATCTCGATACGTGTTCGAGCAAAGGGAGGATCGCGGCATCCCCGCAGAAGAATTGACAATCACCCCCGCAGAGTCCATATCAACGTTATCTTTGGCGGCACGACATCAGGAGGAGATAGTAGCCGAGGAAGGAAGCATCACGTTGAACGGGCGAGTAGGGCCTTCGAGCCCCTCAAAACCCCACCGGCGAGTGAACAATAGGTCTTGGTGTTCTCTGACCAAGATCTAGAAGGGGTAACTACCCCGCACGATGATGCCCTAGTAATATCAGCTACTATAAATCATTGTAACGTAGATAGGATACTGGTCGACAATGGTAGTGCCCCTGCTGTACTCTCGTACGAATGGTTCCTTAAGATGGGTGAAAACCCATCCAAGCTTCGCCCGATTTGAACCCCCCTCTACGGGTTCAACAGCCAGGCAACCTATCTCGAGGGAGCCCTAAGCCTATCGGTCACTATTGGTACCCCTCCTAAGACCGTCACGGTTATGGTTAACTTCATAGTGATTAACGGGATGTCGGCCTATAATGCCATCTTCGGCCGAGGTATCCTCAGCCGAACGAAGGTCGTGCCCTCCACCTATCACCAAAAACTGAAGTTTCCCACCAAATACGGCATCGGGGAAGTCTGGGGTAACCAGGCAATAGCTAGAAGGTGCTATGTAATCTCGGTCGATGCCATAAGGCCGGAAGGGAAAAAGATAGAGTTCAAGGGAGCCGAGGATGAACCGACAGCGTCAGGGCCTGGTGGCGAATTACTGTCTATCTTCCTCAAAGGCGACCCAGCCCTCGAAGTTAAAATCGTAGTTGATTTACCACCTGATATATGAGAGCGATATAAAGATTTTCTTTTGGAGTACATCCAAGTCTTCACATGGTCTGGTGAGCATCTTCCTGGGATCCTTGGGGAGATGGTGGTGCACAAGTTGACATGGATCTGAGGAGAGTCTTATTTCTGATGCTCGGGAGGTTACTACTGGTGATGAAGGGAGACGATATTAATTGTAGATTCCTGAGCGTCCTCGAGGACTTGGAGGGAGGGGGGAGGTATGCTTGGGGAGCTGCCCTACTGGCGCACCTGATAGCCGACCTGTCTACAGGGACAGGCCGAGAGACGACTGTCAGTGGCTTTTCACCTTTTCTTTAGGTATTAATTTTCTTTTAATTAAATACTTATGATGACTATGCGTGTGATTATGATTATGATTGATGCATATGACTGATAAAATGCTAATGAATGTAGGTGTGGAGTCATCTCTACATGCCGATGGACCGAGCCACCCCTCGACCAGTGGACGAGGCCACCTTCCCTTTGGCCCGATGGTGGCTACCGCAAGTGACTGGAGCACCCCATGCCTACGAGCTGAGGGTCCTGCGTCGAGAGTTCTGAGACTATCCCCCTTCACTGGTACGTATGTAAATATGATGCATTCTATCTTTATTTCCCGTTATAAAAATGCGGTGATGTGATGCTATGTATGCAGGTCGTATGGAGACCATATGAGGGGATGCTATATGAAGGCCAGCTGTGGATTGTAGTGGGACGACCTCGCTTTGGGCAGAACATTTGGGTTCACTGCCTAAACGAGATCGAGCCGCTACGGCTTACGCCGGTGATGAGGACACTTGGCCTTCACTGGGAGTGGGTGGAGATAGTTGAGCTTCGCAGGATTGGTCGGAAGACCCATGGGTGGACGAAGGAGATCAACTGGCATTTATGGTTCCCTGATCAGTACACTGACTGGCAACGAGGTGGTATCCCAGTCTTCTCCCATGCTCCAGATAGTTCGGAGTACCTTTGACACTACTGGGAGACGTATGCAATCCAGCCTCAAATGAGACCAATAGGGGTATGTATGAATACTTTCTAAATTAATTTATGTTTCTGAGATATGCCACTAATGAATGACTTATGCAGGATGCACGAGATGCGACAGTAGCAGACTTACATGCCCATCTCCATAGCTTAGAGGTCCAACTGGCAACCACGCGTACAGATTTGGAGACCCTAGTGAGTATGCATTGTCTATATGTCATTGATTATTCCCTGAATTTTTCAATGTTTAGCCACTGACAGTCTCAATAAACGCAGCGTGCCCAGCAGGGAGTGGTAGCTGGAGGTGCCGGAGGTGCTTCTAGTTCAAGGGGTCCCACCGCTGAGACCATGGCCTTGGAGGAGCGACTTGCTGGGGTAGTAGCACGGGCTGAGGCGGTGGAGCACGACTTAGCTGAGCGGGTACGCTTTCAAATAATCTTCAAGTTATTTTAGCAATGGCAACTAATAATGATGAATAATGCAGGTGGCCGAGCTACAGGAGGCACTTACTTGGGCTATGCATGCTGATGCTAAGCTAGAGGCCCGCGATCGACGGATCGCGGAATTGGAGGAGGAGGAGAGACACCGATAGATAGAGGTATGTGATCTCCATTCTTCCTATCCCTCAAAAATTCCTTACCTTGTGATGCTTATAAAACATGCTAAACGATGCAGGCTACCGAGCTACAGGATGCTCTTACTCAGGCTGCGCTGGCCAGCACCGAGCTTGCGATCTGTGACCAGCCGGTCGTAGAGCTAGAGGAGGTGCTGAGGAGGTGTCAAGAGGCCGAGGTGCTCCCTTGAGATGTGTTAGAGCTGAGGATCCTCCTTGAGGTAGAAAGGAGGGAGCTTTCCAGAGAGGGAGAGGATCGTCTGAGGTAGCGGGAGGAGGGGCTTGTGCGAGAGCGAGAGCTTGCAGATTCGAGGGCACAGTTGGCCGTCTTACAGGAGCATCTATGGATTACAAAGGAGTGCCTTCAGAGAGGCTGAGAGCGGGCGTGAGCTGCGGGTCACTCGAGTGCTTTTGCTAGCATGACGTACTTAGCAGGTTCCTCTACTTGGCAGAGGAATGAGGCTAAGGAGCAGGCTCGGGCTGGGGGCCTGACTACTTCTCGGGGGTCCGTGCTTTCACCGCGGTCCGGTCGTTGAGATGATGGTGAGGTGGAGAGTAGGGAGAGACCAGAGGAGAGTGGTGGTGAGAGTTAGAGAGATCATTTGTACACCACCTCCTCGCTTTTGTACACAGACATTCATGCATACACACACACACACATATATATATATATGAGATTTTGATGTTACCTGTTGTTCCTTTTGATTGTGCTTGTGTATCTGCTCCTGTTCTTGTCTTTCACATTTAAGCAAACAAGTTAGTTCATCTGTCTGGCTTGGCCCCTTGCTCAATAAGCAAGGGGAGTGTCCTTTTGACCTGGACAGAGGGTCAAGGGGCCAAGCCTTTAATCAACTATGGTAATTAACAATGAAATAAAGGCAAATTTGACACACATGCAAGCAGATGCAAACTTAAATTAAAAAGTGCTCATGCAACAATGCAGGCCGGCAGATAGCTAACATGGAGACCCAGCGAAGGGCGCTTACACGAGTCTATGTAAATTTCTTTTATTGAGTCTAGTGAATTATTATCCAAGTTTGAGTTGTAAACTTTGATTATTATTTCAATAAAGTTAGATTTTTAAGTATATTATCTTGTGTTCACTCTTATGTGTGTGAATGGTTAGCGCTCTGATCATCATTCTAGCATGAGACTTATCTTGCCGACTGTCCACATCCCCGATTCTCTTCCGATGTACATATATCTCGGGGCGTGACAGGTGAGTTTCCTCTTTAAGACTAGTTCACCTATTTTAAATTTTCTCTCAAGGACCCTTTTCGCATAAAAGCATGCAATTCTCTGACGATAGACCTGTGCATGATCGGCCGCGATCATCTGTTTCTCATCTAACAGCTCCAGCTGGGCCAGCAAGTTCTCTCGGCGTTGCTCAGGATCGAGCTCGGGGTCCAGCTGCACTCTTAGTGAGGGAATGAAGATCTCGTACGAGAGTATCGCTTCTGTCTTGAAAGTTAGGGCGTGCGGGGTTTGACCCGTAGGAGATCGGACAGAAGTGTGATAAGCCCAGAGAGCCTCGACAAGGCGGTCTAGCCAATCAGAGTAATGATGAGACTTGCATGTTTTCTTTGTGGCTTCCGCTTGACTATTTCCTTGTGAATAATATGGGGATGAATGATGCAAGTTGATGCCATATTTACCACACATGTCACGAAGCTCCTGTGATGTGAACTGGGGTCCATTGTCGGTGGCGATGTCACAAGGGGTGCCTAACATGACGAGGATGTTGTACTTGATGAACTTGACCACCGTCGATTTCTTGGCTTCTATGAAAGCTTCAGCTTCTGCCCATTTCTTGAAGTATTTCGTAGTGGTCAGGATGAAGGATTTCCTCCAGATTTCTCCGATCCTATCTTCCAGAGGGCCGACTACGTCGAACGCCCACATGGCGAAAGGCTAAGGAGCTATAAGAGGGTGGAGTGAAGATGAAGGAGCGTGAACCTTGCCCGTGTGAAGTTGACATTTAGCGCAATGATGAACATAGCTGGCATAATCCTCCTCCATGGTAGGCCAATAATAATGCCTGAGGAGTTTCTGAGCTATCATGCAACCATTTACATGCCCACCACATTCACTAGAATGCGCAGCTTCGACGACTGCGTGAGATTCGACCTCGTCAAGGTAGCGGAGGCACACTCCACTAAAGGACTTAATTTCGATGCAAGAGGCCTCCTATGATGGGGAAGCATTCCACAGCCCGGCAAATGGTTGGCCAGTCGAGGGCTGTAGCGTATTCGGGAAATGATCCATCGTGAAGATAGTTCTCGATGTCGAAGAACCATGGATTGCCATCATCGAGGTCAATTTCTGACTCATGAGAAAGGGAATGGATCTGGGGAGTAGGCTCTGAGAACTATTGGAACCAAGGATCAGAGTGTGAAGGGGTGTGTATTCTTTGCACGATGACAGCAGCTGAAGGTCTTTCGAATGGGATCGTGAGAGAAGAGGATAAAGAAGCTAGAGTGTCAGCTAGGATATTTTGGGCTCTAGGAGTATCCACTAGGGTTAGCTTCCTAAACCACCAGACTACCTTGCTGACCACATCTTGGTATGGCCTTAGCTTCCGATCCCAGGTTTGGTATTTACTGAGGGATTGTCGAAGTATTAGTTGGGAGTCTCTGATTATTCGGAGCTCCTTAACTCCTAGGGCTAACGCCATTTTAGGCCCGTGAGGAGCACCTCATACTCGGCCACATTGTTCATGACAGGGAAGGACAACTAGCAAGCGCGTGGAATAATCATGCCTTCCGAAGATCTTTTCGGATTAGCCTCCTCTCGGCTTTGCCTGAGGTCGGTGTTGTGTCGTGCGCACGACGTCCTAGTCGTGTGAGTGTGGTCATGTCCAGAAGAGCATGCACGACAATCGAGTCTGTATGCTTTAGGATTTGTCTTGCCTGTCTAGGGCTTTTACCCTTTTTCTTGTAGGTCTTTGCCTACTTGGTGTCTCGTCGACGGATCGGTGACTCCTGACCTTGTCAGTTTAGAGTTTGCCCTTCTGTTGCCGCCTAGAGTAGCCTAGGGAGCTGAGGTTAGTTCGACAGTCGTCCTTCGCTTGGTACGGCTTCTTTTCCCTTTTCTTTTAGCTCCTCTACTCCTTCCATTTCTGGCTTTCTTTTACAGCTTTCTAGTGTAATTTTTCCTGCTTTGCTACACCTGCTGTTTTAGCTATTATTTTCGTGTTACTGTGTGTTTTTCAGTGGGGATCCACGTGACCCCTACTAAGCCAGTGACACGAGGCTCACCCTTACTTTTCAGGTGGGTGGCACCGTTCTGCTTCCGTGATTCCTGGAGTGGCACGTCCGTAGCTGCCAGTGGTACCTGCGTCGGGCTTCCCCCAATCTCAGTGTACGTCTTTCTTTTCTGTTGACTGTACTGCTGGTCTTTCCTTTGGACTGGACTTTGGTATAATTGTTAAATTTAAACTGTTAATTAAAAAGTAAATTTATTTCTGCTACATTAGCAAACTATGGCCCAAGCTGGCGCAGGGGCAAGAGCGGGAGATTTACATCACAACTTCTGGAGTCTAAACCCTCCACGATTCTATGGTTCTTCAAATCCAGATGAGGCAGAGAACTGAATTGATGAAATGAACCGTATATTTGAGGTCATGCAATGTGCTGACCAAGAGAAGGTCCGTTTAGTCACATTCTAACTCAATAAAGATACCCGTACATGGTGGAAGTCAGTTCCAGCACCGCCAGCTGATGCACCACATACATAGGAAGGTTTTCTTACATTATTCCATGCCAAGTATTTCTCCGAACATGTCAAGGAGTGAAAGGCTATGGAATTCGCTTCCTTGCGCCAGGGTATGATGACGATGGCAGAATATGAACTTCATTTTTCCAGACTGGCATCATGCACTCCTCATTTGATCAGTATGGACTTATTGAAGGTAAATCGATTTATGGACGGGTTAAGACCCAATTTCATTGAGCAGCTCAGGACTCAAAATATCCGTACTTATGTGGAGATGGTCCAACAGGCCTATCTGTGTGAAAGGACCTTAGAGAAGGTCAAAAAATTTAAAGGAAAATGGGAAGAGTGAGGCCGAGGGTCAGATCGGCATAGCAAGAAAGAAAAGTTTAGCATCACAAAGTCCTACAAATCCCGTGATAACAAGAAGAGATCCAGGAATGGGAGCGGTAGTGGTTCCCAATAAAATAAGAAGGCTAAGGAAGAGGATAAGCAAGTCATGACGTCTTGCTCTTTTTGTGAGAAGTTCGGCCATTCAGCCAAAGGGTGCTAGAAGCGTCTCAGTGCTTGTCTGCGTCGTGGTAGCTGGGAGCATCGCATGCCAGACTATCCTCTTATGAAGGATCAACCTACCGGTGGCGGGCGTAAGAGACAAGCTCGTCTTAATGTTGTTTTAGATGATGATGAAGCGCCCAGGGATGATGGGCTTATGGAACGTATCGTCCACATTTGTTCCTATCCTGCATTTGTACTATTTGATACTGGTACTTCACATTCCTTTATATCTATCACTTTTGCAAAAAACTTGCCAGTTTTATCAATTCCCTTTCCATCGGACCTTGCTATTACTACACCCTTAGGCTTTGGAACAAAACTTACAAATTACTATTCTGATAGTGAGGTAATAATAGAAGGCCATAATCTCCCTGCAAATCTTGCATGCCTTGACATGGAAGGATATGATGCTATCCTAGGGGTGGATTGACTAGTAGACCATGATGCCTATATCAATTGTTGGAATAGTATAATATCTTTTCAAAAATCAGGTCTTCCAAGGTTTTTCTTCCTTGGTATCAAGTATAGGAAACATCCTACCATCATTTCCTCCCTACATGCTTGCAAACTTATATCCCAAGGTTGTGAAGCTTTTCTTACTTCCGTGACCGTTACCGAATCCAAAGAGATCATCCTAGAAGACATCCCCATCATGAATGAATTTACAGATGTGTTCCCATCAGATTTACCCGATTTACCACCCGAAAGGGAAGTAAACTTCTCCATTGAACTCAGTCCCAGAGCAGCACCTATTTCAATAGCTCCCTACAGGATGTCCCACACAGAACTTAAGGAATTGAAGAGACAACTACAAGAATTATTAGACCAGGGTTTCATTCGACCTAGCACATCCCCTTGGGGTGCGCCAGTTCTATTTGTCAAGAAGAAGGATGGCTCTCTCAGGCTATGCTTTGATTACTGGCGACTGAATCAACTTACAATTAAGAACAAATACCCGTTGTCGCGTATTGATCAGCTCTTTAATCAGATTTTGGGAGCAGAATACTTTTCTAAGATAGACCTCAGGTCAGGCTATCATCAACTCAGAATCAAGGATGAAGACATACATAAAACTACTTTTTGTAGCCGTTATGGACATTATGAATTTGTGGTAATGCCGCTCGGGTTAACTAATACCCCGACAGTATTTATGCAACTTATGAAAAATATTTTCCAGCCTTATCTGGACCAATATGTAGTCGTCTTCATTGATGACATCCTTATATACTCTAAACAAGGGAAGAACATGAAGAGCACTTAAGAATAGCCTTGCAGACGTTACGAGAACACAAACTCTATGCAAAGCTTAGCAAGTGTGAGTTCTGGCTTAAGGAAGTCTCGTTCCTTGGCCATACTATTTCAAAAGAAGGCATCGCTGTCGATCCTACTAAAGTAGAAGCCGTTAAGGATTGGAGCCAGCCAATGACCATGTCAGAAGTAAGAAGTTTTCTAGGTCTAGCTGGCTATTACCAGAGATTCATTTAGGATTTCTCTAAGATTGCCATTCCTTTGACTAGGCTTACAAGAAAGGAAAATCCTTTATATGGTCGAAGGACTATGAGGAGAGTTTTCTAACTCTTAAAGATCACCTCACTATAGCCCCTATTCTAACATTGCCCGTTGAGGGTGGTGGATTTGAAGTCTATACAGATGCATCTGGCATTGGCCTAGGATGCGTTCTTATGCAAAATGGGAAGGTAGGCGCAACTACTTTTGGCCGCTCCTCTCAGGATCAGACCGGGCCCTTTATGATGCGTTGGCATTGAATGGTTGATCAAAGATCTCAAGTAATATCTAGACATTCATTTAATTTGGTCAACAATTCCAAAGTTAAGTTCATGTAACCCAGCTCTATGATCAAAGGTCATTCCATAATAGGAATTTCAAAACAAAGGAAGTCATTCACTAAATGGGGTCATGAATAGGACTAGATAATAGCCTGAAGGGCTATCCCAGGACATGGCTACTACATCACACACAAAACCATGGAAATAGAATTTGGAACTAGGTTGTAGTCAGCTCAGGACCGCTACTATAATATAGCGGTCTAGACAACAACGCTATCATGAGGATAGTAATACGGGCTGTGTCGATGCAAGAGATCAACAAGTCGATGAGCAACAGGTAGGAAAGGAGAATGAGGTCTAGTGGGAACCGCTATTTGATGGTGGCAGTCCAGGGAAGACCGCTACCAGGTCAGGAGATTCATAAGGCAAAATTCAGTCAAGTAAATAAGGCCCTTAGTCGACCTGGGGCATGGCTGGACAGAAACAGGGTTCTATCTATATAACCCCGGTCAATTGGGGTGATATGGGTCGACTTGAATAGGGCTGCGCTGACTTGGAACAAGGATAAGTCAACTGGACAAAACTGGCACACAGGCCAGGTCAAAAACTATAAGGAGGTCACCCCCTGGCCGCTACCTTAAGGTAGTGGTCCTAGAAGGGTTGCTTTCTAGTCGAGACTGGGCAGAACAGTCACAACTTCTGACTGCCGAATCCAAATCGGTCAAATCGTTGGGTTCAAGTTTTCAGGGTACAACGTGCCCGACATTCTCGTGGGAATCCCAGGCTCGCAAGGACTTATGGAGACCATGTAATAGCGGTCTTAGTCCGACGGAAGGAATATCAAGCGGAGAGTCTCGACTATCACAAGATTGAAGTGTAATAAAACTATAGGAAATGGGAGTGAACGGTAAGTCAATACCACTGGAGTGGCATGACCCTCAAACAACCTTAGTAATATCATCATCATCTAATCAAGTTTTGTTGAAACTAACAGAGTTATGCACAGATTATACTGCATTTAGTCTACATGTTTGCAAGGTACAACAAGAAGGAATAATGATAAGCAGTAAGTGATGATCTGAATAGAATGAATATTGATAATCAATGGCCATAATCTGAGTCTAAAATTTAGATTTCAGATATTCATTTATAAGCCTAATCATTACGTGCGTTTCTAACTTAACATGTTGTCTATTTAGTGGGGAATATAGGAGCAGAATGCGATGATCTGACTGTAACCCGAGCACTGATCGCGGTCAGGAGAGGGCCACTACCTGTTGGTAGCGGTCGGTCAATGACCGTGATCCTACTATAGAAGTTTTTGAAAACATAACAGGTAGCAGTCTGTCGGGCGACCATTACTTCAAGCGGCGGTCACTAGTTTGACTGCTACCAGGAAATCAGCCCTGGCCTCCGGTGAACCTCAACACACTTTGCTTATTACTCATGATCCGTTCGGTACGGTGAATGAAAATTGGGCAAAATGGTATCAATGGAAAGAGGATAAAAAGTTGCACAAGATAGCATGCTTAATTAAAGGTTTAGCCTGCAAGAATCCTACCTTAGGTCGATTTAAGATGAAAGGAGAAGGTAACCAAAATCCTAACTCGACCTGCCTTCAAAAACTCGCTTATGATCTCTATACTGCATAAAAATTGGGCTATTTGATATCAAAAGAAAGAGGACTCGAAGATGCATGCGATGATAGATGTTAATTAGCATTTGGCCAGGGAGAACCTACCTTAAACACAAGAAAGAAAGGATGTCGATGCTGGAACCGCAGAAGAAAACCCACTCCTAAACTCGACGTTTTCGCCCTAGAATGCACACGTTGTCGGCTGTTGACACCCGTTTTATGACCAATAAGTTGGGTCATCTCCTTATTTTTCTTTATGATGCTCTGAGTTATCCACCCTTACTGGGCCATCTCGGTCGATTTTGGGGCTTATTTCTTGGGTCATTCTCCGTGGTTGGGTCTTGTTCGTCATTCTTGGATGAAGCTTGGTCGGCTTAATTGGTTTTGCCTCACCCATGTCTTTGGCGGTCGATACTTGGGCCGTTTGATGACGTGTGGAGGTCGATCCTTAGACCGCTTGATGATGCCAGAGTCCAGAGCTAATGTTCTTCTTTCAATCTTATCTTTTGTTATCCGTTGAGCTCTGGCGATTTATCGTAAGGCCGTTAGAGTCTTTCTGGCGGTTGAATCTTGGACTGTTTACAATGGCAGAAGTCATGTTCAAACATTCAAATCTTATCCTTTGTTGAACAAGTATCTCTGGTGGCCCATTCTTGGACAGTGAGTGTGCTGTGGCGGTCTATCGTAAGACCGTTTTATAAGACAAAGAGTTCTAGCAAAACTGCTCTTTCTCTGCTACGCTGTGGATAAGATAGAGTTTTAATTAGGAAACAAGAAAAATGAATGTAGCTTCAGAACAAGTTCATGAAGCTTAGACTACCGATCTAAGATCAGATTGAATGCTATTCTCCAGGCTCGAGCTTTCTCCAAGGCTGCTCTCGCTCACGGCTTCTCTCCTTTCTTTTGCTCTCTTTTCTTTTACAGCAGTTGACAGGGTCGGATCAGGTGTTGGGCTACTCACTCTCCCTTCTATTTCTCACAGGTTTTCTGTTGAAGCCTCAAAGGACGTTGGCTCTCTTCAATGGCAGCAGCAACTTCTTCATAAGAAGCTTCATGTATTTATAGAAGAACTAGGAGAAATTTTCCCTCCAAGGGAACTGCAACAGATTGGCTGGAGTAAACAATGGTTCTTTTGAAAAGAACCTCTTCTCCGTTCGGTCCAGCAGAGGCAGAAGTGATGGTCTAGATCCTGGAGCTATTCTGATCTTCATCCTCATTGGGTGGCAGCACTAAGGATGTCCTTCCTATCCGAGAGGATCTTCTGGACAGCACCTCTGATTGGTCGGATACAAAAAGTAGGTTGCTCTGAAAGGTGACCTTTCCCATATTTATAAACTAACACGTCAACTGACCAGAAAGGTTCTTATGGTAAGCTAATGATGACAAGGACAGTTGACTGCCCTAGGATCCTTTTTCCAAACCTTAAACCCGCTTGAAGAGTTGCTGGAGGAGCTTGTGGAGATTAGTCCTGAGCATGATTGCCATAGAGTCTGATTCCGAGCTTAGTTTCCATAGGCTCCCGAGCATGATTGCATCAAATTCTGAGCTTCGACTTTAAGAGGTCCAAGCTTGCTTTATGGAGTGGTGTCCGAGCATGTCTTGGAGAGGCCTGAGCATTATTCTCAAGAGGTCCGAGCTTCGGCTAAGGAAGTCCGAGCTTTGTCTTGAAGAGGTCTGAGCTTTATGCAATCTGAGCTTAGTCATGAAGACTGAGGTAGTTGAATGAGGCCTTAGCTATTTGTCAACTTTGCCTAGCTACTTGTCACCCTTAGGCGCTGGGAGACATCGCTTTTAGCCTATTGCCTCTACCTTGAAAGCTGTCGCCCTTGAGTTATTTGTCACCGTTAGCCCTTTATTTATTACCCTTGGAGCGCTATTTGTCACGGCCAAAGCACATTTGTCACCCTTGAGCTGTTTGTCTCTTCTGAATTTTCTCAACTCTCGGTTCTATTCAATACCTCGACTCTCGGACTTACTGCCTGATAGCCCAACTCTGTAGAGCTAGAGTGTCCATTTATGTTACAGTAGCTTGGCTTGCCATTCAAGTTATAGTTACTTAGCTAGAACTTTGGGCATGCTACAATCGCTTAGATAGAGCTTGCTTTATCAAGTCTGAGGCGGATTGACAATGAAAATAACAATTGAAATTAATCCTAACACGTATAGCGGATGAAGTAATGTGCAATGGTGCAGTGAGTAAAAATATATATATGAGACTTGTGAACGGAGATAGAAGAAATGGGCCATCACACAGGCATCCACAATGAACACGAGGATTTTTAGGTGGTTCGAGACCACGACGGGCTCCCTACGTCCTCCCCTCATCGAACTCCGGTGAGGCCTCAATACATGCTACGAATCGTAGCAGAACGCGGACGAACCCCAACAGCACACACGCTACCTCCGCAGCAATACATAGACACGGGGCCTAGCCCCAAGCCGCTGCCACCACATCACATACACACGTAGTCGGGGAACACACCCCAGATGCAAAAACCACACGGAGACACAGCTCCGTCTACACTCACAAACTCGGGGAACTAGCCCCGTAATAGATCCACTAACTCCGAGGCGCAGCCCCACTGACACACAGGAATATATCGAGTTTGACGAAAGAAAGGGATATACAATAAGTACTAAAATTCCAATCTATGCTCAAATGAAAGAATAGAAATGAGAGAAGAAGGATTCCCATTCAAATCTGCTATTAATCCCGTTCGTTGGAGTAGTGGGGTGTGCCGGAAGATTTGTTCGCGGAGTGGAAAGTTGCAAGGACCGCAGGAGATGCCCAGGGTAGGGTCTTCAGCAACGACGCTAGTAACTTGATCAGAATGGCAGATAAAGCCTTGTTGATGGCGTTCTCCTCCTCATCCTCTCCCTCCTCCAAGTGATGGTGTAACCCTTCAACTCCTCTTCCTGCAAAGGATAGAAAATATTAGCCCCAAGATCCTTTTCTTTGATGAACATCGCAACCTACATATACCATGACAAAAGTAGCAATAAAAGACTAGAAAGCCCATGCTAAAAACCCTTCAAAACCACACCCAATAGATGGGAGAAGCCCTAAGGGTAATGTGGTAAAAAGCCAAGCAAGACAGACCAAGAAAATCAGAGTTCGAAACTAAAACAGCAAACCCGACTCAGGTCACCCAGAAGAAGTGTCGACTCAAGGAGTCGACACTTTCTTCAACCCATTCTATCCCACTCTGCCAACGTAGAAAAATCAACACACAGGCGAAAGTGTCGACTCTTGGAGCTTCGGTGGGGCACCCCCGGGCTAACAGATTGGTGGAGAATGTCAACCAGACACTCCTTCATGGCATCAAGACCAGGTTAGACCAAGCAGAAGATTCATGGATAGATTCCCTCCCGACCATCCTATGGGCCCACCGGACCACTGCTAGAGCCGCCACCGGGGAAACACCCTTTCACCTCGCTTACGGCATGGAAGCAGTGGTACTGGTGGAAATATCTAAGCCCTCTCTATGAGTGGGGCAATTCAACGAGGCCAGAAACAACTAGGTGCTGCGAGAAAACCTGGACCTGCTCGAAGAAGACAGGGCCAAGGCCCAGGTGAAACTCGTAGCATATCAATAGAAGTTGGCTCAGTACTATAACGCCAGAGTCAGAGAATGACACTTCTTCCCCGGAGACTTAGTGCTACGGCGAGCAAGTGTGTCTGACCCAAGGGGAGACGCTGGGAAGCTGGCACCAAACTGGGAAGGCCCGTACAGGGTAGCAGAAATACTTGGCAAAGGAGCATACAGGCTAGTAATGCTGGGGGGGAGGAGATCCCCAGGACGTGGAACTCCATTAACCTCAGGAAATTTTTTCAGTGAATCGTCATCGTCACCAGCCATACTCCTCTAAGCCAAGGTAGCCTAAGGGTTTCCTAAAGGTGAGCACCACTCCCTTGAAAACGAGAAGGTAACCCAAGGGTTCTCTAGAGGTAAGCACCGCTCCCCTTGAAAACGAGAAGGTAACCTAAGGGTTCCCTAGAGACGAGCACTGCTCCCCTTGAAAATCAGAAGATAACCTAAGGGTTTCCTAGAGACGAGCACTGCTCCTCTTAAAAATGAGAAGGTAACCTAAGGGTTTCCTAGAGGTGGACACTCATACCCCCTCAAAAATGAAGGCAGCAGTTGAAGGACCCGAGGGAAGACACAATGTTAGCGTGCAGTCAAAAGACAAGTATGTATACGCAAGTTGAAGATAGCAACATCGCACGGAAGTCTCCCATCGAGAGGTACACATCAATATGGAATCAAACTAAAAGATTTTATTTCTTTAGTCAAAATACAAGCTGCCAAAGCCTGACAAACTACTCTCATGCGACCAACATGCAAGCGTGTGAAAAATAAGACTAAGCCCAGTCATGGTAGCATGCGTTGACCTAGCTTCAAGCATCTCGTCCATCGGGCACCACTTCCTTTAGGTCACCTGCCAGCGGCCATATCGATGACCCCCACGGGCAGCCACCTCGCAACCCATCTGTTCTGAGGAAGCGAACCAACTAGGGAAGCCGCCGGTAAAAAGATCCGCACCAGGAAAGAAGACTGGATGACCCATCCGCCACTGTTGACGGGCGACAGTGGAGCAACGAAGCCAGTACCAGTCAGCCAACTGGCCATGCCTGCAAACTGGCAAGAGGCCATCATGTTAGAACCCTAGTTTTGATAATGTCACACTATGAATCATGTTGAGGTAGAACTGCATAAAGTCATTCATGATATTCAAGTCATTTATATTGTTAGTGTCAGAAATCAAGGTCGATGCACATGTAGTCACTTAGTCAGATAAGGTCGATGCACATTCATGGTTGAAGTATAGAAGGTCGATACACATGCCTGTTTGAAACCTGTCGGGTCGATGTAGCTATGTATTACATTGAACATAAGGTCGATGCACATTCGTGTTTGTATCCTATCAGGTCGATGCAAATACTCGCATGTAGTTAGTTAGGTCGGAGCATGTATACACCTGAAGTATGCCAGGTTAGTGCACATTGCACCATGTGTTCAGCAAGGTTGATGCACATTGCACCTTGTGTTCAGTAAAGTCGATTCACATTGCACTTTGTGTTCAGCAAGGTCGATGCATATTGCACTTTGTGTTCAGCAAGGTCGATGCACTTTGGATCTTGTGTTCAGCAAGGTTGATGCACATTGCACCTTGGGTTCAGAAAGGTCGATGCACATTGGATCTTGTGTAAAGCAAGGTCGATGCATATTCATACATTCATTCTACAAGGCCGACACACATGTAAGTGTTATGTTCATCAGGTTGATGCACATGTTGCAACATATTCTATAAGGTCAGTGTACATGTAGAGTCTAGGTCATAACAGGTCGATGCATCTTTGTTATTCACTGGACTCAAGTCTAAGCTTCCATGTTTGCTTAAGGCATCAGGTCAATGCTTAAGCTCTAGATGTACTAGCCATCGCCTTTACTAGTCTGTGCAACCTTACATGGTTTAGCTCAATAGGTCAACCTGTATTTCACACAGGTCGGTGCAACCTCATATATTCTTGTCTTCTCTACACAGGTCGGTGTACTAGTAGTTAACTTACCGCTTTCGTGCAGAGTTATTCTCACACAGGTCTGTGCACTGTGTGTTTGCATCGAAGCATATACATCATTCATATACCTTTTTGATCTGAGTATCTAACTTTTCTGAAATTGGCTAAGTATGCATTCTCCTAAGCAATTATGATGATAAGGTGTTTGATGAAATGATTCATATCGACATTAGTAATCTACAGCACCCAAAGATGGGCTCAAACCATTGGCTAGGGGTTGCCATTCCTCCCCCTTTCATTAAGAATTTTCCTTGAGCAGGGCGTGCATTTGAGGGTGGCTCACCACAACCAACCGCCCCCAAAGAACGGTGCCTCTACTAAGGCCATACCCAGGATACGACCCAGCCTAAGAGGGAGAAAGAAGAAAATAGAGATAAGCTTTGTGTAGGATGGGAGACATCTGGACTTGAATTTCTTCTAGGGCACCACCCCTCAAAGAGATAGTCTGTTGTGCCGGGACTTGTGTCTTTAATTTTTGGACCCTTAGGCACGCATGCGACAGGGCTCATGACGTCCCGCGGGGTTTCGCCACTCTTGCCATGCCTTTAATTCATAATATTACTATATTGATTGATCTTTGATTTTCATCATATAGTCCTTATTGGCCAAATATTACAATAAAGCTCACTTTTTGAGGGTCAAGACTGCCCCTATTTGAGACCTCTTCCGTATTGGGGAGTACCTAGGTTGGTCATCTGATTCATCAATCTCTTACCCCTGCACTCGACCGAGCAAAGAAGAGAAAAGACCTTCGTGCATACCCAAAGTATGGCCAAAGCAGCAACGGTGTTGCTCTAGAGGAGATCGACTATGGCTCGCCGTGTAGTGTGTGAAAAATCCATACTCAAAGGACATCCTCAATGATTGGGGAAAGAACTTAGACTCCCAGCGTGGAGCCATCATTAGCCTAAAGGTGCTGAAGAAGCAGACTCAAATTTGATGAAGCAAAACTGAGTAAGGCCTAAAGCCACTCAACCATGTTTGAGGAAATAGCATTATGACAATACGCACGAATAATAAGAGTGATAATAATGATAACATATTCTTGCACAATATAAAGGATTCCTTGCATATCTACATCATGAAACCAGCATCCTGAAGCGAGAGTTTGATCATCGAGCTTTGAGTAGCACGAGCTTTATTTTTCTTGCTTAACAGGACAAAGGGGAGAGGATAGCAAAGTGTAGAGATTCCTTGACACAGAGGAGCGACAGACATCACACTGGACGAAGAAGGGATAAAAGGAAGAGAGACGAGGGCTAGAACTCCCTCGTTAAGACACAGAGACCCTGATAACAAGGAACCAAATACAGAATGAACTAGATCAGCTGAGATCAAGACGGGCTAAAGCCTTGAAAACAGTAAGAAAAAGGGTAAAGACTCTAAAAGGGCGAGGCAGAGGGAATAGACAAAGGAGAAGAAGAATCATCTGACGCAGTCGGAGAAGAGGGTCTGGGAAAGGGAATCATAGACACCAGCCAGGGTCGAGAAAAGAGAACGAGAATCACCTGATAGGGTCAGGGAAGGAAAATTAGAACCCGAAGATATCAGAGGAGAAGAATCAGAAGATGTCCCAAGATTGGGATAGTGAGAGGGTATAGGCCGAGTCCTAGAATAACGAGAATGGGGAAAACCTGGAGGCCCCGAATGAGAAAAGTAGGGGTTCACGGACCCGGGAACAGAGGAGAGAACCATAGAGATAGAGTTAGAAGAGGGAAGATACACCACCCAGGGGTGGGTCCGTGAACAGAGGAGAGAACTGTAGACACAGAGTTAGAAGAGGGAAGATACACCACCCAGGGGTAGGAACCGAGCAGAAGAAATGATGAGTGAAAAGGAGAAGAAGGAAAAGTGGACCCCTGAGTGTACAAAAGATAGCCCTTAAAGTTATGCCACCGCCTCTTCTTAGCCGTGATTTCTTGAAAATGGGCCCTCCTAGCATGGACTCAGACCCTTGGGCCTCTTTTCTTGCAATACCTTCTGAAATAACAGGCCCACCTGGCAGACGACCTAGCTCGGTCATGAACATGTAGCCTCACTGGGGTGGTTGCCCCTAGACATCCAATGCTAACAATATGTGGACATTCTTGAACAGTGAACTCCTTAGATGGATGAGCATTAGAAAATAATGGAGTTTTATCACTTGGCACTAGCAGCATGAGATTCGACAACTCCACTCGGCAATCTAGCAAGAAGCATAACTCCCTTGCTAGTAGAGAAGGACGAAGCTGAGGGAGAGTAATACGCAGCGTTAATGTGGCCAATGTACCAACAAAGTGAGGGAGATCACATAAAGAGTGCAGAATGTCCTTAAAAAATCTTGAGAATACGGCCAACGGCCCCTTGAACATGGAATTCATCAAACTCTTGGCGGCCGTATGAGTTAGCACCATGTGGGTAGAGAACCTCTCTCGGCCAGTGAACTGAATAGAAAAGGAGCGAGGGGTAATAATAGCATCGATAGTGAATCCACTGGTGGGCAATGAGATTGCTACCGGCCTTGCTTAAGATGAAATCTGCACCAGTGCACGAGAGCTCTTCTTGGTAGCCGTCTTCATTAGAAGTGCTGGCTCATCATCCCTAAAACAGCCAGGGGCCAGGACCCGGACTGACATTTGGTAGATATAATCTTGAACTTTGAAACGTAGAACCAACTTGAAGGCCGAGATCTCTCCCAGGATCTCGCTTCTGACCTTCAAGTCAGATGACGGCCAGGGAGACTTGGCCGACCACTATGACAGTTTCGATACCCTCATGACCCTTCATGGGGCATCCGACGCCATCAAGTGCCGAGCGTTCACGACCACTTTGGTCCAAGGCGCTCAAGCTTGGTTCTGAGCCCTCACCCCCAACAGCATCCGTGACTTTCGACAATTCGGCCGAGTATTCAAGGAAAGCTTCATCAACAGCGGTCCTCCCTGGTCAGTAGCAGGACTATTGGCCCTCAAATAGGATCAGGGGGAGAGGCTCCGGGCCTATATTAACCGGTTTAAATCGGAGGCTCTGCGTATCCCCCGCCTGGATGTTGCCTCGGCCATCACCGCCCTGACTGGGGGCACTCGCGACGAGAACCTCCTGCGCGAGTTGGTCCTTCATCCCCCTACTTCCCTCGCCGAGCTAGTGACCCTGGCCCTACATCACGCAGAGTGCGAGGAAGTTCTCAACGCCTGCCGTAGCACGACAGGCTCGGGTCGGGAGGGGGACAACAAGCGACAGTCCGAGCAAGGCTCCGGACAAGGAAAGAGGCGGAACTGGGACGGGGACCAAAAAGAGCCCTCTCGAAGGTACGAGCAGTACACTCCCTTGATCGCCCCTATCTACGAAATTTACAAAGACATTAAGGGCTCGGGCCTTCTCCGCCAACCCGAGCCTATGAAGGCGAAACACCGCAACTACCGCAAGTATTGTATGTTCCACAGTGACCACGGACACCACACCGGCGATTGTCATCAACTCTAGGATGAGATTGAGCACCTCATCAGCCAAGGGCACTTATCCCGGGATGTGTCCAAGCACAAGAAGGATGCCGCGGCACCCGAGGAGCCCTGCGGAGTCCACATCAACATCATTACTGGCGGTGGGGCATTAGGTGGAGATAGTAGTTGAGGAAGGAAGCATCATGCCGAGCGGGGGAGTCACGCCTCCGAACCCCCCAAAGCCTTACAGGCGAGTGAGCAGCAGGCCTTGGTGTTTTCTGACCAAGACCTGGAAGGGCTAACAACCCCACACGATGGCGCCCTAGTTGTATTGACTACAATAAACCATTGTAACATAGATAGGATCTTAGTTGACAATGGTAGTGCCCTGATGTACTTTCTTACGAGTGTTTCCTCAAGATGGGTGAGAATCCATCTAGACTCCACCCGCTTCGAACCCCCCTCTGTGGGTTCAACGGCCAGGCAACTTATCCTGAGGGAGCCCTAAGCCTACCGGTCACCATCGGCACCCCACCCAAAATCGTTATGGTTATGGTGGACTTCATTGTGATTAAACGGATGATGGTTTATAATGCCATCTTTGGTCGAGGCCTCCTCAGTCGAACGAAGGCGGTGGCCTCTACCTATCACCAAAAAATGAAGTTTCCTACCAAAAATGGCGTGGGGGAGGTCCGAGGTAACCAGACAAT
Organism: Amorphophallus titanum; assembly: GCA_024336825.1. NCBI lineage: Eukaryota > Viridiplantae > Streptophyta > Magnoliopsida > Alismatales > Araceae > Amorphophallus > Amorphophallus titanum. The sequence goes on from JANBPO010009603.1 coordinate 72,446,066, forward strand.
GGCAAGAAGGTGCTACATAATCTCGATTGAAGCCATAAGGCTGGAAGGGAAGAGCAAAGGGATTAAGGGAACCGAGCCGTCATATTAAATCGTTTAAACATTAATCTCAGTTATCGTATGTCATGAATCATTTATCATTACTTAAAATCTGGTCATTTAGGTGAGAGATTTTTTTCCTAACTCTCTTGTAAAATGTAGCGTGAGATCAAAACTAATGACAGCTCTCACGCTCAGCATGATCACACCACCCACCGGTGATAATTTGGCGGCGGCGCCGGGGACACCCCGCAGCTCCTCCCGTAACCCCATGTCCGTCGACACGTCCCTCTCCTTGAACCAGACGCCCTCTCGTTCCAGCGCCGCGCGCACCGCGTTGCAGTCCTTGAAGGTCTTCGGAGTCTGCGGAGCATGCATGGTGGTGTAGATAACCTCGGCGTTCTCGCCGCCCAGCGGGCACCTCCTCGAGAACATCCCCACCGCATGGCAGCATGCCAGCAACCGGATCTGGACCCGCCGGCACCGGCGTTTGATTCCCGGAGTGGGTTGGCGGCGAAGGCGAAGCAGGGGGGGGAATGACGGGTTTGAGGACAAGCAGAGGAGAGCCTTGGAAGATGTGAACGGGCAGTCACGGCCTGCGCCTCCACGATGCCGGTTGCAGGGCCCGCGCAGGGGGATCGCGGCGTCCACGGCCTTCACCTGCGTCTGCATACGGCCTTCACGCTCCAACAGTGCTGGTTGACTGCTCCCGCGTCGGGCATACGGCCTCCATCCCGCTCTCTCTACCCGCGCGCGCGCGCCAGCGCCAAGCAATCCTAGCCTTTCTGCAAATTTAGACGCGTCACATGGGGTTAGACACGTCGACGGAGTGGATACTAAAGGAATATATAGCTTGGAGAGCCCCCTCCCTAACCCCCTCTCAGCCAGGGACCATCCTCCACCCCGTTCCACCCCATATCCCCCACTCATCCACCCCCATCCCCCCCACCACACCCCCATCACCAACACACCCAAACCACGGTGAAAGGTTGCATAGGAAACTTAAGTCCCATTAGGAGTCTTACGTGGGAGTTTGATGTCTATTTGGAAGCTTAAACCCCTCTTCCTTATAAATAAACCTAGCCATTGGAGCAGAGCATGTTGCTGGTACTTGTGCATTTTCCCTTGCGACGACGTTGTTTTTCATGCTGCTCATCTTCCTGTTGAAAACTGCCGTGAAGGAGTTCTGTCTTCTTCCTCCTGTTGTAGTGTCTGTTCTTCTTCCCCTTCCTCTGACGACTAGACGAGATGGGAGAGCTACTTCTTCCTTTACGTCTTGCTACTGTAGTTGCTCTACTGTGTGCTACTGCTACTACTATCATATTGCAGAGGAACCGTGAAGGAGCAAGTCTTCTTCTGTTGCCGTTATTCATCATTGTTATCTTCTTCTACTGCTATTCTATTCTTCATCCGTTAAAGCGTCATAAAAGGTAGGCAATCTCCCAAGCAAAATCACCACTAAATAGCATGCTAGATGATAGTGCATGTAAATTTCTCCATGAACTTCCTACTAGATCTCTACATCTCCTTATTTTATTTTCTGTTTTAAAAAGAATTAGCGTCCAACTCTTTGGCCGATTATTTTTAAATATGCGACCACCATATCTGACGCTATTTTAATGAACGTTGGCCACCACCGACGCCAATTTTTACATGTTATTAATAAATCACCCATGTTTAAAAATTCATAAATATTTAACCATGTATCTGAAATTTTGCATAAAATACCTTTTTGAATTCCTCATATTTTTCTCTACATGACCATATTTTCAGTTTTTTGGTATTCTCCGTAAACAGCAAACCGACACTGCTCATCCCCTACATCAGTGATGGTTCGTAAACAAAATAGAATGAACGTCTGCCTATACAGACGCTAACAGAATGAGCGTCTGCCCTAATAGACGTCAATTCTTGATTTATTAAAAAGAAAGAAAAGGGGCTGGAAATAAAGAATGAGCGTCTGCCCGTATAGACGCTAATTATGAAATTATTTAATGAAAATATGAATGAGTGCCTACTAAACCAGACGCGAATTTCTATTAATGTATTTTGAATTTTAGAAAAAAAATATAAATTGACGTCTCTCCCTTGAGATGCCTATTTTTAATGGGCACCCACCAGTTGAGATGCCAATTTCCTGATTTCATGTTTTATCATGTTTTACCCTTCACCGTTGGTTTAATGGCACTTTATCTCACATCCATAGATGGAGTCCCAGTTTTGGTTTATATCATTTACCCCTCAACTCTCAATGATGTTTGAGCCCTCTGCGGGATATTCCTTCTTTCAGACAAGTGATTTCATTATAGAGACCTCTATAAGTCTACACTAGTCTTGGATTCTCTCAAGACAGTCGAGCAGGTTGTACCATAAAAATCCTATACATCGGGTCACAGTCATGTCCCTCTGAAGAAACATGACGATCTAGCCCTCATAGAGTGCTATTTCTGACCTCTTTTGAGAAATTAGTCACTTTCTAGAATTAGCGTATAGGAAAGTAGACGCCAATTTTGAAGGATGGTGTTGATATTTTTTTATCTTTAAAGTGGAGAGATGTGGAAGATGAAATAAAGCAAGAACTAGTGAATGTCAAAGAACAGAAGCCGTGATCCCCACCAAGGCTAATAATGCAAAAGGGTGCACCAGGTACCTTGGAAAAGGAGTGAATGCGGGTACTCGCCAATGGGAACTCAGATGCTGGGACAAAGACGGTCCTGGATGGGCCGCACAATGCTTTAAAATGGTCGTAGGATGACTGCTGGAAGCACGATGATGGTCTATCGACGGGCCACTGCAAACGTCTAGACAGCACACACAATGGACACAGGCGCCAATCGGAGACGGTCGTCTGTAGGCCGCTAACCGAGCGTAAACGGCCAGAGGAGGGTCGCTACACCTGGAAGATGGTCTGAAGGAGGCCGCTAGCCGTGTCCAAATCCAGACGTGAGAACTTGATCATCCACTCCTTCCGACCGGCCAGGAGGGATGGGCCTCATGTAGACAGCACTTCTAACCTACAAAACAACGTAGACAACACAGAAAAACATCCAGATTAGATCAAGGATCGTGTAATATCTATAAACGCAAACGATGAACAAAGTGCATGAATGGAAAGGGGGATACCTGGGGTGATTTTTAAACCCCTAAAGGGCATGGAAATGATAGGAGGAGTAAGTGAATGCAATGAGAATGACAAAAACATGGAGAAAGAGAGGAGGAATGATGCTATGACAACCAAAGAAATGACAAAAGACAACGGGGAAGACGATGCAAAAACACAAATGGAACCAATACTCCTTGAACCAAAGGCTTGAAGGACGTGGAAGAATGGTCCTCCCTGGCTGAGACTCGCTCTAGAAATGGGTAGTACCTAGACACGAGCTCCAAAAACTGGGGGGGCCCCCCCCCCGCCCGCCGGGGGGGGGGGGGGGGGGGGGTGGGAGGGTGGACAAGAGGCGGCGGGGGGGGGGTTTGAGAAAAATACACGTAAATATCCTATAAATATCCGGAAAAAAAATCGAGACATTACAACACGGATGCCATTAATGCCACGGAAGAATAGGATGTTGCTCCATGATTTTTGGGAGGGAGACAAAGAGAGGACTAGACTTCCTGATTCCTCCCCCGGAGTTGCCGAGACCGTCGCACCCTGCGCTGGTGACCCCTTTTTTGAAAACCTCTTTTTTATTTTTTAATACACGAGATGCAGACTAATTTATTTTTTTTGTTTCTTTTATGTCTCTGATATCATAACCCATAGGTCCCAGGATCGTAACCTGACTCTAATACCAAATGATGGAAAATGAATGGATCAGAGTGCACAGCGGAGCATGATGGCATCCCACAATAAAAGAGATCAAAACAACAAGGGATCTTACGGAGCGACATCTTGGGATGTCAAAAACCTGATGAAGAATACACCGCGTTGAGATCCCCCTCGTGTACGGAACGGGAAGATAAGGTTTCCTCCCCTTTCTGCAGGTCGGCACTCCTTAGGAAGAGAGTAAAAGTAATGGGGACTCTTCTTAGATTCTCTTCATGGACTGCAGTAGGACAGGGACCAAGTTCCCAAGGTGGTTATATGTGCGTAACATTTTTCCCCATTAGAAAAAGAGTCCTATTTATGTATGTCTCATGGCATGTGAGTCTATTGGAGAGGAGACAACGATAAGGGAGGACGTGGGTGTGTGAGGATGTGCACTTTCACACATCCCCCCACTTCTGCCCAAAACGTGGGCCACCCATTCCCATAAGACTCGGTCGACACACTGTGCTAGGTTCTCCGTCATGAGAGAGAGAGAGAGAGAGAGAGAGCGCTAATAACCCAAAACTTAATCTGATCTTTTCTAATTTTTCTTATCTTAAAGCCTACCTATTCAGTCGGCAACTGTCGTTTATACGAAGAGGTCAGACATTTTACAATAATATATATATATATTTGTGGACTCGATAATCCATGTCTAATTGGGATTGCCCTGATCTGGTACGGTACGCTTGAGTCGCATGTGACTCGGGTCGACTCGATCTGTCTCATCCCACCTCGACAAGCATTTCTTCCGCCACTTCGGTGCCCTTCCCCGAGGGAGCCCTTTCTTCCCCCACCTCGGCAGCTCACCTCGGTGTCCCTCCCCACCTCGGTTGCCCTCCACCACAGTTGACAACGTTCATCATTGCCACCATTGGATCTCATCTTCCACCGCCGGATGCTCGCCGGAGGACATCTGAAATGTCATCGAGAAAGGTAGAAAGATAGGGATGAGAGACTCATTCCGATTTCTGAGTCGACTGGATCATATCCCGATTTCTCGTAGATTTAATATGACACATCCGAGTTAGATCGAGTGGACAAATTAACTATGATATATATATATATATCTCCGCTCTATACTCAATACCAAGAACCTTCTTTTGACTTCTTTACAAATGTTCTCTACGTGTGACATGCAACTGAACTTTAGTTTGTAAGTACCCATTTAACATCACAGAAAACCTAGTTCCTGTTCATGAGAAGCCGCTGTGGCCGCAGGTCCACGTGATGGACGGCAGTCTTGTGTCGGTCAGTCCCAGTTTCCCCCTACAAAAAGACGGAGGATGAAGCGGAGATTTCAATGCCTAAGACTACTCGCAGTTACGCACGCCCATCCCGGGGGGAGAAACAAAAAATTATTTCTCCATGTCACTGTACATGCACACAAAAAACACCTCCTTAATTTGTCCTTACGTCTCTGGTGGTTAATTAATTAGCACCGCCTCACATCCATCAGTTGCATCACACAATTTTTATGCCAAGAGGATGCTCGTTAATTAGTGACTAATTACGTTCCTCTAATTAATTAATCCATCCACCAGTTCTCATGGACTCGACTGAGACTTGGAACTCTCGTGGGACTCCAATATTGCTAATATAAACTAGCCTTCCATTATCAAATGCACACGTTATCTCCCGTGGTAGACTTTCACATGCCACAATTGGGACTCTCAATATGACACCACAGAACAAGCACTCCACGCCGAAGGGGTCGCCCTCCCCCGCGGCCCTCAAGGATGACATCGACGTGACAAGTGGTGTGGTCCCCACCCCCTCGCCCTTCACATGCCGTATGTAATATGCAGCTGTGCATGTTTGGCAGCATTTGGGTGGGCAGAGACGTCCCGGCAATCCCCCCTCCTCTCTGATCTGGTCCCCTCCTCGCTCTCTCTCTCTCTCTCCTCCTCCTCCGTTGTTAATCGCATGCAGTACCCCGATCTCTCCTCGTGCTGGTCAGAAGGGGTTGTTATGTTATGGCGCGTTCTTCACGAGGTGTGAGGATGCCCCACTCGTCTCTGTGGGTACGTGGCGTATTTTCCTGGGGTAAAAAGCTTCTTGGAGGCCCGTTCAGTTTGTTCTCTCTCGCAACGTGCGGTGTTCCGTGCGTTGCGTCCGTAGATTCTTAGGTGCTGTGGTATCAAGATAAAATTTGCAGGGCTTTTGACGGGCAGCTATCGAAGATGAGCTCTTTTAATATCAAGCCAACTGGTATTAGATCAGGCAGCATGCCAATCCCACCAGAGGAGCTTCGTTGTCCCATCTCCTTACAGCTCATGTATGATCCAGTTATCATTTCATCTGGACAGACATACGAACGGGCCTGCATTGAAAAGTGGTTTAATGATGGGCATTGTACCTGCCCAAAAACACAACAGCAACTCTCTCACCTTTGTGTAACGCCAAATTATTGTGTCAAAGGTTTGATTGCAAGTTGGTGTGAACAGAATGGGCTTTCTGTTCCAGAGGGTCCTCCCGAATCTCTTGATCTCAATTATTGGAGGCTGGCTCTGTCAGAATGTGAAGCTTCAGATTCAAGGTCCATGGGAAGTATTGACTCTTGCAAGCTGAAAGACGTTAAAGTGGTACCTTTAGAGGAAAATGGTACAATTGATAATCATGAAGGTGGCATGGCTGACAATCTCAATGACAGCTGTTCTCTGGAATCTGAAATAGATGAATTCCAGAGATATGAAAAATTACTGTCGGTGCTTTGTGAAGCTACAAACTTTAGAAAAAAATGCAAAGCAGTAGAGCAGATAAGGTTTCTCCTAAAGGATGATGAAGAGGCGAGGATTTATATGGGAGCCAATGGATTTGTAGAAGCCCTGGTTCACTTTCTGAGGTTGGCAATTGATGAAGCAGATGAGAAGTCTCAGGAAGTTGGGGCAATGGCTCTTTTCAATCTTGCTGTCAACAATAATAGGTACACATTCTCTCTCTCGCTCTCCCTCTCTCTCTCCATACCAGGATTCTTTGGGGTATATAGCATTTTGTTACTACATTAGACGTAATTATTGTCAGTCTACTTCTACTATTCCTGTGTTTGCTACGGTTGATGTCATCTACAATGCACTATGTTGAAATAGTATGTCATTATTATTAGTCCAGTTTCAAAGCTTCTGGTTATTTAATTCGTTAATTATGCTACTATTTTGCTAGTTCTGCTACACTGTAATGCTCAATAAACCTTTTAGGTAGTTCTTTACTTGTATATCTAAGTGTTTCATTGTGGCACACCTTTTGCATGGCAAATGCTGCCATCAACAGTGCCGACATTGGATCTCAGTGTGACTGATGCAAAGCTGATCGCTTTTTGGTTGAAGTAAACTCAAAACGTAACAAGGATGACCAGTGAATCAAAGCATGCACAAGGGGACGTGGCCTTGTCTTGTATCTATCCATGTTCTTCTATTTTGTGTAATCAGCTGTCCATTGATGTAACTTCCTTATATAAGTGCCACATTTTTTGCCGCCCATGTCAGTCAATCTATCTTGATATCAGATGGTCTAGACATAGGAAGCACACAACTTAAGCGCTCTGGGGGTGGGAGTGATGGGCTTAGGTTCAGCACTTTTGGCAGAAAACGAGTGGCAAAGAAGTGATAAAAAGAGTGGCACTGTAGCATTCCCTGTATCTTTTAGGTTATCTGGAAGGAAAGAAAAGTTAGACCACTGCCTTTAAGAGATCCATCTTTTGTAGTGCTGCCCTTAACAACTATGCTCGAAAAAAAGATCCATATATATATCTTCATCTGTAGGACTGAATAGAACTTGTGTACCTAATTAAATTTCGTTTTGTCTTTCCTTGGTGTGTAACAGGAACAAGGGGACGATTCTATCTTCGGGAATTATCTCCCTACTGGAGGAGATGATCCAGAACTCTGCTTATGAAGCGGCAACAGCCCTCTACCTTAACCTCTCCTGCCTTGACGAGGCCAAGTCCATCATTGGCTCGAGCAAAGCCGTTGCCTTCTTGGTGCAGCTTTTGAGGGCGAACTACACGGGAGTGCAGTGCAAGGCTGACGCCCTCCATGCACTCTATAATCTCTCCACCCACCCACCAAACATTCCCATCCTTGTATCAGCGGGCATTGTGGCCGGCCTTCACTCCCTAATCACAGGACCTTCTGGGCCCGAAGGAAGTACCTGGATTGAGAAATCCATGGCGATTTTCATGAACTTGGGGTCGAGCAAGTCGGGGAAGAAGGAGATCACATCAACTCCTGGTCTCCTTTGTGCACTCGCGACACTATTAGACACGGGGGAGCCCGCCGAGCAAGAACAAGCTGTGGCATGCCTCTTTGCCCTCTGCAACGGGGATCAGAGATGCAGCCATCTGGTGTTACAGGAAGGTGTCATACCAGCGTTAGTGTCCCTGTCGGTGAACGGAACCCCGAGGGCAAAGGAGAAAGCCCAGAAGCTGCTCGCCCTGTTCCGGGAGCAGCGGCAACGGGAGCCGTCGCCATCGAGGCTACACCAGCATCCCGCTGAGAGCAGTAGCGGTGGCACTAGCGTTCCTCACGAGGCCAAGCCTCTGTGCAAATCGAAGTCCAAGAAACTGGGGCGGACATTGAGCTCCATGTGGAAAAGCAAGAACTTCTCCGTGTACCAGTGCTAGACATTACTTGCCTAGCCATGTAAATCTAAAATTTTTATTCTTTTCAAAAATTCAAGGTTGCTACAATAAACCTGGTAGGGAGCTTCTTCAGCATCTTCATAATCTGATTGCCCACTCGAACATTGGATAGCTGCATCTCTTCTGCCCAGCGGGGCTTTGGAGGCTCATGGGGGGCTTGTGGCATTGCTTGCCCTCCTTTTGTTTCTTTCTTCTGGGTAGATTGCTGAGGGGTCTCTGCTGGAGCAACAGTCCCTAGTGCCAATGGGGCATCAATGCTTACGTCGTCTTTCTTCTTAAGCGCCGAGACAGGTGGCTGTTGGCGCTTATCACTTTTGGCTGGTATAGCTGGTACCAGCTTCTTACCTTCCAGAATGGACAGAAATTCAAGAAATGACGGGGCTTCATCCTCCTTCTTTGTTTCGGCATAGAGGCTTGTAGGAGGGGGAATCTCGGCACCTCGAACTTCTAGTTCTGGCATCTGATAAGGTTGTTCACCCCTGAAGATGATATTGTGGTTGGCCAGAGGTGGTCGTCCCCATCTCCTTCCAGAGCGGGTAACATGTGCCGAGGTTGAGGCCTCGGCCTGATTTGCTTCCAACGATGGGGCAGACGACTCCACATCATCATCTTCTCCTGGCAGAGTAAATAACGCTGAGAGAGTGTTGCACTGAACTGTCACCATTTTCTTTTTGTTCTCCGGCTTCCTCTTCCTCTAGTGCCTTGAGTTGGCTGGCTCTTGCCCCCAGAAGAGTACAACTTCAACTTTTCTTTGTCCTTCTTCCGATTGTTCTTCAATAGTCAACCCCTCCAGTTGCTCCCAGAGAATGTGGTATTTCACCAGTATAGCCTTTGGTTCAGCCTGCTCATATTCATCAAGCTGGTTGATGTATTGCTGAAGGCGCCTCACCTCAGGGCTCATCTCCTTGTGAACAGGTAGCGGAGTTTGCCTCCTCTGATTATGAGTGGGTACCCGAATAACTGGCAGTGTCTCAGTAGTGTGCCATACCGGATTCACTGGGGGTGGAATCGGTCTTGGAGTGACATTTCGAACAGACACGCTTGGTGTTTTGGTAACAGGTGCTTTTCTCTTGGTCTTCGCCGACACCGACTGCCATCCTTCCTGGTCCTTGAGGGGAGTGAGGAAGCACGCTTCATATGTCCACCGGGTACATTCTTCAACAGCCTCTGTAGGTAATTGTTGGTATACAGAAATCATATTGGCATCCAGCCTCAACACTGGGGGTTCATGAGGGCGTGGAGGATCCACCTGGTACTCCCCCAGTTGCAGCTCTCCTTTCTTGAACATACTTTTCATGACATCCTTGAAGACATAACAGTCTCCTATGACATGTCCCAGTGCCCGATGATACAGACAGAACAGAGGGTCATCTTTCTTTGCAGCATCAACAGGTCTCTTTGGCTCGGGCAATGTTATTTTGTTGAATTTGTATGCCCAATCAAACAGTGCTCCAGACTTCTCCTTGGGAAAAGAGTATGCTTTCTTCATCTTGTTTCTCAAGGAGACCCCTTCCTTCTTTTCTGCTGCCCCTGCTGGTGGAGGAGCATCTACTGCCTTACTCTTGCCTTTCTGCTGGTCAAAAGTTCTGAAGTCAACGGTGTTGGTTTCTGTATGTGCTGGCCGCCGATCAGCAACCTTTCCTTTCTGAATGGCATGGGTATTAGTGGCCGGACGCTTGGAAAAGAAGGTCTCGACCTCTACAACCACATTGTTCAACCGGTCGAACATCCTGACGTCCGCCCCGATCATCTTTTCAAGCACCTCTCTTCTGAGATTCTGCTTGCATATCTGTACAATATCTTCTTGGTGTGGAGGCCGCATGCATCCCATGGCCAGATTCCTCCATCTCTTTATATACTCTAGAGCTGTTTCATCCTGCCTTTGCCTGGTGGAATACAACTCTGCCACAGTAATTTCCCTTTCTATCATATGAAATCTGTCCCGAAATTTCCACTGCATGTCAGGCCAGTCAGCTACTGACCCGACTGGGAGGCTAGAATACCATTCAAAGGCCAATCCCGTGAGGGATGAGCCAAAGAACATCAGCAGATACGCTTCGTCAGTAGCCAGGTCTCCCATGACTGTTGTGTAGTAGGCTATGTGTTCCCTGGGAGAGCCTTGGCCATTGAACTTCTCAAATTTCGACGGCTTGCTGACGCCTAGAGGTAATCTCTTCGCGGCATAATGTGCTGAATATGGTACTTTGTAGACATCATAAGTACCGGAATCACCATCAGTCATTTCAGACAATTTCATCTCAACTATCCTTTCTATCATTAGCTTATTTACCACAGTCGGGTCCGCGGGTTCTGGAAAGAAATGTGCTCGTTGCTGGGTGAAAGGGGTCGTCATGACCGTTGCATGCAGACTAGGCCGAACTACTGGCATGGTAGACTGCACTTGAGATGCAAAGGGCTGTGTTGTTACATGCTGCGGGGGAGGCTGACATGGAGCCTTCCCGGGGTTAGCTTGATAAGAGACGGCGGGGGTAACAACCTCCACACCTCAAGAGATAAATAACAGCCTTATGTCTCATTTGATTTCAAACTAGATCTAAAATTCAAACCCCCCCCCAAGAGATGGCGAGTGAGAGCAGGGGATTGTGAGCGGGGACGTCTTCAGGTGATCAATCAGAATAGAGGGATGGTTTGTGGCAGTCCCCAGCACAGTAGAAGAGGCTGTCAGTGAGGGCTTCTCTCAAACGTGGGGAGTGAGAGGGGAGGAAATGTTTGAGTGACGGTGGGGCTGCATTCGGCATGAAGAAAAGTCAAAATGCCGAAGTCTGGTTGCTGATTCCAGACGTTGCTTCAGATGCCTAGAGTATGGCCATCAGGTAGCAGACTGCCGGAATGCACGTGTGCCGAAAATGCAGGCGAACAGGGCACTGAAGTTTTGCGTGTGATGCGCCACCTATGATGACTCTGATGGAGAAGAATGTTTCTGGCCATCTTATTCAAGTTCCCTGCTTTCAACACTTCAACAAAATCTTGTTTCCTTTGATAGCTGTTTGATCGGGTCAATGGTGTTGAGAAGATTGAGCTTGTTGGAAGTTAAAGAAGACTTGCTACGGCAATGGCTGGAGGGTCGTAACTGGCAAGTGGCAAGTGACAAAAAATAAGTCTATTGCTGTTTGGGTTCCTTCAAAAAAGATTAAGGAGTAATTATTACATATTAAGTATTTTTATCTCAAAAGGATTTCAATTTTTTGGGAGCCTTGGTAGATGCAAGTCGGGAACGTGAGGGCTTCACCTGGAGGGTTGGTGTGGTGTCGACTCATGGGTGCCCCCCTTCCATTATGGGATGTCAAGAAGTTTAATGTTATAGTGCGCCTTTTGTACTAGAAGGAGGTTGAATTTGCATTGCGGTCATTCCAGAGCTAAGTTGCGACGGGGATCTACATGCTTCTGCATTCAGGTCTCAGTGGAAAAACAAGAAATCAACACCGCCACTAGAATTTCTCTTCCATGGACATATAAAGAAGTTGCTGCTACTTACGAATAGTATCGCCAGCAGAAAGAAGGAAACAGGGATGCCAGTGAAGAGAGAAAGATGACGAGTCTGCCTGCATTAACTCAGTCTCAACTGGGTGGACGAGGACAGCAAGGCAGGGCACTGAGTCCGCTCACTCAGGAAGTAGGCCTGTGCCAGGGAGCAGACCCGCGTCAGCTTGAGCCAGTTCAAGGAGTGGAGACAATGGACCAACAACCCCATTTAGTGTAATCAAGATGAGTTTTCCAAGGAGGGTAATACGATAACTTCGAAGAGAGGGCTTAGAAGGATGCCACCTCACCGTTAGGTTCTCAGGTGGTGGATGGGTTTCGCAAGGAGATAAGAAAGGAATGACGGTAAAAAAAAATCTTATGGTGTACGATAGACACAGGGAGCTTCCGCAGAGCTTGGCAGAATGTTCAGCAGAGCTTCAAATTCCATTGTGAGAGGGGGGAGATGAACGGCAGGAGATTCTGGAAGAGCAGGAGAAAATGGATAAGCTTCCTCCAATCTGGGAAGAGGATATCCGTATGAAGAAGCATCAACATCCATCGGGTCCGGAGATGGAGCAACGACGTCCATCGGGTTTTCCGGAGTCTCATACTTTTCCAGAGCAAGCAGAGGAGGTGGCAACCGGTATGCAACAAGCTTCCGCCAACCTTCTTTCCCCCTCCCTCTTGCTATCTTTCAACCTAAAGCTGCCATCATCAAATACCCTCCTCTTCATCTTCTCATAGTTTCTCCTTTTCTGCTGAGGAGCAAAGGCAGGGGGTGACTGGAAGAAAGGAAGGTCCCAATACACAAGCTCTGGTAAGGAAGGATGCATTCTTTTCAGACTAGAGTAATGAGCTAGTTGAGAACAGAGCACTGGCTTTGGGTTTCGATGTGCAGAATAAAGTGGATCAGCTCAAGAAAGTTTGGAACTATGAGAACGGCAGTTCGAACAGAAAGTGGAACGGGCAAAGAGAACTTAAGGTGTTGATGCATAAGTGACATAACAGTATTATTCCTCTAGAAGGTCTGTCACCACGAAAGGAGAAGTCTGGTTCATCAGGATAAAGCTACTGTCATGGAATGTCAGTGGCCTACATGATGATATGAAGATGTTGGCGATGAAAGATTTCATTAATGGGAAGCTGGTGGATATTATTTGCTTGCAGGAGACACATGGAGAAGGTAGAATTGTTTGTTGAACAATTGACAGGGTTTGCACAACCGAATTTCCTTTTCAGAAGCTCATTTGGTTAGTTCGGGTGGACTTCTGGTTGCATGAAAATTAGATTTTTAGAAAGGAAGTTTCATCATGATGGGGAATTTTACTATCTCAGTCCGGTTACAGGGTATTTGTAGTAAATATGGGTGGACGGTGACTGTGGTCTATGGACCAGTACTTAATAATGAGAAGAATTGCTTTTGGACGGAGCTTTATCAGAGTTTTCAGGTGATCAAATCTCCTTAGTGCATTCTTGGACACTTTAATGTAAGGAATCCAGCAGAGAAATTTCTTCATATCTTACTTGCATAGTGGTCAATCACTCAGTGGTATATAAAAAGGCTCAGTCAGAAGGATAGGTTACGTCTATCTGGAACATTGACTCTTGCGTGAGGAGATTTTCGAATCAAACCTCCGCCAGGTACCATACTGAAGTATTTGATCTTTGTATTTGGAGCTCCTAGTATTTGATAGCCATTCCTTATCAAATCTCCTGATAGTTAATTCATACTATGTTGGCAGTTCTGTTCTTAGTAGTTCTTTCTTTTCCGCATTCATTTTATCTGCTAGAGTTCTTTTAATTTTGGAGTAGATCTATTCACCCCCCTCTCCAGATCTATAGTTCATCCCTTTTCACACATCAGCGGTGAAGGTGACAGTAATAGAGAGGAGGAAGGTTATGGCATCCACCGTCGGTGTATCGACACGATGCGCCGAGAGGCGTTAGGAGTAGAAGCGGTGGTAGTAATGGGGATGGAGGAAGTGGAGGTACTCGCCTGAGCAAAGGCTTGGGTTTGCATAGGAGATGGGGTAGGAGGTGGCAAAGGAGTGGGTGGCGAAGGGATAGGCGATGGAGCGGGTGGTGGACTAGGTGAGGGAGTGGGTGATGGAGGAGGTGATGAGGTAAATAATAGAGTAGGTGATGGAGTGGGTGTCGCGCTAGATGAAGAATTGCTGGGGGGGCCTTAGTCTTGCAATGTTGGAGATGGCTTCATGGGCGGTGCTACTTGTTGTTGCTACTACTTCCTGCGAAGATATAATACAACTTTGTGAATGGCAGACCAATCGATCATCTTCTTGTCTTCCATGTCATAAATGTACTCCCAGAACTTAGGGCAGTCCTCAACCAAATGCCCCTGCTGACAATGATAATAACGATATTGAAGTTGATTCCTGGCCACAGGTCGGTAACGCACAACCTAAAGAAGTTGCAACACATGAGTGGCCATCAAAGCCCAGAAAATATTGGTGAAAGACTCTGGCAAGAGAGGATAATGAGCCCACTTTGGGAAAAGTGGATGTCAAGGGATATGGGTTAGAGGAGAGGGTTGTGGTGGTTGAGTAGGCAATGGTGCATGGCGACTAGTGAAGGGACTAGGTAAAGGCATATGATGAGTAGAGCGGGGAGGTATATAGTGAACGACATCCACTTGCTCACGATTTAGTGTTCCCTTGACAGGAGACAGAGACACTTGTTGGTATACGGAGGTGAAAAATTGACTTGGGATAGTGGAAGGCTGACTCTTGGAGGATTGGTATGTGGGAGCGTAAGGCTAACTCGCGGAGGGTTGACTCATGGGAGGTTGGTGAGAAGTGTACATGGAGGTGCAGGGCTGACTCATGGGTTAATATGTGGAAGCGTATGGCTGACTCATGGAGGGAGAGTAAGGGGTAGATGCGGATGGCGAGGTGTAAGGGGACATAGAAGGTGGAGGGGACTCGGGGTCAAGGGAATTCTAGAGTTGTTGGCGAATGAAGTGGGAGCGACTATACAATTGTTGCCAGGAGGTAATGTCGTTCAGGTGTAGGATAAAGTGATACTCAGGCGTTGCATTAGAAATAATGATCTTGATTTGCTCCTGCTCCGAAATATGCCTCGAAACTTGCACAGCCAGGCGACACCAGTGATCGGCAAAGACAGAGAACTCATCGTCGTGCTTCATCTTCTCATGGGCCAGATCCACAACTGAGAACCTAGGTCCAACCTAGTCTCGATACTATTGAATAAACTTCTCTTGAAAAATTTGAAAATTCACAATCTACACCTTTGGAAACGATAAGAACCAATCCTGAGCCTCGCCCTCTAATGACAGACCGAATAAATATGCCATCAAGTGTTAGTCATGCTAAAATTGGGCCGACTCAGAGTGGAACTCTTTTAAGTGCACAAAGGGGTCGTCGATTCCACCATAACGGCGATATCAAGAATTTGTGAAGGAGGTGGAAGACAGAGATTTTGAAAGGTAAATGGAACACTCAAAGAAGGTTTGGGATCGATGCATCGTTGGAGCTCATCAACCTAGCGTTGGGCTTGAGCAATCATCTCCTAGGTACGAAGAGATCGAAAATAATATGGGCCAGCTTGAGCAAAGAGTTGTGAAGTCAGACCAAGAACAGGACAGTGGGCCAAATAGGAGGATCCGAACGGAGAAGAAGAAGGGCCCATTCTGGGGGTGGAAGTATACATGGCCTTAGATTGAATAGTAGCATAAGAACCAATTGGACCAGTCGCATGAGAGGAAGAAGAAGGCCCATTAAGATGGTTAGCAATAAGTCTTTGGGCTTGAACCAGGTCCATTTGCCAAACAAGACAGGGGAGGCGGGCCATGAGATCAGCTTGTTCCTTGGAGGGGTCACAGGGACCACGAGAAGAAGGGCTCACGTGGGTAGAAGATTTCACGTGGGAGTAGGAGGATTGGGAAGGAGAAGGGTACATGGAATTAAACCGGCACTACATGAGAGAGGATGTAGACTAAATTGTAATACCCCGTAATTTGTTTCTCTTTTTCAGTTTTCATTTGATCTAGTTCTGAGCTGACACTATCTATATTTCTCAGTTGTTTTGTAAAAATTTCATTCTCAATTTTCAGAACCTCAACGTCATCATTTTCAGAACTGGTACTCATAACATCATTTAATTTCTTTTTCTGGGATTTATTTCATTTCTCAATTTTTCATTAGATTTAATCAGATTTGCATAGGCATCCTACCAATCTTCTAAGGAAAAACTTTCAAACGGATTGCTTACCTCTTCTTCATTCTCATTTTGATCACTATTGTGAACACTTCCTTCATCCATCATGCATTTGTTCACTTCTACTTGGTTGATGCAGACCAACTCATCAAATACACCTTTGGTAGTTTTGCAAGTTGAGAGAAAGGGAAAAACGTTAGGATCAACTGCAGCTTTCAATAATTCTAAAGCTCTCAGATGTTGGAACCCTGGTTTTGATGATGTCACAACTATGAATCATGTTGTGCCAAAACTACTTAATAATGCTTGATTGAGTTATCATTTTCCATGAGTCAGAATGCCATGACTTATTAAGACATCTTGATCATTCAAGTTATACAAGTCTTTTATTTGTCTAAGTGTCTGGAACATGAGGGCGATGCACATTCATGTCTTAATCATATAAGGTTGATGCATGTTCATGTCTTAGTCAGATAAGGCTGATGCACACTCACATTGTAGCTAATAAGGTCGATGCATGATAATGGTTGAAGTGTAGAAGGTCAATGCACATTTTAGTCTGAAGCCTGTCAGGTTGATGCATCTTTGACCACGTTGAACATAAGATTGATGCATGCCTGTGCTTGTAGTCAATGCATATACTCGCATGTAGTCACACAGGTCGGTGCATGTATACACTAGCAGTGTATCAGGTCAGTGCACTAGTGAACCTTGTGCTCAGCAAGGTCAATGCACTAGTGACTTTATGCTCAGCAAGGTCGATGCACATTGCACCTTCTGTAAAGCAAGGTCGATGCACATCCTCACATTCATTCTAGAAGGCCGACGCTCATGCAAGTATTATGTACATCAGGTCAATGCACGTATTATAACATGTTCTACAAGGTCGATGCACATGTTATAACATGCTTTATAAGGTCGATGCACATGTAGAGTCTATGTCTAACAGGTCAGTGCACCTTTGTTACTCACTAGACAAAAGCCTAAGCTTTCATGTTTGCTTAAGACATCAGGTCGATGTTTAAGCTCTAGCCATCACCTTAACTGGTCTATGTATCATTACATGGTTTAGCTCGACAGGTCTACCCATGTCTCACATAGGTCAATGCATCCTCACATACTCTTATCTTCAACTATATCTCTTCCCATATAAGGTCTACCGGTGTCTTTCACAGGTGAGTGTAGTTGCATTTAACTTACTGCATTTGTGCATAAGTTTTCTCACACCGGTCGATGCATTGTGTGTCTGCATCAAAGCACATACTTCATATTATATTTTTCTGATCTGAGTATCTGACTATTATGATATTGGCTAAGTTTGCATTTGTCTAAGCAATCATGATGATAAGGTGTTTGATGAAATGCTTTATATTTTATGGACATGTACTTAAGTTGAGAAGACTTAAACTTGATCAAACAGTTGAAGGGCAGAGAGCATCAAAGACTTAAGTTATCATGTGGCCTAAAGTTGAGATAATTGGCATGTGATCCAAGGTTGTCCGTCCACCAGAACAACTCGCCACATGGATTCATTTCGCCTCTAAATCTGACACGTGGACTTTTAAGTCACTTTTCCTAGAAAGCATTGGCGAGAACACTCTCTCCACGCGTCGGAATGAATTCGTGTGGGACCACTCGATCCAGTTTACACATATAAAAAGGGGATCTCTCAGTCGAAGCAAAAATACACATAGAAAGAGGAAGAAATTAGAAGTGAAGGCAATTGAAGGAGAAGAGAGAATTCAGAGCAGTGAGAGCACCACAGTTCACAGAGAGTAAAGTGCTGGAGAGTGAGGGAGTTAGTTGCAGAAAAGAGAAGAAGAGCCAGAACAGGGTATCGGAGAAGAGGAGAAGTGAGAGAAGTGTTCACTACTGAAGTCACGATTTCTAGATTAGATCTAGAATCATCTGCTCATTTAAGCTATATTACTTTTCATGTTTCATCTGATTATTATTTTCAGTCCTTTGTATTTTTCTTTTATCTCTATTTTTAAAGCTGTTTGGCAGCAGAGCAAGCTATGATGCTCAGCAGCGAGGAGCAACTCCTCGAACAGCAAGCTATGGTGCTCAGCGGTTAGCAAGCTGTGAAGCTCACTAAACAGCAAGCTGTGAGGCTCAACTGTTCAAGCTGTTAGTCAGCGGATAACAAGCTGTGTTGCTCAACGGTTGTAGGGATTCATCCTCGAAGCTGTGGATCAATGGTTAAGCAGTGTATCAGTAGAAGGCACACTCAGGTTTAAGTGTGGGGTGTACGTAGGTCTCAAAGTTGAGTCCGAACCACCTAAAAATTTCTCAAGCATGTGAATCATATGAACAAGTACTTTATCACTTACATGATACATAGTGTGTCATCATCAAAATCAGAGAGTTAATAATGTGCATCCACAAGTCTGGCACGTTCGGTGGGACTTAAACTACCATTCATCTCTTCACCGGGATCAGAGGGCCCTACGGCCCCTTCTTGAAATACTAATTGTTCAATTTGCAAATGAAGGTTACTTTTCAAACAATAACAATGGCAGTCACTTTCGGCCCACTTGTCGTCGAAAGTCACATTCGGGATGAGTATCTAGCCATCCCCATCTGCTTCGAAAGCTTCCCACCCGTCGTAGGCTTCCTCAACTTCCTTGGGGTGGCCTTCGTGAACTGGTTGGACGTGGAAGCATCTGACGCAGCTGAAATCAACACCCCTGTTTAGGGGGCCATCAAGACCGCTGTTGGCCACTCACTGACCAAGACCATCAAGCGCATCCCAACTGGGGCATCGAGCTGCTTTGTGCACCATGTGCACTTCTCCCCCGGCCCGACCACTCAAGGGTCAGCTTCTCACTGTAGGAGACTCCGTAGGGGCCATGTGAATGCTGCTCCCTCTAGAGGCTGGGTCTCCAACTCCGGCAAATTAGTTGTCATCGGAAGCGTCCGGGTACGTACTTGAATGGATGACGAGTTGAGGTGATCCCAGATAGGATCGTACGCCACTATTCTGGTGCGAAATTCATTCCAACCACTCGTGGGAGAAGATAAGAGGAGATTGAACAAGGAACCAGCCGACCCAACATTCGGCAAAGGGGAAGAAGGTGTGGGTGCCCAAGGGCACCCGAATTACTCTACTAGCTCAAGTAGAGCCAGAAAAGGCCCACTGTAAAAGGTGAAAGGAAGAGAACCAAGCTGAGCTAGCAAACATGAAATGTCAGCCAGTGTTTGTTTCCCCTTTGTCACCAAGGGACGCTCATCACCGGTGCCCCCGACATCACCACAACACCGCCCGACCAGGGCATCCATCCTGTTGGCCCTATGCCAAAGATAGGGCAGCATCACCTACCCTCTACTCCACGCATCCATAAGAGGGAGTGAATGAAGTTATGGGGGCTTATCTGTACGGCTCGATAAGCACTCCCTTGGGATGTCAAAGGCTACTGCGAGCAATGGCCGAGGTCCTGGAAGAACAAGGGCCTCGATCCCCGTCAAGTATAGAATTGAGGAATGTACGAGAAGATTACCACCAATCTCTGCCTCGGAGGGAGGTGTAACCATGAAGGTCAGTCTTTGATAGGCTAACCTTCCCCAGTAGGCCATCAAGAAGGGCGGCAAGAAAGGGCAAAGATGTGAGGATCTACACTTGTAACATGGCCGGGGAATTCGGCCGGTATGGGGCTCTACCCACTGAGCCTAAAGAGATAGCCAGGCTTGCTGAAAGGCAGTGCCCTCTCACCAGGAGAAGAAGAGCGGCGAGTGAAGTGGTACAAGTCCATACTGAAGATGCTGCTCCTGAGGAAGCCTTAACGGCCGTAGCCGCAAATGTTGTTACAATTGGAGACACTAGCGGGATGCCGTCTACATCATCTGAGGAAGCTCCGGTCGAAGAAAAGGGAGGGACCCCCAGTTTTTCCATGAATGACCCTATTGTGTTACTTATGATGCAACGGTACCAGCAAGAGATCGAATTACTGTGAAAACAGCTGAATGAAAGAAATTCCCAACCTTCGACATTTGGGCAGGCTGAAGCATTGCCCGAGACTCCTGGGGGAAATGGGCAGACCTTGAAGGCCTCCCCACAGGCAACGGTACCCTCGCCAGTGTTTAACCACACCGGAGGCACCCCTCTACAATAGCCTCAACCTGTGATGCCAGCCTCATCATCAGCCTTCACTTTTCAAGGGTCTACCATCGCGCCACAAGCGACGGTGTTGACTACGCCGCTCGCACAGTCAGCCCATTTCTACCCGAGCCCGACCGACCCTACGGCCATAAACAGATTGATACTGGAACAAATGATAGAAATGAAACTGGCAGAGAGGGGTGACGGCGACCACATCCCATTTGACGTGTAACAGGTGCCCTATCCAGTGCATCATGCTGCCAAGAAGCTACCGCCAGGCATCACTAAACCACCTAAGTTTGATAAGTTTAACGGGCAAGGGTCTCCCAAGTAACATATTGCCTACTACGTATGTCATGGGTCATTTAGCCGCAGACGAATCTCACATCTTGAAGTTCTTCGGGTCTACATTAATAGGGATTGCCTTCGAGTGGTACTCAGGCTTGCCTGTCGGGTCTATTATTGATTGGCCTGATATGCAGAAGAAATTCAAGGAAATGTTCTACATAGCTAAATGAGAGGTCACTGTGGCAGAACTTTACGCCACCAGGCAAAGGAATGATGAATCTGCACTGGACTACATCATGAGATGGAGGAACCTCAGTATGAGGTACAAGCGTCCACCGCTCCAAGAAGATGCAGTGTAGATTTGTAAGCAAAATCTGAAGAAAGAAGTCTTGGAGAGAATGATTGGCGTCAAGGTCAAATCATTTGACCGCTCGAACAACATCGTGGTGGAGATCGAGGCTTTCCTCGCTTAATACTCCTCCACCCCTACTTTGGCAAGCCAGAAGACTTAGCAGGCTGAAAAGAGACCGGTGCCGCAAGAAGTTCATGCGGTGGACTTCAAGGCCTTTGAGAGGCAAAATGAGAAAGGGAAGGAAGCGGCCAAGCCCCCTCCGGCCAAGTCTGCTGATCGACAAGAAGGCCCCTCCTTGCAGGAAAAGATGAGAAGTAGGCTTTACTCATTCCCTTGAGATAAGACTCGGGTTCTGTTTGAATGGGCTACCAAATACAACAAGGTTACACTCCCAAAGCCAAAGAGGCCAGGTGACCTAAGGAAGAAGGATGATCCTCACTTTTTCCAGTATCACCAGATGATCGGGCACACCATCGAGGAATGCCACATCATCAAGGATTTCATTGAGTCTTTAATCAAGAAGGGAGAGCTAGACATGGGGGGAACTCAAGGTGGATCCCCCACAGCTGCATGGGATGCCTAACTTGGCTACAACAATCAACATGGTGTCACTATACCAACAACTGCCCAAAGAACTAGCAGAGGCTAGCACCCTACACACCTATGAAGCTTTTGTTATGGCGTCGGCCCAGGTTCAAGGAGGGTGGCAGGCCGCATCGACAAAGACAAGAAGAAGAAGACAAACATCTCGACCCAACTCGGGGATTCATCTAAGGGGCATCACGCCTCGACCTACACCACTGCCCGTAACCCCAGTGTGGCATGACATGGCCCCTTGGCTAGTCATGAGGTGCCTTATCCACAACACGAAAAGATTTATCCTGGTGCAGATACACAAGGAAGTCAGCCCTACAGCCAAGCAGCTCCAGGCCTTCATTGATGGGCTTGAGGAATATGAACAGCCCAAGATCTAGCCTATAGAGTTGAAGAAGTACATCCCTTGGGAGTAGTTCAAGTCCCTCAAACTCGCCCCCGAAGCCAGATCCCAGGGAGAAGCGGAACCTCCCCTATGGGGCGAGTTCCCTTGAGAGCAATACGTCACCTGCCACTGAAGAGAAGAAAGAGAAGAAGAAGAGGAAGTCCAAGAATAATAAAAAGGGTGAAGTGGTGCTATCCTGCAACACCTTGACAACCCTGTTCAACACCGCCCTATCCTTGGACGAAGGAGAAGAAGAAGTCTATCCCGACTCGACAGAGGCGAATCGGGCCAAAGCCACTATTCCCCAACACATTACCAGATCGGGGAAGAAATGGGGATGCCCTCGATAGGCCGACCACAACATCCTGTTCAAGGGAGAGCAGCCATACCACACCCCGAGCCCAAAGTTAAGGCCATCGAGATTCCCCCTCCATCGGGCCTCTATCCTGGAGAATAAGGCGACCAAAGTGTTCCTTCATTTACCGAGTTCCTGTTGTTGAAGAATGGCAAACAACCATCTCTCGTGCAGAACCGGCAGGCAAAGGAAGCGAGCAACCCCTCAACCCCGCCCGCGGCTAGTCCTTCTCCAGCAAGAGAAGAGAATGACAACATCTCCAATCTTGTCGAGTTCATGCAAGAAAAGGAACAAGCTTGATAGGCACCATAGGCCTAGGAAGCCCCCAGTGAAGAAGGAGGACCCCCTTGCAAGCCAGCCCCTCAGGTGCGGAACGACGACAGATGGGACAAGACCAAAGAAATGAGGTTGGCTAGTGTTAAGGCCATCAATAGAATAATGGAGCAACTCAGAAGAATCCCGACAAGGTTCACTGTCTGGGAGATACTCTCCTTAGATGAAGGAACTCACTGAGCCCTTATTGCGGCTCTACAAACTCCGGCTTACTTTGAAAGTTGTTTTGCCGAGGTGCAACCCGAAGTGGATGTGACCTTCACAGAAGAAGACATGTTGCTACCCACATGCAACCACAACAGGCTGCTCTACATGAAGGGCAACTGAATGGGTAGCTCATTAACAGAATACTGGTTGACCTAGGGGCAGCAATGAACATACTCCCATATCGGATATACCAAAAATACTACTTTGATGTGCACCTAATTGAGATCAGGGACATTAAGATTACTGGCTTTAATCAGAAGTTGGAAGTCCCCATGGGAATAGTTGAGTTCAACCTCTCCCTCGGCGATTTCACAACTAGAGTGTAGTTCCTCGTAATCAACTCCAACACCTCTTACAAGGCATTACTGAGCCGACCTTGGTTGCATTAGAATCGGGTGGTGGCCTCCACTCTACACCAATGCATAAAGTACCCCTGCGATGGGAAAGAAGAGAGGATCTTCGCAGATCTACACCCCTTCGAGGTGTTTGAGTGCCACCTGCTGGACGTCTCATTATATTTAGAGAAGCCCAAAGAAGCTCACCGTGTGCCTCATAATAAGGGAAAGAAGAAGTTGGAGTCTAGCGAGTGGTGTTGTCTCTCTGGTTTTGATGATGACAACCAAAGGATGCTTTGTTGATAAACAGATTTCACGTTTTCCAAGTATGCAGTTGTGTGGCAGGAACTAAATGAAAAAGCCTTCAAGAACTTCACAGCGTCAACGCCCTTGATCCAGTGCGTGGACGCTGCAAGCAAAGTTGCATGGAAACCTCGCAGCGTCAACGCCCTTCCTCAAGTGCGTGGACGCTGCAGTTGTAATTGTTCGGAAGAAGCTTACCAAACATCACACGGCGTCAACGCCTTCGCTCGGATGCGTGGACGCTGCAGCTGAAGCATCAGGAACTTCACGAACAATCTGTCCAAAGCGTCAACGCTGTTGCTAAGGAGCGTAGACGCTGAAGCAACGTCTGAAGCTGTTAGCAAAGGCTGAAGAAGACATTCGATCTCTAGTGCGTTAACGCCAGCATTGAATCGTCGAACACCTATAGCACCCAAATCTTCAAATGGAGGTCAATCTGAAGGCCGATGATCAAGGCTACATATTCTGCCTCATTGTTTGTGAATGGCTTGTTGATCGAGCATGATGTATGTAACACTTCTCCTTCCAGAGATCTGAGGACGATGGCCGCTCCGGCTCTTACCCTCGAACGCCCCTGTTGGGATGTTTCGATTCTCGATGCCCCGTCGAAATGTAGCTGCCACATAGCCTGACTGACCTGATTCACCTCCAGTGTTTCATCTTTCGGGAGCTCTATGATTAGAGGGGAATCCTTGGGCACCGGATGTGCCCCAAAGAAATCTGCTATCGCCTGGACTTTAATGGCCTTCTGCGGCACATAGGGGATATCAAATTCCATGAGGATGACGGCCCATTTGCCTAGTCGTCCGTTTAGTGCTGACTGGGATAATATGTATTTGACCGGGTCAGCCCTTGATATCAGTTGTATCTCATGCGAGAGCATATAATGCCTCATCTTCTTAGCTGTAAAAACCAAGGCAAGGCAAACCTTCTTGATTGGGGTGTATTTTGCTTCGGTGCCAATCAATCTTTGGTTGAGGTAGTAAAGCACCTGCTCTTTCCCCTCATCATTATTTTGGGCAAGCATTGCCCCCAATGAGTGTTCAGTGGCGGTTATGAATAGAATCAGGGGCCGCCCTTTGACTGGTGCCCCCAGCACAGGTGGGGTCTTCAAATATTCCTTGAGTTGGTCAAAAGCCTTCTGGCATTTCTGGTTCCAGTAGAAGGGTGTATTCTTCATCATAAGCTTGTGGAATGGTTGGCATCGCCCGGACAAGTTGGAGATGAACCTGTGGATATAGGCTAATCGGCCTTGCAAGGACCACAGTTCTGTTAAATTCTTCGGAGACGGCAACTTCTGGATGGCCTTTATCTTTGAGGGGTCTATTTCAATTCCCCGGTATTAGACGATGAACCCCAGGAATTTTTTGCTGGAGACGTTGAATGCACACTTCATCGGGTTCATCTTCAGTTCATATTGTCAGAGCCTTTGAAATATGATCCTAAGATCATTAGGCTGGTCTTCTTTCTTTTTGGTTTTAACGACCAAATCATCGATGTAGCACTCGACTTTATGATAGAGCAACTCATCAAATACTTTCGTGATCGCCAGTGTTCTTGAGGCCAAAGGGCATCCTTTTATAGTGGAATATCTCCTTAGGTGATCGGAAAGCCGTATGGACTCTATCCTACTCGGCTATCCATATTTGATTATACCCTGACGAGCCGTCCATGAACGACAATGCCTCGTGGCCAGTGGTGCGTCTATCATAACTTCAGTGATCGGCACCCAGAAATCATCCTTTGGGCATGCCTTGTTCAGGTCTCAGAAGTCTACACATATCCTGATCTAGCCATTCTTCCTCTTTATGGGAACAATATCTGCCAGCTAGATGGTGCATTGATTTTCTATCACGAAGTCAATGTCTATAAGCTTGTCGACCTCCTTGCAGACTTGGCTTATCAACTCCAGCCTCATCCGCCGTGGCGATTGTTTCACTGGTTCAGCCTTTGGATCAATGGCTAATATGTGTTGGACCACCTCAGGGCTCAAGTCTGGCATTTCTTTGTAATTCCAAGCAAAACAGTCTCGGAACTCCTGGAACAGTTGTATATATTATTCTCTTTCTTTGGGAGAAGCAAGGCGCTGAGGAAAGTTGGACTAGGCTATTCCTTTGTGCTGAGGTTTACCTCGACCAGCTCATCAATGGTAGCCTGCCCTCCGTCTTTGATCTCCGGAGGAGCCGACTGCAAATCGATGAAGCCCTCATCATCTTCTTCGACCTCGATGACCTCATAGGTGTTTTCTTGTTTCATCTCGCCGTACGCTGAAACTTTGTCAGCTTCCTTTCCTGATTCTTGAATCGGCATTGATGCTAGTGCTGTGATATTCGGGCAACATAGATGTAGGCCAATGGGTGGATCACCCCAAGGGGTGGTGAGGAACTCTTCAGTCTCTTGCCCTTGCGGAGTGTCATTAGCAGTCGTGTTGACCTCTATGACAATAGGTTCCCAGCATTTGCAGGGGACATTGGCTTCGGGCCTTTCATGTATCGGTGTATGGGTCTTGGAGGTATCTCCCTGCACGGAGAGCTATAGAATCTCTTCTTGGTAATTGTCATAGACAGCCTCTACGATGCCCCCACCTATGGAGGCAAGGGGGAGGGTCATATCTACTTCTAACATGTCTTCGGGGGCCTGAAGATGAATTGAGATCGTATGGACTCCTTTTTCATAAATGCCTACCTCATGTGGGCGTGGTGGGTCTACTTCATATTCACCCATTTGGAGCTTACCCTCCTCCATTAGGTTTTTAGCGATGCCCTTGAAGATGTAACAATCTTCGATAGGATTCCCCAGTATCCGGTGACAAGAGCAGAATCGGGGATTATCACTTCTCTTAGCATCTTATGGCCTCTTGGATTTTGGTAGAGATCAAAGTAGTGTTTCTGATATACCCGATAGGGGAGTATGTTGACTGTCGCTCTCGGGTCAATCAGTATTTTACTTATTGGCTGCCTGTTCAGTTGCTCCCTCATGTAGAGGGGTCTGTTTTGATTGACGGAGGGTAGAAGCATGTCTTCTTCTGTGAATGTCATAGCCACTCCTAACTGTGCCTCAGCAAAATAGCTCTTGAAGTATGTCAGGGTTTGCAAGGCCGTGATGACGGCTTGTCTTGTTTCTTCATCGAGGGAGAGCATATCCCAAACGGAGAAGCTTGTAGGGATTCTCTTTAGCTGCCTCACGATTCGACTGGTGGTTCTGACATTGGTCAACCTCAGTTCTTCAGACCTTTTATGCCTACCCTCATGGTGCTTTTGAGGAGCTAGCTCAGGAGGTAATTCATCTTTTTCGTTAGGTGCCCCCTGAACTTGTTGCGTCAGTCCGGCCAGCTCCTTCCCTTGTATAAATTCAAAAAAGGTTGGAATGCCCGCATGGTCTTTATTTACTGGAGGAGAGACTATTGAGGGTAGGGTGGGAACAGCCTTGACCCTCCATTGTGGTTGCGGGCATGGCCGCTTGCCCTCCCAAGAGGACAAAAATTTGGTAAAGGAGGGGACCTCCTTGCTGCATGCATCCTCAGGGTAAAGCCCTGGTGGGGGGAGGAATTTCTGCACCTTTGACTTCAGGCTGGGGAACCTGGTATGGTTGTTCACCACGTAACATGATGTTGTGGGTAGCCTGGGGGGAATGCCCCCACTTTCTTCCAGACCTAGTAGCATGCTGGGAGGTGGATGCTTTAGCTTGGTTTACCTTTACTGGTGCGCGGCATGTCTCTTCATCCTCTTATTCGGAGATTCAGACTATTTCAAATAGAGCCATAAGGGTATTGCATGATACGACAAGGCCTTTTCTTTTATGCTTGGACTTGTTCTTTTTCTTCACAGTCGACGGTTGCTCCTTTAGAGGTTCATCCCATATGTAGGATTCTTCAGCTTCAGCTTCAGCCTCTTCTGCTTATTTTAGGGACTCAAGCTGCTCCCAAGGGATGTATTCATGTAGCCGGACGGGCCGGATCTCGAGCTGTTCATATTCATCTTGCCCATCGATGATTTCTTGAAGCCGTTCCACCGCTGGACTAGCTTCTTTATACACCCATACTAGGACATGCTTCTTGTTGTTGTTGCTGAATCTTCTAATGACCAGTTAAGGAGCCATCTCATGCCAGAGAGGGGTCACAGCTGGGGGTTCCGACTGAGGTGTGACACCCCGTATATGAATTCCCGGGCCACGACGAGACACTACCCTTCTTCGTACTTTGGACGGCACAGTGTGCCAGTTCATTTGATTTTCTGCTAGCGCTAGGATGTACGCCTCATAGGTATGTTGAGTGCAGGCCTTTGCCACTTCTTCGGGTAGTTGCTGCTATAGGGATGCCATATCAATTATTGCCCCCAGAGTGGGCATTTCATGCAGGCGCGGAGAATCCACTTTGTGATCTCCCTTCTGTAGCTCCCCTTTCTTGATTAAAGACTCAATACTATCTTTGAAAACATAGCACTCCTCGATGGAGTGCCCGAGCATTTGGTGGTACAGGCAGAATTGAGGGTGGTCCTTTCTTTGGATATCACCTAGCCTCTTCGACTCCGGGAGAGTTATATTGTCGTATTTTGTGACCCATTTGAATAAGATTCAAGTCTTGTCTCGAGGGAATGAGTACAGCTTCTTCATTTTGTCACGAAGCGAAGGACCTTCTTGTCGATCGGCCGGCTTGGTCGTAGGGGACTCAGCTACCCCTTTGTCTTTTTCCTTTTGTTGTTCAAAGATATTGAAGTCGACCATGTGCACTTCTTGAGATGCTGATCGTTTGTCAGCTGACCTGACCTTCTGCCTTGAAGTGGTGGGAATGGCAGAGTACTTTGAGAGGAATGCCTCGACTTCCACCACAACATTACTCAGGCGGTCAAAGGACTTAATTTCAGTGCCTATCATTCTTTCCAACACCTCCCTCTTCAAGTTCTGCTTGCATATTTGGATGGCATCCTCCTGATGCGGCGGACGCCTGCACCTCATGCTGAGATTCCTCCACCTTTTGATGTATTCCAGGGAGAACTCGCCATTCCTTTGCCTAGTTTCATATAATTTGGCTATCGTCACCTCCCTCTTGGCGATGTGGAACCTTTCTTTGAACTTTCTTTGCATGTTTGACCAATTGATAATGGACCCGGGCTGTAAGCTTGAGTACCACTCGAAGGCAAGCCCCGTTAGTGTGGACCCAAAGAACTTTAACTGGTATGACTGATCTGCTACTAAGTCGCCCATCACATTAGTGTAGTAGGAAATGTGCTTGGTGCGGACACCAGAGCCAGAGATCAGCTTAACTCGGCCAGCCGACGATACCGGACACGTAACACGACTCAGGCGATGCCGACGTCCTTATGGATGGGGGACAGTCTGGAGCCTCCACATGAGTTTTGATATTTCATATATACGCCAACTTCGGGCCCTGACAGCAGCCCTCGTCGGTAGCCCGTCTCGTAGCATGCAAAGGCGGCCTGCTTTAGGGCCTCTTGGTACTGCTCCGCACTCTGGTATCGCTCGATCGCTTCCGCCTCGACTCTTGCTACGTCCTCCTTAAGCTCGACCACCCTCGCATCGGCCACGGCCAGTTTCACTTTGACCTCGGCCAACCCCGCTCCGACCTCGGTCAGCCTTGCCTCGACTTTGGCTTGCGCAGCCTTGATGACCTCCTTGGCCCGTTGAATCTCCCGGACCCAGGCCTTGAGCTCCACTCGCTCGACCACCCACTAATTCGAGCGCTCTGCCTGAGCTCGGGGCTCTTCCTCCAAGAGCTTACTCTTAAGCTCGGCCATATATCAAGCTTGGGTCAATTGCTTAGCATGTGACTGAGCTTCCTCCTGATTTGCCTGGTCGTACGCTCGGAGTGAAGTCACCTGCCACCGAAGCGCCCCGAGTTCAGATGTCAACCGACCAATCCTGTGATCGGACTCAGTGCGAACCTGGGACTTATTCCTCCCCTCATTCACTAGCCAAGCCACGAAGTCGATAATCTCAGCTCCTAGCTGAGCCATGAAGATACCTCCCTCCATGACCCTTTCGAGCAGCATGGGAGGGGAACATCACCAGAACTCCTCTTGAATGGATGAAGGTGCCAGATCTCGGCACCGATTGTATAGAGAAGCCTAGACGACAAACCGCCCTTCCCAAAGAGGAGGAGCCTCTTCTAGGAGTACAGGGGTCGGAGTGTCCCCTCCGATCGTCCCCAATCCCAAGACGATGATGCTCGACTCGGCTCAGCTTGGACCCGCATCTCGGCATCCTCCTCCCCGCCATGCCTCCCGACGGCCCCGACTGGGATCTTGGAGTTGACCTCCTCCCCTTGCGCTCCCCCCGATTCGGAGGAAGTCCCCTCAATCGTTGTGGGCACCTCTGGCTTAGCCGGAAGAAAGCTCAGACGACGGACACCCACCGCTACGGGCTCCTCAGTTGGGCAGAAAGTCTTCACTTTCTTCGACTGCGTCTTCCTGGCGGTCAATGCCTTCATCGAAGCCAAAAGCAACCACTCCCTGGCATCCTTCTACTGGCACCCTCAGCGCCCAGAGGTGTCATCCCGAGTAATCTGCTTTCCTTTATCCTAGACAGAAGAAGGATCTATCGAAACTTGGGGCGCGCTCAGAGTAGTCGTCCCTTCCAATTCGACGACCTCCCGATTGGCTGGTCGCCTCGCGCCACCACCGCGTCTTGCCTCTACTTAACAAAGGGCAAGTCATCAGCGAAAGCTTTGACCGACCGAGATAAGAAAGTAGGAAAGCTGAAGCTTAAAGTCCTTACCCCTAGGTGGCAGCACTCGACTGGGATACTCCTCTATGTTTGCCAAAGTCATCAACTCAACGGTGGTTCAGTGACTCTCCTGAAGGATCCTAATCTTCTCCCCCAGCTCCGAGGGGATCACCGACTACTTCGGAGGGAATACCAGATGGAAGTTTGGCTGGTCAGGAAAGCCCCAGTTGGGATTCCCCTTACTAGCCCCTACCCAGAAAAATTAAGTCTTCCACCCCTTGTGTGAAGAATCCTAAGGAGAAAGGGTCACACAGCTCCCTCCTCCTTGCCTGAAGATAGAAGAAGTCCTTCCCAGCGTGGGTTTACTCCTTCAAATCAAAGAAAGCGTGAAAGAGGTCCAAAGAGAGATCAAAATTGCACAAGCGACAAAGAAAAATGAAAGAGAAGATGAAAGTGTAGGAATTGAAAACCAACTGGATCGGGGCCAGCTGGTAGAATTACAGCAACTACGCGACAAAGGGATGGAGAGGAAGGCAAAAGCCACACTTCCAAGCCAGAAGAAAAATACAGAAGAGACCCGAACGAGTATCCAGTCTCGACTCATGAGGTTTGCTAGGGGAAAAGAAATACCGCCACGACAGCTCGTAGTAGGCCTCGATCTCCTTCACCTCAGCCTCACCCAACTCACTGCACAGAGGATGGCTGGGCACCGAACCTCCTGCAACTTGTTCAAACCTCCGGGCCTCAACCGTAGGATCGTGCTCCGCCAAAGAGAAGTGCAAAGAGTGAGAGGAAGAAGAGGAAACTAAGAAATCTGAAGATACCGGAGACGGACTGCTGCCGCCTGTTGACACCCGTTTTTAGCCCGCAAGTTGAGTCATTTCACTTATTCATCATTTTTGATGTCCCGAATTAACCATTATTTTAGAGCCTTCCTTGAATGGATTTTGAGCTCATTTCGTTGTTCCATTCCCTTTGAGCAATGGAGATCATAATTTCATTGAGCCCCGGGAGTTGTTTCCTCAGTTTTTGGCCTCTTTCAGCCTTCCAAGTCGACTTTCGGCCCATTTAGGTCGACTTCCCTCAAGCATTCGGCCCCTTTCACTGTGCAATCTTGAAAATGGTCCTTTTTCATCCTCTTCCTTTTCTCTATTCAAAATATTCCCTTCGCCCATGGCTTCCAACCCAAAAGGTAAATTGGCTGCTAACTGGCTGGGTCCGTATGTGGTCCAAAGTATCTACGAGGCTGGAGCCTATGTGGTTGTTAACCATCGTAGAGAAGTGCAATTCTCGCCTCTCAATGCGAAGCATCTAAATTTCTATCATGCTACGCCATTACCCTTTGAAGGAGTGACGAATGATTGAGTTTTTAAAAAAATGATTAAAAAAATGATGAATGATGATGAAGATGAAACGATGAAACTATGATGATTGACATGTTATCACTGTGCCAACATCGATCTGGACCTTTCGTCTGGATAGATGAAGAAACATTATCTTCCTTTGCGTTGATGTTAATCCCCACATCAATGATTAAACTCACACTTTTTCGGTGAACGGCTTTGCACCTAAGCCGTTGCATACTGATATCGATCTGGACCTTCCATCTAGATAGATGATGAAACCTTATCTCCCTTTACGTTGATGTTAATCCCTACATCAATGATTAAACTCACACTTTTTCGGTGAGTAGCTTTGTGCCTAAGCCGCTGCATACGGACATCGATCTGGACCTTCCATCTTGATAGATGTTGAAACCTTATCTTCCTTTGCGTTGATGTTAGTCCCCACATCAATGATAAAACTTACACTTTTTGGGCGAACGGCTCCGCGCCTAAGCCACTCCATACCGACATCGATCTGGACCTTTCGTCTGGATAGATGATGAAACCTTATCTTCGTTTGTGTTGATGTTAGTCCCTACATCAAGAATAAAACTTACACTTTTTTGATGAATGGCTCCGTGCCTAAGCCGCTGCATACCGACATTGATCTGGACCTTTCGTCTAGATAGATGATGAAACCTTATCTTCCTTTGCGATGATATTAATCCCTACATCAATGATTAAACTCACACTTTTTCGATGAATGACCTCGCGCCTAAGCCGCTACATACCAACATCGATCCGGGCCTTCCGTCTAGATAGATGATGAAACCTTATCCTCCTTTATGTTGATGTTAATCCCCGCATCAATGATAAAATTCACACTCTTCGGTGAATGGCTTCACGCCCAAGCCACTACATACCAAAAATCAATCTTGGCCTTCTGTCTAGATAGGTGATGAAACTTCATCTTCCTTTGCATCAATATTATTCTCCTCGTCAATGATGAACACTTTCGCAAGATCAAAAGGTGACATGAGAACTCAAATGTTACATCCAAAAAAAAATGGGGCTTAAAATAGAGGTGCCCTACCAGACTTGTTTAGACATCTTGGACAAGGGTAAAAAGGGCTATAACCCAGCTGCGGTGAAAACCCGAAAGGGCGCCACAGGTAAAATCAGGTACCCTACCACGTGAAAACCTGAAAGGGCGCATTGGCAAAAGCAAGAGGGGGCTGGCTCCGATGAAAACTCGAAAGGGCACTTGAGTCAGTAATGTGATCGTAAAAATGTGTTGTGCTTCTCTCTCAACAGCCTCACATCCCACCAATGATGAAACTTTCATTGATCATATGGCACATCACCTTGATCAATGCTAGAACCTGTCTGGAATAGACCTTCCGTCTATTCTGATGAAACTTATCCATCTTCTTGCATCGGCATAAACCCAATGCCAATGATGAAACTTCCATTGATCATATGGCGCATCGCCTCGACCAGTGCTAAAACCTATCCGGAATAGACGTTCCGTCCATTCTGATGAAACTTATCCATTCCTTGTGTCGGCATAAACCCAATGTCGATGATGAAAACTTTCATTGATCATATGGCACATCACCTCGATCAATGCTAAAACATATCCGGGATAGACCATTCATTTGTTCTGATGAAACTTATCAATTTCTTTACTTCGACATAAACCCAGTGTCAATGATGAAAACTTCTATTGATCATATGGCACATCGCCTCGATCAATGCTGAAACTTATCCGGGATAGACCTTCTGTCTGTTCTGATGAAACTTATCAATTTCCTTACTTCGACATAAACCCAGTGTCGATGATGAAAACTTCCATTGATCATATGGCACATCTTCTCGATCAATGCTAAAACCTATCTGGGATAGACCTTCCATCTGTTCTGATGAAACTTATCAATTTTCTTGCTTCGACATGAACCCAATATCGACGATGAAACTTTCATTGATCATATGGCACATCGCCTCGATCAATGCTAAAACCTATCCGGGATAGACCTTCCGTCTGTTCTGATGAAACTTATCAATTTTCTTGCTTCGACATGAACCTAGTGTCGGTGATGAAACTTCCATTGATCATATGGCACATCGCCTCGATCAATGCTAAAACCTATCCGGAATAGGCCTTCCATTTGCTCTAAAGAAACTTATCAATTTTCTTGCGTTGACATAAACCCAATGTCGATGATGAAAAACTTCCATTGATCACATGGCACATCGCCACGATCAATGCTAAAACCTATCCAGAATAGATCTTCCATCTATTCTGATGAAACTTATCCATTTGTGTCGACATAAACCGGGCGATGGAGTCTGATGACGTATCGGTGCAGGAGCTCTCCTCCTCTTCCTCTGGCGACGCTGGCTGTCCAGCGTCGCCAACTCATCTAGATCCACCGGGATACGCCCACCACCGGGCATGGTGAACTCTACTTTGGCAATGCTGGTGACGTCTTTGAAAATGCTCCTCTGAGCACTCGACTTGCCACTAGCCACAGGAGCCACTGTCGAACCCTCCACTAAGAGAGCCGCCGGGGGAGGATACGGTAAGCACCTCGGGGCCAACACGACAGCCACTTGAGGGGTGGCAATAGTCACCTGGCCAGTACCCGGCTCGACGTGGTCAACAGGGCGAGGAGCACACTACGACAGCTTGACTATCTCGTACCGTAGCTCTGACAACTCCTACGCCCCTATGAGAAAAGTCGAGGAGGATTAGTTCGCTTCACGACTGACAACGCAATGGCAAGAGTCAAGGATAGTACCCTGGGGTAATGGGGGGCTCATCCCCAACTCTCGAAGCACTGCCGAGTTAGCTCGAAGTCAGTGTTAAAGAGAGGGAAGTGAAGGAGGGCTTTGATCACCCTAGACTCCGCAGCTGTGTCCGAGGGCCGCCTATCGGCCCAGACGAGACGGGAGCCCACGGCAAACCTCCAGTCACTGGAGTGGCCGCGAGCTCCCACCTTGGTGATATAAACGAAATGCCCCGACCAACATTTAAGGTTGGACGTGGCGTCAGAGACGCGGACAAGAGTTCAGTTAGACCGAGCCCAAAAGTAAGCAAAGGAAGTATCAGCATGACAGCTCTGGAGGCTGTAAAGCTGTCGGAAGAGGTAGACATTCGGCTCCACTGAAGTTTATCTACAAACGAGGACAAAGCCACAGAGAATGTGGTGGGAATTGGGGGAAAGTTCCTCTGGGTACTGGCCATAATGATAGAGGACGGACTCGATGGAGGGATGTACTGGGAGGCGGAAGCCTGCCTTGAAGGATTATATAGGAACCCTAATGCCGCCCCGAGGCAGACTCAACTGGTCATCATCGATGGTCGGGAAGATGATATCAAAGTCGAGGGAATCTGAAAGGCCTCTCGTAACCCGTGGACCACCCTGTAGGCCACCAGCGATAGAGAAGGAGGACGATTAGGGCCTGCGCCTGAAGTGCTCGGAGCACTGCCATGACCGATTTCCACCTCTTCAGCAGAAGACATAGAACTGACGCGAAGGGTTCTCCTGCGGGGCAGCATGGTCCCAGAAGATAGGAGACACAGAAGAAGGAAGAAGACCCTCACTAGGCGAAGAGAGGAGAAGCCTACAACGAGCGCGGCAGACAACAGGAAAGGCAGATGGGGTTTTAAGAAAGACCCTGTGGTAGTTCTTATAGTCTCCCAAGTCAGAACAGCCACTTCAAAACTCTAAGGCAGGTGAAAAGGCCCTCGTCGCTATCACGATATGGCCGTCGGGCTCAGGTGCCCATTCGAAGCCTGCGCTCCCAGACAACAAGACTCACGTCATGATTACAGGAGTAGCGCCTGCCACCATCAGGGGCACCTTGCACGCCAAGCATGCGACTGGGACCACCAGTCCTGACGATACTAGGTAATCGCCCTCGAAATCATCCTCCAAACGCACCTGCCCAGAGCTCGACTCTCAGCTCCCGAATGCTCGGCAACTGAGAGTAGGGGGCTAGTGAGGAGGGTAAGAATGGCTAGGCCCACGTAGGGCCCAGGCCCATTCAGGACCGCAATATATGAACACGTTCAAGGGCGCCTGACATGCGTGGCCCATAAAGGCACGGCCCACAACAACTTTACATCAGATTCGACAGCGCAGGAAAGGTTTTGGCCCATGGGCAATGACCCTCGGACGACCCTCCGGTGACCGACCGTTACGCCCCACGACGATGGGTTCGACCCCATAATAGGCGGGCACACCTCGTGAGCGCCATAAGACTCGCCCGGGGATCAACCGACTCTGGGATAATGGTCCCTCAACGGGAAACTCTTGCCACGATATCGAGGAATGTTACTCCAAGACTTGCGCCCTTCCCTGCTAAGGGATTGGCCTTCGACACCAGGGCAATCCCCTATAAAAGAGACCTTGGCAGAGAGGAGAGACACGGTGAATCTCACTAACAAAACACCTACAGAGAAGCAAACTAGAGAGCTACACACCCTGCTACTAGAGAGAGGTCACGACTGCTCATTCCCTGAAGGAGAGAACCCCTCCCGTACGACCTTACCACCTAGTGAGCACTCTCCGAGTGACCACTGGGGGTGACAAGCACTCGTCTGGAGGATCTACACGTCTCTCAGATCTCCTACTGTGACCTCTATTATTCTCTCTCTCTCTCTCTCTCTCTCTCTCTCTTATACTCTTCTATGTTCCTTATTTTTACCGTTGTTGACTTAAGCTTCGGAGGGTTGTCCCCTGGGGTAACACCCGGGGCTCCTTCTAACGCCCTTTTCTTCTAGTGATTGCAGGCTTCCACGGGTGCCGGATGACTTTCACAAGAGAACATTTACATCTCACGTCTGCTTAGGCTAATCAATATTGTTTATTTTAATTCCGTTGTGCTTAAGTAAGAAAGATTTTTAAAATTTGTCATCTCGACAAGGGGACAATTCAACCCCCCTTCTTGTCCGCCATCTCTCTGGGCCAACAAATTTTGACCCATACCACAGGTCTTATTGCACTCTTATCTCAAGTCCGAAGATAGAATCCCTATTTCACGATGTTTCACGCTTACATCTCAATTCTTGAAGATTGAAAGACCCTCCGTCAGATATTCCTTCTACCAGACTAGAATTTATTTCTCTAAGGCCCTCGTAAGTCTCCTTTAAGCCTTGGATTCCCTCAAGATAGTCGAACAGGTTGTACCCTAAAAACCCTGGAACCCTACTTGGTCATGTCACTCTGAAGAAACATGACATCCTGGCCGTCATAGAGCATTGTTTATAGTGTTCTATGAGAGTCTATCTCTATTTGGAATTGGCGACCAGGCCAGTGGATGTCAATTGAATTAGTGACCATCCAGGTGGATGCTATTTCCTTCGTGCCTGTACCGTTCACAGAATGGGAGACCACCATAGTGGACCCAATTTCTATATATGGCAGTGACTTGAGTGGATGCCGATTACCCAGTTTCATGCATGTCTTGGTTTTCATGAGAGATTTATCGATATGTCATCCCTACTCAAGTTCTATCCTTGGAATCTTTGTTCCGTGAATTTACCTTAATGTTCCTACAATGGCTTATTCTTTTAGAATTCTATTGGCTATAAACTATAGTGGATCTCTAAATGTTTACATGACTCAATGCCTGGCGTTAATGGGGCCCAGTCTTGTCCTGGGAGGAGCACCCAAAAGTACTTGTGCCTATGGAAGCTATATTGACCACGGTGTGGCATTACACTGGAGTGCATGACTTGCTTGATTATGACATTCCCCAAATCTCGTGCTTGACTTGACATGATACTTACATGACGTGACTTGCATGGCCCAACATGGGCAGTACTTAAATGAATGAATAGCCAATTCTCATGACTTGACTTGACAATTACATGCTTGATATTTCTTGGCACTTTACATGACATCTTGCAACTTGCTAGTTCTTGCTATCATTCTTGAAATTTCTTCTAAACACTAGTGTGCATCAGGCTTAGCCATACTTGCATTTCATGTAACATGTAATTTACTTAAAATAAGCTCGATCTTGAGATATAATCCCTACTGAACGTTCGCTCACCTAGTGTTTTCTCATTTTTTTAGGTAATTCCAATAGCGAGACTTATTCAAATGGGAATGACCAAGAGTGATGAGAGTAGAAGTCGTCCATGATATCTACATCGAGTCCTTTATATTTTCTTGAGTCAATTATTGTACTTTTCTCTTTATTGAATTAGAGAGTCTTAAAGGTACTTTTCTTCTGGAGACATTATGTAATGAAGATAGTTGGAGTTATTAATGAATAAAGACTTTGGTTATCTCTTGTCTTTTGCGCACTCTGTTTATGTGTCGAATTTTCTCGTGCTCTGATTGACATGATTGATATAAACTTGTCATGTAT
Source organism: Amorphophallus titanum (assembly GCA_024336825.1). Classification (NCBI taxonomy): domain Eukaryota; kingdom Viridiplantae; phylum Streptophyta; class Magnoliopsida; order Alismatales; family Araceae; genus Amorphophallus; species Amorphophallus titanum. The sequence goes on from JANBPO010009603.1 coordinate 72,483,864, forward strand.
ACCAAGTTCCTTCCGCGTTAGGACGTGACAATTTTTGTGGTATCAGAACCTAGATTTTTCAATTTACTTAGGTTAACAAAGTCCAAGGATAGGTTTTGTTTCCTTACACAGTAGGATGGGTAGAACCATGGGTTAAGTCAATATCGGGCGTTAAAACCTTATGGTTTAGCCTAATATTAATTAAGTATAATTCCTTTATAGGATCGTGGCCGCCGAAAGAGCCCAATGGCGCGACATGCAATGGACCATTCAAGGTCTTACCCAAGTGCTTCAACAAGTAGCGCAGGGAGGTATGAACTGTAGAGTCGGAGATCTCCACCGAAGTTTTAGGAACATGAACCCGCCTAAGTTTGTTGGCTCTTTCGACCCAGATGATGTCGAGAATTGGATGTAGGAGATAGAACGCATATTCCGTGTCATGCAATGCAAGGGCGAAGAGAAGCTATTATTGGCCACTTTTCAACTGGAGCAGGATGCCCGATTTTGGTGGAAATCTGTGGAAGCCACTCTGCTGCAAGATCACATCACATGGGGCTAGTTCGTAGGTACTTTAAAAATAAATACTTTTCAGACCATATACAATAGAAGAAGGCCACAAAGTTTACCGCGTTAAAGCAAAGGAATTTATCAGTGGCCAAGTATGAGGCCCAATTCTCCAGGCTGTCAAGGTATGTCTCACATCTAGTGATTACGGAGAAAATGAAGGCCCAAAGATTTCTTAATGGGCTTCGACCACAATACATCACTCAACTGGCACCGATGGACATACAAGTCTATTCGGAGATGGTAAGATGAGCCCAGTTACTTGAAGATGCCACGGAATTCACTGACAAGATCCGTGGATGAGATAAGAAAGAGCGTGTATTTCGTCCATATCTGGACCGCTTTGTTGTGATCTTCGTCGACGATATTCTTGTCTATTCGGCTTCTGAATCCACTAAAAGTCCCCCGAGGTTGGCGTGCATGAAAGGGTGACAAACCTTAGCTGAGTCTATCTCACCCACATAACGATGCCTCTCCTGGGGCTATGCCCTGGGTACGCTCTAGTCCTTTAAGGGAGAGAGAGAAGAATCATTAGGGTAAGCGTAGCATAGGGATAGAAGCTTTTAGGGCTTGAATCTCTCCCATGATGACAGGGTTGGAGATTTGGTCTATTGCGCTGGGACTTTGTGTCCATCATCAAACCTTCATCCACTCTAGACACACATATGACCAGACTCATGACGTCCCGCGGGAAAACTATACTATCACTCTTGCCATGCCTAGTTTGATTTTTTTATTTTCGAAGCAACTTGAGATTTGGACTTTGTACTCTATTTGGCATTGTTAGCTTTTGCCTTGATTCATGCTCCTTTTGTTTGATTTTTTTCTTTTCTTTTCTTTACTTGTGGAATCAGGTCATAACGGACTGCCCCTATTTGAGACCTCCTCTCATTGGGGTGTCTAGATTGGTCATCTCTCCCTTTACTCACCCCTTGCCCCTATGCCTGGCTGAAGAAAGAAAAGCAAGGACCCTCACTTCCCCTAGGTATGGCTAGAGGAGAAATGGTGTCACATAGTAGAGGGAAAACCAGATCAGAGTTGCCGTGTAGTGTGTGATTGCCGTACTCAGGGTCCTCCTTTGTGGTGTAGGGAAGAGACACCTTGCTACCAGGTTGGCACTGGCTTGACTCTAAGGAAAAAAATGCTTAAGATACAACCCATTCCAAGCGTGAGATATCTCCTCACCTTTCGCATTAACTAGACGATATGCGTTGCCCAGATAGGCCTCTCTAACGACGAATGGCCCTTCCCATTTAGGCTGTAATTTAGACCTATGACCTCTAAACCTAATGAATTTACGTTTTAAAACTATATCACCTACTTGAAATTTATGCTCAATTACCTTCTTTTGAAAATAACACGAGATTCTCTTTTGATAAATGAACATGTGATCGGCCACATTTAGCCTCTTCTCATCCAAGAGTTCCAGCTGGACGAGCAACGCCTCTCGACATTCATCGAGATTAAGTTTCTTATCGAGTTGTACCCTTAGAGAAGGGATCAATATCTCATATGGGAGCACCTCCTCCATCCCGTAAGTAAGAGCATAGGGGGTTTGTCCCGTAGGAGTATGGACGAAGGTGCGATAAGTCCATAGAGCTTCCACTAATCATTCAGACCAATCAAAAAAATTGTGAGATTCGCATGTTTTCTTTATGATTTTAAGAAGGGTTTTATTAGTAGCTTCGGCTTGACCATTGCCTTGAGGATAATATGGAGATGAGTGATGCAATATAATATTGAACTTCTTATAGAGGTCCTGGAGTTCTTGAGAGACAAACTGGGGTCCATTGTCAGTGACGATGCTACTTGGTACTCCAAACCATGAGATGATATTCTTCATGATGAAGTGGCACAGCGTGGTAGCTTTGATCTCCGTATATGCCTCTGCTTTGGCCCACTTAGTGAAGTACTCAGTGGGGGTGAGAATAAAAGATTTCTGCTTGATCTGAGAGTTGGGATCACCGAGCGGGCCAACAATGTCGAAAGCCCACATGGAGAACGGCCAAGGAGTAGAGAGAGGATGAAGAGATGACACAGGAGCAAGGATTTTACCAGCACGGAGTTGGCATTTAATGCACCTCCGGACATAGAGGGAGCAATCTTCCTCTAGAGTGGGCTAATAATAATCCTGCCTAAGGATCTTCTTTGCTAAAGTCTGGCCATTGACATGACTTTCACGCTCACACGAATGGGCGGCTTCGGCCACTTTCCAAGCTTCATCATCATCCAGGCACCTCATGAACATTCCATTTAGAGCATGCCTGTACAATTCTCCAGCAATGATAGTGTACTTTGAGATAGCTCTTCTAATAGCCTTATGTTGTTCGGTGCTTGCACCTTTTGGGAACAATCCATCTTTGCAATACAGCTCGATTTCATGGTACGATGGCAATTCTTCTTCTTCCAAGATCTCTTCTAATTCTGCGAGAGAGACTTTCTTCAAATCTTTCTTCTCAGCTGTTGCCTCTACAATTTTCTTAAGTTTGTCGTACCAAGGGTCCTGAAGAGAGGGGGCATCCAGTCTTTGGACGATGATAGTCTCAGTGCTCCGACTAAGGGGAAAAGATAAGGAGGAAGCGAGTGATGCTAGCACATCGGCGAGGATATTCTGAGATTGAGGAGTGTGAATGTAGATCAATTTGCAGAATTGCCTAGCCAAGAGAATGACCAAATCATGATATGGCTTGAGCTTTGGGTCATGAGTGCGGTAAGTGGACAGAACTTGCCACAGAACAAGCTGAGAGTCTCCTAAAATATTCAAGTAGCGCGCGCCTAAGAGGTAGGAGTGTTTCAATCCAATCAGGAGGGCTTCGTACTCAGTAATGTTGTTGGTAGCAGGAAAACGAAGTTGATATGCAAGAGGAATCGTTACCCCTTCGGGTATAATATTTGTAAAATTTTCATGGATAATATATGGTATTGATCTACCCGAGCTGAACCCGATCCATTTACATCTCTAGAATAAATGCATGCCTAATCCATATCACTTGCACACGCCTCACAACTGAAAAAATGCAATGTAGAGGGGAAGCCATCAAGTACTAATTATAAGGTCAGAGGTACCTTGATGAGTCGAATTCTAAGTTTGCTAGTTTGTCAAACAGGACGAAATGCTAACATAAACTAGGATTTTGAGTGAGAAAAAAAAACGCAGCACTTGGCGAGACTACAATTCTAATTTCTTGAGAAAATGCTGTTCTTACTCCTAGAGGAGGGGTAGGCATAGTTAAACCTTTTTCCTAGCCTCTAGGATCAACAGGGTAGGTCGTCCAAGCTAAAGTCGACATCAATCCATCATGATTCTCCCAATCAAGAGACCAGATTAATTAGTGTTCAGAGATAATAAAAGACACTCTTAATTACCTGGTGCTGTAAATTTAGGATACTCTTAGAAAAAATAGTTTTGGCGGAGTATCTTGAGAGAGTGTGATAAAGCATGCATATCTCCGTTTCTCCTCATGCGATTTCTCAACTAGGTGTTGCAAGGAGTAACATACCCTTTTTAGAATTAATTTATTTGGCTTGTGCTGGACACACACCTGCACCATCATCAATGACATGAATATATGATGTTTATAATATATACTATTGTTATCTTTAGGTTTGTAGGTCGATCTCCCATCCAAAGTTAAATATGATAGATATATTGTTAGTTTATACGTACACTTTAGCATTTAACATTTCATTGTCCCGTGAAAAATAACATACACAATGGATCATTACTTAATTATATTACACTTGCACTAGCTTTTTATTATATATACACATTTCATATTTGGTGTTTTGCCGGGCTGCCGAGTCCGGGCAACCAAGTTCGCCAACAGGATGGTGAAGTTGCCTCGGTCCGTACTACAACTTCCCCCCCCTCTCCAACGATGTCGGATGTGGTCGGCGTACCTAGACGGCTGGATCTCCTCATCAACGATGTCGGCTAAGGAGAGGGCGAAGGGGGGAGGGAGGAGGCAGTGATCGAGGGAGAGGCCGACGAAGGAGGGGGGAGGTTGCGATGGAGCCATAAAGGGAGGAGGGGGGGCTCCACGTACGTATGGTGAGACGTCGCAGAGGCGTCTCCAGGCACAGTGCTCTCAAGCTTGTTCGCTGCCATCATGAGATCCTTCGGGGCGCCGCCGTCTGATCGATGTCCCAACATACTGAGACAAGCAGGGGCAGCCGTTGCGTGAAGTTCTGCCTTTCCTCGAGGATGCAAAGAGGAGGTAAGAGCACGCCGTCAAGTGTTAGCTCCGAGAGTTGAAGCATGTGGCCTGCGAGGCTGACGACGTTTTGGACGACCTCGAACTTGATAATGAGAAGCACAGCGGCAACCCTCCGCCATGCAACATGGAGAGCAGCTTACTGGATATCAAGAATAGTAATCAGACAGAGGAGAACGCCAAAAATAGCAACAGCAAAACAGAGGAGGTGGATGCTAAAACAGGGTACCGTAAATCACTGTAAATCTATGTAAATCAGGCAGTAAATCCTATGCATTCTATATGTTGTACTTACCTCCCAATATATAACAAGATGGAGAGCTCTCGATGAAAAAAAGATTAAGAGAGCCTTCTCTCATACCAAGTGTGTATGCTGCACCTCTATCTCTCTTCCTCTCTATGGTCCAGTTCTCCCACTCTCTTTATCTTTACATGGTATCAGAGCAGTTTGCCTCACAGCCTGATCCTCCATGCTCTCATGGCCCAAACACCTTCCGCTGATTCTTCTTCCCCTCCTCCACCCTCCACCATCCTCCTGCCTGTTGCTACAACAACTACTAATCTCTCCTTTGACTCCCTTTCTCTGGCCACACACCCTCCAGTTGTGTCTGGCGTGATGTCCCTCCTCACCATCAAGTTGACCCATGAGAATTATGTCTGCTGGCGTCGACAGTTCTCCACTGCACTCCGTGCCAACGGCTACTTGGGCATCATCGACGGGACAGACGTGCGCCCTCCCACAACCATCCCCGGAGTCGATACTGAAAGTCGTGTCAACCCTAACTATGTGGCGTGGCAATGCCGCGATGCTCTGGTCATGTCTTGGCTTCTTGCGTCCATGTCAAACGTCGTAGCTGCTCTTATCCCTGACTGTGAAACAGCTCAGGAAGCATGGTTGTCCATCGGCCAAGCCTTAGCATCTCACTCCGGTGCACGGGTTCTCCAACTACGGACTCAGCTTCAGTCTCTCCACCGAGGTTCGTCTTCCATCACTGAGTATATGCAGAAAGTCAAGGGTATTGCTGACAACCTCGCTATTATCGGAGAACCTGTTCGTGAGCAAGATCTGATCATGCAAGTTCTTGCTGGGCTCGGCCCTACATACAATACATTTATTCCCTCTATCACCACTCGCATTCTCGATACCAAACTAGAAGATTTGCATGCGATGCTCCTCACTCATGAGAGTTTCATGCAGCATTGTGAGCAGTTCAAAGAAGCGGCATTTCCCTCTGCCAACTCAGCAGTAGCTGGTCGCGGCTCTCCCTCTGATGACCAGTCTTGCCGTGGCAACCCTCGCGGGGGCAGTCGCTCTGGCCGTGGACACAGCAAGGGCCGCGGACCAGGACGTAATCCCTTCTGTCAAATCTGCTGGGTCTCTGGCCACCACCATGCTCATGAGTGCCCCGAGCGCTTCAATCAGCGCTTTGTCGGTGGCCCTCTCTGTCAAACTCAGCAGCACCCCACAGTGCCCACTGCGCCTCCACTTCCGGGGGCGCCCGTCACTGCCTTCCATACTACTGCGGGACCTCTTCCTCCATCCACGGCGTGGTACCCTGACTCCGGTGCCACACATCGCGTGACGCCTGACTACAGTCATCTTCTGGCCGCTGCTCCATATCATGGGTCGGACACGGTGCGCGTCGGTAACGGTGCAGGAGCAGGACATGTCGCAGGAATTCTTGGCCCTGCACACCATTCACTATGGGTCCCAGCCACCACTTCTCGGGCTCCTGCCTCTACCATGCAACCAGCGTCGCCTCCCGAATCGCCTCCACCTTCTCCTATCATGGCCACGTCTCCTGCCACCCCGACTGCGCCTCCTTCGCAGACCTCGCTAGAATCGGACGCTCCCTCACCTTGTGACATGGCGCCTACATCCTCTTCTCCTGCTAGTCCGTCGCGTCGCATGCGCCGCCTGAGCGACATCTACGCCACTGCACCCCAGGCGCCACAGTCCTTCCTTGCCGTCATCCCCGTCGAGCCCACGTGCTTCTCTCAGGCGGTCAAGGTGCCAGCCTGGCATGCTGCCATGACTGCGGAATTTGACGCCCTCCTCTGCAACGGCACATGGGATCTCGTTCCTCGAGATGATCGGATGAATGTTCTCGACTGCAAGTTGGTCTTCAAGATCAAACATCGGGCTGACGGCATTGTTGAGTGACACAAAGCACGTCTTGTCACCAGGGGCTACCGACAACAACCCGGCGTAGACTGCTTTGACACGTTCAGCCCGGTTGTCAATATCACTACCATCCGTCTCTTACTAGCCATCGCTGTCAGCTCTGGGTGGCCTCTTCGGCAACTTGACGTGTCCAATGCCTTCCTCCATGGCGATTTGGAGGAGACCATATTTATGGAGCAACCGCCTGGCTTTGCTCATCCTCAGCTACCACACCATGTTTGTCAGCTCCGCCAGTCTCTCTATGGGCTGCGCCAGGCCCCACGAGCTTGGTTCAAATGCCTCAGCAGCTAGCTTCTTGCACAACAGTTTACTGGATCCAAGACTGACACGTCTCTATTCTACCGCTGTCACGGATCCTCCCGGATTTTCATCTTAGTATACGTGGACGATATACTTATCACCGGCAATGATCCCGGGGGCGTCGCTGCTATCATTTCTTCCCTTGCACAGACTTTTGCTGTGCGTGACCTGGGCCCCGCCCACTACTTTCTGGGCATCGAGATGCTTCACCGACCGTCCGGTTGCCTGCTCACCCAATCCAAGTATGTCTCGGACCTCCTCCACCGTACTCGGATGGCTAGCGCTCGACCTATCTCCACTCCCATGGCCAGCGCAACTTCAGGCGATGCTCAACAGACCTCTACCTTTGAAGACGTCTCTCTCTATCGCAGTGTTGTGGGCGCTCTCCAATACGCCACCATCACAAGGCCAGACATCACCTTTGCGGTCAACCGGGCGTGTCAACATATGCACATGCCCACCACTGGCGACTGGGCACATGTCAAACGCATCTTGAGATACTTGCAAGGCACAACTTCATATGGTTTGTTTCTTCACAAAACTTCGTCCTGCCATCTTCATGCATTTAGTGATGCCGACTGGGCCGGCTCCTCTCAAGATCGACGTTCAACAAGTGGTTATGCCATCTTCCTTGGGCATAATCTGATCTCGTGGAGCTCAAAGAAGCAATCGATGGTCTCCCGTTCCAGTACAGAGGCGGAGTACAAGGCTGTGGCAAACGCCACTGCTGAGCTGCTCTGGCTGCTCTCTCTCTTGCGAGAGCTTGGTTTCTCCACTCCACCTCCGGTTCTCTAGTGTGATAACATTGGGGCTACATATTTGACGGCCAATCCAGTCTTCCACGCACATACCAAACATGTGGAGATTGATTTCCACTTTGTTCGAGAACGGGTCGCTGCTAAACACTTGGTTGTAGCATATGTCTCCACAGAGAATCAACGGGCGGATATCCTTACTAAACTATTAGCTCGGCAACGGTTCAATGAGTTAGGTTCCAAGCTCAATGTATTCCAGGACCCATTGACCTTGCGGGGGGTGATAACGAGAAACGCTGCGGCAGCCCTCCACGCATGCCGAGCCCTCCGCCATGCCACGCGGAGAGCCGTCCCGCGTTGCCATGCAACATGGGGACTCCCACACGGACTCCGCGTTCTGTAGAGAAGCCGGAACCGTGGTTGGCGGCAAGGAATCTATGTAGATAAGGTGGTGTAGAGCCCTCCTTTCAACCAACACTTGTTGATAGATGTTGTTGTATAAGATAAAAGTTGTATCCCGGTGGAACACCACCTTTATATATATAAAATAGACTCCTCACGGAGAGAGGGGCAAGAGAGCCTTCTCTCATACCAAGTGTGTGTGTGCTGCGCCTCTATCTCTCTCTGGTTCGGCCCTTCCACTCTCTTTATTTTTACAGTACCCTTGATAATTTGGAGCAATACTCAACTGCCACCATCCAATCCTCTTACCAAGTGGAAACATTAGAGGATCTCCTTAAAGGCTTGGCATGGCAAATCAAGATCACTTCGGTACCTTGAGCTCTAGGTCATTACAGATGCTGCCCGGGGCGAGGGTTCGGAACCTAGCCTGAGTGCCTTGGACCAAGTTTGTCGCGAACACTCAGCACTTGATGGTGTCGGAGGCCCCATGCAAGGTCATGAGGGCATTGAAACTATCGTAGTGATCAGCTAGGTCTCCCTGACTGTCGTATGCCTTGAAGGTCGGAAGTGAGATCCTGGGGGAGATCTCGGCCTTCAAGACATGATTTAAAAATGGGGATTGCTGCTCGTCCCCGGTGGTAGAGGTCTTTTGTAGGGTGCAGAGGGCGCGCTCTTGCTTCGTGAAATGCCTCTCAAAGTCTCACAGTCGGAGGGAAAACTCTGGTTGCCGCTGGATTGAGGGGGTGTGGGGGTGGTCAAGCACGTTGCCTTGATGCCCATCGGGGGCCTCGGTCTCCGAGAGTGGCCGAGGCACTCTGGACTTCTCCCTCCTCGGGGTGGAGGAGGCTTGTTGCTTGGGGAGAGGGGCTTACAATGGTCCACCTGACCGGTTGTGAATTAGCCACCGCCGCCGGAGGAGGAAACGCCACCCTACGATTTCCAAGGAAGCATCTCCACAGGGGGCGCCCCCTTCGCACCATGTTGGCTCTTTATTTGTTTCCCATAGACGGCACCAGATGAAGAGGGGTTATCTAGCGTGGTGCTTGAGAATAGGACAATGACCACGAATGCTAGAACTGCAAAGAGGGAAATGAGTCAGAGGTGCCCAGGGATGAATCCCCAGGGAAAACCCACCGATGCTTAAGTCAGCGATGATGGTAGAGCTCTGGTTCAAGGAGAAGGGGGGAGGAGATGAGGGCGCAAGATTCCTCTCCACCAAGTGGTGAAGTGGCTCTAGCTCAGGGTTAGTATCGCTTCACAGTGCTTGCCTTTCCCAAGAGGGTCTCCCAGGTTTATATAGTGACTCATGAACGTGAGAGCCCTGCAAGGTGAGAAGTTTTAGGGGGGTTACGTCCCCTTTGTGGGCTCATTAAGGTGCGAGGGCTCTTAATTGCCATTATCCCCATGATTCCCAGCTCGTAAAGGGAGCGTAATAGTCGCTTGGATAAACCTTCATCAGTCGATCTGAGCATATGGCGATGGCTTTGGGGGGTTTCCCCGAGCGATCGGCGCAAGGCTCGGGTAGGATGCGTAGGCCCTCAAAGGGACCTCCCGATCAACCTGATGCTCGGACTTCTGAACTCGAAAGTCGCCTAGGAAGCGCTTAATCCGAGTGAGATAGTGGGCTTAGTGGGCCCCGAAAGGGCTGTCACTCATAGGAGCCAGGCCTCGTTTGGTCTGGCAGGACCTCGTTTGACCGTTCCTTTTCAGGCGGTAAAATTCCCCCTCTCCATCTGGTATTTTAAAAGGTGGGTTCAGATCGACAAGGCAAACCTTGTCAGGAAGATAAGACTTTGCGTGAGTAGAATCTTCGAATTCACACCTCCTCCACAGTACCAAAGATCCATTGTGTATGATAGGTTTTGATAGATCCATTTGTTAAACAACAGATCTAAGTTTCTAAATGGCGATTCTACTATATCTATTTAAATCCGTAAAAGTTTCTTAAAATTTGTAATCACTCAATTCATCCCCCTTTTGGGTGTCAATGGTCACGGGACTTCAATTGGTATCAGAGCTAAGGCTCTAACTTTCACAGATCTAATGATCTAGAGAAAGATCCAGATCAATGGCTAACAAGGGGATGTTGTCTGAGGGTCATTCTATCCACCATCCTCTCTTCTTTGATGGCTCGAACTACTCGTACTGGAATAATAGAATGCATATTTTTCTTAGGGCCCTGGAGTACGAGATCTAGAGGGTTGTGGATAAGGATCCTTATGACCTTCCTACTGATGAGGATAAATGGACACAAAGAAATTAAGAAATCAATAGTTAATTTTAATGTAATGAACATCATGTAATGTGCCATCCATCCTAATGAATTCTCTCATATTTCTATGTGCAGTTCAGCAAAAGAAATGTGGGACAAGCTACGGCTTATTTATGAAGGAACTTCCGAGGTCAAGGAAACCAAAGCCAACATGTTGGTCAGAGACTATGAACTATTCAAGGTAAAGCCTGAAGAAATGATTTCATAAATGTTTACGAGATTAACTGAGATCACCAATGGTCTCAAAGGCCTTGGGAATGAGTACACCAACTCTGAACTTGTGAGGAAGGTATTGAGATCCCTTCCACCTATGTGGCATACAAAAGTCATAGTTATTGAGGAATCAAAAAATCTATCCATACTTTCCTTGGACGAGCTCATACGGTTAGTCATGACCTATGAGATAAACATGAAGAGAACTGCAGAGGAAGAAACCAAGAAGAAGAAAATCGTGGCCTTGAAAGCCCACCAATTTGACGAGGACTCTCAAGAAGAGGAATCCACCAAAGGAAGTGATGAGGGAGAGGACTTGGCCATGCTGACCCGCCAAGTAAAGAAATTTTTGAGAAGAAAGAAAAATTTTCCGAAGATTGCCGTCGACGGATTCGGCGTGCATAGCCTGCGCGCAACGGCAGCCACCAACGCGCTAGAACACGAGGCCGACATTGCCAAGGTTCAGGAATGGCTCGGCCACGCAAGCATTGCGACTACCCGGCTGTATGACCGCCGCAAAAGTCGACCCGAGGACTCGCCTACCTTCAAGGTAATTTACTAGCACTGGCACTGACCATTCTCGACCAGATCCGATCTCAGTATTCCCGATGCAATCAATTGTCTCCATTCGACCGACAGGTGACCGATGCAACGTGCCATAGCGCTCGTTGAAGTTTGCGCGTTTGCCGAATCGGTTCATTACTTGGTATTCTCGGGATCAGAAGTGAAGCATTTTTTCCCGGCTGACGATGGTCGTAAAATCGGATGTGGAGCATTAATCTAACCGAACCCGAGGGGATATGTTTGGACCGTTCACCCACTTTAGCAATAAGTTTGCCGTCACGAATATCGTTAACACCCAGGAATTGTGGGGTAAGGAAGCGCGCGCTACGTTCGGAGTCGGAGGCACCGCAGCTCGTGCTTACGCGCAACCCCTGAACCCAGCCGACGCAACCTATAATGGCGCGGTTGAGTTCAATTGTTCAACGGACCCGGACCGACCGAACGGCCCCTCAAAAGTGGTTTTCTGGCGCGAAGGAATGACCAACGTTACGTTCGACGGAACGTACGTGAAAGTGCCCATTATGGTCACAAGACACGTCATGCCGAGCAGGTAAAGGCTAACTATGAGAGTTCGTTCTGTTCGACCGCAGGAACTGCGAGATCCCGATAGCATGCTCCCAGCTATAGTTTTTACTACGCACATGAGCAAGTTGGAGCGTCGCCTGCATAGCCGCGCACGGGCTGTGACCGCCGATGAGACTATGATGCTCGTCGAGGTGAGCGGAGGGCGCAGCACGCAAATAGCTTTCATTGCGTACAGACGCGACCCGGGATTCGTCCATATGTTCGTTTCTGATCGCGATCTTCGAGACAGGCCGCAAGAAAGGGTTCAACGACTTATAACAATATTAGGACTTAGCGACCTGACAAGATACTGGTGGCAACGAAATGCGAGTCCAGGTTGGCCCGGAAACCACGAGCGTATCGCGCGGAGCGGCTAGACGAAATTCTAGCTCACCAAGGTCCGGCTAAATAATTTGGCCGCAGCCCCGGTTGCTGGCAAAGCGGATCACCGGCCGGTTCCTAAGTTCAGCGCGGGGCGGGCGACCACGGTGACGAGGCACCCATGGCAGTCTCGACGGTTCGAACACTCAGTCCTAATGCTCAGATTCTGCGGGGGCTGGCGTAGAGGTGCTATGCGCGAGACTAGAAAGGTCACGATCATTGACGTATTGTCGGAACAGTGCCCATGCCATTCCGAGGAACGGCCGATTTTCCTCAAGAAACTCCGTGTTGATGTGCTTGAGCGTCGCGATCGCCCTTTGTCGGTGCATCGAAGCAGGTTGCGCGTGCATTTGCGCCAAATCCTCGTTGAGTCTCTCAATGGCAAACATCAATGTGGCGGCCGTATGCTTGCGGCGATCTATTAAGGCAACCCGACTGAGGCCATAGAACCGAATCGAAGTACTGCCTTGCGGACTCGGCCGACCGCTATTGACCTTCGCGGTAACGAATCCGTCCCGGTGAAAGTACAGATGTTCGAGCGGCTCGTCTCGGCACGGATCGAGCAGCAATCGAAAGGGCTCCTCCTCGTCCACCCGATTGCAGGGTTTCAATCGCATCGACTCGTCATCTAGCGGAAAGTAGTTCGCCTTTCCTGAAACCCGGCGGACAACCGACGCTTCTGCCTGCTCTTGGTGATCGTGGGTCTCGCCTCGATTGCAGTGCTGACAGGAATAAATGAGATTGTTCCAGTCTGCGGCAAGCCAGTAGTACCCCTCCGGATGTTTTCCGGTGCGTCCCTCGTGTTCGTAGTCGATTTCGCCCTTTGGTCGAAAATGCTCTACGTCGCTGGGCGCACCTCCATAGTCAATCTCGCAATACCCGCATTTGTTATTGAACAGCTCTTCTAGCGCTGGCTTGGCCTGCTTATAGACCTTGAACTCGAAGGACTTGCGCTTCTTGGTCTTCTTCGCCTTGGCTTTTTCGTCGGCTACGTGCGATTTCTTGGCTGCGGCCAGACGAGCACGCATCCTCCTCTGAAAGAAGCGCTTTGCCGCTTGGGTCTCAAGTTTTCCGGCGCTGTCGATATCGGTCCGCAGGCATTCCGGCATCGGAACCCTGCTACGATCCACCTTGATCATTGCGAATTACCCTGCGAGCCCGGCAATCCGTGGACGATTTTTTCAACAAGTGCCCGAAGATCGGCATCAAATTCTTTCCTATTGTCAGGCACCGATTCGCGACGTGTAGCCAGATACCTGTCGATGACGGCGTACATGTCAAACGCAATCTCAAGTTGATACAGCTTCGGACGCAAACGCAATCTCAAGCTGATACACCCGCTCATGCGGTTACTTTTATCGCCAACACCCCTTGAGCAGTACTTCGACAACATTTTCCTCAACCTTTTTTTCCTTCAGCCCTGGGCCAGTATTTATAGGGACTCAAGAGTCCCGTTCGGAGGCGGGCCTCTAACTTCTTCTTCTTTCATTCTTCTGCTTCTTCTTCTTTCTTTTTTTTTGTGTCATTTCGTCATTGCCATTACTAGCACACTGCTATCGTTGAAGCTGCTGTCGTTGAAGCTGCTGCCACTGCTACCACGGTAGAGCAAGAGAGGGACAAGGCATGGCGGAGCCACTCCGACGTGCATGCTCAGGGATGGCCCTGTCGTCGCCGTTGCATGAAAATAGGGGATCCGGAGGATCTACAGTGAAAAATTGTGAAATTCATGTCTAGAGGGAAGGCCACGAATTCTCCATCACGAAATTGGCATCCTGGGGTTGGTCGCTAATTCCTGGGACCCAAGAAAAATCACGTCTAGATGATCAACGCTAATTCAAAGTGGCATCTGCATTAAAAGATGCCAATTCGTCAGATTTAAAAAGAACAATAATCTTCAAAAAATGTAATAATCTCAGGAATTGGCATCACTTTAGGAAGGCGCCCATTAAAGAATTGGCGTCCTCGTAAAGGGGTGCCAATTCCCATGAGTCGACCAAAAAAAGGTCGAGTCGACCTACAGAAATTGATGTCACTTCACCAGTCGCCAACTAAAGAATTGGCATTTGAGGTAAGGGACGCTAATTTTTTTTCAATGCCTACAAATGCCTCCCACTTGCAGGTGTCCCGAGCAAGAGATGAGGGACTAGGGCGTACGAGTGTGACTTCTTGCAAGGCAGGTGGTTCATATCAGAGGAGAATATCTTTTAATACTTGGAAAGCTGTCGGCTTAATGCTGACGATTGATCAGCTATCAGCTGAGGTGTGATGGTTGAAGAGCTATTGGCTTGAACACCAATGATTAGAAAGCTGTCGGCTTGAAGGCTGATGAATTAGAAGTTGTCAGTCTAAACACCGATGATTGGAAAGCTGTCAGCTCAGAGGCCGATGGTTGGGAAGCTATCGACCTAAACATCGATAGTTGGGAAGCTATCAGCTCAGAGGCCGATGGTTGGGAAGCTATCGACCTAAATGCCGATAGTTGGGAAGCTGTCCGCTCAGAGGCTGATGGTTGGGAAGCTATCGGCTCAGAGGCCAATGGTTGGGAAGCTGCTATCCTAAACACCGAAAGTTGGGAAGCTGTCGGCTCAGAGACCAATGGTTGGGAAGCTATCGACTTAAACGCTGATGATTGGGAAGCTGTTGGCTTAAAGGTCGATGATTGGGAAGCTGTCGACATAAATGCCGATGATTGGGAAGCTGTCAGCTTGAAGGCCGATGATTGATGGATGAGAGAGCAGGGCCTACGGGTGTCGCCCCTCAGAGGTGTTCAGGTGTGTATCTTTGTCTTAATTAGGAGAGCGGGGCTCGGCCAAAATCGGGAGAGTAGGCTTTGAGAGCTGAAGTTTGGGGAGCAGGCTATACAAAGCCAAGATTAGGAGAATGAGCCGCGTAAGTTGAAATTGAGAGAAGGCTTTAAGAGCTGAAATTTAGGGAGTAGGTTGCGGGAGCCCATTTTGGGAGAGTGGGCTGCGAGAGCCTGAATTGGAAGACTAGGCTGTGAAGGCCAAAATTGGGACAGTAGGCTGCGAAAGCCAAAATCGGGGGAGCAGGCGACGGGAGCCAAGATCGAGAGTAGGCCTCGAGAGTCGAATTGGGGATAACAGGTGAGCAAGTTGAGTTAGCCAAAATCGAGAGCAAACTGTGAGAGCTGGAAGATAGCGGGAGAGCAGGCTTTGAGAGCTGGGATCGGGAAAGCAGGCTGCGAGGCCCAAAATAGCGAGAGCAAGTTGTGATAGTCGGAATAGGGAGAGTAGGCCGCAAGGGCCAAAACTGGGAAAGTAGGCTTTAAGAGCCGAGATTAAGAGAGTAGGCTGTGAGAGTCAAAATTCAGAGAGCAGACTTTAGAGGTCAAAATTCAGAGAGTAGGCTATGCGAGTTGAAATTGGGAAAGTAGGTTGTAAAAGCAGAAATTAGGAGAGCCGGCTGCGGAGGCCGACATTGGGAGAGCAGGCTACGAGAGCCAAAATCGGGAAGTAGGCCGCGAGAGCCAAAATTGGGAAAGTAGGCTGCGAGGGTTGAAATCAGAAAAGCAGGCTACAAGGGCTGAAATTGGGAGAGTAGGCTACGAAAGCTGATTTTAGGGAGAGCATGTCGTGGGAACTGAAATTGGGAGAGTGAGCTATGAGGCCAAAATTGGGAGAGCAAGCTACGAAAGCTGAAGTTGAGAAAGAAGGCTTTAAGAGTCAGAATTGGGAAGCAAGCTTTGAGAGTTGATTTTGGGAAAGTTGGCTACGAAAGTCAAAATTAGAGAGCAGGCTTTAAGAGCCAAAATTTGAAAAATAGGCTGTGAGAGCCAAATTTTGGAAAGTAAGCCACGAGAGCCAGATTTTTTGGAGGTTTTCGCACGGACTTGTGTGCAGCTCCACAAAAACTTGCACGGACTTATGTTTTGAACAAAACTAGAACATGCACAGACTTGTGTGCAGTTCCATGCAACTAAAACATGCACAGACTTATGTGATCAACAAGAAAACCTACACGAACTTTATTTTGCAAGTGTGCAACTAGCATGGACACAACATGTACGAACTTTAACGCACAGGGAGACAATCGGCACGGACTTCATACATGTAAGGACTTTATGTGCACAAGCTCAATACATCGAGCATGATTCTTTCTAAGTCTAGAACCTAAACCTGCACGGACTTGAGAGACTGACAAACAACATGCATGGACTTTGTTGTGCAAATGCTTCGCAGCCGGATAAACAAAACATGCATGGACTTTGAATGCAACTAAAATGGACTAACAGACCATGCTTAGACCTTATGATGAACAAGACACAATGCACACAAACTGTTCGATGAAATGACTTCTCTAGTGTATGCACGCAGTGTGTTCAATTTAAATGATATGCATGAACATATTCTACCTAATGCTACTTAATGCAGCAAGCGAGATAGTGTACCAAGCACAGGGATAATCATGCATAACAATCTCCCTTGCAGTAGTTAAAATCATTATCAAAGCAATCAGATTAAATACACTTAATGCAGCAAGCGAGACAGTGTACCAAGCACAGGGATAATCATGCATAACAATCTCCCCCGTAGCAGTTAAAATCATTATCAAAGCAATCGGATTAAACACTCAATCAAAGATTAATCATGTAATCTTATGTGGTGACTCATGATGTAGCTATCATCAAGACATCACGCCATCATCAAAGCCCAAGGGCCACAATAGGGGATTGTCCACAAGGATCACATGGGGAGTTACAGAATGTGTATTCAGCTAAAGGATGCTCAAAGACCCCGAAAAGAGGAAAGATTGTTGATTTGGACTGTGAATGGTGCAAATGGTTTGATATACCGGATATTTCCATTGCACTAGAAAGAATGTTCTCGCCTCCATATCTAGAAGTGCCGCCTTTGATCTCCGAAGTGCCAGGGGATACCACCACCATTCCTAGAAATTTGAACCATCCTCGCCAAGAGGACATTATCATCGACGGGTCTTCATCCGTCATCAGCATTGCCATTGATGGCTCATTAACCGTCGTCTTCCCTATTCACTCATCTCAGCCTTTATTATTGTCTTCTTCCTGGGCCAGGCGATTGTCTGACAATCTTCCTAGGTCCCCTTCCCTACTTACATACCTGCGTGGGTTTCTCAACCCACGCCAAGTTTTCAATCGTGATTTGCTATATCACCTTCCTAACCCCTTAGCTATAATTCCAATTTTCTCTTCTCTAATTTCATTTCATTGTTTTGTCATCAAAACTAAAAATAAAAAAATGTCAATTTTCAAACTCCTCAACAATACATTTTCGTTGAAGAAACATCCTACATCTTCCATGAGTGTGCCCCGACCTACGGGCCACTCATCCAAGGTCCTCTGAGTGACCTTCTTTACCCCTCCTCTGAGGGGTCCCTCTTTGTACATTCATCGCCATCTTCCTTAGCTTCTCCTTCTTCTATACAAAATGTCAATCAAGCTAGGAATAGTGAGTCAAGGGTAGTACCCAAAAGAAAATCCAAGGGTAGGCAGATCCCTCGTCGCTTCCTTCTAGATTTAGCTAGTAGGTGTCAAGCATTTCTAGCCATTCCTCAATTGATAGAAAATCCCATCCAACTCCTGGAGATAGAATGTGAAAAGAATTGCACGATTGATGAAGGGTGTGGGGTTTATAAAATTACCGACGAAGAATACCCTATCAAAGATGAGGATGAGGATGAAGAATATGAGGACGCGGTTGGTGCATATGCTAGTGGAATGGGGATATTCAACGAGCCATCAGCTGCTGTAGAAGAGTCCACCAAAGAGATAAACTTGGGAACTGAGGTAGACCCTAAGATCGTCCTCATAAGTGATAATTTGCCATTATCAGAAGAAGAGGCATTAATTAAGATTCTTAAGAAGTATAAGGACACGTTCGCATGGAGCTATGAGGATATGCCGGGCTTGGATTCTACCTTGGTTGAGCACTGCTTAACTCTTAAACCAGGATCCATCTCGGTAAAGCCAAGGTTAAGGCGTTTCCACCCTCAAATGGCTCTAAAAATGAAGAAAGAGGCCGACAAGCTCCACAAAGGTAGGTTTATTAGAGTTGTCCTGTATTCTCAGTGGGCGGCAAACATTGTCCCAGTCATGAAGAAGGATGGAAAGGTGAGAATCTGTATTGACTTTTGGGACATTAATCGCGCGTGTTCGAAGGATGATTTCCCCTTGCCTCACATTGATGTGTTGATTGACAACACGGCAGGATATGAAACGTTTTCATTCATAGATGGACTTTTTAGATATAATCAAATTCACTTGGCAGAAGAAGATCAGGAGAAAATGTCATTCACCACTCCCTTACTCGACTGGTTTGAAGAAACCGATCCCGAAAAAAAATTAAAATAATATATAAATTGTCCTGGTTGCATCCCACAGATCGATCGTCCTGGTCTGTGGCTGGGACGGGACAGGACAGGTGGTTCACCCCGTCCCGTCTTGGTTTGTCAAACCCTGCTTGATAGTAGCAATGGTTTTTCCTGGTGCTAGAAGGTGAGGTTCCCAGCATGTGTGAGATTCAAGGTCAGGTTAAGCGTGGGACCTCCTACTTCGTAGGAGGTATGTCAGTGTGTCCTTGGTTGGAGAGAATTATGTTTTGGTTGAATCCTCACATTCTTCGACGCTGGTTTGGTTTGGTTGGCCTCCTCATGTATGCCAAGGAGTCTGTGTGAGAAGTGTTCGGTGTTTTGGCAGTGTGGTTGCCTATGAGAAGCTTTGCTCATCCCTTAATGCATAAGGGTGCAATGGCATTATTATGGAAGGATGAGTGCCCAAAGGGCTATGTGTGAGAGAATTCATAGCTAGTATTATGATTTTCGATGCATTATGGATCGGAGCCTGTGGAGTTGTAGGAAGATTGCCAGATCAGAAGAGAGAATCTATGCTTTGGTTCGAGGTATTTGAGCTTTCCTCACCCTATTTTTTGGAATTAGTCAGCGGTGTTGAGAAATGTTCGGATGGCAGATGCCAAGTTGTTTATGATGATTGTGTGCGCGTTGTGCAGAGTGTGCAGCGGAAGCACTGTAGGCCCATAACCCACATGTCCAAGATCGTAATGATGGCTAGAATGGGAGGATTCCCAAGATTTGGTAGTGTACCAAGAAATTCTGACCGATAGAGAGGGTTACTGCCTCGGTGTGAGATTATTTCTGGTTATGTGAGCCATGTTGATTATCGTGCCATTGCTCGAGGTATTGTGATCTGTGGCACTGATAGAATAGAGAGTTTAAAAAATATGAGGGCAAGAGTGCTAGATGAGTACCATGTTCATTTGATGGAAGCGGTGTCAAGTGTTTGGTGGTAGACCTAGTTGGCGGTCGCAAAGGAAATAGCCTAATAGAGGACGAGGATGTGATAATCAGAATTGGTAAGCTAGGTGCTCAACTTGTGTTGGAAGTTGTGTCCTCAGGATGGAATCATGGTCCAAGAGATGTGATTTCTGAGATAGGATTTGTAGGTCCCAGTTGGTAGCTGTGAGCGGTTGATGAGGCTAGTCGAGTGGTCGACTGTAATAATACCTGGAAGAGGCCCAGTTGAGTCTGAGAGCTTCAGAACGATGCAAGAAGGACCCAATCGTGGCAAGGATCTACGACGTTTGGAGGTCCATGCAGATTGGTTGTGGCGCATCGTTGACCATACTTCTATGGTAGAAAGACAACACTTGTTTGTCTTAGAGATATGTGCCGTGGTTTGCCAAGATTGTGTCCTGTGGCTCTATGGTGAGAGTGGAGCCGGGGTTGGCAGGTGTCCATTTGGAATAATTGAGATGAGGATCCGATGAGACTATATTATGGACGATGCCTAAGTACGGAGGTCTTAGGAGGGATGCTGAATTAGAGCCTTAGTCTTGTGGCCAGCATGGGAGGAGTTCCCTATGAGTCTGAGTCTATAGTTGATGTGGATCAAGGATTGTGGAGTCTTGTCATTTGGTTTCATCGTGCTCCCCTAAGAGGGTAGAGTTGGCGTGAGAATCATAATCGGATGCAATGTCCGAGTGAGGAGTGACACGAGATGCAGTAATGGCCAGTGTAAGAGTCAACGAATGGGCCGTTGTGATTTAGAGTGAGATTATCGGCCTTGGTGAAGGAGTAGGAAAGAGGAAAGTCGAGCGGGTAGGAATTTCCTGTTGACAAATAGTTGTGCCTAGCGGATGGATTTTCGTAGCTAGAAGATGCCAATTGTGGTAAGCTGAGAATGGCGAGAGCCGTGTGCAAGCGAGGCCTTAGGTGGCTGATTATGATATACCTTCTCCTCAAATTAGATCTGGGTTAGTAGGAGGTTTATGTTGGGACAGGAGTTGGTCTAGTGGTGTTATTGGTGTTCAGCTCGCCAAATCTGAGAGTGTTCGTGGCGTGGGGCTGATGGAATTATGGCAGCAAGATGAGATGACTATGTGAGTTGATTAAGGCTCAGGGATGGATGTCCCTTGTAAAGCGCGTGAGATTGGTGGCAGGATTTCATGGCACGGGTCGCGTCTCCTCGGTGTGTGAGAAGGTGGCGAGGATGCCATGGTCAAAGTTCCATTGTAGCTGAGGTGATGCCAGACTCATATCCTTTTGTGTGCAATGCTCGCTCTAGAATCTGTGTGGATGGTGAATGTGAATCCAGATGTTTCTATTCACAATAATGGTCTGGCTGTGTCCCTTAGGAGAGGTAGTTTTGCGAGAATTGAGATTTTAGCTGGAGCTCTGGGACTGTTTCCAGTTGGATAAATTGTTCTTCCCCTGTGTCATGGAGGTTGCTTCAAATTTCGAGGATAAATTTTTTGTAAGGAGGGGAGGATTGTAATACCCTAGATTTTTGGATTAGGAATTTGTGGGTTCTCAAGCCGTAGGGCCCCCTTTTCTGGTGATTAATCAAGGGTTCTCTCCTCTCCGAGGGGATGTAATTAACGTCGTAACCTTCATGGTACGGTGGGTTCTTAGTCTCGACACGACACACACAGTCGTCTGATTAGTCAGATCGAGCGCACCATGGGCTTCTTAGGTCTGAATAAATCGTCACGTAGGTGACTGGCACGCCCTCGCACTAATAAACTGAACAGATGAACGTAAACATGAATAAACTAACAAAAAGAATCAACGTCCCGAAAGTGCGTCCACACCTACGAGGGGGTCTGCTGACCCATGGGTTGTCATTATTCTCAATTGTGACATGGACTTAAATTTTCCCAATGCTATGGCCATCGATATCCAACCCTTCAATGAAGAGTCCTCCAGAGATCATGCTATGAGGAAGCAAATCCCTGGGGTCTTGAGGGTGGTCAAATGAAAATCTGAGCATTGTGAAAGTGCTTCAATTGGAGAAATAATTAAGATATTATGTTGATGTTTAAATAGTGGACTGTACTCACCCCTTCCCCAATGACAGGTTCATACTTACGAGTATCTTCGGGAAAATCATAAGAACTGTATTGTAGTCCCAATACATGAGAACACGGATCATGCTGAGAACATTAGCAAATCTGTGTCCCAAATGGGAACATGATGCCATAACCTTTAATGCATTAGTATACTACATGCTTCTGAAATGCATAGCTGGGACAGGGGAATGACCCATACATCGACCCGCAAGGGATGAGGACTAAAATCGATTGTGAAACGAAGTACAAAGATGAAATCTACCACAAATTCATGCAAGAATAGGGTGTGGTGGGTATAGATATATGGGGTTCTCAAAGACAGAAGCCCCCTAAACATTCAAACAAACAAGAGGGGTGCTCGTATGTGTGGCCGTCACAAGGGCCAGAGTGATCGGTACGAAATGAATAACAACATTCTGCCAGATAGAATTTGAATGGATAAAGGGGGATGGAGATTCAAGCAAACCTGGGACGGTACCATAGCCCTCACAACCCATAAACGAGGGTGAGAGAGCAAAGGCCAGCTCCGCAGGGTTCCTGCACTAAACATAGAGAGGGAGCCTGTAAATTGAAAGCTTATGGAATATATATGCATATCGGATGCATAGGGACGACCTGGACACGTCTGGGGCACTGGGGGAGGGGTTTATAGAGTTGATATTGCCTACGAGGGCATTGCCCAATCAAGCAGATTAGGCCGCGGAGCCAGAACTAGCATCATACACTAGAGGGCAACGTGAGGTCCATTTGAGGCACCTCATCTGATAGCTTGCGAGGGCCAGCAGAAATCCGATCCATTATGACTAGGTGGACTCTAGGTCTAGACCACTCTCCCAGTAGAGAATTCTGATTTTCACTGAGATTAATGAACTCCAATGGGAAGGAGAAGAAAGGAAAAATAGTAAACCGAATGAGCTAAATCGTGAGAAACGAGATTACCATCACATCATCACAAATGAGGACACTTATCGAGGAGAAGAAATATTACTTTCATTCAATCATTGAACAGATGTACATCACTCCCGGATGAACATACTTGGGAGCTAAATGAAAATAAAAAGAGAGAAAATAGCAAAAAATACATCAAAGGAAAGAAAGAAACGAAAAGGGGGGAAGAGGGGAGGAGCCTTGACTCTATTCCCTCCCTAGAGCAACACCTCTTCTCTTCCTCTCTTCCTCTCTTCTTCTCCTCTTCTCCCTCACTCGAGAGCACAATAGATCGCTCTGAAATTCTCCCTTAGGAAGCGTCGAACAGCCAACCAGCGGGGGGAGGGGATTCTCTTCAAGACCTCTATTTTCTTTGATAGCGACAAGTTCAAAGGTTTCTTTTCTGCCAAGACAGGGATGAGGAATCTCCAATGATTGGAGCTTACTCTCCCACGTGTCTTGTATGGACTATAGATGCCTTCTGGAAAGATCCCCGGTCGAAGCTTTTTGGGGAACACATGTCTTGATCGGATCTTACAGTGGGTACAGCTTTTACGCTATTGAGGTGCGTCTACGTAGCCTGTGAGTTGTGTCGATGCAGCCTATTGCAGAGCGCGTCGACACAGCTAGAGCTGTGCGTCGACACAGAGTGCCATCCAGCATGATACTTTCTATCTAGTCTTCAAGTGCGTCGACGTAGGATATGGGTTGCATTGACGCAGTGTTTGAGCATCTATAATTTTTTTGCTTCTGTGTATTCAGTGTGTCGATGTAGCTGGGCTTGTGCATTGACGCAGGCTGTTGTAAGTGCCCTTTTAAGCTTGAATGGTGTTGTGGGGTCGGCGCAACCTTCTGAGTGCGTCGACCTACCTTCCTCTTCTTCTGTAGCTGACTCTGCTTGACTTTTGATGTCAAATTTTGAGCGTCCACAACTCTTCGGTTGCTGTAAGTTGTGTGGTAGGCTATCCTATAGTTTCATCTCTTCACCTAGCTTCTTCCTTTTATCCTTCTTGGATCTGTTGGGAGTCTTCCGCTATAAATAAAGGCTCGGGGCGTGACAAAAGCCCTCTAAGCACATATATGACCCAATTAAGTTCAAATGGCCTTGGAACGGCCTACAAAGACTCCAAAATGAAAATAATAATAAAATCCTATCTCAGGACTTGGACTCCAAACTATCTCCTAGCCACAGCAATGCCTGCATAGCCCAAGTCACACTGCGCGTCCAGTAGTGTCATCCTATCGAGTTGCGCTGATCTCTAGCTTGGGTGTCCTCACCAGGGATGCTTCCGGGGACTTCCAAACATGCATCAGAAAAAACACAAGCATAGCAAACAATAATCGAAAATTCATGTGTACCTCCCACGAGATGGGTACGACAACTCCACCCGGTCAAGTTCCTCGTGCACCCTTGAATCCATGACTCGCCAATCTAGTGGAATGCTGTAGAGATGGTTGGGATTGGGGCAGCTGCCATAGACACTCGTGAGCAATATGACCGATCTGACCAGACCTGAAACACTCCGGCTTAGCTTCATCCATAGAGCATGACCTGCCCTCATGAAACCAGCCACATCTCAGACATTGTCCTGGCTACTCATTCATATTATGACGTCGCGGTGGTCAAACCTCTAATTACTGATCTGACACTGCCAAAACTTGTTCCTCCTACTCTTGGCGCCTCCTGCTTGATCTGCTTCTTTTGAACAACCTCGACACCCAATTAAATCTCGATCTTGGAGGGGAAGAACTCATGCCAGGAGGTGGAACATAAGTCAATTCCATCTGCCTCCAAGACTGTTGAGGAACACGATGCTGCTGAAGAGTCCTTTGCTAACCCTGACTTGCCTGGGACTACTCTGCACTGACCTGATCTTGGGTCCTCAACCAATCCTCCTCTACATCTGTCGTGGCTTGATAAGCTGATTCCATATCTGCCACATGGGTCGCAATCACTAGGGGTGAGTTTGATAATAGAGTAGGTTAGGGGTGGGTGGCCTACCTGGGGTGGCCCACCCGACCCCTAATCCTATCTGGGGTCGGTTAACTTATTCCACCTATTTCCTAGGAATGAGTTAATCCACTTTAACCCTATCCGACCCCAATTAAGAAAAAAATGTCAAACAAGGAACAACCCACCCGACCCCGGTAAACCTATCCTACCCGGGCTTAACCCATTATCAAACAGGGCCTAGGTGTCTAAGCTCAGGCATCTGACCCCTGATAAACTGTCGAGTCCTCAACTTCTCATCTGCCATGATATGGGGAGCATAGCGACCCAACTCTACAAATCTAGATCGATACTGCATCACTAACAAATCTCCCTGAGACAGCTCCATAAACTGTTACATCCTTCTCGTCTTGACGTGCTCCAGGCTGAAAACTCGCTCGAATGTTGTAAGAAACTCCTGCCACGGAATCTGTCGTAGAGGACGAAACTAGAATGCCGATTCCCATTCTGTAGTCCACCATGACAGAGTTGATCCTTGCAACTGATAACTCGCCAACAAGACCTCATCATCTGTGCACTCTATCAATCGGAACACGTGTTCCATGACATCAATCCGTGACCTCGCAGCATCAGGATCCGGTTGGCCTTCAAATGTCGGCGGGTGAAACTACAGAAACTCTCACAACACACGCCCACTGCCACCATGTGATAAACTACCCTCGCCAGCCTCTCGACCATGACGCTGCCGACTCATCTGCTAAAAAGGTTGAGTTCAATTACATTTACTTATAAACATGTCTAACCCCTCTCTTTCTCTCTCTCTCTCTCCCCCCCCCCCCCTGTGTGCTAACGTTGGTGACATTGAGGATGTCGTCCCCATTGGCCGTACCTCTCTCATTTTTTTTGGTGACGGAGAACCTAACAAGACTAGTAAATCTTAGTCTCACATCCCTTCGGAATTAAATGTGAGCCAGGTAAATCCCCCTATTTCTGGGAGTCGAACTCGGGACTCCCTACAATGAGGTCAGGTCCTTTACAATTTAACCCACTCGGTGTCCTCAAAAATGATGACGGGGAAGCTAGTAAGGCTAACAAACCTCAAGCTCATATCTCTCGAGAATTAAATGTGAGTCAGGTAAGCCACCACCACCTCAAGAGTCAAACTCAAGACCTCCCTATCACGAGTCAAAGTACTTTACTATTCAACCCACTTAAGGTCCCCTTTTTGATGACAAGAAATCTAGCAAGGTTAGCAAACCCCCAACTCATATCCCTCGATGATTAAATGTGAGTCAGGTAAACTCCCCCACACCCCTCCCCTCTCGAGAGTAGAACTCAAGACCTCCTTCTAATCATGCTTGCGGTAACCACTACATCACATATTAGAATTTGATGAACACTGCGGATTGCTACTAGTGGAACGTCATATAGCCATTGATGGTGACTTTTTTTAATAAAACCTTAAAGAGTTTCCACCCGGTCGTTCGTACCCGGTGGCAGCCATGGCGGGACAGCCCAATAAAAAGGCATTGTACACCAAATTAATTCGTTTAAACTAGGCACCAGACTTGCGGGATACCACATCTTCTGGAAAGCCTCTTTGTCTTTATGTGACTGATCAGAGGGGATGTGCTGCTTCTGGAACATCTTGGCCATCCGATCTGTCGTGAATGCTAGGCCCTGAATGGGAATTGACGGGTTTTCTATATCTTCAGGCAGACAGCAGTCTGTGTCCTCCCGAATAGGGTGTTCTTCAGCTGTGTAGAACAAGCTGTCCGCCCCGTCTATCTGTGCCACCTCCCAAGCTTTGAAAGGCTCGACGGTAGGGTTATCGAGGCTAGGAATCGGCTTGGTGAGGCTTTCTGGGACCCCAATGTGGTCGTGCAGTTGATCGACCTTGACTTCATGAGCTTTGGGGTATATAACTGGAGGTGCAACTCTGCCCACATTTTCAGAGATGGTGATATGGGAGACCGCCTTGGGCCTTACATATCTGCGCGGCGGTGGTGGGTACCAATTGTTGCCAGATGTGTTTCTTGATGCCCCCACAGGGGTCTTAGCTTCAGAGGTCTTCTGGGAAGGCCCCATGTATAGGTTGGCATCTGCCAAGTGACATTCGAACACCTCGAATGGGTGGAGGTCAGCAAATATCCTTTCCTCTTTCCCTTCGAGACTGTACTTGATGCATTGGTGGAGCGTGGATGGCACCGCCATGCAGCCATGGGCGGCCGAGCAGCGCCTTGTATGAGGTACGTGAGTCTATGACACGGAATTGCACCTTCATTGTGAAATCTGCCAGGGTAAGTGTAAACTCTGCCACCCCCATCGACACTCCACATTTTTGATTGAAATCGACGATACGCATATTCCTGAGTTTCTCGAGACACACGTTGAAGTGATGCCTCTTATATATTCTATAGGGCAGAATGTTGACTGCTGCACCAGGGTCAATCAGAATCCTGTTTAGCTCCCTTTTGTTCAGGTGCCCCTTCATGTACAGCGGCCTGTTATGGCTGATAGTGGGGAGCAGTATGTCTTCTTGAGTGAAGGTCATGCTGGCTTCTGGCAGTGCTTCAGTCGAGTAGGTCTCGAAGCGAGCAGGTGTCTGCAAGGCAGTGATGATGGCCTGTCGGGTCTCTTCACTCAAAGAGAGGATCTCCCAGATTGTAAATCTAGCAGGGAGCTTCTTGAGCAGCTTCATTATTCGTTTCCCAGCTCAGACATTGGAAAGCTTCATCTCCTTTGCCCATCTGGGTTTGGGAGATCCCTGAACTGTGGCCCCTGATGGACCCGCCTCATCAGGCTCGGATTCGGCGCCTTTCTAATTGGCGTCGGACTTTTGTTGCCCTTCATCAGTTGATGCAGGGCAAGCTTCATCTGCATCCGGGGCTTCGGAAGACTGTAGTGGTTGCGGGTGAACACTCCCGGGTGCAGGGTTGGCCTCCTGACATGGTTGCTTCCCCTTGGACATCTTCAAGAATTCAAGAAAGGAGGGGACTGCCTTGCCCCCACTCTTGTTATATAGGCCTGAGGGAGGAGGGATCCGGACTCCCCTGACCTCTGGGGGAGGTGTCTTGTAGGGCTGCTCTCCCCTAAAAATGGTGTTGTGATTGGGCGACGGCTGGCATCCACATTTTTGGCTTGACGGGGTTGCATGTGTAGCAGTCGCGGCTTCGGCCTTGCCTCCCTTAGCAAAGGGTGTGAAGCAGATTTTCTCTTCTTCCTCCTCACCGGGTAGGTTGAAGAGTGCTGAGAGGGTGTTGCAAGAGACGACCTGCACTTTATCGACCTTAGCGGCCTTTCTTTTCTTCTTCTTTTGTTTCTTTTTCTTATTCGCTTCGGTAGGCGCCTGCCCCCAGAATAGGCTGCCCTCCTTGTCGAATGCCGCATCGGCCTGCTCTTTCTACTCAAGTGACAACTACTCCAGTTCTTGCCATGGGACGTGGTCCCGTATCAGCAAAGGCTTCAATTCGAGCTGCACATAATCATCCAGCCCATCTATAAAGTTTTGCAGCCTTCGAGCCCCGGGGCTCAATTCCTTCACTGTTGGCAGCAGAGTTTGCCTCCTCCGATTGTGAGTGGCTATTCTAATAACTGCAGGTGGAGTGGTCCACACTGGTGCTGCTACTAGTGGAGGAGGTCGTGGTGTGATGCCAGGCACATGTGCCCCCAGTTTCAGGTGAGGTGCCCTCTTCTTCTTGCTCTTTGCAGGGACCTACTACCATCCCTCTTGCTCTTTCACGGGCTCCAAGAAGTGAGATTCATAGGTGCGCCACATGCTTACTTCAGAGATCTCCTCAGGCAATGCCTGGTACAGGGAGATCATGTTGACTCCTGCCCTCCTCGGAGGGGCTTCATGCGGTTGAGGAGGGTCCACCTTGTTCACTCCCAACTCTATTTCATTCTTTTTCACCATCCCTTCGATGATGCCCTTAAAAACATAGCAGTCCTCGATTAGATGCCCCAGCATCTTGTAATAGGGGCAGAATCTTGGACTGTCTTTTCTTTTCAAGTCCTCTGGCCTCTTTGGCTCTGGCAGGGTGACCACGCCATATTATGTCACCCAGTCGAACAGAATTCTGGTCTTGTCTCTCGGAAAGGAGTAGGCCTTCTTCATTTTATGCCGCAACGAGGGACCTTCTTTGCCATCTGCGGCTTTTGTAGGCTGTGGGGCAATCGCCTTCTTGCCTCTATCTTTCTTCTACTGTTCAAACACCTTGATATCAAGAGCGTTCGATTCTTTAGGCTCCTGGCGCCACTCCACTGCCTTGCCCTTCTGGGTTGTGCTGGCAGTTGATGTAGGGGCAAGTCTGGCCAGGAAGGCTTCTACCTCAGCCACAACATTGTTTAGTCGGTTGAACGACCGTATTTCCATTCCAATCATCTTTTCTAGAACTTCCCTCCTGAGGTTCTGCTTGCAAATTTGTACGGTGTCCTCCTGATGTGGGGGCCGCTTGCATCTCATCCCGAGGTTCCTCCACCTCTTAATACAATCGAGGGCTGTCTCATCTTCTCTCTGCTTTGTTGAGTAGAGTTCGGCCACTGTGACCTCCCTCTCTGTAACATGGAATCTTTCTCTGAACTTCCTCTACATGTCCGACCAGTTGCTGATCGACCCGGCTGGGAGGCTGGAGTACCATTCAAATGCGAGCACCATCAGCGAGGACCCGAAAAACTTCAATAGATATGACTCGTCCGATGCCAAGTCACCCATGACGGTCATATAATACGCGACATGTTCCTTCAGGGATCCCTTCCCGTTGAACTTGTCGAACTTCGGCGGCTTACTGATCCCAGGGGGAAGTCGCTTGGCAGCATGGTGCGGCGGGTATGGTACCCGATAGGCATCAAACGCGACATAGTCGCCTTCACTTCTTTCTACAAGCTTCACCTCAATCATTCTTTCCACCATCATCTGGTTCATGACCGTAGGGTCAACTGGCTCCGGGTAGAAGTGCACTGGCTACAGGTAAGGGGTGACCAAGGGGGTCGCCTGTGGAGGACGCAGTAGCGGAGGTGTCTGGTGCACCTGAGGGAGCACCAGTGGCATCAGTGGCTGCGGCTGTGGTGGCCGTTGCTGTGTTGCTACCATGCTCGGCTCTGACGGCTGAGGCATGGTATAAAGCGGCGGGGGGTCGACATGATGGACCACTCCCCAAGATGATTCACCTTGAACTTCAGGAGGCTTGGAAGCTGATGATTATTCAGTTTTCTCCATTAGCTGCTTCTTCAGCAAGTCTATCTCTTGCCGGTACCTTTGGAGCAGCATTAGGACTGATGGGTCCATAGCTGCAGTGCTGGGGATGGCCTCTGCTGCTTCCCCGGATGTTCCCTCGGGCAGGATGTTGAGGAGGATGTCATCTTCTTCTTCTGTCGTCACTACATTAGCAGTTAGGATGGCGGCCTCATCATCTGGCTAGTGGTGGATCAAGGGTTGTTTTCCCCAAGCTATTGCCAGGAGCTCCCTTGCAGCCTCTGTCCTCCGAGTATTCGGCCCTCGCCTTGCGTCCAACTGAGCAGCTCGCGAGGGTCTTCGGGAAGCCCTCCATGTCGTCTAAATGTGCCGGCCATATTACAGGTGAAAATCTGCATCCTTCTTCTCCGCCAATGGACCTTCCTTCTGGCTTGATCTGGAAAGGTTAGCCTCTCAAACACAGAAATTCTTTCTTTCTCTTCCCACGGTGGGGTGGTTTCATCGGCTTCGATCTCAAAGCCGTCTTCATAACAGTTGTCGTCAACTGACGATGCCATCCTTCTTTCCTTTTCTTCTACTTCAACTGTCATTGGTAGGCAGTAGCCTTCATTAGCTGCGGCTGCCTGCATCAGTCGCTGCTGTCCAAGCGAGGGGTTGCCTAGCCCTTGAAAATAGTTCTTGCCTATGGTGGTCATCTCTTCTTGCCCTCGTCCCTGATGTAGGACGGGGGACAGTTGTCGACCTCCCACAGGAGGGACATAAGCAAGCCAGGCCTGACCGACAGGTTGTTGAAATCTCCATCCCAGAGCAGGGACATTCGCTTGGCGGGCGTAGGCCCAGAATCTTCCGCGGCGTGGAGGGTCCGCAACCACCTCTTCTTCTTTCAGGGGAAGGCCCCTTTCTTTCCTTTCTTCAACTCCGTCGCGAGCAGGACGGTGGCGTACTGGTGTAGCTTGGTGGATAGGCTAGACCCTCTTGGGGACCCACACCTGTTTGAAACTCCTTGGCCTTGGGGCCAACTTCTCCTGGCCATAGTGGCCGGCTTCTTCTCTTTTCGCCCTCCTTCTAGCGAGGGCTTGGTATGGATTACGGACTAGGACATTAGGGATGACCCGGTCTGGGACTATTCGGGCATCACGTCTGTTGAGGAAGACACAGATACCGCCAACCATCATGGATTTACCGGAGTGAGACAGGGATCCGATAACCACAGCAGTACTCCTTCGAAGTTCTTTGTGCTGGCGACCTCTAGCATTCTTGTTGACAGCATCGGGGCGAGCTCCGGGGACGGCATGGTGCACCAGGCAGCTGGCGACCAGAGTCAGACTCTTGAGCGAGTCATGGCAGCATCGAGCCTTCAGAGGCTCCACCTTCTTCACAGCTCCCTTGACGGGTTCCGAGGGTTCCACCTTCAGCATATCTATGAAGGCTAACTCCAAGAAGTTGGGGAAGCCAACAGCAGCAGGGAAGTCACCGAACACCGTGGGCACCGCCAGGTACCCGTGCTTAGCATGATCAGTAATAATTGATGGGCTGAAGTCGACGCTAGTCAATCCAAAGGTCGTCATCGTTCATCTGTAAAGATAAACAAACTGATGATCAGCAACCTTTGGGAGGGCCTCAAAGTCTAAATATCTCGGCAAAGAGATGAAAGGTGACACTGGTCCCACCAGGCATGCCAAAACTGTGGGACTCGTTTTCTTCTCTCTCGTGGTCTCCCATGTACGTGACCCTCATACCGGCCCCGTACGGGGGGAAGGGGATTGGTAGGCGCGATATGCCTTGACCGTAGTGTACAGGCAGTAGCCCTCAACGGTCCCCGAGCATGCTGGTGCGCCGAGCTCAAACCATCGCTCCGCCGCCTCGACGACGGGGAGCGCCGCGCGGAGCTGGGACCGCAGATCGTCGATCACCTGCGCAATCGTGATCGCTCCGTCTGAGTGGTCCCCGTAGTAGCGGTTCCGGAGGCCGCTCCGGACCTGGCGGGACTCTTCGCGGAGGCGATCCGAGAGGTCCTTGGCCCGCTGGAGCACGTCGGAGGGTGTCATGCGGCACGCTCCTGACAGACCCGGTGCCAAGTGTCGGACACGATGCCCGTACCAGGATAGAGGTCCACTAACTCATCGCCGGGCTGCATGCCCAAGATGTCGAAGAGCCAGCGACAGAACGACTCCGGCTTTGCCCCGACGAGTCCCTTCTTGAGCGTGATGTTGGCCGAGACGAAATCCTTGGGCGTGGTGGCCTTCCCGCCCTTGGGCGGCGGCGGGTGGTTCCTGTTGCGCCCGCCCCGGAAAATGACGGGCTCCCATGCGTAGGCCGGTCGGACGCCACGCTTGAACGAGCAGAACGGCTTTACCCACGCCGCGACCCGTACGTCCTCGGGACACAGGGGGAGAATGAGGCGGAGGCTAGGAGAACTGCAGCTGAGCGCCCACCCATCCGGGTAGCAGATGCACAGGCGCTCGATCAGCTGCGCGTAGCCCATGATCGACGTCAGCGGCTGGTTGAGCTCGTGCGCGGCGGCGCCGGCGAGCTCGGCGACGAGCGCCTGCTTCTCGGACAGCTGTAGCTTCTGCTGGGCGTCGAGGAGGCGTTGCTCCATGCGGATCCGTTCGCGCAGGTCGGTGAGGATACCGACGGTCGCGACCTCGCGCTCGCCTTCGTAGACGATCGACGCGGTCATGCTGACCGGAACGATCTCGCCGGTCGAGATCCGGACCTCGCGCCGGGTCTGCTCGATGCGCCCGACCCCGCCGTGCGACGTCGAGCGCAGCATGCGCATGATCTGCTTGGACGCGCCGGACTCGTAGAGCTCCCACACCGGCAGCCGCGAGATCACGTCGCGCGCGCGGTAGCCGAACAGCCGCTCGGCGCCCTGGTTGAACAGGATGATCCGCCCGCGCATGTCGGCCGCGATGATCGCGTCGACGGTGGAGTCGATCAGGCGCTCGAGGAACTCCTTGGTCGACCGCAGCTCGTGCTCGAGCGCGCGCTCGGCGGTGACGTCGCGGAACGACAGGATCACCGCGCCGGTGCCGGCGAGCACCGTCGACGTCGACACCGAGACCCACGCCGGCGTGCCCGACGTCGTGGTCAGCTCGAGGTCGAACGCGTCGACGTTCGCGCCGGCGAGCACGCGCGCGACGGTGTCGCCGATCTGCGTGCGCTGGTCGCCCTCGACGAGATCGACCAGCTCGCTGCCGAGCAGCCCGTCGCGCGCGAACCCGGTGATCCGCTCGGCGGCGCGGTTGACGAACAGGATGCGCCCGCTGTCGTCGAGCACGACCACGCCGTCGGCCCCCGCCTCGAAGTGCTCCTTGAGCGAGTCGATGCCGCGCAGGCGGCGCTCCGCCTCGTAGCGCGCGCGAGAGATGCGGTGGGTCTGATCGCGCAGGCTCTCGATCACGGCGCCGTGGCGCAGGTGCGCGGCCATGGTGCTCGCGATCAGCTTGCCGAGCTCGAGCGCGCGCGCGCCGAGGTTGGTGCCCGGCTGGCGCTTGCGCAGCAAGATCACGCCGAGCGGCCGCCCGCGCCACTGCACGGGGAACACGGCGATCGCGCGCACGCGGCGCGACGACAGCATGTCGGCGATGTTGGCGGTCAGCGGGTGGAACAGCGCGTCCTCGATCACGACGGGCTGGAGCGTGCGGATCGCCTCGACGATCTCGGGGTAGCCGGCGACCGCGAGCGTGAACCGCTGCAGCGGCTCGGCGTCGGTCGCGGCGATCACGAACGCGTGATCGGAGCCGTCGACGTGCGCGACCAGCGACGCGCGCTCGAAGCCGAGCGCCCCGGCGGTGATCGTCAGCACCTGGACGAGCGCCTCGGCGTCGTCGCCGTCGGCGGTGAGCACGTCGTTGATGCGCGCGAGCGCCGGCGAGCCACCACCGGGCGCCGCCATGCGCAGGAGGTTGCGGCAGCGCGCGGCGAAGATCGCCGGCGGCACCGGCATGCGCGCGACGTCGCTGGCACCGGCGGCGAGCGCCTCGGTCACGCCCGTCGGCGGGATGCCGGGGACGACCGCGAGGATCGGGACCTCGGCGAGCGACGGCAGGCTGCGCGCCTCGGCGACCAGGTGCGCGGCGTCGGCGCCGATGATGACGAGCAGGCCGGGCCGGTGTGGCCCGGCGACGAGCGACGTCTCACCGCGGACGGACATGCCGCTCGCCGCGAGCTGCGACACCAGCGTCGCCCGCTCGGACAACCAGGCCTCTTGAAGTCATCCACATTGACCTTTTTGGACCAAGCAGAACACATAGCTTGGGTGGTAAATTATATGGTTTTGTTATTGTGGATGATTATTCAAGATTTTGTTGGGTTTACTTCCTTTCACATAAAAATGATGCCCTGATAGAGTTTGAAGCATTTTACAGTGTAGCTCAAAATGAAAAGGGGTGTTGCATCAAAGCCGTGCAGAGCGATCACGATAAGGAATTTGATAACCATGAGTTCAACAACTTTTGCAGGGCTCAAGATTATACGTATGACTTCTCCGCACCAAGAACCCCCGAAAAGAATGGTGTTGTTTTTTTTTTATCAAAAGACCTAACCTAGATGCATGGAACATCTAGGAGGTGAAATTTTATTCAAAAATGGATATCAAAGAATTACATCATGCGGATGCTAGGCATACCTAGCTTGTCCAACCGAGCAGCTCCTTTAATGAGGTTAGGAAGCTGTTGGTGAGAAGAAAAATAAATGTTACATTTATTGGTGCAAGCCAAATTAGCTAAAGAATCTGCCACACTGTTAGCTTCGCGGTATATGTGAGTAATATTGTCACTTGCAGAAATGATGTTTTGGATTTCCCTTACATGCTTCAATATCTCCCATGGACATGGAAATTTTTTGTTAATAATGTGGACCAAGATTTGAGAGTCGCACTCAATATGGCTTGAGCAGGAAGTGAGAGACCTCAAGTATTTAAGGCCATCCTTTAAAGCTCTTGTTTCAGCCACCAAACTGCTAGTATGACCATAAAAGTGAGAGAAAGCCAGAACAATATCACCATGAGAGTTTCTAATGACACCTCCTCCACCTGAGATGTTGGACTGCTTAGATGCACCGTCTGTGTTCAGCTTGAGAGAAGGCCAAGGAGGCAAATTCCATTTAATTGGGATCGGTTTTTTCCTGCTAGAGCTGACCGGTTGGATGCCAAAGTCTGATAGAATGTTGCATTTGTCTGTATTATCTTCATGCAGATTAGATAGTGTCAATGACTGCTTGATCTGATATATAATTTTCTGTATCATAGTCCTGGTCTTGGGCTTCTTGCTTTCATGATTGACAGAATTTCTTGCTAACCAAATTTCCCATAAACTGAAACCGGTTGCAGCAATGATAAGAAGGCTGAAAAGAGATCTGCTAGCAGCAAGGTTGGTGGAATTGTAAATGAGGCCTTTAGCTGTTCTGCCTCTGATGTCCAATCCTTTAGATTGAAAAAAAGACCAGATACCCCGGGCCCACTCACTCTGGATAAACAGATGGTCGGTGTCCTCTTCGGAATGAGAATGACAGCAATGGCATTTGGAACAAATAGGAATACCACACTTTTTAATATTCAAATCTGTTGGTAGACAGTTAAAGTAAACTTTCCAAATGTGCATGGAGATTTTGGTTGGAATCCAGGCTGACCATACTCTGCTCCACTTGACGTACATTCCTGGTATTTGTAATTGAGGAGAATGCATCATGCTTTTATAACCAGATGAAACTGTATAATTCCCATTGCCAGTCAATGACCAAATAAAATGGTCTGGATATGAAGATAAAATGGAACCTGAGCAGACCTTTCTGACGTCTGAAGGGAGGTACTGAAGCAAAGCCTGAGAGTCTTCCCGAGAAGGATTCAAAATAATGTCTTTGACTGTAACATTGCTGTCAGGGATCCTGTCAATGCATGTATACGAGGCAAGGGTTCTGTTCCCAATCCAAATGTCCTGCCAGAAGTTAGTTGTTGCTCCATCACCAAGGATAACTCTCTGGTTTTGCAGAATCATATCTTTTGCCTTCAACCAGCTACCTTTTCTGATGCCTTTCATATCTTTGAAGTTGACATCTGAAAGGTGAGCATTCCGGATATATTTGGCTCTGAAAAATTCAGCCCATAAGGAGTGAGAGTGAAGACCATTCCACAGCATTTTAATCCGAAGAGCTAGATCCATATGTCTTAAGGACATAATTCCTAGACCACCCTGGTCAATAGGTTTGCATATCAATTGCCAAGATCTCCAATGCTTCCTGTTACCATAATCTGAAGAACCCCAAAAAAAGTTTGCAAGAGATCTGTCTATCATTCGATGGATGCCAGCATGTAATGGAGTGGAGGCTAGAATATATATAGGTATGGAGGAAAGAACATGTTTTATCAGAATGAGACGTGCACTTTGAGATAAAAGCCTTGCCTGCCAACCTGCTATTCGTTTTTGGATAGTAGCTATGATACCAGCAAAGTATACCTTTTTAGTCCTGCCAAGAACCAGTGGGAAGCCCAAGTATTTTTGAGGGAAAGTCTGCTTTTGGAAGCCAGTTCTTTCTGCAATCCTTCTGCTAAGAATAGAGCTTCCATTAGGGTGAATAAGAAAACCACTTTTCATTGAGTTAATCAATTGCCCTGAGGCCTCCTCATATGACTTTAAAGTATCCATCAGATTACGGATAGAATTAGTGCTAGCATTTGCAAAAATAAGCGTGTTGTTTTCAGCTATTCTACACGAGCCAACCTCGTGTCAACACGAGCTCACTGTTCTGCTGCTAGAAGTCACCTTGTATTGTTTCAGCCTTTTCAACACGAGCTCACCAATTCTGTTCGTGTCAACACGAGGCGGCACCTCGTGTTGTTTCGAGCTTTTCAACACGAAGCTGCTTTTCAACACGAGCTTTCCACAAAGAGCACCTCGTGTTGGTTTTGCTACGAGCTTTCCTACACTCGTGTCAACACGAGCATATCCTTTTCTACACGAAGCCACACCTCGTGTCGTTTTAGCAGTTCCTGCACGAAGCTATGCTCGTGTTGTTTTTAGTTTTCCTGCACGAGGTCGAGTCACTTCGTGTCGTTTTACCAATTCCTGCACGAGGTCGAACCTCGTGTCGTTTTAGCAGTCCCTGCACGAAGTCGTCTTAGCACCTCGTGTTGTTCTTCTGTTTTCAGCACGAGGTGGGTTCTGCTCATATTATTTTCATGCGCGGTTTTCTGCACGAGGTCGAACCTCGTGTCGTTTTAGCGGTCCCTGCACGAAGCCACACCTCGTGTCGACACGAGCATACCCTTTTCTGCACGAAGCCACACCTCGTGTCAACACGAGCTCAGCATTCCTACCCTCGTGTTGTTTCCTGAGCATTGCGTCAGTTTCAACACGAGCTAATGTTTTCAATGCGAGCCTGAGCGTTCCAGCCAACCTTTTCAAACACTTTCCTGTGCGAGCTGTTTTCTGCATGGAAGTTAATTGACGCTCTTATTAAGGCCGTCAGTGTTCGTTTCGTGCACGTCTTTCCCCGGAAGAGTCCTTCCTGATTTTAACTCTTTAGTTAGATTACGGAAGGGAACTCTAACAGGGAAAGAACTCTTGCTGTACTAATCCCATTAGAGTTGGGATTGTTTTGGGTCTCTTTAGTCTATAAATACCACCCTGTGGCCTTCGGTAAAAAAGGAGGAGAATAATAGAAAAAAGGGGGGAACTGCTGCCGCGATTGCATCCTACTGCTGCTTGCTTCTTCCTGCAACCGCTTGCTTCATCCTGTTTTATTTTCGGTTTCCCCACTTCCTCTACTGCTAACATAGGAGCAGCAGGAAGTATTCTTGTGTCTTAGTTCTGTTAGCATCTCCGTTCTATTGTCAGCATATTGGTTCTATTGCGGTTTATTTCTGTTAACAGCAGCATAGCATATTGCGTTGTGATTAGTTGTTTGCATATCATATCATATCTTCCCATAGTCTCTGTTAGGGGTTTTAAAAGGGACAGAAAAAGGTGTGTTTCATGCTAGTTCATCATTATCGTTATTGTTACTATTTGAGAATTTGATACTACACGTTGGCTAATCTATTTCTTTTCTATCATTGTTTGATATTTTCTGCAAGGGTAATCAAAAAGTTAAAACCCTCTCCGTCGGCCGGCCGATTTGGAGAGGAAGAAAGAACTTGCAATCTACCGCGCTTCTCCACACAAGGTATGCGATCAATCCTTTTGTTTTGAGGAGTTTTCCTCTGGCGATCACACCTCCTTTTAGCATCTCATGCTTTTGTTTGCTTTATTTCTTTTTATGTTTATTTTGCTCTTAATGTTTCAATCCGTCTGAGTGACGTGGTTCACAAATTGGCGATCACGGTGGGACGTCTTTTGTTTTAATCTTTTTGATTACCCACTCCTTTGGCGCCCTCGGTGCCCCTCCTTTGGCACCCAAGTGTGCCCCTCCTTAGTGCTCCACGTAGCACACTCCTTGGTGCACCACGTGCACGGTTATCCCACTTAGATTAGCCAATTTGGATCATTGTTCTCAGTATTTTAAGAATTGTTTTCTGTTCTCAGATTAAACAGCATCTTCCAAAAGGTCGTTATTACCTTGTTTAGCGCCCTTCAAATAGGCGCTGTTTACATTTATTTTGCTCTTCCTGCAATTTCTTTAATTAACGCCTCTGACAAAGGCGTTGTCTATTGTTTGGACGCATCATTTTATTTTGTTCTGTCTCTGTCTTCTGCTTTTTTGCGCCCCTTACAGAGGCGTTATTTCAGCTGCATACGCCTATTTTAGAGGCATCATTTATATTACACTATTTCGCTGCCATCTCCACCTTTTTAACATGCGTCCTTCTGTTATTAGGCGACTAATCCCAAGTCGCCCTCTTTAACAGAATTCGGT
Organism: Amorphophallus titanum; assembly: GCA_024336825.1. Classification (NCBI taxonomy): domain Eukaryota; kingdom Viridiplantae; phylum Streptophyta; class Magnoliopsida; order Alismatales; family Araceae; genus Amorphophallus; species Amorphophallus titanum. The sequence continues at coordinate 72,522,547 of JANBPO010009603.1, forward strand.
TTGTTTTTATCTCCGATCCCAGTTAATGACGGCTGTCTTGCAGTCGCACTTTTCCTGATTTAGCGCCCTTCTCCTGCGCGTCATTTTATTCCGTTCTTCCAGCACTCTGTATCTTCTGTCATTCGATTGATTATTGCATAACTGTTGATTGATATTATCTGTATCAGAGTTGCATCATTCCATTCTGGTTGAGAGATTTCCTCTCCCAACGCCTAGGATTCCACACACCCTCTTGGAATTGGAACGACCCTCCATTGAGCATTCCGTCTCTTTGGATTGGAAATTCCTTTTCCAAGACCTCCGTAAGTCCCCGCACCCGTGGCTCTCAGGTAAGGGGAGTGAATGGTCTGTTCTCTTAGGTCTCGTATGGAGGGGGTCTCTTCTCTGGTTTCTTCTTCCTTCTGATTCTATCTCTCTCTCTGATTCTTTTTTTTTTATTTTGACGGAGGGAAGGGGTTTTATATCCCCTTGCCTTCTTCTTTTCGGAGGGGCTCTGTCGGCGCGCCAATAGTGGATGGAGGTTCTCGGCACGCACAGAATGGTGGAGCTGGGCCGACTGCATTCATCTCGGCGCCGCCCTTTGAGCCCAATTAGGACTTTCAACTATATTTGTGTTAAATAACACATACTATTGTGACTTGACTAGCCCATTATCTCATTGACTGTCCCATATACTCATGATATTGACCGTCACTGTCTCATAATGTTGGTTGACCCATTATCTCATGATATTGACTGTCTCACCGTCTCATGTTGTTAACCGCCTCGTCATCTCGTGTTGTTAACTGATTCATCGTCTCATGCCGTTAATTGTCTGATTGTCTCGTGCTATTAACTGTCTCATCATCTCATGCTATTAACTGTTTCATCATCTCATACTGTTAACTGTTTCATGTACTTTGGCTTCTTACATCTGTCAGAATCTTTCAAAGGTCGGTCTCATCAGTTAGTTAACTGGACAGTAGTTGGTATAGTTTAAATCAACAATGCCGTCAGTGTGACGACAATGTCAGACAGCAGCCTGACCACAGAAGGGCTTTAGCTGGCTATAGTGTTGGTAACAATGGCTTTTCGTCAATTCTGACTTTTGTAAGAGTCTTCTGAGGCTTCATTCCTGTCTTGGTCTTCTCTTTGGTCTCTTTTGGCTTTGTTCTTATTTCACATGTCAACAGCAGCCCGAGTTCAAGATAATTTGATGTCAATGATCAGGGAGCACATGCAATCTCAGGAGAGCATTCAAGGTCTCAGGAGAGCATCCTTGGTGTCAGAGGAGCATGCAGTCAAGGGTTCAAGGTAATTTGAGGTCAACCCTTTGGCGAAGCCCATGCTATCTCAAGAGAGCATTCACTGTCTCAGGAGAGCATCATTGGTGTCAGGGGTGCATGTAGTCCAAGTTCAAAGCAAAGCATATGTCAGCCTTTTAGGGGAGCATATGACAGTCTTAGGGGAGCATGCGTGTCCTGACAGGACCGGATTTGGTTCAGCAGTGCGTCGAGGTGGTGCATCTCATTTGGCAGAAGATGTTGACAGCTCAGAGCCGACAGAAGAGCTATGCCGATCAGAGGAGGCGACCTCTCAGCTTTGCTGTGGGAGATCGAGTTTTCCTGAGAGTTTCTCCCATGAAGGGTGTAATGCGCTTCGGCAAGCGTGGGAAGCTGAGTCCCCGCTATATTGGTCCTTTCCTTATTGTCGAGCGTGTTGGGGAAGTTGCTTATCAGTTGCAGTTACCTCCGGAGCTATCTGCTGTGCATGATATGTTTCATGTGTCAATACTTCGGAAGTATATGTCTGATGATTCCCATGTCCTAGAGGATGCCGTTTGGCCTGAGATGACCCCAGATCTGTCCCTTCCGGAGTACCTTATCCGCGTTGAGGATCGGCAAGAGCAGCGCCTGCGGAACAAGGTTATCCCTCTGGTTAAGGTGGTTTGGCAGCGCCATTCTGGTGGTGAGGCATCTTGAAAACGTGAGGATGAGATGCGGCAGCTGTATCCTTATTTGTTTGTGTGAGTCTTTCCCTCGTTCATGTGCTTTCGTTCTTAAATTTCGAGGACGAAATTTGATTAAGGGGGGAGGGCTGTGATGTCCCGGATCCTTTTGGATCCTTATTTTTCGATGTCGGACCTGCTTTCTCGGAGCGTTCGACTTTGTCATGTCTGGAATTTCGTTTCGGACATCTTTCATGTTCGGATCGACGCGATCCGGGGTCATTTCGGAGGCTCGGAGGCATTCCGCGACTTTTCCCACGTGTTTTTCCGATTTTCGGTCCGGTTTCTGACAAATCTTTCGGCACGCCGTTACGGGCGAACAAGGTCGTTCACCCGGGCGTGGGTGGTACCGTTGCGATCGGGGCCTTCCGAGGATCGCGGAAACGTGATTTTCTATTTTTTGATATTTTTTAAAAAAATCAGATTTTCTATAAATATCTCATTTCTTTTTCTTTTTTTCCTTCTTCTTCTTCCTTCTTCTTCTTCTTCCTCCCATGACCGCGCCCCTCTCCCTCTCTCTCTCCCATTCGATCGTGGCGAGCTCCCTTCCGACTGCAGACAGCGACGGGGTGACGGCGCGACGATGGGGGTGACGGCGAGGCGATCGCTTGGGCGTCCGGTGGGCGTGGGAAGCGTGAAAGCTCGAGGTTCCTAGCAGCATTCTCCGTGGATTAAGCTCAGATCGGTGCGTCTCGATGCGGACCGAAGGTAGGGTGATGATCCCTAGCTCATCACCTTTCCATTCCCGTGGTTTGTAGGCCGAGGCGAGGTCGAGAGGGGGTTCTTTCACGCTGGGAAGGGTCGAGCATGCGTTGGGGAGTGGTTATACCCCCGGGGTGGGGAGAACTCGACCCCGTCGAGTATGGGTCCGCCGGGGAAGTAGTACACCAAATGCAGCTCCAGGTGAACCACGATCTCCCAACTCAACTCCGCGTCCTTAGCCGGGGAACGGCTCTTCCGCCATTCAAGGTAGCTCGGGCGTACCCTCTTGCCGGCGATGATACCTTGCACGCCTAGGGATGAAGTCCAGAGCCGTTTCGCCTTTCTTTTGCTTAAGGGCGCAAAGTTTCGCAGGAGAAACCTTGCGTTCAGCTGTTTGGAACCGGCCAACCAATTTCTTCTGCATGTCTGCCCAATCAGATACTGAGTTGGACTTCAGTCGGGAATACCACTGAAAGGCCGTACCCGTTAGAGAAGTGGCGAAGTATCGCAGAAGATAGGATTCATCCAGTGCCAATTCGCCCATGGCCGTCATATAGTAGGCCAAATGCTCATGCGGCGAACCTTACCCATTGAATTTTTGCAGTTTCGGAGCGTTTGGGCAATCTGGAGGGAGCTTTTTGAATTGATAATGGAGGGGGTACGACACACTGTATAAATCTACAGTAGCCACACCTTCGCCATGCTGTACGAGCTTTGCGTCTACGATCCGCTCGATCATCTGCCTCTGAGCCATCAGGCTTTCGGCAGGGGTGACGGATGACTGCAGGTTGGGCTCTTGCTGTGGCACCTCGACCTCCAAGGCAGTAGGCGGCCTACCCGGGACGGCCGATGTATTAATGGTGGCTGGAGTAGGAGAAGGTTGTTGCTCTATACCAACAGGTACCGCGGAGGGTTGGACTGGAGTTTCCTTTTCACGCAGGAGTGCTTGCAACAAGTTTTTGAGCTCCTGGTTCACACGCCGGAGTTCCTCCAAAGTGAGGGCTTGGACCTCGCCGGTAGGACCCTCCTCATGTAGGGGGTCGCCATCTCCACTGATGCTGTGAACGTCTTCTTGACGCTCCTCTTGCTGTGCTGGGTCGGGCTGTGACGCCCCGGGAGTAAGAGTTGGCTCTAGCTGAGCTACAACCCGGGAAACATGCCTCGACCTCCTCATAGCTTGCAGGGGTTGGTTGAGGTCCTCCGGTTGCTTGTCAATGGAAGAGACATAGCAAGTGAACACCCTGACGGTGTCATCCGTCATCTGGGCCACTCGCTTCTTCCTCGGCGGGTGCCGCTCTGGCTTCGGCACTCCCCCTAGCCTGTCAAAAACAGACATTTGGGGCATAGACTCTTGCTCAAAGCGGTCCTCGCCCGTATGCACATGACTAGCCCAGGGGGAAGTCAGGCGTAGTGGCTTGGCCGCTCCGCGGTGCTTCTGCCTTGGTTGCAGGTGAGTCCTTGTCTCGTGAGAGATTGAAGACTTGCCTCGTTGATGAGTAGTCCGGCTCCGCACTTGCTGCAACTCGGATTGGCGGAGGGCTTTTTCTGATCTGGCCCGTCTTATGGCTCGGGCCTCCTCTCTGGTGACCCATTTTTTTTTCATTTGGAGCTGTTGCTCCTCAATTGAGTTGCCCCCAGATCTGACTCTGGGGGCTACCGCCTTGGGCCGAGGCGCGACGAAGTTCTTCACCTTCGCCCCTTCCTCCCGGACCTTCCGGAGCAGTTCAAATCGATTGGAGGTGGGAATGGTGGGGACCCGCCAATCCCAGGGCACAATCGGCTCGCCCCCATCAAGCCGAATGCGGACGTCTCCGACAAGTACAGTCTTGCCAGAGCGTGAGGTGACAATTGCTGGGCGTGCTTTATTGCGCGCATGGCGTTGCCCCCGTTGAGCAGGGGCGGCCGTCTCGGAACGGCTTCCATGATAGCGTCGGCGGCGCTGTCCCTGCTGGGGAGGAGCGACGTCGGCGCTAATCTGGTTGACCGAGGACACTCGGCCAACTAGGAGGGCTGGAGGCCTGACACCTCCAGCCATGGGCTTCTTGATGGCCTGCCTGCCCAGGCCTGTGGTTGACGTCGAGGGCCTGACACCCCCAGACATGGTGTAGTATTCGGCTGACCTGACTCGGCCTGTTGCAGAAGTAGAGGGTCTGGCACCCTCAACAGTTGTCTTCATTGCGACCGATCTGACTCGGCCAACTGCAGAAACTAAGGGTCTGACACCCCCAGACACTGTCTTCTGAGCCGGGCGGACCCGACTGGCAGTAGGAGCGGAGGGCCTAGCACCCTCATCAGATGTCTTCTTGGCCGGGGAGACCCAACCAGCAGCAGCAGGGGCGACTGCGTTGCCCCCGGCGACCGGCACTACCTCTAAGAAGAAGGGGGGGCCGACGACCGGAGGGAAGTCGCCAAAAACAATAGGAGTTGCCAGGTAGCCAAACCTGGCGTGATTAGCAACAACCTGCGGTCCATAAGTCACTGCTGCCATCGTCGCCGTCACGATGCAAATGAGTGCTTGAAACGGCAAAATCAAGGTGTTCTCTTCTCGTCCTGTAAGAGGAAGAGGGGTGATAAGAACCTCAGAGAGGTTTAAGCCTTCCGTTGACAAGAATTCATCTTCAGTTCATATTGCCTGAGCCTCTGAAATACAACTCGGAGGTCTTGCAGATGGTCTTCTTTCCTTCTGGTCTTGATCACCAGGTCATCTATGTAGCACTCAACCTTATGGTAGAGTAGCTCATCAAATATTTTGGTCATCGCCCGCTGGTAAGTTACGCCGGTGTTCTTCAACCCGAACGGCATTCTCTTGTAGTGATAGATACTCTTGGGGGTTCGGAAGGCAGTATGGACCCGGTCATGCTCCACGATCCATATCTGGTTGTAGCCAGACGACCCGTCCATAAATGACAGGGCTTCATGGCTGGTTGTGCCGTCAATCATGACTTCTGTGATTGGCACCGAAAAATCATCCTTGGGGCATGCTTTATTCAGATCTCAAAAATCTACACATATCTCGATCTGCCCATTCTTCTTTTTCACGGGCACAATATTAGCCAGCCATGTGGTGTATTGGTTTTCTTTGACGAAACCCACCTCAATGGGTTTGTCCACCTCTTTGCATATCTGAGTGATGAGCTCTGGCCTCATGCGCCGTGGCGGTTGCTTCACCGATTCAATCTCATGCGTCGTGGCGGTTGCAACAGCCATTGTTGGCCCAGTGAGGGGTTGCCCATACCCCTGAAATAGTTTTTGACCATACTGGTCATTTCTTCTTGCCCTAGTCCCTGGTGCAGGACTGGGGAGAGTTGTCGACCTCCCACTAGAGGGATATAAGCTAGCTGGGATCTTCCGACGGGTTGCTCAAATCTTCTCCTCTCTGCGGGGACATCAGCTTGTCGGGCACATGCCTTAAAACTTGCGCAGCATGGAGGATCCGTGACCATCTCTTCTTCTCTCGGGACCAACCCCCTCTCATTCTTCTTCCCCACCTCGGCAGGCTTGGAGTGGTAGTAGGCAGGTGCCTCTCGGTGAATAGGTTGGATCCTTTTAGGGACCCAGACTTGTTTAAACTTCTTCGGCCATGGGGCCAGCTCCTTCCGGCCTCGGTGGCCTTCTTCTTTCTCAGCCCTCCTCCCGGAAAGAGCCTGGAAGGAGTTTCGGGTCGACACAACAGTGATCATCTGGTCTGGGATTGCTTGAGCATCACGTTTGTCTAGGAAGACACGGACTCCCCCAATTAGCACAGACTTCTTGGACATTGATAGTCATCTGGTAGTAGGGGCAGCAGCTCTTCTGCGGGAATTTCCTTGACGGCGACCCCCGAGCTTGTTGTGATAGGCAGGGCGAGCCCCTTGAGCCACATGGTGCACCATGTAGCTAGTCAGCTGAGCCTGACCTATTGTCAGACTCTTGCGGCTTCGGGCATTGTAGGCCCTAGGGTTCTTATTAGCTTCTTCTCCGGCTAGCTCCGGAACCTCGACCTTCAGCATGTTGGTGAAGGCTACCCCTAAGAAGTTAGGGAAACTAACCACCGACGGGAAGGAGCCAAAGATAGTTGGTGCCACTAGGTACCCAGCAGCAGCATGATTAGCCATGATCTCGGGGCCGAAGGTCAATGCAGCGAATCCAGTAGCCATCGTTAACTTCAGCAATCACAGAACAAGCAAACGATTAACATTCTTTGGGAGGGCCTTGGGGCCCATTTATTTTGGCAAAGAGATGAAAGGAGACTTTAGTCCCACCGGGCGTGCCAAGCTTGTGGGGGATGGATTTATTATTTTATTTAGGGCGTGCCAGTCACTGAGTGACAAGTTTATTATGCACTCAATCTGACCCGTTTCGGGTGAGAGTTAGGTCCGTGTCAAGACCAGAAGTCTGCCATACCATAAAGGCTATGGCGTTAATTACATCCTCCCGTAAGGAGGAAAATCTTTGATTAATTACCGAGATAACAAGCCGTCCGAGGCTGAAATAGAATGCAAGAGAATGCGTGCGATGATCAAATTTTCATGGCCACATGAAATAGTTTGTTTGTTATTTTCTTAATCATGCAGAGCAGGCATAATTCATTGAGTTCGAACCCTGCTACGAGGCAGAGAACGTAGGTCCGAAGACCACCATCACGCATAGCGAAAGCTTCCAATCGGGCGTGACCCGACCTTCCGTCAGTGCCATTTGATATACCGAGGGATCACATCGACCAGCATGCATTAACGTGGCATGTGCGAGCACATCTCTTTGCGTAATGCATGTATTAGCAAAAGCATGATGACAAACAGTTTAAACTTAAACAATCTCTTTTTTGTTCGACCTATGGTTGATCATGTTGATTAGCCCCTGCCATGGAAGGCGAGGGTAGGTTGGTAATGAGTGAGGAGTTAAGACGGTGCAAGGAGGATGATTTATTCAAAATCGGTGCAATGGAGCGTAGGTAAATCATTCCACGGTGCGGGGCAACGTAGGTATAGTGTTAGAACGGCGCGGGGGCGGGGGGGGCGAATGGACTTAACCGGCGCGGTCTGCCCGGTGCGCGTCAAATTAGACCGCACCGGGTGGAAGCCGTTTAAAATTTAGTGAAGTGTAATGTTAAATTGACGCGGTTTCTCCCGGGATCCAATCCCGCAACCCCACATTAAACTTGCCGCACCTACGGCAGATATTCGCACGGTTTTATCGTCGCTTTCGATGCTTCAAATACGGACTCTTGTCCGAACAATGAACGGTCCGTCAGTGACCAACATACACCGGGAGCTAATCCCGTAATTGCATTAAACTTGCCGTACTCACGGCAGACATTCGTGCGGTTTCATCGCCGTCTCTTAAGTCACTAATGCGGGTTTCCATCCGAACAAAGAATGGTCCGTTAGTGACCAACGTGCTTACAACGTTTACGCCCCAATGCGGGGTTCGCCTAAACGCAATCCGAGACTTCGCTCTCACTCTTATTATTGTGAATCTCAGGCCGTAGTGCCCCCTTTCCCGGTGATTAATCAAGGGTTTTTCCCTCTCCAAGGGGATGTAATTAACATCGTAGCCTTTATGGTATGATGGGTTCTTAGTCCTGACACGGACTACACAATCGTCTGATTCATCAGATCGAGCGCACCACGGGCTTCTTTAAGTCTACATAAATCGTCACCTAGGTGACTGGCACTCCCTCACATATAATAAACCAAATAAATAAATGAAGAGATGAATAAACTCACAAAAAGAACAATGTCCCGAAAGTGTGTCCACACCGGTCAACACAGCCTGCAGTCTCATTCCATCTAGCGGGTATAAATTCGAGGGCTCTGGTCAACAACCCATCCTCGGGAACCAGATCATGTAGTCTGAGCATAGCATTCCATTTCCAGACTTCCCCAGGGAGGTAGATTGGCCTTCCCCACACAACAAAGTCCATCAAGCTATCCCTCTCAACCAGCAATGCCTGCTCAGCTTTGCTGATGAGGAACATGTCCCTCTTCCCTTGATGGTTGAACTACCTAAGGAAGGATATCAAGTGTTTATCTTTGGGGTGATCCCTCTTGACGGCATCTCCGCGATCATACCTGAAGGAGTCACCCCCGATAATGAGAAGGTGACTGGTATCCACTGTATCGGTCTCCGAGTCTGAGGATTCTGTGACCACAGGAAGCTGCTCATGCCCCCGGTGTAAGGAATGGACATTTTCCCATGTCACCACGGCACAAGATGCAGTAGAAGAAGAACCAGAAACCATTTTATCTGTAAAAACATACCAAGAAAAATAAGCAAGGTCAGAAAATAGTTGATCTAAATAGAATTTCTGACAAAATTTTGGCAGAGTCTCCCCAGCTTGGGAGATTGCCAGAAAGAAGCGGGAACACGTCCACCATGGGAACGGTCCCTAAAACAGGCCGTGGGTGTCATACCGAGGCCGAAATGAAACACCCAGAGGAATAGCTCCGAGGGCAAGCCCTACTAGGAGCCTCCCGGTGTCCGGAAAGAGGGTCTCGAATCTCGAACAACATAGACTCTCCATCACCAGCTCAAAGGATGCTGCCACCATGGGTTGCTCAGCCTCGTAGGAAGGAGGAGGAGGGGAGAGAGAAAGGGTCGATGGAAATGAAGAAGGGTGAAGAAAAAAACAAAGGAAAAGGGTTTTATGGGGAGGGCCCTCTTGGGTCTGGCACGCTAAATAGTGCGTCGTATTAACCCCTCCCCATTCCAAATGGTGGGCCGGGAAAGGGCACGTCGAATTAACCAATACCTTGGCCGTGCCGGCTTAGCCACCGTATCGATTTAAGAGACATCATGGGTCTCTGCCAGTCAAACGAACCAGTCGGAGTTCATCTGTCGGTCCCGCATCACTTGTGTCTTGCTCGCAGCACCAATGCTTGGGGGGCATTTGTTGGCACTCAAAATATGCTCGATGACAATCAAGCCTAAATGACAAGAATGATGCGGCCCACTGAAGCAAAGAAGCCAAAGGAAATCGATACACCAAAGCCTTCTCGAGCTGCCAGAACCTCAGGTCACCCAGTATGAACACCAGGGACTTCACCGCAGGAGAATCGAGAAGAATTCACAACAAACTAGCAGTGTCGTCAGGCCTGCCCAATGAATCGGTATCGACTCGGTCGTGTCTCATAAACGATATCCGTTGTCCGACCAAGGACAAAGATATACCTGGTGGTCCGCCACCTAAAAGAAAAGTCCTCCTAAGGTGATAGAGTGTCTTTGACCCTTTAGAACAGGGGACTGAAGGCTCCGTCAACAGAAAACCCGAATGACATGGTGTGGACGTCAAAAAATGATGATGATGATCATACGGCACTCCTATCTACGCATCCAAGCGCAAGTCGAAGATGGGAAGGCCGAATAAACACATACCTCACCCAATCAGGATGAGAGCTCACATGATGGTCCGCTACCCATTAAGGAAGCCCCCCAGGTGAAAGATATGGCCACAATTCTCCAACTTACCATGTTGAGAGCTGAAGCACAGAAAGGTCAGGAACTTGGGCAAAGGTCTGACATGCTCCGAAAGTCACGCAAAGCTTGGGACCGAAGCCCAGAGACTGCGAATGAAACATTGCAGAGGTCATGCATTGTAACTAGAACATTCCCCCCCTAATAGCCAAGGGTTGCCTCCACACCCATCCACCCTATTTTCCCTCCCATTTACCTCATTTACTACCACCCATCTTCAGCCTGCAATTCCTAGTTTGCTGGCAGTAGAACACCGATGACTTGCAGAGCCGACCATGACCACATACCAACGTCTCTGAAGATTCAAGTGGTACCGTCAGAAGCGTCTCTGTGTCTTCTTCGTAACGGTGGTGGTTTCGTCCCAACCTGAGCTCGTGGCTACCCGGGGGAGCCGATCTTCCCAGACTGCGTGTCTCCCTCAAGACTGCCAACCTGAGGCTGCTTGCAGAGGCTCCCACGACCAGCAACCAGAAGATTTGGAGGCGGGGCTTGGCCGAGACCTACTACGACGAGTCATCTTCCAGTACCAAGAAGTGGCTTCCAGATTGGACCCTGGACAAAGGACTTGACAATGGTTCCAACGACTCTGGCTACGCTCGATTCAGAGGTTTGGAGCGCTCGTGGCGGCCTCATCTTCATGCTGCTAAGGTACCGTAGCAGTCAAAACCCAGAACTCAGGGACCCTCTTCGCGGCCCTTCCCCAACCAGCATCATCGACCGGGAAATTCCCCAAAAATTGGACATCATCCTGGTCCAACCCCGAAGATTTTCCCACTGGTCTTATTGACAATAAAATTCGGTAGTAGCCGCAGTAGCGTCAACTTCAACTATCTGCCCCCTATTCCAGAGAGCAGACATAATCGGCATCTTCCATCCGTTCGGTTTCTATTTCAGCTTTTCCCTTCCCCGCCTGGCTGGCTTACCGCCCCTCCCTATGGGAGGTAGTGTTTGGATGTAATATTAACTTCTCCTCCCCTTGTTCAACCCCTTGCATGGGGAAGTAGTGGTGTAAATCTTTAAAATAGGTCGAAGCTTCACCGGCGCGACGTGTGGGGAACCCACGCTTCCCTACTCGCCCACGTCTTTGAACGGGGTCGATTTCTTCAAATCGGTCAAGTAAGTTCTCTATCCCTTGCTCATATTTGAGTGTCTTATTCTTTCAATATTAGTTCATAGCTCCGTTGGCTCGTGAGAGTAAGTGCCCAGCCCGCAAGCTCCATTGCTTCGAGTGACCGCCGTGGGAGAGTGTGTGACCCGTGCCCTCAGCACTCAATCGGCCCCATTGAATTGGGCCTCCATATCCTTGGGAAGAACCCCAGCCTTACTAGACCTCTACCAGCAAGGGCCCAGCCCTCACAACCTCAACTCGGCATCACCTAGTTTCCCCAAATTTGGGTGAGCGACGAGTGAGTAGCCGCCGTCGACGGTTCGTTTAACTTGCAAATTGTGCATGCTTGTTAGGTCTAAGGGAACATTGGTTAGTTGCTGCATCCCATAGGTCTTAGCATACCCATTGGGGTCCCATCATCATAGTGGTGTATCAAAAGACGTCGCGAGATGTTCCGATTACGTCGGTTCGGAACATGGCCTTTCTAGCGTCGAGGAAACCTTCGAGTTTGTCCTTCGCCATGTACCACTCGGTGTTTGGGTTGTCGCTACCTTCCATAGGTTGTGTCACATCATGTCTTCTTCCTTGATCCTCAGTTGATGATAACCCAACCTGAGGTCGATCTTGAAAAAATACTCGACCCCAGAAAGCTGATCAAATAGCTCATCGATACGCGACAACAGATATTTGTTCTTGATGGTGAGTTGATTGAGTCACCAGTAGTCGATACATAACCTGAGAGACCCATCTTTCTTCTTGACAAATAGAACCGACGCACCCCAATGGGATGTGCTAGGTCGAATAAAGCCCTTGTCCAGTAGCTCCTAAAGTTATCTTTTTAGTTCCTTGAGTTCCGTGGGGGACATCCTGTAGGGAGCTATTGAAACATGTGCTACTCCTGGGATGAGTTCAATGGAGAAGTTTACTTTCCTTTCAGGCGGTAAACTGGGTAACTCTGATGGGAAGACATTAGGGAATTCTTTGACAATAGAGATTTCCTCTATATGAATTTCCTTGGACTCGATAATAATTATGGAAGTAAGAAAAGCTTCACATCCTTGCGACATGAGCTTGCAAGCATGAAGAGAAGAAATGATAGTAGGAAGCTTCTTATACTTGATGTCAAGGAAAGAGAAATGTGGGAGTCCTGGTTTTCGAAAAGAAATTCTCCTATTGCGATAATTTATATAATCGTCATGGTCAACAAGCCAGTCTACACCTAGAATGGCGTCGTAGACTTCCATATCAAGGGATACGAGGTTTATCGGAAGATTGTGGCCTTCTATTATTATCTCACTATCGGGGTAGTAGGTTGTAAGTTTGGTTCCAAGACCTAAAGATGTTGTGATTGCTAGGTTCGATGGTAGAGGAACAATCATAACTGATAAGGTTTTTACAAAGGCAGTAGATATAAAAGAATAAGAAGCACCTGTATCGAATAGTACAAATGCAAGATGTGAATAAATATGAATGTTACCTTCAATCAGCCCATCATCCTTGGGCGCTTCATCATTATCTTATCTTTAAGAAGTCAGGGGTTTCGCTTGAGAATGAGAGTTTTGGGGTGATACCTAAAGTTAACACCTACAGCATGAATTTTATCACAACTTTTATGAAATTGGAACCCACTGCTGCTGGTCAGGTAGTTAAAAGGAGTCAGTCCATGAGATCAGAAAGGGTTCAGGAAGCATCCTCTAAGGGGGAGGAGTTGCCTCAAGTGGAGGTATTATATGAAAGTGGTCATCCCAGAGTGCAGCCAGAAAATATTTTGAGTGAAATTGAAGAAGAGACTGTTGAAATGAGAGCTGAAAGATTTCTAAGAGATGCTCAGTTAGAACAAGAAATTCATGAGCTTAATCTCACTGAAGAACAGATAAAGCACCAATTGGATAAGAATATTGATCAATTGTTTGATAAGTTTGGTATTGATTCTCAGTCACAGCATCCCACAGATCAACAAGCTCAAGAAGAAGAGGCAGCTGAACAAGAAATTGGAGGACAGCAGGAAGCTGAACAAGTTCAGGAAAAGGAAAGAATAGAGGAACAGTTTGAAGGGGCAGAAGATGAGGCTGAATAGGACGATGTTCTTGAAGAAGAAATAGGTGTAGACATGTCTTCTTCCTCGGGCATGCTACATAGAGAAGAAGTTCCTCAGGGAGCTCAAGAAGTTGAGGTAGAAGCTCCACCAGAACAATCTCTACCTGCACAAGAAGTTGATGAAGAAATTCCTCAAGAACCACGTCAAGCCGCTCCAGAAGTTGCTGAGGAAATCCCACAAGAATCTCCAAGTCATGTGGAGAATACTATGGTTGGCCCTGGTGCTCCTCCAGCTTACTATGCTAAGTTTGACAGTTCATCTGAGTCAAATGATAAGCCCAGTGTTTCTGAGATGCTGATTAATCTTACAAACATGGTAATGCATCAAAATGAAATGATGTGGGCACAATTTTTATTGACAAATCTTCATCTAAACAGACTAAATGCCAGAATGCAACAGTTTGAGACCAGACTACGGACAGAGTGGGTGATGAGCACCCGACCTATGGTACTGGTGCTGCACCGGTCCGCGACGAGTTCCTTGTGTCCATACTACCCATTCCAATTTGCCCGAAACTTCGGCTACGACCAGGGGATCCCGCCGAACCGGGAGTTTCCTTTGACAAGCCAGTAGTATAGAGGGAAGGACACCCATCTACTAGTAGCAGCGTGGTGGGACTTCTACTACCGCCGGGAGCCGGAGCAATTTTTGATGCCAGGACAGGGACGACGAGGACGATTCGACATCTATTACGCCAGGTGGTGGTTTGAGCACATCCACCTATATTGGCATTAGGCTTTCGCGATTAGGAAGGTGGAGGAGGGTCATTTACTGAGGGAGGATCTGCCTCCTATCTGCCATACAATGGGTACTCGAGGACCTGAGTCACTCAGACTCATCGGGAGATCGAGCGACTTGCAGAGCAGTGGCCCCGGGGCAGCCAGGGCTCGTCTTCACAGAGTCGAGGCAACAACGGGGTGCTGAAGCCCTTGAGGAAGGTACCGACAGCGACGACGATGACTGGGGTGAAAGTGCCTCGACCGAGGGCATCGAGGAGCTGGTGGACCCAATTCCTGGCTAACTGCGGCTTCCGAAGTAGAGGCTCGTTGGACCGGGCACTCCCTGGCAGGAGCTTTGCTGACACGATGACCGACGACTGGAGGTGGCAAATCGGCCACGCGATCGGGTCAGTCAGGCCCGTGGAGTTCGTGTCCAAGATCGAGTGTGTCCACACTGTAAGGGACATTCAGGAGGCTGTCGCGAAGGCAGCCCGGGCACTGGCATTGAGACCGGAGCAGCTAGTGCCCTTGCCGTCGACCCCCTTCGAGGCTTCAGGTAACGCTTTCTTTCCAGTCTATCCACCTTTTACTTTGTCACTTTTCGGGTGTGTAGCTGGGGCATTGTATAATGCTATGTTTATTGACAGGTTCTGCAGCAGAGGGGGATCACCCCTCCACGGAGGCGTCCTCTGGGAGCGGGGACGGAGGCCTGCAGCCTAGGCCGAAACACCCTCGTGTGGAGGCTACGACAGCTGAGGATAGCGGGTCCCCTGAAGGACTCGAAGCTGGCGAGCAAGTCGAGGTGGAGACGGCCTTAAGTAAGCATCACTTCGGCCTCTTCGCTCTTGCTTGGTTTAGCCATGGTGGTTGGCTAATCCAGTCTTTCTTGGTTTATCTTTTGCATCCCTGCTGGAAACTAGTGTGGAGGCAACCTTCTCCCCCGCTCGAGAGGTGGACCCTTTGTCTGGGGAGGGGGTCGAGTGTGAGATCGACATGGAGGGGTTCCTTCACTTGATGAATGAGATCACCCCCAATATTGAGACATTCCCCAACTTCAAGTCATGGCAAGCTGTAGAGAGAGCCCGTACAGGTGAGAGCTTCTAACACTGGGTATATGCTGCAACTTTTGTTTGACTCTGGTTATTAACATAACCATCTGGATTATGCAGGGTGGCAGGGATGTCAGGAGTCTCAAATTTTTGAAATTATAATTATGCCCATTAAATGCCAATAATTCTTTAACAATTCAAATAAATGCCTAACCAAGACCTAAAAATCCGTAAAAATAGTCGAAATGATCTTGGCGAAGAGTATAATGCGACTGCAGTGACCACGAGTCGAGGAACTGAAGGATAAATGGCCGAAATGTTCTCAACTTGGGAGCTACAAAAGTAGTCTGAAACTCTTCTAAAAGGATCCAAAAATCCAATAAAGATCCAGCAAGACCCAATACGGATCCGCCAAAGATCGAGGGCGCTACACGATCGCTCAGCTCCTTTAGTAACAACAGTGCCTTCGGCACTCGACTGCCAAGTCCTCCATCTTGTCGGGGCCCGTAGCACCCAATCGCTCAGCTCCTTCAGTCACAATAGTGCCTCCGGCACCCGACTGCCAGCTGCTTTTGTCACGTCAGGGCCCACAGCACCCTATCACTCAGCTCCTTCAGTCACAACAGTGCCCTCAGCACCTGACTGCCAGCTCCTCCAGTCACGTTAGGGCCCGCAACACCCAATCACTCAGCTCCTTCAGTCAGAACAGTGCCTCCAGCACCTGACTACCAGCTCCTCGAGTCACGTCGGGGCTCGCGACACCTGATCACTTAGCTCCTTCAGTCATAACGGTGCCTCCAGCACCTGACTGCTAGCTGCTCCAGTCATGTCAGAGCCCGCAGCACCTGATTACTCAACTCCTTCAGTCACAACGGGGCCCACGGCACCTGACTGCCAGCTCCTCCAGTCATGTCAGGGCCCGTGGCACCTGATCGCTTAGCTCCTTCAGTCACAATGGTGCCCTCGACACCCGACTGCCAACTCCTCCAATCATATTGGGGCCCGTGACGCCCGACCACTTAACGACCTTAGTCACAATGGTGCCTTCGGCACCCGACTGCCAACTCCTATAGTCACATCGGGGCCCGTGACACCTGACCACTCAACAACCTCAATCACAACGGTGCCCCGTGGCACCTGATCGCCACCTACTCCATTCACCACTACGCCAACGGCACCAAATTACTCCAGTCAAAGCATGGCCTGTGGCCTCAATGACTCTGGTCCCACCGGTGCCTATGGCACCAGATAGTTTCGAGCTTAATGGCTCTTGGCCACTCCAATCATGGCGATGCTCATGTCATTTGACCACTCTAGTCCCAATAGCGCTCGACCACCTCTGTCTCAACGGTGCCCGATCGCTCGAGCCACAAGTTTTGCCTGCGTCATTCGATCGCCTCAACCTTGGTGACGCCCAATTGCTCTAGCACAACGATGCCTACGGCACCCCTACTACTCCGACCTCGACACTGTCTTATATCAGGAATACACTGTGACTGATGTGGCATAGCCCTAGGATGATGTTGGATGACTTGATGAGTCTAGGACCTAGACCCGCAAGCATAGAAGGACATTCACGGACTAACGCTAGCGGCTCACTCGCACGGCGCGTACGATCTCCCGATGGTGACCGGGGGATGACGATGAGGGTCTGAGGTGGGACCCAAACATTCTAAGGGACTTGGGTGGCTTAGGCTGACCCCTAAGGGTCTACGACTACCAACTTTGTGGGTGGCCGGCATGCTGGGGCGTGGGTTTGTGGTGGCTCTCCTCACGGTCCGCGGTGGGCACCTTAAGAGTGGTGTGCGAGTCTGGGCTCTCGTCTCTCCGTCCGACGGGCCTCCAAGGCAATACTAAGATAGCAAGGAAATAAACCAGCCAAGGTAGGACCAGATGCTCACTTGACTGGTGTGAAAACACCGATCTCAATCGGAGACCTAGGCAAGCCAGGAAGCGTGGGCATGTGCTCGCACGTTGCGTCGGTGGCGCCTGACCTGATAATAAAACTGTTACAACACTACGCCTCATGTAGGAGGGGGGTTCTCGGGGTGGGGGATAAATAGTTACAGCCAAAACTACCTCCACGTATGGAGGGGCCTTCGGCTGGCCAGGCAGGGTGGGGGAAAACTAAGTTAGAAGCCGAAGTGACGAACTCTGTCGATTCTGCCTACTTTGGAATGGCCTGATAGGGGATCGAAGACGTCACCGCCACAGACTCTGTCGAATTCTGATGAGGATGAAACTAGTTCCAAAACTTCCTGGGTTGGCCTAGGAGGATGTCTAAATTCTTCGAGAATTTTCTAGTGACGTTGGTGACAAGGGCAGAATCTGGACCAGGGTCAACCCGCTTTGGTTCTGACTATGCCCAGACTGCTGGTGCTAGAAGACGAGGGTGCCACGAACACTCCCGGGATCCTTTGAACGCGGGACAAGAACCGTTGCAATCGTGGGTGAGCCTTATTCGATACGAGACTGATGGGGCTACCAGAGGATGCTGGAGTAGGGCGAGATAACCAGAATGGTGGGAGGGGTCGGTTCTCACTCAGGGGGAAATGACCTGCGCACTCCGGGGAGAAAAATTGGAACTTGGTGCTCCGGGGTCCAAATGGTGTTCTTCTTCTTCGTGCTGATTCCTGAAGCAAATCTTGCAGGAGGGCCTTCAAGTGTTGGTTCTCCTTCATGAGGGTCTCAAGGGTCACCTCTTGGACTTCACTAGCAGGAGGATCATTGTTGATCGGCTCCGCATTGACAAGGGCGGCACGCTCCTCAGCATGAATTTCTTCCTCTCGTGTGGACACCTGAGGATCGGCAGAAGTGCCGATGTGGCCGACTAGAGCCAGCGGCGGAGGTGGATGATGAGGCCTCCTAAGGTAAGATATGGGTTGGTTCAGATCATCGGTCTAAACTTCAGGTTGGTGTCCGGTGGTATAATACGCGAACACCCTGACGGCGTCGTTGAGGAGCCGAACCGTCCTCCTTTTCTGGGAACTCTTCTTAGGGTGGATGGGTGTCCCCAGTCTATCGAAGACCGAGGTACGATGCAGAGGAGTCTCCGTCGTGGCATCTGCCTGAGGAGGACTCAAGGCTGAATATTGGTAGGGCCCAGAATGAGCCCGCCTCTATTTCCGCCTATCTGTGCAAGAGGCGATGAGGGACTGGACGCCGTCAGATGACACGGCTGCAGGTTCAATTGCTCCTTGCTTGGCGCGGTGCCTTAGTGCCCAAAAGGGCTTGCTGAGGCCCGCCTCCCAGATAGCTTGAGCTTCCTCTGGGGTAACCCAGATCCTTCTCAAGTCAGATTACTGGTCTCCCTCATCCTTACTCCTCTGATGGGACTTGGGAGCCTGGATGCCGAACCGACGCTGGTGCTTTTGGGGTGTTGCTGAAGCATTCACCCGCTTAAGTTCTGCCTTGTCTTCCCGCGTTCGACGTAGGAGGCTAAAGCGGTTGGTGGTAGGGATCGTCGGGACGATCCATTCTGGGGATATAATGGGTTCGTCCCCATCTAGGCGAATCCGTAAGTCCCCGACAAGAATGGTCTTGCCAGAGTTGCTGGTGACAGTAGTGGGTCACTTGCCTTTACGGCTACGATGATGCTTCTTTTGGGGAGCCGAAGACGATTCCGCTCCAAGGTGGTAGGTCGAGAAAACCCAACCTACGGGTGCTGGCGGCACAAGGCCATTCATTAGGAATACCGAGACAGGCCCCCAAGACGCGAGGTCTGTAGTGAAGGCCGGTGGCCGGGAGGCTTGACTGTAGGCCTTTGCCCGAGCTGACAGTAGCATTGCAGATGCTCGTAGCGATGTGCTTGCACCTGGAGTTGTCACTATAGGGGGTACCGGGATGCCGGTGACCTGAGGCCTTGAGCCTGAACTGGAAGCTGGCAGGACCTGCTGGCACGACAGAGGGCACTCAGTCCGTACGGAGGTCACCACGTCCCCTAAAGGCAGACCCACGCTGGGGATCGACGTTGTCAGGTTGCGGGAGGGATGCTCCTGAGGTAGAGCGAGGGATCCGGGGCCTGACGTGGACCACTCATTGTAGATGTCATCCATGGGGAATCCTGGGGCTGTATGTCCGGTCTAGATGCTAGGACGCCTCGTACCAGGGATTGGGGACTCGGGCGAGGCGGTCACTCTTCTGGGGTTCGAGTCGGAAGGCCCGAAAGGGGTGCTGGGGAGCCCTGCCCCCGGGCTAGGAGGCGAGTGCGGGGAGCTGGCTCGGTAGGATCTCGGGGTTGACGGCCCGAGCTGAGTGCTGAGAAGTCGAACACCCTGGGGTGGAGACCCACACCGGATGTCAACTTGGCTGGGGCTCGGGGTTGGAGACCCAAGCGAATTGCAGAACTTGGGACCGAAATCCAAGACGCGAGGTTGGCGTCAGGAGCTAGTCGAGACTGGGCCCGGGGACTGATGTATGCCTGGGCTGTGACTGGTCCAGAACCCCTACGGGCACCGGTGGCAGGAGAGCCGAGCCTGACGCTCGGCATGGCTCTCAGGACTAGTGGTTGGTGTGGCGCATTGATGGCGCCAGGGGAGACAGGAGCTGGCGATGGCGAAAGAGCTGCCATGGGGACCACACCCAAGAATTAGGGTGATCCGATGACTGGGGCAAACCTGTCAAAAGCGGTCGGCACTACCAAGTAGCCCACCTGTGCATGGGTGGCGACGACGATGGGACCGTAGGTAATGATCGCCATAGTTGGTGAAGTCCTGGATGAGCAGAGGCGACGGTCGTGGGCGGTCGTCAAACATGATCCGACAATTGGGAGACAAACTGGAAGCCGCTGGGAAGTGCGAACAGGTGCTTTTCTGCTACCTCTCCTGCAAGGATAGGAAAAGGGCACCTGAACTTCAGGGCTGGCACGGGCTTTTGCTTCAGCAAAAAGAAGGAAGGTGGGAGATGTCCCACCGGACGTGCCATCCATTTTGTTCTGCCCCTGGAGTTTGCCGGTGTGCGCATGCGTGTCGACGGGCCCGCGGAGCGGTGTGTGCGGTGACCGGAGTGAGGGGTAGGATATAGCTACGGGGGAGGTGCTAGAAGATAAGGGGCCTCGGGCACCCCCTCTCGTGACCGTATCTGTCTGAAAGCGGCACCGTGCACTCGCCTTTTATGGATAGAAAGACAGAAGCAAGAATAAATCACTCATGAGCCTATGTTGGCACACGGGCGGTCGGGCATGTCGGTCATTCATCGTCCCTTTCATATTCGGACAGAAGTCCGTAGCGAAAACACGGTGAAAACAGGGATAAGTCCGTTCAGACATCCATCGAGTACGTGACAATTTCAATGATGATTCGGAAAAGATCCAGTTCGACTGACGGGTCCGGTTTAGTCAGAATGTCGGCTCGAGGTAAGGCCGGGTCGTGGTCATTTTAGACTGATTCCCGAGACTCAGACCTGGCTTGCACGGGGTGGTATCACTATCCCTTTAATACCCGGTCAAGAGGAGATGGGGCTGCAATGTGGAGTCTTATTAATAAGGAAAGCCCTTGGTTGCGAATTTTGTGTTACTTACTACTTACCCCCCCCCCCCTTTTTTAGGGTGTTCTTACGGTTCTCCTTCCCTTTTTTTAATATGTACATTCTGTTTATTTATTCCCCCCCTTTTTTATACCTTTCCTTTTTTAACACGTATCGTGTTTTATTATTATCATTATTATTGCTCATCCACTGGCCTATATGAATTTTTTGTTCTTATTTACCAATTTATTTATTCCCTTCTATATCTTTTATGCATTTTCTTAATTTTTCTGAATTTCTCCCATTTTATTTCTTTGTGCTTCTCTTTGGAAAGGTGGGCCGTCGGAGGGGTGTACTAGCGGAGACAAGGTGTACCGACGAGGCGGGCAAAACAAAAAAGGGGGTGTATCGCTGAAGGTGTGTTGGAGATGTGCCGGTGAAGGGCATGGCTCGGGCAGGCCAAGGGCATGTCGCTCAGGGGACTGCACCGGCGAAGGCTAGCCAAAGGGGATCAGGGAGTGTGCTGGGGAAGTGCACCAGGCAAGGGTGCTGGCGCGTGCGCCGGCGAAGGGGCTTGACGAGTGTGCCGGCGAGGGAGTGAACGAGGCGTACCGGCGAGGGATGCGTGCCGTCGAAGGGTTGTACCAGCTAAAGATGTGCACTGGCCAAGGAGGTGTACCGGGGGAAGTTAGGAGGCCCACCCCTCTATTCTTCCTTTAAGGCCTTTCTTTTCTTCTTTTCTTAATCCTGGTACAGCTTTATACAAATTGTTCCTTCCTCTCGCAGTTGTAATCATTCGAGGTGCTTAGTCGTTACCCAATCCAAATCTCTTTGTGGTGCCCATGGTTCACTTACCTTAATTAAAGTGATTGATTAACTATCAGTCCATTTGTTTGTTGCTCCCTTCGGTCCTTATCATATTATTATCTTCGACAAAAAATTTGGCAGCATCTCCCCTTGACCCAGGTGTAAGGGAGATACGGGGAACACGCCCACATGGAGTGGCGGAACCCGAACGTTGGAGGTGGGCGTCCGAAGACGGCAACACCTTGTATAGAACTCAGAAAACTCAGAGGGAGTAGCGAGGGGGAGAGCTCTAAGACTAGCTACGGATATTGAGGGTGAGGAACAAGGGCTGGTGTGCCGGTGAAGGGCCAACCAAAGGGCTGTGTCGGGGGAGGCCCTGAGGCATTGAGGGTGCACCGGCCAGGGGCCGTGCCGGCAGAGGGGGTAAGGGGCATAGGGTGTACCGGGTGAGGGCGCAAGGAGGCCATGCTGGCGAGCGAGTGAGCGAGGGGTGTGCCGTTGAAAGTGCATGGAGGGTGCACTGGCAAGGTCGAGCTGGGAATGAGGGTGTACCGGCCAAGGGGCGTACTGGTGATGGGCTGGCCAGAAGGTGTACCACTGAAGGTGTATGCAGTGTGTATCGCTGGAGGGCACTCAAAGGGGGGGTACGTCGTCGGAGGGCTAGAGGAGTTGGACTGAGGGCCAGCATGTAGTGCAGTGTTCTCGGACGGCCGGAGAAGGCTTAGGCTACAGAAGGGGGAAATCACCGAGAAAGGAGTGATGGAAGTCGTGAAACACTTTTGAGAACTCAAACAATCGGAGATGGTGAAGAAGACCACAAGAGGGGAAACTTGCTCATGAAAAGACAAGGGCCATGACCAGCCAAGCGTATTTCGAAACATCGGAGGGGAGGATACAAGTGGTGGGAAGGAGAAGAAGAACGAAGGAAAGACAAGAAAGGAAAGGTAGGGGCGGTGGGGGCGAGCAGGGATGACTACTTCCTGCTTGCCCCCATCTCCCCCGTTACATCTCTCTCCCTCTCTCTTATGCTCTCTTTGGATGGTCGTCGGAGGGGAACCTCACGGTCGAGCTTCCTTCTTCTTTCCCTCTCCTCCTTCTTCTCTTCTTTTTTGGCTTGTGTCTACGTCGACTGCCCCTTTTTTTGTGTGCGTCTCTCTGTATATCTCTCTCTTTGTTCACCGGTGGAGGGGGCCTCTTTATATTCCCAGCGCCACGGTGCTTTGAATCACCGAGCGATGAGGCGGGAACGTGTTCATTAATAGAGACTTGACCCGGGCGTCCTTGGCGGCATGGGGGAGTAGGCAGCGTGCCATGCTCTCCGCTTGACACCTCGGACGGAACCATCCTGCAAGGCGTAATCAGGATGCTCTCGGGACGGTCCTGCCTGGAGGGTGGTATAAATTGGACCAAAGTCCAGACAATCCGCATAGGCCTCCTTCATCCTATCCATCCCAACCACCTCTACACTCATGGTGGACAAACGATAAGCGCGTCGACTCAGGGCATTGGCCACCCAGTTCTCTGCACCGGCCTTGTGCTTCAGCACAAATGTATAATCCTGGAGAAACTCCACCCAACGACTGTGACGAGAATTGAGCTTCTTCTGGGCATGGAGATACTTGAGAGCCTCATGATCAGAAAATAAAATAAACTCCTGGTGCAATAAGTAAAGTCTCCAATGCCGAAGGGCCTGCACAACTGCGTAAAACTCCTTGTCATACATGGAGTAACGTAGTTTAGAATCGCTCACTTTCTCACTGAAATAAGCAATGGGGTGGGTCTCCTGGCTCAGAACACCACCAATACCAACTCCAAAGGCATCGCAAGAGATCTCAAACACCTTTGTGAAATCAGGAAGTCTAAGAATAGGTGTCTCAGTCATGAGCTCCTTGAGGAGCGCAAATGCAGTCGAGGCGGCCTTCGTCCATTCAAACGTCCCCTTTCGGATGCAATCAGCGATAGGGGCCGTGATGGAACTAAAGCCTCGAATAAAATGGCAATAGAAGGTCACCAGTCCATGAAAGCTATGGACATCATGAAGAGTACGAGGCTCGGGCCACTCCACTAAGGCCCTGACCTTCTCGGGGTCGATGGAGACTCCCTCGCTTGACACAATAAATCGTAAGAAAGTGACCTGACTAGTCATGAAAGCACATTTCGTAGGGTTAGCATATAGACTCTCCCTCCGCAACATAAGACTGCCATAGATGGTCTAAGTGGGTGTCCCAGGTGCGGCTATAGATGAGAATGTCATCGAAATAAACTACCACAAAGACCCCAATCAAAGGTCGAAGGACCTGGGTCATCAGCTGCATGAACGTACTGGGAGCATTGGTCAACCCACAGGGCATGACCAGCCACTCATAAAGACCATCTTTGGTCTTAAAGGCCATCTTCCACTCGTCACCTGGCCAGATCCTCACCTGGTGATAGCCACTCTTTAAATCGATCTTGAAAAATATAGTGGCTCCCACTATCATATCAAGCATGTCATCTAAACGGGGAATGAAAAATCTATACTTCACTGTGATCTTATTAATAGCATGGTTATCCAAACACATCCTCCAAATATCGTCCTTCTTAGGGGAAAGCAATGCAGGGACAGCACAAGGACTCGTACTCTCTCTCAATGAACCTCTACCCATTAACTCATCGACCTGGCGCTGAAGCTCAGCATGATCTAGGGGGCTCATCCTATAATGTGGCAAGTTGGACAATGAGGACCTATGGACGTGTAAAATTTCACGTTCATATGTCCCGACCAGTCCAGCATCAATAACAACTTCCACTGAAAAGATTGCAGAGAACACATCTCGTCTGGACCCTCTGAACAAACAACACACTGCCATGAAGCCACCTCTAGAGTCACGACAGCAAGGAGAAACCAACCCCCAGGGAGCTCACAACTCGTGGACCCCGAAGAGAACCAAGCGACCATTGATCGGGCTCGAAACGGGCTCAAGTCTACCTCCAACAGCACGCTTAATGTCCCTTCAACGATGCGCTTAGCACCCTTCATCGGCATGCTCTGGCGCTCAGCAGCACGCCCTGCGTGCCCCTTCAGCGGTACGCCCCTCCGGGCTCTTTAGCGGTGCACCCAGTGGGCCTTCCCCAGTACGCCACATCGCTGCTGTAATGGCGCACCCAGCGCGCCTTCCCCGGTACACCCCAGGTGCCTTCAGCGGTGCGCCTGTAAGCCTTCCCTGGCACACCCCTATGTACCCCCCTTTAGTGGCATGCCCAGCGTGGACCCTTCTTCACCGGCACACCCTACTGGAGTCTTCAGCGGCTTACTCTCCTAGTGCCTTCGATGGCACGCTCACAATGCCCCTTCAGCAGCACAGTCCTCCACTCTTCCGGCGGCACAGCCTATTGGCTCCTCAGCAGCACCCCCTGAATTCCCTTACCTGGTACATCCGGCAAATGGACGACGTGATGCCCATCCCCTACGGTTCGCGGTGCGCAGTGAGCTAGCTGAGGTGTCGCCTAGGGGGAGAGCCACGCTGCCTATCCCCTTCCACCAAGGATGGGGAAGTCAAATCCCCCATTAAGGCCCGTCGCTTCCTGCCTCCACCATTGCCGCTCGAAGGCTCCCACCCATGGGAGTATAAAAAGGCCCTCTTCTCCGGCGAACAAAAAAAGGACAGATGACACAGAGCAAGAGAGAAGAGATGACCAAACGCCAAAAGAGAAGAAGAGGAAGAGAAGAAGAGAAGAAGAAGAAGAGGATAAGAAGAGAAAGATGGCCTGCCGCCCTCCCCTGCTGTTGCTCCGCCACCACCATCTGAGAGAGTAAGAGAGAGAGAGAGAGAGAGATCATGTAGCGGAGCCCCCTTACTTCCTGGTGTTTGCAGGCCTCCAAGGACGCGAGATGATTTTCCCAACAAATAAATAGAGAATGTGGTACGTGGCATAGGAACCATTTTCCTACCTCTACACTTCTTGGCGCCGTCTGTGGGAATCTGAGCAAAAAGTTATGGCGTCCCGTGGAAGCCTCCGCAACGCCAACATCCGGGGCCGTTGGTTTGACCAGGGGCCTAGCTCCTGCCGGGGATCGCAGGAACCTTCTTCTGCTCATCCCCAATTGGAGGTCAGCCTAGGTGACCTAGATGAACTTCGTTAGTAGATCCGAGCCCTGACAGAACTCTGCCAGGAGCTTCGGGACCACCGGGTTGAACCCCAGCATGCCATACCTAAGCGATGGGAGGGCGAGGGGGGCCAGATTGGGGAGAACCCCTGCCAAGTGCGGGAGGCATCCCATGCATCGGCAGCGAGGACCCGATGATCCCATAGCGTGCCCACTCCAAGGGTGCGCAGCCCACTCCATTCCAACCCAGAGATGGATCGCCGACTCCAGCATTTCGAGGTAATAGAAGACAAAGTTCGATACCAAGATGACGTCCTCCTGGCTGCCAAGAATCGCAGCCTGATCGACGACGACCTGGACTTCCATGCTCCCTTCTCCAGGGAAATCATGGAAGTCCCTATCCCGCAAAAGCTCCAACTGCCGTTGTTCACCTCCTACGACGGCACCACCAACCCAGCTAACCACATGCACAACTTCGAGTCCCACCTAGTGTTCCACCGAGCCTCGGACACTGTGAAGTGCTTGGCGTTCGTGACGACCCTTCGGGAGAACGCCCGGGCTTGGTTCGAGTCCCTACCGGCCAGGACTATTTCCTCCTTCCAGCAGCTCAAGAGGCTGTTCAAGGAGAACTTCATTGGCTGTCGAAAGGTGACTAGATCCGCGGTGACCCTGCTCACCCTTAGGCAGGGCAAAGAAGAGACGCTGTGGGATTTCGTTTCCCACTTCTGCGTGGAAGCACTCCGGATCCCACATCTCGACGTCGACATCGCCACTACCGCCATCACACAGGGGATGCGGGACCACATCCTTCGACCTGTCCTTGGGGTCGAGACCCCAATGACCCTTCCTGACCTCCTCGCCCTGGCATAGAAGCACGCGCGATGCGAGGAGAATACAGCGGCCCTAGGCCACGCGGCCGGATACGAACGGTCCGACCACAAGTGATCCACCGACCCACCACGAGAGGGTCGAGGTAAGTGGGAGTGACGCGACGGAGACTGTCGCGACCGCTCCGAAATGGAAAGGGGCAACTATCGCCACTACACGCCCCTGATGGCTCCGCCTGACCAGATCCTGATGGAGATCCGCGAGGAGCCATTCCTCAAGTGGCCACCCTGGATGAAGTCAGATCCGAGTACGAGGAGCAAGAAGAAATACTGCCATTACCACCGCGACCATGGCCACGACACCGCCGACTGCATCAATTTGAGGGATGCCATCGAGGACCTCATTCGTAGAGGGATCCTCGACAAGTTCCTCGCCAAAGACATAGAATGGCGACAGAAGATGCCCCCACCGATCGACAACCTGCCAAATGGGAAGGAGATTATGATGATCTCTGGGGGTCCAGCCGCGAGGGGAGATAGCGCGAGCAGGAAGCGACGATACACGTCGGCCGTCCACACGGTGGACCAAGGCGATGGCACCCGACGGGGGGTCTCCACCCCGAGTCATCTAGGAGACCCCATTGTTTTCTCTGAGGATGACCTGGACGGTGTGACCACACCCCACTCTGATGCTCTGGTACTCTCGGCCACCATCAACCAGTGTACCATGCGTCGCATATTAGTAGATAATGGAAGCGAACCTGACATTATTGCACACGACTGCCTTGTACTTATGGGTGTGGATATGTCTCGACTCGCGCCGTTGCACACGTCGCTGTACGGATTCTCTGGCGCTACCATCCACCCGGAAGGGTGCATCTCACTCCCGATCACGTTCGAGAACGCACCAAAAGAGGTAACCTTCCTCGCTGACTTTACCGTAGTTCGCACAATGATAGGATACAGTGCCATCATCAGTCGAGGGATCCCCGACACGCTTCGAGGTGTCTCTTCCTCTGATGATCAAAAGCTCAAATTCTTCATCTCCCGGGGGATAGGAGAGGTCCGAGGTGATCAAAGGGAGTCCAAGAGATGCTACCTCATCTCCACACGTGATCGACGCCCTGAAGAAGTACCACCTGAGAAGAAGGCGAGGACCCAAGATTCAAGCCCGGGCATGAGCGCGTCGACCAAGGACTTGTACCTCCTCCAAATAGGAGAAGACCCGGGCAGAATGTTGAGGATCAGCGCGAACCTATCCGAATGCGATAAGCAAGTATACACGACCTTCCTCGCGGCCAACCAGGATGTGTTCGCTTGGTCCAAAGATGAGCTTCCTGGAATCCCACCAGAGGTCATCACCCACCAACTTAGGTTGGATCCCACTTGCCGCCTGGTACAGGGATCCCATACTCGCCAATTTCGTGTCGATCGGTTGTCATTTAGGGCCGGTAGGAGTCCGGGAACCCCGATGACCTGATATGGGTAGATTCGTCAGAATTGCCCCATTTTCGCGATCTGATGCGTGCATGTGTCATTTTTAGCTTCCAGATGTCTTCTGTGGTCGTGTGCGACTGTTCCCCCTACGCTTCGGCGTGAATGGGGCATGGAATGGGTCGATTCGGCCATTCTACTATTTTTCCCACCGTGACGATGTAACGATTGTTCCAGAGACCATCACACTGTATGACGGTCCTACGATAGACCGCCACATCCATTAGTCATTTTAGCTTTTTTGAGGCTAGGTCAGTGTGACGGACCAATTATGGACCGTTACATGACTGTGACACCCTTATAGAGGTGCGTCACAACCCCGTTTGTCAAGTTTTGGGTCTGTTGGCCCTGACGCCCCAGTCCTGGTTCGTCAGAGCATATAACATGCCTATAGTAGGCCGTTACATCGTTCAAGTGTAGGTTTTAGGCCTGTTCGCCCTGACGCCCCTGCCTTGGTGCTTTAGAGCTATGTAACGCGCCTATAGATGTGCATTACAGTCCTATTGTTGGTCGTAATGGCCGTTGTTCTATTCTGTGTCTGTTCGTGAGTTGGTCTATCTTAGGTTTGTGTTCTAGGGCGGTGTCTATGTGTCAGTAGTTTTTGGATCGATCAGTGTAGGTGACTGGGTGTGGTCTTTCCTCTGACTATGACAGTACCCTAATGGCTCAATCTAGAACTGCCAGCGTCTTTGTCTCTGGTCACATAGCAGCTCTCCCTTGACTGTCGGGTTCACCTAGCAGTTGAGTGGTGGTTCACTTTGCCCAGAGTGTCATCTTCTCTGCTTGTGTATTGCTGTGTGTGTTTGTGTGTGTGTCGTGTCTGGTTTCGGTCAACCCGATGAGACAAGGGGTTGACAGGTGACCTTGTCTGTGTCTCGATGGTTCTATCCAGCTTGAGACAATGTTTTGGATGCCTCGGGGTACTGTCCTACCTCGGTTGCGTGTCCAGGTGTGCCGAGGATTCTTGGTGTCCCCTCGGGTCTCCGTGAGTCGTTTCCTGCGGAGCATTGTTTCCTCTGACTTAGGAGTAGACTGATTGGTAGCTTGTTCTGCTATCTGTGATGATCTTGCCTCCGAGTCGTGAGACTCAAGGATCATTACGTGAGTAGGTATACCTGCCTTGTCCTGAGTCTGTCGACAGTTTCTTGTGCTGCCATTGGTGCTTTGGAGTACTGGTGATAGTGCTTGGCTATCCTGTCTGTACTTCAGCACTCGTATTTTGAGTCTCTGTCTCTTGTGAGCCTCCACTAGTCGTAGCCTTACGGCACGCTTCGGCGTGATGGCTCTTGTAGCGGGGCACTTTCCCAATATATGGTTCTTAAGGTAGTTCCGTGGGCCCCCAGTCCAACCGTTGCGTCCTTCGGAGGGGGAATACTAGCTAGAGGCCTGGCTTAGGCAGTGGGCCAGTGTGTGCACACATGGTCAGGGACTTTAGACTTGCGTCGTTAGATGTGACCCTGAATAGTCACTCACGTTATGGTACTGTTCTGGTTCTAGCAGTGTCTTTGTCTTGGCCTAGTCCTTGCGGTAGGTGACGTGGACAAGACGCTAGTAGGCGCAACATAGGACTTCAGTGGACGCAGCTGGTTGTTCTTCTGGTGGTGAGGCATTCTAGTTGCGTGGCACGTGGCTCTTCGCGATTCTCTTCACGTTTCTTATGCGTCGTGACCTCCCGGGTTAGCCCTCTTGTGGCTGTACTCGAGGTCAGTGTCTATTACCTGCACGACATTCCGGTCGTGTATGGGGCAGTGTGCATGACGTTCTAGTCGTGTCGTTTGGGTCTGAGTCTGTCTAGGTTTTCCTAGGCTTTGTCGGTTGTTCTTGCAAGTCTTCGTTTGGAGCCTGGCATCGTGTCGACAGTTCGGTAAGCTTCTGACTTTTCCTAGTTCAGAGTTCACGCTTCTGTCTTTGTTTGGTGTAGTGTCTGCTTGTAGTAGTTTCGGGGGCCGAGGTTAGTTCTGTAGTCGTGCACGTCTGGTACCGCTTCTTCTCTTTCCTTATAGCTCCCCTGTGCTTAGTTGCTCCCTACTCCTGCTACCCTTTCTTTACAATTTTGTAGTTTAGTTTTCCTGCTTTACTACTGCCTATTGCTTACCTATTGTTTATCTGCTATTTTAGCGTGTTACTGCATATTTTTCAGGGGGATCCGTGTGACCCCTACCGAGCCAATGACACGAGGCTCACCCCTACTTTTCAGGTGGGCTGTTGTTCGTGCTGCTTCTGCGGTTCTTGGAGTTAGCGTACTCGTAGTGGCCAGTTGGTACCTTCGTCGGGCTTCCCCTGACTTTCTGGTACGTCTTTACTTTTCTGTCGACTGTATTTGGCACTTGTTGTCTTTCCTTTGAACTTGACTCTGGGTTATAATTGTTGAATTTAAACTATTAATTAAAAAGTACTGAACCTTACCTTCCTTGCCTCCCACGTGAACCCCTTGTCCCATCCATCAGTGTGCCTGAAGGTGACCCTCTACACCTGGGCGAATATCGAACATGGGCCAGTATAGTGAAGGGACCAGTCAGGAGGAGTCTTCGTTTCTTTGACCCTTTTGATCCCCTCCCTAGTGAGCCTCGCGACCCATATTCTTCACTCCACGTTGTCAAAGAGGTCCACTACCATACCCCTTCCACACATGCCCATCAACACTTCACCCTACACACATCCACACCCCAGAGCCTAGAAGGAAAGGAACGTCGGTCTCTCTCTTATGCCTCATCATGTCCACCATCATATAGGGGTGATGTCATGAGTGAGTTTGGACATACTAGTCCCCCAGAGTCTACCACATCTTGTAGGACACCTGTTCATGATAGGTACAACTTTGGTTGTCTAGGTCCTTCCCGTGTTGTCCAGTCAGGTAGGCGTCATAGACATGTCAGGTCCATGTTTGGATGTCCAGGACCACCCCTGCATTTGCATAGGTATGAGTCCACACAGCTATCTCAGAGTCTGCATCATCATCACTACCTTGAGTCCAGCAATGCGCTATATAAAGAATTGGCTAACGCTCATAGACACCCCTGTGAGTTCCAAGAGGGAGATTATGTCATGATCCGGGTCAGACCGGAATAGTTTCCTTCTGGAGCCGTGAAGAAACTGCAGGCTCATGGTGTTGGCCCCTTTAGAGTCTTGAGGCGAGTCGGATCCAATGCATATGTTGTAGACTTGCCGGAGGACTATGGTATTAGCTCCACATTCAACATCTCAGATCTAGTCACATATAGGGACCCGACAGTGATCCCCAGTGAGTTATTTGGGCCTTCTCCACCCCTTGTGAGTGAGCCCTCCCCTGAGAGTCCACTTCCAGCCCTGTCACCTCAGTAGCGTGAGCGGATAAAGTCTATACTCGATGAGCAGGTGACTACTACTAGGAGTGGCATGTATCACCGCTACTTGGTACGTTGGAGTGGATGGCTCATGTCTGAGGACACATAGATCACTGGGGCAGAGCTTGAGAGGATAGATCTAGACTTGCTCGAGTGATACCGGAGCGACAGAGACCCTTACTCGACGAGGTTGAGTTCTTCCTGCCTGGGGAGAGTTGTTAAGGACACTCGAGCTTGAGATCGACGCGACATAGCAGAGCGACATTACAGGAGGCGCAGCACTGTTTGGGACGCGCAGACTTCGCTATGGCTTGGAGAGGACTTGGAGAGCTACCCATGAGTTGGAGTCTTTTATTTTATTATCATCCTGGACTTTGTGGGCCGAGCTATGGCCAGTTGGATTTTATTTGGCTTCACCTTGTGTTCAGTAGGGTAGGAGAGGGATAGTGGGCCATTCCATGCCCTAGGCCCAAGGAGGATTGGGCTGGCCACCCCCCCACTAGAGGGCCTACCTTGTGAAGCACGCTCCCTCCCTAGGGTTAGGGTTGGGTGCGCCCCACCCACTCCTCTCCTCTTGGAGATGGCAGCCGCCCCCTCTCTCCTACTCTTTAGGAAAGAGAGAGATTCCCTCCCCCCATCCTGGCCTAATATGTAGGAGATTTGAATTAATTCCTTTTTCTTAGGATTTCTTTTTGGAAGATTAGGGTTTTCTCCCCTCCCCATATATAAACTTATTGTATTCTTTTGGAAAATAATAATGAAGAAATATTTTGAGAAAGTTGACTCTTGAGTAGGCCGTGGCCACCTCCCCTCTTTCTCTTCCTTGGGTGCGACGCCCACCACCTCCCCTCCCCTTCTCTTCTTCTTGGGTGCGACTCCCAAGGTCTTCCTATGGTGTCTCTACTGCAACATCAACTTCATGGCATCTTCCCCGACCTCCCTCCAAGCCTGGAGTTCAGAGATCGTGGCTATGCTACATGCGTGGAGGAGAAAGGCCCTGCTGTCCTGGTGCGCCCCTAGATGTCTGTCTGCAGGACAGAGCTGTAAAGAGTGGGTTGGTCCGCCCCTTTCCCATCCTCTGATCACCTTCTTCTCTTCTTACCATTTCTTCCTCCCCATGTCCCCCACACCTCCATAAAATTTCATTCTCTAACTCGCCCTGTGGCCAGACTTCCCTTCACAGCCCTTTTCCCTGCACATGCTGCCTTTGTGCAGACCTGCAGGGATAGAAGCCGACCCCAGCAGCCTTCTCGCCCCCAAAACCTTCTCCAAATGCTCTGAAACATGAAGCACCACTTCCCCACGTCCTAAATCATCACCTATAATCTTTCCATAATTTTCTGAGCCCCTTTTCCCCACGTCCCACCGTCCTGTTTCTCTGCTCAAAGTTCTGTCCACAGAGATCTTCAGAACAGAGCACACCTGCCCCTATCTCCCACACCCAAAACTCCCACTACACGCCACCCCGCCTCCCCATCTCCATTCTCCCACGACCCACCCCCAACCCCCCAGCAAACCCCCCCCCCCAAGAAGCCCCCCAGCCCCCCGACATCCCCCCACATAATGTTTTTATTCAAAAATGCAATGTAATTATGTTATGAAATGTTATGCAATGACTAACTCCATGTTTTACATGTGTGCAGGGAAAGAGACGGACTAGGATTTTCTGGCTACAGGTCCGGGCGGTGTACCAGGCACTGCTGGATTATCAGAGGGAGAGACTGACAGCGATGGGCTTCGGGGAGCTACTGAGCATCGAGGTGACGAGGATCGACACAGCACTGCTCTACACTCTTCACGAGAGATGAGACCCAGTCAGCAGAGCATTCATCTTCCCATGGGGCCACATGATCCCCACGCTCGAAGACATGGCGAGGATTACCAGATTACAAATCCACGGAGCGCCAGTGACGGGTTGGACTTATGCAAACTATCGAGAGATGGCGCAGGAGCTGCTCGGATTAGATCTGATGAGGCCGGGGAATCACTCCTCGATGCTGGGACGAGTGACACTCCAGGAGAGCCTGGGGCTGAGGAGAGCAGCGATATCTATGGGGGAGCTTCCAGAGGAGCACATCGAGTGAGTGATAGACTAGGCCCGACAGAGAGTGGCGGCAGAGCCAAAGCCAGAGGGAGACATGACCCTACGATGCTTCCTGATGCTGATGTTCGGGAAGCTACTCTTCGTGACCAGGGCAGATGGAGTGAGCTGCAGGCTCCTCCCACTGCTGAGGGACCTGGACGAGGTTGGAGGATATGCCTGGGGGGCAGCAGTCCTGACGTTCCTCTTTGACTCTCTGAGCACCACCGACCGACAGATCATGCCGGGCGGCTTCTCGCCATTCCTTCAGGTAAATGCTCTAATCTCTAAATACTTATCTATATGCTTTATGATTATGCTTGTTATATGCTAACATTTGACTTATGCAGGTTTGGAGCTACCTATACCTCCCTGGCATTGGGCGAGGGAAGGAGGTACACCCAGAGCGGATCCCCATCGCGAGATGGTGGGTAGTACCTCGGGACATGGGATCGATCCGGCGCCTAGTGCGGGCGATCCAGGATGATATAGACACATTCCCCTACGGATCGGTAAGCTTCAAAACTTAGACTTCCTATATGCACTTAAATGCTTCATTAAATGCTTATCTATATGCTGACATTGACTTGATTGCCCTTTCAGGTACGCTGGACTCCCTAACGTGACGAGAGTCACGAGGGGCAGCCCTGGGTGGAGGTGGCCCAGGCATATGCCGAATGAGAGATTTGGCTACACTGCCTAAACATCATCAAGCCTCTGCATCATCGGCTGATCATGAGGACTAGGGGAGTTCACCAGCCAGTCATAGAGTTCCCCGCTCGAGGTGATGAGCGCTACAGGCGATCCTCGAAGGGACTCAGCGGCGACATCAACTGGACCACTCGGGTGCTTGACCAGGTACGTGACTGGATACGGAGAGGTCAGGTGGTGAAGGCCTGAGCGACCAGCGATGAGGCCTACCTGAAGGCCTATGCCCAGAGGTATGGCGATCAGGTGTTCCGCGGCATCCGTCAACCGGTATAAATCCTAAACTCATACTTTTTCAATTAAATTATCTCTATGTGCACTGACCTAGTGACTTGCTACATCCAGCTAGATCCTCAAGGATGCATCGCGGAGCTCCAGGATCTCCTCCACGCCACTGTACAGCAGAGGGACGACCTCCAGCGCGCGCTAGACCTTATGGTGAGCTTCCCTGAACCTTAGACTTAATTTATGCTTATGCTATGCAACTGACCTTGACTCTTTAAATACAGCGAGCCGAGGGAGCACAGCGACAGGCACCAGATGCTCCATCCTCCTCGTCCTAGCCTGCTGGAGGCCAAGCTAAGCGAGACGCAGACTTTGCTCGGGCGATTGCTCAAGCTGAGGAGGCCGAGGCTACTCTCGCGGAGAGGGTAAGCAAAACCAAATCGAGTTCCCTTAGACTTCAATGCTTTATGATGATGCCTAACTTATGTTGAATGTGATGCAGGCAAGAGAGCTAACCACAGCATTGGCTGAGGCAGGGCACACCAGAGTAGAGGCAGAGCATGCCAGGGCAGAGGCAGAGCGACTCCAGGCAGAGCTGGAGTAGACTAGAGCCGAGACAGAGCGCTTCCGTGCAGAGGCTGAGCGACTTCGCACAGGAGTAGCGAAATTAGAGCGCTACCGGACCGAGGCGAGGGAGGCAAGGTGCCAGGCCTTCGAGCTAAAGATCAAGCTATGAGCCGTAGAGCATACAGTCCGTATGATTAGCTGAGGACCTGAGAGGAGTGCTTCGTAGAGCGACGCACGGAGCGGCACGTTACCGGACTTCCTTACTAGCTCTTCCGCCTAGCGGAGGAATGAGGAGACGGAGAGGAGACAGAGACGGGAGGAAGGCAGCACAGCCATGGGCCCGCCAGAGAAGCAGCACGAGGGCACCGGCGACAGCAGAGGCCCAGGGGAGGGACCAGCTGAGTGACTTGTACTCTTCCTTTTCTTTTTGACAAATGTACATGACTTTTTGTTAGTGGAATGAAATCTTTTTATCAACGAGTTTAAGCGGACTAGCTTGAGGGGGCAGGCTGGTCCGCCTAAACCCTCCCCTAGGGGGTTTAGGCAGACTGGAGGGGGAGAGAGAGTGGGTGGTCCCCACCTCTATAAAATGTAGATTTTTTGTATTTTGTTCCTTCTTTGACCAAGAAGAAAACGGCAAGGATACTGGGAGGATATGGCAGGGATATTGGGAGTATATGTGGATGCTTGTGTGTATGGACTGAGGGTTGACCCGCGTGCTTCCTCGTGAGCGTTCTTTGTGACTCCCTCCACGTACGGGTATGGTGAAAAGGAATCCTTGCACGAACCTCACACGAGACTAGAACTTTGCACGACACCAGGACTGGGGAGGGCTGGTGGGACCTATAGGTTGGGAGGAGGGTGCGACCCCCAAGGTGTTCACCCTCCCTGGGGCGAACTACCCCCGAGCGAACCGCAGCCTTGAGGGATGGCCCTCGGAGATCTTCTTTCATTGTCTGGGGGTGTCCTTTAAGGGACACGGGGCTCTCGGGTGCTTGGATTGGCCCGTGGGGACTGTTGTTGTCGAGTCATAGTTGTCGCTCGCAATGTGTTTGGGTAAATGCCCGACACACCTTGGGTTGTTGAACGGCTTGGATAACTAACTAAGGGGCCTCAGAATTTGCCTTGGGCTAAGGATATGAGCTCGTGGGAGCCGAGAAGAGGCACTTTGGGCAAGTGGGCCCAGCCTCGAGGTGTGTGCCGTGTTACACAGGTAGTTGGCAGGGTAGCCTCGGGTTGGCCTGAGCGCTAAAGATAAGTGGCTCGTCGCCCCGTGTCCGAGGGTCGGGGGTGGCCCAAACTTGCTAGGGGTTGTCATAGAACCTGGCTGGTATGCTGGAGTCATGAGTTGGCCCGCGGTTTGTTGTAGAGAGTTCAGAATATATTCACCCACAAGGTGTTTTGAAAAATGCCCGACACACACGTGTGAGCTGTACATGTGTACTATAGGCCTCCAAAGCCTATGGTTGGTTTAATTAAGTCTTCCTTTGACCCTGGGGGGGTTAGAAGAAGGCATCTTGGGGTAGACCCCGGCCTTGTTGCTGGGTGCCATGTGGTATGGCTTGTAGTCGAGGCGCCCTCTGGTTGGCCCGGGTGGGCGTGTGGAGTGCGGGCAAAGCCCGCAACTGAGTGGTCGGGAGTGGTCCCGATTAATTGCTGGTGTAACCGTATGTCACGGCTAACTAGTTAGGGCCCTGGGTCGAGCCCACCAGGTTTAGGAAGGGCTGGGTAGCCCATGTCTTGAAGGTGTTCTAGGAAATTCCAGAACCCTTATTCCTGAGCATTTTGCTGAGAAATTGTCTGGGTACAACAAATACCCCCCACGGGGCATGCGTCGGAGGCAGAGATGAGGCTGTACGGCCCGTGAGCCCCTTGTTCTGGGTTGTTGTAGTTGTATTTTGACAGATCATGTGCCTTTATTTTATTGCATTGCATATATCAACTTTCTGATGTGTTGACCAGTTTCGTGCTTCATCTTGCAGCTATGGCCCAGTTTGGCAGAGATGAGTGGGTCCCGAGGCGTGTGGCTCGGAAGGAGGATCACTGGGTATGGAGGACTGAGCGTCCCATGCCTCCCTTGGGCCTGCCAGTTGTTTTTGTGGTAGGTGCAGATCAACTTGATTTAGGATGCACGATGGTAGCTGAGGGCCCAGTCAGCGAGAGGGCAAGCAGAGTTGGGGCCGTGGAGTTGGCCTAGATTTCAGGAGCAGGTGGATTATACACTTATGATCGCAGTGAAGGCTACCCAGTAGAGTTCCCAATGGACCACCACTTGTTTGCATTCATCAGGAGCTATGTCCCTGGCATGGAGGAGGGACATTCAAAGGTTGCTAGAGTACGTCATCGGCTTCAGCAGGCGATTCTGGTAGGCAGGGACCGCCTGCATGGGGTCGCTTTCTACAGCTTTCCGAGCTTTTCTGGAGATTGCTGGAGGTAGTGTCAGTTTCCCAGTGCTGAGTGCTTGGGCTTCTTTAGCAGAGTAGATCAGTTTGGGATCTGGGTCGGACCGATGAGTCCCGCTTCCTAGGACTTGCACGGCCATCACCGGATAGAGACAAAGGGCACGACTGGGTTGGTGCTGGAACCGTCTGGGCTGCAGTATGCTGGAGAGGGGTACGACGACCACAGTCTTTTGGATGGGATCATGCAGCAGACCTTTGTTAACTGGTACGGTTGTTGGGCAGTGATCTCTTTACATCGATACCGTCAGAGAGCCACTGAGTGGCTGATGGGGATAGTGCACCACTACCGGGTGCTGCAGGACAGAGCGGACATCAGGAATGCCGTGACTACGATGTTGTACGCATACTCGTGCTATACGGGGCTGTTGCAGGCATTGTTGGAGTGCTTCAACCACCGATGGAACATAGTAGCGACACTCTAAGGGAGAGACTTCACTTGACTTGTGGTCTCTATTCAGGATCTCTGGGCTGTCGATCAACGGCGAGGGATATGAGGAGGTTGTGTTGGATGACCTTCACCCCAGCCACATCGACGGACAGGGGCGATACCGAGTTCCTCGTAGCTATTAATATCTATTGAAGACCTGGAGGGATTTGGCCCTAGACGAGAGAGATAGAGCTGCACAGACTCCTAGGGTGCCGTTGGATGTGTGGGTTCGCCACTTCTACAATGGGCCCATTTGCTTCTACCAGGAGTTCGCGAGAGACCAGACTCTGTGGGAGGAGTATGCTGAGGTAGAGCTGCGGTTCTGGATGTACTCGAGGTACATTGACGCACCGCGGGAGGGGTGGAACCCCCATGGGCTGCCAGACGTGATTCACTTGGTGGCCTACTTGGCTTATTGGTTGGCGACATTTGTGGTCCCACGTGGGGAGGATGGCCTACTGAGAGTCAAGCTGTTGTGGCTGATGTGCTTACCGGCGTAGGGACGATGACTGGCCCTAGCTCCTGTAGCATTGGCCATTGTGTACCAGGGGCTGGGAGTGCTAGCGGCACATCTGGTGTTGTGAGAGAGGAGTCTGCTTCTGCCGACCCACTACCTTAGTGCGTGGGCCGGCCTGTTGTTTCCAGGGCTGGTGACTCGGGGAACCATGGTGAACCCGGTGGCACCTTTGCTATTCAGCTTCACCGGCCAGCCAGCCAGAGACGCTGGGGCACAGTTGGAGGGGGCTAGGAGAGCCCTGTGTTACTTGACCGGCAGGGGCGAGGAGGGGTTACCTTTCGACTGTGCCACGAGAGATTCCCGCTTGGTTCTGGTGCTGTCAAGTGGAGGGGTGACTAGTGCCCTCCCCTACCAGAGGGAGCCAGATGCGTCATTATACACAGAGTGGGTGATGAGCACCCGACCAGTGGTGTTGGTGCTGCACTAGTCCTTGACAAGTTCTTTGGAGCCGTACTACCTGCACAAGTTCGTGAGGAACTTCGGCTACAACTAGGGGATCCCGCCAAACTAGAAGTTTCCTTTGACGAGCTGACAGTACAGAGGCTGGGACACCAACTTGCTGGCTACAGCGTGGTGGGATTTCTATTGCCACCGGGAGCCAAAGTGACTATCGACATCGGGACTGGGGCGCCAAGGATGATTCAACGTCCATTATGCCAGGTGGTGGTTTGAGCACAACCACCTGTACTGATAGAGGGCCTCAGCGATCAGGAAGTCTGAGGAAGGTCATCTTCTGAGGGAGGATCTACCTCCCATCCCACTAGACGATGAGTACTTGAGGACTCATGTTGTCTGGGTCCACCGGGAAGTGGAGCGGATAGCACAATAGTGGCCCCAGAGCGACCGGGGTTCGTTGTCTATGGGTCGAGGCAGTAATGGGGAGCTGAAGCCCCTGAGGCAGGTGCAAGCAGTGGTCGCGGCGACTGGAGCAGGGGCATCTCGTTTGAGAGCACCGAAGACTTGGTGGGCCAAATTCCTAGCCGATTGCAGCTTCAGGAAGAAGGGCTCGCTGGACCGGGTGCTCCCTATGGGGAGCTTTGCTGATATGGCAGCCGACGACTGGAGGTGACACATCGGCCACGTGATTGGGTTGGCTGGGCCCATAGAGTTTATGTCCCATATTGAGTGCGCCTACAATCTGAGAGACGTTTGGGAGGCAGTAACGAAGGTTGCCCGGGTGTTAGGGCTGAGGCCGGAGCAGCTGGTTCCTCTACCGTTGACCCCTTTTGGGGCCTCAGGTAAGATCCTTTCCATGGTATGTTGTCTCAGCTTCATTACTTACTGGGATATGTGACTGAGGTGTTGTGTATTGTTGTGCTTGTTGACAGGCTCTGCGGTGGAGGGTGATCAACCCTCCACAGAGACATCCTCAGGCAGCAGAGATGGGGCCTACAACCTAGGCGGAAGTGCCCTCGAGTGGATGCGGAGGCAGCTGGAGTCGGCGAGTCCTCTAGGGGACTTGAGGCTGGGGAGCAGGTCGAGGCAGAGCCGACTTTAAGTAAGCATCGCATTCACCTCTTTGCTTCTTGATGGTTTAGCCATGACGTCTGACTAACCCTGTCTTGCTGGATTTATTTTTTGTAGCCCCACTGGAGACTGGCGTAGAGGCGACCTTCTCGCCCCCCTAGGAGATCGACCCTCTACCTGATGACGGGGCTGAGTACGAGATAGACGTGGAGGGGTTCCTCCGCGTGATGGACGAGGTTGCCCCCAACATCGAGACATTCCCTGACTTTGACTCGTGGAAGGCTTCAGAAGAGGCCCATTCAGGTGAGGGCTTCTGACACTGGACATATACTGTCTTTGACTTTGCCTGATGCTGGTCATTGATATAGCCATTTGTTTTGTGTAGGGATA
Source organism: Amorphophallus titanum (assembly GCA_024336825.1). Taxonomy (NCBI): domain Eukaryota; kingdom Viridiplantae; phylum Streptophyta; class Magnoliopsida; order Alismatales; family Araceae; genus Amorphophallus; species Amorphophallus titanum. The sequence goes on from JANBPO010009603.1 coordinate 72,562,506, forward strand.
GCAGATGCGTTGGGGGCTGCGGCCCCTCTGGAGGCACAGGGTGGAGCACCTAGACAGGTGGGAGAGCAAGCACCAGTAGTGGTCCGAGATAGCTCAGGTAAGCGTCGAATTGGTGTGAAGGGCATCACCCTATCTTTGTTGTGCTTTTGATGGGCTGGAATTGTTGACTGGGTTTGTGTTGTTCGTTTGCCAGGTGACGACGCGGCTGCCACTCTGGAGATGATCTAGGAGTTGGCCAGTGCTGGCCCATCAGTGGCTCTCCCATCCTTTGAGGGCGAGTCTGAGTAGGTGGCCCCCTTGCCTCCATCTGTTGTTGGGGATGCACTGGGCGTACTACCACAGTTGCTGGCGAGGATGCCTCTCCCGCCTTTGTCCACTATAGTGTCAGCCTGCACCGTGAGACTAGTCAGGTCCTCTAGTGTGGGACCCTCAGGTATGTGACTGAGTACTTAACCATTTGTGGTGGGTTTTCTAGTTTGCCCATTAATGCTAAGCTCTATTTGATATTGGTTACAGGTACTTCTTCCCCTCTGGAGGAGGGTGAGCTTCCCGCTGTCTCGACCCTGGCAATGGCAAGTTCCTCGGTCTCTCTGACCACCACCGCCTCGGCTTCAACCAGCTCGGCCTGGGCCACGACGAGATAGCCCCTCAGCTTTTCTATTCTGCTTGTGAGGGTGCCGACACGACGGTGGCTTTCATCCAAGGACTTTTCATGCTATTTTTCATTGCCTTTCCACACATCTAGGGCATGCAGGTACTCGTCTTCCTGGGCACTGATGGCGGCAAATTCATTAGGAGCCCGTGCCTCAAGGAACTCGCGGCGGTTGACGTATTTCAGTAGCAGCAGGACTCACCGCGACCATTCCTCTAGAGGGCATCCCAGCATCTGCAGTGCCCCGGTCAACTGTGCCACCGTGGTGTGTACCCCCTGATATGTAAGGGAAGGATCGATGAAGATCATCAACTGCAAGGCCAGCAACATCTGTCAGACTGGCACGTCCGAGGTGGCGTGGCCAATGGAGGGAACGGCCGGAGGGTCAAACTCGACCAAGCTGTCCACGGCCGCCCATAAATCCACATCCACCGTGCCCGAGGAGGACAGAAGAGTGGAGGCCAGGTCGCTCGAGCGCCCGACCTCGACAAACGACTCCCAGTCGGCCATCGCCAGAGGAGCCGACAGAGCTGCGACCGAACCACTCGACTCCGTCATCGCGAGGGGCTGCTCCACTCTGCTCTCGATTGGAGGAAGGGCGTGGAGCGGAGCTAAATCAGATGTTACTACCGAAGGGCCTGCGACCCTTTCCGCTTGTGCTCCCTCCTCTCGGGAAACCGTGAGGCTTGTCAGTGTCTTCCCTAGAAGTTGATCCTCCTCGGGTGTCATGAGCGGTCGGGGAGGCGGAAGAGGAACCATAAGTTTCAACCCATTCCTCGACTGCAGGAACGACACTAGGCGCTCCACCTCCAACTTCAAGAGTAGCTACGGCTCACCTACCCCCGCGGGGCTCACTAGTTTCCTCTGCTTCGCGACAGTCTTGCGGGCTCTAACAGCATGCGCCTCGGGGAGCCTTGCCTCCTCCTAAAACACAGAGAATGGGGTTAGCCTTCCATCGATCGAGGCGAGCTACCCCAAATCTTGAGGAGATGCAAGAGAGGTCCCTGAGGCCCCGCGTTTACCTCAGTCACCGGAACTATGCTCCTTTCCGGTGCTATTTCTCCCTCCTCCAGAGCCTCACCCATCGGTATCGCGGTCTCCACAGCTGCTTCTTGCCGCAAGACCTCGAACAAGGCTGCCAGTTTCTCCAAGCCGGCATCGCCTCCCCCGGATCGCTCTACTGGTATGTCTGGGACAGGCGCCTCCACGGCCTCTGGCTGGATTTGCTCCTGTAAGTTAACCGAATGACAAGAGACAAAGATCAGAGGCTGGCCGCAAAGGGGACCCCATGTGAACAGGCTCACACTTACAAAATCCTCACCCAAAGCCACCTCGTCAGAAGAGTAGTCATAGTCAACCTTCTCGCCCGAGGAAGACTTGGTCGGGGTAGGCTCCTCTCTTGCCGGAGAGGGGGCTCTCACCTCGGAATCAACCGCCTCCTCTTTGCGCGGACAAGGCGACGGTGACTTCCTAGATTTCAGCCTCTTCCTCGAATATGCCTTCGTCAGCTCAGGGATCTTGCAGGCCTGCACCCACTCGGGGAGGGGTGCGAGGGGACCTGCCAAATGAAGGAGCATCTGGGTTAGATGAAAGTCCCTGGGCTCCCAACGAATGAAAATGTTAGCCACGCCAGTGGAAGGAATTACCCCGTTCTGTCCTCATGGTCGGAGGCGGTCCGGGGATTGTCTCCTCAACGAAAGGTGCAACCCCAGGTGCGGCAGCTTCGCCCACATCTAGAGCAGGAGCAGGTACTGGCTCCTCCGCAGGGACTGAAAGAAGAAGCCCGTATAAAAGGCCTTATCCCACAAGGCAAAAAAGTGTTAAGCGGAACCACCGGCCAGAAAGTCTAACCTATGGGTTGGCTGGGCTCGGCCTGAGCGACCGCGAACGCGGCCACGAATTTCTCGGCCTCGGCCTTCCTCTGCTCCAGCTCCTGCGGACTGACTGCCTTGCCGGAGACCCTCACAGGCATGACGCGTAATTCCGAATGCGTCTCCTCTGCACCGACTGAAAGAAAGAAATGCATGTGTTATGCATGCACGAAGATTTCACCCCGGGAGGTGACTAAGTCCTGAAGAACATCAGTACCTCAGGAACCTTACCTGCGGGACCACTTGGTTCGGTCCAAGCCGTGGCAAATTGCGCAAAGGATGGGACTAAAGGCAGAGGGGAGGCTGAAGCAGTCTGAATATCCTCCACCCTCCTCCGCTCTATCTCCTTCCTCCTGGCTACTTTGGCGGCCGCCAATGCCTTCTCTATCGGTGACCCCTTTTGAGGTCCCTTGGCGGCCGTGGGCGAGGGAGTTGGAGTGGACGGTGGCTCCGACCCGACCCAGGCCTCACCTACCTCGGGGGTCGATGAAGGCATCAGTTCCTGCCTAGCTGATGGGTAGCAAAGCAGGAAAACTACACTAGAAAGCTGTAAAGAAGAGGAAGCAGGAGTAGGGAACAAGCAAGGGAGAGGGAGGCTAAAAGAAAATGGAAATACCATACCGAACAAGTGCAGCTACCGAACTAACCTTGGCTCCCAAGCTACTCCTAACAGCAACAGAAGGGTGAACTCTGAACTGGCAAAGTCAGAAGTTGCCAATCCGTTGACGTGACACCAAGCAACCGAAGGCCTGCAAGGAAAAAGGGAAAAGACAAAAGCCCTAGAAAAAGTCTAGACAGACCCAACATGACTAAAACGTCATGCACACAACATAACACTGACCTCGGGCAAAGCCACGATAGGGCTGACCCAGGAAGGTCATGACACTCGAGAAACACAAGAGTCATGAAAGAGTAACTGGTCATGTGACTGGAGTACCCCTCAATAGAAGAACAGCCAGCCGCGTCCCCTGACGTCTTACACTGCACCTACAAGTGGCTCATCTACCTGTCGTCAAAAAGCACGACCGAGACCAAGACACTATCAGAACCAGAATAGTACTACCGTCGCAAGTAACTAGATAGGGTAACGTCCATCAGCGTCAGTCCAAGCCCCTGACCACGTGTGCACACACTGGCTCACTGCCCTGACCCAGGCCTCTAGCTAGTTTTCTCCCACCAGCGAACTCTACAGCAGAGCAAGGGAGCCCACGGAAACTAGCTTATAAACCGTGTCGGGAACTACCTTGCCACCACTCCCAGGTGGGCCAACACATCAACACAAGTCATCAGGCTACAACTAGTGGAGGTTCATAAGACACAGACTCTAAAATGCGAGTGCCAGAGTACAAACAGGCAAGAAGCACTATCGCACATACTACGAAGCACCAATGGTAGCATAAAAAACTACCAGCAAACTCAGGACAAGGCAACTAGACCTAAAACTACAACGATCCTTGAGTCTAACGACTCAGAGTCAAGATCATCGTACAAAGTGGAACAATCCGCCAATCGGTCTAATCCTAAGTCAAAAGAAATGCCACGGTCGAATGAAATGACACGCGCAGGCCTGAGGGAACACTGAGAACCCTCAACACATCTGGATACGTAGAACGAGGTAAGATGATACCTCACGGTATCCAGAACCATGTCTCAAATTGGATAGCACCACCAAGACACACACAAGGTCACCTGTCAACCATTGGGTCACATCGGGTTGACCAGAACCAGACAATGACATTAAAAGTAGTACAGAAGACTGCCCATGGCAAGAACACTCCTGGCCACCTCATATCATGGTCATAGCCCTCATAGGACATCAAGAGACATCCACGGGACAACGGGCAGACCACAAGGTCACGCCAAGATGCACGGAAACCAACACGTCGGGAAATGACGCTCAGACACTATCCTAGAACACAAACCTAAGACAGACCGACACGGAACCAACCAAAAACACTAAAGGGATGGGTGGTTACAAGAGGGCCATTCAAAGGGATGAACGGTCCATATGGGGCCGCTCAAGAGGGATAAACGGTTGGGGACCAACCGCACAACAGACACACCCCTAAAGGCTAAAGAGGATGGGCGGTTAAGGCAGGACCACCCAAGGGGATGAGTGGTCAAGTCTTGGCCGCTCAAACCCACGACCTAGTCTAGTTCTTGGTCAAAACGGTCTTGATCGGACTGCCTAACGAAATCGACTTACTACAGTGCCAGTCAAAATGGTCTTGATCGGACCGCCTAACGCGACCGACACTCAACTGTTGACCAAGGGTCAACTGGGATGGGCGGTTAGATGCTGGCCGCTCAACCCAACGGAAACATAGGTGGATGAAGGCTGGCCACCCAAGTGTGGATAGGCAGTCCTTGCGAGGCTGCCCATAACATGTGCGGTCTATCATATGACTGCACAAGCCCCAAAACGAGCGAGCATGAAGGGTCCAATGGGATGAACGGCACCTGGTTCGATCGTTCAACCCTTACGGCGAGCAAACCGTGTGGTTGGCCCGATCGTGACCTTTCCATGCCCCATTCATGTCGAAACGCAGGGGATACAGCCATGGACACACATATAATCACATGGAGTCCAACTGGAGTCAAAACGGTGCACGGATCGTAAGAAATGGGCGATTCTAACAAAATCACCCAAATTGGACAACCGGACTTCTCGGGCTCCCCACGGTCAAATGGGACCACCAATCAACACGAAATTGGTGACTATGGAACGCTGACGTTCCAGGGAGTCTATTGACACTAACCGATCGCAGAACCGTCGCCGTTCTCTGACGAAGCCTACGAAACCCACGAAGCCCCAATGAGCCCGATCTCGGTCATTCGAGCACCAAACGACATGCAGGGACAGGGAAAATGTAACATCCCAGAGTTCAGGGTACCGACAACCCGATACAAGTATCGAATTACCGCCACAAAGAACTGGGGACGCCACCCAAGAGGCTGATGAGGCCCCTGAAGGGTTAGTGAGGATTGTTGAGGGAGCGTATAAACGCACAAGTGCAATCTTGACCCGTCGATGAAGCTTGTCCAACAACTCAGAAGAAAGCACGCCCTCAAGAAGCAGATGATCATCAAAGAGCAGATTATCAAGGGAAAAAAAATTGGCCGATTTCACCCGATCCTTTACCCGACGTGGCTCGCTAATATCGTCTTAGTACCCAAAGCTTCTAGTAAATGGCGGATGTGCGTGGACTTCACCGACCTCAACAAGGCCACCCCAAAGGACTGTTACCCACTACCGAGCATTGACCAACTAGTCGACTCAACTTTCAGTAACGAAATGCTCAGTTTTCTGGATGCTTACTCCGGCTACCACCAGATCCGGATGGATCCCAAAGACATCGAGAAGACAGCCTTCATCACCAACTTCGGAGCATACTGCTACACTCGGATGCCTTTCGGGCTGAAGAACACCGGCGCGACATACCAGAGGCTGATTAACCATATCTTTCAAGGACAAATCGGTCCGAACGTGGAAGCCTACATCGACGACATGCTCGTCAAGACACCCAGGGTTGAGGACCACTTTGCCGACCTAGTCGAAACCTTCAACACCCTCCTAAGGTACAACATGAAGCTCAATCCAGCGAAATGCACCTTTGGAGTTCAATCCGAGAAGTTTCCGGGGCTTCCTGGTGACATAATGTGGGATTGAGGCCAACCCCGATAAGGTTCAGGCCATCCTGAACATGAAGCCGTCTGGGTGTGTCAAGGACGTCCAGCGCCTGATAGGGTACATCGCTGCTCTCAATCGTTTCTTGTCATGAGCGGCCGAACGATGCCTACCCTTTTTCAAATTGTTGAGGGGGCCCAAATTAGCATATGCTACGTTCACTTGGGACGAGGAATGTCAAAAGGCTTTTGCAGAGCTAAAGGAGTTTCTGGCTTCGCCCCCGGTGTTGTCGAAGCCAATCCCGGGTGAAACTCTGTACCTTTACCTCTCGTCAACTCCTTCCACAGTGAGCTCGATCCTGGTCCGAGACAACGCAGGAGTGCAGAGGCCAGTATACTGCACCAGTAAGGTGCTCAACGAGGCCAAAATAAGGTACCCCACAACCGAGAAACTCATGCTAGCATTGGTGACCTCGGCCAAGCGCCTCCGGCCTTACTTCCAAGGGCACTCCATCGTCGTGCTGACCAATGAACCCCTGAAGAAGATACTCACTCACCCTAAGGCTGCGGGTCACCTCGTCAAGTGGGCCATAATGCTCGGGGCGTACGACATCTCTTATCACCCTCGTTCTGCCATCAAGGGACAGGCACTCGTGGACTTCATCGCGGAGAGCACCGTTACAACTAGGGAGGCTCTTTAGCCGATGCCCGAGCCCACCTGGGACCTTTTTGTTGACGGGTCCTCCAACTCGGCCGGTAGTGGCGCCAGCGTCCTCCTCAAGTCTCCAAAAGGAGCAGAGTTGCAGTACGCCTTGAAGTTCAACTTCCAGACATCCAACAACGTCTCCGAGTATGAGGCCCTCATCTCGGGGGCCAGGATGGCACGATGATTGAGGGCCGAGCACGTCAGGATCCACACTGACTCCCAACTGGTCGCCAGCCAAGTCAGTGGTGACTATGAAGCTCGGGAAGCACCGATGATCAAATACCTTCAACTGGTAAGAGGAATAGCCCCATTGTTCGAGAGTTTTCAGGTCGTCCAGATAGCTCGGGAGGAGAATTCCTAGGCAGACGCCCTCTTTCGACTAGCCTCCTCCATTGACCCAGAAGGTACTCGATCAGTCCTCCTCGAAGAGCTAGAATGACCAAGCATAGAAGCAGAGCTCATGACTGTCGACCAGGCACTGCCGAGTGATTGGCAGACCCCCTATGTATCCTGGCTCCGAGACTCTTAGGAGCCCCCCGACCCTCAAGAAGCTCGGAGACTGAAGTATCAAGCTCAGCATTTCATCATCTTGGATGGAGCCTTGTACCGAATGTCTTTTTTCGGTCCCCTCCTCAAATGCCTCGATACCGATGAAGCCAGTCGAGCAATTCAAGAGGTCCACAAAGATATTTGCGGCGTGCATCAAGGAGGAAGATCGCTTGCCAGGATCTTGCTACGGCAAGGCTACTGGTGGCCCACTCTCCTGCATGACTGCTCAGCCTATGTTCAAAAGTGCGATCGATGCCAACGTTTTGACCACCTGGTCCATCAGCCTTGTCTCGGAGCTCGTCACCCTTACCGAGCCATACCCTTTCGCCCAGTGAGGGATCGACATCCTGGGGCCATTTCCTATGGCTCAGACCCAGAATAAGTTCGTCATCGTCACCATGAACTATTTTACCAAGTGGATCGAGGCTGAAGCCACCGCCAGGATCACCGAGTCGGTCATATGGAGTTTTGTTTGGAAGTCGATCATCTGTCATTTTGGTATCCCCCGAGTGATTGTGAGCGATAATGGCTGGCAATTTGATTCTCATTATTTTAAGAACAAATGTACTGACCTACATATTCGCAACCACTTCACTTCGGTAGCCCATCCCCAGCCAATGCCTTCTCTACGGGCGACCCCTTTTGAGGTCCTTCGGTGGCCTTGGGTGAGGGAGTTGGAGTGGACGGTGGCTCTGACTCGACCTAGGCCTCACCTACGTCGGGGGTCAGCAAGGGCATCGGTTCCTCCCTAGCTGATGAACAAAAAGCAAAAGCATCCAGGTGTAAGCGACCCGTTCCGACACAGAAATAAAACTCCACCTGGAAGACGCTTTTGACAGAGGAGTCTCACCTACGGGTTGGCTCGGTTCGATCCGACCAACCTCGAATTCCTCAAATGATGGGATCAGAGGTGGCTGGGGAATGGTCTTTGCAGCCTTGGTGGCCTCCGTCTTCCGACTCTTAGCCTCCCGCTGCCCTGCAGCATTTGCCTCGTCCAGGGACTTCTTCACAGGTGATTTTACCCGGGACCTCTTTGCGGGCGGAGGCAAGGGAGTTGTAGTCGGGGCCGATGGCGCCGCTTCGAAATGCGCCAGCTTCTCTGCCTACTGGATGAGGTTGCGATAAGTCACCATCTGCGTGCTGTCCGGATGATCTGTGAAGAGGAAGGACAGGAAAAGTGAAGAATTGATTAGCATCCAGTACCCTGAAAGAGGCAGCCATGAACGCAAAGGAAGAGAAATGTCAAATATCGTGTGGGCTGGTATAGAGCCACAGTGATATCGGCCAGTAACTAAGGGACGGCTCTTTGTCACGACGGGCGGCCTCTCGGACCAGCCAGCACACATCCCCGATCGTCTGGCAACGATCGACAAGGGTGGCTAAGTCTACATGTTTCTTGGCAGATAGATGGCAAAATAAGTTGAGGTGATCCATCCCCCATCCTTCGGCATAATAGTAGGCGACGTGCAGACACTGGCCCAGGATGGCCACCGGTCGAGCTTCAATCGTCAGCCCATGCACCCACAGAAGGACATAGAACCAGGTGGTGTCTTTATAGTTCTACGACTTCCGCTCTTCCCTCCTCACGAATGTGCGGTAGGGGCAGATCAGGTCCTTCTCAGCTCGCCAGCTGGTTGTGGGGGTGCCTTCTTCTTCTGCTGGTAGAGAATAATTAATCAGCTCCAGGCAGTCAGTTCTGATGTGGCAGAGGTCCCGCAGGGTCTTCTTAAAGTCATCTTTCGCCACTGGAGGCAGCTTGGCCTATGGCGCCGATTTGCCTTCTTGGGCCACCTTACGGTCGATCATGTAGTCAGCCACATCCTTGCTCTTGCCATGCCACAAGTGCAGGAGGTGCTCCGGATCGATGTCGAGGACGGGCACAGGTTGCCGGTTCAGGAACCTTCTCTCCGCCCCATCCCAGCAGTCAGTCTTGTGTGACCGATAAAAGGCCGTGCGGGCGTTCCACCACTTTACATATTCAGGTGTCACCCAAGGGATGCGACTAGGGGCTAGCACTCTGAAGGTGGCGGTGTCAGCCCGGTGGAAGAAGTCCCACCGGACCCTGGCATTCTCCGCGACCAAGCCTCCTCAGAGGGTCTGCGTCACCAGGCTGAACTCTACACTGTGTATAGTAATATGCTGGTCATATCTGAAATTTTGACCAAAGCGGAAGGGGTAATACGGTTCCAACAGTAATGTCTCCCCCTCTCTGAACGCCGTCAGGACGGATGGACAACGCCCAGTCCCTTAGCTCGGGTTCCAACAGCGGGCGAACCACATTTTCTTGGCTAATTGGGTGGACGTACTTCTCCACCTGATCATCCTTGCACTCTCTTCTACTGTTCACCAGGGGGCTGGAGTGAGCAGCCAATGTCCAAAAATGAATAGTGTCGGTGTCATCTTGAGGGACTATTGTCAATCAGCCCCGATTATCATATAGCCGCAAAGAGGTAGAGCCTGGCTCAGCACTGGCGAACTCCAGCATCCGCGGCACGAGCCCCCAGTCCTGGATAGTACGCGGGGCGAACTCCGAAAATAGACAAGAAACCCACGCATTGAAGAAATGCAATGGGCACACGTACCAGGCCTATCGCGGGAATTGGTGGGTGCTAATATCCCCCAGCACCTTGTATATCAGGCAAATGGTAGCTGGACATAGAGACAGCTTAGTCCCCTACGCCATCTGGCACGCCGGGTAGATTGCATCCGGCCGGATCACTGTTTCATCTTCGTACGGCATTGCAAATGAGCACAGCCAGTACGTTAAGTACGCTGCACAGTGCGTCAGTGGATTGACCGCCATTGGGTTGGGCCCACTCTGGCACACCCTGGAGGGGATCTTCGCGTCCGTCTTGGGCTTCGCAAGCTTCTTGCGGGCAACGATGGTGCTGACACATGGGAAGTCTTCATACTGCTTTGGCCCATCATAGAAGTATTGCAACCACAGGGCCATCCTGACCCTCTTCCTGTCCCTGCAGTGAAGCTGCCTTTCACCATGGGCATACTGATATAGCTCTCGATACGCCTTCATTAAGTACCGATATGAGTATCCCAAAGAATAATAGCCATCCCCGTTAGTTTCATCTTTAATCAAGTCCGGGAGTCCCAAAAGTGTGTCAACAACTTCTGGCACGCCTGGTGGGATTGGAACTTCCCTTCATCTCTTCACCGGGATTGGGGGCCCCACGGCCTCTTCTTGAAAATCTAAACTATTTCTCTTGCAATTACAGGGTCGTACTTTGGTGACTGCAATCGCTATTACATTCGGACCACTAGCCATGGTGAGTCACGTCAAGCAGGGCTACCTGGCGGTCCCAATGCAGTTCGGGAAGTTCCCTCCAGCGGTCGGCTTCCCCAATTTCCTAGGGGTGGCCTTTGCCAACCTCCTGAAGGTCGATGGGCCCAAGCCCGTCGAAGTCCATGGCCTCGCTACCAGGGCTGCTGCCATCAATCTTGCTGCCACTAGGCTGTCGGGAACCACTTCCGATCGCACGGCAATCAAGACGATGGGTTGTTTTGTCCACCACGTCTGTTTCAACATGGGCTCATCCACCAAGAAGATGGCATCTTGCCGAAGGAGGAACCGAAGAAATGTCATTGCCGCCCCTAAGGACCAAATCTCCAACACCGACAAGTTCATCTTGATCGGAGGCATCCAGGTCCACCTCAATGGCCGGAGAGCCGACATGATCCCCGACCGAATCATGCCGAATGTCCCGGTGCACAATTCTTTCCAAGTGCTCGGGAGAATAGAAAGGAAGAATACTAGAGCCGCCCATCGGCCGAAGGATGAATCGTCCCCTAGGCCATCCAAGATCAAGGAGGTTTGGGTACCAAAACCCACTAGGGTCCCAATGCCAACTCAACTGGGACCTGTCGAAGCCAATAAGCCCAAGGTGGAAAGGGCAAAGAGCCACGAGATGCCAGTAGGGGCGTCTCGCAAATTACCTGTCCAAAGCTATGAATGATAAGAGAATGCCTTTTTACATGTTGAGAATCACAGTAGGATCGGCAAGAGGGATCGGCTCATTTATGGGCTCCCAACACAAGCAAATGGAGATGCGTCGAGAGTCCCGATGCTCGAAAGGTTGACTTCCCTGGTCAGCTGACTAGGCGTCCAAGTAGAAGAAGCAAAGGTATCCAAGTCTATACTTGCAATGTGGTCAGAACGACCAGCAACTACTGGGCCCTACCCGAAGAACCCGAAGAAGTTGCCCGGATTGTCAAGAGGCCCGGCCCTATCACAAGAAGAGGAAAAGCTGCCATCGAGGCATTGCAAACCCTCGTAGGGACGGCAAATCTAGAAGAAATGTCGGCTGCCCTAATGGCCAATGTGATTACAACTCAGGACGACAGTGGAATGCCATCCACCTCATCCGAAGAGGCACCATTTGAGGTGTGGGGACGGCTCCCCAGCCCTTCTACCAATGATCTGGCCTTGTTGATGTTGCTGCAAAGCTATCGACAAGAAATTGAAGCATTGAAGAAGTAGCTGAGTGAGAGGGACACTCGTACCCCTCTGCCTGGGTAGCTCAAAGTTCCCCCTAGGACATCGGGCGGCAGTGACCAGACATTTGAGGTCTCGCCACATGTAATCCCCCCACAACCAGTGCATAACTACACTTAGCGCACTCCTCCCCATCAATAACAAATTACGGCTACGCCGCAACCTCCAATCCTTCAATTCCAAGGGGCTCCTGCCACGCCTCACGCGGCCGTGTTGACAATGCTGCACATGCAACAAGCTCATTTCTATCCGAGCCAGGTTGACCCGACAGTGATGAACAAGCTCATGGTCGAGTAGATGATAGAAATGAAGCTGGCAGAAAGGAGCGATGGTGACTCTGCCTCGTTTGATGTTTATAGGGTGCCTTACCCTCCCCATCATGCTGTAAAGAGACTGCCCCCTGGCATTACTAAGCCTCCAAAGTTTGAGAAATTCAATGGGCAAGGGTCTCCATGCGAGTGCATTGCCTACTACACCAACGTGATGGGTGACTTGGTGGCTGACGAGTCCTACTTGTTGAAATTCTTCAGGTCCACATTAACAGGGCTCGCCTTCGAGTGGTACTCGAGCTTGCAGCCTGGATCTATCATTGACTGGCAAGACCTGCAAAGAAAATTCAAAGAAAGGTTCCACATCTCTGAAAGGGAGGTGATAGTAGTCGAATTATATGAAACCTGGCAAAGGAGCAATGAGTCTGTCTTGGAATATATCAAAAGATGGAGGAACCTCAGTATGAGGTGCAGGCGAGCACCACATCAGGAGGACGCCGTCCAAATATGTAAGCAGAATCTGCGAAGAGATGTGCTAGAAAGAATGATAGGCACTAAAATCTAGTCGTTTGACTAACTGAACAACATGGTAGCGAAGGTCGAGACGTTCCCCTCGAAGTACTCAGCGACTCCTACCGCCTCAAGCTGAAAGACTAGGTCAGCTGACAAGTGACCGGCATCTCAAGAAGTGCATACGGTCGACTTCAAGACCTTTGAACAATAGAAGGAAAAGGAGAAGGGGGTAGCTCAGACTCCCCTGTCAAAGCCTGTCGATCGGCGAGAAGGCCCATCCCTGCGGAAGAAAATGAAAAAGCTTATGTAAATGACTCTTAACCTAGGTACTTGACTCAAATGAAAGGAAAATACAATGACATGACTCAAATAAAAATTATATAGGACTCAAAAATAAATAAGTAGACCATGCTGGATGCACCCGGGGCGAGGAGATGGGCCCTGAGTGCGAGATCGGGTGGTGATGACCCCATCAGCCAGCTTCTGCTAATAAGACATGAGTCTTACTTGGGCACACGCTCTATCTTCCTCGAGTAGGTCCAAGTTTTTTCGTATTGCTTGGTTGTTTCTGGCCTCATCAAAGTGCCCTACCCATAGAGAGGGGTGAGATATTTCACTAGAACCACTACCTCTGCTTTGTACGTGAGATGGAAGGGTGTTTCGCCCGTAGCAGCTCTAGCAGTAGTCTTGTGTGCCCATAGGATGCTAGGGATGGAGTCTACCCATGAGTCTCCCGCTTGTTCCAGTCGGGTCTTGATGCCGTGGAGGAGCGTCCTGTTTGCATTTTTCACTAATTCGTTGGCCTGGGGATGTCCCACCGAGCTATAGTGGTTCTAGATCTCCAGCCCCTAGCACTTTTCCTGGAAGGCAGTACTTGTGAATTGTGTGCCATCGTCGGTGGTGAGAACTCGCAAAATCCCGAACCTATAGTTGATTCTTCGTAGCATAAATTTCCAGGTTGCTTCGCTTGTGATCTTTCCCAATGATTTTGCCTCGACCAATTTGGTGAAATAGTCAATAGCGACCATGAGGAACTTTTTCCTCCCTTGAGCCTCGAGGAAAGGACCTAGTATATCTATCCCCCACTGAACAAATGGGCGAGGCTCCATCAGGGTATGTAGCTCCATAGCTGGCTGGTGGTGGAGGTTGGAGAACTTTTGGTATTGAGGGCACCTCCAGGCATACTCAAGGTAGTCTTGCTGTAGAGTAGGCCACCAATATCCTTGCCGGATCAATGTCCGTGCAAGTGTTCGCCCACCAACATGACTTCCATAGAGTCCTTCGTGGACCTCTTGGATAGCCTGCTTGGCTTCCATGGGGAACAAGCACTTCAGTAGTGGAGCTGAGAGGGATCGACAATACAGACAATCATTGACCACCATGTAATGCGCCATTCGTGCTTGCGTGCTGCGAGCCTCAGCGTGATCGCTCGGGAGTTGTTGTCATAGTAGAAAATCTAAGAGGGGTCCATCCATGAGGGTTCATAGTCAGTGACGTTTACCTAGGGTGTTGGCTCTTCTATGCTCGACGCTGACAACTCTTCGATCAAGATGGATCTAGAGTTGGAAACCATGGTTGCGGATGCCAGACAGGAGAGAGCATCTGCTCATATGTTCTCTTCCTTGGGAATGTGGACCATCTCAAAGTGGGAGAATTCCTTTGCCACGGCCTTGGCCTTCTCTAGATACTTGATCATGTAAGCTTCACATGCTTCAAATTCTCCCTTAACTTGACTGGTGATGAGCATGTGTCACTGTATACTCACACACTGGTCGCTCCCAGGTGTTTTGCCATTCGTAGCCCCGAGAGAAGCCATTCATACTTGGCCGCATTGTTCATGGTCGAAAAGTTGAAGCGAAGGGCGTATTGAAATTCTATCCCCTCTTGTGACAGTAGGACCAGTCCTGCTGTCCTACCGGCTACGCAGGACGATCCATCGACATATATCTCCCATGTTGGTCCTGAGGACTGCTCGGAAAAATCCTCTGCAAGTTTCGTGTATTTGGCCACGAAGTCGGCCAGGGCCTGAGCCTTGATCACAATCCTCAGGTGGAAGTTGATATCAAACTCCCCCAACTTTATGGCCCACTTGACCAACCTTCTTATGTGTCAGGGTTCTGGAGGATCTGTCGTAGGGGTTGATCAGTGAGGATGGCGATTAGGTGAGCCAAAAAATATGGTCACAGCTTGCGAGTGACCGTGATTAGGGCTAAGGTGAACTTCTCAGCCCGTGAGTACTAGAATTTCGGCCCCTGTAGCACCCTACTTACGTAGTAGACGGGATTCATAATGCCAGCTTCCTCCCGGGACAGCACAATGCTCATCGTGCTCGGTTTCACCGACAGGTATAGGAGCAACTGTTCTCCCTTTTGTCTCTTGGAAAGTACGGGAGGAGTCGCCAGGTAGTGTTTCAATTCCTCGAATGCCTGCTCCCATTCTTGGTCCCATTCTATCTGCCCTTTCTTCTCTGGCATTCTGTTGGCTTGCTTGATGAGCCGAAAGAATGGAAGACATCTTACAGCTGCTGGGGACATAAACTGAGTCGAGGCAGCGATGCAGTCTATGAGGTACTGTACATCCCTTACCCGTGCTGGTTGCTTCATTTCCAGTACCGCTCGGATCTAATCAGGGTTCGCCTCTGTTCCTCGATAGGTAACAAGGAAGCCAAGGAACTTGCCTGATTTTACACCGAACACGCACTGATGTGGCACAGACCTATGAGTGTATGAGATGCAATGACAACCCTTGGACCTAGATCAGCAAGCATATAACGAAGTTAACGGACTCACGCGCCGATGACAAACCCCACCCGCGCATGAACAAAAGGATGGCACGCCCGGTGGGACGTCTCTCGCCTTCCTTCTTTTTACTGAAGAGAAAGACTGTGCCAGCCCTGAAGTCCCAGTACCTTTTTCTTGTTCTTGCAGGAGAGGTAGAAGGAGAGCACCTACTCGCACTTGCTAGCAACTTCCAGTTCACCTTCTAGTTGCCGGATCGCGTTCGATGACCGTCAGCGGCCATCGCCCCTGCTCGTCTGGCGCATCAATAACTATGGCGGCTGTCACCTACGGTCCCATCGTCATCGCCACCCATGCACAGGTGGGTTATTTAGCAGTGCCAATCGCTTTCGACAGTTTCACCCTGGTCGTCGGATCGCCCTACTTCTTGGGTGTGGTCCCCGTGGTGGCTCCGCCGCCACCCCCAGCTCCCCTCTCTCCCAATGCCATCAATGCGCCACATCAGTCGCTAGTCTCAGTAGCCAGACCGAGTGTCAGACTCGGGTTTCCCATTGCTGGTCCCTGTAGGGGTCCCAGACTAGCTCCTGCCCGGGGAAGCATTAACCCCCGGGCCCAGTCTCGACTGACTCCTGACGTGGGCTTCACGCCCCGAGTTTCGGTCCCCACTACTGCAGTTCGCTCTACCTTCCAGCCCCGGGCCTCGGTTAAGTCAGCATCTAGTGTGGGTCTCCACCCTAAGGTGTCCGGCTCCTTGGCACCCTACTCGGGCCGTCAGCCCCGAGCCTCAACCGAGCCATCTCCTCAAATGGGTCTCTTGACCAGAAGGCAGGGCTCCCCAGCATCTCGTTCGGGCCTTTTGACCCGAACCTCTAAAGTGCAACGACTTCACCCAGGTCGTCAACCCCTAGTTCGAGGCTACTCAACCTATAGACCAGGTGTACAACCCCGGGGTTCCCCGCAGATGGCACCTGGCGCGGGCTATCCACGTCAGGTCTCGGATCCCTCGGCTCCATCACAGGGGCACATCCCCCACAACTCGACAACGTCGGCTCCCAGTACGGGTCTGCCTCTATGGGACACGACGGCCCCAGTGTGGACCGAAGGCCCTGTATCTCGCCATCTGGTCCCGCCAGTTCCCAGTCTAGGCTCAAGGCCTCGGGTCGCCGACATTCTGGTACCCCCTGCAGTATCAACTCAGGTTGCAAGCACATCATTGCGAGCATCTGCAATATTATTATCGGCTTGGGCAGAGGTATACACTCGAGTCACCCAGCCGCCGACCTTCACTACAGACTTCGAGTCTTGGGGGCCGACTCTGGTATTCCCGGTCGATAGCCTTCTGTCACTAGCATTTACAGGCTGAGTTTTCTCAGTCTACCATCTTGGAGCGGAATCATTTTTGTTCCCCAGAAGAAGCGTCGTCATGGCTGTAAAGGCAAGCAACTTGCTGCTGCCACCAGCAGCTCTGGCAAGACCCTTCTTGTCGAGGATTTACGAATTCACCTGGACGGGGGTGAACCTATTATACCCCCAGAGTGGATCGTCTCTACGGTCCCTACTACTAACCGCTTCAGCCTTCTGCGTCAAATGCGAGAAGACAAAGCGGAGCTCAGAAGGGCAGATGCCCCGGCAGCGGCCCAGAGACACTAGCGCTGGTTTGGTGTCTGAGCTCCCAAGTCCAGTCGAAGAGACAGTAACAAGGGAGGCCAACAGTCCGACTTGAGAAGGATCTGGGTTACCCCGGAGGAAGCTCAAGCCATCCGAAAGGCGCGTCTTAGTAACCCCTTTCGGGCACTAAGATGCCGCGCCAAGCAAGACGCGACTAATTCTGCAGCCGCATCATCTGACGATGCCCAACCATTTAGTGCCTCTCGTTCAGATAGGCGGAGGCAGAGACGGGCTCGTTTCGAGCCCCACCAACTTCCAGCCCCGAGTTCTCCTTAGGCAGATGCCACGATAGAGACTCCTCTGTAACGCACCTCGATCTTTGATAGGCTAGGGACACCCGTCCGCCCCAAGAGGCACTCCCAGAAGAAGCGGACAGTCTGGCTCCTCAATGACGTAGTCAAGGTGTTCGCATGCTATACCACTGGGCACTAGTCTAAGGTTCAGACCGATGATCTGAACCAACCTATATCTCAGCTAAGGAGGCCGCGTCACCCAACCCAGCAGTCGGCTCCTACCGGCCATGTCGGTACCTCTGTCAGACCTCAGACATCGGCACGAGCAGAGGAGGTCCCCGCCAAGGATCACTCCATCCCTTCCAATGTAGAGCCGATCAATAATGACCTCTGGCCAATGAAGTCCAAGAGGTTAATCTCGAGACTCTTATGAAAGAGAATCAGCACTTGAAGGCCTTCCTACAAGACCTGTTACAGGAGTGTGACCTCCACCCTCAGCCGCCTACGGGCCCTTCGACGAAAACGTCGGACCCACCAGGTGGGAAAAATGGTGCTAATACCTCAACTGTAGCTGCCCGAACCCCTACTATAATTGGGTTCGACATGCCCCAGGCCGAGGCCCATCCACGGCCATCCATCCTCTAAAAAAGGGGGATAAAATAATAATAAAAAAAGAGGGGGAAAGGGGCAACACAAAAATAATTGAGGGCTCCGATAATGACAATAAAATCTACATTGCTGCCCCGTCTCTCTCCCCGTGACCTGGTGCTGAAGGAACAATGCTGCCCTCACAGGATGGGCTTGAGCCTTGGGAATTGTCCGGACATGGAAATGACCCGACCGTGCCTCGGGCCGACATTCTAATGAAACTGGACCCATTTTCTGAGTTGGACTCTTTTCGAATCATCATGAAAATTGTCGTTCACTCGGCAGACATTTGAACGGATTTATTTTAATTTTCACCGCACTTCCGTCCGGACTTCCATCCGAACACGAAAAGATCCATTAGTGACTGACACGGCCCGCGGCTCATATCCCGATGCGAACCTTAGTGTGATTTATTCCTGCTTCTTTCCTTTACAGTTAGTATTAATTCTTTCAGCCGCATGGCCCCTAATTTTGGTAATTAATCAAGGGTGTTCCCCCATATGGGGGATGTAAATGATGTCGTGACCTTTGTGGCGCGATGGGATTTGATCCCGACCCGATCTACACAATCACCTGACGAAGTCAGATCGAGCGCACCATGGGCTTCCATGAAGCCTGAATAAATCATCACCTTTGTGACTGGCACGCCCACGCACTTAATAAGCCAAATAAACCCATCTCAATAAATCGATAGATGAACAAACGACAGAGCCAACGAAAAGTGTGCCCACAGTGAACCAAACAGATCTTCAAGAGCTAATCTAGCCAACCTATCTTGACTTATGTGACCCAAACAAGCTTGCCATCACTACAAGGAATGGTAGATATGTCGATGGATTCAATCTGTCAGAAATTTGTCAGAAATGACGCAGGACAGATCTCGGGTCTTCCTTAGACCTAGGGGACAGCAAGCACCAGCAAGCAGTATGAACCTTGACAACAGTGGGCAGACACGCATGCACACTCACTTTCAGACTTGACTCAGTGATAGGAAGGGTGGGATTTTTCCCATAGGTAGACCGACATGGTCGGAGCACATAGGGGACCAAAGATGGCTGACCTAAGGGTGGTGGAGAGATCCGGGCTTAGCCAGGGTAGATCTCGAGCTGAGGGCTCAATCGGGTACACTCACTCACTCAATAGTAATCAACTCTCATGAATGGGGGCCGAGGGTGGCCAATCACTGATGAACAGTGCGGGACTAGAAAGGATATGAGTTGAGCAAGTCACTTATAGGGGGGGTAGGGTCGGACCACGCGCCTAGCCTGGTCTACAAGACTGGCGCCGGTTGAAGATGAGGACGAGCTAAAAGCGTATACAGCCAGCGGACACGCTACGTTGTTGAAGCTTGGGGGGCCCGAGAGTACAGCCTTATGGCTCAAACACTCCACACAAGGAGGGGATCGTGGGGACGGGAATAGCTATTACAAAACTACCCTCACGCAGGCGGGGGGAACATGGGGAGGGGAAACGGGCCTGACTATCCTCTGCTCTGTCCTGTAGGATAGAGCCTCGTTCTTCTTGCTGTTGCGTCTCAACCAGGGGTCCGATGATGATGCCGTCAGCTTTCATAAGTAGAGGGTGACATGTAGAAGCACTCCAGGAAAGCAGGATGGAAGACGACGCCGATGGAAGTTGTGGAGGGGTGGACGGTGCCTGGCTGCAGGTTCTGCTCTCGACTATATAGAGCTGTGCAGTCGCGGGAGAGAGGGTCGGATGAAAGCCTCTCATGGCCAATTGATGCTCTACTTCGGCGGGGTGTTAGAGGGCTCACAGATGTATCCCCCAGTGGTGGTGTAGACCAATCGGAGTAGAGGAGTGGAGATAGCAGAGGAAGCGGTGGGCTTGCTGTCATTCGCACATAGTTGATCACATGTGCCTGAACTGCAACGAACGGGTTGACCGGGGGTCGCAGCGTCATCGAATGATGCTAAAACTCGGTGGAGGTGACTTAGGGCATGCAGGGAACATGCCAGTCAAACAAGGTGGCCTAGAGAGAGTCAGAGCGCTGGTGGTGTCACCGAGAGCCCACACTACTCGTAGGTGACCCTGCGTTGACTGAACACAATGTGCTCTATTCTCTGGTGTGGTACGGCTTGTCGGGAAGCCTTCTGATCACTTCCTTCAGAGGGGATGGCAAGAAAGGAGTCCTTTCCCACCCATAGAAGTTTTGCTACCGTCCGGAGTCATCGAAGGGATGGAAAAGATGCACAACCCCTGCTGGTCGTAGGCAGCAGGCAGAGGTTCCTGCAAGTTGCTTCCAGGCGATGTGGCATGGAGGGGCGATGTCGGACCGCTACGGGATGTGGGGACTTGACCCAAGGGGCCCTTGGAAAGCTGGAGACGGCCCTGGATCACTGGGGAGGTGTCCCCACATGTCGAGGAGGTGGCGAGGGCATGGTCCACGTCAGTGTCCGCGTGCAGGTTTACCGAGGTTGATCTGAAACTCGGGGGGAGGGGAAGTTGTGGGGGAAGGCTTTGGAACAAACTGCTCAGTCTTCACTTCCTCATCCGCCATGATGTGAGATGCATAATGGCCCAACTCGATAAACCTGGATCGATACTGCACCACTGACATGTCACCCTGGGTCAACTCCAAGAACTCACGTAGCCTCTGCTAGCAGTTTATATGCATTCTGTTGTGCTTTAAGGTCGATGCATCTTTACATATAGTTAAGCATAAGGTCGATGCATGTTTACTATAGTGCACTTGAAGGTCGATGCATGTTTACTGTAGTGCACTTGAAGGTCGATGCATATTTACTATAGCGCATATGAAGGTCGACGCATGTTAACTGTATTGCGTATTAAGGTCGATGCATGTTGCATAGTGAGGCAGAGGCAAGTCGGTGCACATTCGTGTTTTATGCATAAAGGTTGATGCACATCCTGTAGGCACAGTAACTAAGGTCGATGCACATCTCACCTTAGTCATACTAAGGTCGATGCACATCTTGCCTTAGTCATACTAAGGTCAATGCACATCCTGCCTTAGTCATTCTAAGGTCTGTGCACATTTACATCTTGCATTATAATGTCAATGCACGTTTATATAGTACTGACTACAAGGTCGATGCACATTTCTTAACATGCATTGTAAAGTCTACGCATATATCGGTCTGAGCATGCTTTAAGTCTGTGTAATAGTTGGTCTGAGCATATGTGCTAGCTTGCACTATAATGTCTAAGCATTTGTGCTAGTGTGCATTAGAAGGTCAGAGCACCTTAGTGCATTCAGTGCACATGAAGGCATCTGGTTAGAGCATACTATGCACTCAAGTCGGAGCACATGCACCTTTAAGGTCTATGCATACATAGAGGTTTACGCACATACTAGTCTATGCATACTTAGGGTCTGTGCACATAGTGCATTAAGGTCGAAGCACATGATTCATTGTTACATGCAAGGTCAGTGCACATATATGCATGATGTCAATCCAGATCGATGCTCATTTATGTTTCTTGTGTTCATCAAGGTCAAAGCATATGTGTCTCTTACAAAGGTAGATGCATATCCACTTCTGATGACAAGGTGTTTGATGAAATGCCTTCTATTTTGCTGATAGGGATTTAAGTATGAAAAGGCTTAAGCAACCAAGATCCAACACCTAGGTGGCATAAAGGTGAATTTCATTTCTTGCTCGTGGAAGCTAAGTGAGGCACGTGATCCAAGATTCTAATGATGGGCACGTGAACCCAGGAAGCTTATGATTGGGCATGTGATCTAAGGCAAGTCTTAAGTGGAGATTCAGCCACATGGACAACGTGCCTTCATCTCCTGACATGTGGACTTCTAGCGAAGCACCTCTTTTCAAATTTCCTTAGGCAGGAATGTGTTTCCCATGTGCCCTTCTTTCACGAGCCTATATATAAAGGCCGGATCACTCAGAAGAAGACACAGAAAAGAGAAGAGAAGATTTCGAAGAAGAAGAAGAGAGTTGAGAGCTAAAAGCTGAGAGCTGAGGAAAGTCAAAGAAGTTAGAGAAAGAGAGAAGAAGAGCCTACGGTGAAGGTCAAAGAGAAAAGTCAAGTATCGTGAAGAAGGTCTGAGAGAGAGTGAAGAGAAGTGAGATTGAGAGTTGTTTGTCATCTCAGACTCCTGGATCAAATCCAGAGTCAGATTGCTCCTGTCGAGCTATATTTTCCTTAAATCTATTTCCATCCTTTTACTTTGTTATTTTACGTTTCAATTCTCTTGTAAGCTATGAATCAGCAGAGCAAGCTGTGAAGCTCAGCAGGCGAGGTTGCATCCTCAGATAGAAAGCTGTGAAGCTCAGCGATCTAAGCTATGAATTAGTAGTCTAGCAAGCTGTGAAGCTCAGCAGATTGTAAGGATCTAATCCACGAAGCTATGGATCAACGTTTCAAGCTGTTAGTCAGCGAAATCCACACTCTGGTCTGAGTGTGGGGTGAATGTAGGTGAAAATTGAACCACCTTAAAATCCTCTTATGTCTCCTATGTGACTGATTTAACGTTTTGTTTGTTTACATTTCCAATTTGCTCATCTACTAGATGAATGCATACGAACACCTAAGGCAACCCATGCTCTTCAATATCTGAATTGTTAATATGTGCGAGCATATTTCATCTACTTCATTGATCATCTATTACATTCTGTTAGATCAACTTTCTACTACTTATATCTATTGATTGTGTGAAGAGGTGTCGAAAAAGACGTTACCAGAAAGATAGGGTAGGTCTATCTGAAAGGTAGCCCTCTTGCGTGAGTGGACTCATTGAGTCTCACCTCCGCCACGTACCTCTTGCATAACCTATTTGCATTTCATATATCTGTAAATCAATTCTGCCATCATTTACAGTACTCTTTTGATCATTTCTGCTCTTACATCATACTAGAATTCTTGTCCAGTCATTTCAATGGTTTGAATTGGTAGTGGTTGACTTAGTCTTTTCATTCCGCATTTGATTGACTTAATTTTGTGAATTTTGGGGTAGATCTATTCACCCCCCCCGGGCCTTTTCTTTTGCGACAAAATTTTGGGATTGGCGTGGACATCTGGGGTGAACTACCTCCCCCGGGGGGGGGGGGGGGTGGCCCTCGCCATAGCCTCCTTGGAAGGCCCTTGTCTACGGGAAATGGTGGGGTAGCAGGAGGTGGCGGAAGCAGGTGGGGTTGAGGATGCTGGCCCCCGGTCCAGTATGCTTCTGTTGCCGGGAGAGAGGCCACCTACAGAGGTTTTGCAGGGAACCGGTGGGTGGTCAAAGGTCACAGGCGGGAAGGGGAGGGAGGAGTGGATCCTATGCGGATGCCGTGAAGTGCAGGCCGGTGATGCAACCCCAGCTGGGGAGGAGGGAAGCTCTGGATATTGGAGGCATCTCCCCGGAAAGCATGGCAGGTCAGCTGGAGTGGCTTGCCCGATGCTTATGGATATCCCCTCTCCAAGGTGGGATGGACGTGGAGGTAGCTAGGGGACCTCTGAACAAACGGTGGGGAGCAGGCAGACCTTGGGAGGTCTGAAGATTTCACAGGGACGGGCTTCCAGCCATCACTACCTGCTCAGAAGGGGCTAAGGTGGTGGCGGTGGACGCTGGGGTCGTGGAGGCTCCATTCTCCGAGTCCAACGCTGGAACTTGGAGAGAGGTACCTTCTCTACCCCGGGGAGGACCTCTGTTTGGGTCAGACTCCTGGGTGTCCCGTTATGCCTTTGTGACAATGCCGGTGTGGGGTTCTTAGCCAGCAGTTCGGAAGGGTGGAGGCCAGCACCATCCGCATGGTTCCAGAAGGAAGAGTGACTACAGTGGAGGCCCTCATCTCCGCCTCATCTCCCCTTGCTGTACCTCCTGTCGTCACGTTCACCATTATTGGGGAGGTTGAGTTTGCTGTCACGGTGACTGTCTGATCGGCTGTGAAGAAGCAGCGGCGGGAGTCACAGCAGGGGATAGGGCAACCAACAGCACGTTTGCAGGAGGATGATGAACAGTTCCACAGTCAGTGTGAATTCAAACCGAACCGAGTCCCGTGATGAGCCAGGAGATGTACCGTCATCCATTGGCTGCCCTTCGTTGCCAAGCCAACCAAACCACATGAGAAAGAAGGGGGAGTTGGGGGGCTGGACCGGCCCATTGCTACAAGACACTATCGTGGGACCCAGGTGGGAACCCGTTAATCCATGGCTTACCAAAATCCAGGCTGCGTGGGCTAATGGGTGCACAGGGACCTGATAGGGGTCATCCCTGCCACCCAAGTGCAGCGATGTCCCTGGGGGACACTCCACCGGAGACAACGCCCTTCCGGTGTGCAACTCTCGGGGACGATCCCACCGGCCGGGAAGCGACCTCTCAGTCCCATTGGACACCCTTGGTAGCAGGAGGAGAGGCGGTTGTCGTCTACTGAAGAGGCCTTGAGTCTGCAGGCGGTGGAAGCTATGGGCAGTCTCGCCCCTGCGCCGGCGTCCAATGGCCACCCGTCCCTAGCGGCCGATGGCAACGGGCCAGGTACCTCCGATCGCCTCATCTTGGACCACCCTCGAGACCTCCGACTCTCATGAGGGAGATTGGGGGAGCCTGGCTAGCCAAGGGAGTAGCTTTCTTGGCTGATGGGAT
The DNA here is from genome assembly GCA_024336825.1 of Amorphophallus titanum. Taxonomy (NCBI): domain Eukaryota; kingdom Viridiplantae; phylum Streptophyta; class Magnoliopsida; order Alismatales; family Araceae; genus Amorphophallus; species Amorphophallus titanum. Next base: position 72,587,052 of record JANBPO010009603.1, read on the forward strand.
ATCCAGAGGTATTATGATCCTCTGGAATCAGTACAAGGTAGAAGAGGTGGAGCAAGACAGACAGGTCAGTAGAGGGGAAATCTCGCTACATTTCCGGAATATACAAGGTTATATGGCCCTCAAAATAGGGAGGAGAAAAGGGTTATGTGGGAAGATCTGGCACGACATCATCAGAACTCTAGCCAGCCTTGGTGTGTAGGTGGAGATTTTAATTTTGTTGCAACACCTTGGGAGAGGACGGGTGCTCACATTCACATGAGGGAGATGGACAACTTCACTGATTTTACTGAGGAAGCTGCACTGGTTGCTATAAACATGGCAAATGCACAGTTCACTTGGTCCAACCTGAGGGCAAACTCCACTTGCTCCAAGCTTGATAGATTTCTAGTATCAATTAATTAGGGGACCACTATCCTCATGTGCAGGTGTCGTCTCTGGAGAGAACAGTGTCAGATCACAAACCTTTTCTCTTTTTTTTTAACGTGGATATCACACAAACCTCTTCTCTTGAAGACCAACCATACACTAGAGAGATTTTGGTTCAAGGAGGCAGACTTTATGGAGACCATTAGGCAAGCCTGGAATGTACAGAGAATTAAAAGGTCTGCTATGGCAAATCTGGTGGGAAAAATGAAGCATGAGACATAAGCTCTCAAGGAATAGGGTGCAGAGAAAACCCTCCTTGGCAGAGCTACTAAAGATAGGAAACTACAGCAGATTGGGGCTTAGACTACTTACAGGAGGCAGGGCTACGGGATGACTCAAACAGAAACTCACAGACGCTGTCAGGGCAGATTTTGACGAGATTCTTACAAGAGAATAGATCTACTTGAAACAGAGGCCGAGGAAGAGATGGATTAAAGAAGGGAATACGAATAGTGCGTACTTCCAGTGCCATCAAGAAGTGTAGCGGCAGGAATCTAGTTCTTATGTCACGTACCACACCTCTCTATTTATTTGTTGGGGAAAGTAGTCCAGCACCTGTGGAAGCCTGTAATCACCAGAAATAAGGGCGTCAGAAGGAGCCCCAGGCGTTACCCCAGGGGATAACTATCTGATACTTAAGTCAGCAATGGTTCAAGTATGGAACAAAGAAGAGTAGGGGAGAGAGAGGAGAGTGGAGGTCATAGTAGGAGATCTGAGAGACGCGTAGGCCCTCCTAACGAGTGCTCGCTGTCCCCAGTGGTCACCCAGAGAGTGCTCGCTAGGCGATAAGGTCATAGGAGAGGGATTCTCTCTCAGGAGATGAACAGTCGTGACCTCTCTAGTAGCAGGGAGAGTGGCTCTCTGGCTTGCTTCTCTGTAGGCATTTCTTGGTGAGGTTCACTGTGGGTTGTCTATGTGGGTGTTTGTGTGTGTATGCATATGCGTGTGTGTCCTCTTCTCTGCCCGTTGAGGTCTCTTTTATAGAGGGTTGTCCTGAGGTTGAAGGCCAATCCCTTAGTAGGGAAGGGCGTAAGTCATGGAGTAACGTTCCCCGCGATCGTGGCGGGAGTTTCTCGTTGAGGGGCGGTTACCCCAGAGTCGGTTGATCCCCAGGCGAGTCTTATGATGCCCGTGGGGCATGCTCGCCCATTGTGGGGTTGAAGCCAGCGTCGTGGGGGGTAACGGTCGGTCGCCAGAGGGTTATTTGACAGTCATTGCGCCTGGGTCAAAGCCCTTCCTACACTGTCGAATCTGATGTTGAGTCGTAGTGGGCCGTGCCTTTACATGCTACGACTGTCAGGGCCCGCTGGGAGCATCGTGGACCACGAGTCGTATTGGGTTTGAGGCAGATGGGCCTCACGTGGGTCGAGCCGGATTTACCCTCCTCAGTCCTAAAACATGAGTCATCAAAGACACCTTACATGAGGACTTATGTTTTGATCCTAAGTATAGAGACTTTAACCACAAGTCTGAGAAACTTAGGTTTCAAATATAGTGGAATATATGCGAATGAGATTGAGTGACAATAGTGGATCATTCAGTCTCTGATATAGATAGACAGAGAATGCCCTATGAACAGTACTTAGGATATCCTTAGCCAGGGTTGCTTGCCTTTGAGTGCAGGATTCCTTAGGCCATAATGGATACAAGGGTTTGACACTATCACCATATTCTTTGCATGAATGAAAGACTATAAATGTGCGATAACTATAAGCGGAAATGTTCCAGAGTCGATTATTGACCCCCTTTGCCTTTTGGGATCACAGAGTGTTATTTGGCATTTACCATAACCTGAAAGCCCAATAAAGAATAATCAAGAGTTGATTATCCATCGCGAGATGATGACTAAAATATTTAAGTCATGATATGATTAAAGAATTAATTTTGTGTTCATATTTAATGCGTTTAAGTGTTCTTAACCATAACGTACCTAAAATCAAATTGATATTAGGCCTAAAGGGTCACATACATTAAGGTTTTGGAGAACGAAAATATAGATGTAATTATAGACCTATGAAGGTTTTTTTGAAAAACTCCAGTAGTGGTCTATAAGTGCATTACATGTAGAAACCCTGGGCCAAGCATCTAGGGTTTCTAAAAGTGCTCCCTCTCTCTACTCTTTCCCATACCAGCGTCGCCCTCCTCTCTTCCCTCCTCCTTCATCTCCAATGTTGAGACTTCTGTCGGAGCTCTACCGGGAAGAAAATTATCTGTGAACTGCTGCACTGAGAGGACTCTATCGTCCGGACCAATGTAGATACCCCTAAAGATCAGGCGTATGCGTGGTTCGTAATTGCCACAAGGATTTCTTTCCAGTTAACTGCAATATGCATGTCGCAGAAGTAATGATCGGATCATCTCTCATAGGGTAATATGTAGGAAATCAGAATGGGCAACAAAGGACGAGGGAAAAAAATTGTTCTGTCGTATTTCTCACTACCCTTTCTTAGATCCTAACACAATCAACATTTAGTCTCAAAAAGTCAAGGAAAAAGCAGATGAGAGAAATAGACCACGCCTCCAAGTGCGCCAAAGTTACCGACGAATACATGGTATATATGATGGCCCAATGAATAGACCAACATGTAGGGTTAAATTGACTAGCAATGTGAATTGCAAAGTGGATATTAAGTAACAGTCAAGTAGACTAAGCCGCTATAATTACACGAGGGACCAGACTAAAGGGCCACATAGATCGGACCGAAATCCAGACAATCAGCATAAGCATCCCTCAACCTCTCTAGAACTACCACCTGCACACTCATGGTGGTCAACATCATCACCCGACGACTCAGTGCGTCGGCCACCTTGTTCTCGGCCCCCGCCTTGTGCTTAAGCACAAAGGTGTACTCCTGGAGATACTCCACCCATCGACTATGGTGAGCATTCAGCTTCTTTTGGGTATGGAGGAATCGTAAGGCCTCATGGTCAGAAAAGAGGACAAACTCCTGGTGCAAAGCGGGTGAACCGGGTTGTTCACCTACCCGCGAGTGGTACCGTTGCGATCAGCGCGTTGCGAGGATCAAGAATATGTATTTTTCTATTTTTTAAAATTTTTTAATTTTCTAGATTTTCTATAAATAACCCAATTCTTTTTCTTTCTTCTTCTTCTTCTTCCTTCTTCTTCCTCCTTCCTCCCGTGACCGAACCGAGCGCCCCCTCTCTTTCTCTCTCCTCGACCGACGACGACGCGGCACGCCCCTCCGACTACAGACGGCGGTGGGTTACGGCGTGACGGTGTAGGCGGCGGTGAGACGATCGTGGTGGGGTGCGGTGTTCATGGGAAGCGTGAAGGATGAGGGTTTCTAGCGGCGTTCTTCGCGGTTTGGGCTCGATCCGGCGTGCCTCGAAGCGAGATCGAGGTAGGGTGATGTTCCCTAGCCCCTTGCGTTCCTTCCCCGTGGTTTGTAGGCCGAGGCGAAGCCGAGAGTGGGTTATTTTATGCCGGGGAGGGTTGAGCATGTCGTGGGGTTTGAGCGCCCGATCTATGGTTTTGAGCCGTGATTTCGCATTTTGAGGGTGTAGAAGCATGCTAGGGTCCATGGGGATGAGTTCCCCTTTGTTTTCCCCTCAACTGGGGTGATTTGGGGCTTGAAATGGCGTTTTCTAGTGAGGTTCACCGTTCTCAGAACGGCGGGACCTACACGGTCCTAACAGAGACCGTGTATGTCCTTGCGCGGTCCTGAGATGGACCGTTCTATGGCCCTGGAGCGTCAGTGGAGTACACGGTCAATCGTCTGACCGTGTACCCCATGGACGGCCCATGGGCAACCGCGTACCCCGTGGGGTCAGCGTGACTCCCGAGGTGTTTTGACCGTTACACAGTGTTGGGATGGCACGACCTAGGCTTGACCGTGTAGTCCTTTGAACGGCCCAGGGTTGGCCGTCCTATTTCTGTGTCGTTGGATGATCGAACGGCCCAGTGAGGTCCGTTCATCTCCTTGCACGGCCCAGGGCTAGCCGTGCAGTCCTTGAGCGGCCCAGGATTGGCCGTTCTATTTTCGTGCCGTTGAGTGACTGGACGGCCCAAATAGGGACCGTTCTGTTCACCAAGCGGCCCACCGTGAATCGTGTTGTAGTTGAACGACCTGAGTTGGTCCGTTTGGTTTTCTTATCGTTGGGTGATTGAATGGCCCAGTTGGGTCCGCTCATCTCCTAGCGCGGCTAAGCATTAGCCGTGCCATTCATGAACAGCCATGGCTTGGCCGTGTAGCTTCTCGTTCTGTCCAGGGGTGGACCGGCCTTCTCTTGGGCCGTTCACCTTCTGGAACGGTCCCAGAGGGGCCGTTCAGGGATGGCACGGCCCATAGAGGACCATGTACGCTGGTTTTTAGGCGGTTAGTGGTGGACCATTTCACATCCTGAGGTGGTCCATCCACCGTCCATTTACACCGGAACGGCCCGTGATGGACCGTCCATTTTCTGAGACCTAATCGGTGGTTTATCCCGTGTCGATCTGAGTCCCGATGAGTGGACCTCGATCTACGTACTGACCCGTGGTCTGACTGATGTTAGGCGTCATATGGGGGCCATGTGTGGGGTGCCGTGGGGCTCCCGGGAGGTGGCATTTTTGACTTACATCACCGCGAGTCGGTGTCGTACGAGGAGTGATCCTTGTACTTATCTAGTTCCGGAGTCATTTTTCGTGACTTGAGAGTCTATTCTTCCAGTGACACATCCACTAGTCGTAGTCTTCTTACGGCACGCGTGTGCTAACCCACCCGGGAGTGGTGGAGTGGTTGACCCGAGTGGGACGGTGAGTAAGCTGGTTACCATAGGGCCCCCACGTACAGCCGAATCCAGGCTTAGGGGGAAATACCAGCAAGAGGATAGGCCTAGGGTGTATGGTCTGAGTGTGCACATGGGACTGAGGGTTTTAGACCCGTGCTGACAAGCGTGACCTTAGCTAGTCCTTGTTTTGTGGTACTTCTGGTTACTGAGTGTGTCTTTATCTTCACCCGGGGCATTGTAGCTAGACACTTGTGATGCGGTGTAATACGTCAGGGGACGCATCCGGTCGTTCTTCTAGTGGGTGGTGCTCTTATCTATTGGCTAGTACGGATTTGAGTTTTGTCGAATCGAGGCTCTACAGTACGGTACTATTAGAGTAGACAGCTTTTTCGTTTACTTACTGCAGCTTGTTGGTTTTGTCGTGCTCTTGTTAGGTAGCATTACTTTCCTACTCTCTTGCTTTCCTGCCTTATTTTTCGTGCGAGGTGGGGGTCCACGATATCCCTACTGAGCCTATGAAATGAGGCTCACCCCTGTGGTTTTCAGGTGAGGCGGGGTCGTCGCGGGATGCGATAGGTTTTCAGCGAGGTTCTAGTAGCCGAGGTTAGCCGCCAGTTGCCAGAGCTGGGGTATGCCATGTGTACTTGTACCTTTCTTTCAGTTGACTGTACTTATATTTAGACATGAGATGTACTGGACCTTGTAGCAGTTTAGTTGGTAGAGAGGGTGGGGGTTGGGGACCATAGCAACAGCCGGGAGGGAGAGGGGGTGTGTAGCCTTCACAGGAGAGGAGGGGGGAGTTTTGTTTACGTGCATGGGCTGAGGGTGGGTGGCAGTAGGTTCTCAGACCGGAGTGGCATGGGAGATGGGTGATGCAGGACGCGGGCCAGAGGCCCTGTTTCGCGTTAGCTGGTGGGGTTGGATCCACATACGAGGTTGGTTTGATGCTGATGGGGCATTGGGTTTTCAGATGAGTAGGGTGCCTAGGTAGGAATGGGGGCTGGGCGAAGCCAGGTAGGGTGAAGGTTTTTGGAGGCCCAACCGTAGGTGGATGATGGTCATCGGTGATGAGGCATTAACAAGATGGTCCCATGGGTGACAGGGTTAACCGCGACTGGCTGTGGGAGTGTGCGAGGATGGAGGTGATGCTTCGTCTCCCGGCGGGAAGCGGTGGGAGGGTGGCTGGTGAGCAACGGCGAGAGGGGCAGCCATGGCATGGTTTGAGGCGATGGGGGGGGTTAGTTGGCGGTGGGGCTATTGTCTGTGGAGAGGCCGTAGCAGTAGAAGTGAGCAAGAGAGGGGGAGCAGCCTACGTGGGATGCATGCAAGGGAAAGGGTGGTTGGATGGTTTTGTAGGGTGGCCTCAACGGTGGTGTAGGGAAGAGGCAGAGGTGGGTAGGTCTGGGCGGTGAAGGGTGAAGGTGGGGAGGGAGGTGGTGGATGGTGGATAAGGCGGCGGTTGGGGCTTCTCACCAGCCTCTCTCACAGAGGCGATGCAACCATGGACGAGCATCTCACCCGGGACTTCTCACATCCTTCTCGGATAAGAACAAGGAAGGCCTCTCACCTCACTTGGGATATTATTTCCAAAAATTTATAGTCACTTCATTACTTTAAAGAGAGACTACAGGACCCTTTTTATAGACTCTACAAAGAAAATCAAAAGACAACTCACCTAACACCTACTCATCATAACTCTCTTGGGAAGACTAAAAGACACAAAATAAAAAAGACTTACATGATTTTTGGTAGACATAATTACTACAAACATAAAACATGACCCATTAAACCCATACATGTGGCCCAATTAACATGAGACAACTAAAACAAAAATTATCTATTTGATCGTTTTGTTGAAGCTGCTTGCCGATCCCGTCAAATTCAACCTCGAACCTTGAATCTCGAATCGACGATTCCATCATGGGTCCTTTGTCGGCATCTTCATCAGGATGCAAATATATCTTAGTAGCCATAGACTACTTCTCCAGATGGGTAGAATCGATAGTGCTAAGAGAAGTGATGGGGGAGCTGGTCTCTAGATTTTTTTGACAGTATATAACATTACAGTTTTGGGCCCCCAGATGAATTATCTCCAATAAGGGCAGTCATTTTAGAAACCAAAAGGTATATCTACTGGCTGATAAATATAAAATTGATTGTAGGACATCATCCCCCTACAACCCCCAAGCTAAAGGGCTTGCAGAAGCCTTCAACAAAACGCTCTGCACCTGGCTGGCAAAGATTGTTAATTCCAATAAAAAGGACTAGGAAGAAATGATGTACGAATCACTCTGGGCTTATTGTACAGTCTATAAAACCCCAACTGGCTACTCACTGTTTTATCTCGAATATGGGTCAAAGGCGCTGGTGCCGATTGAACTGGAGGTTCCATCACTGCGGGTTGCCATTCAAAATGGTCTGGCTAGCCACGAATAAATCAACATAGAAAGAAGACTGGAGGAGCTTGCTAAGCTAGAAGGTAGGTGACTCTGGGCACAACAAAACATCAAATTATACCAGGTTCGCGTGGCCCGTGCTTTTCATAAGCTGGTCAAAGAGCGACAATTCCAGAAAGGTGACCTGGTTATGGTCAAAAGAAAAGAAGTAATGGCAGCTAACTCCAAAGGGAAGTTGATTGAAAATTGGGTAGGTCCGTATGTTGTACATCGGGTCCACGAAGTAGGTGCTTACGTTCTGGTGGATCACAAGGGCGCAGTGCAATTTTTCCCTCTCAATGGGAAGCACATGAAATTATATCGGGTGGCTGCACCGGCACTTGAAGACTGAACAAAGCTCAAAAGAGCTTCATAAGCCCAAACACAGTCCCACCAGGTCACAATGCCCTCGACGGACCTTACGATCGCACGGGTAAAGAAAGCATTTTCCTTGCATGGACAATAGCCCCATGCCCGTAAAAACATCCCTATAGTGATGGGCTTTGTGACTTGACTGAATACTACTTAGCAATACTCCCGACAGACCTTACGTTCGCACAGGATGAAGAAAAGATTTCCCTTGCACGGGCATTAACCCATGCCCGCGAACTCATTCTCAGCGCAAGGCTTCGTGCCGTAGCCAGAATCCCTACCATATCACCATTATGGGCCCTACGTCCGAATCGGTGCATGAATTCTTCCTTTGCATTAGCATTACCTTCTTGCTAATGAATAAACAACTTTTTCGGCGCAAGACTTCGTACCCCAGTATGCACCCTCCTGTACCAACTAGTAAACATCGCCAGTAGTGGCGCAACGCTCCGCCAGAAGAGCCAGATCTTCATGGCCATGGGACAACAGGTCATAATACAAGCCGAGATGGTCAATGCCCCATTGATCGGCATATCTAAAGGCTACGAATAATGGCCTCTCCAATATCACTTCGGCTTTGTTAGCCAGAGAAAGACCATGGATACGCATCAATGCGAACAGCCAAGAGGTCTGAGCATATAAAGTCGGGCCCCGATCTTCCTTCCATATGAAAGTCCTATAGGGACACAAGCGGTCGGTCTCCAGACGTCACGAAGCAGGAGAAGCAATGGGCTCTTCGGCTGGCAACGGGAACTGTTGCAAGGCTATCCTCCCACTATCAACTCGGCACAAGCCTCGGAGGGTCTCTAAGAACTCATCCTTCTTAAGCTCCGGAAGCACTGGCTGCGGTCTGGAAGATTTCTACTTAATGGATTTCTGGCGGCTAAATAGGCTTGCACTTCTGACTCCTTCTGAGATTTCAACCTCCTCAGATGATGGGGATCAATCTCGAACACTGGAGAAGGTTTGGAGCTCAGGAACCTGCGCTCTACATGATCCCAGCATTCATTCCTGGAATGTCTGTAAAAGCCAGTGCAGTCATTCCACCACTTAATGTATTCTGGCGTCACACGGGGGAACCACCCGGGAGCTGGAACTCTGAAGGAAGCCACCTCACGGCAATGAAAGTAGTCCCACCATACACGGGCTTCTTCAACTACAGTTGACCTTGCCCTTGATCAGCTCTCCAATGGAAATTATGTGGATGAGGGCAGAATCTGTTGGTCGTAGCTGAAATTTCTGATAAACCAGAATGGGTAGTAAGGCTCCAAGTAGGTGTTTCCGCCCTTCCTGAAAACTAAGACGCTAGGCCTGATGGATAGTGCCCAGTCTACCAACTCCGACTCCAAAGATAGCTTGGTGCAGACCTTACCGAAAATGGGGTGTATGTATTCCTCTACATCACCAAACTTACACTCCCGCAAGCAGTTCACCAAGGGGCTAGAATTGGCAGCTAAACGCCAGAAGTATAAAGCTCCAGGAGCATTCACGGGCACTTTTGTCAATTGCCCTCTGATAGTAAAAAGCTGGTCCGTTGGCTATTGTGGTTCGACACCAGCGAATTTCAACATTCTCAGGAATAAGTTCGACGACTGAAGCTCTCGGGGAGCAAACTTTGGAAACAAGGAACTGATACGGGACGGACAGGGGGACCGACTCTAAGTGATGTGGACCTCAGACTCTAAATGGAGATGCGACCAGTAATAGACGAGCATGAGAGACAATAGGCCCGACACTAAGAGCTCCTAAGGGCTATATGCCGCTAACAGAAATGCAAGCTCACTCGTCGTCCCAAGCGAGGGAAACGCGGATCGTGCGCGGTTGAGGAACCGGCAGAGTTCAAGGGTAGTCGACTCACTTTCGGACTCGGATCGAGTCACGGGACGGGTCACTCTCACACTTACAGTGGTGACATGGACTCACGGGCTAGGATCCTACGCTCTCCCAGCGGCATACGACCATATACTAGCTAAGTAAATGAACGCCAAGAAGTTAGGATCGTTACCTCCACGCTCTCGGCGTGGGGAAGACAACCCCAGTCAATCTCAGACTCCTGATTAACAAAATTTTATGTGGTACAAAAATTTGACCCACTCCACGCAGGGAGGTAACAGATCACATGTGGGGCCCAGGATTCGCGACGATCAGGTTGACTGGCAGCATCTTGATGGCGTCCCGGCGGTGCCGAACCCGCGTTTTGATGCTGTCTAGACGGTGTGATCTACGGGTCCGTGGGTCCCACGGACCGCTCAGTCCTCCGGAGCTACTGGGATGGGTCCCGCTGTGATGGGGACCCCTAGTGGCATGTTCCCCAGAATGGCGGTCGGCCAGAAACACCGGTCGGAGGCCGATCGGCTCCGATCTCCAAGCTTTGGAGTTGTTACTCACGGGTCTACAGGTTCTATTTTAGGCGCGCGCTCTCGCGAGATCGGCTGCTATGTTCAATCCGGAGGTCAGATCGAAGCACAGAAGGTACCGTCGGAAAGCTACTTCGAAGCACTTCAATCTGAGGCTAGATAGAAAAATTGGATCGGCGCATATCTGGCCTTGATCTATTTTTGAAGTTTTTATTAGATAGTGGCCGCAATCTAAGAGTCACAGGGAAGTTTCCTGAGAACTGCCATTGACCGTAGGGTAAACCTCAGATCTGGAGATTGGGATCTTCAGGAAAGTTGTAGATATGGACGTAAGGAAGATGAGGGTATTTTTGCTGTGAACGTTTATGGAGATTTCAAATTTTTATAGATTTTCTAAGGACTGGTGGTCAGATCTGGGAAGTGGCAGATAGATCTGAACTAGGAGATGGCAAGATTTTTAAGAAAATTTGAACGTGGTGATAAATTCACAAGAAAATTTTGGGGTGATGTTTGGAGTGGACAGAACTCTCGACTGTATTGATGTCACGTTCCGAGCAACATGTTCCGTTGCTATCGGTTCGGGGCGTGACATGGTTCTATGTCGGTTCCTGATGCTGCTATTCGAGAAGCTGATTTTTGTGACGAGGGCAGACGCAGTAAGCTACAAGCTTCTCCCCCTACTGGAAGATCTAGATGGAGTTGGAGCCTATGCGTGGGGTGCAGCCGCACTGGCATTCTTGTTTGACCCTCTTAGCACTACTGCTCGGCAGACGATGCTGGGCGGGTTCTCCCCACTACTGCAGGTAACCCTTCTACCTTAAATGCTTATGCAATTGTGATTATGATTTAAGACTGCTATATGCTGACACTTGACAATGCAGGTATGGACCTACGTGTACCTCCCCAACTTAAGGAGAGGGAAGGAGGTACACCCTGACCGAGTTCCCATCGCGAGGCGGTGGATGGCGGTGCGGGGCACGGGGTGGCTACGACACCTAGTGCGATCGATCCAGGATGACATCGACACACTACCCTATGCATCGGTAAGACTCCAATCTTTAGACTTCTAAATGCAATTAAATGCTTTGACACTGACACTTGACTCGATTGACCTCCCACTTTCAGGTGCGCTGGACACCATATCAAGATGACGGGCATGACGTGCAGCCATGGGTGGAGGCGGCCCAGGCGTACGCGAGATGGGACGGGTGGCTGCACTACATGAACATCATCGAGCCACTGCACTATCGCCTGATCATGAGGACTAGGGGCGTCCACTAGCCTGAGATAGAGTTCCCGACAAGGGAGGAGTGCGTGGGGCGATCTTCCTGAGGTCTGACCGGGGAGATCGACTGGGTCACCCAAGCGGTGGACCAGGTTCGCGAGTGGATGAGGAGAGGTCAGTCGGTGTGAGCCCGAGCCAACAGTAACGAGGCCTACTTGAAGGCCTATGCCAAGAGCTACGGAGACCAGGTCTTCCGTGGCTCTCGACGACCAGTATGAGTCTCTCAACTTCATGCTTTTCTAATGATTCCTAATGCATTGACACCCTTACTTTCTACATCCAGCTAGACCCCCAGGGGAGGATAGTGGAGCTCCAAGGTCTCCTCCACTCTACCATCCAGCAGCGGGACGAGTTCCAGCACTCGCTGGAGCTTCTGGTGAGTTTAACTTAACCTTAGACCTAATATGCAATGTTATGGGACTGAATGACTTGACTTCTAAATGTAGCGGGATTAGGGAGCGCAGCGGCATGGTCCAGATGCTCCATCCTCTTCCTCCCAGCCACCAGCGGACCAGGCTGAGCGGGATGCCGACTTCGCTCGGGCGGTCACTCGGGCCGAGGAAGCCAAGGCCACTCTCGCAGAGAGGGTAAGCAAAACAACCAAATTTCCCTTCATTTTCATGATTATAAAAATGCAAGTGACTAATATGACTTGAATGCACATGCAGACAAGGGAGCTAGCAGCAGCAGTGAGTGAGGCAGAGTGGCTCCGAGTAGAGGTAGCATAGGTGGCCCACCTTCGTGTGGAGGTGGAACACCTTAGCACTGGGACGACAGAGGTAGTGCGGTCACAACTGCAGGTCGTCGAGCTGAAGGGTGTGATAACAGGGCTGAAGGAAGCCCTCCGACTTTTGGGAAAGAAGTCGGAGCCCAACAGGAGCTAGAGCGGTGTGCACAGCAGTGCGTATCAAGGTTACTTCACTGGCTCCTCTGGCTACCAGAGGAACGAGGAGGCGGAGCGACGGTGATGCCGCGAGGAGGGGAGCACTGCCATGGACCCACCGGCGAAGCGCCACGAGGGCACTGGGGACAGCGGGGGTCCAGGAGAGGGACCGGCTTGGTGTACTTTTTTATTTGTTTTCCTTTTATGCATGTACATGACTTTGACTTAGTGAATATATGATCTTTTGACTTCTAAACATGCAAATGTGTGGATGCTAACATCGACTCTACTAACTTAACGAGGACAAAGAGGGAGAGAGAGAGACGTGGTTTAGAAGGCACGAAGATCGAAGAGAGAGGGGGGGCTTAGAAGAGAACACTCGGGCCGGGTGAGACAAACAGTCCCCATTGAGCCGCTACCCCCTAGGTAGCAGTCCTGCAGAAGGCCGCAAAGGGTAGATGGACACAAACCAGGAGCAACAGAAAAATGATCTTCATGAGACCGCAAAGGAAGCTAAATAGTCATGACATGACCGTTAGGTGAGTGAGATAGAAGGCAGTGAAGAGAGGGGTCAAACGGTCATTAAACGACCGCTAGTGGAGCCTAATGGTCATGCGATAGACAGCAAGGGAGAAAACATAGTTAAACCCATGTGGGACTTTTCGAGAGAGTCTTAACCCGTAGATAACACCGCCCAAACAGTGCTAAGACATATTCTAACTAAAATTGAGGCACCCTAGCCTCAATCCTAGAGCAATAGGACTAGAAACTTAAGCCCTATAACTAGGAATACACCCAGAACTCGTAACTCATAGAAGAGCCTCTCTTTAAGCCTTTAAATCTTTAGTAAAGCATATCTTGTTTCCCTCTCTTGCCATTTGATTGCTCTCTTATACAGCCCATGCGATTATATCCGATTTCCATACATCGACGTCGAATACGCCCTTGGGTCATTCTAGGGTAACATTAGTATCATCACCCCTCTCCCCAGGGTTTCTTGCTAATGAGATGGTCATATTAAGTTCTCTAGTCGAGGGTTTAATCGACGGAGGAGTACATGGCCGTGCCTCCTTGGCTGACTCCGGGACTAGCCCTCGTTGCCCCTCCGTGCTCAGTCATAGACCGAGGGGAATGGGGCCGTCCCTATAATTTGGGCGTATGACTTCCTGACAATACCGCCTTCTTGTATGATATATGCCGACTGTGTGAAGTTTTGCCTTCTCCAGCTGCCTCATTCCAGCTTACTGATTCCGGAGACTAACTTGCTAACATATTAATCCTCATGTTAACCCACTAACCCCCTTGCTAGTCAGTTAACCTGCTAACCCATTCATGCGTATAATCAATTGTGGTCAGTCCATTGGTTGATTGAATTCTGCATATGCATCATATGTAACTATTCTTCTCGAAGAGTCCAGTGGCCGGGGAGAGGGGGACATTCCCCATGAGTCACTAGTGGATCATAGGATCATGCCCCCCCTTCATGGCATGCATCTTCATGAGCCGTTGGGCGAATATTAATAGGGCTTTAGCCCAATACTAAACCCACTACCCTTAAGGGACTTAGTGGTGGCCGTGGGTCATGTGCCCCTTGCAGGCTAACCCTCGGGGTTTCCTTCCCTACCAGCCATCCCTTTGGATCGTGACTTGACCATGGGTCGCGTGCCCCTCGTAGGCTAGCCCTCGAGATTTTCCTTCCCTTATTGGTCATCTCATCCGATCACGTTTCAACCCACGGAATGATGGTGCCCCTTGTAGGCTAGCCCTTGGGGTTTCCTATCCGTTTAGGTCTGCCGGCTGCTGCTATGCCACCCAGCTCTAAGAGGCTTACTCCGTCACATGAGTATGTCCCCGCTTCTCCCTCGCAATCCTCCAGGGATGTGGAGATACTGCCCAATTTTTGCCGAGTTTCAACTAATAAGTGAACCTTATGATTTAGACTTAATAAAACATGCTTGTGAAATAACAAACCTCCGTGCTCGAGTACGAACCTCGCACAAACTTCTGACTATGCTTCTGGAGGCCCCGGGACTCCAACTCAATTAACAATTAGCCCAATTAACCCCAAAATCCTCAAAAACATCTCAATAAGCCAAAATAAACTCAAAAATACATAAAATCCCCTACAACGGCGCACACTTAAACCGGGATGCCATATTAACCATAGACTCATCCCAACAAGTTTTTGATTGGCTTCTACCCGGCACACCCTAATGCAGCGCGCCCCGAGCCACCCGTGTCGGTGAAGCCATGTTGCCCAATGGTGTGCCATTTAACCCCTTTACCCACGCTTCCCCGCGCTGGGGAAACCTACACCTACGCTTAGCCGCGCCGGTTTTAAGCAAAATCCTCCCTCCACGTCGTTTTAATCCCGCATTCATCTTTGGGACAATCTCTACCTCCCTCGGTCGGAGCTAATAAACTTGATCAATCATAAATCAAATAAAAGGGACTGTTTCGATCTGACTTGTCCATCTTCATGATTTTATTATCATGCTTTAGCATATTCATGAATGCCATTTTAATGCATGCTTGCTTGCATGGATGGGTCCTCGATATATGAAATGGCACTGACGGAAGGCCGGGTTATGCCCGCCTGGAAGTTTTTGTTATGCGTGATGGTGATCTTCGGACCTAGGTCCTCCGCCATGTATTGAGGGTTCCAACTTAACAAACCATGCCTGTTTTTACATGATTAATGAATCATTCTACTTGACTTCGTCACGTGCATTCTTTTGCATCTAATTTTTGGCCTCAGACGGCTCACTATCTCGGTAATTAATCAAAGGTTTTCCTCCTTATGGAGGGATGTAATTAACGTCATAGCCTTTACAGTATGGCGGACTGCTGGTCCCAACATGGATCTCACTCTCACCTAATACAAGTCAGACTGAGCGCATAATAAACATGTCACTCATGTGACTGGCACGCCTGCATGGTCAACCAGTCAATTAATTATGGGTTAATTAATTGGTTGACCCAAACTAATAAACAAACAGATAGATTTCTCCCGTCCCAACAACTGGTCATCAGGTTTTCTTGCTTAAGTCACGCATCCAGTGGGTATATAAAAAGGGGTGGCTGGAAGGATAGGTTACCCCCTATCTAGAATTCCACTTCTCGCGTAAGGAGAGCCTCCACCAGGTGTCTCATCTGGATGTTAGACTTATGGTTGATGCATACAGCTATATTCTCCTTTGTCTAAGTCATTGGTGTTGGTTAACGTGAAACTCACTCCTAACTCGATTGCGTTTGGAGCTCTCAGCCTTTCTTCAGTAAATCCATCAGCTGTTCCTTCAGCTCCTTCAATTCAGCAGGCGACATCCGGTAGGGTGCCTTAATACTAATATATTTCCCTTTTCATTTTAACCCCCTCCTCACCCTCTCTCTTTCTCTCCCTCACATCTCTCACTCTCTCACCCTCCGTTTCTCTCTTCCTCTCACTCTCTTCTCCGCGGGCGGCTGACCGTGGTAGGCAGGGGCGAGGTGGCTATGGCACGGGGGTGAGGACGGCGAGGATGGATCGAGGATCGAGGGACGGTGGCGCGGCAAAGCTTGGCTGCGAGTTCGGGGTGTCGACGGTGGTTCGAATGGCATTTTCTTGGCAGATCGGTGTCCTCGACGTGTGAAATCTTCGGTGGAGGTAGGGGGATGGATCCTTAACCTATATACTTCCCTTCTCGCGAGTTTTGTAGGCCGTGGTGAGCCGAGTGGGGTTATTTTCACTTTTTGGGAGAAATGCATGATTTTGGGGTGTGAGTCAATTTTTGTGATTCAATGTGAGTTTGGGGGTTTAAATGGGTCCTCTCGATACTAGAGGTTGAGGACTAGTTTCTCATTGTTTTCCCCTTCACATGGGCATGAACGGGGAGTGGAATGGGGTTTCCTATCGTGTTCGCCAGTTTTGGGCTCAGGACAACGTAACGGTCCTTCCAAGGACTGCTAGGGGGTGAGGCGGTCTCCATGAGACCACCAGGGGTCCCCTATGTCGGTTCGGGCTTAGCGGTCTCATGATGGACGGCTATCGGGCTTTGCGGTCTCAAGGAGACTGCCAGGTAGTGCCTTGTGGTCCAAGTGTGACCGTTTGTCTATTTCGTAGTTGTCCAAGGTCGGGTAGGATAGTGGCCTTGCGACTGACCGCCAACCAATGGCTAGCAGCCAGGTCAAAGATCACCACCTTGCTTGGCGGTCTGGAGGCGACTGCCTGCAGTTCGAGCATCTCTGGGGCTTAGCGGTCCTGGCTGGACTGCTAGGCCAGGCTTTACGGTCCGGAGGAGGTCGGTAGGGTCTCTGACAGTCCAGGGGGGACCGCCACATGGTTTTCGTGTTTGTCGTGTCCGTTTCGCATTGTATTGGCCTCTGGTCGACCCTGTTGTGTCCTAGTGGATGGCCTTCGGCCTCGTGAGTGTCTCGAACACTATGGGTTCTATGTTTGTGTTTCTGGGGTGTCTGGAGGTGCCGAGTTACCTCGATTAGTGTACCCATGTATTTAGATGGTCCGGGTGACCCTATGTCTGTGTTTCAAGTTCTGTGTTATGCTTGAACGAGTCGCCGTGAGTTGGCATGTGTGCGGAGAGGTTTCCCCGCACAACGTGGGTTTCTCCGAAAAGTGTTTTCTGAGTGGGCCATGTTTGTGGCCTTGAAGTGTGAGTCTAGTTAACTAGCCTGGGGCTGGAGGTTTCTCGTGTGTCCCTTGGATGAGGGATTAACTTGGCGACTTGTGAGTAATCTTGGGAATCGTGTCGCTGTGGTTTCAGACCTAGGGATTAGGCCAGATTGACGGTGTCGTGCCGTCACATTTGACGGTCTTAACCCGAGTCTCGCAACTCAAGGACCATTGGTTTAGTACGTCTAGTGGGTTGTCCAGAGTCGGGTGGCTCTGAGCTACTTGTTACTCTGTGTTACTCATGATGGGTGCATACTTGATTTTCAGTGTCCACGTTCTGTGAGTCCCCACTAGTCATAGCTTTCCTGCGCATGCATGTATGGACCCACTTGGGAGTGGTGGAGAGTGTGACCCGAGTGAGACAGATTTTAGGTTGGTTACCGTAGGGCCCCTTACCTTTGCAGCCTAAGTCTGGCTGGGGGGAAAACTAGCTAGAGGACCCAACCTAGAGTAGATGGTCTGTGTGTGCACATGTAGTTGGGGGCAGAGGACACGCGTTGACGAGCGCGACCCCAGCTAATCCTTGTTCTGTGTTCCTAGTTACTGTATGGTGTCTCAGTCTCTGCCTGGGACGTCGTAGGGAGACATCTGAGGCTGCGGACTAAGTCGTCAGTGGACACATCTGGCCTTACTTCTGGTGGAAAAGTACTCCCGTCACGTAATGTAAGTTATCGTGACTCGTGGTCTCGTTTCTCATTTGCGAGATGAGGTTTTACGTGTGGTTCCGGTGTGGGCCTTCTTGTGTGAGCACAAGCCTCCACGATAGAGTTATCGTGATGTTTTCCTTAGTAGCGTGGCTAGGGTGGTTGGCAGTCTGGTGGTCCCTCGACTGTGAGATCGGGGTGTTAGGTTCCATTCTGGTAGGAGTAGTTGTGGAGCAATGGTTTCTTCGACTGTCGTGTTGTGGAGATTCATGTACAGTCGCGCTTTCTGCCGTGTTGTTGTAGCTACTCCTGCTGTTATTATTATTCTTGCTGTAGTTGCCGCTTTCTGCTACTGTCGTTGTTTTCAGTTGGGGTTTCGCGGGACCCCTACTGAGCTAGTGATGGGAGGCTCACCCTTGATTTTCAGGTGTTACGATTCTTCCTCGAGGTTCGAGGTTGCTGCGTGGATGTTCTTAGTTGCCAGTTTGTCGGGCTGAGTGTTCACTTGACATTTGGTACGACAGATAGAAAATCATCCAAGGAGTTCAAGGCATTCAAGGAATTTGGAAAGAGGCATCCAAGCATGAAGCCGCAAATGACAGATTTTTAAAAATATCAAGGAGATTCAAATTTCAACATTTTCATGTCCAAGGAAGAGCACAGCAACATGATGCAAAGAGCTGGTTTATGCATAGAATGCAGTTGGGAAGAGAGTGAAAATAGACAGTGAATTCTCCCCCTAAGAATGTGCAGTCAATTCAGGTGTTTCAGTGGATAGTATGCATGCATGCCAACTAAAATTGATTGAAGACTCCCCCTTAACTTGTGCATGAAATGCAAGATGCCTTCATGAGAGGCAACAAGATGGTATGCAATCTATGACTTGCATGAACAATTGACTGTTAGGTCCCTTAACATGATATGTATTGGAATGCATGAGACCACAAGATGATACTTAATGTCCACAACACATGCAGACTCAAGACATTTGCAATACATTCTAAACCGAGATGCAAATTCTTAGACTCCCCCTTAGTCCCATGCTTTTGGAAGTTAGGACACTTAAACAATAGGTTACCCGCAGACTTGGCGTTACTGCAAGCGGCTTCCAAATCAATTTGCAACACGGGAACCGGAGGCGGCGGAGAATCAAACATATTGATCATCCTCAAACAACTCATCAAGCTTGTAACGATGCATCGGATTCGACATAGCATTGGCAATGACGCTAAGACTCTTTGCCTTATCCATCGCAGCGTAAGCGAAACGCTGAGGCGACAAACCATGCTCGTCAGTCACCACGAAATCGCCATTCGGGAAAACCCTTTCGACAATTCCGTGAATAGCCGTCCATTCTGTGCCTTGCGGCCAGAGGAATGAAGTCCTATCGCCACTATTGAGAAACTGTCTCGTAATCATACCAAAATCCATCCTTCCGATTCCATCATGTAAATCGCTGATGCTGGAACGTCCAGCAACTCAGCAAATGAACGCATGTTAGTAGCGTTAAAGTCTGGCGGGCCAATGAGTACAAAGAATTCGCTCATCGGTACAGCTTCAAATTCCATTTTCTTTCTCCTTCTAAATGCGAAATGCCCGGTAGCTCGAAAGCTACCGGGCATTTCATGTTTCCGCCAAACTTACTCGACAGTCGCATCCTTAGGCTTGCGACCCCGCTTGCTCTTGGGCTGGATCACAAACCAGACGTGACCCTCATCGGTAGCGGCACCGATGCTCATCCCCTCATGCACGGCCTGAACAGCAGTGCGCAGAAGATTCGTAGCAGCCCGCTGCTCCTTTTCGCCAGTCACGGCAACCTTATACCATTCGCCCACGGTAAGGTTAGCGACCATATCCCGAGCCTTGACCTGAGCTTCGCTCAAGCCTCGACCCCGTGACGTGGTGGGAGGCTTTTCGTTTCGCTTGGGCTGAACGATCTTCAACTCTGGCAGTGCAATAGTCATGACAAATGTCTCCTTGTAGTGGTAGTGAATCTTCGGTTGTGAAGGTGCTCGGCCGATCTCGTTGAATCAACCTGAGATCATCGTACACCCGAATATCAGATTTGCAACCACAAACTTGAAGCAGTCAGCTACCACACTGCTAACTCTAGTTAGCGGAAGCCCCACCCTCTCGCCTTGTAGTACGCATCGAACGCAGCCCTAGTCCTGCTGCCATAGATGCCGTCAAACGGTCCCGGATCGAAACCGTTAGCTGCAACCTCCCGTTGCCCTGCCTGCACGGCAGCACCAGTGCGAGAACCGTAGCGCCCATCAATCGGACCAGGATTCTTACTCCAGTTGGCTAGCTCCCGCTGTAACTGCTTGACGCTTTCACCAGTGCTATTCAGTTTCATGGCGAGGGCAGGCCATGGCGAGTAATACTGTTTGGCAGTGCCAGGCAATGCAAAGTGATTGAGCGTATGAACGTTGGGACGGTAATCCCTTCTAGACGCAGGCAATTCGATCGGTTGGAAATGCCATTGCTCGCTAGGTTTCCAATTCTTTCCGTGTAGCAAACCGTATCTGACAGCATTAATTACTGCCCAATCGATGGCAGGGTTGTAGTTGAGGAAATCGAGAGCGAAACTGTATCCAAACGGATCACAAGCCTCATGGAATGAATTACCCGGATACGTTCCAGCGGAATACTTGTAGGCATGCATTTGCTCGTCATAGGAACGCTTACCGTTTCCGTAGCCTAGATCGTATGGACAGTCAATCATCATTGCCTTGTAGCGGCGTCTAGCTTCCGGGTGGATTCCTGTCCAGTGGGGGTCTTTGTCGAATTCCGTCCACGTTTTACGCTTGCCGCTGTATCCGAATAGGTATGTTTCTTGTACTGGCATTGTCTTA
This sequence comes from Amorphophallus titanum, assembly GCA_024336825.1. NCBI lineage: Eukaryota > Viridiplantae > Streptophyta > Magnoliopsida > Alismatales > Araceae > Amorphophallus > Amorphophallus titanum. The sequence continues at coordinate 72,607,706 of JANBPO010009603.1, forward strand.
TCCTACAATCGATTGAACAGGGTTAATATGAACTTGGCAAAGCATTGTTATAGCGGCAGGAGAGTAACCATTGAACATCTGTAACGTCCATTGATCTCCCTGATTCGGCACTCGCATAGAAGCCACTCGCAACGAGGAAGCGGTATCAGCAAGGTTAGGGATTGCATTTTCGAATCCCTTAATCGCGATGAAATCACCATTGGAATCTACAAGAGTGATTCGACTACCATTCTCTGCCGTGGGATTGCCTGATAGCGCTGCAACTACGTCTATTTGCATTTCTCCAAAGAATGGTCGCATTGGGGGAGTGACTGCGCTTGTGAGGTTCGCCACAAAGAATGAATTTTTGACGTAATATAACGTCGGGGCAGCACCAAAGATTTGCTGGAAACTGTTGACGTACTGTCTGTGACTTAACACGGCATTATTAATGGTGACGTCACCATTAACCGCAGTAAGCTCCAAGTCTTCGCCTAACAATGGCAGCACACCAGACCAGCCTAGCCCATTAGCTGCCATCGAGATACGTTTCACCATACCCGTACTAGGATAACGAATACGTAATTCGGACATAGCAGTATTACCAGCCCTGCCAGCGGCTGCCAAGATCAATGACTGATACGTAGAGATATCAGCAGCTACCTGCTGACCCGATGCGAGCACCGTGTTGTTTGGCACTAGTGCTACAGGGTCATCAACAATCAATACGCCGCTATTCAGAATGGCAGCAGCGATAGCGGCAGGGTTGGGCTGCCACATTGACGTATCGTAGGAGAGAATAATTTGTGTGGTGTTATTTTCTCCTACGACCCAAAGGTCGCCAGACTTTTCCCAAATTAAGGAGGTTCCTGGATAGATCGGAGTTCCTTGTCCTGGTGCGAGTCCTGCGTTATCCGCTACCCATACGGTGCCAGCGTTAGCGTCATAGTTGATGATTGTGTATGGGCCGTCGTAGCTTCCCGCTCTAGTAGGTGATGTTCCAATAGGATAGTAAACAGGTGCTTGAAGCTTAGCCATTTACGCCACTGCCAAACTAAACCACGGTGCAAATGTTCCGCTATCGTTAGCATTAGCGACAGCAGGTAACGCTCCAGCTACTCCAGTTTCTGTCAAAACTCCCCCAACGGTATTGCCTACGGTAACGTTTCCTGACCCGCCAGTCCAATATCGGATAGTTGGTGCTGGCGCTACTCCAGAATTGTATACCCACGCTAGCCAGACTCTACCGACTGGCAATGTGTCAACTACGGCGACCGTTTTGGTTCCATTGGTATCTGCTGCTACCGAACCATAATCAAGTGCTAGAGCGCCAGGTCTGTTGGTAGTTCCATCGTCTAGATATCTACCCATACGAATTACAGCTCCAGCTCCTCCCGCAGGGCCCGAAATACTGACATTGTATGCTGAAACATTAATAGGTACCACTCTAATGTCCATTGGATAGTAGTAGCACACCCCTGACGATACGACAGACGAGCCTACAGCGGCACCATTAGTCCACGTCAGAAATGTTCCAGCAGTAGGGGCTATTGGCATGGGATTGTTACCCGCAATCTGTAATTGCCCAACAATTCCTTGCAAAGATGTAATCGTAGTGTCGATTACATCGATTTGCGCTTGTAGATCTGCAACGCCTGGATAGTAAGCGCCCATTAGTCGAATTCTTCCTGTACGTCAAACTGGATAGCGGTAGCAGAACCGGTGACAGCCCAGAGTTGGTTGCGGGTACGAATCGTGCGACTCGCCCCGCCAGCAACCTGCACAGTGTCGGAACCGTTAGGAACTAAACCAGGATGAGCACCAATGAAGATAGGTTCATCACCGAAATTCGTGACGACAGTATCGCCCCTGGAATCCTTTTCCTTAACGATCAATACCGCTCCGATAGCGGCAGTGATTTGGTAAGTGCGGAATTGGATAGCGCCAGACTTGTTGCTATTGACTCTGAGAACGCCCTTGTTGATATCGGCATACTGCTTGCGTTCATTGTTAACGGCCTGTCGAACCATTTCGGCAGCCTGATTCAGAGTGATAACAGAGTTAGTGTTATCCGGGAATGAGAGCATCGATTCGCCGTTGTACGGATCGATATGCTCCCGTTCGTCTTCTAGTACGGTTCGATCATTCGAGAAATGATCAGTGTTATTTACGACATCTTCCTCAGCCATTTACGGCTCCTTTAGTGATGATAGGCAAAGCCTTATCCTTATTGAAAATCATGATTGCGCCGATAATCAGCAGCAGCGCCAAGAAACCGACGCCAACCTTCTTCCAGAACGAAAGCGAAGTGAGCACTGAAAGCAGTTTCCCCAAACCTGACGCCCAGTCGGGAGTTAGAAAGTCCAAAGCAGCGCCAGGGATATCTAGCAGATCGTTCCAGCCGCCGCCATTCTCATTTGAGTGTGGATCGTTATTTACGGGTACTCCATCTTGATAACGCTTCCAAGCATTCATGACCTTTTGATCGGCAGCAGACAGTCCAGCTACGAATGCTGCCCATTGGGCAAGGGAAGCCCCGGCGTAGAATTCTGCTAGATACCCTTCTTTGCCTGCTGCCGTGTAAATGCGTTGCGCTTCGCTTTGCAGCTTGCTAGGAGTCCAGTCCATAGGGTCAGCAGAGGAATCATCGTTGCCCTGCCACTGCGGACTGCCCTGGTCGTCAGTAGTGGGAACCGTTGTAGAACCTCCGGTATCGGGATAATTCTTGACTGCGGGAACCACAGTCCACGGCTTGTAACCGTTCCCAGTCTGCTGCTTAGACATCAGCCAGAGTACATGCGCCGCACGCACATTCACGGCAGGATTAAACAATTCCTCGTTGCGAGTGATGCCATACATCTGACGCAACTGGGCGATATCTGCTGTTCCAGGTTTCATGTTCAGTTGAAAGAGTCCGTACGACAAGTCGTCCGAATCGTCAGCGAATGCCGTGGGGACAAAGTTGGATTCTCTCCACGCAATACGGACCATGCTCTCTGGGTCCCAATCGGGGTATTGGGACACCAGGCACGAGGTATGAGAAACACCAGAGATGCACTCGTGCACACATGCATGCTCTCCACAGTTTGTTGCTCTTTGTTGCTCTTTGTTGCTATCATCAAAATAAAAAATACACATGCTTGTGCCTAGGGGAGCACAACAAGAACATCGTACAAGTAACCACAGTACAAGGGTCTAGTTGGGGTCGCGCTCGTCAGCACGCATCCGAAGTCCCCGACCACGTGTGCACACACTGACTGACTACGCTACGTCAGGCCCTCTAGCTGGTATTCCTCCCAGCCCGGACTCGAACCGCCACATTAGGAGGCCCACGACAACCAGCCTAAAGTCTTCTCTCTTGGGTAAGCCTCGCCACCACTTCTTGGTGGGACCACAGGCATGTCGAAAGGCTACGACTAGTGGGGAGTCACTGAAGTGACCGCTCTCCGAGGAGAAACTCTGAGAACCACGCATACACACTGCGCGAGAGTCGAGAAGAACCAAGTGGTGCTAAACCACTAGACTCTGGACAGTCCTCTAGACACTCTAAACCCAACGGTCCTTGAGACACAAGACTCGGGTCAAGACTGTTGCACTGGACGACGTCATGCCGTCAATCTGCCCTAACCCTAGGGTTAGAAACCTCGGCACGATGACTCACAGGTAGTTCGCAACTGTCAAGCCCATTCCCTCAAAAGGGAACTAAGAAAACCTCTAGCCCCAGGCTGGGCAACTGGACTCGCAGTCTAAGGCCTTATGCATGGCCCACTCAGAAACCACCTTCCAAAGAAACTCACAACGTACGGGGACACCTCACCGGACACACACCGAAACACGGTGGCTCGATCAAGTGTAACACAAAAGCTCGGAACACGTGGAGTCACCCAAACTCTCAGAACCCACGGGCATGCTAAACAAGGTAGCTCGGTCCTCTAGACACCCAAAACACTAACACAGAACCCCACGGGGTGTTCGGGGCACTCACGAGACCGAAAGTCAACCACTGGGTCACAACCAGGTCGACCGGAGGCCAACTCAACACTTAAACAACCACGGAAGCACGAAAACCAATAGGCAGTCCTCTCTGGGCCGCCCAAGAGATAAACAGTTAGGCTCGAACTGCGTGACCAAGAAAGGTGGTCCAGCCAAGGCCACGAGCCAAAAGCTAAATGGTCCACCCTGGGCCACAAGCCAACTCAAACGGTCGTTGAATAACCGTTACTATCCAGAAAGCACGGGTGATAGACGGTCACCTCCCAGACCATCCAGGAGATAAGCGGTCTGACTATGACTGCGTAGCCAAGCTTAGCGATCTAGCCAGGACCGTTTAACCCCAGACACGTCCCATGACAGCCATATACTGTCTGCCCCAGGATCGTGTGAGATAGTGAATGGTCTCCCATGGGACTGTTCAACATCTGGACTGAACGAAAACACAAATGGTCCAACTCAGACCGTTCAAGGCATAAACAGTCCAACGATAGGCCTCTTGAGGAGCTAAGCGGTCCCTCTTGGGGCCGCGCAGCCACCCAACGGCATGAAAGCCAAACGGTGACCTTCTGGCCGTTTCACCATAAAACGGTCTCCACGAGACCGCGGAACGAAACTTGACGGTCACACCATGACCGCCTACTCGGGATAAATTCTCGCCATAGTCAAAACTTGCCCTCGGGGGTCGCACCAGCCCCATAAGGAAAACGGTCAGCCTCACGACTGCCGAAGGAGGTAGCGGTCAGTCGCACGACCGCTAAACCTTCCAACAATACAGTAACCGTCAAGCAGTCACCAAATGGCCATTCAACCCTAGGCGGTCTGCCCACGGCCGTCCAGCCACCTAGGACGATCTTGCTCAGACCGCTTACACGGAGGTAGCGGTCTATCACGAGACCGCGCCACAAATTACGGTGATACGAACGAAAAAGTGGTCTCTTTCAGGGCCGCCTACCTATAAACGGTTCCTGTTAAGACCGTTTTCATTCTGGAAAATCGAGAACGGCGGGAATGGCCTAGAAATGTCATTCCATGCTCCGTTCACCCCCAGGTGAAGGGTAAACAAAGGGGAAACTCTTCCCAATACCCTAGAGCATCGATTGATGACATCAAACTACGAAACCGCATATTAAAATGCTAGATATGGCTCACTCCCCAAAATTGAGCATTTTTATCCCGACGTGGAAATAAACCCACTCGGCTCGACTCGGGCTACCAAATCCACGGAAATGGAAGTACATGAGCTACGGATCCATCTCCCTACCTCCACTGAAGTTCCGTGCACCGTCGACGCTGATCCCCGAAGAAAACGCCGTTAATGCCTCGCCGGTTCATGACCTCGCGAACCCCCACCATCCGCTCGATCCTTGCGCCGCCCTCGCTAGCCTCCACTCTACAGACCTTGCTGCCTCGACCGCCCCACCTCCGTCAGCTGCCCGGAGCAAAGGGAGAGGGAGAGAGAGCACGGTGGAGAGAGAGAAGGAGAGAACGAGTGTTAGAAAGAGAGAGGGGTGAGGGGGGTTTATAAGGCTCATTTTTCTCGCCTGCTGGAATTCTATTTTCAGCAGTAATTTCTTTGGGCTGAAGAAAGAAAATATGAATACATGACATTTTGATTCATCCACAAATCTTGGGCAGAACTCAGTGGTTCAACATCTAGTGAACTGATTCTCCCTAATTTTAGGCAGCAGCATCAGCATAACCCATAAACAGTCTGGATCCGTGAACCAGCTAGCCATGATCCACATAGGAACTATGAACATTCTTCCATTACAGGAGACATAGTTGACCTTGCCCAGCCTTGAAAGGTTAAGGTCTTCAAGGTTGCTTCCAGTTGTCTACATCTGTCAAATTCAGTAGAAAATGGAGGAGAAATGCACTGTTTTTGACTTCCTCCAACAAGTTTATGGCACGCTGAAGCCTTGAAGGTTCTACTTCTCACCTTGACAACAAAAACTCTCGAGCCACTACACATTCATTACCTGCTCAAGAGATAACCCGCAACTCCCTGCATCATTCACAACAACCTTCCTCACAAACACTTCCCAACAATCCTCATTCAAAACTTGATATTCACAAGATGCCACAAGATGAAGCACCTCTGTGAGCTCCTCTTTGTCATCAGACTCGTAAAGCCCATCCACCAATGTCGAACATGCAAATTTATCGGGCACATACCCTTTCTCCAACATCTCCTTCAAAACTCTCACTGCTTCCTTAGCCATGCCTGCCCTGCAAAACCCCTTTATCAGCACATTATAAGTGAAAGAATTCGGGGAACACTTCTTCGCCTCCATGTCGTCCCACAGCCTCCCCGCCTCCTGTAACTCTCCATTCTCGCACATGCCCGATATGAGGGTGTTGTACGTCAGAAGACTCGGGATGAAGCCTTTTTCAAACTGCGCGAAGAGCTTCCTCGCTTCCCAGACCTTCCCTTCCTTGCAGAGCCAATAAATGAGAGTGCTGGAGATGGCATTGTCAGGGGTGCAATTTTTCTTAAGGAGCTTCTTCCACGCATCACACGCATCCTCCACTCTCCCATCTTCACACAGCACGTCGATCACCTTGCAGCAAAGAGTTGGGCTTGGCATGTACTTAGCATCCAACATGTCATGGAGAAGATTCAGAGCTTCCCCCGACCTCTTAGCTTTACAGTAAGCCTCAATTATGACCGAGTATGTGACATCATTTGGCGCAACGCCATTCTCAATCATCTCATCCATAACCTTGACAGCATCGATCAACTTGTTCTGTAAGCAGTAGCCTTCCATCAGAACGGTGTAGGTGGTGGCATCGGGAGACCACCCACGATCCAGGATCTCACCGAAGAGCCTCCTGGCACCATCAAGATCCCGTCTTGCACAGTAGCCACCCAGCACGGTAGTGTAGCTCACAACGTTGGGCACCATCCCCCAGCGGGGCATCTCATCGAGCATCTGGAGGGCGCCGTCGATGTTGCCCATCTTGCAGAGGGCCTTGATGAGAATGTTGCAGGTGAAGACGTTGGGCAATACCCCAAACTTGCTCCTGCAGTTCTTGAAGAGCACGGCGACCAGGTCGTAGCGGCGGTTCTGGATCATGGCGTTGAGGAGCGCGTTGAAGGCGCGGACGGAGACCGCGACGCCGAAGTCACGGCGGATGGAGAGGAACGTCCTGAGGGCGGCGCTCGGCTTGCCGGCGAGCCCGTAGCTGCGGATGACGATGATGAAGGCCTCCTCCCCGCACCGAAATGGGCGTCCATCCCCGCCATCGCCGCCGCCGTTGGAGGCGGCGCAGCGGCGGCGGAGGTGGGAGAGGACGGACTCGAGCTGGGGGAATGCGCGGGCGCGGGCGAGGCGGTCGAGGAGGGCGTGGTACGTGAGGTAGGTGTGTGAGAAACCCGGGTGGAAGGCCTCGGCGTGGAGGAAAACGCGTACGGCGAGGTCAGGGTCGGGCTGGCGGCGAATCATGCCGGCGAGGCGCCGCGGGTGGAGGCGGTCCGGCCAGGGCTGGACGGGCGGGGTGACGCGGTAGGACTTGAGGAGGTCGGCCTTGGACCCCGCGACGGAGGAGAGGTGGTCGGGGTCGACGGCGGGGGCGGCCAGATGGGCGAGGTCCACGACGGTCGAGAGGAGGCGGCGGCGGCGGCGGCAGAGGTGGTCGGAGAAGGGGGCAGCATGGGGGTGGCGGGTGAGCGCCCGGAGGAGCATCTCTTTCGGGTCCGCTTTTGCGGTCCTCCTGCCAGGTCCGTCATCGCACCTGTAAGTCGTACCGGCGAAACGATAATGGGTATCTGATGGGTCGGTCGGTACAAACGGAAGTCATCGGATCCGAAGCCAGTCAACCATCCGACGTCACGAGTCTACGCGTTTGATAACCCTTCTCACCGTCGATTTCGAGACAAAAGCACCGATCGGGGTTAATTTTTCTCAAATAGGTAAAAGAGTTCTTGGACTTCCGTGTAACATAACTTTCGAGGAAGAAAGAGCGTCAGTCACAAAAATATCTAACGCTTCTAATTCATCGAAGTTGTATGAACGATCACGGACAATGCCTCGCTCATAACCCCAAAACACCTCAAGCAGCAGAGTAGGCACATGCAAGAAGCGCACGTCTGGCGTCACCTCAGCCAACAAAAAAATCAACCACGACACCGCAGACACCACTACGCTCACAGAGAAAACACACTCCTTGCCATGGAAACCAACACCAGTCAACGCCCATGCTCGGCAGACCAACCAAACGCCAGATTCACAACCCGCTGACCAATCTCACACCCTGCACCAAGGCACCTAACACCGAGCTTCCACCAGCTCACACCCAGTAAGCCGACCACTTACAACAGCACCGAACCAACTCTGCCAGAAGACAACTTCTAACAAACCCCAGATCCAATCCGGGAGAAGCACACCTCACAATCGGCCACCCAAGGCCTCACTGGCACACGGCTCTCGCCACTCTCGAGCGCCAACAACCAGCATCTTCTGTCTGTGAAAGATCATCCATGGGTCACCAGATACACATCAATGGGAAACCTCCACTAGCTCAACAAGCATGCTCCAAATCACGACAGGCCATCCGCTGACTCTCCCACATACCATTACCACAACTCGAGCCAAAGCTTGCTCAGACACCGCAACCGATCTTGAACCTCACGCCATCTCTACCCTCTCAGGGGAGCACGACAAAACCACATGACAGGATCCCTCCTCGGTCCTTACGCCACTCGACGCAACACACCAGGAAATCCTCACCTACTGGACACAGACCAGGGATCACCATATCCAACGCCAACGCCTCATCAGAGACCTTCGCACACAGGCATTGTCCTTCGTCCTGTCTCATCAAACCCTTCGCCTAAAATGATCCAAAAGGACGCCTGCCAATCCTGATTCTGCTCTTACCACCGAGTCTCGGGACACAACCTCTCACAATCCACAACACACTTCTCAAAAACCAACAAGTGCCGCCTGCTACCACAGTAAGTAGGTCGAAAATGCCACGACCAATGCACATGGGTCCCCAGACAATACACACCTTGCCATGGTCGATCACTCGGCCAACCTCACCAGCCGATTACGGCCACCAACTGGGACCCACAATTTTGTCAGAGATCACTTCTCCAAAAATACGATCTCACCGAAGGACACAGCTTCCAACACAAAAATAGGGTACTCATACGACAACCTCACCAGCTTTCCACAATTCTCAATCCAGCCAGTGCCACAGATCACAATGCCTCAAGCAATGGCACGACAACAACACATCTCACACAACCCGAGATAATCTCACACCGAGGAACCAATCCTCCGACGCTCAACACTTCCTCAAAAATCCACCTGTAGCATCCAACGCTATGACCTCCCATTGTGCACTCAGATCCGCGTGCACAGTCACCACAATGACAACTCGAGATCCTCCACCCTGACAATCCTCTGCAACCCCACAGGCTCCGATCCACAACACCTAGAAAAATACAACACCAACCGCAAATTCTCACGAACACCGTCCAACTGGCACGCATCCTTCTAGAGCAGCGCCAACACCCTTACACATCAGGGAACGGGCAACGCTTCTCACTGGCAACCACCTTGCCAACACACGGGACGTGTCTCACACAGACTTCATGGCACACGAAGGCCAACCAATTCGGACACATGATGCAAGACGATGAACCTTAACTCAACGCGATCTCCACCAACCAATGGGAAAACTCAATACTCTTCCGACCAACGGAAGGTCCCTGTGTTTGACCTGACCTCGAACCTTGCACACACTGGGAACAGCACCTTCCAACATCAGAAAAACCATTACTCCCGTAAGGTCAGAACCTCTGACACATCCACTAAGTGTCTTGTCAGACCACGATCACAACACCTCTCGATGCACCATCGCTGCGACTCCTCGAACAGTAACACGAGCCATAATCGGCACCCGCCAACACTCATCCTCGAGCCGCAAGCTCTCCACTAAGCCTTCACACTCTCAAAACAAATCCAGGGCAACCATAGCCCAATCCAAGAAGATCCTCCGCTCATCTGAGCACATCTCGACCAAAGCACCCACTTTGCCACCTCGAACCACGATCTCAACACCACAGAGGCTGGATAAATCTCGAACGGGAATGACCAAACGACAACATTAGCTCCCTCCGAGCACACTCACAGCCACTTAACCATGAACAATCCTCGCTAGTCGCCTGACCTCGCTGCAGATTCCTCGAACACAGCACCGCAGTGGCACATCTGTCGATAACCTCTACCCAACGAAGCACAACCGGGGCCACCATCGATGAGAGAGAAGCTCTCGACCTCGATCCTCAGACCCCACGTCGGCACTCCGATGATGACAACAACTACCTTCACAGCGCCAACGCCGCACACTCACTCTCTCACGGGAGAAACCAAGCGAAAAATAAATATAAAAATCCTATGCCAGCTGCCGGCTGTACTGGACCTTATGGACTCTGATCACTGCAATATCTCGAATTCCCATGTACTTTCACAACCATAGCTCTGATACCAGGGGGAAACCTGAATTCAAGAGAAGGAATCATGTAAAAGGAATATGTCATAGACATCACGCTAGTCATGCACTCGGTGTAATACCTCACCATGTCATTACAACTCCCCAGAGCACTAGTACTTTTTGGGCGCTCCTCTCAGGACCAGACCGGGCCCTTATGATGCGTTGGCATTGATTTGGTGGATCCAAGATCCCAAGTTGTGTCTAGACATTTACTGGACTCGGCCAGAAAAAGGATGGAAAATCATCAAGTTATAATCTAGAATATTCGAGAACAAGCCAAGGTTTAATAGCACAAGCCATCAATGGCTCTGCCATCGAAGCATGCAAGAAAGCACGGAAATCAAGCTCTGGGAATTACGTGGTCACAGCAGGGCCACTTAAGATATACACGGTCTTATACTGGACCGTGGGAGATGAACTGGCCAAGGGAGAACCCAGTTCGGTGCCAAGAATAAATGGACCTTCATGGGCCGTGTGAAGATTTGAACGGTTCGAGATGGGCCGTTCGAAAGAGTAAAATGGTTCATAAATGGTCTGCTCAGTGGATGAAATGGTCCACTCATAACCGTGTAATAAAAGGGCCAACCTAAGCTAGAGTAATAAACCTAATTGGGCTCCTAGGCGGCCCGGGGCATGGTGGAACCAAACCAGGGTTCAGCCCATAGCTCTCAGGTCAGTCTAGAGGCTTGAGGTTGACTTAATCAAGGCTAGGTCGAAGAAAAGTCAAGGATAATCGACCAGCAAGATCTGGCACTTAGCCAATATATAAAAGGTCTCAATCGAGCCGCTCAAGGGATTAAACGGTCCGATGCAGGCCGTGTAGGGACTCAGACGGTCTCCTGTGGGCCACGAATCTGGACAGACATGAATAAGCAATCCGGTCAAGTGAACAGGTGTAGGAATTGGGGTACAACTTGCCCGACGTCCTAGTGGGAATCCCAGGCTCGCGGGGACTGATGGAGGTTTCATAATAGAGGTCCTAGTCCGACGGAAGGAATATCCGACAGAGAGTTCCAGCCATTACAAGAATTGAGGGTTATAAAACATCGAAAAATGAATATATGGTGGTCAGTCAATTCCACCGGAGTGGAGTGACTGCCAGAACAATCCTAATAAAAATTCCTTCCAATAAACATATATCATGATTAAAATTTTATGCATTCATCATTTAATAAGAACGAGGGAGATATGATTAGAAAAGAAGAACAAAAGTAATTCAGCCTAGATTTAGCATAAATCAAGTTTCATATGATCCAATTAATTGTGGATTGCTATTCCTATTACAGATGTGGTTTAACAAGAACTAACATGCTTTGGAATTTTACTAAAAAGGGACTGCGTGACATAAACGGTCTGTCCAGAACCGCTGGACGGGACTAGCGGTCTGTTGCTAGGCCGCGCAGGTCATGAAGGTCCAAGGACCATGCATGGCTTACGTGGTCTATCGAACAGCCACTAGAGTTTCCACGTGGTCTAGAGTTGGGCCGTCTATTCTCAGAAGTTTAAAACACCACGATTGTAATAAACGGTCAAAACCATGACCGCCACCCTGGACCTTATAGTCTATCGAGGGGCCGCGCAGTAATGAGCGATTCCTGTTAGGGCCGCGTACAAGCCGCCATGCCCGATCTTCGGTGATCTCGATAGACTTAGAATGAAACGACTAATACACTTGGTATAGTGCATGGGAATTGGGAAAAATGCTACCAATGGAAAGATAATGAGGAGATGCATAACATGAATTAATCAATTGAATCTTTTAAGCCTGCTAAACTCTACATAAATCAAAAGTAACAAGGTGAACCCTAATTCTGACATGCTCTGACTAAATCGAACAATACACGCATGATACTCCACAGAATTTAGGGCTTTTAGTATCAAATGAAAGAGGGCTTAAAGGTGCATCCAAGGGTATATTATACTTGAGGTCTGGTCTACTGAAACCTACCTTAAACGAAGGATGAAGAGGACGACGTTCTCCAGTCGCGAAGAGAAAAACCCTCCAAGATCTCACCCGAATACGCCCCCGTCCATGAACTTCGCCAGTCGCCGCAGCAAACATCGATACTAGGTCGGGCTAGGGTTGGTTTTATAGGGTCAATTGATTCTGGAAGGGTCGCTTACAAGGGATAGAGTCCCACGCACATGAGGCACGCGTGATTTGCTCTTGACCAAGTCCACAGCCACCTTAAACTCCAAAATCCTTCTCCTAGGGTTAGAGATTTGGTGGAAAATAGCAGGGAAAAGATCTACACATCGTGGCCGTTCGTTTAGATCTGATCTGAGGTTAAATGGTCGAGAATTGGGTCTGAATTTAGCAATTTAAGGTCCGGTTAGGTTAAACGTGGATTTAGCCCTAATTCCACTAATTCAGCTTGCTTAAAATTTTATTTTATGTTGGTCGTAGAAGACAAATCCTTTAATTTTTTCATCCCCGTCATGATTATAATTTTTCCAAATTTTTATAAGTTGGTTGCAACTTTTCCGGGGGGGGGGGGGCATTAACCCGTGCGCCTTCCCACCGCTATATACCCTACCCCAACCAGCAGAGCCCAGCATGGCGACCACCCAGCAGCGCCCACCTCAGTCGATGATGTCGCCAATGCTGCCACAGTTGCACCAAGCACCTCCATTGTTGCGTCCTCCTCCGCAGGCGACCACCTTGGTAACCCCCTACCTACAGCCATCACACTTCTACCCAGAATCGGTCGATCCGACAGCTGTCAGCAAGTTGATGGTGGAAAGAATGATTGAGCTGAAGCTCGCCGAGTGAAGTGAAGGCAACTATGTCGCATTTGATGCCTACCGGGTGCCATATCCACCACATCATGTAGCCAAGCGGCTCCCTCCAGGGATCAGCAAGCCGCCCAAGTTCGACAAGTTCAATGGGAAGGGATCCCTGAAGGAACATGTCACATACTACATGACCGTTATGGGTGACCTAGCCACGGATGAGTCATACCTACTAAAGTTTTTTGGGTCCTTACTGACAGGGCTTGCATTTGAATGGTACTCCACCCTCCCGGCTGGTTCAATTGTTGACTGGCCAGATATGCAGTGAAAGTTTAAAGAAAGATTTCACATCATCGAGAGGGAGGTCACAGTGACTGAGCTCTACTCAACAAGGTAAAGAGCAGATGAGACAGCCCTTAAATACATCAAGAGGTGGAGGAATCTTGGAATGAGGTGCAAGCGGCCCCCGCATCAAGAGGACGCTATACAATTTGTAAGTAGAACCTCAGGAGGGAGGTATTGGAAAAGATGATTGGTATGGAAATCTGGTCGTTCAACCATCTAAATAATGTAGTGGACGAAGTGGAAGCCTTCCTGGCAAGACCTACCCCTACATCAACTGCTGTCACGGCACATAAAGCAAAGGCAGTAGACCGGTGTCAAGCACCTAAAGAAACAAACACCCTTGATATCAGGGCATTTGAACAACAAAGAGATAAGGGAAAGAAGGAAATTGCACCTCATCCCGCCAAGGCAGAAGAAAAGAAGGAAGGTCCCTCACTAAGGGACAAAATGAAGAAGGCCTATTCTTTTCTGAAGGAGAAGACCAAGGTTATATTTCACTGGGTCACCCAGAACAATAAGGTCACTCTACCTGAGCCAAAAAGGCCGGAGGACCTGAGAAGAAAGGACAGTCTGGGATTCTGCCTTTATCATCAAATGCTGGGGCATCCAATCGAGGACTACTATGTGTTTAAAGAAATCATCGAGGGCATGGTGAAGAAAGAAGAAATAGAGTAGGGGGAGTACAAGGTTGACCCTCCACAACCTCATGAGGCACCTCTGAGAAGAGCTGCGGCCAATATGATTTCTTTATATTAGGCATTGCCCGAAGAAATTACAGAAGCTAGAACTCAACACACTTACGAGGCCTGCTTTCTGACACCAATATGGGAACAAGAGGGATGGTAGAAAATCCCTGAAAAGACCAAGAAGAAAGCCACACCTCGCTGGAAGACGGGGGCACATGTGCATGGCATCACGCCACTACCAATTCCTCCGGTGACAACACCTGTGCAGATCAGCCCGCCTACAGTCATCAGAATACATATACACAACTGGAGAAGATAGACTCTGTTGCTAGTGGCTAAAGAAATTAGTCTGAAAGGTCAACAACTGCAGGACTACATAAACAGGCTCGATGAATATTAACAGCCCAAATTGAAGCCTTTGCTGATACAGGACCATGTCCCATGGCAAGAATTTGAGCAACTGTCATTAGAACAAGGAGAGGCTGACAAAGTGCCAGAAAAGGATGATAACTTTTTTTGGGGGCAAGCACCGGCCAAAGAAAAGAAGAAGAAGCAAAAGAAGAAAAGAAGAGCTGGCAAGGTCAAGAGGGAGACGGTGCTCTCCTGCAAGACCCTCTATGCTCTCTTCAATCTGCCCAATGAGGAAGATGAAGAGGAAATATGCTTCACACCCGCTGCCGGGGCAAGCCAAGCCGAAGCCGCGACTGCTACCCATGCAACCCGGTCAGGCTAAAAATAGGGGCGCTAGTCACCTACCAGCCACACTATTATCTTCAGGGGTGAGCAGCCCTATAAGATACCTCCTCTGGAGGTCAAGACAGTCCAAATCCCTCCTCCTTCAGGTTTATACAATTAGAGTGGGGGCAACATTGCCACCCCTTCCTTCCTTGAATTCCTGAAAATGACAAAGGGCAAGTAGCCATGTCAAGATGCTAGCCCTACAGCCAGGGGTACTCACCCGCAGCTTTAACAACCTTCTGGTGCTCCAGATGAAGACAAGGCCCGCCTGACGATAGGCAACATGGGACAGCAAGAGGGTGACACCAAGCAGAAAGGTGTAGACTCGGAGTTCGATGAAGCAGGTCCGTCAGAGGTCGTAGTTTGAGGATCTTCCAAGCCCAAGTGGGCAAAACAAATGAAGTTGTCTAATGTTCAAGTTGGAAGCTGAATAATGAAGCTACTTAAGAAGCTTCCGGCAAGGTTCACTGTTGAGATCTTTTCTGCAACGTGAATTAATTGCATTTGTTCTCACCAGCTTAGTGGTATCTTGTCTCCTTTCACTCTTTTTGATGATGTCAAAGGGGGAGTGAGTGTTTGGGGGTATGAGTCATTTGAGTCTTCTCCGCTATGGTATGGTTGCATAAGTTGAGTTTTTTCAGTTACGGTATGGTTTCATAAGTATTTGGCATGAGTCTTCTTGGCTGCATGGATGCATAAGTTTTTCTGGTTGATATCTACACATCATTATTGATGTTTTTCTTAAATAAATAAATCAATTCTCAAATAACTCATAACAGTTGCCATCATCAAAAAGGGGGAGATTGTTGTGTCCCTATCATTTTGATGATGTCATACCCTTGTGTGAGAATTGAATTATTAATTTAAAAATAAATAAATAAAATATATATTGAAAAATAATAAAAATTTAGTCCACCGGGTTGATGCATTTCATGCCACTTAAAGTTTTGCACACACTGGTTGCTTGCTCACAAGGCCGACGCATACATATATGCCTTAGGTATAGAAGGTCGATGCATGACACACTTCACATGCATAAAAGGTTGATGCACATGGCACTGATATGGAAATAAGGTCGATGCAGGTAAGCATCACGATAAGAGGCAGGTCGATGCATGTTTGTTCATCATGTTAACTAAGGTTGATGCGTGTCTTCATCTTGTATTAACCACGGTCGATGCACATCACTGTTCATAACTCGTAATGTTGATGCACATCCAAGTCTAGCACAGACCAAGGTCGATGCATATTACTGTAGCAGTGCATATGAGGTCGGTGCATGCCACTGTAGCAGTGCATACAAGGTCGATGCATGTTTTCTAAACTATATACAAGGTCGGTGCATGTCACTGTAGCAGTGCATACAAGGTCGATGCATGTTACTGTAGTAGTGCATAATAAGGTTGATGCATGTTCTATAGTGTGCATATTAAGGTCGACGCATACTTTGCTTCTTGTATTTTAAGGTCGATGTACATTCTACTTGTGCATCCTAAAGTTGAAGCACATCTTGCTTCTGGCACAGCAAGGTCGATGCATATTTTTAGGTCTGGGCTCATTCAAGTCTGTGCATGTCCAAGGTCGGTGCATGTTGCATATTAGAAGGTCTGTGCACATAGCAAGGTCAAGTCAGTGCATGTTTATAGCATTGCATAAACAAGTCAGAGCATATGTTCAAATGCTGCATGATCAAAATAGAGCTCATTAGGCAAGTCAAAGCATATGCATTCAAAGTCAGAGCACATGCATAATTTCTTAGCTACACAGGTTAAAGCATATGCATTAAGTCTCTTTAATCAAGTCGGTGCATATTTGCTAGACTGCATACTAAGGTCGGAGCACACTTGCTACACTACATGGAAGGTCAGTGCACATTCTCCTTGAATGCATGTAAGGTCGGTGCACATTCTCCTTGAATGCATATAAGGTCGGTGCACATCTTGTAAGACCATAGACAAGGTCGATGCATGTTTGCCTGGCACATGTCTAGGGTCGGTGCATATTTGGAACTTAGGTCTGTGCATGTCTTGCATATGACTCCAAAGTCTATGCACATTTGGATTCGTGGTCTGTGCATGTAAAGAAGTCCAAGCCCTTCAGGTCTGAGCATGTTTTGGGTTAGTGCATATTAGGGAATTTAAGGTCTACGCACATGCATGCATAAGGTCTGAGCACATGTATTTTAGTCAGCACACATGCATTTTAAAGGTCGGAGCATATTCATGCATTCCCTCACATGCATAAAAGACTTAGTTAAAGTCGGAGCAAATGTTGCACCAGGTCTTAGCATATACATTGAGAGTCTAACCATAAGGTGTTTGACGAAATGCCTCTCTTCTAACTGACAGGATTAAGGCAAGCACGTGATCTACGATGAATTGCATGCGTTCCCAGGAATGACTAAAAGATGGCACGTAAGTCTGACCAACTCTTGCTACAATGTCAATATGGCACGAGATCCAAGAAAGGATGGCAAGTGTGTTTTTAGAAGCTTGGAGAATAAGGACACTCCATTTGCCACGTGGACCAATGGATCTTCACCAGGCCTTTCTACCTCTCTCTTACGGAGGCACTGTTCCTATAAAAAGGCACCCTTGGCCGTGGAAGAAAGCGTGGGAAGCCACAGAAAGTGCAAGAGCACCTTCAGTGAGAAGATTCCCTTCGAGAGGAGAGCAGCGCCAGAAAGAGAAAGATAGTGAGAAGAGAAATCTTGAGAACTGTCATCCTTGTTCATCTCAAAGTGCATCTACGAAGCTACATTCTGTTTCCTCCTTTTAAATTTCTATTTTCCCTTTTTCTTTGTTCTCACTTGGCTTATCGTTGTGTTCCCTCCAAGGGCACCTGGTGGAAGGGAGACTGAGGTCTCCATTTGTGAGTGACCGGGCGTCTCTCGCGGGTTCCCTTTGAGTTTTCAAAGGACGGGAGATTCTTCTGTAGTTCTGGGCTTGCATGCAGTAAGCCCGAAGCCACAGAGATATAATAGTAAGCAATTAAATTTCATTAGTTGGTTTGCTAAAGTAGCAGAAATAAAATTATTTTTTAATTAACAGTTTAAATATTTAACAATTATACCAGAGTTCAGTCCAAAGGAAAGACAAGCAGTACAGTCAACAGAAAAGGAAAGACGTACACTGAGGTCAGGGGAAGCCCGACGTAGGTACTACTGGCAGCTACGGCCAAGCCACACTAGGAACCGCGAAAGCAGAAGATGCCACCCACCTGAAAAGCAGGGGTGAGTCTCGTGTCACTGGCTCAGTAGAGGTCACGCGAATCCCTACTGAAAAATAATGCAGTAACATGGAACAACAACTAAAATAACAGGAGTTGTAAAGCAGGAAAAGCTAAACTACAAAGCTGTAAAAGAAAGCTAGAAAGTGGAAGGAGTAGAGGAGCTAAAAGAAAAGGGGAGAGAAGCCGTACCGAGCGAAGCACGACTGTCAAACTAACCTCGGCTCCCTAGGCTACTCCAGGCGACAACAGAAGGGCAAACTCTGAACTGGCGAAGTCAGGGGTCATCGATCCGTTGACAAGACACCAAGCAGGCAAAGACCTATAAGAAAAAGGGTAAAAGCCCTAGACAGATAAGACAGACCCTAAAGCATACATGACTTGATTGTCGTGCATGTTGTTCTTGACAAGATCGTACATACACGACTAGAACGTCGTGCACACGACAGAACACTGACCTTGGGCAAGACCACGAGAGGGCTAACCGAAAAAGGCCACGACATGTGAGAAACATGAGAGTTACGCGTCACGTGGTGGAAGCACCTCCTCACTAGAAGAACAGCCAGCTGCATCCACTAACGTCTTACACTGCGCCTCAAGTACCTCTCTACGGATGCCTGGAACGGCGGAGATCGAGGGACACACTGAACCAGAACAGGAACTACAGTAACGAGTGACCAGATAGGGTCACGCCCGTCGACACAAGTCCTAACGCCCCTGACCACGTGTGCACACATTGGCTCATTGCCTAGAGCCAGGTCTCTAGCTAGTATTCTCCTCCGTAGGACACTATGGTTGGACCGGGGCTCACGGAACTTGCTTAAAAACCACATCTCGGGAACTGCCACACCACCACTCCTAGGTGGGTTGACATGCCGTAACGTGTCGCCAGGCTACGACTAGTGGAGGCTCACAAGAGACAGACTCCAAAACATAAGTGCTGGAGTACAGACAAGTAAGAAAGCATTATCGCACGTACTACGATGCACCAAGGCAGTACACCAATCTCTGACAGACTCAGGATAAGGCAGCTAGACCTATCAACACAACAATCCTTGAGTTTCACGACTCGGAGGCAAGATCGTCATGGAACGGCGGACAATCCGTCAATCAGTCTAATCCTAAGCCAGAGGAAATGACACAGCCAAAGGAAACGACTCACGGAGACATGAGGGAACACCAAGAACCCTCAGCACACCTAGACATGTAAACTGAGGTAAGACGATACCTCAAGACATCCAGAACCACTATCTTGGGCTAGATAGAAATAGTCGAGACACACACAAGGTTACCAGTCAACCACTGGGTCACACCGGGTTGACCAAAACCTGACACGACTCATAGAACATGACACATACACTGACAGACAGACAAAGGATAGGCCATCACGGCCAACAGACACAACAACAGACTCCGCCCATAGCGCGGTCGTCGAAGGGCCGCTCAATGGGAATGGACTGTCCACTAGAGGCTGCCCAGAGAAAACTGAACAGTCTATTCTAGGCTGCTCTATTAAAATGACCTAAAATAGTAACCCTGGTCAAATAGGTCAGAACGGTCCGTGCAAGACTGCCCAATTGAACCAACCTACTACAGTATCTCGGTCAAAGTGGTCAAAACGGTCTGGGACAGACCGCTCAAGGAATGGAATGGGTAAGGGGTAACTACTCCACGAACCGCCCCAGGCCATAGAACGGTCTATCGACTGACTGCCCAAAAGGCCAGAGGGAACTAAATGACAAGCCATGGGCCGCTCAATGCACGAGGGGAACAGAACGGTTGGCTTCTAGCCGCTCCAAGGGACTGCACGGTCCAACCCTGGCCGTGCCAATCATGGGGTGGTCTATCGCACGATCGCGTAGACACCCACCGACCTACATTGAACGGTCGACTCCAAACCGTGCCAAGCCCTACACGGTTTCTGTTAAACCGTGCCAGTGCCACGGTGGAGAATCGTGAGATCAGCCAGATCTCCACCTTTTCACGTCCCGTTCATTCCAAAACGAAGGGGAATACAACCACAACCACACTATCGATCATTTAGACTCCAACAAGGGTCAGATCGGCTGAGAAACGGCGAGAAACGGGCAATTCTATCGAATTGACCCAAATGAGGTTTCCGGGATTCCTAGGCGCCTACCGGTCCCGAATGACCACCATTCGACATGAAATTAGTAGTAATGGAATGCTAACGTTCCTGGAAGTCGTTTGACACTAGCGGATGATCGATTTACTAAAGTAGCAAAAATAAAATTACTTTTTAATTAACAGTTTAAATTTACAATTATACTAGAGTCTAGTCCAACAGAAAGATAAGTACAGTCGAAAGAAAAGAAAGACGTATACTGAGGTCGGGGGAAGCCTGACGTAGTACAACTGGCAGCTACGAACACGTCACACCAGGAACCACGGAAGTAGAATGACGCCACCCACCTGAAAGTAGGGGTGAGCCTCGTGTCACTGGCTCAGTAGGGGTCACGTGAATCCCCATTGAAAAATAACGCAGTAACACGGAATAGAAAATAACAGGTAGTAAAGCAGGAAAACTAAACTACAAAGCTGCAAAGAAGAGGAAGCAGGAGTAGGGAACAAGCAAGAAAGAGGGAAGCTAAAAGAAAAGGGAAAAGCCATACCGAATGAGCGCGGCTACCAAACTAACCTCAGCTCCCAAGCTACTCCTAACAGCAATAGAAGGGCAAACTTTGAACTGGTAAAGTCAGAAGTTGCCGATCCGTTGGCTCTGAAAGAAACCAGCAAGATAGAAAAAGAGCCTAGAAGAGATCTAGAATGACCCAACATGACTAAAACATCGTGCACACAACATAATACTGACCTTGGGCAAAGCCACGAGAGGGCTAACCCGAAAAGGTCACGACACTCAAGAAACACAAGTCACGCAAAAGTCACATGTCACGTGGCTGGAGTACCCCTCACTAGAAGACTAGCCAACCGCATCCCCTGACGTCTTACGCTGCGCCTACAAGTTGCTCGTCTGCCTATCGTCCAAAAGCATGACCGAGACCAAGACACTGTCAGAACCAAAATAGTACTACAGTCGCAAGTAACTAGACAGGATAACGCCCATCAGCGTCAGTCCAAACCCCTGACCACGTGTGCACGCACTGGCTCATTGCCCTGAGCCAAGCCTCTAGCTAGTTTTCTCCCCCAGCGGATGCTACTATAAAGCAAGGGAGCCCATGGAAACTAGCTTATAAACTGTGTATCGGGAACTATCTCGCCACCACTCCCAGGTGGGCCGGCATGTCAACACGAGTCGTTATGCTACAACTAGTGGAGGTTCATGAGACACAGACTCTAAAACGCGAGTGTCGGAAGACAGACAAGCAAGAAGCACTGTCGCACATACTACGAAGCACCAATGGTAGTGTAGGAAACTACCAATAGACTCAGGGAAAGGCAACTAGTCCTAAAACTACAATGATCCTTGAGTCTCACGACTCGGAGTCAAGATCATCATACAAAGTGGGACAAGCCGCCAATCGGTCTAATCCTAAGCCAGAGAAAATGACTCACCGTAAGAAATGACTCAATAGACCTTAGGGAACATCGAGAACCCTCAACACGCCTGGATACGTAGAACAAGGTAAGACGATACCTCGCGGCATCCAGAACCATGTCTTGAACTGGACAAAATCGTCGAGACACACACGAGGTCACCAGTCAACCACTGGGTCACACCGAGTTGACCAGAACCATACAATGACATTAAAAAGTAGTGTAGAAGACTACCCACGGAAAAAACACTCCTGGCCACCTTATATCATGGTCATAGCCCTCATAGGACATCAAGACACATCCACGGGACAACGGGCAAACCACAAGGTCAAGCCAAGATATACAGAAATTGAAACGTCGAGAAATGACACTCAGACACTGCCCTAGGACACGTACCTAAGACAGACAGACACGAGACATGCCATCACGACCAACAGACGAGATGACAGACAAGACTCACTGGGCAGTCAGAAGAAGGTCGCTCGGTGAAATGAACAATCCAGATGGAAGCCGTTCAAAGAGGGATGATCGGTTTAGAATGGACCATTCAAGGGGGATGAACGGTTGGAGGCCAACCACTCAAAAGAATAGTCCCCTAGACACTAAAAAGGGATGGGCGGTTAGGGCTAGGCTACCCAAAGGCTAGAACGGTTAAGGGGCAGCCGCTCAAGCCAACCGACCTACTACAGTGTCAGTCAAAATGGTTTTGAACAAACTGCTTGTCTGAACTGACACAAAATCACGGACTAAAGGTCAACTGGGATAAGCGGTCAAGACTTGGCCGCTCAACCCAACGGGAAAGCTAAACGGCTGAGGACTAGCCACTAACGGAGGGATGGGCGGACCACTCTTGGCCGCTCAAGCCCCAGAGCGGTCTATCGACCGACCACTCAACCCGAAAATGGGACACGTTAAATGGTCCAAAACCAGTCGCCCATGCACCTTAAGCGGTTGCCATTGAACTGTGAAGGCGTTACGGTGAGCAAACCAAGGGGTTCATCTGATCGTGGCCTTTCCATGCCCTGTTCATGCCAAAATGAAGGGGATACAACCACAATCACCCTGGCAATCACATAGACTCCGACCGGAGTCAAAATGACGCATGAATCGCAAGAAACAGGCGATTCTAACGAAATCACCCAAATGGGGTTAACGAGGTTCCCGGCCTCCTACCGGCCCCGATAGACCACCATTCGGGAGGTTGCCCATGGACACTCGGTGCTAACGTCATGTGGACATTCTTGAACAGATAACTCCTTAGGCGGATGAAGAATAGGAATCCACTGAGTCTTGTCACTTGGCACAAGAACTTTGAGATTCGACAACTCCACTCGACAATCAGACATGAAGTATAACTCCCTTGATAGAGAAAGACAGGATCAAGGGAGAGCAATGCACGATGTTGATGTGGCTGGCTTACAGATAAACTAAGGGAGATTGCTTAAAATTGTAGAATGTCCTTCTAAAATGCTGAAGATATGGAAAACTACCCCTTGAACATGGAATGCATGACTTCTTTGGCAGCCGCATGAGTGAGCATAATCTGGGTAGAGAGCCCTTCTTGGCTAGTCATTTGAATAGCAACAACACGAGGAGTAATAAGAGCATCAACTATGAATTCTCTAGTGAGCAATGAAATTACCACTGGTCTCGCTTTTGAAGGAACTAGAACTAGTGAGAGAGAGCTCTTCCTGGCAGTTGCGGAAGTACAGACACATCATCCCCAATATATCTAGGGACCAGGACGCTAATGGGCATGTGGCAAATAAAATCCTGAAGCTTGAAATGCACCACTAGCACCGAACTATCCTGACTTGGCTCATTGTCTCCCTGGGGACTAGACCCAGAGGGCACCAAAGGTAGTGCACACTCGCTCCGTAGAGTGGAAGTGGGTGAAGAAGTGGAAGGAATAGGCTTGGATGGTGTGATTTTTGGCGATGAAGGGATAGCGGCAATGATAGGCACGAGCGTAGGCAAAGGCGTAGGTGGAGGTGAGGATAAAGGTGAAGGTGAACGCATAACTTGCTTGGGCTTAGACAGGAGGGTGACGACAAAGGAGACGAGGAAGATGATGAAGGTAGAGGAGATGGAGATGATGAAGACGGAATAGGGGATTTTGGGAGAGGAGGTGGTGAAGGCGGTGGTGATGGGTTAGGTCATGGAGATGGTGATGGAGGTGGTGATGAGGGCAATGGGGGTAAAAGAGATGGCGTCGGAGATGGAGAGGATGAAGAAGAAGGCCACGGCGTCCACCATCAACATGTCAACATGACACGTCAGGCGGTGATGGGAGTGGAAGTGGTGGTGACAGGAATGGAGGAAGTGGAGGCACTAACCTGAGCCAGGGCTTGGGTAGGTGAGGTGATGGAGCCGGGGTAGGAGATGACGAAGATGATGGGGTAGGTGGAGATGGAGATGGCAATGGGGTAGGTGATGGCCTAGGTGAGGGAATGGGTGATGGAGTAGGCGACAGAGTGGGTGCAGTACTAGATAAAGGAGCGCAGGGGTGCCCCTGGTCTTGTAATGGAGACGGATGTCTGGGTGACGCTTGTTGCTACTACTGATTGATACAGAGATATAGAATAATCTTGCGAATCGCGGGCCAATCAATCCTCTTTCTAGCTTCCAAGTCATAGACATACTCCCAAAACTTGGGGTAATCCTTGACTAAATGCCCCCGCTGATGGTGGTAATCACAATAATGAAGGAGATTCCCAACTGCAAGTCGGTGAAGTACAACCAGAGGGAGTTGTAAAGCATGGGTGGCCATCAAAGCTATGAAAATATAAGAAAAAGACTCTGGTAATGGAGGATAATGAGCCTGTTTTTGTCAAGGTGGATGCTAAGGGGTATGGGATGATGGAGTGGAAAGCGGAGGTTGTGTAGGAAAAGGTGCATGGCGGCTAGCGAAGGGACTAGGCAAAGGTGCATGGTGAGTGGGATGAGGGGGTACATAGTGGACGGCATCCACTTACTCGGGATTTAGTGTACCCTTGACGGAAGGTTGAGAAACATGGGGGTATGAAGAAGTGGGAGGCTGATTGTGGAGAGGCTGACTTGTGGAGGGTTGACTCATGGAAGATTGGTATGCAGAGGGTTGACTCATGGGAGGTTGGTATGTGGAGGTAGAGGGCTGACTCGTAGAGGGTAGAAGTGGATGTGAAGGTGTATGTGGACGTGGAATGTAGAGGGGACTCAGGGTCAAGGAAACTTTGGAGTTGTTGGCGGATGAAGCCAGCTCGACTATAAAGCTGTTGCCAGGAGGTAATATCATTTAGGGCTAAGATGATACGATACTCGGGCATTGCGTTAGAAATAAGCATCTTAATCTGTTCTTGCTCTGGAATGTGCCCTGGGACTTGCGCGGCCAGGTGATGCTAGCGGTTAGTGAAGGCAAAGAACTCCACATCGGGTTTCATAATCTTGTAGGCCAGATCCACAATAGAAAACCTAGGCCCAACTTGGTCTCGATATTATTGAATAAACTTCTTTGGACAACTTGAAAATTCACAACCTGCTCATGCGGCAAAGAAAAGAACCAATCTCGAGCTAGGCCTTCTAACGACAGACCAAATAAGTAAGTCATCAAGCATTGGTCATGCCAAAACTGGGCTAACTCGTAGAGGAACTCCTTTAAGTGCACAAAGGGATCACCGATTCCACCATAACGGCGATAAGTAGGGATATCTTATTTCATTACCATATCTTTCGGCTCAGTTTCATCGCTTTAATCTCTCATTCTCCTCTCTTACTTTTAGCCAATCGTCACTATCTTCACACTTAGTTTTTTTTACACTATTGCCGCACGTTCATGCATTTTTCTCCATTTTGCACAACATTATTCTCCCTCCTCTCCCAACCGAATTTCATTATTTCAAATCCTATGCAGGCACAACACTCCCACCTTTTGTTTGTACCCATTTATAAGGGTTAAAAACCCTCCCCCGGTGCGTTCCCCCCTTTTCTCTGCCCTTGTTTTATCATTTTGGGACATATTCTACGCTCATGTTTCGAATGGATTTTCTCTTATGTTTGTGGCTTTGTTTTACAGGAGACTATCAATAGGACGTGAGGCCCTCTTCCTCTAGCCTGCTGAAAGGAGAGGAGGTCTGATCCCACGATTTGCCCACACCCATCTTCAAGGCACGATCACATTGTAGCGACTCCCCTTTGGGCCGCATCTTCTTCCTCATTTTCTAAGGTATACGACACCATCTTTATCTGTTCTTCATCCTTTTGGTGCTGTAGAACTTTGGTGGCGATCACAGTTCATTTCTTCTCTTCATCACCCCTACTTTCATTGTTCACGTCGCATATTTGTGCATGTTCGTTTATTAGTTCGGGGCAGGGTAGATTAGAACAATCTTTGTATTTACACAATCATCACAGCATGGGGCCCACTCCTTCTGGCCGGCCGGAAGGGGTGGAGGTTCAGATCCTACAACTTGAAACCTGGTGGCACTAAACGGTCTTCATCCTATCCCTCTGAAGAAGAGAGCGGTCCTTATTGAGCCATTCCACTTCTTCCTGCGGCCTCCTCCGGACCGTCCTGTCATCAGCTAGGCTTCGTCCCGCATTCTTTTAGCACTGGTGGGCAGTCTATCGAGCGGCCATGTGATCCATAGGGCGGTCACTTCTCGACCATGTATTTCTGTCAGTGCTGATTCAGGCGAGTGTCTTCTCCCTTTTCCAAGGTAAGGGTGCACCCCGTTGCATTCCAAACCTTGGTGGCGATCACAATCACATACTCACGTCCCTCCTCCCTTCTAGCTTCATTCTTGTATATTTCTATATTGATATAATTAAAGGGATTTAAAAAAGGAAGGAAGGGAAGGAAAACCTATGTACACCCTCTTTTTTGGCGATCATGGTGGGACACCTAGTGCCCATCGTGTTATTGTTGTGCTAACCTATTCTTGTCTTTCCAAGGGTGTGTTTTGAGTGGTTTCAGGTTGTCATTTGGTTCACTTTGCGTTTCTATCCTCCAAAGCGAACACGGTTCTCTCCGAGCCATTCAACTAGGGGCGTGGCCGGACCACTAGCCGCTCTGTTCTGATCCCAGTGCTGGTCATTCTGCGAGCCTGTTACACTCAGCGATTTCCCTGGGACCGTTCTCTTCCTCCCACAGTCTGACGTAGTCTGTGTATCCCTGCTGGCTTAGGTACGTCTCTGTCCAACACTTGTGAGCTTTGTTGTCATTCTGTGATATTTTTAGGACCGTTCCACAGTGTGCATGGTCGGTCGACAGACCGTCTTGCTAGCTATGCTCCCATTTCCCAGTCTTAGTGCATTTCGATATTCTCTAATTTTGTTAATTTCTATCGTCACTCCCTACCATTGCACGGTCCTACCTAGACCGTTGACATCCCTGAACGGTCTCCCACAGACCATTTTTTATCGTGCTACAGTGCACCTGAGCCTACTTTTGATTACTATTCCATATCATTGCATGCTATCTTAGTGCTGTTATTGATCTCCCCTTTACTGCCATTTGAGTTTTCATGATTGTCTTTCATACTTATCATATTTGTCTATCCATCGTTTGCTAGATCTAGGTTAGATTCTTGCATGCACTCCGGTGCGGATAGGGCCATACATACTTGTCATAGTAGTTGCATTCCTACCTAGGTAGGGGATCCTCTCATCTTCATATTCCTTGGAGCTGACTAGGTGACCTTACCCAGAGCCTCCGTACGTCCCCGTGAGCCGTGGATTCCCACACGAACGCCAGGTAGGTTGTAACGTACCACACCGTGTCTAAGTTTGCATTCGCGAGAGACAGTGTCACTCCGAGTCAGCCAAGTTTCCCATTTCCACCCTTGCTAGGCACCTTGTGGTTGTGAGAATTAACATTATAATTAATCCACTAAGGTTCTGAAAGGGGAATTCAAAAAATTTTCCACGCATCATCTATAACTTGGGTGATTAATTGGTTGTCTCTCCTCTCATCCCTCCCTTCTTTTGTGTGTATTTTAATTAATTGTGTCTGTTTAGATCACTGGTTAGCTGCTGATTCTCTTCCTTCTCTATAGAAGTTAGTGTATGTGGAGTTGCTTTCTACCCATAGGATCATCTCCTAGGGTTGACTCTCATTTCATTTCTTACTTCAATCCTTTATTTGATTCTCCTCCAGTCATGTCATCATACAACTTCTCCCACACCCATGAGGACTCCCCAATTGAAGACTGCTATGTGTTCAAGGATGTCATTGAGGGCATGATAAGGAAAGAAGAAATAGAACTGGGGGAGTACAAGGTTGACCCTCCGCAACCTCATGAAGCGCCTCTGAGAAGGGCTGCAGCCAATATGATTTCTCTATACCAGGCACTGCCTGAAGAAGTTGCAGAAGCCAGCACTCATCACACTTATGAGGCCTGTTTTCTGACGTCAATGAAAGAACGACAGGGATGACAGCAGGTCTCTGCAAAGAACAAGAAGAAAGCCATGCCTCGCCCAAAGGCAGGGGTGCATGTCCATGGCATCATGCCACGACCTACTCCTTCGGCGCCAGCATTAACCTGGACCAGCCCGCCTACAGTAATCAGAATCCACACCCATAACCGGAGGAGACAGACTCCGCTGCCGACAGTCCAAGAAATTAGTTCAGAGGTCCGGCGACTTCAGGACTACGTAAAAGGGCTAGATGAATATGAACAGCCCGAGTTGAAGCCTTTGTTGATAAGGGACCATGTCCCATGGCAAGAACTGAAACAGCTCTCGATGGAACAAAAGAAGAAGCTGACAGAGCAGCAGAAAAGGATGACAGTCTGTTCTGGGGGTAGGCGCCGGTCAAAGACAAGAAAAAATAAAAGAAGAAAAGAAGAGCCTACAGGGCCAAGAAGGAGACAGTACTCTCCTGCAATACCCTATTTGCCCTCTTCAATCTGCCCAGTGAGGAAGATGAGGAGGAAATATGTTTCACACCCGCGGCCGAGACAAGCCAGGCCGAAGCCGTGACCACTACTCATGCAACCCGGTCAGGCCGAAAATGGGGGCGCCAGTCGCCCGCCAACCACAACATCATCTTCAGGGGAGAGCAACTCTATAAGATACCCCCTCCAGAGGTCAAGGGAGTTCATATCCCTCCTCCGCCAGGGCTATACAACCAGAGTGGGGGCAGCGGTGGTGTCCCTTCCTTCCTTGAATTTCTAAAGATGTCCAAGGGCAAGCAGTCGTGCCAGGATGCCAGCCTTGCGACCGGGGGCACTCACCCGTAACTTCAGCAACCCTCTGGTACTCCAAATGAAGATAAGATTGGCCGGACAGCAGGCGGCAAGGGACAACAAGAGGATGACACCCAACAGAAAGGTGCAGACTCAGAGTTCGATGGGTAGAAGAAATGAAGCCATCCAATGTCCGAGCTGGAAGCAGAATAATGAAGCTGCTAAAAAAGCTCCTGGCAAGGTTCACCATCTGGGAGATCCTGTCCCTGAGTGAAGAGACCCGACAGGCGATTATCACTGCTCTGCAGACGCCTGCCCAATATGAAGCTTATCTAGCCGAGACACTGCCGGAAGCGAATGTGACTTTCACTCAGGAGGACATGCTACTCCCCGCCATCAGTCACAATAGAGCATTGTACATGAAGGGATAGTTGAATGGTCGAGAACTGAACAGAATTCTGGTAGATCTCGGAGCAGCCGTCAACATTCTGCCATACAGAATTTACCAGAGGTACTACTTCAATGTGTGCCTTGATAAAGTCGGAGATATGCATATCGCCGGCTTCAACCAAAAATTTGAAGTGCTGTTGGGAGTGGCAGAATTCACCCTCATTATGACGGATTTTACTACGAGAGTGCAGTTCCATGTCATTAACTCCAGCACCTGGTACAAAGTACTGCTTGGTCGCCCCTGGCTACATGAAAATCTGGTGGTGCCATCCACATTGCATCAATGTATTAAGTATAACCAAGAAGGACAGGAGGAGAGGATATTTGCTGACCTCCACCCATTTGAAGTGTTCGAGTGTCATCTACTCGACGCTTCTTTATATGCGGAGCAGTCACAGAAGACCTCTAAAGCCAGGACCCCGGCTAGGGCACCAAAAAGCAACTCCGGCGATGACTGGTTTCCGCCATCGCCGTCGGGATATGTCAATCCCAAGACGGTCTCACACATCGCCAGTACAAGAGACGTGGGCAGAGCTGCACCTCCCGCCACTTACCCTGAAGCCAATGAGGCCGAGGTCGACCAGCATCATGGCCATATCAAGATCCCGGAAGGTCTTATCAAGCCAGTACTCAGCCTTGATCATGCCACTGTCGAGCCTCTCAAGACAGTGGAGGTGGCACAGTCTGAAGGCCCCAGCAGCTTATTCTATGTAGCTGAAGAGCACCCCGTACAGGAAGATACCGACTGTCATCTCCCTGAAGACAGAGAGAACCTGTTAGTCCCTGTTCAAGGACTAACATTCACAACAGTCCGGGTGGCTAAGATGTTCCGGAAGCAGTACATCCCCTCTGGTCAACCTCTCAAGGAGAAAGAGGCATTCAAAAGGCTTTGGTATTCTGCCAGCCTGGACAAAGAATTGAAGCGTGTCTCCGAACATCCGGGGTTGGGCTTCACCCTTGAAGAATATTATTACGGTGGGCGCTATGAAGTGGACACCATTTCCACTTTCTTCTCGACAAAAGATAGTCCACCGGGGGCAACTTATGATGATGGTTGTTTCCATTTCTTCTAGCATTTACTACACTTCGTAGGGCTAATATTGGGTGTTTCTTTGTGTCCACACGTTATTTTGTAGGTCAGCAACCATCTAACATGAGGCCCATCCTCTCTGGCCGACCGGAGGGGGCAGAGGTTAGAACCATTGCAACTTGAGGCGTGGTTGAGTTACGCGGCATTCACAGAACCGTTCTACTGGACGTGCGGCACCTTCCAGGCCGCTCTTCCTATTCTTGCGGTTGATTGCATGCCGCTCTTCCTGCATCGCCTTCCATCCTGCGTTCCAAATCGGTGCAGAAAAGTGGTCTATCGTGAGGTCGTGTATCGATATAGGTGATTCTTTAAGGGCTACTCATCTCGTCAGTGCTGATCGGGCGAGTGTCTCCCTCTCTTTCCAAGGTGCGGCACATTTATCGTGACTGGTGCCTTGGTGGCAATCACAGGTCCGTATTCTTGTGACCTTCTACTTCCATTTAGTTTATCTCTCATGGTTATAGGGTAGAAGGGTTTAATGGGAAGTTAAGTCGGTAGGGAAAATGTATCAACATCCCAATTTTCTGGCGATCATGGTGGGACACCTAGTGCCCATCATGTTAGTGTTTGCTGACCCCCCCTTTTCGCTGTCAGTTAGTCTTCTTTCCCTTGAGTTGTCATAGGTGGAGTGCTGGTTCCCACGGTCCTGTCTTCTGCTACTGAAGTGGTTCTTTCAGAGCCGTCTGACCAGTGGTGCGGCCTAGGAGCGCCCGTCCTCTATTGCAATCAGCCTTGTTCGTCCTGCGACCCTGTTGCCTCATGTGGCTAACTAACGCTCGCTCTTCATTTCTGCGGCCATTTTCTAGCTACCTACCTTCCTGGCACCGGTACGATTCTCTGTTTGCGCTATTGGTTTTGCTGATGGCTTACGGTTGTCACAGGTCCGCTCCAGGGCTCCTGCGGCCTGTAAAGGGCCGCCCATCCAGGTACGTCTCCATCCTGCCTCTGTTTCATTGAATTTGTTATTCATTTTAATTCTAGTTTACTTTAGCATTGCTGAGAGTCTTTAGTTCCTGTCGTTACCTCTGTTGTGGAACGGTTCATCCAGAACCGTCGACCTCCCTGAACGGTCTCCAGGAGACCATCTGTTTGTGCTACAGTGCACCCGAGCCTTGCTATTGAGTTCCATGTCATATCATATCCATACTATTTGGTGCTGATCACTAGTCTCCCCTGCCTACTATTTATTGTTGCATGATTCTTATTTGTATTTATCACATTGGTTTGCTCATTTTTTGCTAGTTTTAGGCTAGAATCTTGCATGCACTCTGATGCACATAGGATCGTACACTTATCATCAGTAGTTGCATTCCTACCGAGGTAGGGTTTCCTCTCATCTCCATACTCCTTGGAGCCGACTAGGGGACCGTGCTGAGGGCCTCCGTAAGTCCCCGTGAGCCGTTGATTCTCACACAGACGTCGGGCAGGTTGTACCATACCCTCCCCCAATCTAGGGTCTGCATACGTGAGAGTGAGAGTCCTTTAGAGTCAGCCAGTCCCCCCCATTTCCTACCCAGGTTAGGAACCTTGTGTTGGAGTGAACTCGCATTTTAATTAATCCATCAAGGTTCTAAAGTGAGAATCTATAAAAAAAAACTTTCAAAATGCAGGCCCTTCTGGCCCCAGTGGATTTCACTCATCTCCAGCCAGGGACGGCCCAGCTCGCCTACTCTAACATGGGCCCTTCCCTGGCCCATTATTCGTCTTATGGGCTTCCCCCTCCATTGGCTTATTCATCTGCTCCTCATCCCCCTGCTCCCTACACGACTGCTGCTCCTTCTTTGACTTCTCCATCCCGAGAATGGGAAATCCTTGACAAATGGGCTGCCATGCAGCAACAGATTGATCTCCTCCACAAGAGGGTCGGCCCACAATCCCTTGCAGACATCTCCATTCTCAATTTCAGGGACATTCACTTTCCACCTCAGTCTGAGCTTCCCATGTATCGAAAATATGATGGGAATGGCAATCCATTCATTCATGTCAGGGAGTTCCTTTATGAGTCAGCACAATTCTAGCATGATGATCGCCCGATGGCGTATCTATTTTACCGATCCCTGGATGAAGTAGCACTAGAATGGTTCTATACTTTGCCTCTGGAGGAGGTTGAGAGTTTCAAGATAGTTAAAGGATGATTCATATAGAGATTCCAGAATCGGGTCGGTCCCGAGTAGTCTTTCACTGATTTGGTAGCAGAAAAGATGAAGACAGATGAGGATTTTGTAACCTATGCTGACCGATGGAGGCAGATGGCCTCACGTGTGCCCGGGCAGATCCCAGAAGAAGAGAAAGTAAAGTTGTTAATTTCTAATGCCACTCCGACTTTTCGGAATATATTGATGATGAATGACATAACAAATATGCACCAGTTGTACAGCAGGGCCCGGTTTCTCTAGACCCAGTTTAAAGACTCCCCCATCCATTCCTTGTTCGAAGCCCAGAAGCCTAATTAAAATTTCAGGACAAAAATTAGATTATAAAAATATTATTAATATTTCTATTATCTTTTTTCTTTAAACCCTTAACCCCCTCTCCCTCTCTCCACCATGCTCTCACTCTCCCTCTCGGTTCTCTCTCCTCTCTTCTCCTCTCCCTCGGGTGTGCAGCCATAGCGGAGGTGGAGGAGGTGGCGACACTATGGAGATGACCAGGAGTGTAATGGCACGAGAATCAGAGTGGGGGGCTTGGCACGATCCCATTCTGTGGATTCGAAGACTTGGTGGGGTTCCTGTGATGGTTTTCTATGTAGATCGCCTATTTCTTAGCCATTTTGTGGTTTGTTTGATCCCTTCCGGCTTGTGGAAGGTTGGTATCGAGTCTATGTATGTTTCCCCATCGTTTGGGAATGATTGGGGCATGGAAAGATCGGGTTTTGTGCGGATCTACGATTTTCGCACCAGAGCGTGGTAGCGGTCTACCAGTGACCGCTACTATGAGAAGGTGGCCCTCTCTGGACCGCTATTAGGTGCTGTAAGTCAGTTTCGATTCATGGTCTTGCGACCGACCGCAACTCGGTGGTAGCGGCCCTAGGGGGACCACTACCAAGCTTTCTGAGTCAGTTTGTAGACGCGGCCATCTACCCGACTGCTTTTAGGTTAATGTAGCCATCTGGTAGACCACGTTCATGTTGTGACGGCCGTTGGGAGACCTGCTTCTATTTATTTCTTCATTAAGGTTATGTCGGTTCCTAGTTGCGGCCTTGTGCTGATCTCCTTTTGGAGTAACGGTCAAGGGTGGACCGTAACCAGGTTGTCTATGCGACCCTGAGGAGACCGCCTTGTACAAGTAGCGACCTTAGGAAGAGCGCAACTCTCCTATTTTTAATTGGTTTATATGTCAAGGGGTTTCCTAATGGTAGTGGCCATGATCAGACCACCAAATTCAGGAGGCGACCCTTTAGGGATCACAACCTTCGGGTAGCGGCCCAAAATGAGACCGCCATTTGTGGTAGTGGCCAGGAGATGACCGCCACCTGCCTAGAGTCTTTCTTTTGTGTTGGTTGGCTTGGTTTTGACCCCTTGGTTAGCCGATTGTTCCATGGATGTCGTGGACGTCCTATGTGGGCTGTGACCATGTTATAGGGTGTCCTGATGTGCCATGATTGTGAGTAGTGTGCCATGTATTTCGAGAATTGATTTAAGGATGGATTGGTCTCTGGTCAACCCGATTGTGACCCAGTGGTTGACACGTGATCCTGTGAGTCTCTCGGTTATCCCGTGAGGATCGAGACTGTGTTTGGACACTCAAAGGTATCATCTTACCTCGGTTTGCATGCCTATGTGGCTCGAGGGCTTTGATGCTCCCCCGTGTTCTATGTTTCTTTGTTATACGGAATCGAGAGTCCGATGTGCGGCCTAGGGGCCGAGGGCTTATGTTTTCCCATGGTTTTGACCCAGGGACTAGGCTGATTGAGCAGCATGTTGCCATGTTATGCATCGATCTTGAACCGAGTCATGTGACTCAAGGATCGTTGTTTTGGTAGGTCTAGTTGGCTGTCTTGAGTCTGGTAGTTGTGTGCTACCTTGTGCTTATAGTACATGCAATAGGTGCATGCTTAGCTTGTCTGTACTTCATTATTTTGAGTCTCTGTGTCTAGTAAGCCTCCACTAGTGGTAGCCTGACGACACTTCGTGTTGGCCCACCTGGGAGTGGTGGCGGGGCAGTTCCCGGTAGAGAAGGTTCATAGGCTGGTTGCCGTGGGCCCATTTGTCTTGCCGTTAGAGTTCGATGGGATGGGAAAACTAGCTAGTGGCCTGGCTCAAGATATTGAGCTTGTGTGTACACACATGGTCAGGGGCGTTGGACCAGTGCTGACGGGAGTGACCCTGACTAGTCACTCATTACTGTTGTTCCTTGGTTACTTGGTACGGTGTCTCAATTACCGCATTCGAGGCGAGTGGAAGACACCCGAGGCATGGTGTAAGACATTAGTGGATGCATCTGGCCTTTCTTCTAGTGAGGAGGTACTTCTGTCACATGGCACGCGACTCATGACTTGTGTGGTTTTTTGGTAAGTTAGTATAGCATACATGGCGATGTGGTCATGTGTGCGTCGGTGTTTTAGATCGTGTAGTATTGTGTCGGGCCCATCTTTGAGGACGAGTCCCCACGTCCGAGATATCGTGGTATGAATCCCCACGTCCGAGAGGTCATGATATGAAGCCTACACGTCTGTCGTAGTATGACGTGTTCTGACAATGTAATCAGAGGTTCTTGTAATTAGTGCAACTCCCTACCATGTGTGTGGGAAGTTATGTTTCTGCCAATCAAGAGTAGCTTAGAGGGCCGAGGTTTTATCGGCTGCTGTGTTTTTGTTCAGTACAGCTTTCCTCTTTACTTTTGCTGTTGTTCCTACTCCTACTGTTACTCTTGTTGTTGTTACTACTTTTGTTTCATGGTGGGATCCGCGGGACCCCTACTGATTTGGTGAGATGCGGCGCCAATGACATGGACTTGGCACCAGTAATATATTAGACGGGTAATTTTTCTACCCGTCCAGGAGAGTGACCAGCGTTTCTCATTTGTTGAAGATATTTTTCCATCATCACTTGGCTTCCCCCCAGCCATGGATTGTCAACTGACAACTAAACGGTCAAAATAGCCAAGCTCTACCCTACGAAATCGTTGATTCCTTATGTAAAATGCAGACCGACCACTACATAGAAAAGTATTCTTTGTGACGAAGTACATAGGTGACTATCGATGAATTATAACATAAGAGCAATGCGGCCGCCTTCAACGCAAGGGACACCATCCATTAATTACCATGCAAGGCAGGCATAAGACAATTAGTGCACTGACAAGTTTGCACTTTCGTTTCTAACAAAGGCTCAAATAAAATTAAACCTTTCTCTTTCTAATGTTACTCTGACATCATCTACAACCGCTTCCCCCCAGTTTACATAAAACACCGGCAGGGTCCGGCTACAGGAAGAACTCGGGGACCACAGAACCCTACTTAGTCTGCTTCCTTAATTTAACAAGGTCACAATACACGATGTCAAAGAGAAGCCACCAAGCTTTGAGATAAATCATCGTTTTAGCCTCGCACCATAATTATTCCGGGATGAAACTTTACATTGGGAGAAATGATCAGAGAGTTAACCCTCAATATCGAATCGAAATGAATAGAAAAAAGAGCTAACAAGACGAGTAACCTCTGCAGCCGCCGGGTGCCACATAAGATCATCACCTCTAACAGAACTTCCAGTGATTGTTACATTCGACGCAGGTGACAAAGGTTGTCATCGGCTCATCAGCACTCCGGGTCTGCATCTGATAGTAGGTGGTCTTCCGCTTCCCACACCGCCCACATTTGAACTGATCAGTCGTAGCTTTGGCCGGGCCCCCACGCTCACACTCAAATATGGCCTTCTCCTTGATCTGCTGGTTCTGCCTCTTCCGCTGGTCGCTGGCCATCTCCTCTGGCGACATGGTGATGAGCTGTGCTGGCTTCACATGCCCGAGGAGAACCCTTCTTCGCAGATCTGGATTCTTCGAATCTTTCATGTTGAACATTATCGATCTGTACTTGGCCTTCTGAGCTCCATTAGAACGGCCTAGTTTTTCAAACATCAGAGACTCCACAGAGACCGCCACACGTATGGGGTCGCATGCTGCTACCTCATCCTTCATTTCTTCAGGGGCCTCGCCATGAACCTTAGACAATGCCTCAGCAATAATTTCACGGAATTTGTCTCGCAGCTCGTCATTGCACTTGAGCATTGAACTGAGCTTCGGCGGACGAATAAGAGGAGATTGCTTCTCTTCCCTTGTGACCTTCTCGACCTTGATGGATTTATCTCCACTCCTGTCATTTCCAATGGCCTCGACTTTCACACTGTTCTTGATCTTGGCAGATCCCGATGATGAAATGTTCTCATGCACACCATTTCTCTCGTATTTCAAGGCTTCGGGCTTTGGAACACCATCAACCCTCATAGCCCCAGAGCTCTGAACCCTCTCAATCTTGGCAGAGGCAGCTTTATCAGATCCTTCTCCACCCCTCGGTGAAGCTTGATCCTCCGAAGTACTTTTCTTCTTGCTACTGTTTGTAGTCTCCTCTATAACCAAATCTTTCCAGTATTGGCGCAACTCCGAAGCCACAGACTGAATCTTCTTCTCGGGGTGTCTTGTAAGACAAAGAATTCCTTTACCTACCTGAAATCAGTTCATAACCATGTTCATGGTAAATTAACAAATGCGGAGAATATAGTGCCTATCTTATTGGCCACTTGATAACAAATGGGCCAAACAAACATTAAACGTAGAGGGTTAATTCAATAGGAGTTTTACAAGAAAAATAAAACAAATATAAATGCAGAGAAATATGGTGAATACAGGCAAGATGTAAAACATGAGCATCTCAACAAAAGGTAGAAAAGGACAATCACATGATCAATTCTTAAGCAGCTCATTTGTTTATCTACACCAAAATAATAATGAAATGGAATGCAGGCATCAAGACAAGATGTCCAAGTCAGCAATCAAATAAAGAAAATTGTGCATCTCAACAAAAAGCAGCAAAAGAACACATTGTGCTCTTCCTCTTTAACCTAAAATCAAGTCCAAAGAATATCAATAGGGTAATTATGATCCTTCTAAGATGGCAACGTCAATAAATCAATGAAGAAATATCATATAAGTATAAAAAAGCATCGCCATGGTGATCATTGGGTCACCATGCTATGGTTTCTCAAAGATCGTCATATATTGAGGCCAAACTCTGCACAAGATCACAGGAAGAAGCATGCTCATATTCTCAAAACATCGGGATAGATTGTAAAAGATAATACATATTAGGAATTTTTGCATATATACTCCTGTAAATATGGGTATTGTCAAACAAACCCCTCATTTTAACCTATTATCAAAAATATCTATGACATTATGTCGAATGCTTGCAGCTATACTCTTGCCGTAACCTCGGCGTGAGGCGACCCCTTGGTCGCCTCGCTCGCCTCACGCCTCAGACTACATAGGAAGCAACCTGTCTTGAGTGGGCAATCTCCCGTGAGAAATCCTCCATACGAGGATCTTCACCTTCAACGGACTCCGCTGTCTCCAAACATGAGGGGGAAGGCGGTGGCGCACCCCTCCATCAGAGATAAAGGTGTGTGTCGACCTCACTGAAAAGGATCCCTCCCTACCCCACTTATAGGTCCACGCACCCTCCCTGTTAGGATGAGGAGCACAGGTGAGGAGGAAGAGTAAAAGGTCCTGAAGCTGCACCATCTCAACGATCCCGAGGTCCATGTTGAAGGTCGGTTTCCAGGTGCCTCCTGATAGGTGGGAGTCAAAAGCTTGAGCGACTGACCCCAAAGGTTTAGCTGAAACTGCAAAGAGGCTGGGAAAAGAAGCTTCCAATGTGAAGTCGTCGCACCATTTGTTCTTCCAGAAAAGACACTTGTTGTCTTTCTCTAGTTAGACCTGCACACCGGAGGAGATAACATCCCTGCAAGTCAAAATGTCTCGCCAAATTGGTGAAGTCCGAAACTGTGCTACTAAATCTATATGCCAAATTCTCCTCCTTCCAAAATATCTTTGCCTGATAACTTGTGCCCACAACCCCTCATCACCTGTCCCCAGCCTCCACAGTCACTTACACAGGAGAGCCAGATTAAAGTCTCTCACATCCTTGATCCCTGGGCCTTCCTCTTCCATATTGGCAACCACCCTACCCCACTTGATATCATGCCAACCCCTACATCTCCCCCCACTCCCCTGCCAAAAGAACCTCCCCTGAATAGACTCAATCTTCTTCACCACTGTCTTCAGGATTCGGAACACAGAGAGAAAATAGATAGGTAAGTTATCCAAAGCTGATATGCAAAGTACTAACTTGCCCAGAAAAGAAAGCAGTCTAGCCTTTCAACCAGCCAGCTTGGACTCATATCTCTGTAAAATAAGAAGCCAATCAGTACACTGTAGGGCACGTGGGGTCAGAGGGAGACACAGGTAGGAGATAGAAAAAGCTCTTAAGTGATGCCCCAAAATGCACGTCACTCTCTGAAGAGCCCTGTCCTCCATGTTAACCCTAACAAGTATGCTTTTGTTGAAGTTAACCTTCAGCCTAATGACCTCCTCCAAGAACTCTAGCAAATAGAGCGGAGGGTAGGTCCGGGAGGATTATGATCCTATAGAACCCTTCTGAGGTTGAAGAGGTGATGCTGGATAGACGTGAGTAGATGGGCCATCTTCTATCACTTCATTAATGTGAAGGATGCTTTCTCTTGGAACATCACACGGGTGTACGGTTCCCAAAGTAGGGAGGAGAAGTAGCTTCTATGGGAGGACTTGGTCAGCCACCACCTTTCCTCGGCTCGGTCATGGTGTGTTGGTGGGGACTTCAATGCGGTTGCTGTCCCTTGGGAGAGGATGGGAGAGAGTGTCTATGCAAGGGATATGGAGGATTTCATTGCCTTCATTGAGGAAGCAACTTTGGTGGACATTGGTATGGCATATGGTTAGTTCACTTGGTCCAACATGAGAGCTGATGATTCTTGCTCTAGGTTGGACAGATTCCTGGTGTCTATTGATTGGGAGGATGACTATCCTCATGTGCAGGTGCTCCCTTTGGTCAAATCAGTGTCGGACCACAAACCCATTTTGCTGAAGACCAGCCATTTATAGGATAGGAGGTTCAGTTTTAGACTGGAGTAGTTCTAGTTCAGGGAGGCAAATTTCATGGACACTGTCAAAGGAGTTTGGATCTCTCAGGATACTGGTAGGTTTGTTATGGCTACTCTGGTGTTGAAGTTGAGGCACACTGCTTAGGTCCTCGAGACTTGGGGGGGAGACAAAACCCTCCTGGGGAGGACAATCAAGGATAGAATTCTTCAGTAGATTGAGTTCCTGGACTGTTTGGAGGAGGCAGGACTCATGGATGTAGAGGATAAGAGTCTTAGGGATTCGCTCAGGTGCCAGTTTGATGTGATCCGTTCTAGGGAGGAGATTTATTGGAGGCAGAGATCGAGGGACAGATGGATCAAAGAGGGGGACGAGAATATTGCTTACTCTGGCGTATTCTCAGGGAGGAGAGTTAACACCATTACTTGCATCAGGGTGGGAGACCTCTCTGTTTCGTTGGATGAGTAGATCAAGAGTTTGGCGAGGGACTTCTACGTTGGGCTGTTCACTGAGGATGACCACTTTAGGCCGAGGATTGTAGATGATCTTCTTCCCCGTCTCTCACCCGAGGAGAGGGAAACTATCTTACAAAGTTTTACAGAGGAGGAGGTTCACCAGGTAGTCTTTTCTCTTGCAGGGGACAGTGCTCTAGGGCCAGATGGGTTCTCATTGGCCTTCTTCCAGAAGTGCTGGGATGTCATCAAAGTTGATCTTTTGGCAGTTGTGAGGGAGTTCCAGGAGGGGAGGGCGCATTTGAGCATGGTTGGCGGTATCGGCCGAAACCGATCTATTTCATCCTGTCTCTGCCTAGTGGAATACAACTCGGCCACAGTGATCTCCCTTTCTGTCACATGAAATCTATCTTGGAACTTCCACTGCATGTCAGGCCAATCAGCCACTGACCTAGCTGGGAGGCTAGAGTACCATTGAAAGGCCAATCCCGTGAGGGACGAGCCAAAGAACTTCAGCAGATATACCTCATCAGTAGCCAGGTCTCCCATGACTATAGTGTAGTAGGCTATGTGTTCTCTGGGAGAGCCTTGTCCATTGAACTTCTCAAATTTTGGCGATTTGCTGACGCCTGGAGGTAACCTCTTTGCGGCGTAGTGTACATGATATGGTACTTTGTAGACATCATAAGTACCAAAATCCCCATCAGCCTTCTCAGACAACTTCATCTCAACTATCTTTTCTATCATCAGCTTGTTAGCCATGGCCGGATCCACAGGCTCTGGGAAGAAGTGTGCCTGCTACTGGGTAAAAGGGGTCATCATGACCGTAGCATGCAAAGTGGGCTGGACTGCTGGCATGGTAGACTGCACTTGAGATGCAGATGGCTGTGTCGTTACATGCTGTAGGAGGGGCTGACATGGAACCTTCTCGGGGTTGGCTTGATACGAGACAGCGGGGATAACAACTTCCACTGAGCTGGAGATTTCTTTTGGAGGGTCAGCATGCTTGGAAGCCGGCGTCTATTCATTCCTCTCATTCAGCTACCTCTTGAGAGTCTCAATCTCTTGTTGGTACCTCCTAAACATCATCTGGATCATCGGATCTAGGGTCGCAGGAATATGCATTTCTCCTACCATTGGAGCAGAGGTCCCCTCAGCTGGGTCCATAACAGACATGTCTTCCTCTTCTGAAGTGACAACATTTACTACCATGGTGGTGACCCTTGGCACTTCATTAACAGCCATAATTTTCTCTTTAGCCGCTTGACTTCGTCTTGTAATTAGACCAGGCCTTTGGACTAATCTGCCTAGCTCCTCAGGCTGGTCAGGTAAGGCACCGTATCTCCCGGTGACTCCAGCCATATTACAAGCAAAGATCTGCATTTTCCCTCTCCGCCTTTGAACTCTTCTCCTGGCGTGACTCGAGAAAGTCAGCCGATCAAATACTGATATTCTTCTTTTCTCTTCTCCCCTCTGCGGGGCATTCTTCAGGTATTCGGCCCTGCGGCCATCTCCAAAGTTGTTGGAGTCTGAAGATGAGACTCCTGGCATCACTTCTTCTTGAAGGTCTTCTTCTTTCTCTTCGGTGCCCAAGGCACGGGACAATCTTTGTTGCCCTAGGGATGAGTTCCCTAGGCAGTGGAAGTAGTCTTGGACAACTCTATTCATCTCCTCATGACTGTGCCTCTGAAGATCAGGTTAAGGCAGTAGCCTTTCTTGAGTCTTTGGCTGGTAAGCCAGCCTTGCAACTTGAGTAGTCTGGTAATCCCTCCTGGGATACCAGAACACATCTGCCTACCTAGCGCAGGCCCTTGGCTTGTATGGAGCAGCAGCGGGAACACTCTCCCTTATTTCTTCCTCTTTCTTCATCTAAAATCTCTCGCCCCCTCTCCTAGGGCAGATGACAATAGTATCTTTTTCTCTCTTCTGGAATCTCCTGCCCCCAGCTCTGGGGCAGACAACAGTAGTGTCTTTCTCTTCATGGGCCGGTGTCGAGCCTTGCACTTTCTTTGGCACCCATATCTGCTTGAATTTTACTGGCTTGGGCGCCAGCGGCTTCCTTTCTTCTCTTTCCCTGTTGGCCTTCCTGGTGGCTAGTACCTAGAATCGGTTGTTGGCGACGACTACCGGGATAATGCGGTCAGGCTGTGCATCAATGGGGTGACCATTGAGGTTCACCCTCATCCCTCCAACCATCATTGACTTCCCTGAGGCCGAAAGGCGACCTCCAATTGTAGCAGCCCGGCCCATCCGGTGGTTCTTCCTTCCCTCGCCAGCAGCGGCAGGGACAACAGTCCTCTTCTCCAGGTGATGGACAAAGCATGAGACAACAGCAGGGACAGTCTCTGTCTTCTTCTCTTCAGCCTTTGGTGCCTCTGTGGCCTTTGTTGTAGTAGTGTTTCTAGCTCCATTGTTGACTTCGAGTAGGTTGACGAACACCAGGCCCAAATAGTTGGGTAGACCCACTGCAGCGGGCATGGATCCAAACTCCATAGGTACCGCCAGGTACCCTCCATGAACGTGGCCATCGACCACCTGTTGGCCGAAATGAACAGCAACCAATCCGGTTTCCATTAAGATTCCTGTAAATAAGATTAACACACAGTTAGAATTTTGAGAGAGACCGCCGGGCCTCTTACTTCAGCGTAAAGATGAAGGGAGACTTGGTCCCACCGGGCGTGCCAAGCTTGTGGAATGTGGATTTTATTTGCTTATTCATTTTTATTTATGTATTCATTAGCGTGCCAGTCACTGAGGTGACAAATTTATTGTGCTCTCGATCTGACTCTGTCAGTCGATTGTTAGGTTCGGGCCTGGAGTGGAACCACGTGTGTAAACATACTGGCATGCCCTGTGAGACTTTTCCTAGCTTTCATCTTTCTTCCAAAAGATCTTTAAATGCCTTTGCAAAGGTTTTCATTTCCCTTGTTTGCCCTTTCAAGAGGGAGCAGGGAGGGTCCCAGCTTCGGCACCAACTTTGAAGAGTGCTTCGCTAAAATCAAAATTCGCAAATGACGTCCGTGACATACGGTCCTCTCATGGTCGCCACCCATGCCAGATGTGGTTATCTGGGAACCCCAATTGCCTTTGAGGATTTTCCCCCAATAGTGGGCTCCCCCATTTTCTGAGAGGTCGTCCCCGCCGTCCAAGAAGAATCGGCCGCTCCGGCCAAAATCATTTCAGCTGAGGGTGTCCAGCCCTATCTCCCACAAGGCCAAGTTTTCTCGATCAATACAATTTCATACAACTCCGGCCCAGCTAAATGGGGACGACGCCGGGCGTGCCAGAACAAGAAGCCCGAGACAGCAATCTCCCGCTCCGACAAGACGGTTCTTGTTGGAAACCTGCGTGTTCGACACGAGGACGGCGAGCCAATACTCCCGCAGGACAACCATGTCTCGACCGTCTCAACCTCCAATCGATTCACGCTCCTCCACAAGGTGCGTGAGGATAAGCCGGACTTTAAAAGGAAGTCCAAAGCAAACAATGGGGGCAGCATAATCAAAGAGTGCCCCCAGAAGATGAAGCAAATGAGGGTCACCAAGCAGGAGGCAGGTGCCCTCAAGCGAGATCGGGCAGCCAACCAAGCTCCAAAATGGCAGCAAGGCTCTTCTCCATCATCCCGTGATGTTAAGCCCTTGTGCCCCCGGGGAGAAAAGAGAAAAGGGGTCTATCGTAAGCCCAATCTTACTCAAATCTTGAAGCTAGTCCGAGCAAAACAAATTACATGCGTTGAGGCCTCGACAACAAGCATTTCAGTCGTCGATAGGCAGGGGCACCAACCCCCTCAAGGGTCCAACCATCAAGAAAGAAAAAGGTGGTGCAAATGTCTAAAGCCGAGGATAGCATGAAACTTTATACCTGCTATGTCTCCGACCGGGAGCCAATGGAGGTTGTCGGCATCCCGGCCAACCCCAATGAACACCTGGAACGTCGTGCGAAGAAGCCTCCAAGCCCAGTTTAGTGGCCAGACAGGGACTTCCAGCCAGGGTCAACATCAAGGTAAGCCCAGGAGCAAGTTCTAAACCAAGATGTGAATTTGTCTAAAGAAGAAAATGACCCTAATGAAGTCATCGACATCCATGGAGAAGAGGGAGCTCAACTCAT
Source organism: Amorphophallus titanum (assembly GCA_024336825.1). Lineage (NCBI taxonomy): Eukaryota > Viridiplantae > Streptophyta > Magnoliopsida > Alismatales > Araceae > Amorphophallus > Amorphophallus titanum. The sequence continues at coordinate 72,651,819 of JANBPO010009603.1, forward strand.
GGGTGGATATGTTGATATTCGAGCCGCCTACAAGGGCCGCAATCCAAGCAATGTATGACGATGCCAAGTTCAAAACTATGCAGCGTTGGCACATAGAGATGACTAATCTCATGCTCGAGATGAAGCGGCAGATGAGTGCAAACGCTCAAAGACCTCCAACACCGAGGTATAAACAAAAACCCCCGATGAGAGCAACGGCCGGGTAATCCCACCATAATCAATCGACAGATAGTTGCACCCTACAATGTAGCTATTGAAGTAGGGACCGAGCCACTTCATGCTCCACCCAATGTCCAGTCTTCCCAGACTCCGACGGCCGAAGACATCATCGCCAAACGACATTTGATAGAGAAAATAGTTGAAAACAAGTTCACCCAGCATGACGAGGGTATCGCCACTGTTGACTTATACAATGTGCCATGTCCGATCAATCATCAATTTGAGAAGGTTCTGCCGGACTGCCCAAAGGCACCAAAACTGCAGAAGTTTAACAGGCAAGGGTCCCCGCACGAACACATGGCTTATTACATAACGGCCACGGGTGACTTGGCGCTCGAGGAGTCATATCTTCTCCGCTATTTCGCGACCTCTCTCACAGGCAGTGCCTTCCAATGGTACTCAAGGCTGAAGCCCAACTCTGAGGTCGACTGGACTGATCTACAGAATATGTTTATCGATCGTTTCCAAGCGGCCGAAAGAAAGGCCTCCCTTGCAGAGCTGTGCTCACTCAAGTAAAAAGGAGGGGAGACTGCACTAGACTTCATCAAGCACTGGAGGGACTTCAGCATGAGATGCGACAACCCTCCTTCCCAAGAAGATGCAATAACAATAAGTCGAAGGGGCTTATCAGCAGAGGTCAGTGAAAAGATCTTGGGCAAATATCAAAGGTTTCGACCAACTAAATTCAAACGTCATCGAGATAGAAATATTCTTCGCCGATAACCCAACATTCACCCCCTCAAAGGGTATGACTCTGTTGGCCTCCACAATTTGCATGTCTAGATTGCAGCAAAAAAGAAGATAAATCCATTTTATGACAACGCAAGATGACATCAAATCATCGTCGTCATATCACCGGCATTATATCGAACACCTACGAGTGTATGTGCTCAAGGCATTCTATATGCCGGCATTTCATCAAATACCCACAGAGTGTGTAGGCTCAAGGCGCTATACACACTGACATTCTGTCGAGCACCTATTGGTCATGTTAGCTTTTTAACATAAAGAAGCAATAATGTGTTATTTTATATTTCAGAACCTTCAGGGGGCAAACTCTATTATAACAGATTTATTTTGCTAAATAATCAACAAATCAAAGTATCCACATCTTGCAAAATATACCCTAGAACAATGGATGCACAAAGAAGTACAAATACAGCATGCTAAGAATGCCTTTTAGCCATTCTACATTTAGAGTGGAGGCATGAGGCACTTATTTCCAAAACGATGGATGCACAATGAAGTACAAACTACAACATGCTAAGGATGCCTTTTAGCCATTCTACATTCAGAGTGGAGGCATGAGGCACTTACTTGAGGCCTCATGCTAAGGATGCATTTTAGCCATTCTACTACATAACTGTGGTATGTATTTATACATATATGAAAGATGCATTAAATCGACTAAAATAAGCATCACTGTGGCATGAAATCTAGGTATATTAGAGATGTATTTTGAAACAACCTCGTGGGTAAATCACAACCCCTTATGACTAAGAAATGAAAACTACATCTTAATTAAACCACATTATATTGGTGTGCATAAACGACCCTTCATATAAACTAAATAGATCATCCAACATGAAAAATAGGGAAAAATCAATTAAACCACATCCGGATGTCACATACAAATATATTTTAAACAAGGGGTAAAAGGGGTGGAAAGGATAGCATCACAGAGCAACTAAGAAACTATATTGAGGTAGAAAGGATAGAAGGCCAAACCAGTGAATGTGCGGCTTGTTTGAGGCCACCGATGATACAATTGACGCCGTCGAAGCCACAAGTGACAGAGCTCGCAAAGAAGAAGGAAGCCGCCCAAGTTCGTCTCTACAGATGCTAGCATCCATCGCTTGGCTTCTTATAGACACATGGAACCTTGCATTTATAGAGAGGTGAAGTGGGAAACCTGTAGCATCGAAAGGATGTAGGAAGAACCTTGATAGGGGAAAAAGGCGGTCATCAGAGGAGGAATCGACGTCATCGCATCTCGTCGGGGTCAAAAGAACTAAAACCCTAGCTAGGCTTAGTTATGTAGAGGAGGAGGACCTACATTAGTCCTCCTCGGTCCTCTCTCGATGACTCAACATAGTGCAAACCCTAGTCGGAGGGCATGCGGAGGGAGGAGCTGATGAAGGGGAGAAAATGACACTGCCTGCCCTTATCTACATTTTCTTAGCTAGTTGTTTTAAAAGGGGCTGATCTATTCACCCCCTCTCTAGATCCACCTTACACACTTATCATCCATTTGTGAGTCATAAGGCCTATTTGTCACCCTTAGGTTCAATAGCCATCGCCTTAGCCTTTTTTCAGTTATGTATTGGCCATCGCCTTAGTCATTTGTCACCGCTAGGTGTGTATTTGTTACCACTAAAGTGGCATTTGTCACCCTTACTGCATATTTATGACTCTTACCACAAGAGCAGCCGTTGCCATCTTTTGTCTCCAGTAGCTGCTTGACTTTGACCTGGATCATTGTAGCTGCTAGTCTATCCATTGACCTTTGACTGGGTCTTCATGACTTTAGTCAACAGAAAGTTAAACTTGGATGGAGTCTTCTTTGATCAGTGTTGACTTTGACCAGTCAACATTTACTGTCGTTGCATTGACCAAGGCCCTTCGTTGTTCTTCTGATTACTGTAGAAACTCTTGATACACTATTCATATTTTTGTCCTCTTGTGAACTTGACTCTTTCTGTTTTTCATTTGATAGCTCTAGGATCTATTTTTCACCCTTACCAGTGTATTTATCTACTGTGCAGATCTAGTTGTCGCCATTGAGCTTTATGTCTGAATGGATGAGGTCGAGGCACAATATTGCCAGGTCGAGGCAGTGTGTAGCAGGATGTGGTTCATATCCTCTTGAGTCGGGTCATCTATTAGCTACTTCGACCTTGTTAGGTTCAATCACCAGTTCTGAGCTGAGTGCATCGATGTACTTCACATATGCATCGAAGCATAGACTTCAAATTCTTACTTCATGCTTGATGCATCGGTGTAGCTATTTTGATGCTTAGACGCAGTGTGACTTGTTGACAGGTTTTGTTCTTAGTGCGTTGGTGCACTAGATGAGAGTTGAGATAGTGCGTCAATACATTGGCCTTGTGGCTTCGATGCTTTGTTTACTTCAAGATTCTGAGGTTGGCTTCTGTAGCCAGAAGTGCATTGAGGCTGGCTTGCCTTGCCTTGACACTGCTGTGTCCAAAACCTTTAAACAGAAACTGATGAATGAAGAATTTGGTCTTCAACGTTGACACTCTTCCGTTGATGCTTTCGACCTATTGTATTCAAGACTTGAAACTGTGTCTGCTTTAGTCTCTCCTGTTAACACACACGTATTAACTTTTAGGATCTGATTAATCAATTCAGCCTTAATGTTCCATAGTATGTCGTCATCAAAACCAGAGAACACAACATTCTCCCCCTTTTTGATGATGGCAATTATTGGTCATTAAACCAGATGTCAGTTTTTTTATAATTTGTAAGTTGTATTTCATATTTTCTACAATCTTCACTTTTCCAATTGAGTTGGAGAGGTTCTTTACTACATTTTATGTTCCAATGTTTTTTCCTTACAAGCAATCATTTACTCCAATGCTTTAAGTTTTCAGCAGCTAGCATGCAAAGCAAAGGTCTTTTGCTGTTCATGCTACCCTTGGTGCATATCTTTTATACCCATCAATGACTGTCTAGGAGGGAACCTCTGCCTATGTTCCCCATTTGTAGAATACAGTTTTATGTTCCCCCACTGTATAATGCAGAGTGAAATGGTTGAAGATTAATGTAGATCTAATGTCTTTGGATATCGGACCCCAAAGCTTTTGGTTTTCCACATGGTTTAAAAAGCTGGCCTGTTTGGACTGGAACCAGCCAGGACCGGTCCAGTTCTGGTGGCTGGTTTTTGGCCAGAACAGGGCAGTTTGGCCAAAGCAGGCCTGAAAAACAGGTCTGGGTTCGGAACCGGCCTGGACTTGTCCGGTTCCTAAAGCTTGTTTTAAAAACCTTGGTTTTGAACAGCGTCATGTTTTATCTGTAAAAGAAGACACTGTTTTGGATTTACTATTGTGGTTACCTTTTATGTATCTTTTGTTTCTCACTACTCTATGGAGGAGCCTGGAGAATGAGATCCTGGTGACTCTCTAGCAGTCTGTCTATTGCTATCGAAGAAGCGGGAGGATGACAATGAAATTGAAGTGCTATAGGTGCCCATATGCTACTGTTTCTTCCCAGAGATAATTGAGAATTTGAGATGATGGTCTGGAGGGAACTTGCATTGTTTCTATAATTATTGAATTGTTGAGAAATGATGAAATGAATGTTAGGTGGAAGGTGAGACTAGAATAGATGTATTTGTGTTGGTTAAACTGTAAATTCATTTGTACCATTTATTGGGTTTCACTCAGGCTTCTGACATATCCATGCTGTACATTTAATTATTTGCGTGCCATAGACAGTTTCGGAAAACATTTGAATTATGATTTCTGTGCTGACCATTCTGTCTCCTATGGTTAAATTATATTTTCCTGCAGTTTAGTTGAAATTGACTGGATTTTCATCTTCAGGTGACTGAGGCACTATAGCAACATTCATTTTTCGCAATTATATACCCCACATTTAATTAGTTCATTTTTTTGGGTCACTTATTTTTCTTGTCATAGATTAAAATGACTAAAAGGGTTATTATAATTAAAAAAATAAAGTTAACCCATGCGCTAAGTGCGTTCATTTGACTAGTTACATTAAAAAGAACAACATCGGAAGCGTTACCTTGCCTTTTGATTTTTACCAGTTTTCGGGCCCAACCATCCTTCCCTTTCCACAAATGGGAAACGCAGGAAGGAAGAAAGAGGGAAGGGATCCCCAAACCCCCACCACCACCCAGCACAGCGTCTCTGCTACATCGGTGTTCCTGCTTCACTCCCATTGAGCATCCGTTTAATATTTCCTCGAGATTTCTCTGCCCCTTCTTGATCCACACACCGCGCTCCTTCAATCCCCCTTTGTTAATTTTGATCCCTATCTCAGCATATCGTCGCCTTCTTTTTTTTTTTTTGTTGCCGGAAATCCCGAAGAGGGGAGTGCAGCATGTGAAACCCTGCTCACGTACAAAGGATCTCCTTGAGTGCGTGCTGTGTTAGAGCCATGGAAGGTTCGGAGGTGACAATAGATGACAACCGCCGTGCAAGGCCTCTTCTGAAAGCCCATCGCCATCCCAGTTGGAAGGAGAAGGTATTTTGTGCAATCTGATTGTTATCTTAGGCTTGAGCATTCGTCATTCTTTGTGGATACCGTATCTCTAACTTTCCAACTTTCCCCCTTTTTCTGTGCTGTGTGTGTTACAAATCGTGGTTGAATCGGTTTATTCGAACGTGTACGCAGCTCCGGCAGAATTGTCTGAGAAGGGTTCAAGAGGACCGGGCGCACTTGCTATGGAAACTCAGATTATCCGGACGCCAAACCCTAGATGAAAAGGTTGTCTTGTGTTATTAGCCTTTCAATCTCTTTCCCTCTGTTTAGATGCCCGCTTTTTTTAAGCTATCATTCTGTCTTCCCTAGTGAATAGCTGTAAATATCACCTGGAAGCTGGACCTGATTTCACCTTTTTCCCTATGATCGTTGTCAACTGGTTAATTGCTCAGTTCCACTTCTTGAATCACAACTAAGCGGTTTCCTCATTCTTGTCATGTTTTAGGAATTTTTGTTATACTAACTCGGTTTCATGCTGCAGTTGTATTGACGGCTTGGGGGGCCCTTAAACAGTAATCTTAGGGCCCCTTTGATTGGGATTGTTCAGGTGGATTTTTTTTTGAAAAATCCCTGTATGGAACAAATGTCAGAGTGTCGGAAATCTTGGACCTCGAAATCCACCCCGAAGCTCCATGAGAGGAGCTTTTGTAGATTATTCAACACCTCTCCTTTTGTGTCTCTCTCTCTGTTTTAAAAAATCCACCCAGCACAAAAAGAACAAGATAGGAGGTCTCTTCAACAGAGATGGAGGATTTAAAAGTTTGGATTTTGACATTTTTTTTCCATTTTCAAGAATGGCGAAGCAGAGAGAGGGAGGAGTAGAAGATGATGGGGTGGAAATGTCAAGGTTTGAGAATTCCTGGACAGAAGATTGATTGCATAATTGCCCGCGAGGGGGCATGATGGAAAGCTGGGGGAAATGCTCAATGAGCATAGGAGAGATTGATGGAGTTTGGAGAAAATCCAGAGATAGGAAGATCAAGACCGCGGGTGGTCTAGGGATGTTAAAGGTAGAAAATTTGGAGCACCAAAAGGTAATGAGTGATGGGTGGAATGAATCAACAAGGTAAAGTCTGGCCCATAGCTTGTCTATAGTAAAACCTTCTTCAAACAGTACGTCCGGCTCCCCAATGTCAGTGTAGTTGCTCAACATCTACCTCTTATCAGTGATAACTATCGATTTTTCTATTATGTCATGAACAAGTGGTGACCATTCTGGATCGGTTGGCATGAACAGTCGGCTCAGAGCAATAGTGATATCATTCATATCAAACCATCTGTACCAATCACATTCAGGGTCATCCATCTTTCTTCTCTTATCTGGCCTCAAAGACTCCAAAGCTTTATAAGTAATTAGCGGGGCTATATGGCGAGCAAACTGATGAGCATGCACATCTTGGTTATCCAGAACCGAAGTAACTATAGTAGCTTGCTCCCCTATCTATTCAGTGGACCCTTTACAAAATGTGTATAAAGAGACCATGTGAGTGGCCGTCTATCTATCTTAAGAGTGGAGGTCATGGTGGTCCATAGCTCTTCTTCAGTTTCAACAATTTCTATCTTACTTGGCCCTTTATACCCTAGGCCACCTCGGGGAATGTGCTTGTGATTCTTGACAAACTTCACTTTGCCTTGGAGGTTCACCTCGAGGCCTTTGCCAGACCTGTAGCCCATTTTCATCATGATATTCCAGCCTGGAGTGTTCACCATATTTTTCTTTTTCTTCCCCTCTTGAGGTGGGGATGGAGTCAGTGCCGGTGTGAAAGTTGTAGCTTGTGGTCTCAATATATCATGCCGCGGATCGGCAAGGTCCAACACAGATAATAAGGGCCTATTAGCCGGCCATATTGAGGGCACCGATGTGGCAGAGTGTATGTCAACTGATGGCAAAATGGGCATACTAGTGACTTTGATGACGCACCCTTTATGTGGGAACTTTATGCATTGATGATTTGTGGAGGGTACGGCATCAAGCACTTGAATGTACGAATGGCCCAGAATACCATAAAGGTTGGGTCCATGTCTAAGATACGAAAATCTGTTGTAACTGACACGGGACCCAGCCCGACTTTCAAAGTAATCATGCCCATGGGCGGCTTCTTCATGTTGTCATAAGTAGTAACCGTAATGGTAGACGGTCGTATTTCACTGTCTGGAAAGCCACACATTTTCAAAGTGTTGGGTGGCAACACATTGATGGATGCGTCGGTATCCACCAAACATTGACTGACAGCCACTTTATTAATGTTAACGGTAATGCACAAAGTATACTTTCTGGCCGGCTGAGGAGCTAGTTCATGTTCATAAAAAATAATAGCTGGTTGGTCACCTGTCGGAGTTAAAACTAAAGTGATTTGTTCAACTGGAATGTCCTCATTGACCATCACCTTCTGTAGATACTTCTTTAAGGCCTATTGGTGAGTGGTGGACCTTTTAATTAATTCTAAAATAGAAATCTTTGCCGGGGTCTTGTCCAGATGCTTTACCAAATCATATTGGGTGCCCGGTACAGATTCTTGTTCTTGTTCCTGCTCTTCCTGCCCTTGTGCGGACTCTTGCTCCCATTGTGGAAATACACGGTGGAATATCCGTCCACTACAGAGCACCATAGTTTGTGAAGATCGCGCCTCTGTCGGGTTGTGGGTAGGTGGAGGATTGGTAGATGTGAAAGGGATATCGGGGTTGCCAGGTGTTGGAGAAGGAGTGACTGAAGAGGGAACCTGAATGAGGGTCCTTGTTGGCTGAGGATTGGTGGAGACTAGGGTGGTGGGTAGCGAAGGTGCAGTTGGAGGGTGACTGGAGGAGATAGGCGGCATCTAGGTGGTTGGAGTGGGTATAGGCCGAATGATGAGGGGCCTAAGGGGAGGTGTCAGATTTGCAGGAGGTGATGGTGATGGTTGAAGCAAAAGGGGCCTTGTGGCAAAGGATTAATGGTAGCGGCAGGAGGAGTGGGTGCCGATGAGGGGCGGATGAGGAGTGGCCTAGACGACAAAGGGTTTATGGAAGGAGGAGGGGTTCGTGATGGTGCATGGGAAGGTGGAAGGTCAACAAGGTGTGGCCTAGATGATAGTGGGTTAGTGATGGTGGGTGGAACTTCGTTAGCGGTGTGTAAGAGGGGCCGTGAAGGTTGAGGGAAAGGCGTTGGTTGGGAGGTTGTTCTTAACAAGCGCGGTGGTTGGTTTGAACTTTGGTTTACAGCCCCAAGAAATTTTAAAACCCAAAATATTCCTATAAATATAACCCTCACCTACTTTCCCACTCCCCCTCATTTTCTCATCTCTCTCCCTCTCTCTTCTCACGTTCTCTCTTTCTCTACCACTCTTCTCTAGACGGCAGATGGAGGTGGAGGAGGACAAGGTGGAGACGGCATGAGGGCGAGGCGTGGTGAGGATGGGATGAGGATCGACGTGGTGGTATGGGGAGGGAGCTCGCCCATGGACTTCGAGACCCGACGGTGGTTCACACTGCATTTTCACTAGGAAATGGCATCCTCGGTGCGGGAAATCTCTGGTGGAGGTAGGGAGATGGTTCACTAGCCCTTGTACTTCAATTCCCCGTGGTTTTGTAGGCCAAGGCAAGTTGAGAGTGGTTTATTTCATATCGGGGTTAAAATGCATGATTTTGGGGTGAGCGATGGATTCTCTATTTTGATTGTGTTTTTGGGGTTTGAATGGTGCCTCTTGGTGGTCCAAATGCTGGGGAATGGGTTCCCCATGTTTTCCCCATCACCTGAGGGTGATTAGGGTGTGGAATCGATCCCCTAGGTGGGGTTTCACTAGTTTTTTACCTTTTTCAGTCGAGCGACCAATGCGTTTGGTCGACCATTTGGCCATTCGTCACGGAGGGCACTGGCCCATGGTCACGGTAGGCCGACTAGCTACATCCATGAGGTCCCAGTCGGTGGGTCGATTAAGTTCATGAGAATGCGGTTGGAACCCCCACCGCGTTCAATCAGTCGACCGAGCCTTGTTGGCTGGTTAACCTACCCACTTTGGTTGATCGACCCAGGGGATTGGTCAACCAAATTGGTGGCTTTCTGCCCGTTGTGGCCCTCGGTCGACCCACTTGTGACCCTTTGGTCGACCTTTGGCCTCGTGGATTTCTCGAACACCTAGTGGGTACCATGACCATGTTTTTGGGTGTCTAGAGGTATCATGTTACCTTGATTAGTGTGCCCATGTAATTTTGAGGGTCTAGGTGACCCCATAGGTTTTGAGCTTTCCTATTTTTTCTAAATTGAGTCACCGTGTATCGGTGTAAGTGCGGAAGGTTGTTCCCACACGACATTAGCTTTATCGAGAAATGGTTTCCATATTGGCCATGAATGTGGCCTATGATTGTGAGTCTGAGTCTAATGAGCGGCCAGGGGTCGAGGACTTCTAATCTCTCCTTTTAGAGGAATGGATCCAACAGTTGTGAGCCACTTCCATGATTCATTTCACCATGGTTTTGAATCTAAGGGTAGAATGATTTGATGATGTGGAGCCGTATTGCATGATGGTATGGACCTGAGTCGCGTGACTCAAGGGCTATTGGATTTGCAAGTCTAGCCATTTGTCTAAGAGTCGAGTGGCATTGTGTCACTTTGTGTTTTGAGTTACTCGTGGTGGGCATGAGTTTAGCCTATCTAGCATTCTGGTGTTTTCCTTTGAGAGTCTATGTCCAGTGACCTCCCACTAGCTGTAGCCTGTTACGACACGTGGGTGTTGACCTACCAGGGAGTGGTAACGTGGCTTCCTGGAGAGACGATTTCTAAGCTAGTTACCGTAGGGTCCCCTGCCTTTGTAGCCTGAGTTCGACTAGGGGGAAAACTAGTTAGAGGACCCGACATAGAGCAGTTATTTTGTGTGTGCACACTTGGTTGGGGGCAGTGGACTAGTGCTGACGAGCATAACCGTGACTAGTCCTTGTTTAATGTTACTTGTATGGTGTCTCAGTTTCCACCTGGGGCGAGTAGAGAGATACCTGAGGTGTGGACTAAGTCTTTAGTGGATGTATCTAGTCTTGCTTCTAGTGGGCTTAGTTCTCCTGTCTCATGGCATAGGACACTCTTGACTCATGATTCAAGGTTGAGCTTCCTGTCAGTGTTAACGTGGTTCTTCGAGTGGTTTGTGCTTTCCTGACACTGAGGTTTTCACCCGTAGTTAGTGTGGAGTACACGACGACGATGTCGTGTACGTGTCACTACTCTTGGACCTTGTGGTCTTGAGTTAGGCTTTGTCAATAAGGATGAGCCATCACGATAGAGGTTTCATGGTGTTTCTGGCTATGTAGCCAGAGTTTCTTTGTGTTGGTTTGGCGATTCTCAAATGTGAGATTGGGGATTTATTTTTATGCCGTTACAAGTAGCTTGTAGTGAGCTGTGGTTTCTGTGACTGTTGTCGTTATGGCTATTGCTTTTGTTGTTGTCACTCCTGCTACTATTGTTGTTGTTAGCACTGTTGTTTACCACCATTGTTTTGTGGTAGGATTCTGCGGGACCCCTACTAAGCCAATGAAATGAGGCCCACCCTTGTCTTTTCAGGTGTTACAGTTCCTCCTCGAGATTCGGAGGTGTAGTGCTATGGTTCTTAGTTCTATCTTCGCCACAGTCGGGGGTGTACCTAACGTTAGCATACGTTTCTTTTCTTGTAGACTATACTTGCTGGACTAGGCTATGTTATTGGACTCTGTAGTTAATTTGTAAATTAAAAGTCATTTTCTTAAGTACATGGAACATATTTCGATATATTGTCATTAGTTACACTTTACACTTAAGCACACTATCTTGGACTTGTGATCCTCTCCGTTGGATATTCCTTCCACCGGACTAATGATCTTGTTTCAAGGCCTCCGTAAGTCTCTGTGAGCCTGCGATTCCCACTAGGACGTCGAGCTGGTTGTACCCTTAAAGCCCAATTTGTCTAGAAAGCACTTACACCATTGATGTTTTCTGGTTTCTGAGTTCCAAACGGTCTTCATGGTGGCCGCTAATGCTTGCCTAATGGTCGTAATCATGACCACTTTTTCACATTAAACGGTCAGCCAATGACCGCATACCTCTCTGAGTCAAGCTTTTCTTGTTCTTGCTGTGACTCGCCACAAATGGTCCTGACTCGACTGCATAGCTCTGCCTAACAGTCCAGACTTGACCGCTTGAGTTCATTAAACATTCCAGACTAGACCACATGGTTCATGAAATGGTTCGGTAAACGACCACTTGGTTCCTGATTTTGTATAACCCGAGATTTGACCCTCGGGGTTAGTTTTCTTGAGTTCCTTGATGATCTTAAGTTTATCTGGAGTCTCAACACTTGTTTAATATGTTAAGATTAAGTTATGATACTTAATTAATGTACTGTTATGCTGCTGGAATGCCACCATAGCATAATGTTCCTTTAATTTTTCTTTAAAATCTTATATCAACTTGGTACGTTCTATACCTTGGTTACTTGTTCATGAACTGGTAATTTGGAATTGAATTTACTGGCCGAAACTATTGTTATACTCGTGGAAGTAGCTGTATTTATAACCTGAAGATGCAAGATCGGGCACGGATTGTGTCCAACGACTCCATGCTAGTCCTCTCGGCTGATTGTTAAAAACGCGCTATAAATCATGGGGTACGATGATACTGGCGTCACATTGTGCTGTGAGTACTTTCTTTTATAAATAAGTGAAAACCACGAGACAATCTAGTAAAATTACATTCTTGCATGTTAAATGACTTTCTAGTACATAGCCTTTATAGTTATGAAAAGTGCATTCTCGTTACATTCTTGTTCGTGAAAGGTCATACTTACATTCTTGTCATGTGCTTGCGCTATCCTGCTCGTGTATCTCTTGATCTTATCTCGTTTCTTGTGTTACTTTGGTTTACACCGTATGTTCTATCGCATTTCCTTTATTTAGAGTAAAAATATTAATCGTTTAAATATTACCTTCATGTTGATGCGAAGATACCTACTGGACAAGTATACTCATTACCCTACTTTCCAACATTTTTAGGAAATACTAGCAGGCCGGATTCAGATTGTGAAAGTAGCAGGTCCAAGTGTGATTGAAGGTCAAATGGATCAAGAGAAGTCATAGTTGTCAAGTGTCTAATCGAGTCTTATTGTACTTTTCCATTTTCTTGAGTTGAGATGTAAGAATGTTTAGAGTCAAGGATCTTATGTCCTTCGCCATTATTATGAAATAAAGTAAGAATTTTGGTTAATTACTTGTGTAATTACTTTATGTGATTGTCTTACGCTCTGATTTCTTACTTGCGAGAGGCTTACCATGTCAGCTGTTCACATTCCCGAATTTTCTTCCGCTATATTAAAAACTCGGGGCATGACACGCCGCACCTATAGCAATGCCTCAACTCGGGACAATCACAAACCAGGTGCCCTGGTCGATCACACCGGTAGCACCTCCACTCCACCACGGCCACCTGGCAAGGGTGGCCCGCATGAGAACCACTGCACCTCGGACATGGCTCTAGCTATTCTACTAGGCCGTGTCGTAGTCACCTCGCCGCTGCCTACTCCATGGACTCCTCCGAGACTTGCACAAGCACCTACTCTGGTGCCTGCTCCTATGCTTGCCGCCGACACCTACGCTCCTGGCATTGCCCATAACCACGTAGAGCCTCCTGATGATCCTACCTCCGCCTCCACCAGTCCAATCGACAAGGACCACGGATAGGGGAAGACGATGCGACTAGCTTCTTGAACCACCTGGTGAAGACCATGCTTGTAGCAACCCTGAATTTCTAAAAATAAAAATTCTAAATGAAATATAAATAGTAACTTACACTAAGTCGCTATTCAATGAAATGATGGCACTTTCAACGGGCGTCTCCTAAGAAACTAACGACCCTTATTAAGATGCCAATTAAATTAGAACAAACGGTAAGAATCCTTCACGGAATAAAAAAGCCAATTAGCGCCCTTAATAAAGGCGTTACTTAATAAAATGAAGACTTTGTCCAAGGTGCCAATTTAGTAACTGACGCCCCTGACTACGGCGCTAATTAAACGACGCCCTACTAAAAGCCGTCATTTATCTGACAAATAGTAAAATAGAAACTGATTGCCGTTTCCAGTTCAAACACGGAACTTAGATCGAATACAGAACATATTGGGTAAGGAAAGGATTAAGATGGGAAATACCTACTCTAATAGGACTCCTAGAACTTTCACTCTATAAATAACCTCTTTTTCCCGCACTCCGCCTCAACAGGACAAGGCTGCTGCACCCAGAGTTCAGGGTGAACAAACCCATACTCAAAAACCTCAGTTAGGTCAATCCAGTCATCCATATAGGTCAACACAATCAACTGATAGAAAGAGGTACCGAAGAGGGGTGATCCTGCGCTGTCCCTGAGCTGAGGATAATGACCACGATTGTGAGAACTACAAGAAGGGAAATGAATCAGGGGTGCCCAGGGATGGATCCCCTGGGAAAACCCTCCGATACTTAAGTCAGCAAATATGGCAGAGCTCTGATGTGAAGTAGAGGGATGAGGAGGAGATGGGGGTGCGAGATTCCTCTCTGCCAAGTGGTGAAGTGGCTCTTGCTCAGGGTTAGTGCTACTTAGATGCGCTTACCTTTCATAGGAGGGCCTCCCAGGTTTATATAGTGACTTACGGAACGTAAGAGCCTTGTGACCCGAGGAGTTTTAGGGGAGGTTATGTCCTCTTCTTGAGTTCTTTATAACCCAGGACTCTTGATTTCTGTTACCCTCTTGATTCCCCTGCTTATAAATGGCACGTAACGGTCGCATAGATAAGCTTTCATCAGTCAGTCCGAGCATGGGGCTTTGGCTCAAGGGGGTCTCCTGAGCGATAGGCGCTAGGCTCGGGTGGGATGCAAGGTCCTGAAGGGACTTTCCCGATCGATCTAATGCTCAGACTTTCGAACCCGTAGGCCGCCTAGGAAGTGCTTGATCTGAGTGGGTTATTGTGCTTGATGGTAGGGGGCCCCGAGAGGGGCTATCACTTGAAGGAACTGCACCTTGTTCGGTCTGGCGGGACCTTGTTGGGCTGTTCCTTTATGGGTGGTAGAATTCTCCCTGTCCACTTGTCCCCCTCCTACTCCTGAGACAAGGTTAGGCTCAGTCGAGTAGCGTTTGGGGAAGACGTTGGTGGCTCGAATTGGATGGGGACTTTCTTCGACAAGGGCCACTTGATGCAATTGTCTTGGGGATATGCCCATAATGATAATAATTTTTGTGAATTGATGTGTGGAGCCCCCTTTTTTGAAGAATGGAACATCGCGTTGCTTTCCATGGGGGGTTTATAAGCATAGCATGTGCTATTGTTCCAAACTTCCATAGCCTAGGGTTTTTCTTTCCGCCATCCTTGCGTTCGTGGGAGGCTCATGCGCTATGAGGGTGACTCAGAAGAGTGAAGAGTCACGGTGGCCTTTGCAGAGCTCGCGGAGACTACGGTGGTGGCGATCCACCAACTTCCACTTCTTTCTGAGTCATCTAGCTCAGTGCCTTCTTCCTCCTCCTCCAGCTCTTCCAGTGACTCCATGGCAGACCAACATCCCAGGGCCGAGGGACGAGAGGTTAAGCAGCCCCCCAGGGTTTTTTACAGTGTCGTCGGAACCTCTCCACAGTGAACTGACTGAGGGCCAGGTGAAGTGGCTGGTGGGTCGATACGGGTTGCCATGGTGGTGAGCCTCACGAGTCTAGTTTGGACACTCACTCTGGTTTCTTCCGTTCCTTCCTCCTGGCCTAGAAGTGCGAGTTCTACCTGCCTCTCCATTTGTTTGTTGCCCAATTGCTTCAGTTCTACCAACTGGCTCCATTCCAGTTGGTCTCCAATTCTTACACCCTTATATTCTCCTTCATCTTTCTATGCCGTTTGTGTGGGGTCGACACTTCGTTGGACCTCTTTCATGCCTTTTTCGAGTTGAAGGCGCATGTGCATGTAGGCAAAGGCTACTTCTATCTCCGGGTGAAGAGGGGGAGGAGTTGCGTGACTCTCTCTGCCAAGGACTCTTCCCACAGTGGCTAGAAGACTCAGTATTTCTGGGTGGGCTCGGCCTTGGGCGCTGAGTCCTGGACCTTCCCGTTGGTGCCCAACTTCCATCCAAACATTCCTCCGAAGCAGGCTATGGCTTCCCCGGAGGTGGAGAAGAAGGTTGCCCTTCTTCAGATGAATTGTCGATCCACTGTCGAGTTGATGATTGGGGCGAACATTGAGGAGTACCCTTCTCGGATGGGGGTGCCTCTGGGTAAGGGCTTCATGGTCTTGCCTTGATGCTGGGTTGGATTAGTAGGCTTCCTTCTGATGATCTACTTTTCTCTGTTTAGATTCGAGGCGGACGGTAGATGAGGGGGCATCGTCGGTCAAGGTGAAGATCATCGACTTGGAGGGGACGCCAGCTCCTTGCGGACCACAGACGTCTGAGGTCTCCTCCCGCGCCCAGGACAAGGGGAAGCAAGTCACCCAGTCACCGCGGGGCTAAGCGTAAGGACCCTGTTGAAAAGCTACTGTGGTCCTCAATGAAAGCCATGGCCGCTGAGAGGAAGCGAGTGAGAAGGGCAAAGGCTACCCGTTTGGTCGAGGAGGGTATGCAGTTGGCTCTCCCTGTCACGCCCCGAAACCGATAGCAGCGAAACGTGTGGTTCGGAACGTGGCAGTGTAATAGTCGTGAATGATCAGAGCAACCATAAGACACAAGATTTTAGGGGTGATGAAAAAGGATGGAAAAGTATGAATTTGCATTGATTTCAGGGACTTGATTAAGGTGTGTCCGAAAGATGATTTTTCACTTCCTCACATCGACGTGTGGGTGGATAACATGGCCGGGTACGTAGCCCTCTCATTTATGGA
This sequence comes from Amorphophallus titanum, assembly GCA_024336825.1. Lineage (NCBI taxonomy): Eukaryota > Viridiplantae > Streptophyta > Magnoliopsida > Alismatales > Araceae > Amorphophallus > Amorphophallus titanum. The sequence goes on from JANBPO010009603.1 coordinate 72,668,102, forward strand.
TGGTTATTCTGGGTATAATCAGATCCGTCTTGCTCCCGAAGATCAAGAGAAAACATCGCTCACCATGCCCTGGGGCACCTACTACTACGTAGTCATGCCATTTGGATTGAAGAATGCGGGTGCCACATACCAATGGGCGATGATGGCAATATTCCATGACATGATGCACGTTTATATGGAAGCATACGTGGATGACATTCTGGTGAAATCGAGAACAAAGGAAGAACACCCTGCGATCTTGGCTAAGGTGTTATAAAGGGCCAGGGAGTAAAAATTGAAAATGAACCCAAAGAAATGTGTATTTGGAGTAGCATCAGGGAAGTTACTAGGGTTCATAGCTAGTAAACGGGGGATTCAAATTCATCCAAACAAAGCTAAGGCCGTCATGGACATGCCACCACCAAAGAACATTACTGAGCTTCGAGATTTGATTAGGCGTTTACAATTCATTCAGAGATTTATATCTCAACATTCACAAAGATGCCGCCCATTCTATGAATTATTGAAGGTGGGAACTAAGTTTGAATGAAATGAATAATGCCAAAAGGCCTATGAGGATCTTAAGGTTTATTTTTCCAATCCCCCAATTTTGTAACCCCCTGTCCCTGGGAAACCCCTTATTTTATACATTCGATCATTGAGGACTCCCTAGGAGCCATCCTGGTGCAAGTGGATGATGAAGGTAGGGAAAGGGCAGTCTATTATCTTTCTAGGTTGTCCAATCCTATTGAGGCCAAGTATACCGCTATGGAGAAGACCAGTGCAGCACTGGTATAGGTAGCTCAGAAACTCAAACATTATTTCCTTGCCCATGAGGTTTGGTTGATCTCTAGAATTGACCCAATCCAATATCTCTTAGAAAAATCCATCCTTTCTAGTAGATTAGCTCACTAATAGAGCTTCCTCTCCTAATTTGATATCACCTTCATCGTTCAAAAAGTAATCAAGGGATATGCCATTGCTGAACATCTCGCTCATTCTCCTATCCCTTGTACAGATTCAATCCAGGATGAGTTCCCCAATTTTCACCTTGTTGTGCTCACTCATCTCCCATTCTAGTCCTTGCACTTCGATGGTGCGCTAAATTCTTAGGGCCGTGGGATCAGCGCTGTTCTCCACACTCTAGAGGGAGTGACCATTCCCCTTGCTTATCAGCTCTCTTTTTCTGCAACAAATAACATAGCCGAGTATGAGGCTCTCCTAGCCGGATTGAAGCACACCTATATCTTAGGCACGTGGTACCTGAATATCATAGAAGATTCTCAGTTAGTGCTATGCCAAGTTCTTTCTACTTATCACACCCCTGACCCTAAGCTTATACCCTATCAAGATTTGGTCATGCTCTTGGCTAGGCAATTTCGCAAGTTGATCTATATTCATACCCCTCATTCTCAAAATATTCTCGTCGATGCACTGGCATCGCTTGCTTCTTCCCTTTCCCTTCCTCTCAGTCGCTCCACTGAGACCATTGTGGTCCAGCGGTTAGACACCCTTTCCCTTCAGGATCTGTGATTTAATAACCTTAGGAAATTTGTAGAGAAGAAGGCTGAGAAGGAAGATTTGAAAGAAATATCTTTAACTGAGCTTGAGGAGATTTTAGAGGAAGAGGAATTGCCGTGGTATCACGAAATAAAGTAGTATTGCAGGGATGGTTCATTCCCAGAATTTGCCAATGCCGAACAACGTTAAGGCCATCAGAAGAGTCGCCTCAAGATACATGATTATTGCAGGAGAGTTGTATAGGCGTGCTCTCAATGGAGTTCTCATGAGGTGTCTTGATAATGATAAGGCTTGGAAAGTTATTGAAGCAGCTCACGCTAGCGAGTGTGGAGGGCATGTCAATGGTCAGGCCTTGGCGAAGAAGATTCTTAAGTAGGGCTATTATTGGCCAACCCTAAAAGAAGATTGTTCCACCTATGTCCGTAGGAGTCTTCAGTGCCAACTCCATGCTGACAAGATTCACGCTCTTGCTTCATCTCTCCATCCTCTTTCTGCTCCTTCGCCATTCTCCATGTGGGTTTTTGATATTGTTGGCCCGCTGGGTGATCCTAATTCTCAGACTAAGTAGAAATCATTTATTCTTATCGCAACTGAGTACTTCACCAAATGGGCAGAAGCTGAAGCATATGCGGAAATCAAAGCCACCACAGTTTATCGCTTCATCATGAAGAACATCATTTCACGGTTTGGAGTGCCAAGCGACATCGTCACCGACAATGGGCCTCAGTTTGTGTCACAAGAACTCCGGGACCTCTGTAAGAAATTCAATATATCATTGCATCATTCATCACCATACTACCCCCAAGACAACAGCCAAGCCGAGGCCACCAATAAAACCCTTCTTAAGCCCCCATCAGTAGCCCTATAAGATACCCCCTCCTAAAGTCAAGGGAGCCCAAATCTCTCCTCCTTCAGGGTTATACACTCAGAGTGGGGGCAGCACTGTCGTCCCTTCCTTTCTTGAGTTTCAAAGGGCAAGCAGCCATGTCAAGATGCCAGCCCTGCGGCCGTGGGCACTCACCCGTAGCTTCAACAACCTTCTAGTGCTTCAGATGAAGACAAGACCCATCCGATGGTAGGCTATAAGGGACAGCAAGAGGATGACGCCCAGCAGAATGGTGCAAACTCGAAGTCCGATGAAGTAGGTCCATCAGAGGCTGCAAGTCAAGGCTCTTCCAAGCCTAAGTGGGTAGAAGAAATGAAGTTATCTAATGTCCGAGCTGGAAGCAAAATAATGAAGCTGCTTAAAAAGCTTCCAGCAAGGTTTACTATCTGGGAGATCCTCTCCCTGAGTGAAGATATCCGACAGGCGATTATCACTGCTCTGCAGATGCCTGCCCAATATGAAACATGTTTGGCCAAAACACTGTCGGAGGCCAATGTGACCTTCACTCAGGAGGACATGTTACTCCTTACTATCGGCCACAACAGATTGCTGTACATGAAGGGCCAGTTGAATGGTCGGGAGCTAAACAGAATTCTGGTAGACCTTGGAGCTACCATCAACATCCTGCCGTACAGAATATACTAGAGGTACTACTTTAATGTGTGCCTCGACAAAGTCAGAGATATGCGTATTGCCGGCTTCAATTAGAAGTTTGAAGTGCCGCTGGGAGTGGAAGAATTTACGCTCACCATGGTGGATTTTACTACAAGGGTGCAGTTTCATGTCATCAACTCCAGCACCTCGTACAAAGCACTGCTTGGCCGCCCTTGGCTACACGAAATATGGTGGTACCCTCCACACTACACCAATGTATCAAGTACTACCAAGAGGGGAAGGAGGAGAGGATATTTACTGACCTCCACCCATTTGAAGTGTTCGAGTGTCATCTTCTTGACACTTCTTTGTATGTGGAGCCATCACAGAAGACCTCCAAAGCCAAGACCCCTGCCAGGGCATCAAAAAGCACCTCCGGTAGTGATTGGTTCCCACTATCGCCACTGGGATATGTCAATCCCAAGACGGTCTCACATATTGCAAGCATAAGGGACGTAGGCAGAATAGCACCTCCTGCCACCTACCCTAAAGTCGATGAAGTCAAGGTCAATTAACATCACGACCACATTGAGATCCCGGAAGGTCTCATCAAGCCAATATTCAGCCTCAACCATATCACTGTCGAGCCTTTCAAAACATGGGAGGTGGCACAGTCTGAAGGCCCAAGCAGCTCGTTCTACACGGCTGAAGAACACCCTATAGATGAAGACATCGACTGTCATCTCCCTGAAGAAATAGAGAACCCGTTAGTCCCCATTCAAGGGCTGACATTCACAACAAATCAGATGGCTAAAATGTTTCGGAAGTGGCATATCCCCTTCGGCCAGCCTCGCAAGGAGAAGGAAGCATTCCAAAGGCTTTGGTATCCTGCCAGCCTAGACAAAGAGCTGAGACGTGTCTCCCAACATCCAGGGTTGGGCTTCACCCTCGAAGAATATTATTATAGTGGGCGCTATGAAGTGGACACCATCTCCACTTTCTTCCCGACAGAAGACAGCTCACTTGGGACAACTTTTAATGAATACCCGGTAGAGGCTAAACATACTAGACCGGCTCAATCAAGAGACCCAAACTTAGAAGCCATAATCCCTTGCAGGTGCTAGGAGTAGGTCTACCCAGAAGAAATGACTCTCCAAGCCAAATTTGACACAGCCAGTAGTAGTAAAGCCGAAGATATTGAGGAAGTAGGGCTATCCCTATCCTGTTCCTGTGGCTCCCCTCGGGTAGAAATATCACTGCCTCTTATACTGATCAAGGAAGTTTTTGCTAAAATTGATCGGGAAATGCCCATTGCTGAAAAAGAACGGGCCATCTCCACCAAAGGCAGGGTGATTCAAGAGCGCGAGGGGACAGAGCTGTCTTCATATGCCATAAAATTGCAATGCTGTTCCTCCAGCTCAGCAAGAAATAACTGTCAATCCGTTGAGGTTGCCCACACATCAGCGGAGGTGGAAACTGCTAGCTCATCTGGTAAAATCATCGTCGTGGAGCACCTACTGATAGAATAATTCATACAGCCGCCACCAGCTGAACTAGAAGCTCCTGACAAGGTACGGGGAAAACAAGAGGAAGAGACCGAGGTTCTCGAGCTCAAAGATGGCATTCTAGATTTCGTTGACCTCCAGCTAGCGCCCCCGGGAATAGAAGACGGAGGCCAAGCAACAGTCGATGAGCTGATAGAAGTCAACCTAGGAACTGAAGATGATCCCAGGCCAACCTTCCTCAATGTTCGGCTGTCATCTGAAGAACAGAAGCTGTATATGCAGCTGCTACAAGAATACCAGGATTGTTTTGCCTGGACTTACAATAAGATGCTGGGGCTTAGCCCTGTAATGTAGATTGTATCACATACACTGTGTGTTCATCATGTTTTCCTCTGTCGGAGATATACGTGTATATGCATCTCCCTTCATCCTCGGGACTAGATCCTCATTATCTCCCTGTTCCTAATCATGAACCGGGAAGAATAGGGTCGTCCCTATAAACTGGGCGCAGGGTCTTCTGGCATCATCATCTTCCTACATATTACCTGCTGGCTATCTGAGTGTTTGCCTCTTCGAGCCCGTGATTCCTATGCTTATGGTTAATCCCTAAGTGCTTAGACGCTAACCCCCGAAGGCTAACCTACTAACCCCCGAAGGCTAATTTGCTGACTCCCTGAATGCTAGCCTGCTAACCCCTTGTTGTGTCTAATTAGCTGTGGGCAATCTAGTTGCTGAACAATTAATTATTATATCTCTTCTACTCCGTATACGATACTGTGTTTTGTTTTCTTGAGAATGGTAGTCATATGACTGGGGAGGGGGAAACATTCCTCTGAATCACCACTGGGTGATAGAGTCATGTCCTTCTATGGCATGTGACTTTATGAGCCATCAAGGGGTAAACATCAACAGGGCTTATGGCCGAACATTAAACCCATTGTCCTTAAGGGAACTAGTAGTGACCATGGGTTGTGTGCCCCTCGTAAGCTAGCCCTTGGGGTTTCCTCCCTCATTAGTCATCCCTTCCAATCGTGTTTTGGCCTACGGAATACCAGTGCCCCTCGTAGGCTAGCACTCGGGGTTTTCCATCTGTTTGGGTCTGTTGGCTGCTGTCGTGCCACCCGGTATTAAGGAGCCTACCCCAATTCCATGGGTATACCTCCGCTTCTCTCCCGTGACCCCCTGGTTATGGGGAGATGCTGCCCAAATTTCATTAAACCTAATTAACTAATTATCTTCACAATGCAGGCCCAATGAGAGGTGCTTTCAAAGTAGCAAGTTTTGTGCTCGAGTATGAACCTCGCACGAGCTTTGGCTCTGTTTCCAAGGCATTCAGGACTCGAATTCACTCATTAATTTAACTCAATTAACATCAAAATGCTAATAAGTAACTCTATAACCAAAATGGAATGAAAATGGCAAGAAAATGACTTAACCTGGCGCGACCCTAACATAGCGCGCCCTAATTCGGTGTGGTAACCCACTGCGCCATTTTAAGTTTACACTTAAAACCACATTTTTTTAAAGCTCTCTAAATCGGCGCGCCCTATTCCAGTGCACACCGAGCCACCCACGCCGTTGAACTCCATCTACTCATACCACACCGTTTCAGCACTTTACCTACGTTACCCTACGCCGTATTAGGCTTTACCTACGCTCGATCACGCCGGTTTTGAATAAATCACCCTCTCCACGCTGCTTAAATCCCTCTCTCATTTTTCGAGTGGATCCTCGCCTTCTACGACTGGGGTTAATCAACATAACCAACCATAGGTCAAATAAAAGGAACCATCTAAGTTCAAGCTATCTATCATCATGCTTTTGTCAACGCATGCATTACGCATAAATATATGTCCATACTTGCCACGTTGATGTGTGCTCGCCTGGTCGAGCCTTCGATATATCAAATGGCATTGACAGAAGGTCGGGTTATGCCTGACTAGAAGCTTTCACTATGCGTGATGGTGGTCTTCGGACCTATTATAACACCCGAGAATTTTATAGAAATTTTCTAGATTTAGATATAATTATTTAGCATTTAAATGGGCTATTAATTAAATTATGATTAGTTAAATCTTATTATAAAAACCTTAAACTAATAAATGGGCTAGGTCTATTTATATAAGCCCAAAGGATCAAAACTCAAGCCCAAAGGAATTAGCCCATCTTCTAGAAGCTTAATTTTTGGTATTTACGAAATTAAGTAGATAAATAGGATAAAAAGATGGATAATAGGGGGAAAGAGTTTGAACCCATTCAAAATTCGGCGCCCAAGGCAAGAAGCGGTCTATCGTGAGATCACATGGGAACGTAAATGGTCCTCCATTAGACCGTTTATCAGAGTCCGGCGCGAGCAGTATTGATCACGAAAAAACTCTAATTTCTTCAGGTCATATCTCTTCAAATCGATGAATCCTATTGGTTAGAAGGCCTTAGAATGAATTAGGATCAGATTGGTGACCTAATTAGGACTCTAGTTTTGGCCAAATCTATGAAACCTAAATCTAACCCAATAAATAGGTCCCGGAACCAACCTGTGCGACCCTTACTTTTAGCTCGCATGGAACTCAAGTAAAGAAGCTTTATTTCATGTAGGTTCTTTAGAATACTTTGTTCATAATAGTAAGATCTAACTCCTCTCCAAATTTTGATCTAGGAGATCAAGCCTACAGGGAGTTAGAAGCTTTCAAAGATGCTGGTTCAGCACATGTAACCCAAGAACCTGTGCAATAGTCTAGTAGAGATAAGGAACTTAGAAGCCTTAAACATGGTAATTAGCAATTGGGTCTTCAGAACTTTATGTTACCCTTTATATCTTATATCTTCCCGCCAAATTTTCTGTTGCTGGTCGTGTCCATCTTAGAGTCTGAGGCCCGCACCACATAGAGTCGGCTCCCGTGTCCGTCCCGCATCAGCGCGGTGATGACACTGTGAAGGGGGATTCCGTTATTGTCAGGGCACCAGTAGGGGGCCTGAGGAGTAAGGTAGAGAGTCACCTTTCCCCATGGTGTTGCCCCTGTTTGTGCTGATTTGGGTAGAGTTTTGTCGATAGATGCGAGTTTGTAGTGCAACATCAAAAATGCCAGTGATGAGGCCAATGGCTGGCGAGAATAGTGCATGACTAGGTGGCCATGAGTGTTCTACAGAGGAGTTAGTGTCATTTTGGCCGCCCTAGTTTGAGATTTAGCCAGCCTCTAAGGTGTTGAGGTCATGGTTTGAGGTAGTGGAACAGATGCCTTGGTCGAGAGAGTGCTCGAATGAGTGGAGAATCCTCTACGTAAGCTGCTGATTGTCAAGCCCGACATTCTCATCATGCTCTGTGGTGTCAGAGATGACTTTCCAATCCCGATCATTTTTGCAGATCTTGAGGCAAGAATGGGCAGAAATGTCCAAGTGAGTTTTAAGTCCTGTGCTTTTACACATGAAAGGGTTGTGTTAGTTTTGGATCTGATTCAAGACTTGAGGATACGCTGTGATAGGTGCCAATTAGGGTTCGTAGTGTGGTTCCTGGCATGGTGGTCCACGCGATAGCATCTCAGGGAGCAGATATTTTGAGGACCCGAGAATTAAGAATAGGTTGGTATTAGCAAGGATAGATTCGAGGGAATAATGTCCAGGGGTTAGAGGTGTATCGGCCTTCGAGCCTGACATCTTTAGCGATTTCTTTACTTCCCGGTAAGCTTTCTAACATGTTATGATTCTGGGATAAGAGACAAGCATAGGAAGAGAGCATGTGGCAGTGGTAGCTCAACCATTGTGGCAGCGTGTGGCTGGCGATCAATAAAGTCAGTGCTCGAGGTGTGGTGAGTCGCTGTTCGACAAGTTGTGATGGTATGTCGGGAGATGCTACCAGTGTGGTTCGGCAGAACACTTGGTGAGTGTTGTCAGTGGAGATGACCTGATGGTGGCGATGGTTCTCTCTGATGCTAGAAGGTGAAGTTCCAAGCATGCATGAGATTCGAGGTCGGGTCAAGCGTGGAGACCTCCCTCTTCATAGGAGGTGTGTTGGTGTCTCCTTGGTTAGAGAGAATTGTGTTTTGGTTGAATCCTACCATTCGTCAATGTAGGTTTGGTTTGATTGGCCTCCTCGGGTATGCCAAGGAGTCCATGTGAGAAGTGCTCTACATTGTAGCAGTGCGACTACCTGTGAGAATTTATGGCCTCCCCTTGATGCATAAGGGTGTGTTGGCATTATTCAGGAAGGATGAGTGTCAGCTGGGCTATGTGTGTGAGAATTCATGGCTGGTGATGTGATTTCTGATGCGTTGTGGATCGGAGCCTATGAAGTTATAGGAGGGCTACCAGATCGAGAGAGAGAGTTTGTGCTTTGGGTTCGAGGTCTTTGAGCTTTCCTCAACCTATTTTCTAGAGTTAGCCATTTGTGTTAAGAAATGTTAGGAATGCTAATGTTGAGTTGTCTACGATAGTTGTGTGTGTTGTGTAGAGTGTGCAGTGGAAGTGTGGTGGTCCCATAACTCACAGGTCCAGGATCACAGTGATAGTAGAGTATCAGAGGATTTTGACCAATGGAGGGGGTCATTTCATTGGTGTAAGATTATTTTTGGCTATGTAAGCCATGTCATTTGCCATGCCATTGCTCGAGGCATTATGGTCTGTGGCACTAACAGAATAGAGAGTTTGGAAAATGTAATGGCAAATGTGCCAGATGAGTACCATATCCATCCAATGGAAGCAATGTCAAGTATTTAGTAGTGGACCTTGTTGGGGGTTGGAAAAGAAATAGCCTAATAGAGGACAAGGACATGATGATCAAAGTCGGTAAGTGAGGTGCTCGACTTGTATTGGAAGTTGTGTCATCAGGATAGAATTGGGATCTAAGAAAGTGAATACAAAGAAAAGATTGGTGGGTCCTAGTTGGTAGTTGTGACCGATTGTTGAGGCTAGCCATGTAGACAACTATGATAACACCTGGAAAGGGGCCTAGTTGAGTCTGAGAGCTTCAGAATGATGCAAGAAGGACCCAGTTGGGGCAAGGATTGGCAATGTTTGGAGATCCATGTAGAATGGCACATTGTCGACTAGATTGCTAAGGTTATGTCCTATGGCTCTGTGGTGAAAGTGGAGTAGGGGTTGGCAGGCATTCATTAGAATAAATTGAGATGAGGGTTCGATGAGACTATGTAATGGATGATCCCTTGGTACGGAGGTCCCAGGAGGGATGTCATCGTATGAGAGCCATGGTCTCGTGGCCACCATTAGAGGAATTGCTTGTAAGTATGAATCTAGAGTTGATGTGGACTGAGGATTGTGGAGTCTTGTCGTTCAGTTTCGCCATGCTTCCTTGAGGATGGTAGAGTTGTCAGAAGGCAAACATTAAAAATAAATATCTTTTATTTCCAACCAAACATAAAATAACATCATGCCCTTTAACCTGGGATAAGAAGGGCAATTTAGTCATTTTTTAACCCTTATTCTCATTCGTATCCTTTCTTTTTACCAAATGAATAATAGGGATATCACCATACTTATTCTTCGCGAACCAAACGACCACGAGAATAGGAGTAAGGATAAAATAACCCGAAATGACTTACACCTATTCTGCTTCAATTTTATCCTCGAACCAAATGGGACCTAAGGGACACGAGGCTCTGGGATGCTGGGATTAGCCTGTGGGGGCTGTTCTTGTCGAGTCGTAGTTGCCGCTCGCAAGGTGTTTGGGTAATTACCCGACACATCCCGGGTTGTCGAACAGCCTGGATAACTGGTTGAGGGGCCTCAGAATGGGCCTTGGGCTGAGGATATGAGATCGTGGGAGCCGGGAAGAGGCACTTTGGGCACGTGGGCCCAGCCTCGAGATGTGTGTCACATTACACGGCTAGTTGGCAGGGTAGTCTTGGGTTAGCTTGAGCGCTAAGGATAAGTGGCTCGTCGCCACGTGTCTGAGGGTTGCGGGTGGCCCCAACTTGCTAGGGGGCCGTTATAGAACCCAGCTGGTATGCTGGAGTCGTGAGTTGGCCCACGGTTTGCTGTAGAAAGGCCGAAATATATGTGCCCACCAGGTGTTTAGGAGAATGCCCGACACACATGTGTGAGCTATACATGTACGCTGTAGGCCTCCAAAGCCTGTGGCTAACTTCATTAAGTCTTCCTTTGACCATGGGGAACCTTGGGGGGGATTAGAAAAAGGCATCTTGGGGTAGACCCCGGCCTTGTTGTTGGGTGCCATGTGGCATGGCTTGTAGTCGAGGGGCCCCTGGGTTGACCCGGGAGGTCGTGTGGAGCACGAGCAAAGCCCGCAACTGAGCGGTCGGGAGTGGTCCCAATTAGTTGCTAGTGTAGCCGTACATCACGGCTAACTAGTTAAGGCCCTGGGTTGGGCTCACTGGGTTGTAGGAAGGGCTGGGTAGCCCATGCCTTGAAGGTGTTCAAGGAAATTCCCGAACTCTTATTTCTGAGCATTTCACTAGGAAAATATCCAAGTACAACAATGAGGTAGTCTCCCCCTCATGTATTTTGTCCCCCATTCTATTGTGAATGAATGAAAAGAAAGGCTTTTTTTTTACAAATATACATTGCGTTTTACCCCGCTAGTCCTCTTTGTCTCCTCTCCCTATCTTCTAATCACCCAGGGCTCTTAAAAGCCTGCCTCTCTGTGGCATGGACTTTATGGGAACCCATCTGAGGGGTGAACATTCATAGACTTCCATGGCGAACATCTGTCCCTGTGAAACTCCTCTGGAGCTGCGGCCCGTGAGTCGTTAGAATCCCTTGAAGGCTGGTCCTCGGGCTTCTACACTCACCTCTGGGTCATCGGATAGCCATCTCTGGCTCCTCCAAATTTTGGGGGTCATCCCAGAGTACTCCATTTGGAGATTCCATTTTTCACCTCGCAAACCCCAGTCTGGGGGAGGTACTGTCCATTTTTCGCAAGGAATGCGAGCGATAAGAACAAGGAATAAATAAGGAGGATGGAACAAAAAGAACTCCCTGAAGAACATTTGAACCACTATGAACTTGACATAGAACAGGCCTTCTGAGCTCCAGACCACTTGAATGGTGAACCTCTAAGCAAAACACACAAACCTCCTTGTCAATTCATCCTGCCAAGTGAACAAACACCTAAATCTCCCTGTTAACTCATCTTAACAAGTGAATGGAACATTTAAACTTTACTGTTAACTCATCTTGCTGGTGAATAAAAAGAGAACAGAACAAAACTCACTAAACCTTGATCCGACGCGGCCTAATCCAACGCCTCGGGGCAACGCACCAGTTTGACGCCTCTCTCAAAACCTAGTTCCACAATCTCACCCGAAACCAACGCACCCCACTCCTTGTAGCTGAACTGGGGCGCCCCATTAGCCCATTGGACCGAAGCACTCCCTAGTTGCCCATAAAATTGGGGCGCCTCCCATTCATCCTTAAATCGGTGTGCCCCTGTGCCACCTTAAACCGGCGCGCCCCCTTTGCTCTCTCCTAGCCCGGCGCATCCTCTTCCATCCTTAAATTGCCATGCCTCCTGTAAAAGAAAATAAACCAATTAAAAAATGGGAAAAAGTATGAAACTATAAATAAAAAATGAATCTCCCGTGTGTGAATAAATGATGAGATTTAACAGTTGGAACAATGATAATAGAAAGAAATGGTATAACCACACATACCTCGGGACCCTTGCCCCTCTGGACTGGGTGTGAAGAGAAAAGCAACAATGCCTCATTGAATTGGACGTGGACCTCGGAAGCCCCCGATTTGGCCATGCTCCAAAGTCATTTCGGGACACCAGTTCGTTAACTTGACCCGTCTCTGTCGGGATCTAATCCTGCATCCGTATTAAACTTGCCGCATCTGGGGCAGACGTCATAGAACCTGAAACTTTAGTGAAAATAGAATCCGACCCAGTGAGTTGGGTAGAGACTCGGGCTATGTTAATTAATTAGTTATAAGAAGGTAGACTCAATAGAACGATCTTGATTAATTCTTTGTGCTATAGGAAATTTTCGTGATGGCAGCAGAATGCGCTCAATGGTGGGACATGCAATGCACGGTGCAGGGCCTAACCCAGGCCTTACAGCAAGTAGCCCAAGGCAGCGCACAACAAGGAGCAGGAAATCTACATCGAAATTTTCAAGGCTTGAATCCCCCACGTTTTAGTGGATCTTCAGACCTAGACGAGGCCGAGAATTGGCTGAAAGAGATGGAGTGCATCTTCCGAGTTATGCAATGTGGAGATCAGGATCGCGTCCTGTTAGCAACGTTTCAGTTAGAACGCGATGCATGGGCTTGGTGGGAAGTCGTGGAAGCCATGCTTGGGAATAGGCGTGCCACATGGGATGAATTTAAGGACTTCTTCAATAGCAAGTACTATTCAGATAGAGTGCAGGAAAAGAAGGTGGCTGAGTTTGCTGCTTTAAAGTAGTGAAATTTATCGATGGCGGAATACGAAGCGTAGTTTGCTAGGTTGTCTAAGTATGCACCATACTTGGTGTCCACTGAGAAAATGAAGGCTAAGCGGTTCCTTAATGGGTTGAAGCTTCAATATATTAATCAACTAGCACCCTTGGAAATTCATGTTTATGCTGAGATTGTAAGGAAAGCACAAGTTCTGGAAGATACGATGAAAATGACTGACCGAATAAGAGGTCGAGATAAGAAGAAGGAGCAGACTACTAGTTCCGGGAACTTTAAACTCGACAATGGCCAGAAGAGGCCCAATGGCGGGCCGAGTTTTTTGAAGAACAAGAAACCAAAGGAAGGTGAGGAGAAGGTTGGACCGACTATGTCATCCAAGGTAGTTTGTAAGTATTGTGACCGTCCGGGTCACAAGATGGAAGAGTGTTGGCGCAAGCTAGGTGCTTGTTTGAGATGTGGTAGCAGGAACCACCGAATCCCTGAGTGTCCCCTTATTAATGAACCAGCAGCATCTAACAAGCCATAAGGGAGTCACAAGCGACAGGGGAAGCTCCAAGCCCTCTAGGATGCAGAAACTGAGATCGAAGCTACTGAGGAAGGAGGTATTGTCAAAGGTACTCTTACTATTCTTTCCAAGCCAGCATTTGTACTTTTCGACACTGGAGCCACTCATTCTTTTATATCTCTGGAATTTGCTAAGACTTTATCTGTGAAACCGGTATTGTTGGATGCTCATCTTATGATATCTACCCCTATTGGTTCGGGGGCTGAGATTAAATATTATTACCCTTCCAGTGAGATTTTGATTAATGATTGTAATTTATCTGCTGATTTGGTGTGCATGAAGATGAAAGATTATGATGTAATCTTAGGGGCTGATTGGTTATCTAAGCATGGTGCTAGTATTCACTGTAAATCAGGAGTAGTATCTTTCCCTGGACGCCCTGAGCTTTCTTTTTCTGGCTCTAGGCAATCGAAGTCTGTGCCACTTATTTCGGCACTCCGAGCAGATAAGTTATTAAGGAAAGGATGTCAAGTATTTTTGGCTTTGATCTCTTTAACTGATAAGAAGGAAGTGGAGTTAAAGGATATCTTAGTTGTCTGAGATTTTCCTGAGGTGTTTCCTGATGAATTACCCGGTCTTCCCTCTGAAAGGGAGGTGGTTTTCTCTATTGATCTAATTCTTGATGCTTCACCCGTTTCTATAGCTCCTCATCGTATGTCCCCTGCTGAGTTAAGAGAATTGAAAGAGCAGTTGCTAGACCTGCTGGAGAAAGGATTCATTCGTCTGAGTACTTCCCCGTGGGGTGCTCCTGTTCTTTTTGTAAGGAAAAAGGATGGTTCTTTGAGGCTGTGTAGCGATTATCATCAGCTGAACCAGCTCACCATGAAGAACAAGTATCCATTACTAAGGATCGATGAGCTATTTGATCAGATATCAGGAGCCCAGTATTTTTCAAAGATTGATCTCAGATCTAGATATCATCAGTCAAGGATTAAGGATGATGATATCTTTAAGATGGTCTTTCGTAGCAGGTATGGGCATTTTGAATTTATTGTATGCCATTTGGACTAACAAATACTCTTGCAGCTTTCATGCAACTGATGAATAGTGTGTTCTGGCCCTACCTAGACCAGTGGGTCGTGGTATTCATTAATGATATTTTGATATATTCGAAGAGTAAGGCGGAGCATGAAGAGCACTTGAGGATATGCCGTTACAGATACTCAAGGTTCATCAATTAAATGCCAAGTTCAGTAAATGTGAATTTTGGCTGCAAGACGTATCTTTTCTAAGGCACATTATTTCTAAAGATGAAATCTCAGTAGATCCTTCTAAAGTAGAGGCAGTACGTAATTGGGAGAGGCCTGTAAATGTGACTGAGATCAAAAGTTTCTTAGGCCCAGCAGGTTATTATCGAAGGTTCATTAAGGAGTAATGGAGAAAGGTTTGTTGTTCTTCTTGGGCTTCTTCTCTTGGGAAGAAGTACCTCCGTCATTGGTTCTCTTCTTTTGGAAGGAGGGCGTGAAGGTACTAGGAGTTGTCATTGGCTCCTTCTTGTCCTTCCCACGGATTCTGTCTGATAACTCCATGGCATATTCTAACAACTGGGCTCTACGAACCAGCTCTGAGTAGACTTGAATGTCCATCAGCGCTAGTTGGGTTACATATTGAGGTCGAAGCCCATTAAGGAATCTTCGTGCCTTCATCTTCTCAGTACTTACTATGTGCTTCGCATACCTTGACAGCCTAGAAAATTGGGCCTCATACTCGACCACGGATAACATCCTCTATTTTAACGTGACAAATTCTGCAGCCTTCTTTTCTTGGATACGATCTAAGAAGTATTTATTGTTGAAATGCTCAACAAACTCGGCCCATGTGACAAGATCTTGTTCCAATGTGGCTTCTACGACACCCACCAGAAACAGGCGTCTCTCTCCAACTGGAACGTTGCTAGTAAGACCTTCTCTTCATCCGTGCATTGCATTACACGAAATATGCATTCAATCTCCCTGATCCAATGCTCGGCGTCGTCAGGATCGGTTGAGCCAATGAACTTGGGAGGGTTCATATTACGAAAACTTCGCTGGAGATCCCCGGCTCCACAATTTGCTCCACCCTATGCTACTTGCTGTAGCTCCTGGGTAAGGCCTTGCACAATGCGTTGCATATTACGCCACTAGGCACGTTCGACAGCCATGGTCCTACAAGATTTGAATACTATATTACTATAGGATTAACCAAGAGTTTCAACACCCTAAGTTATCTTAACCCATGGTTCTACCCAATATCACCGGGTAAGGTTTAACCTATCCTTGGACTTGGGTTCCTAGGAATTGAATATCCTAAGCTCTGATACCACAAAAACTGTCACGTCCCGAGTGCGGAAGGAACCCGATATGCATGACTAGTTTATATCAATCATGTCAAACAGAGCATAAGTGTATTCGACACATAGACATAGTGTGCACAAGTAGAGATAGACCAAATCCTTTGTTTCATAATAACCATTAAGGTAATTTTATTACATAATCCAATAAAAGAACTAAGGATAGTCTGGACTCAATAAAAGAAAATTACAATGAGTGACTCAAAGGACATGACAAGATAACGGCATTGATGGTGGGAACAGCTCTACGCTCTTCACTCTTGCTCATTCCCTTCTGAGTGAACCTCGTCATCAGAGTTACCTGAAAAATAAGAAAAAAATACTAGATGAGCAAACGCTTAGTAGGAATTATATCTCAAGTATAAGCTTGCTTCAAGTAATTACAAGTTAAATGAATGCAAGTATAGCTATACATGTGCGCATGAAAGCGACAAGAGAGAGAGTAAGAGATAATAGAATGAACTAACAAGATTTCAAGCTTTCATGTAGAATGTAAATATCTCGAGAGGATCAAGCATGTAAACATATCAAGTCATGTCATGAGAATTGGTTATTATGTTATCAAGCAAGTAAATACCCGTTCAGGGCCACGCAAGTCATGTCATGTCATGTCAAGTCAAGTACAAGTCAAGCATGAGTCGTGGAATGTCAATCAAACAAGTCATGCACTTCGGTGCAATGCCACACTGTGATCAATAATAGCTCTCATGGACACAAGTACTTTCAGGTGCTCCTCCAAGGACCAGATCGGGCCCTATATGCACAATCATTGAGTCATGTATATTTTGACATCCACTATAGTTATAGCCAATATAGAGTTCCAAAGAAATGAACTTGTATGAACTTAAGGTAGATCTTATGGAACAAAATTCAAGGATATAATTTTCTTGTAGGAACATACTACGATCAAAATTGCACAATCGAAAAAATGGGTGGAATTAGCGCCCTAGTAGGTGCCATGATCTTCAGAATAAGCGCCCTTATAGAAAGTCGCTTGTTCTGTGGACACGATAAGGTAGAAAGAATTGGCACCTGTATGCAGGGGCACTCAATCCTCAATTGGTGGCAATGGTATGGTCGCTCATTCTAATTGCACAAAGAGATATTCTCTTGGAGGCTAATAGCACACCGTGAGGGCTATGCTACCATGTTCTTTTAGAGTGACATGGCATTTAAAAGGGTTTATGGGTTTTAATGGTACAACTTGCTCGGTGGCCTTGAGAGAATCTAAGGCTTCATGTAGACTTACGAAGGTCTCGATGATGAAATTACCAGTCCGAAGGAAGGAATATCCCGTGGAGGGCTTATTCATTACTGAGAATTAGTGCGGTAAACGTGAAACCATCGTGAAATGTGGGAGTACATCTATGGACTGAGATATAGTGCCAGAAACAACCCTCAGTATGGGTCACAAGAAAAACTCAGGAGAAAATAGGAAATCAGTAAAATGGCACCCATGAAGGTGCCACTATTTCACCAAATAGCGCCCTCTCATAGAGGTGCCCCAATCATTCAATTTTCCACAATTTATCATGACTGGCTCATGAGACGGGCACCCGCGTAGGCTTGGTGCCTGCCCAGGGGGGGGGGGTTGTCCTGGTGCTTAGGTGAGATGGGGAGGCTTTGCTTTGGAACAGTGGAATGCCACTGCACCAATGGGTTTGGTGGAGAGGAGGATACCATGGAGGGGGGGGGGGTGCTGTGTTGGACCTTTGAAAAGCATGCCACCCTCCATTTTGAATTGGCAAGTACCCATGACCCTGGCCCTTGTGTTTCAGGAGGGTACTGTTTCAGATTGTTCTTCCGTACATCTGTGGTGGCTCTCAGCATGGCGTAAGGTGTGTGTTGAGTTGCTTTTGTGGTTTTGATGTCAAAAAGAAGAGGTGTCCTGTTGAATTCTTAGAAGGAAAAAAAATTAAGGATGGGCAACTCATCTTTGTTGCCACTGATTGCACAAAAGTCTTCCCAATCTTTCCAGACTCCAATGAGTCATCAGCAGGTTGATAGAAATGTTCTCTAGGCTTTTGTGATAAGCAGATTCTCACTCTACATTAATTTACCTTAATAAGCTCAGAATCTGCCAATCAAACCTGTCATATCCCTAAAGATTAGATTTCAGGAGCATATATGCATCACTTGTAAACATACGATGTATGGTTTAGGGGTACACATATATTTATTATCTTTAAAGATTTAACGGGTACACAGATAGATTAGATAAAAGAAGGGTCTAGGACTCTAGGACTTATTTATAAAGATTGCAGAGGTATAAGAGTAAACTCCCCCCCCTTTTTTTTTCCGGTAACACTTTGTTTTGTGTAGAAAGCAAGTTTCAAGTAGGAATAAACAATCCACTCTGCATGAGATACGCGTCGAAATGAGTGTATTTCTCTTAAATGCCACATGTAATGTAAGAGGATCAGTACCTTAATGATCTCTCGGTGAAAAGAGAGCACCCGAAAGTTCTTCAAAATCCTATGATTAATTATTTCAATGGACAAAATAAAATTATTTAGCTACATTTTACGGCATAGTGGACATAAAATCATTTTTTTTGACACCTCCAGACAGGTGAATAGCAATGAGAGTAAAAAGGTGCAGAGGTTCGAAAACGTAATTACAGACTCTGGGGTCACATCAAAATTGAATTTTGTAGAAATTGGACTCTCTTCAAGCTGAGGATCACATCATGAGAGAGACTGACGAGAGACAGAGAGAGAAACAGAGAGACTGAAATGCGTCAAAGAAGAGAAAGAATGGCATTTCGTTCGTATGGGTACGGATCTCTCTCTCTCTCCCATATGCCTCCAATCATGTCATGTTCCACGATGGCACCTCTTCAGTTTTCTGGAGCTCAAAATACCAGGGAAAGACGAAGAAAAGTTCGCATTCGGATGCCCACAGGTACACACTACCTTGGACAAAACACCACACTTTTTGCTAGTGCAGCAAAAGGATTCTTTTGTGTGCGTGTGTGGTTCAAATGTTCATCCGGATTGATATGGGCAAAGGTATAAAGTTGCAATCATGTTGTAGGCCACCTTTGGTTTGGATAGAGCGAGATCTTTCCAACGGGCAGGCCTGCATCGATCCATCCTGTTCATCTGCTCATCGTCAAACCCCACCCGTCCATTCATCCATCATCCCATCTCACTGCCCTTACTCTTTCCACCATCCAATCTCACTGCCCTCACTGCCCTTTCCCTTTAATCAGTGGGAAGTGAAGATCTCTCTCTCTCTCTCTCTCTCTCTCTCTCTCTCTCTCTCAGTGAACCCGGGATTTGCCCCGGTGGTTCAGCTATCTCTCCCTTGATGGGGGGAGGTCACGGGATCGATCCCACCCTCTCCCACTGTTGGGGTTAATTTTAAGGATTGAGATTCTAAATAATTGGGGTCCTAAATTAGAGGATTCCCGCAATTTGTATCCCGTCTATATTTAGAGTCTCCTTCTATATTTGTATTCTCCTCTCGTTAATAAAATGGGATGCAACTTGGTATCAGAGCCTACTCCAGTAATGTTACTGTTTATAGAACGAGACGCCTTGGTCGGCCACCCACGTCAGGCCGCGTCGGCCGGCGGCCTACGCCCATGCCGACGCGACGGTCTTCTTCCACACCGTCGACGTCGCGGCCGCTTCTGCACCAACGAGTACCCCTGTCTATGCAACCTGCAACAATCTCCTTGAGGGCATCCATATTGCTCTGCACCGGCACTAGCCTCCCTTTGTGCCCTAATGACGTGGAGGAGTTTCTTCTTCGGAGATGCTTGAGAATAGCCGGATGCCTATGATTTGCCTTCGAAGCACAGGTGTTCGGCTTCTTTATCTGAGTTAGTTGACCCCTCATTTCCTTTGAGATTGTGTGTGATTTATTTATTATTTATTGGTATATAATGGGTGATAAAACTGGTCCTGTGAAGTTGGATGGTAGCGGAACTCCATTAACAATGGAGATCTTGGAGAGACTATGATCAAGTTGCTAGAAACTTGGACATCTGGCAGTGAGGTTTTAAAGGCTGTGAGAGTGGGAGGGACATCTGAGAATCAATCTTAAAAAAAGATGCATGCAGAGGAGGCAGCGGAGGGGGAAGGGAGGAGGCGGCCGTAGTGGTGCATTCCCCTCTCTCTCCAGTGGACCCCGGTGGGCATCGGTAAAAGTGGTGGTGGAGGGTAGAGGGTGGAGGAGGTTGCGGCTGAGGAGGAGGGAGAAGGCGGCAGCGGCGGAGGGCAGAGGAAGGAGGCGGCCGTGGCAGTGGGGGAGGGACATCTGAGAATCAATCTTAAAAAAAAATTGCATGCAGAGGCGGCAGCAGAGGGGGAACGGAGGAGGCGGCCGTAGCGGTGTGCATTCCCCTCTCTCTCCAGTGGACCCCGGTGGGCATCGGTAAAAGTGGTGGCGGAGGGTAGAGGGTGGAGGAGGAGGTTGCGGCTGAGGAAGAGGGAGAAGGCGGCCGCCGCAGTGGCGGAGGGCAGAGGAAGGAGGCGGCCACGGCACATTCCCCTCTCTCTCTTGGGTTCCCCCGACGGACCCCCCTCCCTCCCTCTCCGGAGGGCCCCCGGCGGACCACGCTCCCTCCCTCTCTCTGCCCGGAGAAGGCAAAAGATAAAAAAACAGGAAGAGTTGTGGCACGGCTGCAACATGGCAGAACCGTACCATGCCGCTGGGGAACTGGTACGCCCTGGACTGGCAGTACAGTGAACCTTGGGTAGCACAATCAAAGATGGAGGAGATGTTGCTCATTAGAAAAATAGAAGAAAAGCAACTTCAAACACCTACTAAACAACTCCTCAACTAGCATGGTAACTTCTAAAAAACAAAACAAATAGATATGACCAGAAAGGTGTGGATCGAAACCTCCTCGCAGAAGCACACGACCTCTGTTAGGTAACCACACCTGCTGATTGGACATCCTTCATCAATGATGCCATCTCGCCATCTCTCTTTGCCATGAACTTGTTTCTGTTGTGGGGTTCCATTAAGACTGAGATTCTTCAGTAACTTTCTGAATTGCCCGGTGTTTGGAATTGGTTTGTATTCCTAACAAATTTGCCTTCTGCATTAATTCTTCATCACTCCAGGTTGACAAGAATGCTTCACATCCCCAGGTTTCTTCTACTTCAGCCTGAAAAGAGGACGCCACAGCTTCCGGCGAATTATCATTCACTCCAGTATAGAGTACCAGAGGAAGGTTGTCCTTGGCTGGATGAACACCCCCGGGAAACCATAGTGGAGGGTTAACCACCAGGCTCGGCACCCCATTGTTCTGCCAGCACAGCAAATTAGAGCTCCTGACAGCATTGTTCTTCCTCATACATAACTTTTTTTAGTCTTTATATGAAAAACTATGGAATAAACCTTTAACATTTTTCTCTCTCTCTAGCTTTTTGTAGAGAGACACTTTGGGTATACAATGGGTTTCCGATGCGAGCCTCCTGGCCCAACAGTCTCCCAGTGGGGGGTGGTCGCCTTCGCCGGCCCTCGACGGTGTCTAAGGCTCACCATCTGGAGGGCAGAGTGTTGGGCTGGGGCAGACGTGCTTCAGCTGTGATAGGAGAGGCCACGTACAAAGGTTTTGCAGGGGAAAAGAGACTGTTTAGGGGGGGTTGGGTTTCATTCAAGCTTACCGGAGGGGCTCTGTGGGAGGGCCGCTCATCCTACCTCCTATGCGGAGGTAGTGAGAGGGTTCCATCCAACGGGGCCATTGGGGTCGGGGAACATGAGACTTTTGGATGCATGAGAGGTTACAACGGAGCTTCTGCTCAACTAGGTTGGATGGCTCTGGCGGAGTCTATGTGTGTCGGAGGTGGAAGGGTCGTTGGAAGAGATGGAGGTTTGCCGCAGGATCGCGGAGATAGCAGGGCGTTACTGGGATGCCTCAATGGTGTCTGACTCAACCTTCATGGTTGTTGGGCACGGAGAAGAAGCGGTGACGGTGATGGCAGAGGCGGGTGTCTTGGTAGTGGGAGGTGCGCTCGTCCATATCCAGCGCTGACATAAGTGCAGAGGCACTTTCCCTAATCTAAAGCTACGGAGGGTGCGTATCGTCTTGGAGGGTGTTCCCTGCTCCTGTGTGATGAGGAAGGCATCTCCTTCATTGTCCGTGGCTTTGGGAGCTTGGAGAAGGGAAGCTTGGGGTTCTCGCCGTTGAGTTCTAGGATGGGGGTTGTGGCCGTCGTGCAGGTGGCGAGCCCGACGGAGATCCCGATGGTCGTTACAGTGCAGTTGGAGGGGGGGAGCATTTCGTGCTCTGGATTAGAGAAGTGCTACCGGAGGCGTCGTCGTTTGAGCTAGGGCAACCAGGGGAGAGGCATGAGGTTAGGAATGTACAACTAGTGGATCGGGCAGGAATTCAAATTATTGGGCCTTCTCTCCCGGTTCGAGCTGAGACCAATTGCCTTGTGGCTCCCGTGTTGCAGGTGGATCAGGCGTTTGCTCGTCTAGTCAAGGATGGCAATCTCGATTTCGGACTCGGTTTCGGCCGAGTCCGAAACCGATACCACTCGGTATCGCACCAGGAACTTCGTGTATGACCAGGACATTCCTTCAGGTGCGGAGTTTTCTTTGGCCCTCCGATTGTACAGCCACAGGGATGTGCATTTGGTAGCAGTAGCCTAGCAGGACTTCCTCTACCGCGAGGTGGTACAGGGGCCCCCCGTCCCAAAGCAGGAGCGCCAAGGCCATTTTGATATTCACTACGCCCGCTGGTGGTTCAAAGCCAGCAATGTCTTCCGGGAGCATCGCGATGCCATCCGAGCAGCTGAGGAGCAGTGCTTGAGAAGGGAAGATCTGCCTCCTTTGTTTGTGGACCCAGCCTTTATCAGGTCTCATTTCTCAGGAGCCGCCCGGGTTATGAGCGCCATCGAGGAGCAGTGGCGAGAGACGGGCTGGACGGTACTGGTAGACAAGAGCCAATATAATGGGGCTTTGAAGCCCTTGAAAAACAACCGGCAGCAGTCTCCAGAGTTTCTTCTTCCTCCACCTCAGGAGCAGCCCCAAGCCCTTCAAAGGCGTACTCTTGGTGGGAGGACTTGCAGGTGTCTTGCAGGGTGAGGAGGAAATCCCAGTTGTCCCAGCCAATACCTGATGGAGCCCGCGGAGGGAACACCTTTGCAGAGTGGAGGGCCCACGTGATTAACGTCGTGGGCTGTGTAGGTCCGCTGGAGTATCTTTCTGGTCTTGAGATGGCGACGACTCCCATTGCCATTTTTGACATTGTAAAGGCGGCTGCACATGTACTCCGAGTGAAGCCGGAGCAGATAATCTTGAAACCCATATAGGCTACAGGTAATTGTCTCCTTCCCTGGCTTTCAATGTGCATATATGTCTTTATATTTTGGAACATGTATTTTACACATTCCTTTGATAACTGCAGGTGGGGCCGCTAGGGTAGCTGGCGCTAGGCCATTGGAGGGCCCTCCTGATATTGAGATTGGGAGGGGTACTACCGCCTCAAAGAGGCCCCACACTGAGGATCCTGGAGAGGGGGACGTGAGGTCTCCGTCCCGTCCTCGGCTTGAGGAAGAATCTCCCATGATTGAGGCTGTCTCCAGTAAGTGACACACCCAGATACTTACCGTTTCTAAGCATATATGTTGTGTTATAAAGACATTTTTGCTTTGCTAAATGCAGCTCCCCCGGAAGCTAGGGCCGACGCGAGCTTCTCTCCTCCTCAAGCGAACACTTCTGCGGGAGGGGACGTGCCTCTAGACGAGTCTGCGCCGAATGTTAATTTCAGCTTTGAAGAGCTGATCTCTCCCACAGATGATTACATGCCGGTGACGGCTAACTCTCCCTCGCCTATCACCACGGGAGCCATGGGTGGTCAGTCCTCAGGTAACGTAGCCAACCTTGTCTCTTCATTGATACATGAAGAACTCGAGATCACTAATTCTTTAGTGTTACATCTTGGCTATGCAGGAGTTCCTGATGCTGCCCCTCCTGGCTCGATAGCGAGAGATGATGGCGGCTCTTCTTCCGAGGCCAGATCCACTTCTGGGAGTGGGTCCACTTCTGGGAGTGGGAGCTCTACCACTTCAAACCCTCTTTCTAAAAAGAGCTCAAGTTCTACTTTGACTGCTGAGACTTCGAGCTCTTCTCCAGGCGAGAGTGACTCTCGGGAAGAGGGAGAGCTGGAGGATGTTGGCGGTGAGTGTGGCGGTGTTTTTCACCTTTCTCACTTGACCACTTCTTATAAAAATTTGCTTGACTTATATGGTTCATCCTTGCACAGGAGTTAGACTTGGCCAGCTCGATGGAGGAGTTCTCGCAACTTATGGAGTCTGGCTCATTTGTAGATCTCTTGAATAGTGGCGATGCCATGAAGGGCGCGAAAGCTGTGGGGGCGGCGGATGTTGATACCGCGACGCCGAGAGACCCGCTGCCGGGGTCCTCCCCTGATGTTGACATTGGCGAGGACAGCGCGGCTGGTCCTTCAGGTAAGAGATCTTGCACACTAAAGATAGATCTCTTTGCTGCTTCACCGTTGTCCCTGCTAAGTTGACTAATGCATTGGCTATGTGAATAGTAATAGGCCAGGCCGTCGAGGACGGCACATCTCCCCTTGGTGGGGAAGTCCCAAGAGGGGAAGTTTCCCAGGGCCCATGCAGTTCCGGGCAAAATGCCCCATCGATGGACACCCAGCCTACAGGTATTCCTTGCACCTGCCAATGAGTAGACCAACTTGTGTCTGCATCTTGTTTATGGCACTGACCCTTCCCTTATATCTGCCATGCAACTTCTCCTTCGGAGCCGATAGCTGATGTCCAAGTGATAGGGGAGCTTCCAGGAAAAGCGAGGTCAATCCCCGTGAATGAGCAATCTTGCCCTCGAGAGGTCCCCGGTACGGAGGCCGCCCCTCCTAGCATAGCTAAAGGAGGAGATGGAGATACCCCTAAAGCCATTCACCTACAGAAGACAGCTTCAGGTATATCATCATATGGTCTCTTTCATGGCTTTCCGTGCACGCCCTTTCAATCGCGAACATGCATTTATTCCACTTCCCGGCATATTGATGAACGCGCGCCGCGCGTCCTTGATCGGACCGCTCCACGCCTGAAACACCGGATTCTTGCCGATTTGCAGGTTGCGCCAGAATTTCGCGAACATCCACCGGATCGTCGCGGCGAGCGGCGCGGCGTTCGCCGGCGTCATCGCCTTGAAAATGTCCGCATACTCCTTCGGCACGTTCCAGACTTCCGCCGCACCGTTGCGCCGCATCTCGACGTGTTCGTAGCCGGAGGGCGGGTGATCCGTGGCGCGACCGGTGCGCGGGTCCGCCTTTGCGAGCGTGAACACGGTGTCAGGCAGGTTCTCGATCAGCCCGTCGATCGCCGCGAGCTTCCCCTTGTTCAGCGCGGCGGACCGGAAGACACTGCCGGCCTTCAGCGCGAGCGCGAAAAGCGGATCCGCGATCGCGTTCAGGGTGCCCTGTTGCGCCTTGATACCGGCGCCGACATGCCCGGTGAAATACTCCGCGACGGCGAACGGGACGTATGTGTCTCCGGCCTGCTTGCGCAGCTCCTCGACCTTCGCTTCCGAGACAAGTCCGGCGTCCACCGCCGTATCCATCGCCTCGCGCCACAGGCCGGCGACCTTGCCGAAACTCTCCGCGATCAGGCGCTGTTGTTCCGGCGAGTACCGGTTGAAAATCTCCTGCGCCTGGCGCATCGCGAAGCTCTTGTCCACGCCGTACGGGTTCGCGAGCTGGCTCCGGTCGCCGGCGAGAATACGGCGGTTCATCAGCAGTTCGCCGAAGTCGCGTGTGTCCACACCGGCCGCTTTCAGCGGGTCATAAACCTCGTCCTTCAGGCGGCCGGTCCACTCCCACGTTTTGCCGTCGGCGTGCGCCGCGTCATCGAGGACGAACGTATTCTTGTCCGTGCGCGCCGGCGCGTTCCGATCGAAGAACCACCGGCGGATTCCCATCGCGATACCCCGGAACTTGTTCTCGTCCATGCGTTCGCGCGCCAGACGCTGCTCCTCCATCTTGTCGAGGTACTTGCGTCCGGCCTCCATGCCGCCCTTCTGAAAATCGAGCGAGACCTGCCGGGCGCGTGCCGCCGGGTCGCCGTTGAGCAGCGAGAGTCCTTCGAAGATCTTCGACGCCGTGACCGGCTTCTTTTCCATGTGCCCCCAAAACGTGCGCCACGCCGTCGGCGCGGCGGCCGCGAAGGTTTTCGGATACGCGAGGATGCCCGACATCGCGTCGGCGTAGAGTTCCGCCGGGCTGTTGCGGTAGGCGGTGAACGCCGGATCCGCCGTCGCCTTGTCGTACGGACGGATCGTTTCCGACCAGCGTGCGAGCTCGTCGCGGATCATCGCGCCGGTCGTCCAGCCTTCGGTCGTCAGCAGCCGCTTCCAGTGGTCCGCGAACGCCTGTTCCATCGCGGCATCCCAATCGGCGCCGGCCTTCTTCATCGCGCCACGACCGAACTCCGCCTGCGTGGCGACGTAGTCCTTGCGCGAGCCGAGCGCGGACTCGGTGCGACCGCGTGCATAGAGCCGGGCGTTCTTGTAATCTTGGATGTCCGGGATGCGCCCGGACGCGCCGGCGGTGTTTTCGAGCGCAAACGCCTCGCGCGCCGTCGTCGGGAGGCCGGTGAAGCGTTCCCACACCGTGCCCTTCAGCTTCGCTCCCGCTTTGTCCACGAGGTGCCCGATCTCGTGCGACATCACCCGCAACGCTTCCGGCGGATTCTTGAAAAGGGCCGCATCGATCCGGATGCGGTTCGTCGCCGGACTGAAATCGCCATTCTTTCCCTTGAGCTTCGCGACCTTCCACGAACCGTCGAGATCGCGGCCGAGTTTCGTGACGGCGACGGCATCCCACGCCGGCGATTCCGCCGGGAAGACGTAACGCTCGCCGCCCGTCGGGTCGATGCTGATTCGACCGGCGGTTTCCGCCGGCACCGGCGCCGGACCGTCGGGACGCATCGCGGCGTTCTTCGCCTTCTGTTGGCCGGAGATGATGTCGTACATCGTCTCCCCTTTGCTGAAGCCCTTGACAGACTGCTCCAGACGCGACATGACATTCTCTTCCGCTCCCACCGTTCGACGGCCTCCGAAGTCGATCGGTGCGTAGTTCCGGGGGAGGTGCGATTGCTCGCCCGGAGCATCGGAATCCAATTGAAACCCGGTGAGCACCCAAGTGCCGCCGGGTTCCTTTTTCATCACGGCCTGATAACCGTCCTTGTCGACCATGACGCGGCTTCCTTTCGGCCCATAGGCCGGGCGCGCCTTTCCGTTCAACGCCGCGTCGATCACGCCGCGCAACGTGGCGCGCGCTTCCGCCATCGTCGCTCCCTCGGCGAGACGCCGGGCGATGATGTGACTCGCCCCGAATCCGTCCTTGTAGATCTTCCCTTCGCTTCCGGCCTGCCCGTAGTCCACGTCCACGAGACCGTTTTTACCTTTCAGCTTCAGGCGGCCGCCCTGTTCGAGCAGACGCGACACTGCCCGGTCGGCAAGCGGCAGCGTTTCGTAAACACCGTGCATCGGCCCGCGTCGTGCCGGATTGCCGGCCGCCGCGTTCATGTCGCTCAACACGCCCTCCGGGGCGTTCGCGTACACGTCGCGACCACGCACGGTACGGTCGAGCGCGTCGAGCAGACCGTTGCGGTCGAGGTTGAAACCGAGTTCCCGCGCCTGTGCCAGCGTGCGTTCGAGATTCCAATCCTTGCTCGTCCACCGTGCCCATTGCGCCTGATCGCCGGTGTTCTTGTGCAGCGCGAGGATTTCGGAACGCAGATCGTTTTCGCCCCCGGGCAGTTTCAGCGCGCCCTCTTTCAGCGCCTGCGCCAGCGTGTATCCGGAATCCGAACGCGCCTCGTTTTCCATCTCGGCATTGAACCGGCGCGTCAATTCCGCCTCGGCTTCGCGACGGTATTCCGGGATGTCGAGCGCTTCGTTGACACGCGTTTCGGGTACGCGGATCCAGTCTACGTCACCGGTTTCCGGATGCACGCCCTCGCCGGACGCGGCGAGTTCCGCGCGCCACACCGCGCCGCGTTGAATGTCTTCCGGCGTGGCCGGCGGTTCGGGACGCGCCGGGGTTGCGGGAACCGGTCCCGGTTCGCCGTCGGGCGGCGGGATGCCGTAGAAATCATCCGGCGTGAACGTTTCCGGTTTCGCCGGCGCTTCCGGCGTGGAAACCGGCCTGCCGGTTTCCGAAGCGGCGGGAGATTCGGCGCCGGCGATAAAGGCGTCCGGGTCGAACGGCGCCGTCTCGGCGACGGGTGTCGCGGCGGGTTTGCCCGGTTCCGCCGCGACAGGCTGACCGGCGCGCTCACGCGCCTCGCGCACGCCCTCGCCGGCGCCGAAGGCGCGGAACGGCAACGCGAGCGCGGCGTTCTCCACGCCGGCGCGGACGACGTCGTCGGCATGGACCGTGCCGTCGTTCACCGCCTGCGCGATCGCCTCGCCGCCGGCGCCCACCGCGCCTTGCGTAGCCGCTTCCGCGCCGAATCCCGCCGCGATCGAGGCGGCCTTGGCTCCGCCGGAAAGAGCGCCCGCCTCCGTCATCAGCGAGCGCGCCACCGTGCGTTCCGCTGTATTGGCGATACCGCCCGCGCCGGCCAGCGCGGCGTTCACCGTGCCGGACACCAGGCCGCGCGTCTGCGCCCGGTGCTCCGTCGCGGCCATGAACTCCGGGTCGGACATGAGTTTCACCCACCCGTCGCGGTCCGTCGGCTCGATACCGCGCCGTGCGGCCTCCGCGCGGATGTCGTCCAGACGCGAGGCGCCCGAGGCTTCGTTCGCCCCGATACCGAAAAGGACACCCGCCGCCAGCAGCGGATTCACCGCCGCCGTCGCGATGCCGCCGACGATGACCGGCGCGCTCTCCGCGACGCCCTGCACCAGCGTACCCGGATGGGTCGCGACCGCGCCGATCGTATTCAGCACACCCTTCGTTTCCGCCACCTCGCGGGCCGAGTCGGAGGCCGGATATGCCGCTTCACGCTCGCGCGCCCACGATTCCGATTTGCCGGCCAGCTCGGCGGCTTCCGCGAAACGACGATCGGCGTAGCGACGGCTCAACGCCGCGCGGGTCGACAGTTCGTTCGCGCGCTCGGGATGGCGCGCCGCCGTCTCTTCCTGTTCGGCGGCGATACCGCGCGCCCGCTCGGCGTCGTAGGCGATCCTGCCGGCTTCCGCCATGTCGCTCTTCGGTCCGTACCCGAACAGGTCGCCGGCATTGTGGACGCCGCGCACCAGCGCGTTGCCCGTGCCTTCCCAGAAGCCGACCGGAGCAGATTCATGACCGGCGATAAACGCGTCCGGGTCAAAATCGCCGGGCGCAGGTTTTGCGGGCGCACTACCGGAGGCGATAAACGCGTCCGGGTCGAATGCGGGAGCGGATGAAGGTGCCGGCGGCGACGCGGCGCCGCCGGCGATAAAGGCGTCGGGGTCGAATTCTTGAGGCATGGCGGCGATTTCACATGCCGAGTTTCGCCCGCACCTGCGGAGCGCGCGGATCGTTCGGGTTGGCGGCGAGCCAGGTGCGCGCCTGCGCCGCCTCCGCCGCCCGCTGTTGAGAGGCGGCGATGGATTGACCTTTGCTACCTTCGTACATCGGTACGGCGGTAGCCGGCGGTTTTCCGATCGAGGGAGCCGCTGCAGTCGGTACACCGGCGGCGCCCGGCACCGGACGACTTTTGTAGAAAGAATGCGCCGTCCACGCTTCGGGAGTCTCGGGCAGAAATGACTGCGGGAGGATAAGCTTATCCGGGTTTTGCGCCCGAAGCCGGCGATTGTAGGACGCAGCGGCTTTCCAGTCGCCCGACTCCGCTTTCTCCATCAGCTGATCCATCAGATCCGTTTCACGCGGACGCGCGGCGTTCAGGGTTTCGACGGTTGTTTTGGCGGTCGAGGCATTCTTGCCGGCGATATCGGCGGCATCGGCATCGCGAATCCGCTTGCGCGTTTCATCGGGAGTCTCGCCGCGATCACGTTGAGGACCGGTCCGTTGCCAATCGGCCAACGTCATTTGCATGTATGTCGGTCGATCCACGCCGTTCTTTTTCAGAAACTCGGCGTCGTTCAGATTGCGGTCCAAGTCCAACGTCTTGAGCGCGGCATCCAGCTTGGCGGCTCGATCGGTGTTTGCGCGTGCGCCCCTGATGGACTCAAGGGCGGCGGCCGGATCCTCAATGCCAGTCTCCTTCGTCAAACCGCGCAGGAATTCGCGCTCCTTCCCCGGTTCGCCGAGGTCGGTCTTGTATTTCTCAAGAGCCACTTGGTTGCCGAACCGGCGGTCCTCCAGATCGCGGCGTTCGCGCGTCCATTCGTACCGCGCGGCTGCATCGTCACTATTTTTACGAGGATCGTCATCGTGCTTCGCCACCAAACAACCCATGATCCCAGGCCAAATGGCATCTGTCATGCGACATCTGCAAAGTACACAAAATAAGAGTCATTTATCGAGAAGTATAGGAGTCAACTAGATAATGTTAGTTGAAAAAGAGTAGACACAAGAAAATAAAATACCATAGGAACCCCAATGGGAGTGTTGATGAGGATCATAATGTGTGGTGGTAGAAATGTGTACACCTATTGTCCCATCTCCTTATAGCTGAACCTGATAAGTGGTGAACTCATGCTTGATATATAACATGTACACCTTATGGGCTTCGCTACACAATGGGCATACTGATGAGAATGTGGAACATTTATCACTGGGACTGGCTAAGCGTAAACACTATAAGCATAGCCATAGGCTGTTGGATTAGAATATGTAGATGGAGGAGGGATATCCTATGGTAGACAACCGTTGACTGACAGAATCATCATCCATAGCCTCGACCTACACCTTTTTCAGCTCAGCTTTAGGGATTCCAACCTCACATGCCGCTCTAATGCAATCTTTGATGATACCTCCTGTCCTAAATGACCCCATCTGGATGGCCTCAGATGAGGCATACTCGTGTGCTCAACCTCTCAAAATCTGAAAGCATACCCTAATAGTTGCTACTATCTGCCACAGAACCATGCTACCTCGTCTTGTTGTAATGCAATGGAGCACCATGATCAATACCATCGTTTGTGGCATGTGTCCACTTCTTCTCGTACGTGAAAACTATGCCACCATCGCCTATACTAGTGCCACTACCGCTTGTACCATCATTGTCACTACTAGTACTACGGCCACAACCGTTAACACCACCACTACGACCATCACTACCATACAAAGATTCAAGTTGTGTGCTACCAAATGAATCATCCCAACTTCTGGGCACCCTAGTATCAAAAGGTAAAGATGTCTCTATGTTTGTATTGAGATCCATGTCTTTGTATCTAACATGTTGAATGGATGTTCCTTATCAGTAGCCTGTTTATTGCTTTTCTTCAAGCTAAATACAAACCATCTTTTTTTTTTCTTTTGAAGCTGTTGCACCCATAACTTTCTCGAAATATTTTGAGATTTTTACTTCACACCAACCGACAGATGAAATACAGCGTAACGTCGATATCATCGTTCTGCGGAGTACCTCCGCGATTTAGAGTCTATCGACCCGACCGTATATCATAGCAAGGCGCATCGCAACAAGGGAAACTAATGGGAAAATACATGTGCATACATGTTGAAGTGGCCAAATAGTTGTGTATCACACGGTCCGGACAGATGTGAAAACTTCCCCTTGGCGAACGGCCCACGAGGAGACGACAAACAAACAAGCCCCCACTCCTGCACGGCTCTCCACCAACTTGCTGCTGCCACATGGCAGAAACTGAGCGTCGGAGGGCAATAAATGCAGGATGGCGGCTTCCCCTCGACCCAGGGTGACAAAAAAATACAGAAAACGTGCGAAGAGGGGCCAAAAAGGCCGCCCCGGGGTCGAATAACCCCACTGGGCCCCCAGCGGGTTCAACCGACCCCCTGCAGGGTTGTGTCCCCTAGCGGGGTGGACCGATCGAACGACCCCCCCGGGGGGTCGTGTCACCCGCTGGGCCCCTAGCTGACCCTTTGGGTCTCGCCCGCGGGTCAAATGGCCCCTATGAGCCCGTGTTCCAATTGCAAACAAAAAAAAGAAGGAAAAAAAGAAGGATGAGCCACCCTACCTTGTCAAAATTGGGGTTAAAACCCATTCCTTTTGTCAAACTTGAGGTAAATCCTCACTTTTTTGACAACCTGGGTCCTCCCACTTCCATAAATTGCCCCCTGGGCCAAGGAGGATACAGAGGGATAGACAGACACACACAGAGAGATTTGGAGAATCAAGAGCTAAGGCATTCTCAAGAGCATTGTTCGTTGTTTTAGCCCCTCAAGTGTACGTAATACTCTGGGCTTTGTATTTATGCCCCTAAGGACTATGTTTGTAATTATACCCCTCTACGGATCATGTTTGTAATTTTTTATGCCATCGGGACGGCCAAATTATGTAGTTCCACCCATAGAATGAGAGAATTATAAAAATTCCCTTCTTGGGACTGCGAGAAATACAAGTCATGTTATTTGCAGTTTTGTCCTGCAATCTTTTGTGATTGGAGCTATGCCCCTATATCCCGCGTTAGAGCAGACATCTCTTATGTATAGTCAATAACTCGCCGACAACCCTTGTACTCACTTGGAGTATAAACATACTCAATTGTTCTTTTATGCCTGTCAGTCGGGGAAAAATTATAAGAGAATCTCTGGCCTTCGGTAAAACTGGGTATATATCCCTCCCTTTGCGAGTCAGCACACGTGCGCCTTCTATGAAGCCCCTTTGATGCTCTTTCCGCTTAGGGACCTTGCTAGCTCAGTCTGGCACCCAAGTGTCATGGGTAACCTTGGTTCATTTGGGATCGGGTAAAATTAACAAAATATCCCTATAACCTATAAATGACCTAAGCTTTTTACTTATATCCACAACTTCTTTCCACATCTATGAACACCTCTCTTAGTCTTTTGATGATGTCAAAGGGGGAGAAGTTATAGGTGTGAAGTTTGGTTGGTCAGTCAGTAAATCTCAGTGTGAGTCAGTCAGTCCCTGCTACATGTCTTGAATGAATCTATGGCTGTTGTTTCAATTTTGATGCTTCATACTAACCACGTCAAAAAATCTATTGCATGCCAAAATCATGTCCTAAATTTATATATATCAATACGTGAGCACAATGACTCATAGTTGCCATTATCAAAAAGGGGGAGAATATTGTATGCATTGTGTTTTGATGATATTTTACTATAAGTCATTGGTTAGTTATTTTGAGAAAATCTGAAACATCCTTTTTTGGCTAGATGTGAAGAAATTGAAAGACCCTCCATAAATGCGTCGACCCCTTCTATAGGCCGCGTCGACTCCTTCTCTCACAGCCAAAGGGATCTTCGAAGCTACGTCGACTCCATCTAAGGAAGGAGTCGACTCTGAGCGGACTTCTGAAGCAGACTCAAGCATACATCTTCAGCTGCATCGACCTCACATCTTTAGTTGCGTCGATGCAATGTCAGCTCCAGCTTCTATCAAATGAGCCTCTTCAGATTACGTTGACATTGTTTTTACAGTGGGTCGACACAGAATCACTTCCCAGAGACTACTTCAGATGCATCTTCAAAGGATGCGTCGATGCAACCATCTAACTGCGTCGATGCACCATGATCTAGCCGGTAAGTAACTCAGGTGGGAATTTGACTGCGTCTACTCCATCCCTTCACCAGGTCGACTCCAGCTTCACCTTGGCCCCCAGCAGCTCACAAGACCGGAAGTAATGTCGACACAGGAAGCTAAGCGCGTCGATGTACTTCAAGACTTACATTTGATTTAAACCTGTTCGAAGTCAGCCCGCTCAAACACACAATGTCAACGACAGGAACTCCCAAATCTCACAATTCAAGGTCTGAAAAAAAGATCTCAGGACAAAGAACTATCCTTTTCATCATAAGAAAGTCAAAATACATTTTTGAAGGAAGATCTGTTAGTAGACACATTTGGGAAAGGTCACCTTTCATGGTACTTTGCCTTTTTACAACAGCGAATCAGATTTCAGTCCCTGAAAAGTACCTAGGATAGAGGACCATCCTTTTCTATCCTAGGCCAATGAGAAGGCAGATCTGGAAGAGCTCCATGTCCAAGGGCATCGTTTTTATTCCAACCTATCACAAGGTTGGATCTGGGAGGGAAAATCGTCTGCCCCCCTGCCATCTATAAATACAAGTCCTCTGCTGGAGAAAACGCTGCTGCTACCACCACAACTGCCTAGAGAAGAGAAGAATGAAAATAGAGAGGAAGAAGAAAGTGAGAGTCTGCCTGAAGCCTCCTACAGAGAGCCTTGAGAAGAAAAAGTTCAAGAGAAAGAGAAGAGAAGGAGTGGTTGCAGCCCAGAGACCGAATTTACCCACTACAGTCCCCGTTGAGGCCTGAGATCATAGTTAGCATTCTCCTTGTTTAGCTTCCTGATCTTTATCAGAAGCTACATTGCAACCATTCTTGGTTGTAGTTTTTCCTTTTCCTTACATGTTATTTCAAGTTTCATTTCTTAGATCTTTTGTGTGTGATTGCTGAGTTTCCTCAGTGGTTTTTTTGGTGCTCTGTTTAAAGACCGAAGTGTGTGTTGGCTACGTCGCAGCTGTGTGCATGTGTTGAGGAACATTTTTCTCATGCAAGCTATTTGACAGTGTGTGTGTGTGTGTGTTCTTCTTGGCTAGAAGTGGAAGCCTCATCGAGTTGGTGAGGGGTGGATGTAGGCCTGCCAGATAGCAGCAGAACCACCTTAAAAACTGTGTGTTGTGGTTTGCTATGTCGATTCCCTTTCATCTACCCCTTTCACAGGTGTTGTAATTCGATCAATGTGCTTTCTTGTCTGTGTGATTCAAATAGCTCGTGCATTAGCATAGGATAATACTTAAAGTCTCTTCTTT
This sequence comes from Amorphophallus titanum, assembly GCA_024336825.1. Taxonomy (NCBI): domain Eukaryota; kingdom Viridiplantae; phylum Streptophyta; class Magnoliopsida; order Alismatales; family Araceae; genus Amorphophallus; species Amorphophallus titanum. The sequence continues at coordinate 72,702,686 of JANBPO010009603.1, forward strand.
CACCTTGCAATCTCTGTTTGATTTTCGAAGTGACCAAAGAATTGGGTGTGGGATTTGTTCACCCGCCCTCTAGATCCACTCATACCACCTATCAATTAGTATCAGAGCGGGTTCCCTAGAGATGTGGTCTAATGACCAGGAGAGATCTGACGGGAACGTCCCTCGAAGCTTCATGGCTAAGGGTCACTTCATCAACCGACCCCCATTCTTTGATGGAACAAATTACTTACATTGGATAAACTAGATGGAAGTTTTTCTTCATGTTTAGGATCACCTAATCTGGTGAGTAGTCAGTCGAGGCCCATTTGTTTTACTGGAAGTGGATGATACCTGGACCCTTGACCAGATCAAGAAGTCCATGATTAATTGGAGCGCGATGAACATAATGCAATGCACTATCCATCCCACTGAATACTCTAGAGTATCCACTTGCAAATCTGCAAAAGAGATGTGTGATAGGCTTGAGTTGATCTATGAAGGAACAAGAACTTTGCATGAATTGGCTCCTTTTCTCTCAATTACGGGAAAAAAAAAACTCCAAAAACATAAGAAAAAATATATTTTTTAAAAAAACTCTAAACAAATAATACATATCCCTATCAGACGATATTAAAGCGTAATCATTCACTCATCATCATCACTACCAAATGAAGAAAAATAATCCGACTCCATAAAACTCTCTAAATTTCGCTGGTGGAGCATCGAACATAGGGATGCCTTTGTGTGTGTCTAAACAAGAACATTGGCATGTGCACATCATGAAAGAATACTCCAAATTCAAAAAAGAATGCTCTAAATGCCTTGATAATATAGTTCGAAGCTGGAGTCAAAGTCAAGTTAGAGATGCAGCCAGAGTCATGGATACTCAGTGTCCAGTGTATGATGACGCCGCTTCATTGATCTCGTTTTGAATCTTTGCTGGACTATAGATAAGAAGTGTGCAGGAACAATTGATGGAACACTCGGGCACGGGGTGGGTGCTATCTCTACATATTCCCACTAAATGCTCCATAAAGGCGTACATTGATGGACACCACCAATGAAGTGCTCGCAATACATGGAATGAGTTCTCCAGTTTTTAGAGGAGTGTACCCATGCCCCCATGCAGGATATTGTCTGCTGGGCGCCATCTACTAGAGTACAACACTAGATGGAAGAAGTTATACAAGATCACGGTCATCAGATGCCAAGTTGCATGATACAATCTACACCATGTGCATATACTTGTCTTCAGAAAAAGAGAAAATGATGTAGGCCACACTTAGACAATTTGCTATCAAATTGCGGCTGCCTGCAATAGGTGGAAAGTTCATGAGGTAAAGAAGGTCACACCGTTAAAGAAAACTCGCAGATGAAGGGTGTGTGAGAGAAGATTAGACTATAGAGAGGCGCGGAGGAGAGAACGGGTTTTGGTGATTTAGGAGTGACCTTGGGCCACCCAGATGGACCCCACAGGCCCCAGCTAACCATTGCTGGCCATTTGCAAATGGGCAACAACAACCAGCTTCACTGCCCAATGGCTAGTCAAACAAGACATTCGGTGGATTGGCAGATCTGGACCTCAGAATCAAATCAGTCCATACTGATCTGTGCCAGTCTGGATAGGACAGTCCATGCAGATTCATGCGAATTTTCGACACCCAGCTTCCACCAACAAGAATCGCATAATTAGTTATGGTCCCTCAAATCCTTGATGGCCAATATTTATTGACAATGAAGGCAAAAATGCTTACTTCCCTTGCTCACATAATTTCTATTTTCTACTATCTTTGGCATTCATGCATTGATAATTAATTTTCTCTTTCAAAATTTCCCCGCTTGCTATCAAAAAGATAAAAAGTCATCCTCACTATCCATGTAATTAAATAAATCCAATTGAATTACTGCAACAAAAGGGACAAAGTGAAAGCAACTAAAGAAGATCTTAACATAATAAATTGAATCAGATGGTCATGCAAGATGCCTTCTGATTTAAATACTCAAGAACCTTCTACAGATAAAATGACCATTCCCAAAACCATGATGACCTGATTCCTTTCAGGAGTAATCAAATTATGGGGAAAATCAACACCCCACGACATGCTACCGATTCAGATTTACCATGCAGTCTAGTAATATTCAAAGTTTACCATGGGCACTTCTTTGATATCTCAAGTTACACCAAGAAAGGTGCAAAATCAAAGCCCTTGTTCTTGCCTGGCGTTTAAACTGATGCTAAGGAACATAGTATAGCTTTAAGTGCTTCCCATTCAGTGGCGGGAATAGCATTTCTCCTTTGTGATCAACAACTGTGTATGCGCCCCCTTCGTAGCCTTGTGACGACGTAGGGCGCACGCCAGTTGGGTTGTAGTTTGCCACTAGATTTACTTGCCATAACTTCCATTTCTCTGACCATGACAAGGTCTCCCTGTTTAAACGCCCTTTGTTTTACCAGCTTATGTCATGTAGGCTTGATATGGCTGAAGGTGCTTATAAGCTTCCAACCTTTTGCTTTCTCGGTTAGAGAGCTCTTCAAGCCTTGTTTCTATTTCGTCTTGCTCTTGGGTCTGTAGGCTAGTGTGCACAACTACCCGGTAAGAAGATATTTCAATTTCAACCGACACTACAGCTTCGGCCCCGTATACGAAGGAGAGTGGGGAACAACCGGTAGGAGTCTTATAGACTGTTCGATATGTCCAAAGAGCTCCGTGTATCTTTTCGCCCCAGTCTCTTTCGCGGCTACCAACGATCTTGGCTAGGAGCTTGTAGAGGGTCTTGTTAAATGCTTCAGTCAATCCATTGACTTGGGGATTGTAAAATGTTGAAGTTCTCCAGTCTATATGAAACTTTGTTGTCAACTAGTAAATGGTTCTATTTTTTAATGGAGTACCACTAACTGACATGATTCGACAGGGAGTGCCAAATCTATATATAATGTAATGTTTGGCAAATCGAGTGATTGTCTCCTCTGTAACCTCCCGCAAAAGGATGGCGGGGGGCGAACCCCCCATTCTTCTCTTTCTCCCCACGCACGTCGCCCTCTCTCTCCCTTGTTCTTCCACCGACCTAGCTCCACCCGGCTACGGACGGCTTGGCGGAGGTGCTCACGGCGAGCCCGGGACGACGGTGGAGCGAGTGTGAGGCTGAAGAAGGAGCCCTCATGCGGTGACCGTCGAACCCTTGGCGTGGGAAGGATTTTGGCTGGGTGAAATGATCCCAAACGACGTTGATTCACGATTTTAGGTAGGGGGATGGAACTGTACTTCATGTTATCGCGTTTTCTTGCTATTTTGTGTGGTTAGACACATGCTAGAATGGCTATTTTGCTCAAACATTGCATGTGGTATGTGACCCCTTGAAACCATAGAGTTTAATCTTGTCTAGTGCTCCGTTTGATGTGTTTTTGGAGCTTAAATTGCATAAAAATGATGTCTGACAGCATGAAACATGTTGTTTTTGTGTAATCCCCTTGATTTGAGTGAGTGGGAATGGGTTCTAATTGGATTTGCCCTGTTTTAGTTCAACCGGACACATAGCGGTCGCCATTAGACCCCTACCTAGCCTCTGGAAGGGGTGGCGATCCTCTCAGAGACCGCCACCATTGGGGCATTGGCAGTGGGCAAGTTGCGGTCATGTGGTGACTGCCACCTGGAGATGGTGATCTGGCCCAAACTGCTATCTGCAGGTAGCGGCCCAGGCTAGACTGCTACTTGTTGCTAGTGCAGACTTCTGCCTTCCTTCGATTGGTCTTGCATCCGAGGTTGTACTGTCAATGTTTCCACACACCGTGGTGCTTTGTGGCATGCATTTTCATCCCATTTGAGTTAGTCTCTCTGTCCTATATGATTCACCTACTAGTCATAGCCCGACGACCTCAGAGTCGACCCACCTGGGAGAGGCGCCAGGGAAGTCTCGATGTCCGATTTTTCGGCTAGTTTTCGTGGACCCCCTGGCCTTGCAGTACGTGCCCGACGGGGGGGGGGGGGACTAACTAGAGGCCTAGCTCAAGGCATTGAGTTTGTGTGTGCACATGTGGTCAGGGGTGTTGGACACACGCTGATGAACGTGACCCTAACTAGTCATTGTCTTTGGTTACTGTTACGATGTCTCAGTTACAGTGTTTGAGGCGAGTGGGAGACACCCGAGACGTAGTGTAAGTCATCAGTGGAGGGGTCTGGGCTTGCTTCTACTGGTCTGCTTCTCCTGTCACTTGAATTGTAGAAATTTAACTCTAATGGTGATTGCGATATTCTCATGTTTAATTATGTTGTTCGATTTAGATTTAATTCTTGTGGTGCGCATATTTAGCTATGTTGTTTAAATGTTCATTTATTGTTATTCTTGCACAGCTTCTTTTAATGGACATTATTACATGCTATTGCATTTGTTATTGTGATTATTTGTTTATTTATGATTTCACTACGAGGTAGGGATCTGCGTGACCCCTACTAAGCCTATAAAATGAGGCTCACCCATTTATTTTTCAGGTGAGGCATAGTAGTCTTCAGATTTCCTGCGCGATTTTAGTGGGCAGTCTTAGTAGCCAGGGTAGCTTGTGTCGGGGAATGCCCTGTGTAGTTGTACTTGTGTACTTCTTGTATAAATGTGGACTTGTACTACTATACTTCTGGACTAATGTATAAATGTAGCAATCTATTAATGCATTTTCCTTCTGCTTAATGTTAATGTTTAACTCAAATTGCGCTTGTAATTGTAGTTTCTTATACATCCACAACCATCCCTTGAACCCTTCGGAGCCTTACAGCTCTAGGGTAACGTCTCAGGGTCCTAGTGGTATCGGGTTTCCTGATATCCAGATTTCTGGGTCGTTACAGTTGGTATCAGAGCATGATTTTGTGGCAATGTATAAAGACCTAGAATTACAACATCCAGAACAAGTCCACAATTACCATTCATTGCTGGCTTAGATTGTTTTCTGTTATTACTTATGTTTTTGTGTGTGTTTTCCCTCATATTTTAGAACTAATGGCGCCCAAGCGAAGGACCCGTTTCAAAGCCAGAATCCCTATGGATGTTCAAGGAGAAGAGAGCAGTTCATTGCCTCCTCAAGTGGATGTTAGAGGCCAAGGCCGTGTGGATCCTAATGTTGGTGATGGATCATCCTCCCAAGGTGGTTGTGGCTGAGTTTTGAAAGAATTCTTGTTGTTCCATCTACCTCATTTTGAAGGGTAGCCTGATCCAAATGCGACAAGGGCATGGCTAGATGCCACTGAACATGTTTTTCACTCCATGGAGTGTGCTGAGGATGAAAAAGTGATGTTGGCTACTTTTCAGTTGCATGGGGCAGCACTTACCTGGTGGACTGCAAGTGGGAAATGACATTCCAATCTCCTCCTCTTCGACTGATTAGTTGGCAAGAGTTTGTGTCCTCCTTTGAGTGTACACATAGTCCGCCCTACCTCAGGATGGAAAAGATGTACCAATTTATGGAGTTGGTCCAAGGTGATATGACAGTTTTGCAGTCTAATATTACAAACAAGTTTATAATTTAGGAAAATGTGACACACGATACATAAAATTCACGACTTTTCTACAAGTACGCAAGTACTTTTAATCCGTCATAATCTTACAAAACTATGATACATTATGATTTACATCAACATAAATATGTGTAATTAAGGTGTTCATCTCTCAAAATCTCAAACTCTCAGCTTGGTGCATCCGAACGCCCAAACTGAGAGTTCTTGCTGAACCCCAGATGTGGAGTTCCACTGCAACGCGAAACAACTTACGAGATGCACGGAGCCGTTCGCCACGTGTGTGGATCCAACTGGCTCCGCCTCACCATCAGCCAACCGTCTGAAAGGGACGAGCTCAGTGATCGGACGGGATACGCCACATTGTATGGAGCTCCACCAATCGGACGGTTTGGATTGAAAGGTGAGCTCGCGGCGGCAACGTTACGGGCCTTCTCGCCACTCGCCAGCCTTATCCAGGAACTCCGCTGGCATCTCCTCCGTTCACCTTCCCGCCTCCCGCCATGAGCGAAAGCAGCAGGAGCAGAGGCCTCTCCCCACAGCGGCCCCCTTTCTCTACCTCCATTCGTCTCCGTCAGGTATGCAATGCTCATCCTCTCTCCCTCCCTCCTCTCACTCTGTGTGTGTGTGTGTGTACGTTTTGGGGTTGTGTTCATCTGGGATTTGACCAGTTCTTCCTTCGATGCTGTCCGCACTCTTTATCTGGTGGCCATTAATTTGTGTTCAAGAGTGTGAGCTGGGGAAGGTCAAAGGTGTCTCTTTTGGTTTTAGGAGGGGGCCAGTGGGGCGCGCTGGCTACCAAGTCTAGTGTGGCTCGATGTAGGTACCGATGAATTGTCGCCCCTAAACATAGAGGGATGTGTCATTACCAGGGCAACAGAGAGGGAGCAAGCTGTCATTGCCACCCGTTTATTCGGCCTTTTCTTCTCCATCATTAAATGGGGTCGATGGCTCGAACTGGGTATTGGAAGATGATTTCCCAGCCATTTTTTCGGTTTTTCTTCTCCGCAATTAAGTGGTGATGGGTGCCGAAGTGGGTATTGAGAGATGGTTTTCAAACATGGGAAATTGCTGTAAATACTGGCCAGTGCACAGGAAAATTGTGTATTTATCAGGCACATATTCGCGTTCCATCTCCATAGTTAAGTGGTGATGTGTGGGCCGAAGTGGCTATCGGGAGATTATCTCCCAACATGGCTGTATCTGGTGTCTTATGATCAAAGTGGTTGGCCTGTAAGGTTCTAAGGCGTCTGGCACTGCCTCGTGGGGTGATATCTGCAAACTCTGGCAGCAGGAGTTTGGGAGAAAGCGGGTCTGCAGCCAAAATGCTGTACTAGAAACCTTGGATCATGTGTTTCATGAGTGATGACGAGTTCTTTTACTTTCAGATGGCTACTGGTGATGGATAAATTCCATGGATACTTATAATTTTTATCTATTTTGCTAGGTTGCTCTGGCAGAGAGTTCCGGTGTTGTATGGCATCGGGCATCTGCACCAACTGCTTGTCTCATGATGGGAGAGCCACAGCAAACATTGAACTGCTTCCACCCACAAGTAATGCAGGAACTGTTGCAAGTACTAGGCGGCATCGTCATGAAATGGTCAAGGTGAAATCTTTGTTCAACAGAAAAGGTTGGAGAATCACATTATGGGCAATGTCTCAGATAAAATATTGCCCATCAGAGCACAGGGTATCTTGTGTCTCTTCCAGTGAAAGGGGAAACAATGTTATCCTCAGGCATTCGGATGTGGAAGTCAACCCTTCTGAGGTAACTGTTGCATAGATCTCATTGTCTTCCTTCACTTTTCTATAGAAGTGAAGAGTGTCAATGATAAAAAAGTTGTTGATTCTGAAGAGGGAGGAGGAAGCTGGAGTCTGGGGAGTACTGCAGAATGCTGTGTTGCAGGGGAGACAGGTGCAAGTCATGGCTGTAGCTGGGTTGCTAACATGCACTTTACTATCTGTTCCATCAGCTGGTGCAGTTGATTCACTCAAGACATGTGTTTGTCTACTGAAAGAGTGCAGGTTTGTGCTCCATATTGATGTAATTTGTGCCTTTCATGTTCTTTCAGAAATTATCCTTTGTTTGTTTTATGACCGGATGTTACTTCTTCTAAGATTCGCCTTTTCTTTCTTTAGTCATGTCCCCACTGCTAATAGATTCACAATGCACAAGGTGCATTGTGGGACGCAGTGGTTGCAGTTCTTCTTCAATGCATCGACGCTGCACCCTGAAGGGTCGACGCAGTAGTTGCAGTTCTTCTTCAGTGCGTCGACGCTGCACCCTGAAGGGTCGACGCAGTGGTCGCCGTCTTCTTCAATGCGTCGACGCTGCATCCTGAAGGGTCGACGCTGTGGTCGTCGTCTTCTTCAGTGCGTCGACGCTGCACCCTAAAGGGTCGATGCAGTGGGACTCCACATCCTGAAACGGCTTGCTCTGTTCCAGAACGGGTTTCGCGAACCGGGTTTAAGGGTTTGGGTAAAGAGTTAGGTGGGGGACTAGGAATGATTGGCTTTTGGATCACAAGGATGATGGAAGGCTTAAATGACAGCGATGGAGGGCTAATTGGTTTGGGAAGAGGGAAATCAATGGAAGGCTCGGAAAGCTTGATGGATGAGTGGCTAATGGAGGTTGATGGCACGGTGGTTGGAGGTATAATGGTAGGAGGGTGAATGACGGTAGCTTTAGTATGGATGAAGCGTCTAATTGTAGTTGGTCATAAAGGTTTTGGTGTTGGAAGAGGTTGGGTACAGGGTTCTTGGGGTATCGACGTGGGTTGTTGGAGTATCGACCCATCATCAAAGCACCATGTGGTTTCGGAAATAGGGGTAAGGATGGTGGCATCATCATGCGCAGGGGGTTCTTGAGGTAGTGGTGGAAGAGGAAAGTGAAGGAAACTTGGAGTAGGTATATCTTCAAAACTTTCATCGTGTACCATCTCCAATTCTTTGTAATCAGATTCAAATGGACGTTGTGGCGGAGATGTGTTAATGGGTGGTGGAGCGTGGTGATATGGAGGATTTTGTGGATATGGATGTGGAGGTGGTGGGTCATATGAATGAATGGGATGGATGGGTGATAGGAGAACGGCGTCCACTCGATCATTGAAGCTCGGCAAGTCATCTTGCTCACTCATATTTTTGATGCCATTTTCACTTCTTCTCTCCTTCCAACCTTTCTCCATTTTAGTTATTTCATTCATGAAAGTGTGGAGAGGATTGACTTGAGGAGGAGGAGGCTGCGGACTTGAGACCCTCTTCAATTGTTCCTCTATCTTAGTGATCTTGTCAATAAAAACTTGTTGGAGGGGAGCTACTTGTGAAATGGAAGGTTGGCCTTGGGATCTCGGAGGGAGTTGATATGAAGATCGTGGTGTGTGGAGGGGCTAACCCACAAAAGAACTCGGTTGGACCAGGGTGCAAGGAACATATGGGCCTTGGGGCTGCGAAGGAGGATGAATGGAAGAAGGTGGGTGATGGGCCACCCGAGAGGGAGTGGAAGGAGGATGGGAAGAAGAAACTCCCCTCTCAAAAATAGCCTTAAGGGCTTAGATTTGTTGAGGGGTAAGCTGGTCTAATGCATTAAAACTTGGGAGACCTTCTCATCATGTGGAGGAGATGGTTCCGAGAGAGTAGTGGCTCGCGATCGATGCGAGGGATCATGAAATCAAGAATTGTGCAAGGGGTGGGCAAAACCATGAGAATTTGGATGGAATCCCTTATGATAGTTATGGTGAGGACCATAGATTTGAGGATTATAAGATGTGCTAGGTTGATCATCCTCAAGATTATATATATGATTAAGTATATTAATTTGATTACCAAAGCGAAACATTATGCAAATCAAACTATAATTCAATCAACTCAACTTGCAAGGATATCAAACAAGTGGATGTTTACACTTGGTTTTAGTTCTCCCTTGATATGAATTAAATGATGTTTAACAAAGTTTATGCAATTCACTCAACGTAAGAACCTAGTTTCAATATGGTTTAACTTTGGTGTCAACTAGGTTGACTCTCTCACCACGTATAGGCCAACTAAACCTAGGGAACTTCAAGGGTACAACCAGCCCAGTGATCGAAGAGAGAATCCTTCGATGTCAGGGACTTACGGAAGTCTTGGTTAAGAAAATTCCAATCCAATGAGAGGAGTTCTCAATTGGAGGGTCCTTCCTGTGGGAACATTTTTTTTATTTTATTTTTTAGGGTTTATTCATTTTGTTTATTATTGTGTATGGGCGTGCTAGTCACGAGGTGATGGTTTATTCGGGCTCCAAAAACTGAGATGGCTTGGAGCTACTAATGCGCACTGTCTGACTTACTAGATGATAGTGAGTAGCATGTCGAGACCAGAGCCCGTCATGCCATAAATGTCACAATATTAATTACATCTCCTCGGAGGGAGCAAAATCTTTGATTAATCGCTAGGTGAAAGGGCCCTGTAGCCTAGAGCTAAATTTAGTAAAAGAAATACTCAAAAATTAAGCACAGTGGAGCATCTGGTGCCGATGCCAGGGATGCTTAAACAAATTTACTTATTCATCGCTTGTTCAATTCTTATTCCCTTATTCGAAAGCCATTCTGAATCAAGAACACGATGGTGTCGAACAAAAATTCTCAGAACAAGTGTCTGCCGTGGATACGACATAATTTAATGTGTGTGGACGAAAGAGATGGGGATGGGTCAAATTCAAATATTATTGGCCTACAGCAAGATCAGGCTCTGATCATGACAGGACAAACCCAAAGATCTTGCCCATGCCTATAATAGGCCACATTTGTATTCCCTATGCTTAGGGTCTAGGGGATGGGCTACGAAAAAGACATCATTAAAATTTTCTTTTGTATCATTATTATTTTTTCTGATTTAATTATTTGTTGTTTTAGAATTTTAGTTTTGTTGTGTTGTGATTGGTTTTGAGAGGTTTGGTTTAAATATTTCTGTTTTGTTTTTTTCTGAAACTGGGTCAGAATTAGTTGATGCTGCTATTGCCGAGATGTCGACAGGCACAGAGCTTAGAGAGACGACCGGCAATACTTCCACCTTGGCAATCGAGGTCGGTACTGAATTGGAATAGGCGGCCCAGCTGGGACAACATGATGAATTCACCTCCGAGGGTGTAGATTTCGAAGGAGAAATAGTCGACGAAACAACTACTTTAGCGATCACTGCTGGCACTGAGCTGGAAAAGGTAGCGTAGCCGGAGCAATATGTAGAATTCACCTCCGAAGGTACAAGCCTCGAAGTTCAAGACTTTGGTCCTCCAATAGAGGTCGAGGCTAAAGTCCTTGCCCCAGTCAGTACCGAGTCCACTGAGTAGCTTGAAAAGGAGTTGGTGAAATCGTCTTCCGCATTGCCTTCATCTTCTTCACAGCCTACTGATGATATCCGGGCTGAGGTCGACAGTAGGGTGGAATTTCGTCTCCCTGACACACAAACACTTGGCTTACAGTCATCTGATGAACTGGTGTGGCAGAATTTGGCGATGTTGAAGCAGACTGCGTTGGCCTGCCGGGACTTATCTTGTGCACAGTTGAGGGGGCTAGTAGTGCCTATGTCGTGTACCCTCATGGCCTTCGGCTGTCATATGCAACATTGGACGCCTCGTGTGATCTTGCTACTCAAGTATGAAAATCGGTGGGAATTTATTGATCACGGCCTGAGGGTTCAATTGACCACCCTGAAGCTTCAACAGAAAGAGGGCCACATTGTGCTGCAGGCCTCCACAGAAAAGGCCAATCAACAGAGGATTATTGCTGAGGGAGCCACTGATTAGATTTCATCACTATAGAGGCGGACTTCTGAACTTCACGCTGCATTGGCCCGGGCTGAAGAGGATCTGGCATGCACCAAGTAGCTACAGGTAGAAAGTTTAAAGGAAGCTGCATTGGCGGAAGGGCACGCTTGCTTCATTCAAGTGGAAGTATTGAAGCTAGAAGCTGAGGAGCGCCGACTGCAAGAACTGTTCGATCATCCTTCTATCGGGCTTCTGGAGTTTGATGATATTTTCTATCGCCCCAGCCAATGATGTACACATTTTTGTTTTGTTATTTCTTTTGAGACTTCATGTGTATCGGAGCACACTCCGAGACTCCATGTATCTTTTCCTTTTATAATGAAATTTCTTCAGCTCTAGCTTGCAATCTCGGCGCTAAGCTGCAGCTGCATATTTCTTTTTTTTTCCTCATGGATTTGGGTAGAGGTGTGATGCTAGTTCACCAAGCTAGGGGTACGTTAGTTACTAGGGCAGAGAGCACTCATGCCTAGGGAAGGTATGAGGAGTTCGCTCCACCGCAACGTAAATTTCCCCCGGGGTCAAGGTTATGCTAGCTCGAGTAGGGAATATTTTGGGCCAAATGTAGAAGGGTCATTGTATTCATCGGCACTGTACGTATGTCGAGGTAATGAAAAGAGATGGTCATCAATGGTGAAAGACCTGAGTGACTATGTATTCACTGGTCTTGCTGATGACGACAAAGCCCAGGGCTAGTGTATTCGTTGGCATTGGGTTAAATGCCGAGGCAAAGGGTAGGATTACTTCATTAACAAGGATGAGAGGTCAAAGTTAATGTTTCATTCAATGATCACGCTGATGATGACGAAGACCAGGGCTAGTGTATTCATCGGCATTAGGTTAAATGCCGAAGCATAGAAAGATTGTATTTATTAACAAGGATGAAAGGTCCAAGTTAATGTTTCATTCACTGATATCGCCGATGATGACGAAAACCAGGGCAAATGTATTCATCGGCATTGGGTTAAATGTCAAAGCAAATGATAGATTTTTCCTTCATCAACAAGGATGAAAGGTCTGAGTCGACATTGATCTCACCAATGATGATGAAGATCAGGGCTAGAGTATTATCGGCATTGGGTAAAATGCCGAAGCAAAGAAAGGTTGTGTTCATTAACAACGACGAAAGGTCCAAGTTAATGTTTCATTCACTGATCTCACCGATGATGGCGAAGATTAGGGGTAGTGTATTCGTCGGCATTGGGTAAAACGTTAAAGCAAAGAAAGCTTGTATTCACTAACAAGGATGTAAGGTCCAAGTTAATATTTCATTCACTGATCTCACTGATGATGACGAAAATCAGGGCTAGTGTATTCGTCGGCATTGGGTAAAATGCCGAAGCAAAAGATAGATTTTTTTTCTTCATCAATAAGGACGGATGGTCCGAGTTGATGTTACGTTCACTGATCTCACCGATGATGACGAAGACCAGGGCTAGTGTATTCGTCAGCATTGGTTAAAATGTCGAAGCAAAGAAATGTTGTATTCATTAACAAGGATGAATGGTCCAGGTTAATGTTTCATCCACTGATCTCGTCGATGATGATCAAGACTAGGGCTAGTGTATTCGTCGGCTTTAGGTAAAATTTCAAAGCAAAAGGATATATTTTTCGTCATCAACAAGGATGAAAGGTCTGAGTCGATGTTACGTATGGCACCCCATGGTCTGTTGTTTCTTCCCGTTAATTTTTTTTGGTTAGGGCCTGCTTGCTCTCCCATATGCTGTGGAGCCTATCAAACTAGATGGATAGCGCCATCAGCTTAGTGGCGTGAAGCCGGTCTCCTCTTGGTGGTCTTTGCAACGGTGTTATCTCCTGTGGTTTCCGCTCCTAACTCTTTTACCCAATGCCTAGAATTTGCCCACTAACTAAACACTCCCAGCCTGCATTCCACCTCGTCTTCCCCTCCCTTGGACGTTCAGAACCTGTAACCTCCCCTCAACACCCTGGACCTCTTCTCCCTGCCAATATATCCCTTGGTCTAGCCTAATCCGGTGCATTCGATTAACCTCCTCTTCCACTGGCATGCCCAGATCAATCCTTACCCAGTGCATTCCTACTTGGGTCCATGCCCGACACACCTTGGGTTTGGCCTAGCCGACACATCCTTCACCTCTTTAGCCCGATGCACCCCAACCTCTCTTGACCGGCACGCCATTGGCCTCCCCTCAGCTGATACAACATTGACCCCTCTGGCAGGCGCACTCCCCGTCCTGCCCATCTGGCATGCCCTCCAGCCTGGTGCAGCCCTTCACTTCCCCTCACCCAGCACATTTCCCAGCATGCCCATCCAGCACGCCCCTTCAGTCCGGCACACCCCCTTTATTCCTCCTCGCCCGGCACATTCCCCAGCCTACCCGTCCGGCACGCCCCCCCCAGCTCAGCATATCCCTTCACCTCCCCTTGCCCAGCACGCTCCTCAACCCTTATAGCCTAGTGCACACCCAAGTTGACTTCACCCGGTACACCTCTCAGCCCGCCTATCCGGCATACCCTAGTCCACCCCATCCGGCCCACTCTCCCTGACCTCCTGCTCGGCACGCTCTCTATCCCTTCTCACCCGGTGCACCTGCAGCCTAGCTTTTGGTGAACATTTCCCTGCCTGTTGACCCATGGACCTTCCGGAGTTTTCTCTAAGGTGTTACTATCCCTGGCACGGACCTCGAATTGTCAGGTCCCGCCACTCGTTGTGGGAGTGTTCCCCTTTACACTCCCTTAGCATCCGGGTCAAGGGGAGATGCTACCGAATTTTTGCCAGAAGTAACAACATATTAAAAGACAAAAGGAAGCAATAAACAAATGAGATAATCAATGATAAAATGCTCCAACTAGAAAAAGGAGGATCGTGGTGGCCTTGAAAGGACTGAGCTGAACATGGTAAATCGCATAATGAAGAGAAGGGGAGGGTGGTCAACTAAGAGGTCTCCTAGCATGCATTGCACAAATAAAATAGCGCCATTCTATATACTTCACCATGTAACGAAGGGAACACTTCATCGGTATGCATTCGACCATTACATCGCACTGCATGTGTGCCTGTGTGCTACGACCCCATGGTATATAAAATGGCGGTATGCAAAAGGTCGGGTCATGCCCGGTTGGTAGTTGCCCCTATGAATGAGGACTCTCCTCCACCTCGTACCCAGGGATCGGTCCCCCTTGCATCTAACCCCACCTTATGCATGTTCTTACCCTCGTGTGCTTGAATACCATTAACAAAATGGGAGAGGGTGGAATATACTCATGGAATCGCTGACACTCTATGACCAAAAATAAAATCCATGCCATAATAGAATTAAAACCAGTCAAGCGTAATTAAGGTAGATCAGGCTTAAAACATGTAAGATACCAACTCTGCGAGCTCCTTCGGCATTTTCGCTCCCCGTGATCCCGCATAGAGGGAGATCAAAAGTGCCTTGCGGTGCGAGCCCAGACCTAAAGGGTTTTACCCGTCGTGGTCTCTGCTCCAACAACGCTAGGGTAGACATTCCCCGAAGGACAGGTTATCTGTACACGGAGCAGGCCCCGTCTCTTCGGGAGACAAATATTAAAATATGACCCTGGCAGGGCATACATTGGCATCTCACCGCTACCCGATTCTCCATGTTTTCATATCGGGTCATCGCCTGAATATCAAAGAGAGATCGACAGGTGTCCGATAGTGACCCGACGACATCAGATTGACGGATGGTCTAACTCACGCGTGCACCGCGCTTCAACTCCATTTGCGTTCATTTATTTCATGCAATTAGTATTACTTCTTCAGGTCGTAGGACCCTTAATTTTGGTAATTAATCAAGGGTTTTCCCTCATATGGGGAATGTAAATAACGTCGTGACCTTTATGGCGTGGTGGGTATTGGTCCCGACCCAAACCACACAATCATCTGACTGAGTCAGATCGAGCGCACTTGCAACTCTTTGGAGCCCGAATAAATCATCACATACGTGACTGGCATGCCCACACACTTAATAAACCAAAAAAATAGATAAAAGAACCAAAAAAAAGTGCGTCCACAAGTGGTTGTCAGAAGGCCCACCAATTACAAGAAGAAATAAACCCCATTGTGGGTGCATAAAGTAGCCAGCTCAGCAGTTGAACAACTTCAAGAAATTATAAATGGGCTAGATAAAAATGAATGCCCGACCTAATTCCGCTACATCTCTCGGGGCATGAAAGTTAAGTTGGTATCAAAACTTAGGCATAAGTAAGTCCTAAGAAAAAATGTCATGTCATAGGTTAAGTCCAAGGTTTAAAGACCCATTCCTATGAACTAGGAAGAAATTTCCACACCCATGTGAGAATCGAGTACAGCTCGGGAAGAGATAGTTATTTATAAATTCATCCTTAGGAAAATCTCCCTAATTTCCAAGGGAAATAACTAATTGTTTATTTTCTCAGGCACCTTATTCTCACGATGGCAGCTAACCATGTGAACTGGGAGGCTATGCAACAAACTGTTGTAGGTCTTACCCAGGCCCTCCAAACAGTTACACAGGCTGGTACGTGGGCTGGCGCCGGGGACTTACATCGTTACTTCTAGAGTATGAATCCTTTGAGGTTCTCGGGTTCCTCTAACCTGGACGAGGCTGAAAGCTGGATTGACAAGATGGACCAAATCTTTAATGCCATGCAATGCTCGGACCAAGAGAAGGTCCTTCTTGCCACTTTCCAGCTTAATAAGGATGGGTGCACATGGTGTAAGGCCGCCTCGGCCCATCTACAAAATGCACAAATTACCTGGGAAGAGTTTCTTGAGCTCTTTCGTGAAAAGTATTTCTCCGAGCATGTCAGGGAGAGGAAGGCTGCAGCATTTGCCTCCCTTCAGCAAGGGATGATGTCCGTAGTAGAGTACGAGCTACAATTCTCAAGGTTGGTGCCGTATGCTCCACATCTTATCAGCATGGAGATCTTGAAGGCTAATCACTTTATGGACAGTTTAAGGCTAGTCTTTATTCAAAAACTTGGGCCTCAAAATATCCGTACATATACGGACATGGTCCATAGAGTTCACATATGTGAAAGGACCCATGAGAAGATCGAGAAATTCAAGTGTAAGGGAGCAGAATCTAGCTGGAAACATGATAAGCAGGGATGGAAAGAAGACAAATTTAGCATCATGGGCACTTACAAATCCCGTGACAATAAGAAGCGTTCTCATAATGGCAACAAGAATGGTAAGAATAAGAAGGTAACGAAGGAGGAAAAGTAAGTCATGGTGGTTTGCACGTTCTAAGAGAAGTTTGGTCACTCGGTCGAGGAATGTTGGAAGCTCCTAGGACTGTGTCTACACTATGGAATTCGGGAGCACCGCATGTCAGATTGCCCCCTCATGAAAGAACAACCTTCTAATGGTGGACATAGGCGGCAGGCTCATCTTAATGCCGTACTAAATGAGGAAGCACCCAAGGATGATGGGTTAATGAAAGGTGCCATTCAAATTTATTGACATCTTGCTTTTGTACTATTTGACACTAGTGCTTCTCATTATTTTATATCTACTGCCTTTGCTAAAACTTTATCAGTTTCACATGTTCTTCTACCCTCAGACCTAGCTATTACAACGTCTTTAGGTCTTGGAAATAAACTTACAATCGATTACCAAAATAGTGAGGTAACAATAGAAGGTCATAATCTCCCAGCAAACCACATATGCCTTGATATGGAAGGCTACGATCCCATCTTAGGCGTGGATTGGCTTTTTGATCACTATGCTGATATCAATTATCGCAATAGGAGAATTTCTTTCCATAAACTAAATCGTCCATGGTTTTCTTTCCTTGGCATCAAATGTAGGAAGCATCATGTCCTTATTTCTTCTTTTCATGCCTGCAAACTCATCTCACAAGGATGTGAAGCTTTTCTTACTTCCGTAGTAGTCACCGAGTCCAAGGAAATCATTCTAGAAGAAATTCCCATTATTTGAGAGTTCCTTGATGTCTTCTTGCCGAATTACCCAATTTACCACCCGAAAGGGAAGTAAATTTCTCCATTGAACTCATTCCTGGAGCAGCACCTGTTTCAATAGCTCCCTATAGGATGTCCCCTACTGAACTCAAAGAATTGAAGAAACAGCTTCAGGAGTTATTAGACAATGGCTTCATTCGACCTAGCACATCCCCTTGGGGTGCATCAGTCTTATTTGTCAAAAAGAAGGATGGATCTCTCAGGCTATGTATCGACTACCGACGACTAAATCAACTCACTATCAAGAACAAATATCCGTTGGCGCGCATCGATGAGCTCTTTGATCAAATTTCGGGAGTGAAATATTTCTCGGAGATAGACCTCAGGTCAGGTTATCATCAGCTCAAGATCAAGGACGAAGACATATACAAGACTACTTTTCGGAGCAGATATGGGCACTATGAATTCGTAGTAATGCCGTTCGGGTTAACTAATGTCCCGGTAGCATTTATACAGCTTATGAATAATGCCTTCATGCCTTATCTCGACCGATTTGTGGTCATCTTCATTGATGATATATTCTTATATACTCTAAAACTAAGGAGGAACATGAAGAACACTTAAGAATAGCCTTGCAAACCCTAAGTGTCACGCCCCGAGCCAGCGGAAGATAGAACTCGGATGTGGCGCGACGATGTCTATAACGATCAGTCATGTCAATCACATCATTTTTCAATTTTTCAACATAAAGTAATCACTTTATCATCAAGAGTTGAAACATCTATTTTTGATAGGCTTGCTGCATGTAAGATTAACTGCTTCTATAACTGTTGCACTTTCTAAATTAGTGAAGTTAGTTTAGCTTCTTCTGTACTGTTATACTTTCTAAATTAATGGAGTTCTATTTGTTTTGTCAGAACTGCAGCCTTCTCTCTCTAGCAGTCTATCTAGCAAACATAATATGCATACACTGTTTTCCTTCAGATATTGTGGGATGAATGTATGTTTGTTGTTTAGTCTCTGCATACTTCTTGATCAGCTGTTGCTTGGATGGCCAGTAGCTCCAGAAATACAGTTCATGCATCGAGCTATTGTTCATAAGTTAGAATGAAATGAAGCAACAACTATGCATCAAAATGAGTATTATGAAATATGAATAGGGAATGAAATGAGTGATGGGAAGAGCAGGTATAGCAGTTTCCGCAGACGTGTCTGCAAAATAAATCCAATAAAAGCATCATTCAGTGGAGATTTCTGCCACTCAGAACCCCTGACAAGAACTGGTTGAACCTTCCTTTGAGGAAAAAAACTTACCATAGGATTTTGGGGAGTGATGTGGATGTTGTCTTTACTTTTGGGCCTGAGCCAAGGATTCATGTGAACAAAAAAAAGGTCTACTGTCTACAATGACTCGGTTTATTCTTTATTCTTATGTAAATGTGATTTTTAAGACAAGATCAACCCTGCAACAACCTTTGAAGATGAGCAATGATCATTGTTCTTTCCTTATCTGCTGCATCCTTTAAGAATCCAGTTGGTGAATTCACCCTTAGTCCTCACTGCTTCATGAACTCAGCCTAAATCATCTGCCCCTTTCCTGTGTACTTTTGGTCCTCTTCCTCCTCTCATCTCACACACTTATCCCTCCATTCCCTGTCTCTGCCTCCTCTCTCCCTTTCTGTGCAATAATGTTGGAGAAAAAGGGCTTGTAGTACTGGGGATATAAAAGAGGTGGTTAGCATCAACCATCCGTAGGGGAAACCGGGGGAAGAAAGGGACACGAAACAAATTCACATGGGAGTAAAGTCTTCAGGAGAGCGCTTTCATATTGATGGATGTGGCCATGCTAAGAAAACATCTTGTTGTCTTTCCGAGAAAGTCTTATTTAGAGGATCTTCTAGTGTCTTCCACATTGACTAGGATCAAGGAACTGCCAACTCTTTGAAGAGTTACTTCAAGAACGCATTGGCTACTGTTCTTAAGTGAAAGAGAGTCACCTCTTCTATCTCACCCGATTGTCATACATCTTTTTCTTAGTTGATAAAGTTGGTGGTGCAACGCACGAATGCTTTAGTAGAAAAAGATTGGCATTTTTGGCTGTTTTAGAACCACTTATTGACTTGAAGAGAAACACAACTCGTTCTATGATCCATCACTCCTCCCATTTATAGTACTATATGCATTTATTAATCAGTATATGTGTTGTGAAAAATTTTCATGCGAATAAAGGGAAAATGTTTTTCCATGTCTCCATGTTCTTCCTCTATGGAAAGCCTCCCCTCCCACATGCACTGCTTAAAAGAACATATGTAGGAGAAAACAAAAAGGAAGGAGAGAACCTAGCTTCCATCTGTCTGCTGAATAGATCAACATATCATACATCTTCGATGATGAACTGACTTGATTTTGTACCTGATATCTTGGCTAAGTTTGTTTTGTTGCTCCTTTTCTATTTGATTAACAGGTAAGACTGGTTCCTTATGATCCTGATTATCTGGATGAGTCAATTCTTTGGACAGAGAGTCATGATACCGGTGAAGGCTTTCGATCCATAAGGATGGTAAACAACATTCGCTTGAACTTTGATGCCTTTCATGGTGATGATGATCATGGTGGTGTACATGATGGAACCATTGTTGTACTGTGGGAGTGGTGGAAAGGGAAGAACCAGAGGTGGAAGATTGTTTCATACTGTAAGTAGTCACTTCTTTTGCTGCTCCATAACCAAATGAAATGCAAGGAGAATTAGCACAATTGAAGTAGCAATGCCTATGTTGTCATATGTTCCTTGTTTGTCTGTTGATCCACTGTATGAAGTAGGGAAATAGGTAAGTGGCAAGGGCTGCCGTCAGTGTCTTTGATGCCTTATTCTTGTTTGTGTCAAGTGCCTCTGTTGGTCAAGTATTTACATGTCCTCCCAAGTGAGGAAAGTTCAATTCTCAGCCCGTATAGTTCCCCCCCTAGATAGGGGACTTTCACACTCTAGGACATTTTTGCCTCGTTCGAGTGACTATTCTGGGCCTGAAGGTCCCACCGCAGGGAGACATAATCTTCCCAAGTTCCCATCACCTGCGGCAAGCATTAGCCCCCATGAACCTACAATTTCCTCCTCCTGCACAACTGCGTGAGATGAAAATTGAACCCAAGACCTCTCCTATACAAGGGAGGCTCGGTGCCACAGAGCCATGGGCTCCTTGGCCTTTAATGCCTTCAGGAGCCTCCTTTGTATTATTGGTCCATCTCTTCGCTATATTCAGGCCCACCAGGTAGGTCCTGTCCCATTTTACTCATTCTTCATCTTTTGTTCATTCCTTGTTTTGGCACATATACATGTCCTCCGAATGATTACTGGGTGCCCATCTTTCTTCTGCAGATTTCCTGGATTCCAAAACAACCTTGGAATACCGGAAGTTAATCTCCAAGGCGTAGAAGCCTAGTTATTTTGAAACCCCAGTCGCAGCTCTGACCACTACGTCGTTGCCTTCCCGAGGGTCTCAGAAACATGATAGATCCTGAGTAAAGGAGGCTGTTTCTCGGGCTAAGAAGGCTCGAGCAGAGGTTTCTAAGTAGGAGACGTAGGCAGTGGCAGAACCTAGTGCCCCATTACCGACGGTTCCCTCCTTTGAGGAGTTTGAGGTGGCGCAAGAGCAGTCACCTTCTTCAATAGGTATACTTCTTTTGATCTACTCCATTTAGACATGGACCGGCCCTTTGTTAATTGTCCTTTCCATTCAAACCCAACGGCCCTTCTACTCCGACCGTGGAAGAAGTTGCAACTGTGGCCCCTTCTGCTCCGACCATGGAAGAAGTTGCAACTGCCAGCGGCCCCAAGGGGGTTTAAGGTATCGAAGTACCCATAATTCTGGCCGAGAGTGATCTTCCTTCACCGACACCCAGCCATGAAGGTACAGTCGTTGATCATAAGGCTTTTAGGGGTAGATGTTCATTCTTCTACTTTTATCGACCTTGCCTTTCATTGGTCATATGTCATCCCTTCGGAGCCTGTTGTAGCTCCTTCTCTTGAGCCTCCAGCTCCCATTGTGGTGCCCACCTAACGGTCTTCAGAGAGGTTGGCCGCCCTAGCTGCGAAGAAGACTTCTTCGGAGGCGATTCAGGATGTCTCGGTGGGCTCAGAGGGCCCCGGAGTCATGGCTGCTGAGTTGGCTGAGAGTCCTCCCTCTGAAGAGCCTGTCAACTATGAGCCCTTTAGTGACGAGGAAGAGTAAGGTTTAGAGTCAGAAGCCAACACCTCATCTCTCTCTTACGGGAGTGACCTCCCTGCATTCAACCTGCCCCGACTGACATTAGGACCGTTGAGTGTACCCAGCTTTCTTACAGAGGAAGGGAGAATCACCTCAAGCCTTGCAGAGTCGGCCTTGGAGGTCCCAGGGGCTAGTGAGTTGGGACTCATGCCATTTGAGTTGAGGTTTTCTTTTTTGCATAACTTTCTTCACATCTGCCACCATTTGTAGCAGGAGCTCTAACATGTTTTATTTTCACCTCTTTGGTGCTTGATCTTTTTATAGGAGATCGCAGTCTCAATGGGGCTGACACTACCAATAGTGGACAGCATGGCTGCCTTCTCTCCCTTTTAAGCAAGGGCCACGACTTTTACCCCTATTATGGGCATGACTCCTGTGTTGAGGCTGATTGCCCTAAAATTCCCGAGCAGGTCCATTTCAATGCTGGGCTTTAGTCAACCCTCCGCAGGGCAACTTCAGCTTCAGCCTATGAAAGCCGGGTCAGAATTTATGGATGCTGCTTCTGCCAGGACGTCGATAGGCATGGAGCTTAAAGTGGCGACCGATGATACTTCTATTTTAGCAATCGAGGTCGGCACTGAACTGGAATAGGTAGCCCAACTGGGACAGCACGATGAAGTCACCTCAGAGGGTGGAAACTTTGAAGGGGAGATAGTCGGTGAAACAACTACTCTGGTGCTCACAGTTGGTACTGAATTGATAAAGGTGACACAGTCAAAGCAATAGGTAGAATTCACCTCTGAGGATGTGGGCCTTGAAGTTCAAGACTTTGCTCCTTCAATAGAGGTTGAGGTTGAAGTCCCTACCCTAGTCAGTACTGAGTCTATCGAGCAGCTTGAGAAGGAATTGGTGGAACAATCTTCCTCATTGCCTTCATCTTCTTCACAACCTGCTGATGACATCTAGGCTGAGGTTGACAGTAGGGTAGAGTTTCATCTCCCTGATACACCATCACTTTACTTGCAATCATCTGAATAGCTGGCATGGCAGAATTTAGAGATGCTAAAGTAGACAGTGCTGACCTACCGAAACTTATCCTATGCACAGCTGAGGGGGCTAGTAGAGCCTATGTCACGTACCCGTATGGCCTTCGACTGTCCTATGCAACATTGGATGCCTCGGGTGATTTTACTACTCAGGTACGTAAACCAATGAGAATTCATTGACCACGGCCTGAGGGATCAACTGACTACCCTAAAGCTCCAATGGAAGGAGGGTCTTACTGTGCTGCAGGCCTCCACAGAAATCGCTAGTCAACAGAGGTTCATTGCCGAGGGAGCGACTGATTGGATTTCATTGTTGCAGAAGTGAACTTCTGACCTCTGTGCTGAATTGGCCCTGGCTGAGGAGGATTTGGCACACACCAAGCAGCTGCAAATACAGAGGTTAAATGAGGCTACATTGGTGGAAGGGCGTGCGAGCTCCATCCAAGAGGAGCTAGAATAAGTATGCCCTCTCATTATATTCTGATCCTCTCTTCGTGCCTGCTATATTGGAGATTGTTGCCCGATGAAGTCATCTTTGCCATCATAAATTCAGTGATCCTTTATTGGTATTTATATGAATAAGGTTGCAACCTTAGCGAGGGATATTGTATATTATATTTATTTTTGTGATGCACCAAAATGACAAGGAACTCCATGTCGGGCCCTGTGGCAGTGAATCTAGTTGCTTTTAGGTGGAAGGAATTCATAAGATGACTGCATGGTATCTTTGTGAAGTCTAGTTCTTGCAAACATGATTGTTCTCATTATAACTAAAGCAGATCTATCCGTGCGATGTACTTGATTCCTCAGTTTTATCTATGTTCCCTAAATGAGGTCTCCATTTTTGTTTCCCATGCTTGCACAATATATATGATCTTGTTAGTCAATTGATTCACAAATATTTTCAGGGGTTTTCTTGCTTTTATGGAAAATCATATAGTATTAGATTTACTTAAACATTCTATTGGGAACTGAGATCATGCTTGCCCGATTGCACGGTTTTGTTCGGAACACAATTTTGTAAAAAGGTTATCAATCATTTGCTAGCCTTGTCAATGGGAAGCCAACTTCTTTCTTCCATAGTGGGAGGGGGTTGGGAGACCACTATGTCTCTTCTTTTTTTTGTACTAGTGGCCTATGTGCTGAGTAGGGTGTGGCTGAGAGCTGAGGCTTCAGGTCTGATCAGGGATTTCTACATTGGGAGAGAGGGCCCATCAGTAACTCACTTGAAGTACGCTGATGATATTTTCCTGTTCCTGATAGAAGATGAGCAGTGGCTTTACGTGGCTAGACTTTTGCTGGAGTTGCTAGAGGAGGTCATTGGTCTGATAAGTAACTTCAACAAGAGCATGTTAGTTGGGGTTAACATGGAGGATTTGACTCTCTGCAGGGCGGTGTGCATCATAGGCTGTCAGTTAGGAGCTTTCCCTATCTTCTACTTGGGTCTCGCTCTGACCTCAGGTGCTCTTCGGTATGCAAATTGGCTACCTATTATATAGAGCTATGAGTCTAGACTGGCTAGATGGAAGACTAGACTGCTATCATAAGGAGGCTGGTTTATCTTATGCATATCAGTTTTGGACAGTTTGCCTATTTATTTCCTCTTTGTGTTTTGGATTCCGAAAACTGTGATGAAGAAGATTGAATCTATTCAGGGGAGATTCTTTTGACTTGGGAGTGGGGACAGATGTAGGAGTTGGCATGATATCAAGTGGGGTAGGGTGGTTACCAGGAAGGAAGAGGGAGGCTTGGGGATCAAGGATGTTAGATACTTTACTTTGGCTCTCTTGTGCAAGTGGTTGTTGAATTTTGGTGCCGGAGATGATGGGTTGTGGGCTCAGGTTATCAGGCAGAGATACTTTAGCAAGAGGAGAGTTTGGGATATGGATGCGTTAGCACAGTATTGGACTTCCCCCATTTGGCGCGGTATTTTGACTTGCAAGGATATTATCTCTTCCGGTGTGCGAGTTTGTCTAGGGAAAGGCGACAAGTGCCTTTTCTGGAAGGATAGATAGTATGCCAACTTCATGTCGGAGGGTTCTTTCCTAAGTCTTTGACTCCTAGCTTTTAGGAGGCACCTGGGCACTGACTTTGAGGAGGGATCTCAGGATCGACAAGATGGAGTAGCGCCAGGGTCTTTTACTTTTCTTCGTCACCTACACTCCACACTCCGACAGGGAGGATGCATGGACTTAGAGGTGGAGTAGGGAGGGGACTTTCTCAGTGAGGTCTACTGACACTATTATCTCTGACAGTGGGTGTGCCACAGCCTCGTCCCTTAGTTTTGGAGGCCGCGGAGTCCGTTGAAAGTGAAGCTTTCACTTGGAGGATTTCCCACGGGAGGTTGCACACTCGTGATAGGCTGTGTCAGTTCCTCCCGTGCATCCAGTCAGCCTGCTGCTTATGTGGTCAGGAGGACGAGACCATGGATCATTGTTTGTAGGGTGTACCTACTCAAAGGAGGTGTGGGAGGGAGAGTCCATTGTGTCATCAGCTGCCAAAGAGAGGTGCATCACTTCATTAAGCTGTGGGACATAAGGTGGTCCATTAGAGGAGATGGAGTTGTGTGGTGACAGATCCTGCATTTTGGTCTTTGTGGGGCGAACGGAACAATAGGACTTTAAAAGGGCGGCTAGAGCTGAGGATTCTCTTGTATCTTTCATTTGTGCTAGAGTAAGAGAATGGACGAATTTGCTTTGTAATGTGAATTCCCTCAACTCTCCTCTTTTTATTTTGTTGGGGAGGTAGTGTCTCTCACACTGTCTTGGTGTGACTTTTTGTACATAGATTTTTGGGACCTCATTGACTATACTTGTACATCCCCTTTTTTTCATTTAATACAATTAGTCGTATTACCCACTTTAAAAAAAAAGGTTGCTCATACACTTTGCTCCGGGTGGCAGTGACTTGTTCATCCAATATTTGCTCAATTTGCTCACGTTCACCCTCTGGTTATGTAGATGTGAGATAAACCTTTGGTGCCCCCAAAAGGTATTGTCTCTAAAGTGAAGGTGAATTTTTGTCCTTGTAAAAGAGTCCTCTTGAGTTAAGAGGTGAAGATCTACCTTTTAAGCACTTGATTACTTTTTCAACATTCAATGTAGGACTAATCTTGTGACCATGTGACCGTGAGTTCGTCTATAAGAATCCTGAGCTTGCACTCGCTTGCCTTCTCAAGGGAGATGTTATATGATTAGTCTACACGAGATAAATTTTGGTGCCCCCAAGAGATATTATCTCCAGAGTGGAGGTGAAGTTTTATCTTGTAAAGGGGCTCTCAGAGGAGAAGGCTTACACCTTGCTTATGAGCACATCCCCATCTTTGTAGTTTCCGATATGTGATCTTGTGAGCCCCTTTCTTAGGCAACTTGAGAACGTTCATTGCCACCCAACTCCACTCCAAAGGGACTCAGATGTACCTGAAAAGTCTTCACTTACGAACCAAGGCAACTTGAGACGTCAGTCATCATTCAAGATTCATGCTTGATAAGGTCCCCTTGCATTCTAATCTGACAATGATGAATGAGATACTGTGAAGGTCTGCTGTGAGCCACTCGCTCTGGGTGGAATGGGGAAGAGTTATTGCAAGAAACACTAGCACAGGGTTTAATGACCAATGAAACCATCTTGGCATCATGACATGGACCTTTATGTGTTTGCACAAATTAATTGAATCATAAGCTTAAGGTGGTAATTGAAGTCACTTCCCAGTGCCACCCACATATGCAACCACAATATCCCCAGAAAAGATGTCCAGAGGGTCGGTGACCTTGACAGATCTGGCAAGAGATTCAGGAATCAACTGGTTTCACTGGTAAGAGATTCACATACAGGTCTAGTTACCGAAGTGTATGCTTGACTTGTTTGGTGTGACACTTCATGTACAATAATCTGTGGGAAATGAGTGCATTTCCCATCAAATCCAAAATTCCTCACTTTTCCCTCAAATTCCAAATTCCTCACTTACATGAAAAAGGTCATTGTGCAAAGCAACAAACATCTGTACATACTTGACAGATCTGTTGTAGCTAACAAACCCCATGAACCAAAACTCAAAATTATCCACAGTAGCTGTCTGTTTGTATCTGTGTGAAGGCTCATTTGCATTCTCGATTGGGCTGTCTAGCTTGATCTTTCTCAATTGGATAACCACCTGCAAAATAGTGGAAACATTTAGAAAATGTTCCAAGGATGCATTCTACAAAAGACAGATTGCATCTGGCTGAAGATGGAAAAGGAACTACTTAAGAATAAAAGGCTTGAATGAGAGGCTAACCTTGCATAGAGATCTGATCGCTTCTCCTTTGGGAGAAGTGACTGTAAGAGACCTGTCAGTACTGAATAATGCAATTATCTCTATTGAAATAAACGGAATTCCTGTAGCATGACCAGCCCTAGTAGACAGGTGGTGGCACTACGAGGCCTTGAGAAATTTTTCCTCTTCCCGAACGACAAACATTTGTCTGAAATCTCTTTCCACTCCACCTGCTCGAAGGATCCCTACACCCAAATTTAATTTTCCCATCAATGTGCCCGTAATTTTGGGCCCCAACCTCACTGAAATAGGAGGAACAATAGACAAGGCTTCAATTTAAATAACTAGAATTGACTATGGGCTTGGCGTTTGATCCAATTAAATTGTTTGTATAAGTTTTTTAGATATGAGGAATTGTGTGCTATCAATAAAGGTTTTATAAAACTAAATGAGCAAACCTATGTAGACATGAATATGAAACCACAGTTTACTTTGATGGTTAATCTTCAGCAGGCTAAAGTTGTGGGAATCTGTGAATTAAGGAAATTTTGATGATGCTGCCTCATCAACATTTCTTTTAAAGATAAAGTTCCATTCACCAGATAGAGCTTCCAGGATCATATCTAATTCTGGTGGATATGCAGAACAATACACAGAATGCAAGTGCTCATCCAAAACAAGGGAACATTTCTAGTTATCAATGTAGAAAAAAAGTGAATGACCATGTTCTTGTATGCCCCTTGCATAACTATTGGCCTTCTTATTGAACTGATTCATCCAGCCAAGGATACCATCTGCTCTCTCTACATTTTCAAGACCAAAATTCCTCTAACAATCAGCTGAAGAACATGCACACTCTCCTCCAAAGATAGATGTAGAGAAAAGAGCTTCAAGAACTAGAAAGTGGTAGAAACATGATCCTTACTATGCTTGAGCTGGGAGCATCTATACGATCTAGAGACAAGGCATGTGCTAAGAGCATCACAAACAGATTTCCCTGACACTTCCTTGGGTTGGTGCATCCCTAATCATGTGCTGCACTTGCTTTTATTTTGGTTCCTTAGGAGGTATATGATAATTGAACTGTGCAAAGATCTAAAACAAAACACTTGTCACTTCTTTTGTATCTTAGTCTAGCCTACAACAAGAAGAGTAAAAGATATGAAAGTTTTGCAGCAAGGGACATTGGGGGTGCAGGCCGCGAGGGCCGAAGTTGGAAAGCAGGCTACGAGAGCCAGAATTTGGGGGGTGGGTAGGCTGCCTAAAAATGCAAACCATCTAGATATATGAGGAGCCTGATACCAAATGCTAATTGTTGAGAGCATCAAATGTTGGGAATGGTTAGGAGTGGTCATGCTTTCAAAGCAGTCAGGAGCATGGATCATCAAGAAACCAATATGTTTGAAGGACAGATGCCAGGATAGCCAGACAGAATTCTGGACGCGAGGAGTCGACTCTAGGGGTCGACACTTGGATTTTTTTGAGGCACAGGTCAAAGAGATGATAAGATGGGGGTTCGTCAACTTGATGCCAAGTTCATAAACGCAGAGTTATAGATTTTCCAGAATCTTCAGTTATAGAACTCTAATGATAAAGCCCTCTTATTCAGATTGGTTTAAAACTGATGAATTATGAGTTTCTCATTAAACAACATTTGAAAATATCTGCATTCAAAATTAATAGAAATGAACTAGAAATACATATAAAGACAAGGTTAACCTCCTCTCACCTTACTCATTCAATTCCATTGGGTCCTTGAGAGTAACTACAAATAGTATTGAGGTTAAATGCCTAGGCATTTCTGATTTTATCCTAGGGCATAGCAAATATAGATTTTTCTTTTGAAACCACTTGTTTAATTGCAGTTGTTATTATTTTTACGAGTAGTCAAGTGTAGCATGCACCTTTTGACGTGAGAGTGCATGTTGATTAGATGCTAGCACCCCCAGTTACTTAGTGTAGCTCACCATTTTGCTTCAAATAGAATAGAGGTAGCATGGGACTTCATGACGTTGTCTTCTCCACTTCATTGGTGAAGGGACTTGGTTTCTCGGTGAATCCAATGCCATTGCTCTGCCTTAGGGCACTGAATTCAGCACACACCTTTTTACATAAGGATATATATTTATCAGATGTCAATATCCCTAGTTACTCAGCATGGCTGAAGTTCATTGCTATCATTGTAGCCCTTTTTTTTTGAAAACTTTAGATTAGACAAATGTTTAAAAATAATACTACAATGAAGTTTCTCAGTCAAAGATGTCTTTGTACTAATATAAACTTTTAGGTTCAAGAAGGCATAACATGTCAAAACATGAAGAACTATTTTAGGTCCATTAAGTCTGAATGTAGCCATTTTCATGAAAATAGAGGCCAAAACTCATGAACCCATTAATCCTTAAACTAACAGTTTTATATCATGGGCAATCATAGAACTCTATGAGAGAAGATCCTTCTTTAATATTTACTTTGATGGATGAACATAACAACAGATAGAAGTACTCCCAAGAGTTTAAAGCATTCAAGGAATTTTGGAAAACAGGCAGCTGAGCAAGCAAGGGATGGCAGATTCAGACATACCAGGAAGGTTCAGAGAAATCAAACCAATTCAGACCCAAAGTGAGACACAACAATTTATAATCATGATGCAAGGGCTGAAGAAAGCATGGAATGCACTTGGGTAGATGAATGGAAGTAGGAACTGAACACTCCCCCTAAGTATGTGTAGTGAGCTTAGGTTGGAATAAGACCAGCAGATGCAAAGGAGTGTTGACGCAGGCATCTCATGGTGTCGACACACCGAGCTCAGACAGAGAGTAGTCTTCCAGAAGAATCAACCAAGGTGTCGACCTGTGTTGGTCTGAGGTCGACCTTATCAACAACAATAGAGACTCCAATAGATTTATCAAGATGAACGAGCTCCCCCTAAGAAGATGCAGCCTATACATGTGTCAACAAAAGTGTGTAAGGATGCAGACTGGATTTTTGAAGTTGACTCCCCCTCAATCTTGTGCATGGGTTGACAATGGAGTATGCAACTTATCACTTATGTGAACACATGATGCAATAGAAATGCAATCCATGCTAACAAGAAGGGTAATTTTTTTAAAAAAATATATTTTAGCATGAAATGCATGAAAGTGCATGAGACTTCAAGATGATGCTTAATGATAGATGTAAGCTCAGATTACCAATTGTGCTTAATGTCTACAAGGTGATGCAAGCACAAATTATTTGCAATGCATTCTGAACTGAAATATAAACCCTCAAGCTACTCTTTTGTCCAATGCATATGGAAATTAAGACAGTCAGACAACATGTTAAATGTCCATAAGTATGATGAGTTGGGTTTAATGCAACCATGACAGACATCATCAAAAATAATGATAACCAAAAAAGACCATATGCCTATTAGATTGGAAGAAGCACAAACCAGCAAACCACTCATCATATTAAATCCATCAGTGTGATAGGTTTCAAGAAGGGAATAACTGAAATATCTGATTTCTGGTACGAGACGGAGGTATCAATCCGAAGACCCACCTCACGCATAGTGAGAGTTCCGGACAGACTTAATCTATCTTTCTGCACATCACCATTTGATATATTAGAACTCAAACTAAGTGTTAAGCATGTGATCCAACTCAAATGATCATCTAAAAACACCTTGCAGGGGACACAGCTCCAGGGCCAAATGGCTTCCCGTTGGCTTTCTTCCTAAAGTGTTGGGATATCATCAAGGTAGATTTTGGCAACAGTGAAAGAGTTTTAGGAACGGAGGGCCCACGTAAGGAGAATCAATAAAACCCTCCTAGTCCTTATCCCCAAAAAATAAGGAGCCCAAGATTTTCAAGACTTCGAACCCATTAGTCTGTTGAATGGCACCTACAAAATCATCACCAAACTGTTGGTAGGGAGATTGAATAGAGTTATGGACAGGGTGGTCATTGGCCTCCAGGAAGCCTTTATCAGGGGGAGACATAATCAGGACAATTTCTTGGTGGTCCATGAATATCTATTTGCCATAAAAACTGAGAGGAAGAAATGGATGATCCTGAAGCTCGTCTTCAATAAGGCTTATGATAGGGTCAATTAGCTTTGCTTGTTTGATGTGTCGGAGAAGATGGGATTTGAGGAAAAATGGATAGACCGGGTTCGGGCGTGCATTTCCTCTGCTTCATTTATCCTAGTCAATGGGAACCTGACTTCTTTCTTCCATAGTGGGAGGGGGCTCCAACAAGGAGACCCTATATCCCCTCTCCTCTTTGTACTAGTGGCTCATGTGTTGAGTAGGGTGTGGTTGAGAGCAGAGACTTTAGATCTGATCAGGGGTTTCTAGGTTGGTAGAGGAGGTCCCTCGGTCTCTCACTTGCAGTATGTCTACATTCTGTTCTTGGCAAAAAATGAGCAGTAACTTTATGTGGCTAGACTTTTACTAGAATTGCTAGAGGGGATCACTAGTTTGAAAGTTAACCTCAACAAAAGAATACCACTTGGGGTTAACACGGAGGACATGACTCTTCAGAGGGCGGCGTGCATTTTGGGTTGTCAGTAGAAACTTTACTTGCCTCCTACTTGGATCTTCCTCTAACCCCAGGTACGCTGCGATGTGGGTCTAGATAGGCTAGATGGAAGGCTAGACTGCTATCATATGGGGGCAGGATGAAGAAGATTGAGTCTATTCAAGGGAGATTCTTTTGGCATGGGAGTGGGGGGAGATATAGAGAATGGCATGATATCAAGTAGGGAAGGGTAGCCGCCAGAAAAGAAGAAGGAGGCCTAGGGATGAAGGATGTTTGGACTTCAATTCGGCTCTCTTGTGCAAGTGGCTGTGGAAGTTGGGAGCATGAGATGATGGATTGTGGGCGCAGGTTATCAGGTAGAGATTCCATGGTAGGAGGAGACTTTAGGATATGGATTCATCAGCACAGTATCGAACTTCCCCGATTTAACACAATATTTGACTTGCAAGGATATTATCTCCTCCAACGTGCGGGTCCGACTAGGTAAAGTTGACTAGTGCCTTTTCTAGAATGACAAATGATGCAGAAACTTCACATTGGAGGCTCTTTTTGCAGCTTCAACTGACCCTTTGGGGTCGGTCGCCTAAGCTTTTGACTCCCAACTTTCAAGAGGCACTTAGGCGCCGACCTTCAGGAGCGACCTCAGGGAACAGCTTCAGAACCTTTTACTCTTCCTCCTCGCCTATGCTCCACACTCCGACAAGGAGGATGTGTGAACTTGGAGGTGGGGTAAGGAGCGGACCTTCTCAATGAGGTCTACTTACACCATTATCTCTGACGGATGGGTGCGCCACAGCCTCGCCCCTCAGATTTGGAGATCACAAAACCCGCTGAAGGTGAAGCTTCTCACTTGGAGGATTTCCCACGAGAGACTACCCACTCATGACGAGTTGTTCCATTTCCTTTCGAGCATCCAGGCGATCTGTTGCTTATGTGGTCAAGAGGATAAGACCCTGGACCACCAGTGTGTAGGTTGTACCTACTCGCAGGAGGTGTGGGAGGGGCTTGCTAGGAGAGCCCACTGCATTATCAGCCTTTAGAGAGAGATGCATCACTTCATTGAGTCGTGGGACAAGAGGTGGCCCCAAAGAGGAGATAAAGTTGTGTGGTGGCTGGTCCTACATGCCACCTTTGGTCTCTGTGGGGCGAACGGAACAATAGGACTTTTAGGAGGGAGACTACAGCCTCCGTTATTCGAGAGAGAGAGAGCGCCCGACCCTGGAGTGTTCCACCTCCGAGCGGTCACCGTGGGTGTGTGAGAGAGGGACCTAGTGCCCCAATCGGCACCTGGCCAACCCTTGACTTGTGGGCTCCGTACCCTTGGGAGGGCCATCCTAGCCCTGTTGGCACTCTACCGGCAAGGGACTTGACCCACCACCTCCACTCGGCATCACCGAGTCACCTGGATTTCGTGTGTGTGCAACGGTGGTTCGGCCACTTTCGAGGACCTCGTTCTATTGTTGAATGTGTTTGTGTGATAGGTCCGAGGACCCATAGTCTATTTGCTACATATCCCCCCCTGTGGTGTCACATCACCCTTGGTCGAGTTAAATTCCTCATTAAGGAACACAAGGTAGACTATATTGTCATTTTAGAACCCAAAGTTAAGGCTTCCCTGTTACAAAACATTTGCAAGAAGCTTGGTATGCACAAGTGCTTAGCCAATCAAGAAGATAATGCCCACATCTGGGTTTTGTGGAAAGAGCCCTTTGATTTTATCATTCTGCATCAAGATGAGCAACATATTTCCTTACAGCAAATTAGCCCTGTTCTCCCTCTCTTTTATGCATCCTTCATTTATGCAAAATGTAGTAGATCAGAAAGATTACCTCTCTGGGCCTCCCTACTCCATGTCCATACACTGATTCAAGGTCCCTAGATTGTGGCTGGGGATTTCAACTGCATTCTCAATGTGGATGAGAAAATTGGAGGCAAAGCTCCTTGCTTGGGTTCTATTTCTGACTTCAAGGACTGTGTTAATGATTGTGGCTTAATGGATGGGGGTTACATGGGATCCAAATATACCTGGCACAATAATCAGCAAGGGGCTAATGGAATCTGGAGTAGATTGGATAGAGCTTTAATAAATCC
This sequence comes from Amorphophallus titanum, assembly GCA_024336825.1. NCBI lineage: Eukaryota > Viridiplantae > Streptophyta > Magnoliopsida > Alismatales > Araceae > Amorphophallus > Amorphophallus titanum. Next base: position 72,735,986 of record JANBPO010009603.1, read on the forward strand.
ATGCTGGCTGAATAAGTTTCCTATAACTATAGAGCACCTGTCGAGAGAGGCATCGGGCCATGCCCCTCTTCTCATCAGATTGGCCATCACTAATAAAGTCAAGAGCAGGTTTTATTTCCAACAGATGTGGACCACCCATGAATCCTTTACTCAGGCTATTACACAGTGCTGGAGGACTAGTCCTCTTGCCACTTCAGCAATAACTACCTTATGTCTTAAACTCAAAGCTGTGAGGAATATGTTAAGAATATGGAATAAACAGGTATTTGGAGATGTTCATAACAATCTTATTGTTGCAGAAGATGAGGTGCTTCAGGCGGAGCATTTGTTTGATGCCATTCCAAATGCTGCTAATTTGGAAGCCTTAGATAAGGCTAAAGCTAAGCTTACTGATAGCTTTGTTCAGCAAGAGATTTTTTGGAAACAAAAATCCAGAATTCGGTGGTTAAAGGAAGGTGATAGAAACACCAAATTCTTCCACATGACAATATTGGCAAACAGAAGACAGAATGTAATTAATCATCTTAGGACTGACTCGGGCAGTATAACTTCAGATAAACAGGAAATAAAAGATATTGCAGTGGATCACTTTCACAAAGCCTTTTCTTCTCAGCAGCATCTCATAGCTAGTGAATTAATCAATTGCATTCCTCAATTGGTTTCGGCTGAAAACAATGAATCACTGTGTGCTGTGCCTGGTTACATGGAAATTAAAGAAGTAATTTTTTCTATATCCCCTGACAGTGCCCCTGGTCCGGATGGATTTACAGGGTATTTTTTCCAAAGAGTGTGGTCTATTATTGACAAGGATGTTGTCAATGCTGTTCAGGAATTTTTTGTTAGAAGGAGGTCTCTCCCTAGAGAGTTCACTGCAACTATTATTGCCCTCATTCCCAAGGTCCATAATGCTTATGCTATATCTGAATATAGACCCATCAGTTTATGCAACTTTGCCTATAAAATCATATCCAAGGTGTTATGTATCAGACTGAGCAGAATTCTGCCCGCTATCATCTCCAAGGAACAATCTGCCTTCATCAAAGGCAGATATATTATTGATAACATAGCCCTGGCTCAGGAATTAACTCAGGAACTGGGCAGAAAAGTCAGAGGGAGCAATGTGATGTTGAAGCTGGATATGGCAAAGGCATATGACAGAGTTGAATGGGACTTTCTCCTAGCTGTGTTGAAGCAGTTTGGTTTCAGTAGCAACTTCATTGAAATGATCAGTCTCTTGATCAATAATTGTTGGTTCTCTATTTCTTTAAATGGGGAATCTGTTGGTTTTTTCAAGTCTACTAGGGGTCTAAGGCAAGGTGATCCCATTGCACCCTTTCTTTTCATCATTGCTCAAGACTCCCTCAGCAGATCTCTTAATCATGCTTTTATGAATGGCTCCATTGGGCGGTTCTATGGTCCAAGGAGATGTCCAGTCATCTCCCACCTTCTGTTTGCTGATGATACTCTAATATTTGCTAATGCAACAGCGGGCTCTATCCAGAATCTGATGGCTATTTTAAGTTCTTATGAGAAGGCCTCGGGTCAGCTTATTAATGTGGATAAGAGTGGCTATTTCATCCACCCAAAACAAAGCCAATCCATCTCTCATAGAATTGAACGAATTACAGGGTATGCTAGACTGAATTTTCCTCATAAGTACCTGGGTTATCCTTTAGCCTTGGGAAGAATTAAGAAAGTTTATTATGGGGGCATTATTGCTGCTGTGCAGAAGAAGATTAAGGGGTGGCAAGTTAAATTTCTTTCTCAAGGTGCTAGACTGATTCTTATCAAACATGTGCTTTCCTCAATTCCAATCTACATTTTAGCTTCATCTCCTCTTCATGAAGGCATTCATCATATTCTGGATCAGTCTCTTGCCAATTTCTTCTAGGGCTCATCACAATATGGTAACAGGAAACATTGGAGGGCTTGGCATAAAATATGCAAACCAATACCTTTGGGAGGTCTGGGAGTTATGTCCCTTAGACACATGGAAACTGCTCTCCGGGTAAAAATGCTTTGGCATGTGCTGTATTCTGATTCATTATGGGCTGGTTTCTTCAGAGCCAAATATATTAGAGGCAACCATATTAGCACTATTGGTTTTAAGGAAATGAATGGTTTTGCAAGGAAAAGCTAGCTGCGTGCTAAGAACATCCTTATCCAACACCAGAAATTCATCCTTGGTAATGGTCAAGACATTAATTTCTGGAAAGACACCTGGCTAGGGGATAGAAACCTGGAATCCAGGACCCTCTCCCACCACATTCATGATAATAATACTTCAGTTCAGGAAGTTATTGGCCAGCCAACACAGGACATGGTAAATATCATTGAAGCAGTCCTCCCTACTGATATCAAAATTGCCTTGCATCATGTCAGGCTAGCTGAGAGGGAGAATTAGAAAGAGAGATAGAGAGAGTTATTGATAATATATATATATATAGAGAGAGAGAGAGAGAGAGAGATCACGGGATGAGAGAGAGAGAGAGAGAGAGAGGGAGAGAAAGAGAGACGGAGGGAGGGTTTGCGAGAGACGGAGAGAGAGGGAGACGGAGGGAGAGAGAGAGACGGAGGGAGGGTTTGCGAGAGATGGAGAGAGAGGGAGACAGAGAGAAGGAGAGAGACCGAGAGAGAGACGGAGGGGGGGGAGAGAGACGGTACGAGAGAGAGAGAGAGGGAGACCGAGAGAGAGACGGAGGGGAGGAGAGAGGGGGTGTTCCCGCGGTGAGAGAGAGAGAGGAAGAGAGAGACAGAGAGAGCGTGAGTTGGGGAGAGGAAGAGAGAGATAGAGAGGAGGGAAGAGAGAGGGGCTCCGCGTGGGGAGAGAGAGAGAGAGGAGAGAGAGAGAAAGAAGGAGAGAGATCGAGAGAGATAGAGAGAAGGAGGAGAGAGAGGGAGATCCCACGACGGTGACGGAGTGGCGCCGGCGGTCGGAGGAGCTCGTCGGCGACGGGGCGGGCGGTGGTCGGAAGGAGAGACGCCGGCGACGGTGGCTGGCAGGGAGGGCAGGTGAGGGGGGAGGTGTATGGGGGTGAGGGCTTGCGTTGGCGGACGGCGTGGAGGGGTGCCCACCGTGGGGGAGTTGGCCGGAGGAGGGCGCGTGAGGCAGGCGACTGGGTTGCAGGGGGTGTATGGGAGTGTGAGGGAGGCGTTAGCGTGAGTGGAGTGTGTACAGAGGGAGAGGGAGAGTGATGGAAGGAGGCGGAGGGGAGGGGCTGATGGCCGGCGGTGGCCTCACGAGGGGGGTGCGGTGGGTGCGATGCGCAGGGAAGAGAGGTCGTCGGTGGTCGACGATGAGAAGGCGACCGGCGGCGTCCGGGGAATGGCTAGAGAGGGGGGTGGAGGACACGGACGGTGGCGGAGGTGGAACGGGAGAGCGGCGGTGTGGGTCAGACGGGAAGCCAGTGGAGGGCTCGCTGGCGGCGGGCTCGACGACGGGAGGTGGGGTGTGTGGGGACACGGGCGGTGGCGGAGGCAAGGCTGTGAGAAGGGGGAGAGGGGGAGAAGGAGAGAGGAACGGGAGAACGGGGGCGGTGATCGGCTAGGTGCACAGGGAGAGAGTGTGGTGCCGAGAGGGAGAAAGGGTGGTGGAGAGAATAGAGAGTGTTAGAGAGAGAAGGAGGGGGATGCCCGGCGGCCGGTCAGTGGGTGTGCATGGGAGAGGGGGAGGTATATGGCGTGAGGGAGAGGGGTCAGGGGAGCAGCCGGCTGCGGCTGACGGTGGTGAGGGTGGTACGGGCGGTCAGAGAGAGAGAGAGGATCACCGGCGGGGGTGGTAGCGGTGGTTGGGAATGATGACCGGAGGGGGGGGTCACCGGCGATGGTTGGCAGTGAGGAGGTGGTATGGAGAGGGAAGGTGGTGGCAGGGGGAGAAGGCCGTCCGGTGCGAAGGGGAGGCAGGCGGGGGAGACGGTGGACGCAGGGACGGGGTGGCAAAGGCGGTCGACGGCGTGAGGAGAGGGAGGGGCGAGGGCGGTGCGCAAGGATGAGGGTGAGGAGGTGGGAGGTGGCTCCGGTGCGATGGGGAGGCTGGGCTTGCGTTACATGCAAGGAGAAGAGAGGGAGGGACGGACGGTGGAGAGGAGGAGGTGGAAGGTGGTTGCGGCAGTGGAGGGGTCAGCCGATGGGATGGCAGATGGGAGTGGGTGTTGGGAGGTGGTCGACGGAGTGATGCCGGAGGTGGGGAGGTGGTGCAGGGAGGTGGTCCGGTGGTGCTGGCCGCGGGTAGTTGGGAGGTGGTCGACGGGGTGACGGTGGCGTCCGTGGGGGTATTAGCAGAGGGAGAGGAGTGCGTTCGCGGGCGACGAGGGGCTCGGCGTGGGGTTGGCCGGTGCGGTCGGAGGCCGCGGTGGGGTCGACGTGGGGGGTGCGGGGGGAGTAGCAGGTGACGGGAGGGGGAGAGAAGGTGACAGTGATGAGTAGGAAGGGCCGCCGGTGAGCTCGTCGGCGGTGAGAGGGGTGGCGGACGTCGACGGTGGGAACGGGGAGGTGGCTGGGCGTGGTCGGAGGTGGGTTAGCAGGGAGGTGGGAGTGTGTGGTCGAGTGTGAGGGGGAGAGTGAATGGGAGTGTATGTGTGTGTGTTAGCCAAATGAGGGGTGAGATGGGTGGGTTCCCTGCGGTTGGGGAGGCGACGGGGAGCAGTGGGGTGGCTTGCGTGGGTTCGCGCCGGCGGGGGGTGTTCGACGTGGGGAGTGCCGCGGTCAGAGGGAGAGAAATGGAGAGGGAGAGAGGGCTCCGTGGGAAGGTTCTGGGAGAGGAGGAGTGGGTGAGAGAGAGAGAGAGATCCGGTGAGAAAATCGCCAATCCCCCCGGTAGAGAGAGAAAAAATGGGGATATATAGGAAGTGTAGGTATTTAATAGGGTGGGGGACAAGATCGTAACTCTCTCTCCGGAAAGTGAAATTGGAAGACTAAAAGAAAACTGATTATCTATGAAAAGGAGAGAGTTAATTCAGAAAGTCTCATTGTCTCCTTGGAGAATAAAATCACTGAATTAAAACATTCTTCATCTAAATCTGCTAAGGATAAAGGAAAAATGAAAGCCGTCATGGAAGATGAGGATGATAATTCAAGCAAAGAGAGTGACAACATTTCTGGAATTAAACAAGCCATGAGGAACCAGCTGTACACCACTTTCATTCAAAGTTCAGAAGTGACTGGAACCTCAAGCCAATTCCCAAAACAAACTGCTGCAACTAAAATTCAAGAGGAAGGTAAGAATCAAAAAATCAAAAGAAAGTTTCAGTAATCATAGAAAAGAAAATTAAATAACATGCACTTTAAAAACACTCATATGAAAAAGAACCATGTTTCAGAGGAACCTAATCTTTCATGCCATTACTGTGGCAAACATGGTCACTTCATGGGCAATTGTCTTGTGCTGAAAAAGGATGATCTGAATGTCGATAGAAAGCATGCTAAGAAATCAGTTTCTACTCAGAAAAGGAACTTTTCATGTTTTAAATGTGGTAAATATGGACATGCTGCAGCACAATGTTATTATACTAAAGGAAAAGGAAAATTTCATGTTCATACTGATCATGCTGACCTGAATGTTGAGAATTTTAATGTTAGAAAACATGCATATCTGAAGAGGACTGTTCACTGCCTTCAGTGTGGAAAGGTAGGTCACAATGATGATCAATGTTCGTATGTTCAAGGAAGAAAATCTTCTTCCAAATCTGTTGATACTTCTCCCAAGAAAAATATTTTTGAAAGATGTAATTCTGGTACTAGAAGCAAGCACCTTGAGTGTTTCCATTGTGGAAAGCATGGCCATACAGTCAAGCACTGTTGGCATGCTCAGGGAAGTAAACTCAATTCTGAATTTGTTAAATTCCCTGCAAACAAAATCGATCTTGGTAGGAACAAATCTGTCATTAAAGAAAAACCCATGGCATGTTTCAATTGTGAAAAGTCAGGCCACAGAGCTGCTAACTGTTGGCTGACTCGTAATGAAAAGATAAACTTCCATGGTAATAACAGAAACAATCATGTTTACTCACACCAATTTCATGCTCATGCTAATCCATATAGGAACATGAAATCTGTTAATGTCTGTCACTATTGTAGACAGTCTGGGCATTCTATGAATAATTATTTTAAAATAATAATTGATGATTTGAATGCTCAAAAATCTGTGAAAGCACCATTCAGAGGTGCTACTGATCATGGAGGACCCGGGAACTCTTAGGTACCTTAACGTGCAAAATAAGGGTCTATTTTTGCAGATGTGCCTTGGAAGGAAGTAAACCGGGGTTAATAAACCAAGGCACACAAGTATGAAAACCCCATGTCGGCACTTCTCAGGTCAGTAATGTGAATTCTGTGATCTGAATTTTTCATTTCAGATTCCTAAACAAATGTCTGAATTTGATAGAATAGATGTTAAGCATACATGAGCTGTCACTTCTTAATTGCTCTGAAGTGTGGATCTTGTGAGCAGATGTCGACACAAAGAGTCGACACCTTCATGGATGTTCTTCTGATCATATTTCTGCTACTGCATGATTGAGTCTATCTTCAAGGAATAACTGATTTGATTATATGACTTCTGAAAAGTCTATTGTGAAATTATTCATGCACACATTAAAGCTGCTACTTGTGATGCATTCTGAAAATCTGAAATGGGTGTGATCGATCCTTGAAGTATGTCTGGATTGCATAAGCTTGACATTTACTTCTAGGACTATTTTTGTCTGCACTACATTGTCATGCGGACTCATGAAAATGACTTATCAAACTCCCTACATATTCTCGTTGCACATGTTGTATTTAGAATCCTCATACATTGCATGTATTTAGGGGGAGTAAGACTAGTCATTCTGTGTCTACAGCACCAATTCTTCTCTGCATTGACTTCATTGCATTCTGAATAAAATGTGTACTGCATAAAGACAGGGGGGAGTCAATCAAGGCTAGCATGTGTCTCATACATACATTCAGGTTAATCACCTCCCTACATGGTATCCATGTCAGATTTTGATTGCCAGTTCATACATGCTGACAGGGAGAGCTCTTACATTTCGATAGGAGTGTTATCTTTGACAATTCCTGATTATTGCTTTCCTAATCAACTGTAATCCCTCATTGTTTCTGAACTGATATTTCTCCCAGCACATTCATTCATTTCTATCCCTTGTCTTCAAATTCTTAATATGCCATTGTACTTCCTGCGAATCTAAATTAATGACAATCTGGTTATCAGTTCATCATTTCAAGCTACAAAAATCAGATATCTTCTTTTATAAGAATCTGTTATGTACTATGAATGAACTGATGGTTTAAGATTAATAAATTTTAGAGTCTAAAGACTAAATTTAATGAAAAGGGTTGTTGAACTCTCTTAATAGCTCTCAACCATATGAATCGGTGCGGTTGTGGTGCGATCCCGAACGGTGGATTCAAAGCCGACGGTTCGGTTCGCGTGGTGGTTTTCGACGCGGTTTAGTTGCCTCGACACTCAGTTTCATCGGTGGAGGTAGGGAGATGGATCACCACTTCGTCCTTTACGTTTTCCCTATAATTTTGTGTAGAATGGTGCTTGATCGGGGGAGATCAAGCTAGTTTAGTGAAAATCAATATTTTTGGGGTTTGTAGGGTTCGTCAGAAAACGTCAACCATTCTCGATGTAGTTAGTGTCAAATTGACCCCTGGGATGTCAGGATCCCAACCCCACCAGTTTCGTGTCGATCGGTTGTCATTTGGGGCCGGTAAGAGTCTGGGAATCCCGGTGACTCGATTTGAGTCGAATCGTCGAAATCACCCCGATCTCGCATTTTAGTGGATGCATGTGCCATTTTTCGACTCCAGATGTGTTGTATGATCATTTGGCGTTGTTTCCCCTACGCTTCGGCATGAATGGGGCGTGGAATGGGCCGATTCGGCCATTCCACAGTTTTACTCGTCGGATTTGTGTAACGGTCCTTCCAGGGACCGTCACACATGTAACGGCCCCTCGATAGACCGTTACGTATCATTCGTCATTTTTAGTCTTTCGAGGCTTAGTTGGTATGACGGACCAGACTTGGTCTGTTACGTGAGTATAACGCCCCTGTCTAGGCGCGTTACGCTTGGGTGGTTTTTGAGGCCTGCTGCTATTTTTAGCCCCTCAACGATCGTGTTGCCTCGAAGACTGTGTCAGTCGATTCGTTGTAATGGATCTATCCCTGTGCATTATAGTTTAGGTAATGCACTAGTGTGAGACCATTATATTGCATTTGACTGACGTTTGACTGGCTATGGTGGTGGGTGTAACGCACCTACCCCCATGTGCCATGTGGCTGTGGCGGACTCAACCTTGTCCGTTATATGCCTCTTGTCTGTGTTAGTGTTTTGGGTCTGTTGGCTTTAACGTCCCTGCCCTAGTGTGTTAGGCTCGTGTAACGCGTCTATGGAGGTCTGTTACATGCCCTTCATTTGAGTTTTGATCCATTGGCCATAACCCCCCTATCCTGATGCGTTATGCTGATGTGACGCGTTGGGTCTGGTGCGTTACATGGTCTGCATTGGATTTCAGGTCTGCTTGCCCTGACGCCCCTTCTATGGTGCGTTATAGTAGGTAACGCCCTTATGCTGGTGCGTTATAGTCTTGTTGTTGGCCATGTTGGTCTGTCTTAGGTCGTGTTCTAGGGTGATGTCTGTGTGTCAGTGATTTCTGGATCGATCAGTTTAGGTGACTGGGTGTGGTCTTTTCTTTGACTACGATAGTACCCTAATGACTCAATCTAGAACTACTAGCGTCGTTGTCTCTGGTTGCGTAGCGACTGCCTCTTGACTGTTGGGTTTGCCTAGAGATTGAGTGATGGTTCGCTTTGCCCAGAGTGTTGTCGTTGTCCACCACTCCGGTTTCTACTTGTCTTGGCTTGATCTCGTGATTTGCCTGTGACCCGTGGGTGTCTGTTAACATCCTATGAGGGCAGTGACCATGATGGGACGGTCAGGAGTGCTTGTGCATGCTGTGTGTGTCTGTGTGTATGTGCCATGTTGGGTTTCAGTCAACCCGGTGAGACCAGGGGTTGACAAGTGACCTTGTGTGTGTCTCGACGGCTTTGTCCAATTCGAGACCGTGTTTCTGGATGTCTCGAGATATCGTTCTACCTCCGTTTACGTATCCAGATGTGTTGAGGGTCCTCGGTGTTCCCTCGGGTCTCCGTGAGTCGTTTCCTGCAGAGCGTCGTTTCCTCTCGCTTAGGAGTAGACCGATTGGCGGCTTATTCCGCTGTCTGTGACGATCTTGCCTCCGAGTCGTCTGACTCAAGGATCGTTACGTGAGTAGGTCTAGCTGCCTTATCCTGAGTTGTCGGCAGTGGCTGTGCTTCCATTGATGCTTCGGAGTACGTGCGATAGTGCTCTCTTACCCATTTGTACTTCCGCACTCGTGTTTTGAGTCTCTGTGTCTTGTGAGCCTCCACTAGTCGTAACCTTACGGCACGCTTTGGCGTGACGGCTCTTGTAGCGGGGCACTCTCCCGATTTACGATTCTTAGGCTAGTTTCATGGGCCCCTCGTCAACCGTAGCATCCTTCGGAGGGGGAATACTAGCTAGAGGCCTAGCTTAGACGATAGCCAGTGTGTGCACACGTGGTCAGGGGCTTTGGACTTACGTCGTTAGACGTGACCCTGACTAGTCGCTCGCGTTATGGTACTGTTCTGGTTCTAGCAGTGTCTTTATCTCGGCCTAGTCCTTGCGGTAAGTGACATGAACAAGAGGCTAGTAGGCGCAGCATAAGACGTCAGTGGACGTATGTAACGGCCCAGAGCCCATGTCACCGATATCCCGGTACAAGTACCGAATTACCGCTACCATGAACTGGGGACGCCACCCAGGAGGCTGATGAGGCCCCCGAAGGGTTAATTTAAAATCCCAGAAGCAACATGCAACTAATTTAAAACTCCCCTTTTTATTAAAAATAAGATATTTTATCTTTATTTCTTCCCCTTTTTGTCAGAGTCAAATAGGGGACCATGAGAAGGATTGAAGGAAAGCCAGATATACACAGTTAACTCAATGAAATGCACGTGTAAAGCAAGGAATGAGTATTCAAGCATTTATGCACTCATTGTTGTATATAATAGCAAGCATGTTCTACATGAACAGGTTAAGAGATATGCTAAAGACCGAGAACATGAGTTTCATGAGCAAGTAGTAAAAGGGTAGTGCTTACAAGAAGTGGTACTACATTACTCATGAAATATGATTGATTCAAAATGTATATTCACACAATCACCCCCAAGATGTCTAGGTGTAAGGTGAGCAATGAAATCTAAGCAATATGGATTATCAAATGTTCTAAGGAACACAAGTAGGAACTTTTCCTCCCGACACTTCCATACACCGTGTTCAGCTATTGGTAGCTTCGCACAACCCCTAGATTATTGTCATCATATATATAATTTTTTTATTTTTAAATAACAACATGACTAAACTTTTGACGCGAGGCATGCCCTTTATCACATGGGTAATTCTCGGTCACTCAGTATCGTCACTTATGATCATGTGGATGAGACACCTTTCAATGCGAGTTTTCTCCTTTATTTCAGGGGAGATTTCTGATTTACTCGATGTCAAATCACACTTATTCACATTTTTGATGGGGTTGATAGCTTTTTCCTCACGAGTCACGTGATTTCAATGTAGGGGATCAAGAGCCCTAAAATGTGTTGAGTGGAATAAGTGAAATCCTTATTGACTAGAATAATTAAACTCAACAATGCAAGTGGTGTGAGAGATTGCATGGAATGTAAGAGATGAATTAGCCTATTCATAGTGATGTCTCCCCCTAAATGTATGCACAGTTATAGTAAAAATCTCCCCCTTAATATGTGCCATGTAACTACATGTCTTAAGTCAAAGTAATTTTATTTAGCAAGGGAGTAAGGTCATAGGAGATATCAACAGTGAAAGGTGTGTAATCTATATACACTCAAGCATGTCAAAATGGTATATCCAAGCAAGTTGATTACCGGTACATGGCGGAGATACAGGTCCAAAGACCCTGCTCACGCATAAGGAAAGCTTCCAGGTGAACATAGTCCACCCTTCCACTAACGTCATTTGAGATACCGATTAATCATGGCATTCATGCACACAATTATGAAGTTTATGCACTTATGTACATGCGGATGCGAGAAGATTAAAAACATGTATGGAAAGTAATTTGTTATTTACTGAGATATGCACAAAAAGCTAAGTTTGAAATGTAAACGCATGGAAAGTCTCCTTATGTGCAAAAGATAAAACAGTATAAACAGTTTCGTTATGAAAGGTGTAAAGTGTGTATGAACAAAGCAACTCAAAAGATTTAACTATCTAACCTGCACACTCCTAATTCTCTTCTAAGAAAATAAAACTGATCAGAATTTAAAGGTTTAGTAAAAATATCTACAAGTTGGTGTTTTGTGTCAACAAAAAGTAGCTCAAAATCACCTTCATTAATATGATCTCTTATGAAATGATGCCTAACTTCTATGTGTTTAGTACGAGAATGTTGGACCAGATTTTTAGACAGATTTATTACTGACATGTTGTTACACATTATGGGAGTATTTTTTAGACAAAACCAAAATCAAGCAATTGATGTTGGATCCATAGCACTTGAGCCGCACAACTACCGGCAGCCACATACTCGGCTTCGACAGTTGATAAAGTCACACAATGTTGTTTCTTTGAGGCCCATGAAACCATGCAGTCTCCTAGAAACTGACAGTGACCGCTTATGCTTTTACGATCCATTTTACAACCAGCATAATCAGAATCAATGAACGCATGTAAATCAAAAGAGTTATTTTTAGGATACCACAAACCAAGGTCAAGTGTTCCATTCAAATACCTGGAGATTCTTTCCACAGCCGATAAATGAGATTCCTTGGGACAAGATTGATATCTTGCACAGAGACAGATGCTAAAATAGGTGTTAGGCCTACTAGTAGTCAGATATAACAATGAACCAATCATATCGCTAAAAAGATTTTGATCGACTTTATGACCTTTTTCTTCTTCCATTTTCAGTGAGGTGGACATCAGTGTAGCAAAGGGTTTGGCATTCTCCAGTTGAAATTTCTTGACAATCTCTTGTGTGTACTTTTCCAGGTTGATGAAGATGCCATTGTCCAATTGTTTTATTTGCAATCCCAAGAAGAAGTTGAGCTCACCCATCAAGCTCATTTCGAACTCTCCCTACATGAGTTGGGTAAATTCGTCATTCATTTTTAAATCAGAAGCTCTAAAAATTATATCGTCTACATAGACTTGACCAATTAAAGCATGTTGGTCACAAGTCTTGGTAAACAAGGTCTGATCTATGTTACCTCGTTTGAAGCCATTATCAATAAGAAATGAACTGAATGAGGGACTGGCAGGTTTTTGGTAAAAGAGAAGGGAAATAGAGTTAACTAAATTCTGCAGAAAGTAATGTAACGGACTAATTTAAGACCGCCAGGGTTATGTAACGGGCCAGGATTGAGCCGTTAGGGCCAACAGAGTGAAGGCGGTGGGCAACAGAACGTGACGGTCCAATGCTGGCGTGTCAGGATATTGTAAAGGTCTCACGATAGACCGTTACAGAAGAAAACAGCACAATCCGAACTGGACTCTCCGAAGTTGGATGGAAGGGGACCTAATCCATGCTAGAACCCTTCTAGACCTAGGATAAGGCTTCCTAACCTTAGCCCTCACATTCTAACACCAAAATTAGGTCTCTATAAATAGGAACAAGCCCTAAATTCGCAACCCATCTCAATTTTCTGCTATAAGTTCAGAAAACTCCTCAAATAGCCAAGAACATCATGAAGAGAAGCTTTGGAGCCTTTGCCATGGAGGAAAGAGTCTACACTGGGCCAAAAGTAGCCAAAAAGGAGTATGGGGAGCTACAAAGACTAACCTCCATACCCAAGCATCTCAATTCAAACCCACTAAGAGAGGTGAGTTCACAAATTCATTAAAAATAATTTCTGCACTTTTTATGATCTTCCTCTCTTGTTCTCTTCTTCTCTCCTTTCTTTTTCTCCTTTTCTCTAGCCTTTTCCTAGCCCAAGGTGCTACTCTAGCCTAAAGTGGGTGGCTCCCATGATAAAAGAACTCCCATTAGAGGTCCTCTCCATCTTAAGGGCATGGCATCTTCAACCTCTAGTTGTCTTAGGGAAGAATTTTCAGAAATTATCCTTGGATTGGGCAAGCATCTCAGCCCTCATAGAATTGTGGCATCCTCAAACTCATACATTCCTCTTCCCTTCCTTTGAAGCTACAATCCTATTGGAGGAGGTAGAGACCTACCTATCCCTTTCTAAGACCAAGGTGGGGGATGAAGACCTAGTATGCCATACGGTTGAACCTATAGACCCTTCACTTATCCTAAGTGATTTCATACATAGCCCAAATGATGTGAGGACCATGATTAGCCCACGCCATATTCACTTGACACCGATGGCTCAATAGATAACCGCTTATTGTAAGAACACGAGTGGTAGATTCGAGGCCATAGCAAAAGTCGTATCAGTTTGCTTGTGCGGGGTCTTTCTCTTCTCCACCACTGACCACCTTCTTGATATCCAAAACCTGAGCATCATTAGTGGGTTGTGGCGGGGATTGTCTATCTCTCAAGCGGTCCTTTCATACCTTTATGAAGGGCTTAGCTCTGCTTGCCTAGGAGGAGCTCTCTTTGGTTCTATGATACTCCTTGATTGTTGGATGGGAGTGAGAATCAAATTTCAACTCAAGGAAGATCTAACTTAAACTAGGCGGATCTTCGGGAGCAACCCTTTATTCTTTATTGGAGGAGCATTTGGGGTTTCTTCACAGGTTGAATGCTGGACGGCGGACAAGAAAATACGTGACGAATGGCGCCTCTTCCTCAATACAATGCCGATAGAGAAATTCATGATGTGACCACGAGTTCTTCGGAGCACTATTTTTAGAGTACCACGGCGATCGGTCCTAGATCTTCAGCTAGTGGGAGACACTACCATGGCGATATACAACCCTCACCGGTGCCATCTTTAGATCAGACTATCCTGTACCATCGTTCCTACACTACCACACTTCCCTCCCCTTCTAGCTAGCAAGATGGGGACCGAGGAGGATGAGAGAGTAGTTTGGAACGCTCTGACTATGTGGGAAATTAGCAAGACACGCCCTTGCAAGCAGAAGTGGAGGAAGGTGACGAAGAACGCCGTGCCTAAGTGAAAGAATTACGCAAGTTCCGGCCTCGCGTAGATGAGAAGCTAAATGTAGCTTGAATTTTTGTTCTTGAATGTAATTAAATTTTGAAGTTTATTAACCAACTGATGCATCAAAGAGTTTATTTGAATAAAATGAAGGTTTTGTTCTTGAAAGATATGGACTTGATGGCATGATTAAGCATAACTTATCTTGAAAATAGAGTTTCTGGGCAATGTGACGGTCCAACATAAGGCCGTCAGGACTCTATGACGGATCCACGATAGGCCGTTAGAAGAGGGACTCAAGAAAACTACTGTTTTTAGGCGAGTTTAACGGTCTTACGATAGACCATTAGAATGAGTGTAACGGTCTAAAGTAGACACGTTAGAGATGATTTTCTATGAAGTAAAGAATTTTGTGCTTCAGGAGAGATTGACGGCCGATCTATGGCGCGTCAGAGAGATGTGACAGTTGAAACATAGACCGTTAGAGAACCAGAACTTGTGGGCTATAAAGCTTCTGGCTTTGAACCTGCGTTCTGCAAACACTTAGACAAGAAACAAGTTAGATCTGTTCTTAGACTCAACCCCTTGCCTTAAACAAGTTAGAAAAATGACCAGTCTTGATATTTGGTCAAGGGGTGGAGCCTTATTAAATAGGTGAAAAAATAAGAAGCGTGGGCGCGGGGGCAACGATTGGTGGGAAATTTCTCGAATTTCCTCTCCTTGTCCCTTCCTCTCCCTTGGTGGAGCGCGCGTCCCCTTCCTCCCTGCTTGGAGCTCGCCTCCGCCAGCCATGGCTGGCCATGGGGGGGGGCTTTTGCCTCCCCCAACCAGCTTGCTGGACTCCTCTCGCCGTGCTCTACCCGATGATAGCCATGGCTTGGCCGCGGCTGCACTCCTTCAACCGGCGGTTGGTCGTGTCCCTTCACCTCCCCCTGGCGTCCCTTCATCCTTGGCTGTTACACCACAGGTCTCCTCCCCTCCCGTGATCGCTGGACGTGGGGGATCTCCCCCTTGCGGTGCTGCTGCTGTCCCTCTTGCCCCTGCAACCGATGGCGGCCTCCCTCTTGGTCCGCAACCTGCTGGTCTTGCTGCGAGCGCGCAGACCGGCCCTGCTTCGTCCGGCCGTCTTGGCCCTGCTGCATCCCGTGGAGAACATGCTGCATCTCCCTCGGTTGCTCCTTCGAAGCAGGCTGTGCCTGGTCCATGGCCGATGCTTCCTCCGTCTTCTGCTACCAAGAACATGGGCGGGCCTTCTTCTTCCTCGGCTACACCACCATCCTTCGCACAGGTTCTGCTGAACTCTGCCCCTCCCCTTGCGGTCCCTTTGTCCATCCATGCTCCTGCTTACACCGATCATGGGGAACCCGCGACCTTCTTCTCCTCGGAGGAGATCTGTATTTCCTGCCAGCCATTTGATTTCGCCATTGTTGCCAAGACCCCATTGGGCAGGCCGGCATTCCAAGACATACGTCAACACTTCTTGCAGCGGTTTCCATTCAAACAAGAATTTTTCTTGAGTGCCATTGATGGTCGCCACCTACTCCTGCGGTTCCAGAACAGTGAGAACTTCCTGCTTGTCCTCCTCAAAGAATCGTTGTATGTCAAAGGCAAACCTTTCTGGTTCTCTAAATGGTCGATGGCTTTCTCTCCGGATGAAGACTCGCCCCTTGTTCCGGTTTGGATGGAGCTTCCTGGACTTCCTGCAAACTTTTATAATGAGGCCATGATTCGTTCTATTGCTGGTAGTGTTGGCCCTGTTCTTCAGATTGATAGAAACACATTGTGCTTGTCACGCACACATGCTGCCCGGGTTTGCATTCAACTTGATGTCTCCAAGGATCTCCCTCGCCACGTGTATGTTGGCTATGGAAATGATGGGAGTTGGCAGCCATTGGTGTTCCCAGCCCCTCCCATGTTCTGTTCTTCCTGTAAAAGACTTGGTCATCTTCCTGCCAAGTGCAAGAAGAAGGTTGGTTCGGCTGCTGGTCCTGGCCCGGATGCTGCTTCACCTGCTGCTAACGCCCTTGAGGGTGGCAATGTTCCAAACCAGCCTGCGCCTCAGCCGAAGCCCAAGAAGGCCTGGCGTCCGGTGGCTGCTCCTCTACCTTCTATTGGTGCTGCGGTTCCTGCTGCTAGCCTTGGCTGTGAGCAGCCATCTATTGATGGATTTCTGTGCTCTAACTGCCCCATTGATGCCCCTCCCCCTGCTGAGTTTCTTGCTCCCTCAAACCTGCAAGTGGAGGCATCCCTTGATCCTGGCCCTGCTGCTCGGTCCGATGGCATGCAGTTCGCTGCTGCTGGTGCGTGCCCCGCTGCATCCTTGGCCCAAGTGTCTGCTGCATCCCCTGCTGCTGCTGTTCAGGCCTCTTCATGTGCTGCTCCTGCTATTCCGAAGCTGGTCCCTCCCGGCCTGCTTAACCTGCTTGCTGCGGACCCGGGTCCTCCTTCTCCGCATCTTGCTGGCTTCATTGGCGTGGGCGACCGGGCTGCATCTCCACGTTTGTCCCACCCCGGTACCTCATCTGCTAGCCTCTGCTCTGCTCGGGGCGAGGAAGATGATGCTGCTAACACCTCTGCCCCTCCGCCTGCTGATGCGGTCACCAGTGGACCCGCGGGTATGGGCTCTTCTTCAAACGATGCAATGGCTGCTGGTTCGGTTGAAGAAATTGGCAATGAAGAGCAGTCCTCTCCCTCAAATGCATCTGGTGAATCTATGCCCATGATCCTTCAAGTTCTCCCTGTTCCTGGCTGGGAACCCTCTGGGATTGCTGCCAATGTTATTGATGTCCACAACAGTTTCGTTGGGAAGGCTCCTATGGCTGGTCGATCTGATGGCCTCCCTGCTCGTCGTGGTCTTCGCAGATCCACCTCCGCTTCTTCTCATCAACCGGTTGCCAAATGAAGGCTCTCATATGGAATATTAGAGGCATCCAAGATGCCTCTTCCCTTAGTAGGTTGAAGATACTTATTCGGAAGCATGATATTGCCTTTGTGGCTGTTATTGAACCCAAGCTAGCCCCTTCGAAAGTTGATCTGTATAAGAAAAAGATGTGTATGGCCTCCTGCTTGGCCAATTCCTCCTCTAGAGCTCGCATATGGATATTTTGGCGTCCTCCATTTGACATCTCCCTTGTCTCTTCATCCGACCAACATATGCCACTACGAAGATCTATCTTTGAGAAGATAGTGGCTCCCGACATCATATCAAGCAAATCATCAAGTCGGGGAATGGAAAAATGATATTTCACCGTGATCTTGTTGATCGCACGGCTATCAACGCACATCTTCCATGTGCCATCCTTCTTCGGGGCCAATAATACAGGAATAGCGCAAGGGCTCTTGCTGTCCCTGAGAGATCCCCGACTCATCAACTCCTCGACCTGCCTTTAACGTTCAGCATGGTCTGTGGGACTCATCTTATAGTGGGGAAGGTTGGGCAAAGATGATCCTGAGATGAGGTCGATCTCATGCTAGATATCCCTCATAGGTGGAAGGGCTCCAGGGAGGTCTTTCGGGAAGATATTGGAAAACTCCCACTCTCATGCTGGATATCCCTCATAGGTGGAAGGCCTCCAGAGAGGTCTTCCGAGAAGACATCAAAAAACTCCCGCAAGATCGCAGCTATCTCAGGGGGGTGCTCAATAGCAGACCCAGGAGTGACATCTTCCACTCCTAGGACAACACCAAGAAGGATAAGGCTACCCCCGGTCACCTCTTGCTCCATCTCTCACGGGCTAATCATCATCAACCTCCTCGGTGGGAGGTCTCTTGTGCTGGGAGCAATCGAAGTGGTAGTAGCCCGCGCCAAGGATGGGGTGGGAGGATCGACTGTTCCCTGACTATGATGGGTCGAAGTGCTGGGGCTAGATGGTCCTCGAACAGAAGGGTCCTTCGGTTGGGTGGGGTGGAGGGTAATTCTATGGCCCCTGTGGTCGAATGTGCAAGTGTCTGACCATCCCTGAAGAGTGGCATCCTGATCAAAAAGGTAAGGCCTACCGAGGATAATGCTACCCACCTCCATAGGCACCACATCACACCATATTTTATCATGGTAAGCTTGGAAATGCAGTGGCACCAGACATCACAGTCTGACCAGGATGGAAGTAGAATCCACCCAAGATACCCTGTAAGGTGCGGGGTGATCTACGGGTGTCAAACCCAGGCGTCTAATAGTGCCCATAGAGATAGCGCTAATGCAACTCCCGCTATCTATGTTCACCTTACAGGCCTTTCCTCCCAGCCTACAAAATGTGTGGAAAATGGTGGTACGACGCTAGTCGTCACTCACCTAAGGCTGGGTTAGGATGCACCTGACTACACCCAACTAGACATCACCCAGATACTGGGTACCTAGGACATCAACTTGCTCTCCCTTCGTTAGTTCATCAAAGAACTCCTCCGCTAAGTCCTAATCATCTTTGTAACTGATTGGCACAAGCTTAGGTGTGGGGTCGCCGGTAGAGGGATAAGAAATAACAAGCTACTCCTGAGTGGGACACTTGGCTGAATAGTGGCCAACTCCACCACACCTATAGCAACTGCCATGCATCCCAGTCCCCGGGGATGTTCCACTGGCCATCGGCCCCTTACCCTTGTCCACAGGACAGATCGGGGGTGTAGGAAGGAGGGGTCGAGTTGGCACGGTGGGCTGGAGAGGTCTAGGGGTAGGGATGGGTGCCTGCTGGCGAGGGGGACGATCCCTCAGAGGGAGGGGTGCCTAGGAGCAGTGAGGTCCTGGTGAGGGGGTTCCTGTGGGCGGCCACAGGCCACCGAGTTTAGGAACTAGGATTGGTCAGAGGATTAGACACACGTGGATAGGTGACCCCTTGGCGTGGGATAGGAGTAAACTCTGCCTCAAACTGCTCCACCTCGAGGACAACCTAGTACGCGTCCTCCAACTTGGTCACGTTGCGACAGAAAAGCTCATACTGAAGGTGTGGCCACAGACCACGCCGAAAGTGGGAAACAGGCATGGAGCGTTCCTTCGTGATGTCACATCGTAGAAAATACTCATCAAATTCGGCAATGTAATCGGAGATAGATCGATCTCCTTGGGAGAGACTCTGCCATTTGTCTATGAGACGCTGGCGGGATGTGGCAGGAAGGTACTTCTGTCAGAGTTTGGTCCTCATCTCATCCCACGACTCAACCTGGGGTTCTTGACGATGGAACAACATGCTCTCCACATTCTTTCAATAAGTCTGTGCTTGCCCGAGCAACTTCATCTTCATGAACTTGACTCTCCGATGGTCTGTCATCTCAAACCACTCGAAGTACCAGTCCATGTCGGCCTCCCAATAGAGATAGACCTTCGGGTCCAAGGACCCACCAAAAGTGGGAGGGTCTGCTCACACCGTCCTAAGGATCTGCTCATCCTCAACATCCCTCTATGGTTGATGACCACATCGGCGTTGTCCATTTCCCCCATAATCATTGTTGGACTCGTAGTCCTCAAGGTCGAGGGCACGTGGCCATCGCTCCTCAGCCCTAGGTGGGGCGGGCTGGGTAGTAGGTGCCTGAGGGGCCTGAACAACACTGGGTTGGTCCCGGCGGGGGACTCTCTCCACACTCCCTAACCTTCCAACCAGACCTTGGATGGATCGGTCGAAAGCCTCAGCGCGATCCTCCATGGCCTTGAGTCGGCCACCCCACACTCCAACCAGAGTGTGGATTCCGCTGATACACAGCTTAACGGCTGGGCCTCACAGCTTGCCTACATCCACTGAGCATCACAGCTTGCTTCCGCTGGGCAATACAGCTTGGCCATCCGCTGACTCACAGCTTGAACCGCTGGGGAATTTATAGATTGATCAGACCAGAGGATATCCCACCTCTACAACCACTGGGGAATACAGCTTGACCCGTCCAGAGGAGTCCACCTCTGCCCGCTAAGCATCCCAGCTTGCTCTGCTGACAAACAGCTTGAAAGAAAGGTAAAAAGTGAAACAGAAAATGGGAAAGACACAGCGACTGAAAGCTATAAATAGAAGCACAACTATGACTCACAAGGAGTTGACTGGCCTAGATTTGATCCACGGTCCAGTAAAGTCTAATCTTCAGATGAAGTCTTCTTCATCTCTCTCCACGAGTTCCCTTTCTCTCTCTCTTACTCTCCTTCTTCCTTCTTCTCTGTTGGTCACTCTTCTCTCTTTCTAACTCTCTTCTTTTCTGCTCTGCTACTCTTCTCTTATTCTCTCTAATGATCCTTCTTAGTTTCTGTCGCTCTTTCTTCTTCCATCTCTCTCCTGCTCGTCTGGTCATAGAAGAAGGGTTTTATATATATTCCTTCAGTCCGGGACCCACGAGCTCAGGCATTGGGCGTGTGGAGGAAACACTCCTGCCCAAATGCTTCCAGAAGGTTCTTAGCCACGTGTCCAGATCTAGGCACTGTAGCTTCCACGTGGAAACATCTGGATGCATCTGTATTGGATCACTTGTCCTTATCTTGGTACTTTGACTTCTTCGTGAGATAGGTGCATAGGTTGTAGGTACACTCACCACATGCTCGATCAAGTGACTGACCTAGAGAAGTAGAGCCACGTGTCTGCATTTTAGCTTACTGGCCTTCCACGCGTCATCATCTTGACGCTTCTCTAATCTTGGATTATGTGCCTTCAATTCATCCCATGAACTGTTCCCCTAGAGAAATAGACATTTGGGTTAAAGCGATGAGACAGTAATAGACGATACAGCAAACGTGCACGGAATGAGAAAGGTGCATGGACTTCGTGTGAAAAACATGCACGGACTTCACATGCAACGAAGCAAGGAATGTGCATGGACTTTGCTATTCAAAGCAAAACATGCATGGACTTCTAAAGACGCATAAGAAATATGCACGAACTTTTATTATTCAAGGCAAAATAAGCACAGTCTTGGATTTAAGAGAAATGTGCACGAACTTGCTTTGGAAGTGTGCATGGACTTGTTTAAGAGCAACGTGCATGGGCTTGGCTTAAGAGAAACGTGCACGGACATTATTTGCAATGTAGCAGATGTGCACGGACTTTATATGGACAATGTGCACGGACTTCTACATTCATGGACTTTAAATGCAATGAAGCAAATGAAGTGCACGGACTATGTGTGCATGGACTTAAAAACATGCACGGACTTGAGTTAGACAATGTGCACAAGACTTGAGTTAGACAATGTGCACGGACTTGTTATTAGGAGAAAAACATGCATGGGCTTTGATTGGAGAAAGTACGTGGACTTGTGTTGAAAGATATGCTCGGACTTGGTCAGAGGATTGTGCACGGACATGAATTGTAGACAACGTGCACGGACTTGAATCAGACATCGTGCACGGACTTGTATAGTCAAAGATCAAGGAATGTGCACGGACTTAGTATGCACGAACCTTGTTTGAAGAGGATGTCCATGGACTATGTCTAAACAATGTGCACGGACTTAGATTTAAGACAATGTGCACGGACTTGGAAAAGATAATGTGCACGGACTGGGAAGAACAATGTGCACAGACTTTGAAAGAACAATGTGCACGGACTTTGAATCCAATGAAGCAAAGGAGGTGAAGACTTTGGTATTCATAAGCTTTAGCATTGCTAGAGGCAAAACATGCAAGGGCTCTAAAACGTTGCTGGGGGCAAAACATGCAAGGACTCTATATGTGATATGAATGGACTTAAAATTGCACTGATCTAGAAATGCTCACTTGAAGAGAGATGCTTGTGTGTAGTCCTACTATATGCACAAGAACTGAGACATGATGCTACCATTAAGTCATTGAAGCCACAGATTCACAGTCTCATATATTCAATCCTCAAGACCACAGATGCAAAGGTTTAATCATGCAGATTCATGTCTAGATGTAGTCATTCAAACACACAGCATGTAGCAAATGCATATTACTTTTCTGTTGCTTGCAATCATCAAAAACATAGGGACAGTAATGAATGATGGTGTGTTGTAAGCACATATTGATTGATGGTGTGTGCTATCACAAAACTCATATTGACTGATGGTGTGTGCTATCATCAAAACTCAGGGACTTGCAATCTCCCACTCAGGGGTACAACAGTTCTTAATTCAGTCTCGGGTTGACAGAACTCAGAACATAAACGGTCCATTATATGGCCGTTTGTATGAGATAAGCGATCTATCGTAGGAGAAATTCTCAGAACTTGATATAAGCATGAACAAGAAGGGAAGGTGCATTACTCTAGCCCACATGAGTGTACATCCAGACCTATTTTCTGAGATCAAGAGGTTGCAAGATGAAGATCCTACACTTGTGGATATAAAGGATAAGCTAGACGAGACACCTAATTTCAAGTTAACAGATGATGACAGACTATTATTTCATGAGAGGACATGTGTACCAGACTGTCCCGAATTAAAGAAAAAGATTCTAGAAGAAGCTCACCGCTCTAGGTATACTATTTACCCTGGAACAACCAAGATGTACAAGGACTTGAAAAGAACCTTTTGGTGGCCAAACATGAAACGAGAAGTAGTAGATTTTGTATCCCGCTGTCTCACGTGCCAGCAAGTAAAGGCAGAACACCAAAAACCTATGGGAAAATTACACCCTCTTGACATTCCCAAGTGGAAATGGGAAGATATTGGTATAGATTTCATCATGGATTTGCCTAAGTCCCAAGGCGGACATGATGGTATCGGTTATAATCGACCGCCTCACCAAATCGGCTCACTTTCTACCTATTAAGCGTCGTTGGTCGATAAATATTCTAGCTGCACTGTACATCAA
The DNA here is from genome assembly GCA_024336825.1 of Amorphophallus titanum. Lineage (NCBI taxonomy): Eukaryota > Viridiplantae > Streptophyta > Magnoliopsida > Alismatales > Araceae > Amorphophallus > Amorphophallus titanum. Next base: position 72,758,885 of record JANBPO010009603.1, read on the forward strand.
GGAGATTGTAAGGTTACATGGCGTCCCTGTCACTATTGTGTCTAACCGAGACCCGTATTTCACCTCACATTTTTGGAAGGGTCTACAACACTCTTTGGGTACCAAACTCAACTTCAGCACTGTCTTTCATCCCCAAACAGATGGTCAGACAGAAAGGACAAATCAAATTATTGAGGACATGTTGAGAGCATGTGTCATGGACTTCGGTGGAAGTTGGCATGACCACTTGTCCCTAGTCGAGTTTGCTTACAACAACAGCTACCAGGCCAGTATTCAAATGGCTCCATTCGAAGCACTCTATGGCAGGAGTTGCCGATCTCCCATATGCTGGGAAGAAGTCGGTGAAAGACAATTACTAGGACCAGATATGGTTAGGAATACAAATGAGAAGGTTCAACTCATCAGAGATAGACTGAAGGTACTCAGTCTAGGCAGAAGTCCTATGCTGACAACAGAAGAAGAGACCTGGAGTTCCAAATTGGGGACCATGTCTTCCTCAAGGTTTCTCCTGGTCGTGGCATTAGAAGATTCGGTGTTAAGGGCAAGCTTACACTGAGATTTATTGGACCATTCGAAGTGCTGGAAAGAGTTGGCGAAGTTGCTTATCATATTGCCTTGCCTCCTCAACTGTCGGAAGTGCATAATGTGTTTCACGTTTCCATGCTGAAGAAGTATGTGCATGACCCTTTCCATGTCATTGATCATAATGACTTGGTGATTCAGAAGGACCTCGCCTATGAGCAGAAGCCAATGAAGATTCTCAATCGAGAGGTTCGAGTTTTGAGGAACAAGACTATTCCCATGGTAAAGATACAGTGGAATAGATGCCTGGAATAAGAAGCTACATGGGAAACTGAGGAGTCCATGCGAAAGAAATATCCGGAACTATTCTAGACTGTGAGTACCTTATATCGTCCACCTTCCTATCTGTGCAGTTGAATTTGGGGACCAAATTCTTTTAAGTGGGGGAGGGTGTAGCACCCTTGAAAATTTAAGGATTTAAAATTACTAAATAAATTAAAATTTTTACATCGAAATAATGAGCCTCGACACACGAATCATAATAAACAGCCAAAAATAGATAACCCAACTGAATTAGCATCCACAATAACGGATGCGATTCAAATATAGCGCCCGACCTAACGGATACTATTTATTACTAATCTAAACATTTAAAGGAACATTTAAAATAAAATGGCGCCCTCTTAGATGAACGTTAATTCTTAGCAGCGCCCTATGAAATGGACGCCAATATCCTGACAATAAACCGCCCTACATAACTTACATGAGTTCTCTCCAACCAGACCCTAATGTGCATGCCTTGTGTCGAACGGTTTTAGGGTTTTGGGGACAAAATAGGGCAGTCGGTGGTATTATCTATAGCTGATTAACCTAAAAGAGTAATGCTCAGACGTGCACGGTATTTGGTTTTAGGGTTTGCATGTAAATGATGGCAGGCGGCTACTAACTGGGAAAAGGATGAGTAACCCCGGACAAGTTTAAACCCCTGCCAATAGTGATCGTAAGCCCCTGCCATTCTTGTACGTCGAACCCTCCAGAACCTTGCCATCATTCGTTCCATTACCCCAGTTGAGAATCGCCTCTCTATAAAAACTCAACCTCATCGAACGAGCACGACCCATTTGCTATTCGCAGACGCAAAGGAGCGCCCCCATTTTCTTCTTCCTCCTGTTGCATTGGACATCGTGCTGCTGTGTCTCCTTCCTCTCCTTACTGTTTATGCGTGAAGGGAGCCCATGCGTCCCCTTTCTTCATCCTCCAACTACTTCCTCCTGCTGCATACTCTATTCAAAATAGAGTGTCATTTACAAAGAACCTTCAACTGTTCATCACCCGGATCATCTAAAAGGTAGGTTTTCTCTACAGAACACTAGAACCGAACCAAAAGCAGAAAAGAAAAACACTGCAAGAGCAGTGAAAAACTAAGAGTTTACAGATATGAAGAATGAAGCATAGAGATAAATGATCAGAAAGAGACCACCAAATAGTGGGTTCAGATTTCACTCTTGAACCCTTTTGGAAAGATCTGGGCACCAGTCCGATCTGGCTTCTTCTTAGGCACGATCTGGACGTGAGGAGGGCTGCACTCCTCTCTTGGCTTCTCTTTTTTCTTCTTCTCTTTTACAGCACTAGACTGAGGTCAACAGGTGCTAGGCTGCTCTCACTCCCTTCCTTTCTTTCTCACAGGTTCTCTTCTTAGATGCTCAAGGGGGTGGCTTTCTCTCAAGGCCGTAGCAGCTTCTTCTCTTGTAGAAGCTTGATATTTATAGCCGAGCCTTAAGCAAATGAGGTGAAGAACATTCCCTCCAAAATCTTTTCTTGTCTTTTAGGAAGATACTCTACTAGAAGTACAACTTGAGCTAGCTATCATCAAGTCCAAGGATAGGACAGTGGCGGTAGAGAAGAAAAAGGAACAGACCAAATCTTCCATTAGTCAATTTCAGGTCTTTACATTAAATGCCCTTTAGACATGTGGTCTTCTCATTGGCTGGAGTTACTTCTATCATGTGTACTCTGTCTGGACAAGAGTCTTCATTAGGTGATAGCAACAGTGGCAGACTGTGAGAGGTGACCTTTCCCGACTGTAGTTTCTGACATAGCCATCTCAGAAGGTGGATTAGATGTGATATGGTGACAGGGACAAAAGTCAAACCTGGGTATTCCATCTAGACCTCGAAATCTATGTATTTGGACATTTACGGTTCCTATTTTAGGTCTCTAGACTCTTTTCGGAAAAGGCTGCAGGTTTGCTACATAAGCCTTTGGGAGCCACTCACTGAAGCATTTCATCAAACAGATGCTTCTTCTTCATTGAGGTCGATGCATATGAGGACTTGAGCAGTGAGGTCAATGCAGTTGGATTATGCTCAGTGAGGCATTTCATCAAACAGTATGCATGTGCATCGACCTTGGTCTCTACATGTGCACAGACCCTAAGTATGCATAGAACTATATGTGCACAGACTTGGATGCATCATATGCATAGACCCTAGACATGCACAGACCTATATGTGCACAGACTCTACATGTGCACAGACTTGGATGCATCATATGCATAGACCTTATGATGTGTGCTACAGTATGTGCATCGACCTTCTAAGTAGAAATGCACATGTGCACCGACCTTGTAAAACAAGAAGTGAAATGTGCATCAACCTTGCTGTGCAAGATAGAACATGTGCACTGACCTTGAAGAAAAGATGCAAGTATATGCGTAGACCCTGCTAAAGACCAGATCCGATGAGCATCGACCTTAGTGAGCTGAAGCCTAAATGTGCATCGGCCTTATATGCAATGTGATAAATGTGCATCGACCCTTATATGCATTGGGATGAATGTGCATCGACCCTTATATGCACTGGGATGAACATGCATCGACTTGGTATGCAACCATTGTGCACATGCATTGACCTCAGCAACAAGAGGAATGTGTATCAACCTGATAATGCTATAATGCAAATGTGCACCGACTTGTTATGTGCACAGATCTGGTTATGCAAAATGCAAATGTACACAGACTTGGTTATGCAAATGCAAATGTGCACAGACTTGGTTATGCAAATGTGCACAGACCTTGCATGCAATGGTGCAAATGTGCACTGACCTTGCTGGGTGCAAATGCAAATGTGCATCGACCTTCTTGACCAACATGTAAATGTGCATCGACCTTATATGCAGGACTTCTATATCTGCATCCGCCTTACTTCTTCATGAACAGGAATGTGCATCGACCTTACCTGACAAGTAGAAGATATATGCACCAACCTTGAAGTACAAATGTGTAGTGTGCATCGACCTTACTTCTTCATGAACAGGAATGTGCATCAACCTAACTTCTTCATGTGCAGGGATGTACATCGACCTTACTTCAATTGATGACTTGAAGTGGCGTCGACCTTTGTTCTGCATCGACCTTGGTTCTGCATCGACCTTGGGCATGTGCATCGACCTTTTTACCGTTCTAACTCAATGTGCATCGACCTTGTAGTGTTGAAGCAAAGATGTGCATCGACCTGTTAGCACACACTATCTACATATGCATCAACCTGTCTGCATGAACAGTAACCACTGCACCGACCTAATCAACATGAAGCTTTTCAACTTGATTTATGTGTTGCCAATTGCCTTGATTCATGTGCTCCCAGTTGCCTAGATTACTGTGCACCCAATATTATCATTTGCTTTGATTTCTGTGCATCTAGTTGCCTCGATTTCTATGCAACCATGTATCTTGAGTTTCTCTTTTAACTTGGAGGGTTCTTGTTCTTGAATTTCTATATCTTGAATTCAGCCTCGATTTTTATGCTGCCAATTACCTAGATTTACGTGTCATTCTTGATTTCTTATACTTTGTTTATTTTCTTTTTCAAATGTCTATTCTCCCTACGAACATCATCATACTTATCTAAGACTTCTGCATATGCCTCTTCCCAATCACTATGTGTATAATGTTCGAAAGGAGAAGTTACCTCATCATCTTATTTTTCTTCATCTTCTCTTTTGGCCATCAGACACAACTTCTCATCTTTCTCATCTTCAGATGAACTCACTTCACTGTCATCTTCTTCATCACTCCAGGTACTAACCATGGGCTTGGCCTTCTTGTTCTTCAACTTAGGCTGCCTTTCCTTCTGAAGTTCAGGACAATCAGATTTCAAGTGTCCTAATTTCCTACAATTATAGCAAACAATACTGTCAGTCTTTTTGACACTATCAGATTTAAAACTCGATTGTCTTTTTCTAGAAGAATACTTCCGTCTGAAGCTCTTACGTTCCTTTTTTAAGAATTTCTTAATTTTTCTGGTAAACATCACGAACTCACCTGAATCTTCTTCTGAACTAGGCGAACTATGCTCACTCGATGAGCCTTTGCTGCTTGAACTTACTTTAAGTGTAAGGGGCTTCTTCTTCTTCGCAATATCCTTGACTCTCTTAAGGTTCAGCTCGTACGTCATTAGAGAATCAATGAGTTCATCCACTGTGGTGCTGGATAGGTTCCTGGATTCCTCCACTACGGTGGCCTTAGTGTGCCAAATTGGTGTCAAGGACCGGAGGATCTTCCTGACCAACTCGTACTCGCTATAAACCTTGCCCAGACTTTTCAAGCTGTTAGTAAGCTGCATCAACTTAGCATACATCTCAGAGATAGTTTCATCAGATCTCATCTTAAAGGTTTCATACTTGGAAATTAACATGTTAGCTTTAGTCTCCCTTACCTCGGATGTTCCTTCATATATTACCTGTAATCGATCCCACATCTCCTTTACTGTAGAGCATGATCACACTCTGGAGAACTCAGTAGGATGCAGAGCACACGGCAAGATATTCATCGCGCTCCAATTCAGATTTGACCTTCTGATTTGCTCCCGCGTCCATACGTCTTCATCTTCTGGAAGCTCGAAGGGACCTCGACTCACCACCTTCCAGATCTCATGGTCCTGAGCTCTTAGAAAATTCTGCATTCGATTCTTCCAGTATGCATAGCCAGTTCCATTGAAGAATGGGGACTTATTAATGAAATGACCCTCATCAATATATCCTCTAGCATCCATTTCACCAGATCTCTTCGGGATGTGAAGCCCTTAAAGAGAGTTAGGCTCTGATACCACGTGATAGTAAGGTGAGCAATTAGGATGATCTAGAGGGGGGTGAATAGATCAACCCCAAAAATCAACTCAAAGGTAGTAAGATGAAATGCGGAATGAAAAATTCGCTACAATATGTGCGATTAAACTGATTTTTGCTAAAGGAGACATACACAGACCACGCACACACAAGCAATCACAGGGTGCAAAGAGATTTTAAGGTGGTTCGATCTCAACCTTGAGATCTACGTCCACCCCTCACTCAATAGAGTGAGGCTTTCACTGAATCACAGCTTAATCTCACTGAATATATGGCTTACATCCGCTGAGCTTCACAGCTTGCTATCTTAGGAATAGTTCCTTGCTGCTACCTCACAGCTTGACCTACTGATTACACAGTGTAGTCCGCTGACATGCAGCTTACAAAGATTCAAATGAAAGAATGAAGAAAAACAGCAAAAATAATGACTAGAATGAAAACAATGTAGCTCTTCCGAACAGTCAACTCTAGATCTGATCCAGATGTTAAAAACCCAAGGGAACCTTGATGAACTCCCAGCTTCACTCCTAAAACTTTGATACTCTATTCTCAAAAGCACTTTCTCTTTTTCTCTCGAATTTCCTTCTCAGGCTCTCGTACTTTTCTCTTTAGACTTCTCTCGAGCAACGCTCTCTGAATTCTTCCTTCTTGTTTACTCCCTTACATGAGATCCCCTTTTTATCCGATTGGGTTGATTCTTGTGGACCCCACAAGATTCCTCCTAGAGCATGTGGAGGGAACACTGCCGCCAAGGAGCACTTTTGGAAAGCACTAATCCACGTGTTAGATGAAAAAGTGAGGGCTCTCTACGATACAGTCATGTGGAAGATTCTACCAATAGGAATCTCCAAGATGTTGGGCATCCTCCTTGGATCACGTGCCAAGAGGACTCTCTTATGAATCCACATGACCATCTTAACACTTGGATGCCTTGTTGCTTTTCACCCTTATTCAATAGTAGAAGGATATTCCATACTTAGAAATTATCTTGAGATAAACTTGAGTTCTTCAACTTCATGAGTTGTGCAATCAAGATGTTCGACTGGGTTACTGAATTATTTCTAGATTCTCTTCATCTTGATATTCCTGTCAAAACAAGTATGGAAGTTCATCATCAATCTTATTATTATGTAGCTAGTGAGATATTATATCAAGTGCTAAGGGAATGCAGACTTAAGCATTTTTATATAGAACAACTACACACATGACTGAAAACATGAAATGATGCAGATGTGTCTATGCATAAACTAGATGCATTGACTTGTCTATCTAACATGATGAATGAATGCAACAAGACAGCGTCGAAGCACCGACCTATGTATCACACAGGTTGGCCTCATGCAATCAGAAAAACAACAGCTGCATCGACCTGATAAACAAGTGTTAGAACTATAGCATGGACCTATCAAAACTAGTGATGCAGGCACTACAACATCGATGTATCATCAAAGTGCATCGACCTGAATAGCACAGAACTGGTACTACAACATCGACCTGTCAAAGTAAGAGCTAGTACTGCCAGTACTTCTGCACCGACATAGTGTATCGACCAGACTTAGCAAACTGAATGAACTGTAGCACTGACGCACGCCAGAGTGCATCAACCTGTCAATGCAATGATTAGATCTGCTGCATTGACGCACCGTCGTAGTGCATTGACCTGATAAACAATAAACCACGAAGGCAAAAAGAGACATCGAGGCAAGGCATTACTGCTTTGACCTCGCTTTTAAGCAAATGCATGAGATGCATAGACCTGATGAGGATGAGGACCTATGATGCATAGACCTATTATTCTTAAAGCCTAAAGATGCATCGACCTGTTGTACAAAATGACCTTCAATGCATCGACCTATTAGCCTTAACATATGAGGATGCATCGACTTGTTTGACCTTAAATGCATGAATGCATCGACCTAAGAACAGGGACTAATTCTGACTTATAGAAGTAGCAACATGACACACAACATTCTCCCCATAATCAGGTCAATACAGTTTTGTCAATCATCAAAACCCAGAGGAGACACAATAGCTTCAAGGGGGGCCGCAGACCTCCCACCCTTCTCCTATCTCCATAAATTAGGTTTAGCTTGTACTTGCTTCGTTGGCCCCTTCTTTTTTTAAAAAAAAATTTGTTAGGCCATCTGGAACCTTTTCATGTATTTCCTTTCTTTCTATGTAATGGCAATGGTGTTCAGAGCATACTTAAATGCTTCTTACTGCTTTTGACCGAGTGTGATTCACCATATCCGCGGATGTCAACAAATTGAAGATTTCGTATGATTTTCTTGGCAAAAAATTAGGTCACGCACAGATCGGTTGATTCGCTGGTGTTAATCTGGCGTCTTTCCATCTTCTTAAGCCTTGAAGAACCCACCTTTTCGTGTATTCCCGTAGAAGGATTCTGAAAGATTTTAGGGATAGAGAGGCGTAACTGCTCCTCAAGGAGGATGTTTACCTTCTCTTCGAAGTCCCTTCACGTTTTTTCGAGGGGAGGGTCAATTAAGGCAAAGTTCCCCCCTTTCAGCCTATAAAAGGCTCTGAAGGGCACCTCCTCCTCTTCACGTTGCATAAGGGTCTTCATTGTTCCTCCCTCATCTCCTTCTTTCTTACCTTCCTTCGGTAAAACATGGAGGTCGATGATAAAGATGAAGGCTTTTACAGTTGCTGGGGCGTGTCGGGCAACTTCGGCGTAGGAGAATGGAAGACGACTAGGTGGATGGTGTAGAAGAATAGAAGACACATAACGGGGTGTTCTTCTATGACTTTCGAGCTGCTGCCCACACAGGGAGAGGGGAAAATGCACGAGTGGATGGTTCGAGAGAGGAAACTTGCTTATCCGTCGTCTCCCCTCCTCCCCTCCCATTCCCTCTATACTCCAAGGGAGTGTTCATTTCTTTCTCCCTCTTCTATTCTTCTTTTCTTCTTACTACTTCTTGCTGGTAGCATCAATTTTTGATGGAGCCTTTTCCTGTCGGTGCCACCTCCTCTTGAGGGAGCCTTTTCTTATTTTTCTTTACTGATACCATCCCTTCCTGATCACCCGAGCAGATTAGGTCGGTTGCCTTAATACCTGAGCCAATTTTCACACTTGGTGGAGTTAGTGGCTCGGTCTAAGGTCACTAACTTTGTCCACGCCAAGCTATCAGTTCCTGTTGTACCCCCCTTTTTTGTACTGGCTACGGCCTATCTGATGTACAAAGGATACTAAAGCAATAAAAATGAGGATTGTTGTCTCGATTAACTTTCTATGCATACAACAAAGATCAAAAATAAAATTTACGTAATGCCGTAGCATTCCAAGTTCGGGGGATTGGCTTTCCTTCCATGGTGGACAACCAGTAAGCTCCTTTTTCGAGCGTCTCGACTACTTGGTAGGGGCCTTCCCAATTAGGGGCCAGCTTCCCCACCGCCTCTAGTGGTCGAGAGGCTTTGGCCTTTCTCAGAACAATGTCTCCTAGTTGGAACTGTCTATCTCAGACCTGAGCATTGTAGTAGCGAGCCATGTGACGTTGGTATTCTGTAGCTTGGATTTTCGCAATCTCGCGTATTTCATCCGCCTGGTGTTGACACCCGTTTTTAGCCCGCAAGCTGCGTCATTTCTCTTATTCATCATTTTTGATGTCCCGAATTAACCATTATTTTGGAGCCTTTCTTGGATGGATTTCGAGCCCATTTCATTGTTCCCTAGTCTTTGAGTCTTGGAGATCATGATTTCTTAGAGCACTGGGACTTATTTTATCAACTTTTGGCCTTCCAAGTCAACTTACGACCCATTTAGGTCGACTTCCATCAAGCATTCGGCCCCCTTCACTACATAGTCTTGAAAAAATGGCCTTTTTTTCACCCCTTCTATTCCTATATTCATTAGGTACCCTTCACCAAAGTTGTTTGATTTTTAAAGCCCTACATTTTCATCTTCTCCGCCATTGGCCAGTTCTCCACCGATTTCAAATTATTCACATTTCTCCGGTGTGCTGCACTGTTCACCTGCGTCCCAGCATTTTTCCTCTCTGTTCTATCCCCATTTTTTAACTCTTATGATCATCTTTTCATCTTGCTCTCTTAAAATGTGACATTTATTACCGAGTTAATCTACTACCAAAAAATCACGTTAACTAACTTTGTTACTTTCAAGTTAATTTCTCTCTTATCAAAGGTAACAATGAGTTAACCCCTGAGTTAATTTAAGTAATCACGTTAACTAACTTTGTTACTTTCGAGTTAACTTCTCTCTTATCAAAGTAACGATGAGTTAACCCCGAGTTAATTTAAATAAGTTGAGTTAACTCACTGTTGATCTAGCCCCCCGTCAGAGTGAGGCTGAATGTGTTAAGTCGGAGTCAACTTGGCAATTAACGCCATCGGGATCTCTCTCTCTCCTCTCACCTTCGTCGTCCTCCTTCGGGTGGCACTGGGAGTTCCACCGATTGGCGACGCAGCCCCCACCAATGCGACGTCCTGAGATGCCTCACACTGATGATGATAACAACTGCCCAACAACACCAGTTACAATTCTTTGACTCTTTACAATTCTTGACTCTTTCAAATGATGTTGACATTTTGTAGACTTTTTATCTTACTACTTTTCAAATACAATCATTTTACTAACCCGAAACTGCTGATGAATATCTAGGTATGTGCAAAGTGTTATATATATATATATATATATATATAAAGATTTGTCGCAGTATAAACCGATTTTTTCAAATACAATTACCTCGGCATGACATGGGATGGGGCCCCCCCTGGACACGAAAGAGGGTCTTGTCACCACTCCATTGGTGTGGTGTTGATGTCGGCAAAATTACGATGGGTAGGAGACTTTTGTGGATGTGCTCGTCATCCTTCGTGGCGCTCATATATATTGCTGTCATCAGTAGACAAAATACGTACGTGTTAATTTCATACGTACATAGGTAACTCCTTTGTTGCATGGAAAATATTAAACTTATTATCTTTAAAGATAACACGCCAAAAAATCACATGCAGTGGGTGAAAAATATTTCGAGTGTGCAATAAACATTACGCTTCCCATATATAAAGATGCTCAATGTTCATTATCTAAATCATCGTGAGGGCCCACGCTGGGCATGCATCTGGATTTACAAGCAAAGCTTATTTATGCCAGCTGTACGCCGGGAGAGGGAGGGTGATCTCAATATCTATGCGGATGCACTGTTGAAATGTAATCCAAATCTTATTAGGGGATCCTAATTCTGTGTTAGGAGTCTAGTGATTGTTCCCCGTAGAGTTTGATTAATTAGAAGCACGTTGACGGAGCTGTAATCATAGTTTGCCTTATAGTACTGTTTGACTTTATTTGGGATTCTTTGATCGATGGTCCGTGATGATCTATTAAGTATGTGTTATGAATAAATATTTAAACGTTGAGGAAATAAAATAGCTAGTTTCCTTTGACGTTACGCATGCTCCGTTCTTCTTCTTCTCTGCTGTTGCGTGTCGACAAATCACAGCAATTAAGTAGCTTTATATTAATATACATGATAACACTGACTAGTATACTTTCACGCAAGTGAAGACCAAAATAAATAAATAAATAATATAACGTAAAGTCCGCTAGACCTCTATTAAAAACAAATAAGAAAACGGAGAAGAAGGGACTCCTATATGGGAACAGGCCGTCACACGGCGCCGTTGTCAACGCCCGTGCCACCGCCCCTTCTCTCCCGTCCACCATGCACACAACGTCCCGAAGTGGACGTTTTTATTCCAATTACGTTTGTATGCCGTCCCTCTCGACTCCTCAGGTGGACTTTTGTCTCTCACACAATGAACGACGTACGCCCGCCGTTGTACGTGATGTTATGTTTTTTTAAATATATATACATTTATTAAATATAGTAGAAGATGGATGAAATAGAATATTGATCAGTTGAAACGTCCTTTATGACCTACCAGTTGAAACATCCTTTATATCATATCAAATTAATCGATCTCCCTTAATTGTGACTGGCTGGGCTAGACCCCTTGAGTCTAGTCACCTATGCTTACACACTTCAAACTTTGTCTCTTTTTATTTCCTCCTTGTTTTGTTATGATGGGATCAGGGGCATACGACCGATGGATCGCTGGACGTGAATGTTTGTAGCTACACTGTTCCACCCTTTAATTAAGGCTCTCTTTGGTAAAGCCGGGTTAGCTAGCTTAAATGCACGTAAATCATTCGTATTTTTTTTTTATATTTTTGCTCTATAACGTATCCGAGTTAAGGTGAAATAATTCGTTCTATCCAAATGGCATGAGTTATTCTAAAAAAATTAGATTAAGAGTGAAAAAAATTACCCATATTATCACATTTTATTTTTATTTATTCTTCGGGTTAGGCGTTGTGCGGACACTCTCTCCCCCAACTTTTGCGGGTTGAGAGGGTTTTTACATCTATCATCTCTCTCCTAATCTTGAATCTCTCACCTCACCTCATGGAATCCCAATAAGATATTTTATTTCATTTGGATATATACGTACTTAGTGAATATTGTCAGAAATTTTAATGATTACAATCTATTACCACCACATTTTCAAACATGGCCTTGCATTTTATCCAAATTTCTTTAAATTTCATTCGTTCTTATCCTTTTTGATCTTTTTTGTATTTTATTATAGAGGAGTGGGCCGTTGAAAGGCCAAGGAAAGGTGTGTCGGCAAAGCCTAGCTGGGGGCTGGGGAGGTGTCCGGCGAAGGCACTGAAGGTGCACCGGGGAAGGCTTGGGTTAGGTGTGCCGGTGAAGGCACTAAAGGTGCACCGAAGAAGGCATGGTGGGTGTACCGGCGAAGGATGTTGGGCGGAGCGTGCCGGCAAAGGTGTTGGATAGGTGTGTCGAGGAAGGGCTCCAAAGCCTGTGCCGGCGAAGAGCTAAGGCGATGCACCAGTGAAGATTTAAGAAGTGTACCGGCGAAGGAGCGCACCAGCGAAGGACATGGGAAGGGTCTTGCAAGTCCTGATGGGGCTAGATGAAGGGTTGAAGTCCGTGCAGATTGGGGTTAAGTTCGTGCATGTTTGGGCTAGGCTGGGCAAAGTCCGTGGAGGTTGGAACAAGTCCATGCAGGTTAGAACAAAAGAGCAAAGGTCCATGCCAATGTGCAAGGCTAAGTCCGTGCAGGTATGTGCAGCCCGTCCGTATGCATGGAGGTGAAGGGATGAAGTCCATGCAGGTTTCAAACAAGTGCGTGCAGGTGTATGCAGGGTTAAGGGTGAAGTCCATGCACATTTAGGTAGGGTCCATGCAGATGTACATGTTTTGGAGTGAAGTCCGTGCAGGTTTTAGGCAAGGGTGAAGGCCATGCACGTTTGGACTAAGTCTGTGCATATGCATGGGGTTGAAGAACAAAGTCCGTGCATATGCATGGGGTTGAAGAACAAAGTCCGTGCATGTTATGCACGAGATTGAAGAACAAAGTCCGTGCTACAAAGTCCGTGCATGTTATGAACGGGGTTGAAGAACAAAGTCCATGCATATGCATGGGGTTGATGAACAAAGTCTGTGCATGTTATGCACGAGGCTGAAGAATAAAGTCCGTGCATATGCACGGGGTTGAAGAACAAAGTCTATGCATGTTATGCACGGGGTTGAAGAACAAAGTTTGTGCATATGCACGGGGTTGAAGAACAAAGTTTGTGCATGTGCACGGGGTTGAAGAACAAGGTCCGTGCACGTTATGCATGGGGTTGAAGAACAAAGTCCGTGCATGTTATGCACGGGGTTGAAGAACAAAGTCTGTGTACATGGACCAAGGTCGGTGCATGTGCAGGGAGAGTCAGTGTAGTTATGGAGTATGCAAGGGGTAAGGTCGGTGTACATGTAGACTAAGGTCAGTGCATATGGGCTAAAGTCAGTGCACATGCAGACTAAGGTCAGTGTACATGCAAACTAAGGTCAGTGCACGTGGGCTAAAGTCAGTGCACATACAGACGAAGGTCAGTGTACATGCAAACTAAGGTCAGTGCACGTGGGCTAAAGTCAATGCACATGCAGGCTAAGGTCAGTGCATGTGGGCTAAAGTCAGTGCACATGCAAACTAAGGTCAGTGCACGTGGGCTAAAGTCAGTGCACATGCAGACTAAGGTCAGTGCACATGGGCTTAAAGTTAGTGCACATGCAGGTGGGGACAAGGTCCGTGCAAGGTTCTTGTACATGGGGCCAGGGGCTATGCAAGGTCCATGCAAGGCTTGTTCAAGGCTCGTGCATGCGGAGGGATGAAGTCTGTACGGGGTCCATGCACGTACAGATAGGGTCCGTGCAGCTATAGGCCAAGTCAGTGGACATACGAGCAGGGTCCGTGCAGGGTAAAGTCAGTGCATGTTTTGAATGAAGTCCATGCAATGCAAGGTGAAGTTAGTACATGTTTTGAACGAAGTCCATGCAATGCAAGGTGACGTTAGTGAATGCTCTGAATGAAGTCCATGCAATGAAAAATGAAGTCAGTGCATGGTCCGTGCATATGGGGGCAAAAGTCTGTGCATGTATGCAAGGGGGGAAGACAAAGTCCGTGCAGGGTCCGTGCAGGGTCTGTGCACGTGCGGGCTAAAGTTAGTGCATGCATGCAGAGGGGGACAAGGTCTGTGCAATGTTCATACACATGGGGCCAGGGGCTGTGCAAAGTCCATGCAGGGCTTGTACAAGGCTTATGCGTGCAGGAGGACCAAGTCTATGCAGGTTTGCACAGGGTTGGGGTTGCAAGGGGAACGAAGTCTGTGCATGGGTTGCACGGGGTTGAAGTTGCACGGAGTTGAAGTTGCATAGTGTTGAAGCCGTGAGGGGATGAGTGCACCAGGGAAGGCCATGGGTGTGCCGGTGAATGACGGGCGAGATTGTGCCGGCGAAGAGGTGTACCGGCGAAGGGTGAACTGGCAAGTGTGCCGGTGAAGGGCTTAACAATAGCAAAAGGAAGGGGGCACCGCTCACGGAGTGTGCCGGCGAGGGGGAATAAAGAGTGTACCAGTGAAGGGGCCCAAGGGCATGCAGTGGAAGAGTTTACGAGCGTGCCAGTGAAGGGAGTTTCAGAGTGCACCGATGAAGGGGGGGGGGGTTGAGGAACCTTCACTCACTCCAGTAGCTTTTCTCTTTCTCATCTCCTTCCTCCCCCTCTCCACCGCCGGCGGCGTCACTGGAGCCCGGCGCACTCCTGAACCGCAGCACGTCCTCCACTGCCGCCTTACGGAACATCCCCACGTCCACCGCCCCGGCCACCATGTGGTAGCCCCTCTTCTTCAGCTCCTCCGGCGGATCGTGGGGCATGGCGAATGCCGACAGGTAGGCGCCGCCTCCGCCGCCGCTCTTCGACAGCACGCGCCGCTCCAGCTCCGCCATCACCTCCTTCACCTTCCGATGGCCGGGGTCCCAGAGGTACCCCAGGCAGGCGCTCAGGTCCAGCGGTCCCATCTGGATGCAGTCCACCCCGTCGACGGCAGCGATGGCCTCCACCTCCCCAATCCCCTTCTCCGTCTCCACCTGGCACATGATCAGCAGCTCCTCCTCGTAGTGCTCTAGGTACCCATCATCGATGCCATACCCAGAGGCGCGCACGACCGTGTGGGCGGCGCCGCGGACCCCCCTCGGCGGGTACCGGCAGTAGGAGACGGCAGCGGCGGCGGAGGCGGCGTCGTCGACCATGGGGAACATGACGCCCTGCGGGCCCAGGTCGAGGGCCTTCTTGGCCCACATGGCGGACGACTCCGGGAGGCGGAGGATGGCGGGGGTGCCGGCCGCGGCGAGGGCGCGGAGACAGGGGAGGGCGTCGGAGATCCCGCCCGGGCCGTGCTCCATGTCGACGACGACGTAATCGTAACCTGCGAGGCCGGCGATCTCGGCGAGGGTGGGGTTGGCGCTGAGGAGGAAGAGCCCGTACAGGGTCTCCCCGGCGGCGATGCGGGACTTGAGGGTCACAGAAGGGGCAGCAATGGCAGCGGAAGCGGAGGAACTCCTGCCCCTCCACTGGAATGGCCGCGGCGGCGGCGACAACGATGTCGACACGGAGGAGATGGGATTAAGCCGGAGAGATTTGAGAGGGAGGACAGAGACGAGGGCCTTCGGAGGAGGAGGAGGAGAGGACGTGGGGCTGGCGGAGGGAAGGGAAACGGCGAGGGAGGTGGCCGCCATGGGTTTGGGTGTGAAGAGAAGGGTTTGGGGTCGGTGGTGTGGCGAGAAAACGAAGAGCGGAGACAGAAGGGTTGCGGCGCCCAGAGAACCGGCCGGCTCGACCGGTAAGGTCCGAACCGGATGGCTCACGAGAATCCGTAGTCCACGGTCGTTTTGGACCGGCCGGTCTTCATACCCGGTCGGTCCGCTGCGGCCCCATCCCCCATTCCCCACCACTTTCCTGCTCCATCTTCCGGTGCCGCCTCAGTGGAGCAGCGACGAGGTCGCCGTCCTCCTCTTCTCTTGTCCTGGCAAATTGCATTCCCAGCTCGGAGTAGCAGCCTGCGCAGCGAGCGGGAAGGCAGCTCTTGTGCTCAAAAGCCCGTCTTTGCGAATGCAGCAGGGTTAGTGGCTGCGGGGACGACGACGTCCCGCGGGGACGGAAGTGGGGTTGCCAGAGTAGTAGCGGCGCCAGAATTGGTAGACGGGGGCAGAGCACTGCGGAGGGAGCGAGTATATGCGCCTCCGATGAGCAAGACGGTGACATTTTGTCTTTGCTTCTTTTGTTCTGTGCGTTTTCGCTTGAATTTGTGATTTGATTTGAGGGCTTAATGATTGTGTGCTATGGTGGTCGAGATTAAGAGCCTGGCTACATGTTTATTCGTGGTGCACCAATGGTGTTGTAGCTCTTTCTAGGAACCCCACAAGTGACGTATCATGGATAAGTTTTTCTGCTTACTAAATGGAGAGAAAGGTCGATAGCTTGAAACTAGATATGAGTAAGAAAAGGTAACAGCTGAAATTTAATGGATTTCCATTGGATGTTATTCAAAAATAAAACACAAATTCTACAAATTAGACGACATCCCCGTCCTGTTTTCTCTGTTATATCCTTCTTTATTACTGGTATCATTATTCGAATTGGAACGATGACATGTAGCGTCCACATGTGTAAGTTTACTTCTTAGATTAATTGAGGTTCTAGACAGGGTAAATGGAGCCAGGTAAGGTCCTCTCGATGCGAGACAGATGCTCTCTTTAATTCTGTTTTGGTGTCTCTCAAATGAAGGAAGGTAAGGTCCTATCCATGGAAGAAAGAGAAAGAGAGAGTCCCGAGTTCGACTCCCGGGGGGTTACCTGGCTCACATTTAATCTTCGAGGGATGTGAGCCCGGGGTTTGCTAGCTGTGCTAGGTTCCCCATCACCAAAAGGCTGTTTTAATTTCTCTCAAATGTGAAGAGATGTGGCAATGGGGGAAGTAAAGGAGAGAATAACGAGGAGGAGGAGAGAGAGATGGGAAAGAAAAGGGGGATTTTTTACTCTTTTTAATTTTGTTTCAATGTCTCTCCATGTGAGAGAGAGAGAGAAAGATGAGGTAAATTGGGGAAGATAGAGGAGAGCTACCCTCTACAATTCCTTTCCAATGGGAAAGTACCCGGCGTGCCAGATGGCGTGGGGGATTAAGCTGTCTCTATGTCCAGCTACCCTTTGCCTAATATACAAGGCGCTAGTGGATATCAGCACCCACCAGTTCCCGCGGTAGGCCCGGTATGTGTGCCCTTTGCATTTCTTCAATGCGTGGGTTTGTTCTCTATTTCCAGAGTTCGCCCCGCGTGCTATCCAAGGCTGGGGGCTCGTGCCGTAGATGCTGGAGTTTGCCAGTGCTGAGCCGGCCTCTACCTCTTTGTGGCTATATGATATTCGGGGCCGATTGACAACAGTCCCTCAAGACGCCACCGGGACTATTCATTTTTAGGCACTGGCTGCGCACTCCAGCCCCCTGGTGAACAGCAGCAGAGAGTGCAAGGATGACCAGGTGGAGAAGTACGTCCACCCAATTAGCCAAGCAAATGTGGTTCGTCAGCTGCTAGAACCCGAGCTAAGGGACTGGGCATTGTCCATCCGTCCCAACGTGCTACCATTCAGAAAGTGGGAGACATTACTGCTGGAGCCGTATTACCCCTTTCGCTTTGGTCAAAATTTTGGCTACGACCAGCACATTCCCGTGCACAGTGCCCAGTTTGGCCTGGTGACGCGGACTCTTTGAGGAGGCTTGGTCGCGGAGAATGCCAGAGTCTGGTGGGACTTCTTCCACCGAGCAGACACCGCCACGTTCAGAGTGCCAGCCCCTGGTCGCGTCCCTCGGGTGACACCCGAATATGTAAAATGGTGGAACGCCTGCACGGCCTTTTATCGGTCACACAAGACTGACTGCTGGGATGGGGTGGAGAGAAGGTTCATGAACCGACAACCCGTGCCCGTCCTGGATGTTGATCCGGAGCACCTCCTATGCTTATGGCATGGCAAGAGTAAGGATGCGGCCGACTACATGGTCGACCGCAAGGCGGCCCGGGAGGGCAAATCGGCGCCACAAGCCAAGCTGCCTCCGGTGGCGAAGGATGACTTTAAGAAGACCCTGCGGGACCTTTGCCGCATTGAAGTTGACCGCCTGGAGTTGATTAATTATCCACTACCGGCAGAAGAAGAAGGCACCCCCGCAACCAGCTGGCAGGTTGAGAAGGACCTGATCTGCCCCTACGGCACATTCGTGAGGAGGGAGGAGCGGAAGCCGCAGAACTACAAAGACACCACCTGGTTCTATGTCCTTCTACGAGTGCACGGGCTGACAGTTGAAGCTCGGCCGGCGGTCATCCTGGGCAAGCATCTACACGTCGCCTACTATTATGCTGAAGGATGGGGGATGGACCACCTCAACTTGTTTTGCCATCTGTCTACCAGAAAGCATGCAGACTTAGCCACCCTTGCCGATCGATACCAGACGATTGGGGATGTATGCTGGCTGGTCTGAGAGGCCGCCCGCCGCGACAAGGAGCTATCTCTCAGTTATTGGTCGATATCATTGTGGCTCTACACCGGTCCACACGGTATTTGACATTTCTTTTCCTTTGCGTTCATGGCTACCTCTTTCAGAGTGCTGGATGCTAATCAATTCTTTACTTTTCCTATCCTTCCTCTTCACAGACCATCTGGACAGCACGCAGATGGCGACTTATCACAACCTCCCCCGACAGGCAGAAAAGTCGGCACATTTCGAGGCGGCGCCACCAGCTCTGACTACAACTCCCTTGCCTCCGCCTGCAAAGAGGTCTCGGGCACGATCGCCTGTGAAGAAGTCCCTGGACGAGGCAAAGGCTGCAGGGTGGCGGGAGGCTAAGCGTCAGAAGACGGCGGCCGCCAAGGCTGCAGAGACCGTTCCCCTACCACCTCCGATCTCGTCCTTCGAGGAATTCGAGGCCGGTCGGATTGAACTGAGCCAACCCACAGGTGAGACTCCTCTGTCAAGAACGTCTTCCAAGTGGAGCTTTATTTCTATGTCGGAACGGGTTGCTTACACCCAGATGCCTTTGCTTTTTGTCCATCAGCTAGGGAGGAACCGATGCCCTTTCTGACCCCCGACGTAGGTGAGGCCTGGGTCGGGTTAGAGCTGCCATCCACTCCTACTCCCTCACCCAAGGCCACTGAAGGATCTCCAAAGGGGTTACCCGTAGAGAGGGCATTGGCCACCGCTAAAATAGTTGGACTGAAGGAGGTTGAGCAGAGAAGGGTGGAAGCTATTCGGATTGCTTCAGCATCACCTCCGCCTTCAGTCCCTTCTTTCGTGCAATTTGCCGCGGCCCGGACTGAACCAAGCCGTCCCGTAGGTGAGGTTCTGGGGACACCGATATTTTTCAGGACTTAGTCACCTCCCAGGGTAAGATCTCCATGCATGCATAACACACGTGTTTCTTCCTTTCAACCAGTGCGGAGGAGACCGTGATTCCTGAGGCTGTAGCTCTTGCTGAGGAGGCCAGCCACGAGCCACCTCCTGCCGTAGACATCGGGGAGGGTAACCATCTCTGCCACCCTAGATACCTTCCTTGATCTTTCGGGGACTCTTCGGCTCCAACTCGGTCCGAATCTTCCTGGTAGCGGTAATTCGATGCTACATCGGGTTATCGGTATCCGGAGCTCTGGGTCGTTACAGTTGGTATCAGAGTGAGGTTGAGGAAATGTGTAAGGAATTGAAATTGCACTGCTATTGTCCAGAATCAGTCCAATTACACTGTCCATTGCTGGCTTAGGATGTTTTCCATATGATTAATGAATTTTTTATGGTTCTTATATGTTTGCTAGTCGTTTCAACATGCCGCCTCGACGTCGGAGAGTTCCCGTTCCTCAGGAAGCGAGTAGTGTGCCTGCTCCAGCTCCCATTGTCCCGGCTCAAGAGGATGCGCCTGGTAGTCACGGACGGGCATTAAAAGAACTTTTACTATTTCATCCGCCGACCTTTGAAGGCCAGACCGATCCGGATGCTGCCAGAATATGGTTAGATGCCACCAGGCGCGTGTTTCGATCTATGGAATGCGCGGAAGATGAAAAGGTGATGCTCGGTACTTTTTAACTCCAGGGCGCGGCTTTGACATGGTGGAACGCCGAGTGGGAGGTTTCTTTTCAATCTCGCCCACTCCGCCAAATCTTGTGGACTGAGTTCGTCGCTACCTTCGAACTCACTTTCAGCCCGGCTTATCTCCGCATGGATAAAATGCATCAATTTTCACAGCTTGTCCAGGGAGGGATGTCGGTGCTCGAATACTGGAACAGATTTATGGAATTAGGCCGTTATGCTCCCCACATTCTTACAAATGAGGCATTAAAGACAGAGCAATTTTTGTGTGGCCTCCATGCTAAATTGAGGCAGCCGTTGATTGTTGCCTGGGTTACCACTATGACTGAAGTATATCAGGCAGCAGTAGCATTAGAACTTGATTTGGCAAGATCTCTTGTCCCTTCTCAGGCATTGTCGATTCAGTTGACAGTTCAACTTTCGTCAGGTTATCTGCCTCTTGTTCCAGGATTTCCTTTTGCCACTCCAGTAGCTAGTGGTGCAGCTTCTTCTGGCAAATCCCAGTTTAAAGGATTCAAGAATAAGAAGAGATACAAGAAGTGATTTGATCGGCAGGCTTCGTCTGGTGCTACTCAGCAGTCAGCCCCATCTTTCCAGTAGCAACAGACTTCTGTGAAAAGCCAATTTAAAGGTTGTGCACTGTAGCGCTCGTAGTTTAGTGGATCCTTAATGGTGCGGATCTAGAATTCGTCCTATGGATTTTGGCTATTTTTAGAAATTTTTTGACTATTTTTAGGTGATTATTTGAATTCGTTAAAGTATATATATAATAATTTTGGGCATTTATACAATTTGGATAATTAGAGGGGCTAAACTACAATTTTATTTTAAAAAATAAAAAAATAAGAAAAATCAAATTTTTATAAACTCACGCGTGCTCTCTCTCTCCTCACTCGAAACACACTCTCTCTCACTCTCGATTCTCACGCTCTCTCTCTCTCTTCTTTTCGTTCCTTCATTCGTTCTGGACCGTGCCGACCCCGGATCGAGGCGCAGGAGGTACCGTTGGAACTGTCTTGACGCGAGGATCATGCCAGTGCCGTTCTTTTCACGGATCGTCGACTGTTGGAATGGGTCGGGTCGTGAGGTAACCCGGTGTCCCGTCGTCCGTTCGCGTGCTTTTTGAGGATTTCACTGCGATCGAGGTAGGGGGATAGACTCCTTACTTCGCTAGGAGCATTTTGGTAGCTCATGCATGTCCATTGGTAGGTATTTACATCGTTTTCTGTGTAAGTGATATTTTGGGGTTTTTAGGGTTTAAATGTTTTAATAATTATTTAGGGGTGGTAGATTTGAGTTTTGATGCATGCTGTAGTTATAGAATTTTAGCTATTCAACACCTTCTACCCTTTTCCTTTTCATTTCGTGCCGATCCAGCTTGACCGGAGGGGAGTTCGGTGTGAACTCGTCCCTCGCGTTTTCGAGGCGGCATAACGGACCCAAGGGGGTGCGTTATGCATTGCACGGCGGACCGCTGGAGGACCACTATGCGACTGAGGTTTCAAATAGGTCGGAAGGATGTGGAGCATGACGGACTGATCCCAGACCGACATGCAATGTATGACGCCCCAGTCAGGGTGCGTTATACTCTATGGTTTTCTTAGGAGTTTTATGAGTTTGTAACATTCAGGTGTCTTTAACAGACCACTCCTGGTGCGTCATAGTCACATGGCGCACCCGCGATAGTGCGTTATGTCCCGTGTGTTTTACGAAGGTTTGCTGGGGAATATAACGCATGGGTCAAGGCGCGCCATGCATTCCATGACGGGCCTGAGGCAGTGCGTTATAGTCTGTAACTTCAGGTTTTTCCTGAGTTCGGGTAAGCATAACGGCCCTAGGGAGGTGCGTTATACTCGTTTAACGTCCCCATCCCAGTTCGTTATACCCTGCTACTTGGGGAATGTTAGAGTTGCATATTCATCATTCCGTCTATATTATAAATGTCCTATTTTATGGTTATTGGCTCGCTCCTACAATCCCGATGGAGTGCTTGGACTTTCCATACTCGTGCTCTCTCTCTCTTTCACTCCCGTTCTCTCTCGTTCTCTCGCCTCTTCGCCTCCGACTGTAGATGGAGGGGATCATGGGCAAGGTGAAGACGCCGGGAGGTTGCTGAGATGCGTGGTGGAGCGAGAATCGGTGCGATTGTGGTGCGATCCTGAACGGTGGATTCAAAGCCAACGGTTCGGTTCGTGTGGTGGTTTTTGGTGCGGTTTAGTCACCTCGGTGCTCGATTTCATCAGTGGAGGTAGGGAGATGGATCACCACTTCGTCCTCTAAGTTTTTCCTGTAATTTTGCGTAGAATGGTGCTCGATCGGGGGAGATCAGACTAGTTTAATGAAAATCATACTTTTTAGGGTTTGTAGAGTTCACCGAAAAATAACAACCATTTGCAGTGAAATTAGTGTCAAATTGATCACTGGGATGTCAGGATCCTAACCCCACCAGTTTCATGTCGATCGGTTGTCATTTGGGGCCGATAGGAGTCTGGGAACTCCGGTGACTCGTTTTGGGTCGATTCGTCAGAATCGCCCGTTTCTTGCAATCGGATGCATGCATGTGGTGTTTTTAGCCTCCAGGAGTGTTGTTTTGTCGCGTGGCATTGTTTCCCCTGCGCTTCGGCGTGAATGGGGCGTGGAACGGGCCGATTCGGCCATTCCCCTATTTTGCTTGCCGGATTTGTGTAATGGCCGCTCCAGTAGCCGTCACACTGTGTAACGGTCCCACGATAGATCGTTACGTCCGTTGGTCGTTTCATGTTCTTCGAGGTTGGGGTCGTGTGACAGACCAGTACTGGACCGTCACATGACTGTAACGCGCCTATGGTGGTGCGTTACGTCCTTGGTGTGATGGACTAGTATAGGACCGTCACATGACTGTAACGCGCTTGGCTTGGTGCGTTATGTGCTATGGTTTCTGAGGACTGTGGCTGTCAGTCCATCGACGACCATGTCTACCTCGAAGACCGAGTCAGTCGGTTAGCCCTGACAGACCTCCCCTTGTGCGTCACGTTGTGTAACGCCCCTAGCTTGGTGCGTTACATGGTCTGTGTTAGTGGTTTTGGGTCTGTTGGCCCTGGGGCACCTATCCTGCTGCGTTAGGCTGGTGTAACGCACCTATATAGGTCCGTTACATGCCCTTTCATCCACGTTGTGGACTGGTTGCCCTGACCCCCCTACCCTGGTGCATCAGAGCAGGTAACGCCCCTATGGTGGTGCATTACGGTCTTGTTGTGGCCGTGATGGCCGTTGTTCGGTTCTATGTCTGTTCTGTATGTCTATCTATCTTAGGTTTGTGCTTTAGGACGGTGTCTGTGCGTCGGTGGTTTCTGGATCGGTCGGTTCAGGTGGTTGGGTGTGGTCTTTTCCTTGACTGTGACAGTTCCCTAACGACTTGATCTAGAATTACCGGTGTCTTTGTCTCTAGTCTTGTAGCGGCTTTCCTTGACTACCGGGTTCACCTAGCGGTTGAGTGATAGTTCGCTCTGCCCAGAGTGTAGTCATTGTCCCCCACTTTGGTTTCTGCTTGTCTTGGCTCGATCTCGTGGTTTTCCCATGACCCGTGGGTGTCTGTTGACATCCTATGAGGGCAGTGACAGCCAGGAGTGCTTGTGCATGCTGTGTGTGTCTGTGTGTTTGTGTCGTGTCAGGTTTCGGTCAACCCAGTGAGACCAGGGGTTGACATGTGACCTTGTGTGTGTCTCGGCGGCTTTGTCCAATTCGAGACTATATTTCTGGATGCCTCGAGGTATCGTTCTACCTCAGTTTACGTATCCAGATGTGTTGAGGGTCCTCGGTGCTCCCTCGGGTCTCCGTGAGACATTTCCTGTGGAGCGTGGTTTCCTCTAGCTTAGGAGTAGACCGATTGGCGGCTTATTCCGCTGTCTGTGACGATCTTGCCTCTGAGTCATCTGACTCAAGAATTGTTACGTGAGTAGGTCTAGTTGCCTTGTCCTAAGTTGTCGGCAGTGGCTGTGCTGCCATTGGTGCTTCGAAGTACGTATGACAGTACTCTCTTGCCTGTCTGTACTTTCACACTTGTGTTTTGAGTCTCCGTGTCTTGTGAGCCTCCACTAGTCATAGCCTTATGGCACGCTTCGACGTGACGGCTCTTGTAGCGGGACACTTTCCCGGTTTACGATTCTTATGCTAGTTCCATGGGCCCCCGGTCCAACCGTAGCGTCCTTCGGATGGGGAATACTAGCTAGAGACCTGGCTTAGGCAGTGGGCCAATGTGTGCACACGTGGTCAGGGACTTTGGACTTGCGTCGTCAGACGTGACCTTGACTAGTCGCTCGTGTTATGGTACTATTTTGGTTCTGGCAGTGTCTTTGTTTCGGCCTAGTCCTTGTGGTAGGTGACATGGAGAAGACGCTAGTTGGCGTAGCATAAGACGTTAGTGGACGCAGTTGGATGTTCTTCTGGTGGTGAGGCACTCTAGTCACATGGCACGTGACTCCTCGCGGTTCTCTTTGCATTTCTTGTGCGTCTGATCTACATCCACCCCATACTCAATTGAGTAAGGCTTACCGCTGACTTACAGCTTGACCAACTGATCCACAACTTTGGGGATAAAAATCCCTACGATCTGCTGAGCATTACAGCTTAGCTATCCGCTGATACACTGCTTACAGATCTGCTGACACACAGCTTACAGATGATATCAAAAGCAAAAGCAAAATGAAGATAATAAGGAAAAGAAACATGTAGCTCACTACAGAGTAGATTAACTCTGGATCTGATCCAGAAGTTAAGACAACCAATCTTCTCTTAAGCACTCTTCAAGCTAAGACAATCTTCAGCAATATGATACTCTATTTTTCTATCCTCTCTCAGCAACACTCTTCCTCTCTCGATCTCTCAAGCTCTTCTCTCTCTGAATACTTCTAATCTCTCTTGCTTCAAGCTTTTTCTCATTATCTCTTCTTTTTTTCTTCCCATTCTCTCATCTCATATTTATAGGCGCAGGCTAAGCCAGATAGTTCCTTCCATTTTTGAATTTTGGGCGCGTAGATGCCATACTCCCGCTCACTTGACTAATTCAAATCTCGTACTATATTGGACCACGTGTCAAGAATTGATGTTGACATTCCACGTGTCAAAGTGCCAGATCTACTTTCTACCTTGGATCACGTGCACTCTTTAGTTGAGCCTCGAGCCACGTGACTGAAGTGAGAAGAAATCTTCCTGCCGTTTATGAGTTCACCACTGGGTCCTTCAGTGAGTTAAACTTGTCAACAGAGAAAAGGCATTTAGTCAAACACCTGGTCACCATAAGTAGATAGTCAATGTGCATCGACCTTATTGCACAAAACATATATACTTAGACCTAATGTGAACATATGCACCGACTTTGATACGTGAATGTGTACTGACTTGTGAATGTGCACAGACTTGACTTGCTTAAGCCTTTATGTATGTTCTGATATGAACAAATGTGCTTCGACCTATTGTTCTCGTGCGGCGGGTGTGGGCCGCGGGTGTACGTGTGTGCGGTGATCGGACTGAAGGGTGGGATCAGGCGACATGGGAAAATGCCAGAATATAGCGTGCTTCGGGCACTTCCTCTCATGGCCGTATGTTTCTCAAGGCGGTACCGTGCACTTGCTATTTACAAAAAGCCGAGGGGAGACCGAGTGGAACTGGGGGGTTTCCCGATTTTTAGGAAAACATGGCTGGGGTGCGGGCGTGCCAATCGATTTCTCGACAATCAACCATGGAACCGAAAGCTGATAGGGGAAGCGCCGCCAGGGCATGGCACATGGACTCGAGAGGTGAGAGACGTGTGGAGAAAAGGGTGGTTCCATAGGTGCAAGTGCGCAGGCGACTATAGGGAGTCGTGTACTGGACATCTTTTCCCACCGACCGTAAGTGATCGATGTTTATTTTACATCGAGCGGAGCCCGAACACCTTTGTTTCTACTGTTGAAGAAAGAGTCAGGGACCCTGGGAGCGATGATGTCAGGGGGGCTTCGTCCGTGCAACAACGACAGGGCAACAACAACATAATAGGGATAACTGGGGGTAGAGAGACTAGTTCCAGCGAGGAGTGGGATCCACTCCCCGACTGGATTACATGACTTATATGCCATGAAAGGCATTTATATGGGGGCATAAGAGCCTGATTACAAGTGCTTGCAAGCCACGGGATAATTTCGTCAGTTGTGATGGTCCCTGGGTCATTGTGTTATTAGATTGGTGTTCACGCGCGGTGGGGTTTCGCTGGCGCGGCGTGGGGTGCGGTGACCGGAGTAAGGGGTAGGATATAGCTACGGGAGAGGTGCCAGAATGCGATGCGTTCTGAGCACTCCCTCTCATGACTGTATCTTTCTCAGAGCGGCACTGTGCACTCGCCTTTTACGGAGAGTTGAGGGGAGACTGAGTGACATGGGAGGTTTCCAGGTTTGAGGGGAAACATGGCTGGGATGCAGGCGTGCCAGTCGATTTCTCGACAATCACCCATGGAACCGAATGTTTAACTGGGGATGCACAGCTAGGGCACGACACGTGGACTCAAGGGGTGAGAGACACGTGGACTCAAGGGGTGAGAGACACGTGGCGGGAAGGATGGTTCCATGGGTGCGAGTGTGCAGGTGACTGTGGGGAGTCATGTACATGACATCTTTCCCCACCGACCGCAAGCAGTCGATGTTTATTTACATCGGATTGAATCCGAAGACCTTTGTTCCATGTCGAAGAGGAGTCCATATATTCCTGAAGTCCTAGGTGGAGAGCCGGGAGCACTTTGTAGTTGTAGGTTCGCCTCATACTGGGTGGCGTTGGCTGACGTCAAGGGGTGCTAGAGGTTCACACTAGGTGACACAGAGGGAGGACTGAAGGCCCGAACATGGATGCGAGAACATTCATTCAATTGGCGGTTTAATTTCTGAGAGACACATGTCTTTACAGGTAGGCCGTAGTGGCCAAGGTACAACTGGTGCACATCACGGGACAATTTTGATGTGATGATCGGTCCCCGGAGGGCTGTGGCTGGGTGCGCGCGGGCTAGAGAGAGAGAGAGCGTGGGTGCGTGGGAGGTGGCTGGCGAGGGTATGCTGCGGTGGTGTAGGGAGGGATGGATGACGACGGTGGCCGGCGATGCGTAAGTGCAGGAAGAGGGGCAGGCGAGGACGGTGGCGTGAGGGGGTTAGGAGTGGGGCGGTGTGGTGCTCGCCGGAGGAGGGTGAGCCGCGTCTAGAGAGAGAGATGGTGGAGGGGAGGCCACCGGCTGGTGAGAGGGAGAGGAGTGGAGGCTGGGAGGTGGGTCGTCTGTGAGAGAAGTGGGAAGAGGGAGAGAGTGGTCTGGTAGGAGGGTGGTGCATGAGGGAGGGAGGGTAAGGTGGTTCGCAGAGGTGGTGGCGGTGGGTGTGCGGGCTACCGTGGCGGTGTGAGGGAGCTTGCGGTGGTGGTACGTGGGTGAGAGGGAGGTGTTAGTGTGGCTGCTTGTGGTCGGGCTATACTGAGAGGAGAGGGAGGCGAAGTCTTCTGCGATGGAGATGAGGTGCAGTGAGAGGGGGAGTGGTGGCCGGTGGTGAGGTGAAGTGAGGGAGTTAGGGAGGGAACTCTGCGGGTCTGTGTGGGAGTCCAGCTTGGTGAGGAGGTGAGAGGGGTGCAGTGAGGGGTGACGACGTCGGGTTAGTGAGAGGGGGAGGTGGCCATGCGGTGGGAAGTCGACGGCGGGGTGTAGCGGGGGGATGCCGTGGGTTAGAGGGAGGGTGGAGGGATGGAGGGTCTCTCTCTCTCTATCTGTGTGAGAGATGGAGGGTGAGGAGGTGTGTTGCGTGAGAGAGGGGAGATGAAGAGTGGAGTGGGGAGACCTGCCACGGTGAAGATGAAGGTGAGAGGGAGAGGCTGTTGGGAGGCTCGGGCAGTGAGGGGAGGTGGTGCACGAGTGTGTGAGGGGACCGGAGGTTAGCAGGGAGTGTTAGCGAGGGATCGAGAGAACATGGGTAGGGATGGTTCATGCATGCATGTGGTGGAGAGGAGGAGAAGGGAGGAGCTGGGCTCACGACAGTGTGGTGCTGTAGGGGGAAGGCGGGGAGGTCGCCGGTGTGGGTACAGGCGGAGGTGGCTTGCCGGCGGTGTGAAGAGGTGGAGGGGGGCACTGGGCGACGAGGAAGTGGGGAGGTAAGAGGAGAGGAGTGCCGCGGCGACTGTGGGGTGGTGGGTGACGGGTGTGGGCGACCGACGGTAGTGTGAAGAGGTGGAGGGGGGGCGTTGGGTGACGAGGAAGTGGGGAGGTGAGAGGAGAGGAGTGCCGCGGCGACTGTAGGGTGGTGGGTGACGGTTGTGGGCAGCCGACGGCGGCCTCGCGGGGGTGCACTGGCGGAGGCGATGGCGGTCTGCGTGGTTAGAAGGAGAGAGAGAGGAGAGGCAAGGGGTGGGGGGTGGCTTGGAGGGCTGCGGTGGGTTGGCCGGTGTGGGCAGTGGGTTGGCCGGTGTGGGCGGAGGGTTGGCCTGACAGGAGCGGCTGGGGAGGTGGTTGCCGTAGCTATATAGGGCGTGAGTAGCAGGTGCAGGCTCGAGGCGGAGGTGGCCGTGGGCTGCGGAGGGTTGGTGGCGATAGTGGTAACGAGAAGAGCACCGACGAGTTGGTGATGGGCTCGACGGTGGTGACCGACGGGTGGCTCACGGTGTTAGTGAGAGGGGGAGGCCGGTTGCATGTGGAGATGGAGTTGCCGCAGTGGAGCGGCAGGCTTCACGACGGGTGGCTGTTGGCAGAATCGCGGTGGTAGGCCGTTCGCGGAGGGAGCAGGGGCCAGGCGTTCGGCGGTTGTTGGCCATCCGTGGGTGATCACGGGGGAGATGGTGGCGCAGGAGGGATAGCAGTGGTAGGGGTTCGGCTAGGAACTGGGATGCGAATGGGGAGAGAAAAGAGAGGGAACGGGGTTCAGAGGTGACAGTGGCGTCAGAGGCTTGGCGTCGGTCGTGACGAGAGGGTAGGTCGGAGGCAGCAGCAGTAGTGGTCGACGATAGCGGTGGTCGCAGTGGTGTGGATGTGGATGACGAGGAGGGTGGCCGTGGTTGGCCTGTGACGACGAGGATAGCTGCAACGATGACGTGGTGGCTTCATAACGGCAGGGAGGGTATGATGCAGGCAGGGAGTGTCATCGACGGGATGGAGGTCAGATGTGGAGGGGGGTTGTTGCCAGGCTACCTTCGGTTGGCCAGGGTGAGCGGTCGCTGTCGGCAAGCTCGCGGAGGGGGTGTAGGGTCATGGGTGGTCAGTCATGACAGCGGCGGAGGTGTCCGGTGCGGGTGAGCAGGCGGTGTGAGAGGGATGTGAGAGGGTGGCGAGGTTAGAGAGAGGAAATGGCTAAGGAGGGTGATGGTGGCGTCTGTGGGTTAGCAGGAGACAGAAAGGAGAGAAAGAGAGGGTCGGGGAGAACGTGATGAGGGCATCTCACAGCACTCTCTTTGGCTCGGATCGCCGGCACCACTTTGAGGAGCCCGCCTATGTTATCTCATCCCTTCTTTCTTCTTGTTTGTTTGATCCCCTGATTCATTTTCTTCACCGTATCCCCACCTCCCCACCTTGATTACATTTCTTCTCCCTATTGTAATCACCAGCCACCGGTATTCCCTTTAATTTTTCCCCAACCTGCCATTAAAGTTTCCACTGCAACGTGGTTTTCCCGACCAACGGCACTGTTCATCTTCTCCCCCGCCTGCAACAACCGCACGCGGCCATTGCCACCGCACGTCGCCACTGCCGCCACGGGACCATCCCGCTCTGCCGCCGGCCCGGCCTTGCATCGCGCCGGCCAACCGCCGTCGGCCCTGCCGCCGCTGCTGACTGCAGCTGGGCCCTCTGCCACGCCGCCGCGGTGACCTCCCCCGACCTGTGGACGGCCTCTGAGAGAGGCCACGCTACCGCTCGGGTCACCGCCGTCGCCGCTCTCCCTGCGGCCAACCCGACCATCCCACGCTGCTGCCGTGCTCAACCGTGCTGCTGTCTGCTTGCAGCCCAGGTCCCCACAGGCTCGCCACCCATCACCGGAGCCGCCATCACCACTCCCTCCCCGGTTCCCACGCTGCCAGGACGCAGCCCGCGGCTACATCACTGGCTCTTGGATTTGCAGACGAGGGAGGGAGCACAGCAACCCTCGAGCAGTCGGCCATCCTCGAGTTACTCTGTAAGAGGAGCATCTCATACTTCAGGCAAGTCTTTTACTGCTACAAACAGGTTTATGGGCAATTATACCAAGTCATTGAAGAGGACCGTGTGGAGAGTTCCAGGACTCCTTACTTATTGTCAACTGCACGTACAACCCTCCCAAATACTTTTAAAATGTGCTGTTCACAAGCTTGAAAGGAAGGATAGGAACATTGATTTCCCTTGATTCAAGATGCCGCCTCGTAGGTGAAGAGCCCCAGTTCCTCGGAATGAGGCTAGTGTTTCACCTGCTCCTGTTGTACCGGTTCCTGCCCAGGCTGCACCTGTTCCTATCCCGCCTGCGGAGTTACCCAGTGGTCGTGGACGAGCATTGAAAGAATTTCTATTATTCCATCCACCAATATTCGAGGGTCAATCAGACCTGGAGGCAGCGAGGGAGTGGTTGGATGCCACTGAACGCGTCTTCCAATGTATGGAGTGAGCCGAGGATGAAAGGGTTATGTTGGCTTCTTATCAGCTTCAAGTAACTGCACGCAAACGGTGGACCACAGAGTGGGAGATTGCCTTCCGTTCCCATCCGCTTCGACAGATCACATGGGCAGAGTTCGTTGCTGCATTCGAACGTGTCTATACTCTAGCCTGCCTAAAGTTAGCCAAGATGTACCAGTTTATAAAGCTGACACAAGGCGAGTTATTGGTGCTACAATATCGAGATAAGTTCATTGAGTTGGGCTGGTATGCACCCCACATCATTGCCGATGAGACCGTGAGGACTCAGTAGTTTCTGTGCGGACTGAAAGCAGAGTTGAGCCTGTCACTGTTCGCTACCCGTGTATCAGAGTTGGATTCTGGATATCAAGCCGCCGTCGCGCTAGAGTTAGAGTTGGCGAGGACTCGAGGACTTCCTCAGACAGGGATGGTTCTGTCGGCCGTGCAGCATCAGCCGCCCCACTAGTCGTCTGTTCCAGGAGTTTCTCCCGCTTTCTCTCCTGCCGATGGTGCTTCCTTCTCGCAATATCAGAGCAAGGGATTCTGATTTAAGAAGAAGAAGAAGAGGTTCGATCAGTCGGTATTTTCTGATCCGAGTCAACAGTCTGTTTCCTCTGTTCGACCGCGTCAGGATTTTGTTGCTTTCCAGTCAAGGTTGTGTTCTAGGAGTGGTGGCAGTCATCCGGGTGTGCCATGTTCCTTGCCGGTTGTCTACTATCGCTTCGATCAGTCGGGGCACATCTCCCAAAATTATTCGTTGAGGCCGCAGACAGTGCAGTTCTCGCAGACTTCTCAGTCGCAGCAGCTGCAGTTTCATCTTCCTCCGCCGCCTAAACCTCAACCGTTCCATCCACCAGTTCCCACTCCTTCTCAGCAGTCGTCTGTAGCTAGGCATCCGCCGAGAGCCAGAGTTACTCACATCACTCATGCGGAAGCGTTGGCGTCTAATCTGATCGAAGATACAATTTCGATTTATGATCGCTCATCGCGTGTTCTTTTCGATTCAGGTGCGACCCATTCTTTT
Source organism: Amorphophallus titanum (assembly GCA_024336825.1). Classification (NCBI taxonomy): domain Eukaryota; kingdom Viridiplantae; phylum Streptophyta; class Magnoliopsida; order Alismatales; family Araceae; genus Amorphophallus; species Amorphophallus titanum. Next base: position 72,790,666 of record JANBPO010009603.1, read on the forward strand.
ATCTCTGAAGATTTTATTGCTCGTATCGAAAAGTCAGTGAATGAAGTTTCCTGTGAGATGCTCGTGGAGTTGTCGTCTGGCGATTACATGTGCACTCCTCTGTGCCTGAAAAATTCTCCAGTTATGGTCAGTGGTCAAAAACTGCCAGCGAGGCTTTATGCATTACAGTTGGCCGACTACGACGTGATTCTAGGTATGGATTGGCTAGAACTTTATGGCGCCGTGGTTGACTGCCGTCTCAAGCGAGTCTACTTCATGCCACGCGGAAAGTTAGCCTTCTATTTTCAAGGTATTTGTTTCTATCTCTTTTAGTTGTCTTTTCTGTTGAGCCAGAAATAACCACTGTGCCACAGAGTTTTTCATTTCCAATCCGTTTATTGGATGGCCTTGAAATAAATATATGTTGTAGCCCTTCGAGTGCTCTTTCCAATGGCGCCAATTTTCCTCCGATCCACCTCCGAATCTGGGCGCAAAAATTATTTTCGTGGAGGCGCGCAGATCAGTCTAGAGTCAGGCCAACAGAAGCAGTCCACCAGATAATTCCTCAAAAATACACCAGCTCAGATTCAGTCACTGCCGACTTCAAGGATCGAAGAGGAGCCTTCCACCGATGTCCCAGCCAGCCGCCTCGGCCAGAAGTTGACCGGAAGCCACCATCCCAGCTGCCAAGGTCACTTGTTGTCCAGCGAGTTTGAACAGTACCGAGTTGGACCAGTAGCCCGCCTCTGGCTCGATAGCTCTTCCGACTTGCCGCCCGTCAACCCGAGTTCGCTACTCCCAGGTCCTACGTGTAGCCCTTTACCTCCCTGCGTGGAGTGGGCAATAAAAATCACTGCTGTAATTATTTAATTACTGTACACTGGGAGTACGGATCTTGGCTGGGGTCGTCTTCCCCACGCCTGGAGCGTGGAGGTATCGTGTCTGCTCCCCACTTTAGCATTTACTTTTCTCGTATATATTCGTATGCTGCTACAAGTGATAGAATAATTAGCTCGTTATAATTTTATCACCATTGCAAGAGAGAGCGAGACCCATCCCGTGCCTCGATCCAAGCACGCGAAAAAGTCAATACCCGTGACTCGTTGCCGGTTTCTCAACCGCGCACATCCACACGCTTCCCTCGCTTAGGGTCATCCGTGAGCTCGTGTCTCTTGGTCCCAAGTTTGCATCAAATTGGTGTCGAGTTCGTTGTCCGTCCCACATCAAATTGGTATCAGAGCCGAGGTTGAGTCTAGGGTAGTCTTTGCATTAAAAAAAAGTCTTGAGTCTAAGGTTGTCTTGTCTTAGGTTTACATTTCATCCCAGTACCCAGTATATCAAAAGGCGTTACTGGAAGATAGGTTAAGCCTATTGGGAAGGTAGCCCACTTGCGTGAGGGGATCTTCGGATCCCCATCTCTGACATGTACTAGATATTGGTTAAAGTCTAGGTTTGTAGTCGAGTCTACATTCCAACTTTGCATTGCTATTTTAGGATCGTGTCTAGTCCATTAGAGAGTCAGCCGGTCTTGTCCACTTTGTGTCTACATGTCCACCATGTAACATTCCTACAATTTCAAATGGATTCCCAATCGCCCAGGCCATATCACTAGTTGCATGACACCCATGGACTTGGCAACCATCCCCTCCACTTCCGTAGGCCCGAAGCCTTGAACTTTTATGACTCCAAAGTCCCGAGCGACTATCTCAAGTGGGAAGCCGCCTTGGATAAATATTTTGATTGTTACCCCATGTCCGAGGCCATGCAATTCTCTTTTGTCAAAGAGAGGCTGCTTCATGAAGCTGTCGAAAAGTGGAGAAGCATTGCATGCTTGAGGGAAATTAGGAGGCAATGGCCATCGAGTCATGGTGCGAAATGAAGATGGAACTTAGAAAGGTCTACGTGCCCCACCGAGTCACCTTCAAGCGGCCCCACCCAATCACCTCCAACCAAGTGTGTCATAGTCAGAGGCAAAGAGTCCCACACTTAGATGAGCCTCGACCCAAGCCTAGGTCGGTTGAGTATGAGCAACTCCACCACGATGCCCCAACTCCAAGCCCCACTCTTGCCAAACTCTTGCAAATGATTTCGGATCGGTTGGATGGGAGGTGTTCTTATCTTCAGTCTCTAATTTCCCCTTGCCCACTTCCAAGATAGGACTATTGGGTCTCCTCTGAGATGGAATGTTGAGGGAGAATGTTAGGTCTCCTCTGATTGATAAGCAGTATGTGTACTACTTTGTGTTGATATATTTTGATGATTGGCAACAGTGTTGTTTGACTTGGTTGACTGCATAGCTGACTTAGTCAACTTTATATTGACATGATGATGAGTGTATTTTGATGACCTTTATATGTTAGATTATCATATGTATAACGTTTGCATCTTTACACTTAGTCAGTGCATAAAGAATAGAACCAGTGCAACACTTAGTCCATTTTGCATTGAGTCCGTGCATAGGGAGCATCTTACGTATAAAGTATCTACATATGTTACATCTCCAGGAAACATAGTCTGTGCATACATACATCAAGTCATTGCAATGTCATTCCATGCATGAGTCAAGTTGATACAATTGTCGTTGCTGCACGCGGTCAAGTCCGGGCATGCTTAGTTGCAAGCCAGCAAGTCATTGCAATTCTTGCACCACGTACTTAAAGTCTGTGCACACTCTCAGGCAACTCGATGCATAGGAGATTCGTGAGCCTTAAGTCTATGCAAGCTAAGGCACAACACATAACCAAGTCTGTGCAACCTTTATCTCTTGCGCGAACAAAGTCTATGCAAGGTTGCTCACGGCACATTGAGTCAATGCAATGCTCGCACTTTGCATATACCATGTTAGTGCACTATGTGCATCTCGTGCACACATAGTCTATGCATCTCCACTCTGACAATGCGCCAAGTCTATGCATATGTCTAATGTATGAAACTTGAGTCCATGCATACATGATCTCATGATAAATTAAGTCTGTGCACTTCTTGCTTAAAGCTCTATCAACTCTGTGCATCTCCCTATTTTTTGTCTAACTGTCATAAGCTGGCTTCAATTCTGACTTTTTGACAAGATGCTTGTTCGTGGAGTTTATGAATGGCATGTGATCAAAAATGAAGGACGAGCCATAATAGTGACTTGTGGAAAGTAGTCATGCTAGGATGCTGCTACGTGGCCGAGCAGTGTCAGATCTGGATAAGGCATTTGGGCAGGAGACGTGGTGAGCACGCGCCCTACCTCTCTACTGCTGCCTATAGAAAAGAAGATTCTCTTTCAAGAGAAGACTGATTGGGAGAACAGATTTGAGTGTGATATTAAAAGAAGAAGAGCAGTGAGAGAAAAGGAGCCAGCATGATCCAGACTGAGAGAGAGTAGAGTAGATCGAAGAGGAAGCTTTGAGAGAAGTTTGAGAGAGTTGTTGTTCATCAGTCTCCAGGTTCAGAACCGGAGCTGATTTGCTCATTGTTGAGCTACATTCCCGTTTGGGTTTCGAGTCTTCATTTTGTTTCTTTTGTTTTCTTCGAAACTCTTATTTCTTTAAGCTGTGAGTCAGCAATTGTAGAGGTGGGTTCCTCTGGACAGGTGAAGCTGTAATCCTCAGCGGTCAGAGGTGGATTTCTCTGGATAGCAAAGCTGTAACGGTCAGCGGTTTGTAGGGAAGGAATTCTTCGAAGCTGTGAATTAGCAGCAAGCTGTTAGTCAGCAGTGAAGCCACACTCGGTTAAGTGTGGGGTGGACGTAGACCTCTAGATTGAGGTTGAACCACCTTAAAATCTACTGTCTACTATGCGATTGCTCTGTGCTCTGAGTTCATTGTTGCATTCAGTTCATCGATCAGTAGATGAATGCTTAGGATCACGTAAGGGTAGATCTAATTGATCTGTGTTTCAAGGTTGTGATTGAGTGCCTCCTTGTCGTCCTGCAGTAGCTCGTTTTAATTCCGCACTAGTAGCCACTGCAGTAAGTTTTAATTGGGTGGTTGATCTATTCACCTCCCTCTAGATCATTCTCTAAGACTCTACAGGTTGCAGATGCCTTACCAATATGAGCTATTTCACCACAACGTGACTACTTTGGAAAACGCATATCAGGTCACTCTCAAGTTTGAGCAGTTCGAGTCAGAGTTTGAGTTTACCCAGTGACAAGGTCCATTTCCTCAGTGCGGGCCCGAACCCCTTGGTTCTTCTGGCCACTATCAGAGGACTTCTGTGACTCATCCTCAGAAGCGCACTCGCTAGGACCCATCTGCCCCGAGACCTCACCTTCCTCAGTCGAGGGATCTCCCACCTCGACCCCAACCATCTCCTTTTGGCACCCGTCCACTAGCTCCCACACCATCTACTCGTCCCCTTTTACCTACACGCCCTGCCCATCGGGAGGACAAAGGTAAAAGATAACTTATTAGGGAGTCTAGTGGCGCTCGGTAGTAGTGCTTTTGCTGTAATGAGTTTGGCCACTTTGCTAGTCAGTTCCCCACCTGCTCATCTCTAGTCATTGGGGATACGATGGCTAGTGATGCCCCGCCCTATGAGATTATGCCCATCAGCTACGAGGCGGAGCAGGAGCATGCTAATGAGTTCTTTGGCAGAATTGAGGATGATCAAGGTCATGCTCAGTACCAGCTAGGGGTCGTTAGGTGCACCTTGACCCAGCCACCGGCCAGTGATGACTGGCGCCGGACTACTATCTTTCATACATACTATCGGCTGAATGGGAAGGTGTGCAAGGTGATTATTGACAATGGGAGCTATATTAATGCCATCTCTACAGGCACTCTTTCACGCCTTGGCCTTACCCTTGTAGACCATCCCCTCCCCTATTGAGTATCGTGGGTGGACTCCACCTCCATCTCGGTGAAGTTGCAGTGCCTAATCCCACTGCCATTCCACACCTACTGTGATGACATTTGGTGTAATGTCCTACCCATAGAGGTGGGCAGCATTATTCTTGGTAGGCCATGGCTATTTGATCGGGATGCCACGCTCCATGGTCTGTCAAACACCTGTACCTTCGACCATGGTGGCCAGTGGGTCACTCTTCACCCCTCCCCACTAAAGAGTCCACCAGTTAGGGGTCCTGTCGGCCCAACCACCTCGGGCCCTTCTATCCCTAGGATCAGTACCTCGTCCCTAGTTTGGACCATGACTGTTTCTTCTACCACGGGCTAGCCCTCAACTAGTAGGTTGATGTTGATTGTCCCCCAGGAGATGGAGTGGGAGGTTAATAAGGGCAATCTTGTGTTTGCTGTCACGGTCCGTGAGGTGGAGTGAAACTCTAAGGGTGCACTCCCACCCGATGTTGCCCCAATCTTACTGGAGTTCACTGATGTGTTCCCGAAGGAGCTTCTCGAGGGACTCCCACCTATGCGGCATGTTAAGCATGCTATCAACCTGATTCTGGGGTCCTCATCTTCCCCACTACCGTATGAGCCCTGCTGACGATGCTGAGCTACAACAACAAGTCGATGAACTGCTACAGAGAGGTTCTATTCAGGATAGCTTGAGTCCATGCGTTGTACCTACATTACTCGTCCTGAAGAAGGATGGCACTTAGAGGATATGTATTGATAGTCATGCCATCAACAAAATCACCGTGAAGTACAGATTTTTCATTCCCTATCTTGATGATATGCTTGATATGATGTCGGGAGCCACTATTTTTTCTAAGATTGACCTTAAGAGTGGCTATCACCTTAGTGTCAAATTGACCGCTGGGATGTCAGGATCCCAATCCCACCAGTTTCGTGTCGATCGGTTGTCATTTGGGGCCAGTAGGAGTCTAGGAACTCCGGTGATTTCGTGTCGATCGGTTGTCATTTCGTGTCGATCGGTTGTCATTCGTCGAAATCTCCCTGATCTCGTGTTTTAGTGGATGCATGTGCCGTTTTTCGACTCCAGATATGTTGTATGATCGTATGGCGTTGTTTCCCCTGCGCTTTGGAGTGAATGGGGGGTGGAACGGCTCAATTCGACCATTCCATAGTTTTACTCACTGGATTTGTGTAACGGTCCTTCCAGAGACAGTCACAAGCATAACGGTCCCTCGATAGACAATTATATCTCGTTCATCATTTTTTCATCTTTCGAGGTCATGGAGTGTGGCGGACCAGACCTGGTCCGTTACGTGAGTATAACACCCCTATCTAGGCACGTTACGCTTGGGTGATGTTCGAGGCCTGTTGCTGTTGTCTGACCCCTCAATGACCGTGTTGTCTCGAAGATCGTGTCAGTTAGTTCTTTGTAACGGATCACTCCCTATGCATTATGGTTAGGTAACGCACCTGTGTGGATCCGCTACGTTGGATTTGATTGACGTTTGACTGGCTATGGTGGTTGGTGTGACGCACCAAGCCCCATGCGCCATGTGGCTATGGCAGACTCAGCCTGGTCCGCTACATTCCTTATGTCCGTGTTAGTGTTGGGTTTGTTGTCCCTGGTGCACCTATCCTTATGCGTTAGGCTTGTGTAATGCACCCATGAAGGTCCGTTACATGCCCTTTATTTGAGTTCTAGTCTGTTGGCCATAACGCCCCTGTCCTGGTGCGTTATTCTGATGTGACGCATCGATTCTGGTGCATTACATGGTTTGCATTGGATTTCAGGTCTGCTTACCCTGACGCCCAGCCCCTTCTATGGTGTGTTATAATAGGTAACGCCCCTATACTGGTGCAATATCGTCTTGTTGTTGGCCATGTTGGTCTATCTTAGGTCGTGTTCTAGGGCAATGTCTATGTGTCGGTGGTTTCTGGATTGATCGGTTTAGGTGACTAGGTGTGGTCTTTTCCTTGACTACGACAGTACCCTAACGACTCAATCTAGAACTGCCAGTGTCGTTGTCCCTGGTTGCGTAGCGACTGCCTCTTGATTGTCGGGTTTGTCTAGTGATTGAGTGATGGTTCGCTTTGCCTAGAGTGTTGTTGTCGTCCACCGCTCTTGTTTTTGCTTGTCTTGGTTTGATCTCGTAGTTTGCCCATGACCCGTGGGTGTCCGTTGACATCCTATGAGGGTAGTGACCATGATGGGATGGCCAAGAGTGCTTGTGCATGCAGTGTGTGCATGTCATGTCTGGTTCCAGTCAACCTGGTGAGACCAGGGGTTGATAGGTGACCTTGTGTGCATCTTGATGGCTTTGTCCAATTTGAGACCATGTTTCTGGATGTCTCGAGGTATCGTCCTATCTCGATTTATGTGTCCAGGTGTGTTGAGGGTTCTTGGTGTCCCCTCAGGTCTCCGTGAGTCGTTTCATCATAGCGTCATTTTCCCTGGGTTAGGATTAGACCGATTGATAGTTATTCCGCTGTGAGCAATGATCTTGGCCTAGAGTCTAGTGACTCGAGGATCGTTGTACTAGTAGGTCGAGTTGCCTTATCCTGAGTCGATCGACAGTGGCTCTGCTGCCATTCATGCTTTACAGTAAAGGTGACAGCACATGATTAGCCTATCTGTACTTCCACACTTGTGCTTTGGAGTCCATGTTTCATGAGCCTCTACTAGTCGTAGCCTTACGGCACGCTTCGGCGTGATAGCTCTTGTAGCGGGGCACTTTTTCGATTTACGATTCTTAGGCCCGTTCCGTGGGCCCCTCATTAACCGTAGCATCGTTCGGAGGGGGAATACTAGCTAGAGGCCTAGCTTAGATGATAGTCAGTGTGTGCACACGTGGTTAGGGGCTTTAGACTTGCGTCGTTCGACGTGACCCTAACAAGTCACTCGCGTTATGGTACTGTTCTAGTTTTAGTAGTGTCTTTGTCTCAGCCTAGTCCTTGCGGTAGATGACATGGATAAGACGTTAGTAGGCGCAGCATAAGACATCAGTGGACGCAGCTGGCTGTTCTTCTAGTGGTGAGGAACTCTGGTCACGTGGCACGTGACTCTCGACGTTTCTTGTGCGTCTTGACCTCTCTGGGCTAGTCTTCTCTTGGCTTTTCCCAAGGTCATTATCTGTTGCCTACACGACATTTCGATCGTGTGTGGGGGCAGTGTGCATGACGTGGTAGTCATGTCGTCTGGGTCTGTCTAGATTTTCTTAGGTTTTCTTGTTGTTCTTGCAGGTCTTCATTCTAGGCCTGGCGTCTTGTCGGTGGATCGGTAACTCCTGACTTCCTCAGATCAGAGTCTGCCCTTCTGTCACTGCTTGGAGTAGTTTGGGAGCTGAGGTTAGTTCGGCAGTCGGACCTGTTCACATCAGGGGCACTACCATTGTCGACTAAGATTCTGTCTACATTACAATGGTTTATTGTGGCTGATACAACTAGGGCATCATCGTGCGGGGTTCTTAACCCTTCCAGGTCCTAGTCAGAGAATACCAGGGCCTGCGGTTCGCTTGCCGGAGAGGCCTTAGGGGGCTCAGAGGCTCGACTTGCCCGCTCGGCGTGACGCTTCCTTCCTCGGCTACTATCTCCTCCTGATGTAGCTCCTCCAGTAATGACGTTGATGTGGACCCTGCGGGGAATGTTGTCGATTTCCTCGGGGGCACCACGGTCCTCCTTTCGCCCAGACACGTACCGGGACAAATGCCCCCGACGGATGAGACGCTCGATCTCATCCTGGAGCTGGTGGCAATCACCGGTGTGGTGCCCATGGTCGCTGTGGAAGAGGCAGTGTTTGTGGCGGTTGCGATGCTTCACCTTCATAGGCTCGGGTTGGCAGAGGAGGCCCGAGCCTTTGATGTCTTCGTAAATCTCATACACCAGAGCGGTCAACGGCGTGTACTGCTCGTATCTCCGGGATGGCTCTTTATGCTCTCCGTCTCGGTTCCGCCTTTTTCCTTGGCCTGAGCTTGGCTCAGACGCTCGCTTCTTGTCCCCCACTCGACCCGAGCTGGTTGTGCTGCGGCAGGCATTGAGGATTTCCTCAGACTTAGCATGGCGCAATGCCAAGGTCACTAGCTCGGCAAGGGAGGTGGGAGGATGTAGGACTAGCTCACACCGGAGGTTTTCATCCCAGGTGCCTTCAGTCAGCACGGTTATGGTCGAGGCTACATCTAGGCGGGGGATGCGTAGGGCCTCCGATTTAAATCGGTTGATGTAGGGCCGCGGCTTCTCCCCCTATTCCTGTTTGAGTGCCAACAGCCCCGCTATCGACCTACGGGGACCGCTGCTGGTGAAGCTTTCCTTAAACACTCGCCCGAACTGCCTGAAGTCTCGGATGGAACTGGGGGCGGGGGCCCGGAACCATGCTTGAGCGGCCTGGACCAGTGTGGTCACGAATGCTCGGCAGTTAATGGCATCGGACACCCCGTGAAGAGTCATCAGGGCGTCAAAGCTGTCGAACTGGTCGACCGGGTCACCCTAGCCGTCATACGACTTGAAGGTCGGGAGGGAGATTCTGGGAGAGATATCTGCCTTCAAGACGTGATCAGAGAATGGGGATTTCTCCTCATCCTCTATGGGAGAGGTCTTCTGCAAGGCGCGGAGGGCACGCTCTTTCTCTGCGAAATGCCTCTCAAAGTCTCGTAGTCAGAGGGACAACTCCGGTTGTCACCGGGTCGAGGGGCTACGAGGGCGCTCCTAGATGCTGCCTCGACGCCCCTCGAGAGCTTCTATCTCTAGAGGCGGCCGTCGTGCTCCGGACTTCTCTCTCCTTGGAGGTGAGGAGGCTACTTGTTTCAGGGGAGGGGCTTATGACAGTCCACCTGACCGATTGCAGATTATCTGCCGTCCCCAGAGGATGAAGCGGCCCCCTGCTTTTTGCAAGGAAGCATCCCCACGGTGGCGGCTCTCCCGGGGAAGTCGTGAACGCTCCTCCCTGGCCGCCTGGGTCCTCATTAGATCAATGAGGCTATCCAGCTTTGCGTTGATGGTTTAGAGGAGGTCTGCGCTCCCGGCAGGGGGTTGTCCCTCCACCGTGGGTGGGGGTAGGTTATCGGTTAGGTCACTGGCATGAGAGGGGGTGTTCCCCGTAGGGTGGGAAGGTGCTTCCTCCTCCATTGCCAGAGCTTTCCCCTTGTCGCCGGTGACCCTCCTGCTGGAACTCCTTTGCACCATGTCAACTATTTACTCGTTTCCCACAGACGACACCATATGAAGAGGCGTGATCTCGCGCTTGTCCTGAGCCGGAGATGCTGACCACGAAGTTATGAACTGCAAGAAAGGGAAATGGGTCAGAGGTTCCCAGGGATGAATCCCCAGGGTAAACCCTCCGATGCCTAAGTCAGTAGAGCCCTGGTGCAAGGGGTAGAAGGAAGGGGATGAGGGTGCGAGATCCCTCTCCATCAAGTGGTGAAGTGGTTCTTGCTCAGAGAGTTTAGGGTTACTCTGGCCTTACCTTTCACTGGAGGGTTTCCCAGGTTTAAATAGTGCGCTAGCTGCATGAGTCCTATGAGCGGAGGAGCTTCAGGAGGCGGTTACGTCCTCGACATGGGCTCTTTATAGCCAGAGGACTCTTGGTCTCCCATATCCTTATAAACTCCTGGCTATTGAAGAACTCTCAACGGATATAAGCGTCCGTCGGTCGTCTCGAGCATGGGGTGCTAACTCTTACCCGAGCGATGGGGGCGCAGCTCGACGAAGGGGTATGAGACAGCGGTGGACGACCTGCCCCGTTCGGACTGACGCTTGGTGTAACGTCCCAGAGTACACAATACCGATAAACCGATACTAGGTATCGAATTACCGCCATTCTGCACTGAGAGCCCATGATAGCGATGACCCGATACTAGGTATCGACTATTTTATGATCGTGGTGTTGTGTTAATTCTTTAGCCTTGGCATAGCATGTCTGGAAGTAAGCATAATATTGTTAATTGTTTCTACTGCCAGTCCCGATATTCCGCGTCGGGGCGTGACACGTAGAACGGTCGAGATCGGTCATTTCCATAGTTTTCCCATCGTAGCGTGTTGGCGGTCATTCCAGACACCGCTACAGGTCTCTGGCGGCCCCACAATAGACTACCAGACTCCATCATGTGTCGGTAGGTTCGAGGTCGATTCAAGTTGGCAGCCCAACCTTGGACCACCTCTTGACTCTGGTGGACCTATGTTGGTGCGCCAAGCTTATGGTTCCTCAAATTTAGTGTCAGTCGGTTCGAGTCTTGGCGGTTTTACGATAGACCACCATGTTGCTCTAGCGGCCCTTTCTTGGAGCACAATAAGTCGTTGACGTCAGTCAATGGGTTAAGTCGGTTTGCGTTGGCAGCCCTAGTTTTGACCGCCAATGTGCTGTAACGCGCCTTGCTTGGGCCGCTACGGTGTGTTTTACCGAGTTAATGTTTTAAGTCGATTGGCTTGGGTGGCCTAACCTTCGACCGCCTCTTCGTGGTAGCGCACCTTCCTTAGGCCGCTACAGTCCGTTTATCTTAGGTCAATGTCCTAGGGCAGTTAGTGTGGTGGTTCATGCTTGGACCGCTGAGTCCGTGTAACGGGTCTTTTATAGACTGCTAGGTGGTTTGACTGGGTAGGTCGGTTCGAGGGTTGACTGGGTTGTAGCGGCCATGTCTTTGACTGCCATAGTCACCTCGCGACCCAGTGTAAGACCGCCAGAGTCCTTGCCTATGTGTGTGTAGCGGCTTCTTCCTTGGTTGCTTGTGTTGCTTAGTGGCCGAGTGACACACCGCTCGCGTCCCAGAGGATGGTTTGCCGGTGCTTTGGTTTCTGACTGTCTTGGCTTGACCTTGTGGTTCGCCCGCTGACCCGTGGATGTCTGCTGATGTCTTGTGAGGGCTATGACCACGTTATAAGGTAGCCAGGAGTGCTTGTGCATTGTGTAATGTTCTGTTAGTCGTTGTCAAGTTCTGGTCAACCCGGTGAGACCCAGTGGTTAACAAGTAACCTTGTGTGTGTCTCGACTATTCTGTTTAGCTCGAGACATGGTACTAGATGCCTCGAGGTATTGTTTTACCTCGGTTTGTGTATCCATGGGTGTTGAGGGTCTTGGTGTTCCTTCAGGTCTCCGTGCGTCATTTTATGCGATTGTGTCGTTTCCTCTATCTTAGGATTAGACTGATTGGCAGCGTGTCTCCGCCATTGTATGACGATCTTGACTTTGAGTCGTGAGTCTCAAGGATCGTTGTGTCAGCAGGTCTAGTTATCCTGTCCTGAGTCTATTGGCAGTTGTTGTGCTACTTTCGTGCTTTATAGTACGTGTGACAGTGCTTCCTTGCCTGTCTGTACTACAACACTTGTGTTTCAGAGTCTCTATGTCTAGTGAGCCTCCACTAGTCGTAGTCTGACGACACGTTCCTGGTGTCGGCCCACCTGGGAGCGGTGGTAGAGGCAGTTCCCGAGTTACGACTCATAAGCTAGTTTTCGTGGGCTCCCGTGCGTGCAGTAGCATCCTGCTGAGGGAGAAAACTAGCTAGAGGCCTGGCTCTAGGCAGAGAGCTTGTGTGTGCACACGTGGTCAGGGGCGGTTGGACGAATGCCGATAGGCGTGACCCTGACTAATCACTCGTAACTGTAGTTCTTGTTCTGATTTTGAGCGTACCTCAGTCTCCGTCATTCGCAGCGTCCGTAGGGAGGTACTTGAGGTGCAGTGTAAGATGTCAGTAGACGCAGCTGGCTGTTCTTCTAGTGAGGAGGTGCTTCCGTCACGTGACATGTGACTCACATGCTTCTCAAGCGTCGTGACCTTCCTGGGTTGGCCCTTCTTGGCCTTACCTGAGGTCAGTGTGCTATCGTGTGCACGATGTTCTAGTCGTGTGGGTGGTTGTGTCTAGAAGAGCTTGCACGGCAATCGAGTCATGTATGCTTTAGTGTCTTGGTCTGTCTAGGTCTTTTCTAGGGCATCTTGTCTATCCTTGTCGGCCTTCATCTTAGGCCTCGTGCGTGTCGATAGATCAGCAACTCCTGACTCTGTGAGATCAGGGTTCACCCTTCTGTTGCCGTCTGGAGTAGCTTGGGAGCCGAGGTTAGTTCGGCAGCCATGCTTTGTCGACTTTTCCCTTTTCTTTTAGCTCTACTCCTTCCGTTTCTGGCTTTCTTTTATAGCTTTATAGTTTAGCTTTTCCTGCTTTACTACTCCTGTTGTTTTAGCTATTGTTTCGTGTTACTGCATTACTTTTCAGTGGGGATCCGTGTGAACTAGTGACATGAGACTCACCCCTACTTTTCAGGTGGGTCGTCTTTGCTTCTACGGTTCCTAGTGTGGCGTGCTCATAGTTTCCAGGGGTACCTACGTCGGGCTTCCCCCGACCTCAGTGTATGTCTTTCTTTTCTATGAGGGACATCCAACCATCATGGCCCCAGCTTCTCAACCCAATATGAATTACATTTTCGGCTAACAACATGAAGACAACCAGTACCCTGGCATCGATTCATAAACGGCACATTCCAGAACCAATCCCCAGCCCTAACCCTATGGGTCACTGTATCCTAATGGCGTACATATTAGAGAAGAATGAAGCAGACTAACAGTAAGTAGTCGTCAGCCCCCGCATTTAACACTGTTCCATGGAACAAGAAGTGGAGCAACTCAGCAAATAGCAATACCAAAATCCAGAATTTGTCATTAACACTCTGTAAAAGGGAGCCCAAGACATGCCCTTGGGGTAATAAAAAGATGTACTATCTGGATAACGAAAAGGGGGAGGGGAAGTGATACAAACACAGCCTAGCCTTGCTCCCCTCCAGCTCCGCCAAGCGGGGCCCCATAGCCAACAGCTCCGCCTCCAGGGTCGATGCAAGTTGAAAGTTGGCCTCGGCTCTGGTGTCGACAGCCCACCACTCAACCTTAGCGAGCTCCATGGCTCTCCGCTACTCCTCTAAGGCCTTTTGCAAGGCCTCAGCTCTGCTCATCGCCTCGCTCAGCTGCCTGGCCCGGTCCTGAGCAAGAGACACGACTGCGTCGGCAAGCCTCCTCTGCTCGGCCGCCGCTGAAGCGAGCTGAGCACACTACTCCTACACCTCCTGGATGGCTACCAGTCACTTTGCCCACTGCTCCTGAGCGGCCAGAAGCCACAGGTACTCTGACCAAATGTCAGCCAGGCCAGACATCCAGAGCTAACGAGGGAATCCAAGGCTGTGGTAGCCTTGCGTGCTGTCCCTCAGTCGCTGTCGAAGCTCCTCCAGAGAAGGTAGGGGATCACCTCCTACGTAACCCCGAGTCCACTAGAGTAAGGCCACACCCACGCTGGTGTCTAGTAGTGGCTCCGGTGGTGAAAAAAACATAGGCCACTCGATCCCCAGCTCTAGGGGGGAGTGACCCACCTCAGCCAGCACACCGGAAGAACCTGCACAACCCCACCAAGCACAAAATGGGTCAACAACGTTCGAGACTTCCCTATGACAAGACAAGGTGAAAAATCTGAGAAAGGTCCTAACTCTCACCTGGTGTGGCTCCCACCGTGCCTGTAGCATCCCCGTTCGAGGTTAGTGAGGGTAACCTCTCCTCCACCTTGGCAGTATCCCCTGCTGGAGTCGGAGAGGGTAGAGGCTCCCCTGTAATCCGATCGTCCTCAGTGGCCATGTGGGAGATGAAGGGCTCTCCCTGATCCACCTCGACAGGAGCCGGCACGTTCTCCTCCTCAGACTCCAGGCCTAGACATAACACAAAATGTTAGCACCCTGCCATAAACTCTGCATCAAAGCCAATGAGGAGGAGAGAAGGAGCTGTATATACCTTCCAACGCTGCCTCCATCTCGGTGTCCCCAACAGAAGAGGCCTCGGAGGAAGAAGAGCTCAAGCTTGAGCTCTCGTCGGTCTCCATTGTTGCACTGCCACTGCCTAAAGAACCCGACAAGGTCACTGGTGAACCCCTGGCCGCGGGCAAATCTGAAGCCCCTGTGCATCGAGAAGCTAAGTTAGACTACTATCAAGCCCATCCTCACATGATGATAGCTCCCTAGTCAAAGGTGCTAGGCAAGAAGCCCACCAGCTGGGGCGTCCCCTTCGGAAACCCCCTCAATGTCGACGAACTCCTCGTCGCCCCCAATAGCAGTTGCGAGGGGAGGCTCATCTCCTGATACCCGGGCCATGTCTCGGGGAAGCTCTCCATCCTCCAGAGGGGAAGAGGTACCTGTAATCGATCCCAGTCAAAACTCAGTATGGGTGGGCAAAGCAAAGTAATCTACCCTAAAAGGATCAAGTGCTCAATTACATACCTGATGGTCCCACACTGGAAGACTCCACCATCCCCACCGTGCAGGCCGACACCACGGTCGGCAAAGGGGGGAGAGGAAGCTTTGTCAGTAGCTGCGGTAGTCTACCCAGCGTGTCCTCAACAGTGGGTGGAGGCACTGAGGTCACCGGTCCAGACTCATCCTCAAAGGATGGCAGGGCCACTGATGGGCCAGCATCCACCAATTCCTGGATCATCTCCAGGGTGGCTGCCATATCCTCACCTTCCAAACCAACAACTCAAATCAAGTCAATAATTCTGGCTTGCAAAAAAAGGAGTTCAACAACAACGGGAAGATCCCCTCAATGGCAGTCAGGCACTTACCCTGACAACTACTAGCCACCGTGGGTCCTAGCTCGCCAGCCTGGCCAGGCACTTCACCCTGTGCCCCAGTAGGGGCCTCGGTCCCTAATGTCTCTGCCTCCCCTGCATAATCCAGATGGTCATGATAAACAGCCAGAAGCAAACCAAAGCTGCGTGAAACGCCCAAGGTTAGAGGCTCTTACCTGCACTGGCTCCTCCCGTAGCTTCCCACGACTCAAAGTCGGGGAAGTCCTCCATGTTGAGAGGGGGTTCGCTCATCAGGCGCAGGGGATCCTCAGGGCTTCCGATTTGAATCGGTTGATATAAGCCCAGAACCTCTCCTCTTGTTCCTGTTTGAGAGCCAACAACCCTGCCACTGACCTGGGGGGGCCGCTACCTATAAAACTTTCTTTGAATACTCGCCCAAGCAGCTTGGAGTCCTGGATGGATCCGGGGTCGAGGGCTCAGAACCATGCCTGAGCTCCCTGGGCCAGAGTGGTCATGAATGCTCGGCACTTAATGGCATCGAATGCCTTGTAAAGGGTCATTAGGGTGTCAAAGCTATTGAAGTGATCGACCGGGTCATCCTGGCCGTCGTATGATTTAAAGGTCAGGAGGGAGATCTTGGGGGAGATCTTTGCCTTCAAGATGTGATCAGAGAATGGGGATTTCTCCTCATCTTCCGCAGGAGAGGTCTTCTGCAGGGCGCGGAGGGCGCGCTCTTGCTCTACTAAACGCCTCTCAAAGTCTCGCAGCCGGAGGGACAACTTCGGTTATCGCTGGGCCAAGGGGCATCGAGGGCACACTCGGAGGCTGCCTCGATGCCCTTCGAGAGCTTCTGTCTCCGGAGGTGGCTGGCGCGCTCTGGACTTCTCCCTCCTCAGAGTAGAGGAGGCTTCTTGTTTCGGTGGAGGGGCTAGCGATGGTCCACCTGATCGGTTGCGAATTATCCGTCATCCCCGGAGGATGAAGCGTCCTCCTGCAATTTGCAGGGAAGCATCCCCACGGCAGGGGCTCTCCTGGGGGAGTCGCGAATGAACCTCCCTGGCCGCCTGGGTCCACATTAGATCAATGAGGCTATTCAATTTTACGTTGAGGGTTTGGAGGGGGTCCATGCTCCCGACCGGGGGTTGCCTCTCCACTACGGGCGGGGGTAGATTGCAGGTTGGGTCGTTGGCGTGAGAGGGGGTGTCCCTCGTATGTTGGGACGGTGCACCCTCCTCCGTCGCTGGAGCTTTCCCTTTGTCTCTGGCGACCCTCCTGCTAGAACTTCGTCGCACCATGTTGGCTATTCGCTCGTTTCCCATAGACGGTGCCAAATGAAGAGGGATAATCTCGCGCTTGTCCTGAGGTGGAGATGATGGCCATGAAGTACGAAACTGTAAGATAGGGAAACGGGTCAGAGGTGTCTAGGGATGGTTCCCCAGGGAAAATCCCTCTAATGCCTATGTCAGTAGAGCCTTGATGCGAGGAGTAAGAAGGGGTGAGGGCGCGAGATTCCTCTCCACCAAGTGGTGAAGTGGTTCTTCATCAGGGAGTTTAGGCTTAGTTTGGCATTACCTTTTGTCGGAGGGTTTCCTAGGTTTAAATAGTGCACTAGCTGCATGAGTCCTACGAGCGGAGGAGTTTCAAGAGGGAGTTACGTCCTTGACGTGGGCTCTTTATGACCTAAGGACTCTTGGTCTCCCTTATCCCTGTAAACTCCCTGCTATCAAAGAACTCTCAATGGCTATGGGGATAACCATCCGTCGGTCGGCCCGAGCATGGGCGCTAGCTCTTACCAGAGCGAGGGGAGCGTAGCTCGAGCGAGGGGGTATGAGGCAGCGGTGGGCAACCTTCCCCGTTTGGATCAACGTTCGGGCTTCCGAGCCAAGAGGCCGCCTAGGAAGTGCTAGGTCCCGAGTGACTTTATTAAGCTTTTCACAGGGCAAGTGGGCCCAGCAGGGCTGTCACTTGAGGGAGCCAGGCCTTGTTTGGTCTAGCAGGACCTTGTTTGGCTGCTCGTATATGGGCTATGGAAATCCCCCTCTCCACTTATCCCCCTCCTACTCCCGAGCCAAATTAGGCTCAGTCAAGTAGCTGTTTGGGCTAGACTTTTGTGGCTCAAGCAGGTGGAGATCCAACTTTGGCAGGGGCCACGTGAAGCGGCTGTCCTGGAAGTGTGCCCATAATGATGGTAATCCTGACAGATTAAGGTGAGCAGGCCCCTCTTCTTGGATATTGGAACGTCGCATCGCCTCCCGCTGGGGGTTATAAGCGTTGTGCGCTATTTGCGTTCTATACTCCCGTGGTTTAGGGTTGCACTCTCCATCGCGTCTACCTTCGAGGTTCTCTCATGCACCGCGAGGGTAACTCGGTGGAGCAGAGAATTGCAGCAGCCTTCACGGAGCAGGCAGAGATTACTGCGGTGGCGATTCAACAGCTTCCTCTTCCTCTGGAGTTGACGAAATCGTCTACCCCCAACTCTCCTACCCTTTCCATGGCAGACCAGCATATGGAGGCTGAGGAGCAAGGGAGTGGGCGGGCTTCGAGGACCTCATTGGTGCCGTCGGCTCCGAACCACAGTGAGTTGGATGAGGCAGAGGTGAAGCGACTGGAGTATCGGTACCGTCTCCCTTGGAAGTACCATTTCGCGGCTTCTGCCCCTCATGAGACGAGCCTGGACTCTCACTCTGGGTACTTCTATTCCTTTCTTCTATCCTGGAAGAGTGGGTTTCGCCTCCCTCTCCATCCCTTCATTGTCGAACTCCTTTGCTTCTTCCGACTGGCTCCCATTACAACTCCTCGACAAACTCCACTAACCCTTCAGAGGCCTCATCAGCCTCTTGGGTGGCATCCCCAGTTCTTGGTAGCAGTAATTCGATATTATCGAGTTATCGGTACCCTGAGCTCTGGGTCGTTACAGGATCTCCATCAGGATCTAGTTTGGTGGAGCCGTTAGGGGTGTGTAGTGGTGATAATTGCCCATCTTTTTCTCGGAGCAGTCGCGGCGGTCTCCATCGCGTCGCTCCCGCTTGCTCTGACCCTCTCGCGGCGGGTTGACAGATCTCTTGCGGTTGGACCGATTGGTTCCGGCCATGCGGCCCAGGGCTGCTGTGTTCTCCTCACAGCGTGCGTGCTTCTATGCTAGGGCGAGGAGGTCAGGAAAGGTCGCCGGGGCATCGACTCCAAGGGCACGTCGGAGGATGTGGTCCCGTGTCCCCTGGGTGAGGGCGGTAGTGGCGATGCCGATGTTGAGGTATGGGATCCGTAGTGCCTCCGCATGAAAGCGAGAGACGAAATCCCACAACGTCTCTTCTTTGCCCTGCTTGAGGGCGAGCAAAGTCACTACAGACTTGGCCACCTTTTCGTTGCCAATGAAGTTCTCCTTGAACAGCTTCTTGAGTTGTTGGAAGGAAGAAATAGTCCCGACCGGCAGGGACTTGAACCAAGCCTGAGTGTTCTCCTAGAGGGTCGTCACGAATGCTAGGCACTTCACCATATCCGAGGCCCGGTGGAACACCAGGTGGGACTCGAAGTTGTGCATGTGGTCGACCGGGTCGGTGGTGCCGACGTAGGAGGTGAACGATGACAGTTGGAGCTTTGGTGGGATGGGGACTTCCATTATTTCCTGGGAGAAGGGAGCATGGAAGTCTAGGTTGTCGTCGATCAGGCCGTGATTCTTGGCGGCCAAGAGGATGCCATCCAGGTATCAGACCTTGTCCTCTATCTCCTCGAAGCGCTGGAGTCGGCGATCCATCTTTGGGTTGGAGTGGAGTGGGCTGCACACCCTCGATGCGGACACACTCCGAGATCGTCGGGTCCTTGTGGCCGAGGCACGGGATGCCTCTCGCGTTTGACGGGGGTTCCCCCCAGTCTGGTCCCTCTCATCCTCCAGTCGCTCGGGCAAGACGTGTTGGGGGTCGACCCGTTGGTCCCGGAGCTCCTGGCAGAGTTCTATTGAGGCTCGGATCTGTTGACGCAGTTCATCGAGGTCACTTGGAGTGACTTCCTATCGGGGGTGAGCGGAAGAAGCTTCCTGCGATTCCCGACGGGAGCTGGGTCCCTGGTGGGACCTGCGACCCCGGTTGCTGGTGTTGTGGAGGCTTCCACGGGGCGCCATAGCCTTTCGCTCGCGATTCCCACAGACGGCGCCAAGAAGTGTAGAGGCTGAAAAATGGTTCCTACGCCACGTACCACATTCTCTATTTATTTTGTTGGGGAAGTCGTCTCGCGCCCGTGGAGGCCTGCAATCACCAAGAAGTAGAGGCGTCAGAAGGAGTCCCGAGTGTTATCGCAGGGGACAACCCTCCGATGCTTAAGTCAGCAACAGGAAAACAGAGTATAGAGAAGAGCAGGATAGAGAGAGAGAGATCACTGTAGGAGGTCGAAGAGCCATTGAGATCTCCCGGACGAGTGCTCGCCGATCCCAGTGCTCACTCAGTGAGTGCTCACTGGGTGGCAAGATCGTCAGAAGAAATCTCTCTCAGAGTGTGGGCAGTCGCTCTCTTCTTCTCACTGTGTAGCAGGGCTAGTAGCTATATTCTCCTGAGTAGGGTTATAGTGGAATGAACCACATTGTCCTTCTCTTATGTCGATCTCCTATTTATAGGGGGTTGTCCTGGAGCGAGGAGCCTCATCCCTTGATAGGGAAGGGCGTCCATAGTAGAGCAACGTTTCTCCGCTATAGCAATAGGAATTTCCCGTTGGAGGGCTATTACCCCGGCGTTGGCTGGTCCCGGGGCGAATCTTACTGCGCTCATGGGGCGTGCTCGCCCGTTATGAGGTCAAGGCCGACGTCGTGGGGGCAACGGTCGGTCGCCGGAGAGTCCTCCTGTGATAACTGCGCTTGGGCCGTAACCGTTACGCTTTGTAGAATCCGATGCTTCCTTGGGCCGGGCCTCCTCTTATTGGGCCGAGTGCGTGTGCCCTTCCCTTGGGAAGGCTTTTCGCACACGATCCTCAGTGAGCCCGTCGATATTGAGCCATTTATGAGTCAAATCAGATTTACCCTCCTCAATCTCTTTCTCTGGTGTAGAGGGAGGGAAGGGAGGTGGAAGTTGTCACTTTAGAAAGAAAGAAAATAGGTTCTCTTTAGCTAACATCAAGCCATAGAGAGACGAGTAATTGTCTTCTTTGGCCCTCGGATCACAAAGGGGCAGGTGATTGAGATGGGGGTCTGGGTCAGGTGTGGCCGCGTGGGCAATCACCTCCTGGGTAGTCAAAGGTGATGATGTCGAGAGAGAGAGAGAGAGAGAGAGAGAGAGAGAGAGAGAGAGAGAGAAATTTAGCTCGCTATATCAATTCAATCACCGCTACGAGTGAGAGAGTGAAACCCGTCCCTTGACTCAATCCGAGTACACGCGGAAAAGTCGATACCCGAGACTCATAGCCGGTTCCTCAACCGCGCTCGGTCCTACGTTTCCCTCGCTTAGGGATGCCCGCGAGCTAGAGTCCTAGGTTCGCTGACTCATCCCGCATCAAATTTTAAGCCAATTATTTGTAAAGTCTCATTATGTGTAATTATCTTGCACTCTGATTATCTTACTTGCAAGAGACTTACCATGCCGAGTGTTCACATTTCCTGAGAATACTTTTGCCATATCAAAAGCTCAGGGCGTGACACGTCGCTCAGTTGGGAGGAGGTGAGGGTTCGCCTTCTGCAGTCTGTTGTTCCCTCGGGCCCCCGATTTTGGCCGCCGGATGAACTCGTCCATAAGTCCACCCTTTGGGGGGAGGCAATCACCCTTATCGACAAGGCCATGCACCCGCGGGACTGGACTGGGGAGTTTGGCCTCGGGGCCTATAACGAGCTGATGGACCTAACGATGAAGAACTTCGTCTCGTTCGCCAGGGTGCTTAGTTTATAGCGGTACTACTTTTGTAGCATTGCGCGGGAGCTAGAGGCCAGTCAGGCAGGGCACACGGCTTTAGCGGCCAAATGAGAGAAGCTCGAGGGACGTCAGAGAGCTTCTGAGGTGGAAGCCACCGAGCTTCGAGGACATTTGGAGCAAATAGAGCAGGCCCTCACCGAGATGGAATGGGGTCAAGACTTCTATCATGCTCGGGCCAAGACGACTGAAGCCCAGGCATCCAAGTTGGGGGCACTGGTCAAAGCCGTTGAGCTCTGGGCCTAGGAGGTGGAGGCGCAGGCTGCAAACCTGCACTCGTCGATGTCCATTGCTAGTGAGGAGGTAGTGGAGAGCATCTGTTCGTCATCCGCTTACCGGGCCAAGCTGACCACGACAGCCCTGGAGGTCTTCAGTCTGGCATGTGATCGTAGATTCTAGGAGGGTTGTAAGGCTGCTCTCCAAGCCACACCTGAGAGTCTTGGCACTTCGGTGCCCTCTCTTCCTCCCACGTTGATGCCATTTGCCCCTAAGGCATGTAGTGGCAAGGACGAGCTCGGCGACAAGGAGGCGGGGGCTAAGGAGCAGGTGCCAAAGCTGAGCACTGGTGAGCAAGCACCTGTTGATATCCCGTCAGTGGAGGAGGGCCCGATTGACTTGACCGATGATCCACTGCCTCCAGAAGTCACTGCCGAACGTGAGCCTGAGAATGATGGGTCACGTAATGCTACTACCGGGGTGAGCACTTGAGAGGGTGCCTTCCAATTTTCTTTTTCTTTCTTCTGTAGCTTTCTTTCTGCTCTGTTGGGGCAGTTGCTCCTTCTTTTGTAAGCCTTTCGATTTTAGAATGGAACACTTTCCTCTTTTTCATAAATTCTAAAATCTCTAGCGTCTGCCATGTATCTTACTTTTTCCGTTGGTATTGCAATTTCCTGGGGATACGGAGCGGCACCTTGGGAGTTACCCTGAGAGGGTGCGACCTTCAGGATCTACCGCTTCAATTTTGACGAATTTGAGGAGGCGATAAGACCCTTCCTTCCTTCTGGGAACCTTGCCCTTCCCCTATAAATAGCATCGAGCGAGGGTTTTAACATCCATCCTAAGTCCATCATCCGCCGTAGCCTACTCCCTTGCAGATGTCATCAGAGAAGTCCAGCTCTTCTTCTGAAGATAGTGGCCCTCCCGAAGAGGGTGGCCCCCCAAGTGTTTGTAATTCCAGAAGGAGGCGCTGTCGGCAACGTGGCCGTGTGGCCGGTGTCAAGGGAGAAGTAGCAGCGAAGGCCCCTCCGAGGAATGCAAGCGGGGGTACCTAGATGGTTGGCGGGATGCCTTGGAGAAGGTTAATCGCCTGTACTCTGACATGGGGGTTTTAAACCTCCTTCCTGACAAGTTCCATCCTAAGGAGGATGAGTGACCTCTATGTAACTTTCTCCCATGCTGATGAATAAGATTTCTTTTCTTCCATCTTCTCTTTGTTCTGTGGTGCATGATCATTCTTTCACGATCTTCTTCCTTGGTTCACAGGCATATGACGAGGCGCTCTCCGCTACTGGGGGAAGCGTCTCTTATTTGTAGGTAGTAGTGATAGTGGGTTGGCCTGCTGGTATAGTGCGTAGGCCGACTGGTATAGTGTGTAGGCCTGCTGGTATAATGTGTTGGCCTTGTTGTCCACCCGCATCCTTTTGGTGCCGATGCAATGGTGCCGGATCTTCCCAAGGTCGCTGCTTCAGAAGAGGAGGTCCCAGCCTTTTCCCTGGTGCAGGTTTTTAGGCGGGTGTCTCCCCAGTTGGTCCACTTCCATAGAAGGGATGATGTCATAAGGTGAGGCATCCGTTGAAGCCGTCTCGATGGTCGCCGATAGGTAACCTAATGAAAGCGATGTCGGAGGGACAGTATGTTGAAGATTGGAATGGTTGCAAGGCCAAGCAGCGTGAAGAGGAGGCACCCTTCAGACCTTTTATAGGTCGAAGGGGGAGACCCTTGCCTTAATTGAATCTCCCCTCGAAAAGATGCAAGAGGCAGACATACTTTTCCAGAAGTAGTTACGCTACCTCTCTCATACGCGAACACGACAAGTCATTTAAAGTGTTAAAGGATGAAAAGACGCTAGCTCCGCGCCCGATCGACATGCAAGCCTAATTTTTTGGCTACGAATCGCATGAGATCTCCGATTCTCTAGCAACTGCGGATACGGTAAATCCTACTCGGTCAAAGGTGGTAACGTGTAGTCAATTTCATTTTAATACTACTCCCATTACACGAAAAGAAAATCATTACATTGCTAAGTCTAGAGAGAAATTACAAAAAAGAAAGAGGAAATAACATGGCAAATACAAATTTCCTAATCTATGGAAATGGGGGAACTCTGGAAAGTTCATGGCCCCTCTTGAAGCTCAGCAGGTGAAGGACCCTCGGTGCTCAGAGATTTGCCCCCGGTACCTTCGGTGACGGCCGGCCTGGGCAGTGACCCCATTCGTATGGGAACTACCCCATCAGTGTGCCCTCCCGAGGCACCCAGAGTTGCCAATCTCTACTCCACTGAGTCAGAAGCACCTTCACTCCGCCCTCCATCGCTTGATGTTGATGACGGAGAGTTCGAGCCATCATCATCAAAATCATAGCATTACCTGCGAGGGAAAATGAGCTCGTCGAGGACTTGTTCCTGAGCCAGACTAGCTGCCTGCCTAAAGCCTTGGGTGAAACCCTTCCGCAACCCTCGTCGGTAGCCCAGCTCATAACACGCGAAGGCGTCCTACTTCAGGGCTTCCTGGTACTCCTCTAAGCTCCATTATCGCTCGACCACCTCCATCCCGGCTCCTGCTACCTTCTCCTTAAGCTCGGCCATCCTCGCGCCGACCATGACTAGCTTCACTTCGACCTAGGCCAACCCTGCCCTGGCCTTCGTCAGCCATGCCTCGGCTTCGGCCCGCGCCGCCTTGGCCTCCTCCTTGGCCTGCTCAGTCTCTCAAACCCGGCCCTCGAGCTCCCCTTGCTCGGTCACCCACTATTCTGAGCACTCTGTATGAGCCCGCTGCGCCTCCTCCAAGAGCTTGCCTTTAAGCTCGGCCATGTACGGAGCTTGGGACAATTGCTCGGCCTATAATTGAGCATCCTCCTGGCTCGCCTGATCACACACCCAGAGTGAAGCCACCTCTTGCCGAAGCACCCCGAGCTCGGACGTCAACTGACCGATCCTACGATCAGACTCAGTGTGAACCTGGGATTGAGCCCTTCCCTCATTCACCAGCCGCACCACGAAGTCAGTGATCTTAGCTCCCAACTGAGCCATGAAGATGCCTCCCTCCATGACCCTTTCGAGGAGCATGGATGGGGAACATCGCCGGAATTCCACCCGAACAGACAAAGGCACTAGATCTCGGCACCGATTACACAAGGAAACTTGGACGAGTGAACCACCCTTGTTGAAGAGGAGGAGCCTCTCCCGGGAGAGCTGGAGTCAGAGCGTCCTCTTCGATCATTCCCAACCTCAGGACAACGATGCTCGGCTCGACCCGAACCCGCACTTCGACATCCTCCTCCTCACCATGCACCCCGTCAGCCCCGACCGAGATCTCAGAGCCGACCTCCTCCCCCTGCTCTCCTATCGGCTCAGAGGAAGTCCCCACTACCGCTGTTGGCACCTCTAGCTCAGTTGGTGGAAGGCTTGGGTGATGGACACCCTCAACTACGAGCTCCTCATTCAGGCAACAAGTCTTCGCCTTCTTCAACTGACTCTTCTCAACAGTCAGCACCTTCATCGAAGCCAGCAGTAGTCGCTCCCCAAGATCCTTCCGCTGGGACCCTCGGCGATTGGAGGCATCATCCTGAGTAACTTCCTTGCCCTTATCCGGGCAGAAGAAGGACCTGTGGAAGCTTGAGGCACGCTCGGAGTAGTCGACTCCTTCAGCTCAACAACCTCCCGATTGGCAGGTCGCCCCTCGCCACCACCGCGTCTTACTTCTGCCCAACAAAAAGCAAGTCATCAACAAGGGGCTCGACCAGCTTAAATAAGAAAGGGCGAATACTGAAGCTTAAGGCCCTTACCACTGGGTGGTAGCGCTCGATGGGGGTAATCCTCAATGTTGGCTGAAGTCATCAACTCAACAGTGGTTCGACGATTCTCCTGAAGAACTGTAATCTCCTCTTCTAACTCTGAGGAGATCACCGGTTGTTTTGGAGGGAAAATCGAATGGAAGTTCAGCTTGACAGGGAAGCCCCAGTAGGGATTTCCCTTGCTAGTCCCAACCGAAAAAAATTGAGTCTTCCACCCCTTGTGCGAAGAATCCTGAGAAGAGAGAATCACGCAGCTCCTCTTCCTCCTCGCCTGAAGATAGAAAAAGTCCTTCCTAGCATGGGTTTGCTCCTTCAGCTCAAAGAAAGCGTGAGAAAGTTCTAAAGAAGGATCGAAATCGCACGAGCGACAAAGGAAAATGAAAGAGAAGATGAAAGAATATGAATTGAAAACTAGCTGGACAGGAGCCAACTGGTAGAATTGAAGCAGTTGCAAAGCGAAGGGGTGGAGGGGAAGGCGAAAGTCGCACTTCCAGGCCAGAAGATAAGTACAGAAGAGGCCCTAGCAAGTATCCAGGCTGGACTCGTGAGGTTTGACAAGAGAAAAGAAATACCAACATGACAGTTCGTAGCAGACCTCGATCTCCTTCACCTCAACCTCACCCAACTCGCTGTGTAGAGGATGGCCAGGCACTGAACCCCCTACACCTTGTTCGGTCTCCCAGACTTCAATCGCAGGATCATGCTTCACCGTGGAGGAACGAGAAGACTGAGAGGAAGAAGAGGAAACTATGGAATCAAAAGATGTAGGAGGAGGAGGAAGCTGATGGATCGCTGTCACTGTGATCTCTGCCAACTCCGTGAAAGCCTCTGCGATCTTCTGCTCCCTCAAGTCACTCTCACGGCACATGAATTCTCTTAGAATACCGGTGCAGCAAAGGGGAAAAGCCCTAGGTGGAGGAAACATGAGACACAAGCATGCGAGATATTTACATATACAACCCGATGACCCTGGGGGGAAGCGTCACGACACTTCAAACTCCGAGAAGGGCCTCTCTACGTCGGCTTGAGGGAAACACCATCATCATACCCACGCCCCCAAGACAGCCGCATTAAATGGCCCCTGCCGGCATCAAGTATCCCCCACTCGAGCCGCCCATGCTACCCTGCAATATACTACTCTCCGAGTCCAAATTTTGGCTCGGGAGCAGGGGGTAAGTGGAGAGCGGTAAATCTGTAGCCCAAATATAAGCGTGGATTGGGACAGCCAAATCAGGTCCAAACTGGCCCAACTAGGCCTAATTCGACCCAACCAAGCTGAGCTACCCAAGTGACAGCCCTACAAACGGGACCACTTATCTCGAAGCCCAAACACACTCAGATCAGATCTTCCTAGGTGGCCTCTTGGCCCGAAAGGCTGAGCAACTATCACTCGGGAAAGTCTAATAGTCACCCGTGCATAACCATCACAACGGAGCCCACTACGCTCGGGAGTATCCCAAGCACCCCACCAGGGGATATCCTATGCTCGGACCCCCTATAGATAGGGCATATATCTCGGCGAGGATCTCACTACCGCTCGGAGACAGGAAACTCAAAGGGACTAGGAAGAAGAAGGGCCCTCCTCCGAGACATAACACCCCCTGGTCCCTCCAGATACCCTACCTTCAACAAAGAGAATGACCAGCTATATAAACTCCAAGAAAGTCCTCCGAGAAGGTAAGGTGATCCTGAGTACACAACACCACACTGATGGAGAGTGATCTGGTGCTCCTCACTTTTCTCCTACTCCCTTTCCACCTACGCTCTATCAGTTCGCTGACTTAAGCATCGAAGGGTTTTCCCCGAGATACCAACCCTGGGCTCCTCTGATCTGTTTCTTGCCTTGTAGATCTCTCGTTCATGGTGACGGTAAAAGGATTGTATGACTCAAGATCTAGTGCGAGATCACCCCTCTTCAGGGTCGACTCCGAGCTTAGTTTCCATAGGCGTCGACTTCCGAGCATGATTGCCATCGACTCCGAATCATGATTCCATCTGTTCGTAAGCATGGTTTCACAAATTTCGTGTTAGTTGGCACAGGAGCTCGAGCTTTGATTCGAGCTTAGTCCGAGCTCAGTCGTTGCTTGTCCGAGCTTAGTCCAAGCTTGGAGACGTTAGGCTCGACCTTGTAAAGATTGAATATCCAAGCTTGACGTTAGGCTCGACCTTGTAGACGTCAGGCTCGACCGTGTAAAGCTTGAATGACCAACTTGGTGACGTCAGGCTCGACCTTGTAAGGCATGAACATGGTGACATCAGGCTTGACCTTGGTGACGTCAGGCTCGACCTTATAAAGCTTGAACGTGGTGACGTCAGGCTCGACCTTGGTGATGTCAGGCTCGACCTTGTAAAGCTTGAACATGGTGACGTCAAGATCGACCTTGGTGATGTTAGGCTCGACCTTGTAAAGCTTGAACATCCTAGCTTGGTGACTTCAAGCTGGAGCTTGGTCCGAGCTTGACTGAGCTTGAGCTTGATTCCATATGTGTTGAATTTTGAGCATGATTGCCATAGTGCTTTCTGATGTCCGAGCTTTATGCTTCAGGAAGTTTGACCTTAGTTGCCACAGCGGTCCGAGCTTTGGATGCTCGACTTGGACCAGGCTCCGAGCTTTGGCTTTCCTAGATGTCTAACACTTGGACTTGGAATTTGACTTCAGCATTTTCAAAAATGTATCCAATGACTCTTGTTGCTAGCTTGTGCTGCTATTGCTCGGCTCATGGCTCAATGCATGTAGAGGGTGGACACCATGAGATCATTGCAACATATCTAACCTTATATCCAGTCTTCTATCTTTTCATGGCTCAGCTTCAATGCACCATATCAGATGACATCTTACATGATATCTTCATACTGCTCATCTTCATGAGGCCATACACTTGCCAGTGCTAACTTTGACTAGAACTACATATACATGGACATCATCAAATGTAAATGGGACTCATAAATGGCTCATAAGCAGACATCATCAAAACCAAGGAATCATGCATGTACACACACATGTACAACATTCTCCCCCTTTTTGATATTGGCAACTAAGAGTCATTATGAGTTCATCATGAGTCATCTCTTAAAGGAATATAGTCATGAAATAGGAAATAACTCATCAAAACTTCTCCCCCTTTGCCATCAGTAAAGAGGGCTTAGATTAAAGTCAATTTCAAAGTCAGAATATAAGCACATGGGATAGCATGAGATCAAAAGATCAAAAAGAAAATATGGATAATTTTCTATTTTCCTTTTCTTTTTAACTCTCACCCTCTCTCCTCACTCACGTTCCCCTCTCTCTCCCTCTGTTCTCTCTCCTCTCACCCCCTTAGCTCCGGATGTAGACGGAGGAGGTCGGGGTTGAGGTGGAGGCACTGTGGAGATGACCAGAGGCATGATGGCTCGAGAATCGGAGCGTGGGGCTTGGCGCGATCCCGTTCTGTGGATTCGAAGCATAGGCGGGGTTCGTGTGGTGGTTTTCCATGAGATTTGGCCGTTTTGACTTACGAGATCTTTGGTGGAGGTAGGGGGATGGATGCCCTACTCTTTTCCTGCGTTCCCTCGCGTTTTGGAGCCGAACGGTGTGAGTTTGAGCGAGTTTTCTTGTTTTAAGGGTGAAAGCATGCTTTGGGGGTGTGAGCCGAGTTCGCTGTTCCAGACAACAATTTTCAGTGTAAATGGAATCGTTTGAACCCCTGGCATGTTGGGATTTCATTCTCGCCAGTTTAACTTCGTTTGGCTGTGATTTGGGGCAGGTAGGAGGCCAGTTACCCCTGTGAGTCATGTTGGGTCGATTCATGAAAATCGCCCATTTCTTGTTATTTCATGGATGGTTTGATACCTTCCGGCTTATGGAAGGTCAATATTGTGATTAGGGGTGTTTCCCCGTCATTTAGACGCAATTGGGGCGTGGAAAAACTAAGTTTTGGATAGTCCTACAATTTTCCCATCGGAATAGTTTAGCGGTCTTACCAGAGACCGCAACTCTGTAGTGGCGGCCCTATGGGTGACCGCTACTAGGTGCTTTATGTTGGCTAAGTAGGTTCGCTGGTAGCGGCCATGAGACTGACCACCATTTGGTGTTAGCGGTTCTATGGGTGACTGCTAATCTGGTTTGACGGTCCATGGCTGACTGTTATTTGGTTTCAACAGCTTTTAAGTCGGTTCGGGCTAGTGGTCTAGCTCCCTACCGCAACTAGATGTTTGGCGGCCCTGGGCTGACTGCCAATCTCGTGTTAACAATCCGAGGTCAATCGTTATCGGGTTCCACTATTTTAAGTCAGTTCGGGCTAGTGGTCTAGCTCCCGACTGCCAATTAGTTTAGCGGCTTTAGGGGGACCGCTAAGTCCTAGAAATGGTCCCAGAGAGACTATTAGTTTTTTAAGTCGGTTCGCTAGTAGCGGCCATGTGAATGACTGCCATTCTGGTTTAGCGGCCAGGTGTAAGATCGCCATTTGCCAGTATGTTTCTTTGGTTGGTTTGGCTTCCAGTTGGTTTGGCTTCGACCCTTTGGTTAGCCCATTATCTGCGGATGTCTTGGACACTGTGATAGTGTTATAGGGTGTCCGAAAGTGCCATTGTACCGAGCAGTGTTTCGTGTAATTTGAGAGTCATTATGATTTCTGGTCAACCCAGTTGTGACCTAGTGGTTGACACATGAACTCGTGAGTGTCTCGGGTATCCTGTAAGGATCGAGACTCTCGTTTTGGATGCTTGGAGGTATCATCTTACCTCAGTTTACGTGTCTATGTAGTTCGAGGGTTTTGGTGATCCCTCGTGTTTTGTGTTTATAGTTGAGAGTCTGATGTGCGGCCTAGGGGCCGAGGACTTATGTTTTACCCTGATTTGGCTTAGGGACTTGGCTGAATAATGGTATGTTATCATGACGTGCAGTGATCTTGACCTGAGTCGTGTGACTCAAGGATCATTGTGTGTAGGTCTAGTTATCTGTCCTGAGTCTGGTGATAGTTCTGTGTGCTACTTTATACTTCACAGTACGTGCGATAGATTAGTTCTTACCCTGTCCGTACTTCACTATTTTGAGTCTTCGTGTCTAGTGATCCCCCACTAGTCGTAGCCTGATGACACTTTGGGTGTTGGCCCACCTCGGAGTGGTGGCGGGGCAAGTTCCCGATAGAGACGATTCGTAGGCTGGTTGCCATGGGCCCCTTTGTCTAGCCGTTAGAGTCCAACGGGAGAGAAAAACTAGCTAGAGGCCTAGCTCAAGACATTGGGCTTGTGTATGCACACGTGGTCAGGGGCGTTGGATGAGTGCTGATGGGCATGACCATGACTAGTGACTCGTTACTGTTGTTCCTTGGTTCCTTGTACAGTGTCTCAGTTACCGCATTCGAGATGAGTGGGAGACGCTTGAGGTGCGATGTAAGATGTTAGTGGACACATCTGACTTTTCTTCTAGTGAGGAGGTGCTTTCGTCACATGACACGTGACTTGTGGTTTTCGTGATTGGTTTCCATCATGGTTGACCTGATGTGGCGGGTAGTCTGTGTTTGACTTCACCCGTGGTCAGTGTATTGTACACGATTGTGAGCTTGTGTGTGTGTTAGTGCTTTCAGACCGTGTGATCTTGAGTTGGGTTTATCTCGGTAGATGAGCTGATGTGACACCACCTTAGGGGTGATAGCCACAAGACCGAAGATCCCTCGGACCTAGCAAGCAAGCGATGCGCGGGTCGGTGACTTCACTCAAGCTAAGACGTCAGTGGACGCAGCTGGCTGTTCTTCTAGTGAGGAGGTGCTTCCGTCACGTGACGCGTGACTCTCGTGTTTCTCATAGTCTGTGTCCCCTTCTGAGTTAGCCTATTCTTGGTTTTGTCCAAGATCAGCTTCCCCTGCTGAGTTGGCCTATGTCTGGCATTGCCCAGGGCCAGCTTGTTATGGCATGCACGACGCTCCAATCGTGTATGCGATTGTGTTTAGGGAGTGTGCATGGCGATTCAGTCGTGCGAGCTGTAGAGTCTGTCCTGTCTATCAAGGTCTTCTTCTAGGCTTGTTGTCTGGTCTCGTAGGCCTTTGTCTTAGGCCTCGTGCTTGTCGATAGATCGGTGACTCCTAACCTTCCGAGTTCAAGGTTGGCCTTTCTATTGTTGTTTGGAATAGCTTGGGAGCCGAGGTTAGTTCGGCGGTCGTGCTTGTCGATTTTCCCCTTTCTTTTAGCTGTTCTACTCCTTCCGTTCTAGCTTTCTTTTACAACTTTGTAGTTTAGTTTTCCTACTTTACTACTACCTACTGTTTTAGCATATTATTGTGTTATTTTTCAGTGGGGATCTACGTGACCCCTACTGAGCCAGTGACACGAGACTCACCCCTGCTTTTCAGGTGGGTGGCATCTTTTGCTTCTGCGATTCCTAGTGTGGCGTGTCCGTAGTTGCCAGCGGTACCTGTGTCGGGCTTCCTCCAACCTCAGTGTACGTCTTTCTTTTCTATTGAATGTACTGCTTGTCTTTCCTTTGGGCTGGACTCTGGTATAATTGTTAAATACTTAAACTGTTAATTAAAAAGTAATTTTATTTCTGCTACTTTAGCAAACTGATCTAATGAAATTTAATTACTTACTGTTATATCTCTGTGGCTTTAATGTAGTACATGACAATTCTTTTATCCCTTTAGGAGCTTTACCGCTCTTGGGAGGCCTCGCGGGTTCCAAGTGGTGTCAGGTGTATTCGATAGTCCTATCAGGTATATCTGGTATCCGAGATCTGGGTCGTCACAATTGGTATTAGAGCTATTGTTGTGTGAAATACATGGAAATATCAGATATACAATTACCAGAGTCATAAAAGTCCTGTATTGTCACCCAGTTGATGGCTGGTGGAATTTGCTGGCATTAGGTTTCGTGATTCTGTATCACTTGGTTTCTCCGTAATGTCTATCTCGACCATGTTGTACTTGGCAGTGTTCGCCAAAAGGCTCAAATCTGCAGTACTTTGTTCGAGATTTTTGTGAAAGTTGCTCAGGTTGCTGTTGACTTTTAGTGTTGGTCTGATGGCTGTACACATTTTTACATTTCTTTGGTCACTCCAGCTTGAGTCTATTCAGCTCCTGATGTATTTCTCTTCTATTGAAGTGCTTGGTTGGATTCCATGGTTGAGAAGGTGCTCGAGCAAACCTAGGATTTTCCCTTCCTGGTGAGCTTTTGTCATCGAGCTTGATGCTTCTCATCCCATCTGGTGGAGTCTTCTCGAGGTTAGCCTTAGAATTGCTATCTTGGTGATGCCATTGTCTGTGTCTGCTTAAGTGTGGACAACTTTATTCTGTGCCTGATCTGTTCCTTGCATTACGGTTGCTTAGCTTTGGACTCCATCGTGGTGTTAAGAGTTATTGTGTGCCGTATTCATCGTGCCGTGTCCAATGGCCGATGTGTTGTGAAGGGTCATTTATTGTTTCAGGACGTGAAGGTAAGCTGAGATTTGCATCTTTCCTTGTGCTTTGTGATGAAGCTGGTACTCATCTCTATTGCACCTAGGCTTCTTGTGATCGGTTGTTCGCTGGATCGCTACTCGTGGCATGTTACATTGTAATTTTCATGAATTGCGATGGCACCGTGCGTGTACTGAGGTGCGGATACCGAGCTATTTTCTGTTGCCTATGTGTGTGTATTTAGGTAGCAGAAGCGTGTGGGCTAATAACCCACTGGTCGAGAGGTTTGCTTCTTCTCGATGTGACTTCATCTTGGCTTCCTGTGCCTTGATGTCATCTATTGCTGTGCTATTGCTAGTAATTTTTCTAGTGCTAGCATCGGCATTTGAGAGTGTTGGGGAATTGGTCGACATTCCTACTGATTGAGTACCCTCTACTCTGCACTTCCTTCTCTTGGGTGTTATGCTCTCGAGGCATGCCTATAGTCCTTGAGATGCAGCCCTTGAGATTATGGTTCTTGTTGTCATTTCTCATTGTTGTGGGTCTCTTCTTGGTGAGCTGCTCGATGCATGACTCATTCCCTGTAGTCGTGTGATCAGCTGCTCTTGTGCCTTGATGTGACCCTACTTGTAGTCGTGTTCCGTGGTTCTGTGTGTTGTACGGAGCCAGAATCCTGCAGGTGCTGCCGTGTTGCTGTTTCGAGTGTTGTTTCTATAAGATTTTATGTTTGTGTCTTAGACCATTGTCTTGTCAGTTAGCATTGTTGTACTCCTCTTCCCGAGTAGAGTTAGCTTGCGACTCGATCAGATGTAACATCTGACACCAATATTTAGCCCTGGGTCTGGGCCTCTCGTTCATCTACCATCTGATTGACCCTCACCCTAAAACCTTCTATCAAGGTAGGGCCCGTTGACTTTGACAGGACTTCGAGTCAACACTCATCCTATATTCTACCCTTGGCTTAGGCCTCACGTCTCTGCCAAGTTCGTTGACTTCGACAAGACGTCGACTCAGCACCTACCTTATATTCTACTCTTGGCTTAGGCCTCATGCCTTTGCTAAGTTCGTTGGATTCGATAGGACGTCGAGTCAACACTGATCCAATATTCTGCACTTGGCTTAGGCCTCAAGCCTCTGCCAAGTTCGTTAGCTTCGATAGGACGTCGAGTCGACACATATCCTATATTCTGCCCTTGGCTCAGGCCTCATGTCTCTGCCAAGTTCGTTGGCTCTGACATGACGTTGGGTCAATACACATATTCTATATTCTACCCTTGGCTTAGGCCTCACGTCTCTGCCAAGTTCGTTGCCTCTAACAAGACGTCGAGTCGACACCTATCTCATATTCTGCCCATGGCTTAGGCCCCACGCCTCTGCCAAGTTCGTTGGCTTCGACAAGATGTCGAGTCAACACCCAATCTATATTCTGCCCTTGGCTTAGGCCTCAAGCCTCTACTAAGTTTATTGTCTTCGACAGTACGTCGAGCCAACATTCATATCCTATATTCTACCCTTGGCCTATGGCCTCACGCCTTTGCCAAGTTGGTTGACTTTGGCAAGTCTGTCAAGTCAACAGCCATATTCTGCCCTGGCCCAGACCTATTGTCTCTTCCAGGTTGGTCATTTTTTTTTACATGGCCTAAAGATGACAATAATACTTTATTTCTGTCCTTGTTCTGGACATACCGTCTAAGCAAGGTTTGTTGACTCCGACATCCCGCCGGGTCGACATCAATATTTCATCTTTGGCACGGACCTTCCGTCCAGTCAATGAATAAAAAGACCCTTCTACCTCCGGCTCAGACTTTTTGTCCGGTCAGTCAATAAAAGACCCTTTTACCTCTGGCTCGGACCTTTCATCTAGTCAGTCAACAAGAAATCTTTCACCTCTGGCTCGGACCTTTCGTCCAGTCAGTCAATAAAAGATCTTTCACCTTTGACCTAGATCTTCCAATTGGATAGATGACGAAATCCATCTAGGATAGACCTTACGTCTATTCTGACAAGACCTGCATATTTCTATATGTCCCACCGATGATAAAACCCTCCGTTGACCAACCGGCGCATCACCCGATCAATGATGAAACCCATCCGGGATAGGCCTTACGTCTATTCTGATAAAACCCGCACATTTCCTTAAGTCTCACTGATGATGAAACCCACGTATATTCTCATGTCCCACCTGTGATAAAAATGATGAAACCTACCCAGTTTAGACCTTACGTCTATTCTGATATAACCTATAAGAGCCCTTTGCATCGGTATAAACCCAATATCGATGATGCAACCAGCTATTGATCGACCGGCACATTGCCCGATCGATGATGAAACTTACCCAGATTAGACCTTACGTCTATTCTGATAAAACCTATAAAACTCCTTTGCATCGGTATAAACCCAATAGCGATGATGAAACTCGCTATTCTGTCTTGGCGTCATGGCCTTCTGCCTAAGACAAGTTGTACGACGTCATGACAATTCGTCTAAGCCATTTGAAAATGCTATCTTGGCGTCATGGCCTTTCGCCTAAGCCAAGTTATCCAGCGTCACGGCCCTATACCTAAGCCGGTAAACACTCTACCTTGGCGTCATGGCCTTCCACCTAAGCTAAGTTGTACGGTGTCATGGCAATTTACCTAAGCCGTTTAAAGATTCTATCTTGGCGTCATGCCCTTCTGCCTAAGCCAAGCTGTATGGCGTCATGACAATTTGCCTAAGCCGTTTAAAAATTCTGCCTTGGCTTCATGACCTTCCACCTAAGCCAAGTTGTACGGCATCATGGCAATTTGCCTAAGCCATTTAAAAATTCTACTTTGGCGTCATGACCTTCCGCCTAAGCCAAGTTGTACGGCGTCATGGCAATTTGCCTAAGCCGTTTAAAAATACTACATTGGCGTCATGACCTTCCGCCTAAGCCAAGTTGTACGGCGTCATGGTAATTTGCCTAAGCCGTCTAAAAATATTGTCTTGACGTCATGGCCTTCCGCCTAAGTCAAGCCGTTTAAGCATTCTACATTGGCGTCATGGCCTCCTGCCTAAGCCAAGTCATATGGCGTCATGGCAATTCGCCTAAGTCATTTAAAATTCTGCCTTGGCGTCATGGCCTTCCGCCAAAGCCAAGTCATACAGCGTCATGACCATATGTCTAAGCCATTAAATACCCTACCTTGGCGTCATGGCCTTCTGCCTAAGTCAAGCTGTACGGTGTCATGGCAATTTGTCTAAGCCATCTAAAAAATTTCTACCTCGACGTCACGACCTTATGTCTAAGCCAAGTCATTCGACATCATGACCTTCGGTCTAAGCCAATTAACCCCTCCCTCTCTCTCTTCCCTCATTTCTCACTCTCACCCTCTCTCTCTTCTCCCACGCTCTCCTCTCACTCTCTCCTCTCCGACGGCCGACGGAGCCAGGCGGGGGTGAGGCGACGCGACGCGGGTGATGAGGACGGTGGGGATGGGTCGAGGATCGAGGCTCGAGAGCGCGGTGAAGCTGGTTCGTGAGCATGAAGGCACCGACGGGGTTTCAAGGTATTTTCTTCGTGGATCGGCGTCCACGGCATGTCGTTTCGTCAGTGGAGGTAGGGGGATGGATCCTTAACCTCTGTACTTCCTTTCTCGCGAGTTTTGTAGGTCGTGGTCAGCCGAGTAGGCTAAACATGGCACTTTGGGAAAAAAAATCACGTTTTCGGGTGTCAGCTAGATTTCCCGTTTTACGATGTTTTTGGCCGATCTAGAGGTTTAGATGCATGCCTAGGGGTTTGGGGAAGGTTTCTCCTTTTGTTTCCCCTTCACCTGGGGGTGATTGGGGCGTAGAATAGATTTTCCCGTATTTTTCGCCATTTTCAGGCGCGGACTGAGAAAGCGCTCACCCAGGTGGGCGTTCTTGAAAACGCGTCGCCCCGATCAACTGCGTTCATTGAGGAAGATGAACAGTAGGGTGGTTAGGGTCGCGGTGGTGAGACCAACCACGACCAGGTCACGGTCGTTAGCCCCATAGTGTTCCACTGTTGTCGCGACTAGGGGACCCACCGCATTGATTGGGATCGCGCCCCTCGTGGCGGGCGCATTCTTTCGTTATCGCGCTCAGGGTGAGGGTCGGTTCATGTACGCGCCCAGAGCGGGCTGCTCGTTCATGCGGGCGATCAGTCTTGCGGGCCAGAGGGTGGGAAGGCAGCCTGGCGTGCCTTCCTTGGCCCATGTGTGTGTCCCGGACACCCTGTGGGTACCGTGACCATGATTTTGGGTGTTCAGAGATACCGTGCTACCTCGGTTAGTGTGTCACGGGTCTCGAGGGTCTGGGTGACCCTGCGAGTGTTTTGAGTTTTCGTGGTTGCGTTAGACTGAGTCCCCGTGAGTCAGTATGAGTGCGGTGGGCCCTCCGCGTGCTTCGTGGGTCTCTCTGAGAAGCGTTTCCGTGTGGGCCATGTGTGTGACCTTGAACTGTGAATTCAGTCAACCAGCCTGGGACTGGAGGTTTTCTGTGTCTCCCTTAGATGAGGGATTAACTTGGCTGTTTGTGAGCTGCCTTAAGAATCGTGTCGTCATGGTTTTAGACCGAGGGATTAGACTAGATTGACAGTGTCGTGCCGTCACATTCAGCGATCTTGACCCCGAGTCTCGTGAGTCAAGGACCGTCAAATCCAATAGGTCTACTGGGCTGTCCAGAGTCTGGTGGCCTCGGGTCACCTGTTACTTCGCGGTACTCGCGACGGGTGCATGCGTTTTTTTCTGTGTTCACATCAGTGACCCTCCACTAGACGCAGCCTTCTTACAGCACGCGCGTGCTGACCCACCTGGGAGTGGTGGAGCGGCATACCCGAGTTAGACGATGAGTAGGCTGGTTACCGTAGGGCCCTCGTGTACTGTCGAGTCCAGACTGGTGGGGAAAATTACCAGCTAGAGGACAGACCTAGGGCATATGGTCTGAGTGTGCACACGAGGCTGAGACTTTGGACCCGTACTGACGAGCGCGACCTCAGCTAGTCTTGTTTTATGGTACTCCCGGTTACTGTGCGTGTCTGAGTCTCGCGCCCGGGGCGTTGTAGCTAGAAACTTGTGATGCGGTGTAAGACGTCAGGGGATGCATCGAGTCGTTATTCTAGTGGGTGGTGCTCCCGTCACGTGACGTGAGTTGTCGTGTCCCAGGTTCCCATATCTCGTCTGCGAGACGGGGTTTCGGGTGTTCTTTTCGGCAGTGTTCCCGTAGTCGAGGTCTGGGGTTTTCGGTGAGCATCACCGAGGGCTTTCCCTAGATAGCGTAGAGTTCACGACAGCGAGGTCGTGACTGTGGACCGTGTGGTTTCAGCTCAGGCCCTGCTGTGAGGGCAGGTTTTTACGACTAGGACGTCGTGGCGTTTTCCTAGTAGTGTAGCTAGGGTGGTTCGTGTCTGGTGGTCCCCGACCATGAGATCGGGACATCGGGTGCGTGACTTGGTTGTCCCCCGATGGGAGACCGAGTCATATTTTTGGTACAGTAGGAGTAGCTGTAGAGCCGAGGTTTTACCGGCCACCGTAGTTACTTTCCTGCTTTCGTAGTTACTTAGCTAGCGTAGCTTCTCCTCCCGCCATTGTTTTCTCGATTGAGGTTCCGCGGGATCCCTTCTGAGCTAGTGATAGGAGACTCACCCCTGATTTTCAGGTGCGACGATTCTTCCTCGAGGTTCGAGGACGTTGCGTGGAGGTTCCTTAGTCGCCAGCCTGCCGGGCCGAGTGTTCATTTGGCGTGTGGTACGTTTTACTACTTTAGACTGTACTTTCTGTTGGACTGGACTCTGTTGTAGTTAGTTATTTATTTGGCTTCAACCGAGATTATATAGCACCTTCTAGCCATTGTCTGGTTACCTCGGACTTCCCCCACACCATTTTTGGTGGGAAACTTCATCTTTTGGTGATAGGTAGAGGGCACCACCTTCATTCGGCTAAGGATGCCTCGGCCGAAGATGATGTTATAAGCCGTCATTCCCTTAATCACGATGAAGTCCACCATAACCATGACTATTTTGGGTGGGGTGTCGATGGTGACTGGCAGGCTCAGGGCTCCCTCCGGATAGGTTGCCTGGCCATTGAATCCACAAAGGGGGGTTCGAATCGGGTGGAGTCTAGATGAATTTTCACCCATCTTGAGGAAACATTCATAAGAAAGTACATCAGGGGCACTACCATTGTCAAGTAAGATCCTATCTACGTTACAATGGTTTATTGTAGTCGATACCACAAGTGCGTCATCGTGCGGGGTAGTTAACCCTTCCAGGTCTTGGCCAGAGAACACCAGGGCCTGCTGTTCGCTCACCTACGGGGTTTTGGGGGGCTCAGAGGTTCGGCTTACCTACTCGATGTGACGCTTCCTTCCTTGACTACTATCTCCGCCTGATGTCACGCCGCTAGTAATGACGTTGATGTGGACTCCCCGGGGGAGATTGTCAATTTCCTCGGGGGTAGTTGCATCCTTCTTTTGCTCGGTCACATATCGGGATAAGTGCCCCTGACGGACGAGATGCTCGATCTCATCCTGGAGTTGATGACAATCACTGGTATGATGCCCGTGGTCGCTGTGGAACAGACAATACTTGCGGCGGTTGCGATGCTTTGCCTTCATAGGCTCGGGGTGGCAGAGGAGACTCGAGCGCTCGATGTCCTCATAAATCTCGTAGACAGGGGCGGTCAGAGAAGTGTACTGCTCATATTTTTGAGAGGGCTCCTTGTGGTCTCCGTCCCGGTTCCTCCTCTTACCCGGGCCAGAGCCAGAGCCTTGCTCGGCTAGTCGCCTCTTGTCCCCCTCCCGACCCGAGCCCGTCGTACTGTGATAGGCACTGAGGACTTCCTCGCACTCTGCGTGACGCAGGGCTAGGGTCATCAACATGGCTAGGGAGGTAGGGGGATGAAGCACCAGTTCTCGTCGTGGGTCCCTTCGGTTAGTGCAGTGATGGCCGAGGCAACATCCAGGCGGGGGATACGCAGGGCCTCCAATTTAAACCAGTTAATGTAGGCCCGGAGCCTCTCCCCCTATTCCTGTTTGAGGGCCAATAGTCCTGCTACTGGCTGGGGAGGACCACTACCGGTGAAGCTTTCTTTGAACACTTGCCTGAACTATTGGAAGTCACGGATGCTGCCAGGGATGAGGGCTCGGAACCACGCCTGAGCGCCCTAGACCAAGGTGGTCACGAACACTCCGCACTCGATGGCATCGGATGCCCCATGTAGGGTCATTAGGGCATCAAAATTGTCATAGTGGTTGGCCCGGTCTCCCTGGCCGTCGTATGCCTTGAAGGTTGGAAGCAAGATCCTGGGGGAGATCTTGGCCTTCAAGACATGGTCGGAGAACAGGGATTGCTCCTCGTCCTCCACAGTAAAGGTCTTCGATAGAGCGCGGAGGGTGTGCTCTTGTTCTGTGAAATGCCTCTTGAAGTCTTGTAGGCAAAGGGATAGCTCCAGTTGTCGTTGGGCTGAGGGGCTGTGATGGTGCTCCTACAGGCTGCCCCGGCGCCCTTCAGGGGCCTCGGTCTCCGGGAACGACTGATGCACTCTGGACTTCTCCCTCCTCGAGGTGGAGGAGGTTTCCTGCTCCGGGGGAGGGGTATGTGATGGTCCACCTGACCAGTTGCGGATGAGCCGCCGCCCCCGGAGGGTGAAACGTCCCCCGGCGGTTTGCAGGGAGGCATCCTTATGCGGGGGGGGGGGCTCTCCCGAGGGAGTCGCGACTTCTCTTCGCTGGCCGCTTGGGTCCTCATTAGATCTATGAGGCTGCCCAGTTTGGCGTTGAGGGTTTGAAGAGCATCCGCGCTCTTGGTGGGAGGTTGCCCTTCCACCGCGGGTGGGGGCAGTCTGCCAACTGGGTTGCAGCCGTGAGAGGGGGTATCCCCCGTCGGATGGGAAGGTGCGCCTTCTTCCATTTCCACGGCCTTTCCCTTATCGCCGGTGGTCCTCCTACTGGAGCTTCTTTGCACCATGCTGGCTCTTTGCTCGTTTCCCACAGACGGCACCAGATGAAGAGGGGTTATCTCGCGTCACACCTGAGCTGAGGTTGACGACCACGATTGTGAGAACTGCAAGAAGAGAAACGGATCAGGGGTGCCCATGGGTGGTTCCCTGGGGAAAACCCCCGATGCCTAAGTCATCAAATCAGGTCGAGCTCTGGTTCTCTGGAGAGAGATAGGAGGAGGTAGGGGCGCGAGATTCCTCTCCACCAAGTGGTGAAGTGGCTCTTGCTTAGGATTAGAGTGGCTTGTAGCACTTACCTTTTCGTAGGAGGGCTTCCCAGGTTTATGTAGCGACTCATGGGACGTGTCGGATTAGTTTCAAAACCCACTTTTCTAGGTCCGATTGGGATGGTATTTTACACTAATGTCCTTAGGATTAGACCCTACTATAAGGAGTGCATTTGAGAGGGTATTAGGATGGGCTTTATGGTATTTTCTTGCTGTTTCTTCTTGGGTATATAGCAGCTACGAATTTCCATCGGAAGATCAATCCCTTGTGCTAGCCTTGCCCGATTTGTAGCAGGAGGAGAAGAAGAATATGAAGGAGGGTGACAACACTACCTGGAGGAGGAAGAAGAGGCTGGAGTGATCGTCTTCCACGACCCTGAGCTTGGATCTGGATGGCGCTGCTGCTGCTTTCCCCGGTCTACAAGTTTGGGCATTTCTATCTCAAGCTCGGCTCCTTCCACTCTAGTTTATCATTCCCAGTGCACCCTACCTATTGATTGAAGGGATCCATGGGACATTCAAGGGGAGATACTACAAATCTAATATTGATCTATTTGTGATGTCCTTTTTATTAAATACAAGGTTGTGAGCATACTGATTCGTTCATTCCTTGTGGTTGTAGATATGGTTGGAGTTGGGATTTGAAGGAAACATTGTTGAATATCCGTCTAAGCTTGAATTTGCATGATCTGATAAAGGAGGCTCGATGAGAGCTCACCTTCCTACTAGGAACCTGAACCATCGACTCCGATCTTATGAAGAGAAGTTGAAACTCCTTAAGAAGAGTTGCCAGGGGGAGCCTAACACCTTTAGATTGTT
This sequence comes from Amorphophallus titanum, assembly GCA_024336825.1. Classification (NCBI taxonomy): domain Eukaryota; kingdom Viridiplantae; phylum Streptophyta; class Magnoliopsida; order Alismatales; family Araceae; genus Amorphophallus; species Amorphophallus titanum. The sequence continues at coordinate 72,832,270 of JANBPO010009603.1, forward strand.
TCGTATTCTGATTTCTCCTCAAATACTTGCTTATTCTTGGATTATACTTTGTTGTGAGCACATTGGGTATATCCTTTGTGTTGTGTTAAACTCGATACATCATGTGTGTGGGCGGAGCTGCATCTCCGCGTGGTCTAAGTGTCTGGGGAGTGATCTTCGAACGTGTGTGTGTGTGCTACGGTGGCAGCGTGTTGGGGCTTGTCTCCATGTGGTCATTGCTGCGGAAGCAGCGCGTGTGGTTAGGGTTCATCCCCGTGTTGCTACATTTTGTAGCGTGGAGTGAAGTCTCACCCGGTTGGGTGAGGGGTGGATGTAGGGAACCCGTCGTGGTCCCGAACCACCTTAAAAATCTTGTGTCATATGTGATTGCCTGTGTGATTGTCATTTCTTCTATCTCCCTTCACAGGTACATTATATAGGTTATTAATTCACTACACTGTCACACACTGCTACCTCCATTATCCGTGTTGAGCGTAATTATCTTGATTAGTTGCTTTATCTATCCGTGTGAGATCGAAAAGTTTGAGAGAACATCTTAATCTCACTTGAAGTTTTCGTTAATCAACGTTGCTAAGTTTAATTCCATTGTGTTAAGCAAGAAAGTTTTTAAAATCTGCCATCTTGTCAAGGGGACAATTCAACCCCCCTTCTTGTCCGCCATCTCTCTGGGCCAACACCTCAAGCAGCAAATTCCCCAGTGGCAAGGCTCCGCACAGCGGAGGTATTTCCACAATTTGTGGACACCTTCGCAAGTTCGGGGGCAACCCCCATTCTCCCATAAAGATACAATGGGGCTCGGCTATGACCAAGACCCAAACTTTTGTGTGTACCACGCAGTCCACACCATAGGCCCGATGTAGCTAGCCGTCGACTCAGCCGCTGTCAACATCAAGTTTGACAGCTCAAGGGACGAGGAGGAGGATATTTTATTCCCACTCCCCGCCACAACCAGTACCTCAATTCCAGCACTCGTTGAGGCTTCCCCATCCGTCTGCGAAAATAGTGAGACGGAGGAGACCCCTGGGGTCCCCCAGCCAGCCAAAGAGCCTAGATTACTGGACTTTCACTGGGAGGGAGGTCTTCAGAATAGAGACTACAAAGCGTCACTGGCGTCAGTAGCCAACTCTAACCAAGCCCCTGGGACGCTAGGCAACAGCTGTCAGCCTGATAGGGATGGCCTAGAACAACCTTAGTCTAGGCCTACTAACGACAGTCCTCCAGTCTCGGCAACCTCAAGCATTGGCTCCGATGACTCTTGGGTGTATGAAACTGACACTGACGACAAAGACTTTGTCGACTTCCAGCCAGCACCTCCTGAACTGGAGGATGGCGGGTAGGCAACTGTCGATGAGCTCATCGAGATTAATCTGCGCAAAGATGAAGCCCCTCAGCCAACCTTCCTCAGCGCTCTCCTCACTGAGGCAAAAAGGTAGGACTACAAGTAACTCCTACTCGAATACAAAGGCTGTTTCGCCTGGACATACAAAGAGATGCTAGGGTTAGATCCCTCCGTAGCAGAGCACGACCTGGCTATATCTCCCTCAGCCACTCCGGCCAAATAGTCCCAGTGACGCATGCGCCACAAGCTAGAACTCCAGGTTGCGGCCGAGGTCAGAAAAATGGCAGAGGTCGACTTCATTGAGCCATGCATCTACCCTATCTGGCTCGCCAACATTGTCCCAGTTAAAAAGAAAAGTGGTCAAGTCTGCATCTGCGACGACTTTCGAGACCTTAACAAAGCCTGCCCGACACTTTTTGGCACGGGAGTTGCGAATCTGATCAAAACCCATTCTAAATCCCTTGAAACTTTACCAAACTACCCCCCAAAGGTTCCTAACCATATGGAGGTGTCTTTAAGGCATTTTGGGAGGGTTTTATGTTCTTTTGGACTCTCTAGCTTGCATATATACGTGACCTACGATTTTGAGTATGGAGAACCCTAATGCTCATATTATTCTATCTTGTAGGTGAAGAAAAGGGGGAAAAGAAGGAGGAGCTCTTGAAGGAAGGTTTTGATCTACATCCATGCTTCTTTGGAGCTTGTGGTAGAAGGAAAAAAGGAGTGGCTCGAAGAGAGGATCGAGGAGATGCCCAAAATGACACCGTCCGACTTCCCTCCGACCTAGGATTCAAGGAACTTCTTCAATTGGCTTATGGAGCTCAAGGGGATACATTCTACAACATTTGCTCATCTATCTATGTTGTCTTTCACTATTTACCTTTTGGTTTGAGCTGTATTGAGCATATTTCTGTTTTCTTTGAACTAGAGGGTACAGTATGGGTGGACTGTTTGCATACGGTCATGTGGATATTGCTGCGATTGGAGCAGCGTGTGTGTGTGTGGTTTGATCCCGGTGTTGGATCATTGTGGAGACGAAGTCTCTGTGTGTGTTGGAGTTTTTACTCCGTGCGCTTCGTTGTGAGCGTGTGAAGCCTCACCGACTCGGTGAGGGGTAGACGTAGGGAGCCCGTCGTGGTCCCGAACCACCTAAAAATCTCTGTGTCCTGTGGTTGTTTGCTTGCTTCTTTTTCTATCTTGGTCGTGTGGGCTAAGCGAGATTGAGAGAATCTATTTCATTCTTATATCGTATATTTTCCTCAATCTTGTTAATTCTGCAAGTTAGTTTTAAAATTGGTCATCGTGATTAAGGGATAATTCAACCCCCCTTCTTGTCTGCGTTTATTGTTATCTGGGCTAACATTGAATAAAGTAGGATTTAGCATGCAATTGAGCAAATAGTGAGATGATATTTATTTGGGTGGATCGATTCTCGATACGAGGTGGAGAACTTAGATCCGAAGATCATCTCACTCTTAGTGATAGCTTCTAACCGAACTTAATCTGACCTTATGTAAATCACCATTTTATATATTGGAGAATCAATATATGTAGGCATACAAGATATGCACACCTATGTGTATGTGCATGCATGTGTGAACATGTATAGGTAGGTTAACACACAGAAGTTTATTTCTTTATTCAAAATTGCATGCATATGTTAGTTTTTGATATAACACGTATGTTGTATGCAACCACGAGTGCTTATGCATTATTTGAAAATTCAGTGTTGGTTGATGGAGGATATACTATCATTGCATTATTCAATCATTCACTTATTTATTGACTCATCATATTCTGGGAAGATTTTGGCAACACCTCCCTTGCCCCGAAGTGTGTTGGGGAAGGTATAAGAGACTCGTCTATGAAGTGTCGAAATGATCCCTTGATAGATGGTCATGCCTAAGTGACAATCTCGTATCTCATGATAGGTGGAGGAGCCCGAGGGCCAGCCCTTTAGGAAATCCTGGTCACTCATGAGGCCGTCGATCAATGCTTGCCTTTTGATTGTGGAACCACCTCTATCATTGCGGTACATGCACATGGGTTCATGAGAAGAACCAGCATGACCACACTCAGATGGGTTCATTTATCATCAGGACAATGTATGCGAGGGGATGACACTTGTTATTGATTTATCTCTCTTATCGGGTGCCATGCTCTCACAATTTGGCATGGATAGCAGAGGAGTCATTACTACCATAAGGGATAAGAATCGAGCAAAAAGCTGGGAAAAACATGATACAAAGTTAGAAACGAAACTCCAACTTGTAAGAATATTTTAGCAGCTTCTCCCCCTGCCCCAGAACATGTTGGGGGTGATGTATAGGAGGCTCGCCCATAGCAAGCTGAGATGGGCTCCAAGAAAAGACAAGCATGCTAGAATGACAGTCTAGACCCTATAGTGGGTGGTGGATCCTCGAGGACTCACCCTCTAGGAAACTCGTATCACCCGAGGGCTATCGATTACATCTTGCTAGTTGTATTGACCGATTTTGGCGCCATGGCATGTACGTAGAGGCTCAGGGGAGTGCAGGTATAACTGCGGGCTGGGAGGTCTACTTATGTCGGGCACTGTTTGCCAATAAGGCGGTTTATTATTGTAGCAACCCTGAATTCTTGAAAATAAAAAATTCTAATAAAATCATAAATAATGACTCTTATAAAGTCACCATTTAAGAAAAAAATGACGCCACTTTCAATAGGCGTCCCTTAATCAAATAACGACCCTTTGTAAGACGTTAATAATTTTCAAAGAACGGAAAGATTCTTACTCAGAATAAAACATATAAGTAACGCCCCTTGATAAGCCACTAATCAACAAAATGAAGACTTATAGACAGGCACCAATTGACTACCTAACACCCTTGTGTACGGCGCCAATTAAAAGACGCCCTGAGAGTTACATTTGTGCTTAGAATTCATCATTCGCCTTTGAGTGTGGTAAGAAGCTTTATTCCGCTATAATTTTTTGAAGGGGATTCATTCACCCCCCCTCTGAATCCTGGTCTATCAACCCAACAGACATGGCCCCTCGAGCCACACCAGAAGATGACTTTGGCTGGTCCAAGCAAGTCGACAACACCCCATAAGCCATCCAAGTATTGGATGACCTGCCACCACATATCTGGGAGATGTGCCTCGAGCAGCATATCCCCTAATGGCAAGGTTCTAGACGGCGTGAATATTTTCACCGACTGTGGAGCCCTTCCCAGGTCCGGGGGCAACCCCCGTTCTCCCACAAAGATACTAGGGGGCTCAGCTATGACCAAGACCCAGATTTCCACGTCTACTATGTGGTCAAAGCTGTGGGCCCAGCACAACCAGTCGGTGATCAAGTTAGTGTCGACACCAAATTCGATAGCTCCGGGGATGAGGAAGAGGATATCCTGATCTCACTCCCCGCCATGACCAGTACCCCAGCTCAAGCACTCGGCGAGTCCTCGCCGCCCGCCTGCAAGGACATCGGGGCAGAGGAAGCCCCCAGTGTCTCCCAGCCAGTCAAAGAGTCTGGTTCGACAAACTTTCCTGAGGAGGAAGGTTCTCAGAACAACAGCTATGAAGCACTACCAGTTGTAGCAGGAAACTCCAGCGAAGCTTCGATGGCACTAGCTGACAATTGTCAGCCGGGTACTAGCAATCCAGAACAATCCCAGTTCGAGCCCAGCAACGACAATCTCCTAGCTCCATCAACTTCAACTGGCGGTTTCGAAGGCCAAGAAGCACACGAAGCTGACACTGACAATGAAGATTTCATCGACTTCCAACCTGCTCCTCCCGAGCTGGAGGATGGTGGCCAGGCAACTATTGACGAACTCGTGGAAATCAACTTGGGTGGAGATGAAGCCCCCCAGCCAACATTCGTTAGCGCTCTCCTCACCGAAGCAGAAAGGCAGGACTACAAGCAACTCCTGATCGAATACAAAGACTGCTTCGCCTGGACATACAAGGAGATGCCAGGGCTAGACCCTTCCGTAGCGGAGCATGAACTAGCCATCTCTCCCTCAGCAACTCCAGTCAAGCAGCCATAGCGGCGCATGGGCCATGAGTTGGAACTCCAGGTTTCGGCCGAAGTCAATAAGATGGCGGAGGTTGACTTCATCGAGCCGTGCATCTATCTGATCTGGCTCGCCAATATTGTCTCAGTCAAGAAGAAAAGTGGTCAAGTCCGCATCTGCATCGACTTCTGGGACCTCAACAAAGCATGTTCAACGGATAATTTTCTAGTCCCAATCACAGAGACAATGGTCGACATGACCACTGGACATGAAGTCTTGTCTTTCATGGACGGGTCATCTAGTTATAACCAGATCTGGATGTCCCTCAAAGACAAAAATCACACTGTCTTCAGATTCCCCAAAGGGATTTTCAACTATAAGCACATGCCCTTTGGCTTGAAGAATGCTGGCGCTACATACTAGAGGGCCATGACTAAGATATTCAATAAGATGCTGCACAATATCATCGAATGCTATGTCGACAATCTCGTTGTCAAGACTAAAAGGTAGGAAGACCATCTGCGTGATTTATGCCAGGTCTTTGAACGTCTTCAGCAATATGGGCTCAAATGAACCCCATGAAATGTGCCTTCGGCGTATCCAGCGGCAAGTTTCTCGATTTCATCATTCGGTATCGGAGAATCGAGGTGGATCCTAGCAAGATCAAAGCAATCCGGGAGCTCCCACCACCCAGCAACCTCACGGAGCTTAGGTCATTTCAAGGAAGGCTGACTTACATTCGGAGGTTTATCTCCAACCTCTCCGGTCGATGTGCGCCTTTTAGTAAGCTCATGAAGAAAGACGCCACATTCATTTGGGACTCGGAGTGCCAGGAAGCTTTCGAGCAAATCAATGAGTACCTCCTCACTCCTCTAGTCCTGGGGGCACCAGTCAAGGGTAAACCCCTCATAGTCTACATTGCCTCCATGGATGCTTTGTTAGGGGCTCTGCTGGCGCAAGTCAATGAGGAAGGCAAGAAGCAGGCGCTCTACTACCTCAACCGAAAATTGATTGGTGTCGAGTACCACTACTCCCCTATGGAAAATGTCTACTTGGCATTAGTATTCACCGTCAAGAAGCTGCGGCATTACCTCCTGTCCCATCGGGTCAAGCTTATATCTAAGCATGACCCCCTAAAGTACCTTCTCCGACAACCCATTCTCTCAGGTCGACTGGGAAAATGGGCCCTCCTGTTGATGGAGTATGATATTACCTACGTCCCGAGTAAAGCAATTAAGGGACAAGGCATAGCCGAATTTTTAGAAGCCCATCTAGTATCAGACGATTCACTCCTCAACACAGAGCTCCCCGATAGGGGGTCCCTTGCTTCCCAGTCACCAGCTCTAGGTTAAAAGATCGGAGATGTCTTGCATTACCAGCAATGAGACTCCCATATAGCCAACATACCCTGGTGGGAGCTCTACTTCGACGGTGCCTCCCGGGGGATCACCCAAAGCAACCAAGATTCATTCGCCATGGCGGGTGCTGGCATTGTCTTCCTGACTCCTCAGGGTGGGGTTTTGTATAACTCTTGCACCCTCATGAAATCATTGACTAATAATGAAGCCGAGTATAAAGCTCTGATTATTGGGATTCAGATGGCTCTCAACATGGGCATCAAATGCGTCAAAGCTTACGGGGACTCTCACCTAATAGTCTGGCAAGTCCTCGACATCTACAACGTGTAGAAGCAGCAGTTGGTCCTGTACCACGCCACCATCACCAGACTAGTCCAGAAGTTCTATTTCTTTGAAATTGACCATGTTCTCAGAAGCAGCAATGCCCAGACAGATGCCCTGGCAAAATTGGATATGGCTATTAAGCTTCCACCTGAGGGCGAGGTCGACATCACCGTCAAGCACAGAAGACTAATGCCAGGCTCACTCGAAGGCAACTCTGGCCTCACCATCTACGAGGTCCAGGACCCCGACTAGAACACTCCTCCAGAAGATGAAGATTGGCATGAGCCTATCATTAAATTCAAGAAAGGGTGACTCCCGCCTGACTGAGCTCAAAGGGTTCAGCTGCTCCGCCGAGCAACGCCATATGAGTTGATCGGTGACTCTTTACATAGGCTTATCCACGAGAAGGACAAGTCGATTCTCCTGAGATGCGTCTCCCCAGCTGAGGCTTAAGCCATCATGCGTGAAGTTCACTCTGGATTGTGCAGTGCTCCTCAGGCCAGAGATAGAATGAAGCATAATATCAGGCTGAAAGACTTCTACTGGCCAACCATGTACGCGGACTGCGTCCAGTAAGCCTGTACATGCCATCAATGCCAAGCTTTTGGCCCAGTACCCAGAAGACATCCTAACCCGCTACATCCCACAGTCCCCACCTGGCCATTCGTCGAGTGGGGCATGGACATCGCAAGGACTTTCCCGCCATCTTCCAAGGGCCATAAGTACATCTTGGCCGCCACTAATTACTTCTCTCGCTGGGTGGAGGCCCTTCCCCTACGGGAGGTCACCGGCGAAGTGGTAGCCAGATTTGTCCGACACAACATCATCTACTGATTTGGTACTCCCAGCTGCATAGAGTCCGACAACGGAACACCATTCAAGAACAGGGCCATATACCAACTAGCGGCCAAATTCCATATCGAATGGAGAACCTCTTTGGTCTACAATCCCTAGGCCAATGGGTTGACCGAAGCCTTCAACAAGACCCTCTGCAAGCTATCGGCTAAGATTGTTAGCCACCGAAAATGTGACTGGGTCGATAAGGTCTTCGAGGCATTATGGGCCTATCGGACGATCCACAAAACCCCCATGGGGTGCTCGTCGTTCTCCCTTGTTTACGGAGCGGAGGCTGTCATTCCTATTGAAATCTAGTTAGCCTCTTATCGCGTGGCAGTACACACTGGCCTAGCCGACCCAGATGAAGATGAATACCAAAGAAGGCTAGAAGAGCTCGCCGATCTATAAGGCAAATGGCTCCAAGCCTACAAGCACCTACAAGTATACTAGGCCCGCATGGCGCGAGCCTATGACAAGCTCATCAAATAATGAGCCTTTAAGCAAGGCGACCTCATCATGATCAAGGAAAAGGAAGTCATGGCGGGGCGCTCCAATGGAAAGCTACAACTGAATTGGCGAGGTCTATACATTATCCACGATGTCTACGAGGGTGGGGCTTACACGATCGTAGACCACAAGGCATTCCTGCCTCTCAACAACAAACACATGAAGCTATATTACATGCCATAACACGAGTTTGCGCGCCATCCGGACTAGAGGCATGCACCCCAGCCACCGCTAGCAAAACCAACCCTATCTAGCAGAAGGCCGAGTCAGTCGCTGCTTCCAGCCTCTCTTCCCAGTCAAGCAATAGGGTTAGCCAAGCCCTCCCAGAGCCATCGCCCGGCACTTTTGGGGGTTAGCATCCCTCCTTCGTCCTTGCAACAACAAGAGTGAGGACACCCTGACACTAGCAACAGCCCATCCGTCAGGCTCCCAAGTAAGCAATATAAAAAAATGGCGTTAAAAATAGAGATATCTTGGTGGACCTAGTCATCCTCATCGCAAGGAGGCGACTGGGGGAAAAAAGGCCAACAATCCGGCTGAGGTGAAAACCCAAAAGGGTGCCTCAGATTAAATTGGGAAATCCCTCGACGTGAAAACCCACAAGGACGCATCGGAAAAAGCTAAAGGGGGTCAGCTCTGGTGAAAATCTGAAAGGGCGGTAGAGCTGATAACGAGAAAACATATCTCTTCCCACCAGACAGGGCGATCCTCCACCCATTCCTCAACAAGTCATAGGCCTCTCCAGCCAAAATATGCTAGCCCTTGATCAACGCACATTGCCAAATCATTAATCCTGCACTCTCCGGTCAGCCCCAAGTCACCCTGCTTAGCTGATTTTACCTTCGGCCTTCACTTCATCATAGTGGGCCTCCAAGTTCCAATATCCATACAACACCCCAGTCATTATCTCAGCAAGCCCAAGTCTCAGCCTATCCCCAGGCTTTCGTCATCCTATGTCCCCACATCTTACACACCTTTGACCCAGAATTCCCAATTCCTGGTATGTCCCGATTTAACCACCGGGATTCCAGCCATAACCCCAATTTCCCCTTCAATCCCTGACCCACCAGTTATAACCCCAGTCACATTCTGCCATGATGGAATGGCCCCCAGAACCATAACTTGATGATCTATAAGAGCCGTTACGAGGGTTAGAATAATATCCAGTCATCTACATCCTCCAGCTCCAGGCTACGTCCCTTGACAACAGCACAGTGGATGACAGCTTTTACCCAACCTTGGCTTCACCTGCAGTGGGGATTGGCAAAGGTGGGGGCTTCTCTGTAGCTAATGAATATAAATGATATCCAGTTGTAAGCAGCCCGTGCTAAGACAAAGATAAATTCCACCTGAAGGACACTTTTAACAAGAGAAATCTTACCTGCCAGTTGGCTCAGTTTAGCCTGTCCAACCTCAAACTCCTCGAATGATGGGACGGGAGGCGGCAGAGGAACGGTCGCTGTAGACTTGGTGGCCTCCACCTTCTGGTGCTTGGCCTCCCGCCGTCCAGCAGCCTTCGCCTCATCCAAGGCCTTCTTTACAGGCGATTTCGCCTGAGGCCTCTTCGCAGGACGAGGCAGAGGAGTCGTGGTCAGGGCCACTGGTGCCTCCTCAAAATATGCAGGCTTCTCTGCTTGTCGGAGAAGATTGCAATACGTCGCCAGCTGGGTGCTATCCGGATGGTCAATGACGGAGAGAAAATAAGAGGAGCAGGGAGTTAGTTATCATTCAACACCCTGAAGGACGCAACAATGACCGACAGGAGTGAAAGAAAATATAATATGTATGCATAATAGCACGTACAATGAGGGCCGATGTAGAGTCGAACTGTGATTGTCCAGTAGCTCAAGGAGGGCTCCTTGTCTCGATGGGTCGCTTCCCAAACCAACCAACACACATCTCTGACCTTTTGGCACTGGTCGACAAGGGCGGCCAAGTCTGCATGCTTCTTGGCAGCTAGATGGCACAACAAGTTGAAATAATCCATCCCCCAGCCATCAGCATAATAATAGGCATGGTGCAGCTGCTTGCCCAGGATGGCTTTCCCCCGTCTTCAATCTTCAACTCGTGTACCCGAAGAAGGGCGTAAAGCCAGGTAGTGTCCTTGTAGTTTCTGGCCTCTGCTCCTCGGTCCACATGAAAGCACGGTACGGGCAAGTTAGGTCGATCTCTGACCGCTAGCTCTTTGCCGGTGTGCCCTCTTCCTCTACTGGGAACGGGTAATTGATCAAGTCCAGACGATCACCCCCAACGCTGTAGAGGTCTCGTAAAGTTTTCTTGAAATCATCCTTCGCCATCGGGGGCAGCTTGACTTGCGACATCGGTCGGGCCTTCTGAGCCTCCTTGCGCGCAATCATGTAAGTGGCCACCTCGTCGCTCTTGCCATGCCACAACTGGAGGAGGTGCTCCAGGTTGACGTCGAGGATGGGCACGGGTTGCCAGCTCAGGAATCTCCTCTCCAGCCCATCCCAACAATCAGTCTTATGCAATCGATAAAATCCCGTCCGGGCATTCCACCACTTTACATACTTTGGTATCACCCGGGAGACCCGGCCAGGAGCGGGCACTCGAAAGGTGGCACTATCCGCCCGGTGGAAGAATTCCCACCAGACCCTGGCAGTCTCGACAGTCAAGCTCCCCCAGAGGTTCTGCGTCGCCAGAGTGAATTGGGCACTGTATGATGCGATATGCTTATCATATCCGAAATTTCGTCCAAAACGGAAAGGATAATAGGGCTCTAACAGCAGGTTGTCCCCCTTCCTGAATGCCAATACACTCGGGCGAATTGACAATGCCCAGTCCTTGAGCTCGGGCTCCAGCAACGGGCGGACCACATTCTCTTGACTAATGGGGTGCACGTACTTCTCCACTTGGTCATCCTTGCACTCCCTCTTGTTATTCATCAAGGGGCTCGAATGGGCAGTCGACGTCCAGAAGTTAATGGAACCCCCTACGTCTTGAGGAACTGCCATCAATCGGCCCCGAATATCATAAAGCCTTAAAGAGGTAGAGCTCGGCTCTGTACTCGTGAATTCCAACATTCGCGGCAATAATCCCCAGTCTTGAATGGCGCGAGGAGCGAACTCTGGAAATAGCGAGCAGACCCACGCATTAAAGAAATGTAGTGGGAACACAAATCGGGCCTGCCGCGGGATCTGGTGAATGCTCACTTCCCCGAGCATCTTATATATCAAACAGAGGGCGGCCGGGCACAGAGACAACTTGATCTCCCACGCCATCTGACAGGCCGGGTAGATTGCGTCTGGCCGGATGACTGTCTCATCTCCGTGCGGCAAGGCAAACGAGCATAGCCAATATGTCAGGTAGGCGGCGCAATGTGTCAGTGGATCAACCGCCATTGGATTCGGCCTGCTCAGGCGTCCCTTCGAGGGGATCTTCACATCTGATTTGGGTTTAGCCCACTTTTTGCGGGTGACGACTGTGCCGACACATGGGAAGTCTTCGTATTTCTTTGACCTGTCAAAGAAGTACTGCAGCCACAAAGCCAGTCGGACCCTCTTTCGGTCCCCACGGTGAGGTTGCTTCTCTCCATGGGCCAGTTGGTACAGCGCTCGGTATACCTTCATCAGGTACCGATACGAGTATCCCAGGGAGTAGTAGTCGTCTCCATTTGTCTCATCCTTAATTATATCAGGGAGACAAACCTCTTCATAGGGCTCCCCATCAATGGGTAAGCCACTGGAAATCCAGGAGGGGGTCCATCCATGAGGGTTCATAGTCGATGGCATGTACCTGGGGTGTTGGCTCGTCTATGCTTGGAGCTGATAACTCCTCGATCAAGATGGATCTTGAGTTAGAGACCGTGGTCGCTGATGCCAGACGGGAGAGGGCGTCTGCTCAGACGTTCTCCTCCCTGGGAATGTGGACATCTCAAAGTGAGAGAATTCTCCTATCACGGCCTTGGCCTTCTCCAGATACTTGATCATGGATGCTTCGCGTGCTTCAAATTCCCCCTTGACTTGGCTAGCAACGAGCATGGAGTCACTATGTACTCACACACTGGCCGCCCCCAGGTGCTTTGTCATACGAAGCCCTGAGAGGAGCGCTTCATATTCAGTCACGTTATTCGTGGTTGGGATGTTGAAATAGAGGGTGTATTGTAGCTCTATCCCCTCTGGTGACAGTAGGACCAATCCCACTCCGCTACCCGCTGCGCAAGGTGATCCGTCTACATACAGTTCCCAAGTTGGACCTGAGGACTACTCGGGCACGTCCTCTGTGAGTATGGTGCACTCCGCTATGAAGTCTGCGAGGGACCGGGCCTTGATCACTGTCCTCGGGCGGAACTTGATGTCAAACTCGCCTAGCTCTATTGCCCACTTAACCAACCTTTCAGATGCGTTAGGATTCTGGAGGATCTAACACAGAGGCTGATCAGTGAGGACAACAATTGGGTGAGCCAGGAAGTACGGCCGCAGCTTGCGAGCAGTCGTGATTGGGGCTAAGATGAACTTCTCAGCCCGTGAGTACCAGAATTCCAGACCCTGTAGCGCCCGACTTACATAGTAGACGGGCTTCATGACACTAGCCTCCTCCCGGGTGAGCACGGCGCTCATCGTGCTCGGTGTCACCGACAAGTAGAGAAGTAGTTGTTCTCCCTTTTGAGGCTTAGAAAGTACCAAAGGAGTCACCAGGTAGTGCTTTAGTTCCTCAAATGCCTGCCCGCATTCCTGGTCCCATTTGATCTGCCCTCTCTTCTTCGGTGCTTTATTAGCTTGCTTGATGAGCTAGAAGAAGGGAAGACACCTCTCGGCTGCTCGGGACAGAAACCGGGTCAAGGTGACAATGCGGTTGGTGAGGCACTACACGTCTTTCACTCACGCTGGTCATTTCATTTCCAGTACCGCTCAGATTTGATCATGATTCACCACTATTCCTCTATGTGTAATAAGGATGCCGAGGAACTTGCCTAATTTCACACCGAATGCGCACTTGCTTGGGTTGAGTTTCATATTGTACTTCTTGAGTGTCGCGAACGTTTCCACCAGGTCCTTCAGGTGCTTGGACGCTCGGAGGCTCTTGACAAGCATGTCGTCGATGTTGACCTCTATATTGCGACCGATTTGTGCGTCAAACATGTGGTTGACGAGACGTTGGTAGGTTGCTCCCACGTTCTTTAATCCAAATGACATGCGTGTATAGCAGTACAAGCCGTGGTCGGTGACGAACACTGTCTTGTCCTGGTCGGGTTCGTGCATGCTGATCTGGTGGTACCCAGAGTAGGCATCAAAGAAGCTCAGCATTTCATACTCGGCTGTCACGTCGACCAGTTGGTCAATTCGTGGCATGGGGAAGCTGTCCTTTGGCATGGCTTTGTTTAGGTCGGTGAGTCTATGCACATTCGCCACTTCCTATTACTCTTAGGGACAAGGACTACATTTGCTACCCAGTCCGGGTACCGGGTTGGCAGGTGCATCCCTTTGCGCAATTTATCGCTCACTTGTTCCTTGATGATGGCATGTCGCTCGAGGTTGCAGTGTCTTCAGCGTTGCTAGACTAGGCAACAGTTTGGATCCAACTTTAGTCTGTGTGTGATGATCTCTGGTGGAATACCGACGAGCTCGTCCTTGGACCAAGCAAACACATCCTGGTTGGTGGCGAGGAAGCTTATGTAGGTCTCCTTGTCTTGCTCGAATGGCCCTGATCCTTAACGATTGGCTTGGGTCCTCCCCTACCTGGATGAAGTATAGGTCTTCTGCTGGGGTGCTTGCGCTCGGACTTGGGTCTTCCGTCCTAGCCTTCTTCTCGAGTGGCGTCTCCTCAAGCTGTCGATCGCGCATTGAAATGAGGTAACACCTTCTGGACTCCCTCTGATCTCCTCAGACTTCCCCCACTCCACGAGGCGTGGGGAACTTAAGTTTCTGGTTGTTGGCCCAGAGAGATGGCGGACAAGAAGGGGGTTGAATTGTCCCCTTGCCGAGATGGCGGATTTTAAAAACTGTCTAAACTAAACATAGCAGGATTAGAATTAACTACATTAATTGGCCTAAACTGATGTGAGATTGAAAATGTTCTCTCAATCTTTCCAATCTCACATGGATTGTCAATCCAAGGAACAATTAAAGTTAATCCTAACACGGATAGTAGATGAAGCAATGTGCGATGGTGTAGTGAATAAAAACCAATATAATTGACATGTGAATGGAGATAGATAAAATGGACAAACACATAGACAACATCAAAATACATACACCATCACTTTAGATAAATGTTGGCAATCATCAAAACAAGATTTACAACATATTCTTTATGACTTCTATGGCCCCAGGTGGGGTATGCTCCTTCTTCAAATACCCCCAAGGCAGGGTGGACTCTTTTCTTCTGATGCTCCCAAGGCGAGATGTAGCTTCTTCAAATGCCCCCTAAGCCGGGGCGTATCTTTTACTTTTACACCCTCAGATTGGAGTATGTTTCTTCTTCAACTACCCCTAAACCGGGGTATACCTTTGTCTCATATGCCCCTGACGCGGGGTGGGCTTCTCTTCATATGCCCCTGAGCCGGGGCGTAGCCTTGTTTTATATGCCCCCCTCAGGGTGTGCTTGGCTTCTTATGCGCTTGAGATGGGTGTATTCTTCTGCAAGTCTCCCTTTGCCAGGGTACCATTCTCGCTTCTCACGCTCCCGTACTGGGGTAGATTCTGTTTCTCCTACCCCCCGACGGTGGGGTATGTTTACTTCTTACGCACCCAGGATGGGGCGTGCTCCTTTCTTTGTGTGCCCCCAGGTTGGGGTGTGTTTTGCTTCTCCTGCCCCCCCATGACGGGGTATAGTTCTTCTCCAGATGCCCCTACTCTGGGGTGCAACCTTGTTTCATATGCCCCCAGAGCGAGGGTATGCTCTTCTTCAAACGTCCCTGAGCCAGGGTGCGTTCTTCTGCTTCTTATGCCCCCGCGGCGGGGTATGCTCTTTACAGCTTCTATGCCCCCAGATCGGGGTGAATTCTTCTCCTTCTACCCCTCGAGAGTGGGGTGTGTTTAGTTCTTGTGCACCCAAGGCAGGGTGTTTCTTCTTTTGTACGTCCCCAGGCTAGAGTGAACTTTTCTGCTTCTCATGCCCCCCTCAGAGCGGGGTGTACTTTTCACTTCTGACGTTCGTGAGGCGAGATTTTTATGCCCCCAGATCGAGGTGAATTCTTCTTCTTTGCTTATGCACCCCGTATCGGGGTGTATTCCTTTCTTCATACGCCCCTAAGCCGGGGAGTGTTGTTTGTCCTGCTTCAGATGCCCACAGGGGGGGTATATTCTTCATGCATGCCCGTGGTCCTAAGGGTCAAGGAGGCCTTTGTGTTCCGGGCATATGTGTTTTCACTTGATCGAGTCACCGGGAGGCGGTATGGGTGCGGAGGGTCTTCCCCACACGATGTGGGTTTCTCTGAAAGCTAGTTTCTGAGTGGGCTATGTGTATGGCCTTGGACTGTGAGTCCAATTAACCAGCCTGGGGCTGGAGGTTTTCCGTGTGTCCCTTAGATAAGGAATTAATTCGATGGATTGTGAGATGCCTTGGGAATCATGCTTCCATGATTTCAGACCTAGGGATTAGGCCACATTGACGTCATCGTGCTGTCACGTGCAATGGTCTTGACCCGAGTCTCGTGACTCAAGGACCATTGGGTTTATTAGGTCTAGTCGGTTGTCTAGTGTCTGGTGACCGTGAACCACCTGTTACTTTACGTTACTCGCAATGGGTGCATGAGTGATTTTTAGTGTTCACGTTTAGTGACCCCCCATTAGACATAGCCATCTTACGATACGCGTGTGCTGAACCACCCAAGAGTGGTAGAGCAGCTTACTCGAGAGAGACGATTTTTAGGATGGCTATCATTGGGCCCCTCGCCTTTGCAGCCTGAGTCTGGGTTGGTGGGAAAAACCAGCTAGAGGATCTGACCTAGAGCGCATGGTCTGTGTGTGCACACGTGACTGGGGGCGTCGGACCCGCGCTGATGAACGTGACCCTAGTTAGTCCATGTTCTGTGTTCCTGGTTACTATACGGTGTCTCAGTCTCTGCCCAGGGCATGGTAGGGAGACACTTGAGGCTGCGGACTAAGTCGTCAATGGACGCATCCGGCCTTACTTCTGGTGGTCAAGTACTACCATCACGTGACATAAGATTCTCGTGACTCGAGTTTCAATTTCTCGTCTGCGAGATGTGATTTTGCGTGTAGTTTCCAAATATTTTTCTAAAGTCGAGGTCTATGGTTTCTGGTGAGCATCACCGAGGGTTCCCCCCTAGATGGCGTAGAGTTCACGACGGTGAGGTCATGACTGTGTTTTCAGACCGCATGGCTTCCGAGTGGGCCTTTGTGTGTGAGTATAGGACTCCACGATAAAGGTGTCATGGCATTTTCCTAGTGACATGGCTGGGGCAATTCGTAGTTTGGTGGTCCCCCAACAGTGGGATCAGGGTGTTAGTTTCCTTTTGGGTAGAAGTAGTTGTAGAGCTATGATTTTATCAATTATCGTGACTTGGGGATTTGTGTACAGTCGTGTTTTCCGTCATCGTTGTAGTAGCTACTCTTATTGTTGCTGCTGTTCTTACTGTTGCTACTTTCCATACCGCCCTTGTTTATGGTTGGGGTTTTGCGGGACCCCTATTGAGCCAGTGATAGGAGGCTCACCCCTACTTTTCAAGTGTTGAGGTTCTTCCTCATGGTTCGAGTAGGGACTCTTGGAGTCGGGTTTAGTGCCACCCTTAGTCGTGTGTTGCTGGTCGTGTCCATCTTAGAGTCCGAGGCCTGCACCACATAGAGTCGACTCCCGTGTCTGTCCCGCATCAGAGGCCAAGCTAGCTGAGATAGTGAGTATCGAGCACTTTATGAGCAAATCCTTCTCTCATTTTGCTTATCTTTGCCTAATCAATCTTTGTGTAATTGTCCTACAGAAGAAGGAGTTGGAGGCTTCCCTACCCTCTCACCGAGGGCTAGAGGGGCGTGTCGAGGACTTGACACGTCGCCTCGGATCGATGGAGATGGTGGAGAGCCTGGAAGGTCGCCTAGCCGAGGCGAAGGAGAAGGAGGCTGAGGCTCGAGCGCGGGAGATGGCCATGGCCATACGCGAGCGATGGGCCCTCGACCAACTGGAGACCTTGCGACGCCGCGTGCTATGGAGATACCAGAGCAGAGGCGCTCAGGCAGAGGAGGCAGTTGGACATGCCACTCCCTCTGAGTCACTACAGCTCAGAGGGAATATGGAGGTTACCATGGAGGAGGGAATATGGAGGTCCTAGGGATGATGCAGTCACCCCAGATAGAGTAGAGGGCGGCCCAGCCGGCAGCCTCAGGTTCGAGAGCTTCACGATCCTCAAGCGCTCGAGGGCGGAGGAGTAGGAACGAGGCTGAGATGAGTAGTCAATGCAACCGGCCTCGCACTGAGGGTGCTGAGTGAGCGAGGAGTAGAGATAGAGGGGATAGAGTGCATGCAACTGATTTTGTACACTGGGGTATGCCTCTAGAATCTGATGTAACCATGGAAAAGAATGGACATGTATTGCTAATCGAGAACCATTCCTTCAGTGTACTGTTCTTTTGGCTTGCTTGACGTCGTCTTCCCCTTTTCACTTGTTTCTGCTACACTCAAAAAAGGGAAAAAGGTTAGTGTAGCTTGACTTTAGCCCCCTGCCCGAGATAGATCATACCTTTCCTCGATGTAGGGTCAGAGGGGTAAATTTTATTAACGAGATTAAAACTGGAAAGTAAACGTGGGATGCTCATGCAGGCAGGCAAGATGCAATGGGAATGGAAATGTGCGCATGCGAGTTAATGCACAAACGGATGCAAGAATGCAAAGCGTATTTTGGCCTTTTGGGAGTTATATATATTGCATATTCACATTTTTATTGATTTTATTTTTTTTATTTTATTTTTTTATTTTTTCTAACGCCTGGTGAGTACCCATATGACACCTGACCTACATGAGGATGTGGCTTCTTACTAACCTCCCAAGTATCTTGAGCACACATCTAGGTTGATTTGGGCCTCTAAACTCCTCGAATGGTAGTCCCGCCGGTTAAGTCTTATCCTGATGATAATGTCGTCATACCACGCTTAGGCTCCCAGTTGCTTCTGACCACAGGGATACACCCAAAGAGTGTTCGAGGTAAAAGATTTACCTGACCTAGGTCTATTTCCTCACAACTCTAGACAGTATATAATGGAACACCTTGGAACCCTAACGACCAACCACGTGATGTTGACCCGGAATCAGATGCCGTCGCACCGATAGGTGACGCGCTTGCATTGGTCTAAACCCGAGGTTAACATAAGAGAACATCGAGGTGGTAAATAGAGGTCTTGACTGGCCAGAAACACCGAGACTCCTTCACAGTGCTGGCTTTCGGCTTTCAAAGTAGACAACTATATGTGTGTTTTGTTAAAACAAGGCCGTAAGCCTTAACGAGACTTACCCTTCCGAACCTCCATTTGACCTTTATCTTCGAGAGGGAGAAGGAAGAGAATGGGGGACAAACCTCCTGAGAGGACCTGGCAAAATCATTAACCCGGTGAGCTAACAGGGGCCCTACTCGACTTTCCCCTTTTAGGGTGACTTCAGACTAGACCCCAAGCCTTAGCTTTTCTTTGCCCCTTTTGCTCAATTTGACTTTTGCTTCGTAGGGGTTTCTCTTTGTCAGGGTCAGGCATGGTTACGTCCATGCCTTTGAACCCATTTTGTTCATTATTTCTTCACCAATTTTTTGGAGAGATATTTGGGGAGATAGTCATTTGACATTTTACCTCTCTTTGATATGCCTGCGAGGACACTGCTCTCTTCTCGTGCTCTGACCCAGGCTCAAGGAGGTGGATCCTACTCTCACCTTTTAGGGGAATTATAGTTTTAGTTTCCTGCACTCGATGTTTTAAGGGCGCTAGCTATCTCATTCAGTCAAAAAGGGAGGGGAAAGAAGATTATGGCTTTCCTAGAGGCCTTCGGGGTGAAGCCCTACCATAGGAGACGTTACCTACTTTGGATGAAACATGTGCATAGGTACATGTTATTCTCCTTTAATCAATGAAAGGCCGGTGTGGCCAGACAGAGGACTCTACGGTTTTGGCAGATCAAGACCTGATACCTACCAACCCCCAATGGGGCCCTACCCTATCATGAATGGCAGATGCAATGACTTAACCTCATGGTGATCACCAGGCATCAACCTATTTCATTCATGATCATCACTTTTCATTCATTTTGAGAGGGGGAGTTTAGAATGGGGTCCTCATAAATTACCTGAAAATGAGATGAATGGGGAGAAGAAGAGATTAAGAATTGTGTTGCAAATTTCAAAGCAATGAATATAATTTAGTGTGCAATTCACCCAGAAGAGGGATTATCTCACGTGGTGCCTGAGCTGAGGATGATGACCACGTATGCTAGAACTGCAAAGAGGAAAATGAGTCAGAGGTTCCCAGGGATGAATCCCCAGGGGAAACCCTCTGATGCTTAAGTCAGCGATTGAAGTAGAGCTTGAGTGTAAGGGAGAAAGGGAAGGAGATGAGGGCGTGGGATTCCTCTCCACCAAGTGGTGAAGTGGCTCTAGCTCAGGGTTGATACTGCTTAATAGCGCTTACCGTTAGTAGGAGGATTTCCCAGGTTTATATAGCGACCCATGAACATAGGAGCCCTGCGAGGTGAGGAGTTTAAGGGGAGGTTACGTCTCCTTCATAGGCTCGTTAAGGCACGAGGGCTCTTAATCGTCATTATCCCCATGATCTCCAGCTCTTAAAGGGCACGCAACGGTCGCATGGATAAGCTTCTGCCAGTCGGTCCGAGCATATGGTGCTAGCTTCAGGGGATTTCCCTGAGCGATAGGTGCAAGGCTCGATCGGTATGCATAAGGCCTCAAAGGGGGGCCTCTCGATCAACCTGATGCTTAGACTTCCAAACTCGAAGGTCGCCTAGGAAGTGCTTAATCTGAGTGAGTTATTGGGCTTAGTGGGCCCTTGGAGGGCTATCACTTGTGGGAGCTGGGCCTCTTTTGGTCTGTTGGGACCTTGTTTGTCCACTCTATTTGGGTAGTAAAAACCCCCCTCTCCACTTGTCCCCCTCCTACTCCCGAGCCAAGATTAGGCTTGGTCGAGTAGCATTTGGGGTAGGAGTAAGTGGTTCGAGCTAAGTGGAGATTTTCTCTAACAGGGGCCACTTGCTACGGCTGCCCTGGGGATGCCCCCATAATGATGATAATTCTTGCGAATTGATGTGTGGAGCCCTCTTTTTGAAGATTGGAATGTCACACCGCTTCCCCAGGGGCTTTATAAGCGTAGCGCGTGCTGTTGTTCCTAACCTCTGTCGTCTAGGGCTTTTTCCACCATCTTTGTGTTTGCGAGAGGCTCATGTGCCGTGAGGTTGACCCTGAAGGGCAAAGAGTGGCGGCGGCCTTCGCGGAGCTTGCAGAGATTACGACGGCGGTGATTCGCCAACTTTCGCCTCCCCCTGAGTCATCCAGCACAGTGTCCTCTTCTTCCTCTTCCAGCTCTCCTGGTTGCTCCATGGCGAACCAGCATCCTGAGGCCGGGGTGCCAGGAGTTGGGCGGGCCTCTTGGGCTTTCATGGTGCCGGTGGAACCTCTACGAAGTGAGCTGACTGAGGATGAGGTGAAGTGGCTGGAGCACCGATATGGGCTGCCGTGGAAGCATTATTTCTCTCCGGTAGAGCCCGATGAGTCCAGTCTAGATACTCGCTCCAGCTTCTTCTGTTCTTTCCTCTTGGCCTGGAAGTGCGGATTCTGCCTTCCTCTCCATCATTTCATTACCAAACTGCTTCAGTTCTACCGACTGGCTCCAGTCCAATTTGTCTCCAATTCTTATACTTCCGTGTTCTCCTTCATCTTCCTTTGCCGTTGGTGCGGGATCGAGCCTTCGTTGGATCTTTTCCATGCTTTCTTTGAGTTGAAGAAGCATATCCACGTGGGTAAGAGTTTCTTTTATCTCCAGGCAAAGAGGGGAAGGAGCTGTGTAACCCTCTCCCCCAGAGACTCTTCTCACAAGGGCTAGAAGACCCAGTATTTCTGGGTGGGAGCAGCCCTGGACAGCAGTTCCGGGAATTTCCCGCCGATCCCCAACTTTCATCCAAACATCCCTCCAAAGTTGGCTGCGATTTCCCCGGAGGTGGAGAAGAAAACTTCCCACCTTCAGGAGAACCGCCGATCTACCACCGAGTTGATGACCGCGGCCAATATCGAGGAGTATCCTTCTTGGGCGGTGGTGCCTCCAGGTAAGGGCTTCTGAACCTTGCATTGATGTTGGGTTGCATTAGTGAACTTTTTACTGACGGCTCGCTTTTCTTTGCTCAGATTCAAGGCAAGTGACTGATGAAGAGGCGTCGCCGGCCGAGGTGGTGATCCTTGACGAAGAGGAGGCGCCTGCTCCCGGCGAACCTCAAGTTCCTGGAAGTTCTTCCCGTGCCCGGGACAGGGGCAAGCAGATCGCTCGGGATGGGGCTTCCGAGCGTCGCAGGGCCAAGCGCAAGGATCCCTTGGAGAAGGTGCTGCGGTCTTCGATGAAGGCCGTGACTGCCGAGAGAAAAAGGGCGAGAAGGGCGGAGGCCGCTCGCTCAGTCGAGGGGGGCGCTCAGTTGGCCCTCCCGTTCGTTGAATCCGAGGGGGCCGCTATCGCCGGAGGGGTCGCGGCCGAGGCGGGTGCGTCTAGAAAGGCCCACAAGGCTAGGAAGGAAGAAGTACTCTCCTACAATACTCTATCTACCCTCTTCAACCTACCCGAGGAGGAGGATGAGGAGGAAATATGCTTTACACCCGCAGCTGGGGCAAGCCAGGCCGAAGTCTTGACCGCTACTCATGCAACCCGATCGAGCCAAAAATGGGGGCGCCAGCTGCCCACCAAGCACAACATTATTTTTAGGGGGGAGAAACCCTATAGAATACCCCCTCCAAAGGTCAAGGGAGTTCAAATCCCTCCTCCGCCAGGGCTATACAATCATAGTGGGGGCAGCTATGGTGTCCCATCCTTCCTCAAATTTCTGAAGATGTCTAAGGGCAAGCAGCCATGTCAGGAGGCTAGCTCTGCAACTGGTGGCACTCTCCTGCAGCTCCAGCAACCCTCTGGTGCTCTAGATAAAGATAAGGTTGGCCAAATGGTAGGTGACAAGGGGCAACAGGAGGATGACACCGAGTAGAAAGGTACAGATTCGGAGTCCGATGAAGCCTGTCTATCAGGGGCCATGGCACAAGACTCTTCCAAGCCGAGATAGGCAGAGGAGATGAAGCTATTAAATGTCCAAGCTAGAAGTAGAATAATGAAGCTGCTTAAAAAGCTTCCAAAAAGGTTCACCATCTAGGAGATTCTCTCCCTGAGTAAAAACACCCGACATGCAATTATCACAGCCTTGTAGATGCTGGCACAATACAAGGCTTGTCTAGCTGAGACACTGCCTGAAGCAAGCGTGACCTTCACTTAGGAGGACATGCTACTCCCCACCATTAGTCACAATGTACCACTGTATATGAAAGGACAATCGAATGGTAGAGAATTGAACAGAATTCTGGTAGATTGCGTAGTAGCCATCAACATTATTCCATATAGAATTTACCAGAGGTGCTAATTTAATGTGCACCTCGACAAGGTAGGAGATATGCGTATCATTGGGTTCAATAAAAAATTCGACGTGCCACTGGGAGTGGCATAATTCACCCTCACCATGGCAGATTTCACTATGAGAGTACAGTTCCATGTTATTAACTCCAGCATCTTGTACAAAGCATTGCTTGGCCGCCCCTAGCTACATGAAAATCTGGTGGTGCCATCTACATTGCACCAGTGTATTAAATATAATCAGGAGGGTAAAGAGGTAGGGATATTTACTGACCTCCATCCATTTGAGGTGTTCGAGTGTCATCTGCTTGACGCTTCTTTATATGAGGAGCAGTCACAGAAGACCTCCAAAGCCAAGGTCCCGATCAGGGCACCAAGAAGCACATCTGGGGATGACTGGTTTCTACCACCGTTGTCAGGATATGTGAGCCCCAAGATGGTGTCACACATTGCCAGTACAGGGGACGTGGGTAGAGCTGCACCTCTCGGCACTCACCCTAAAGCCAATGAAGCCAAGGTCAACCAGTGTCATGGCCATATTAAGATCCCAGAGGGTCTCATCAAGCCACTAGCTGGCCTCGACCCCACTGTCGAGCCTCCCAAGACATTGGAGGTTCCATAGTCTGAAGGCCCCAATAGCTTGTTTATGCGGCTGAAGAACATCCTGTACAGG
This sequence comes from Amorphophallus titanum, assembly GCA_024336825.1. Classification (NCBI taxonomy): domain Eukaryota; kingdom Viridiplantae; phylum Streptophyta; class Magnoliopsida; order Alismatales; family Araceae; genus Amorphophallus; species Amorphophallus titanum. The sequence goes on from JANBPO010009603.1 coordinate 72,855,861, forward strand.
AGGATACTGATTATCATCTCCCTGACGACATTGAAAACCCAATAGTCTCTGTTCAAGGGCTGACTTTCACACCCGACCGGGTGGCTAAAATGTTCGTGAAACAGCACATCCCTTCTGGCCAGCCTCGCAAAGAGAAAGAAGCATTCAAAAGGCTTTGGTACCCTACCAACCTGGATAAAGAATTAAGGCATGTCTCCCAACACCCGGGATTGGACTTCACCCTTGAAGAATATTATTATAGTGGGCGCTATGAAGTGGACACCATCTCCACCTTCTTCTCAATGAAAGACAGTCTGCTAGGGTCAACTTATGATGAATACCCGACCAAAGCTGAATATACCCGGTCTCCTCGATTGGAAGATCAGGGATCAGAAGTAGCAGCTTCCTACGGATGCTGGGAGCAAGTTTACTCAGAAAAGATGGCTTTTCAAGCTCGATTTGACACAGCCAGCAACAATGAGGCCGAAGACACTGAAGAGGCGGGGGCTTCCCTCTCCTGTAGCCCTCCTTTGGCAGTGACATTAGCACCCCTTAGACTAATCGACGAAGTTCTTGTTCAGACCAATCGAGAAATGCCCGCTGCCAGAAAAGAATAGGCAAACTCCACTGAAGATATGGGGATTCAAGGAGCCGTGGAGGCAGGATCGTCTTCATGTACTACATAGTTGGAATGCTACTCCTCCAAATCAGTAATAAACAACTACTGGCCCTTCAATGTGTTGAGTTTCTCTAGGTAATTTTGATGATAACAAAACCCCAAACTTGATTTTCGCCTCGTGTCATGCATAAGTACTCAAAAGCAAGCATTGAACATGATTAAGGTAAATTTTCATAATGTCAAATGCTCAAATAGTTTAAGATTTCCAAAATGAAACACTCAAATGATTTAAGATTTTTAAAATGTATAAACAAACAAAGAAGATACGAAGGGACAAACCACAGGGGAGCAAGCGATCAGCCACGTACCTTGCCAAGCCTGAAAAGGCCGGCACCGATCGGAGACGATGGCGAGCCGGGGAGCGTACGCACCCGGCGGACACGCTGCGTCGAGGAGGGTTGGCGAAGTCCCTGCTAATACATGTACTACGCTCCATGCAGGGAGGGGGGTTCATGGGCGTGGGGCAATCAATTACACGCACTACCCTCGCGCAGGAGGGGGGGATCACGGGGAGGGGAAACTAGTTAACGGCCGTACGCCAAGCTCGGTCGTCCGATCGAGGTGCAGCCAGCTCCTGGATGATGATAGAGGGATGTCGAAGGATTCTTGAAGGTCTAGCACTGAGCTGCTGTCATTGGATGGAGACGGCGGCTGCGACTGTGGGCCTGTGTAGTTCTGCCATGCAGGACAGATTGGTGCAGTCACGGTGCGTTGGACGGTACGGGTGCTGTGGAACTCCAATAACCACGGGACCAAGTCGTGGATGTTGCTGAAAGGGAGGGCTATGAGCCCTCATAAGATGGCATCCGTCTTATCACCTCGCTGGATGTGGTCGCAGGAACGGCCGGCGTCAGGTTCCTGGGTGCACAGTTGGACCAGTGGCAGGTTGCTATAGTGAAACTCCGAGTGCCGATGTCGGATCAGGACAAGACCACTTGCGTTAGTTCCGTATCGTCGAAAATGGCAACTTTGGTGAAGACCGTCTGACCTGAAACAAAGAGGAAGAGGGGGTGTTGGGGCCAACTTGACAGTAGCCTGTCCTGGGTGAATAGGGGCCTCCAGGTCTGGCACGACTGAGGGAGAATGCCCGCCTGGGATGGAGACGATGTCAAAAACAAGCGGGACCACCTCTGGTGCATCAGGCCTTGGAGGAGCAGAACTCTCATGAAGAGAGCTCTGGGTGAATCGCACAGGGGCAGGTGGTGGAGCAGCTACCGGATAGGACTCAGGTTCAGACCCGAGTCTGGCACAGTCGCACGAGAATGGACGACGCGAACGGTGCCAAAGTCAGATCTCAGCGAGACCACTTCTGGAGCGAAGCTAGCTCGACGACGCACGATCCCACCCCCCTTGTGTTCCTCTCCATGGAGGCCTCTACGTGCACGACGGAGTCGGACTCCGGTTGCGGGGCGGCGAGGCGGCGGCTCTTCATCAGGGAGATGGTGATGCGCAACTTCAAGTCCTACGCCGGGGAGCAGCGCGTCGGCCCTTTCCACAAGGTACGCTGCTAAATGCTTGGCCCGCCCGCCGCCAGCACCTCCTCCCCCCCGTGGCCCCGTTCTGTGGTGGACACTGGATCCCTTCACGGCGGAACCGAGTTTTGGTTGAGTCGGGGGAGGAGATGGGAAGGTTGTAACCCGGTTGAAATGCTGGTCATTTTCCTTCAATTTTTGAGGGGAATCAACATTGGAAGAAGACGGAAGGAATTTATTTGTTCACCATCAATTGCCAGTTGGTGCCGATTCCACAATCGGGTTTGTCACCTCATCCTCTTTTTTTTTTGTTTGTTTTTCGGCGTTGGCCGGTCTTTCGCCTTTCCTCCGGCGCATGGGGTGCAGAGTTTCACAGCAGTGGTTGGACCGAATGGGAGCGGAAAGAGCAACGTGATAGACGCTATGCTGTTCGTCTTTGGGAAGAGGGCTAAGCAGGTAGGGTCCGGCCCTCCTCTCTCTTTCTGTCATTGTCGTCTTCCCTTGTGGCTGGATCAGTGGATGGTGTTCTTGAAGTGAACTGGCCATGGCATGCTGCTTACTTTTTTTTTTCTCTTTCTGGTTTGTGACGGCCGGAAGATGCGGCTGAACAAAGTGTCGGAGCTAATACACAATTCCACTAACCACCAAAATCTGGAGAGTGCTGGGGTTTCAGTTCACTTTCAGGAGATCACTGATCTGGTAACTACTTGGTCTTTGAATGTGGATTGGTGGAGCTGTCACTGGGCTTGGGTTTTTGGTGATGTGCCTTTCCACTGCTTTTGACCGATGTTTGATTGGTGTGCTCGAAATTCAGGACGATGGATCATATAAGGCTGTACCAGGCAGTGACTTCATCATCACCAGAGTCGCATTCCGTGACAATTCATCAAAATACTACATAAATGATCGAGCTAGCAATTTCACAGAAGTTACCAAGAAACTGAAGGGCAAAGGGGTGGACTTGGATAATAACCGTTTTCTTATTCTCCAGGTTTTAACAATTTCCGCTTCAAAACTCACAGATATGTACTTATCTTTTTTGTTTTATTTACATTTTTTTAACTCTTTGAATCATTCAACATGGTTTGCCTTTCAAGGGTGAGGTTGAGCAGATCTCTCTCATGAAACCAAAGGCCCAAGGGCCTCATGATGAAGGATTTTTAGAATATCTTGAGGATATCATTGGAACGAACCAATATGTTGAGAAGATTGAAGAGTCCTATAAACAGTGAGTGCATGCATCTTTTTCTGTATAAAGATTTTTGTATTATCATTTAATTAAAGGGTCTGAGTTTAGAATCGTACCGAGGTGTACGATAGGGTGTCCACATCATCCTAGAGCCCCCGGACCTGTCTCCGAAGGCCTCCAATCTCCCGAGGTGCGGTCGACCTCCTGGCAATCGGTAGGAGCTCAGGGTGAGTCTCCTCGCCTCTCCCTAGCCCACGCAGTCTCACGTTGGCCCACACCTACATTGTATCGCGTCAGCATGTAGGACACATATAGGAATTACATGATCAAGTCTAGGGGTCGAGTCGTACTTGGAGAAGGGGGGAGAACCCGCCGAGCATGGTCCGCCAGCTCGTGGAACTCAAAGTGTCGAACAGAAACGCAAGAACCGCAACTCCCCACGCGTAGTCGCCAACGTGGTCGAGGTCCTGGAGTAGCGGAAGGAAGTGGTAGCTGATGACGTCCGCTCTCATAGCAAACAACAACCGTCCGAAGAGGAGCGTCAGAAACCTCCGTAGCACTCAATCTGCCTCAGCTCCTGGCTCCGCTACAACCCGCGGACGAACCCGGTCCACCAGCCTCTGAAGGTGTCGCTCGGGCAGCTCCCCTATCGCGATCCCTGCTCTCTGTAGCCCTAAGCTATCCTGGAGTGCCGCCCGGGCCAAGGTAGTGGACTGCCACTCAGGGTGTAGCAAGTCCAATCCTAGGAGCTCCTGGGCCATCTCCCGGTAGTCAGGATATGTACTTCCGCTAATCGGGGACCCATGCACGCGTAAACTCGTGATCCGAGTCACGTCCTCCAACGTAGGGACCATGTGCCCCCACGGAAAGAGAAACATACGACTCACTGGGTCCTAGCGGTCGTGCAGAGCATAGAGGAGCGGTGTGTCAAATCGGCTTACCTCTATACTCAGGAACTTCGAGAACCCCATGGCTGACAGCCTCTCACGCTGGAAGTCGGGCAGTGCCAGGTACACTGTCCAGAATTGCAGCTATGAGATCTGGGTCCTACGCTTTCCCTGCATTTAGAACAATTGCATACATCCCATAAATAATCATGCATTTCACAAAAGGAAAAGCGCGAAGAATGCACTCTGCTAAATAAACGGTTGGGTCTTGCCCGTTCAAGCTCTTCCACGGTTTGGTCCTTTATGGCCTCCATTCAGAAGTCTACGGTTCTGTCCTGGCCGCTCTGTGGCTCCACGGTAGCCTATTTACTGTTCTGTGTCCCTTTCAAATCCCCCATCTCCTAAGTTCACACGGTTCTCCTCTAACCATATGTCTTTGGGTGGACCAATATGGTCTGTGCTGTCCTCAATCATTTTATACTCTGAACGGACCAACGATGCCTGTCCTGCCCCGCCACGGTTTCCCCAAAACCATGCTCGGTCCCATGCCAATGTCAGTTCGTATACCTCACAGCGTCCACCCATGGGCCGTGCTTGTGGTGGGCGGCCCTATGTGAGCCGTTCAGTTTTCTGGGGTGGCTCCTGTTAATCCGTCCAACCATCGCTGTCCCCGACGGCGTCAATCATCCCCCACCGGTGATAGAGCCCCATGGCCTCCCAAACTGGCCCCAAGGGGGTTGTATACTCCTATTTATTTCACCTAGACTAGCATGCACAAGCTAAAATGGAAATGGGGGCTGGGTTTAGGGCACCTACCTCATCGGTCTTCAGTGGCTTGGTCACCGTCGGTGACTCCACATCGCCTCCTTCCTCCACCGTGGGCACAACAGGGGCTCTAGCCTCCTCTACTGCCTCTTCCACGATCGCCGGTGCCTCGTCCTCCTCGGGGATCACCGACAAATTTGCTACGATTGTGGCCTCCGTCGGCGGTGGCGTCTCCCCTTCTCCGAACGCCGGTGGTGATGGGTGAGCTTCTTCGCCTAACATCGTTGGGCGTGGTGCTTGGTGTTTGGTGCACATGAACGGGAGGGAGATGAGGGGGAGAGGTTGAGAGAGTGAGATTGAGTGAGTATTAAGAGATTAAGAGGTGGGGGAGAGGATGTAGGGTGTTTTTCCTTCCCTCCCGTCATCGGTTGCGGTGGGGAGGGAGGGAGATGAATGATTTTATTTGTTTTGAATCACCAATCATTGAACGGTCTATCGTGTGACAGTTCAGTAACCGGGCGGTTATCTTCCAATGGTGCATTACAGTTGAGCGGTTGAAGTGTGGCCATGCAATTCATTGAGTGGTCTTCGTATGGGCCGTATATCTTCACATTTGCATTCAAGTTACTTGTGCTTACACAGCCTGGAGTGGGCCATTCTGTGCTCTGAGCGGGCTTCACGTGACCGCTCAAATGTTGAAATAGTGCTTTTTGAGCCGTTCTTTGCTGTTGTAAGCCTTGTTTTGATGATGGCCAACAACCTTGTTCTGATGGTGGCCAACACACTTCCTTGTTCAGAACACTTCTGCCTTAGCTTTGTAGAGTCTGAGTTCCCTTCAGAAAGTCCGTGCATGGTCCGTGCACACTATCACAAAGTCCATGCACATTCTTACGGCCTACACTTCTTAAGTCCGTGCAGAGCATTCCTCCTCTGCATTCTAAAAGCCTATACACATAAGGATATCAAATCAAATTTTGATGGATAGAATGGCATAGCCTTGAGCTTCTGAATACTTGCATCATAAGCCTCGAATTTTTACATTTAGCATGAGCATGGTAGCATCCTATGCAGGGTGAGTGTGCGGGGCATGCACCCCTAGACACCTCAGGAGCTCTCTGCTAGACACTTGCCTATACTGTGGACAATCTTCTCCAATACCCGTCAGAAACCTCTGTGTGCCTTTCTCAAGATCCTGTGGATGTCATGCAGGATAGGTCCGATACGAAGTTGGGTGAGACTAGTTGTGCGAGGCCTCTACCCGCTAACGCATTGGCTTCTGCAAAAGCACTTGATGAAAACATTTATATGCCGGAGGCCACTATCAACAAGAAGGGTACGGTGAATCATATTGATGGAATACTCACAAGATCTAAAGCCAAGGTGGCAGACATCCAACTAGGCTATGTCTCATCATGATTTCATCTCTCTTTTGGAATATTATGGGTATCGCCAATATGGCTTCTAAAAGAACGCTTAAACAGATGGTGAGGAATTATAAGTTAGATTTCTTGGCTATCAGTGAACCCATGACTAACTTTAGCAAGGCGGAGGGCCTCTGCAAATACCTTTACTTAGATGGCTTCATTGGGAATACGGGTGATGGTTCAAGGATTTGGATTTTTTGGAGTAATTCTGTCGCCTTTAATTTGCTATCCTCCTCTCCGCAGCATATTACAGGGACTTTGTCGCGACGAAGTGCCACTATCTGTGTCGTCCCTACTATCTATGCAGATTGTAACAAGGCTGGGAGACATTTGCTTTTTAATGATCTCCTTGATATTGTTGACACTTACAAACATGTTCCGTGGTTGGTAGGGCGTGATTTCAACTGCATTTCCCAGATGACTGAGAAGAAGGGTGGTAAGATGTACAGCATGCATTCCATGATGGACTTTAATGCATTTATAACTGCTGCAGGTTTAATTGATGCTCGCTTTTATGGTCATAACTTTACCTAGTCTAATAATAGAGTTGGGTCCGCTACTATTAATGCCAGGCTTGATCACATTCTAATAAATCCGCAATGCAAAGAGCTCCATCTAGGCCTCACTGTTTAGCATCTCAATAGAGGCCCCTCGGACCACGCTCCTCTCTTGTTGCAACTAATAGAGATCCAACAACGTCCCTCCGGGTTTATTTTCCAGAAGATGTGGATCAATAATGATTCATATAAATAATGTGTTCAGGACGCTTGGGAAGGGGAGGTTGGTTGGTCCCCTAATCCACTCGTTAAACTCCAGCTGAGGTTACATATAGTTAAACAAGCCCTGAGACACTTCAATAAGCACACTTTCGGTCATCTGGAGGCTACTCTTAAGCATGCTGAGGAGTGGGTCTCTTCGATGCAGCAACTATTTGATGCTCATCCCTCTAAAACTAACCACATTGCTTTGCACGAAGCTAATGCTGCCCTTCGCAAAACCATGCTTAATCAGAAGATTTTCTGGGCTCAAAAGGTGAGGGTTCAAAGGATTGGAGAAGGAGATCACAATACTGGCTTCTTTCATGCGGTGGTTCAGGAAAGGTGCCAAATGAGCTATATTCATAGGCTGAAGGTTAATGGAGCTTGGTGTGATGATCAAGATATTCTCCAACGTGAAGCGGTAAGTTTCTACCAGCATTTGCTTTCCACCGAACACCATGCGCCTCAAGATCAGTTATTGCAGGCCATTCCTTCCTTAGTTACTGAGGAATAAAACCACACCCTCTGTGCTTTGCCAATGCTGGAAGAAATTAAGAATGCAGTCTAGGATATGAATGTAGATAGCGCCCCAGGGCCTGATGGCTTTACTGGCTCTTTTTATACATCCTATTGGGATCTCATCTCTGCTGATGTTGGGAATGCTATACGGGGTTTCTTCGAGAGGCACCCTCTTCCCAAAGGGGTTACTTCCACTCTTATTGTCATGATCCCAAAGGTGGAGAACCCTATTTTGTTTGGGGAATTTAGACCAGTTAGCCTTTGCAACTTTACCCATAAAATCATCTCCAAGATTATTGTTCCAAACTAACTCGTATCCTTCCTCTCATTATCTCCGAGGACCAAGGCACGTTTGTGAAAGGGTGGTATATTTTGGATAATGTCTCAATGTCTAGGCAGCTCCTCAATGACCTCAGCAGGAAGGCCCACGGCCATAGCATTCTATTTAAGCTTGATATGATGAAAGCCTATCATAGGGTTCAATGGGATATTCTCCTGGCTGTTCTCCGTGCTTTTGGTTTCTCTAGTAGATTCTGCTCCTACATTACTATGCTGATCTCCAACTGTTGGTATTCTGTCATATTCAATGGTGTGCCCATGGGCTTCTTTCACTCCTCTAGAGGTCTTCGACAAGGCGACCCACTTGCTCCCGCGCTCTTCATAATAATAGAGGAAGTGCTAAGTCGAGGCCTTAGACGCCTCCAAGACCTCGGCATCACTCAACCCTTTGCTGGGCCGAGGGGTTGCCTGAGGATCTCTCACGTTCTTTATGCTGACGACATGCTGGTTTTCCTGAATGGGCAAGCCTCCAATGTCATGAAGATCCTTGATTTCCTTCGCTAGTATGAGGCTGCCTCTGGACAAAAAATAAATTCTTCTAAGATCAGTTTTATTCTTGCTAGGAAGGCGCCTGCTACTGTGTCTTCCAGGATTAAGTGTCTTACTGGATTTCGTCACTAGTAGGGAGCCATTCACTATCTTGGGGTTCCCATTCGGCAGGGACAAACACTAGCGGAGGATTACAAAGCTCTGATGGACAAGATCAATGCCAGAATTAGATCTTGGAAGACTAGACTGCTCTCCCAGGTAGGTAGAATCACCCTTTTCAACTATGTTCTTAACTCTATTCCATTATATCTTGCAGCTTCGTCTTCCATCCCAAAAATGATTATTAACTACATCGAGCGCTCATGTGCCTCCTTTTTCTGGAGTGGCACAAAAGATACTCACCGGTGACACTGGGTTTCTGGGAAGAAAATCCAAAAGTTGGTTGCTGAAGGAGGCCTGGGTGTTCGAAGCTTATGGAATGTTCAATTTTCTTTGGTCATTAAACAGGTTTGGAATATTATTTATGGCTCATCCAATTGGGCAAGCTATGCTCGGAGCCAATTTAAGTTGACTTCCGGGAGCCCCTTCAAGCATGGCCACCCTCATGGTATCTCTAAACGCCTGGTCTCTCTGGCATACGAGGTGATTCAACAAAATACTTGATGGATTGTTGGTGATGGCAGAACGATGGACTTCCTTAACCATGTGTGGATAGGGAAGGAGCCCCTGAAAGATACCCTGACTGCGCCTTACACAGGTCCCATTATGACTGTCAGGGAGCTTGTCCAGCAAACAGACCACTCTATCAGGAGCTTGATCCCTAATCAAAACTTCTTGGAAGGTCTACCTCTGCAGCCATATGAGGACAGATGCATCTGGGCTACTTCAACTAATGGCTGCTTCACTACTAAGTCTGCTTATGAGAAAGTAAGAACCTGGGGCACTAGGAGGACTCAGCTCTGTAATATTTGGCATAGGCATATTGTTGAGTCTCCTGGTTTTGATGATCACCAACCATGATTTATTATCAGATCTTTATGGATTAACTAATATATTTCTAATTAACTTCTGGTTTGATCAAGAGCATGAGAAGAACATGGAAGTGTCGGCTTGGTGTATGGGAAGTGTCGACACACCATGAAATTAGCATCATTTAGCTCTTCGGCTTGAGCTCTGGTAAATGAATACACACAGGAAAGTGTCGACACGTCAAGAAGAAATCCTGGTCTGGACCATCATGATGAGTCTCTAGATTGACCGAAGTGTCAGCACTCTGAGTCAAAACTATCGACACTTTGTTCTTCAACTAAAGGGTATCTCTCGCAAGCTGGCGTGCTGCCCCGACACGTCGAGCCCAAGAGTCGACACTTCGGTGCAAGCTGCATGCGAGCGGCCGGCTTCTCTAAGGCACATGAAGGGATGTGTCGACACTTCCATTGAATAGGTCGACACCATCTGTTTCACACAGAAAGGATCAAAAACTGAAAGCGCCCACTTTTCAAGATCTATAGTCAGACTTTGAGGATCCGCACGCACTTTAGAAGGCCATCAAAATGCTCTACTTGTCAGGAGAGTTATTGTCTGGAAGAAACATCCTCTGATTTGCTGAAACCATGGTAGATATTATTCCCTACCTACCCACATACCAGCTGGCCGGTAGGAAAAGGTCAACCTTCTCCAAAAAGCAAATCAAATTATGTGGATGTGACATCCTAGGTTTGGTCTTCACAATAGACAACGTAAGAGACACCTTGGGCTGCTGATATAAGAGAGAAGAAGCTCCAATTAAGAAAAAGAGCGGAGCGTGAGAAATCGAAGAAGAAGAAAAGAAGAAGTGTAGCAAGGAAGCAAGCAGAAAAGAAGAGAGAGTTCTCATTCCTGTTGTTACTGGTACAAAAGACGCCAAAGCTGATCTTCTTGTTCCACCTATGGAGCTCTCAAAGCAAGTTGTATAGCATTCATCTACAGCATCATCCAGTGGGAGTGAACGCTAAAGAGCTCATCCACCGTTCCCCTCGTGGTCCCAGTGAAGACCCAGGAGAAAGACGAAGAGAAGCCACACCTCATCCATTCTTCTCTAGACAGGAGTTCTCTCTTCCCATAGAGTCTCTTTGTCACTCTCCATCTAGTTGTTTCCTTCAAAGCTTTGTTTCTCTTTTCAAAATAAATACTCGTACCTGATTCCCTACCTACGTGTAGGAAGACAGATGGTGTATTCACCGGTCTGTGGGTTCTTGGGTCGTGCACCCTCAAGCTGTGAGACAGTAGTGTTTATGAGAGGTCATCTCTCTGTTGGAAGCTGTGAATCAGCGGTAGTGCATTGGCACTAGTGAAGCCTCACCGTGTTGTGTGAGGGGTGGACGTAGGTCTCTGGATAGAGACCGAACCACCTTAAGCCTTGTGTTGTGTGGTTTGTCTCTTATTGTGTTCTGGCGCTAGATGCTTGGTAGAATCATTCTGCTCATTATCCGTGCCTCTTGTATGTGAGCTATCACCTATCCCGTGCTCAGCTGATCTTAGTGCTGTAATAAATTTTATTTCCGCAAAGAGGGGCAAAAAGGGGCTGATCTATTCACCCCTCTCCTCTAGATCTGCCAATCACTGCTCAACACATGGTATCAGAGCTAGTCTCTCTGAATGTGGTCCAACGATCTTGAGAGAACTAGTGATATGGCAGCCAAAAGCTATATACCCAAAGGGCACTCTATAAACAAACCTCCATTTTTCACTACTAATTACAAAAGGATAGGAAGGAATGGACCACACTACGAGCCCGCATCAGGATACGAGCGTTCGGACATGTCGGTCACTCACAAACCTTTTCATGTTCGGACGAAGGTCCGTAATAGGGATGCGATGGAAGCCGAGATAAACCCGTTCAAATGTCTGTCGAATGCACGGCAATTTCAATGGCAAGTCGGAAAGATCCGGCCTGAGAAACGGGTCCAGTTTGATCGGAATGTCTGCCCCAAGGTAGGGTCGGGTCACGGCCATACCGGGATAATTCCCGAGACTCGGGCCCGGCCTGCAAGGGCAGCATTATTATTCCTTTTACACCAGGTCACAGGGAGAGACGAGACTGCAATGTGGATTTTACCATTTTTTTATTATTTGGGTTTCCAATTACATATTTCTTTGTTGCTTATTTCCCTTTTATGCATTTCTTGGGTGGGTTTGCTATTTTTCTTGTATTTATTACATGCATTTATTTTGTCTATTTATTACACATTCGAATATATTCATTTATTTATTTATTTATATTTTTATTACATATTTTATGTATTCTTATTTTTTGATTTGTTTTAATCACTATTGTCGTCGTATCTATCTTATTTACATTTGTAGTATACGCAAGGAAATGGGCCATCGGGGGCTAGAAAGAGGTCAGTGCAAAGCTTGGGCAAGGTTAGTGCAAACAGGGATCAGGTCGGTGCAATGCCTGGACAGGGTCGATACGGAGAGTGATCGAGTCGGTGCAATCGGGGGTTGGATCCGTGCAAGGCTAGGATGGGGTCTGTGTAGACTGGAATGAAGTCAGTGTAATGGAGGATTGGGTCGATGCAGGGCCAGGACAGAGTCTGCGCAATTAGAGACTGAGCTCGTACATATGGGGGTTAGGTCGGTGCAAGATGGCCCGGGCAGGAAGGAGGTCGATGCAACCTGGTGGTGTGCCAGATAGAGCATAAAGAGGATGGAAGACTGCACCGGGCTAGGAGCTGGGGAGTGTACCAGGGAGGACTGGAGCTGGGTGTACCGGATAGGGAGTGTAGAGGGTGCGTCGGGCAAGGCCAGGCTGGGTGTGCCGGTCAAGGGATGTGGAGGGTGCGCCGGGTAAGGCCGGGCTGGGGGTGTGCCAGCAAAGGGGATGGCCAAGGTGTGCCGGACTGGGCCTAGCAGGGTGTATTGGGTGGGGTGGAGCTGGGGCATGCTAGGTAAGGGTCACGAGGGGCCACTCCTTCTTCATTCTCTTATGCCTTTTCTTTTCTTCTCTCCCTTGATTTTAGGCAGTACACGTGGGTTTTCTCTTCCTTTCTCTTAATCATTTCCCCTTTCTTCTTCATTGTATGATGAGTGTTCAAGCTACGCGGTTATCATTCAGTCCGGTCCTCTTCATGTTGTTCATAGTTCCCTCGCCTCGGTTGGAGCATTTTACCGTCATTCATTCAATTTGTTTATTGCTTCCTTTCGTCCTTTAACATGTTACCATCTCATTTGTTTGTTGCTTCATTTTGTCTCTTAACATGCTTATTATTATCTAACAAAAATTCGGCAGCATCTCCCCTTGACCCAGATGGTAAGGAGAGTAAAGGGAACACGCCCACATGGAGTGGCGGAACCCGACAATCTGAGGTGCGTACCAAGGGCGACAACACCTTTGATAAAACTTCGGAAAGCCCGGAAGAACCGACGAATGGAAGACACCTCTAGGACTGGCTAGGGGTGCACCGAGTAAGAAAGGAATGACTGGTGTGCCGACCGGGGAGCCCAGGGAGTGTACCGGGCTGGAGGGGAGGCAAGCGTACCGGGTCGGATAGGCTTGGAGTGTGCCGGGCCAAAGGAATCAGGGGATGCACCGGCCCGGGCTGAGGGTGTGCCAGAGGAAAGCTGCCCAAGGTGTACCGGCTGAGGGGAGCATCTCCGCAGGTGTGCCGGGCAGGCAGCACCATGAGTGTGCCGGTGTCGGGCTAAGGATGAGGGCTGTACTAGCGAAAGGGATAGAGGGTCCGTACCAGGACGACCGAGGCCAAGGCTGTGCTGGGCAGAAAGGAGGTATGGTGCATAGGGCTGGGGTTAGCTCGGGAGGATGGAGATGAAGGGGAAGAATGGACAAGAGGTCCTGGCTTAGGCAAACCGGGGGAGACTTCGGTTAGATAGAGGCGAGAGGGTAGTAGGGACATCAGAAGAAAGGCCTTGGGCTCGTAGGGCTCAAGGAGAGGGAAGAACAAGCTTCCCTTGGGCCAAAGACCAACTGTAAAGTCAGTGATCATAAAGGGGATAGCATCGATGCGGAGAATCCAAAGCACCGGAAAGAGATGGGAGATGAACAACACACCACATAAGAGCATAAATCGACGGAAGCAACAAGAAACCCAAGAAGGGTGATTTTTATTCACAAAAGAGATGGCCACCACCGGCCATATGCATTACAACACCCGTTGAAGCTAAGGCTACAGACGAGAGAGAATGAGATGATGGATATAGGAATGGGGACTAAGCAGTATTGGGGACTGCCTAGGTTGGTCATCTCATCCATCAATCTCTTGCCCTTGTACTCGGCCGAGCAGAAAAAAGAAAAGGCCTTTGAGCATACCCATAGTATGGTCAAAGTAGCAACGATGTTGTCTTCAAGGGGATCGACTATGGCTTGCCGTGAAGTGTGTGAGAAACCCATACTAAAAGGGAGACACCCTTAACGATTGGGGAAGGAAATTTAGGCTCCTGATGTGGAGCTATCACCAGCCTAAGAGTGTTGCAGAAGTAAACTCATTTTTAACCTAAATAAACTAACCAACTAAGGCCTAAAGCCACTCAACCGTGTTTTAAGAAACCAGTATTGTAACCACGTGCAGAAGAATAAGGATAATGGAAATGATAGCAAGTTCTTGCACAAAATAAATATACCTCTGCAAATCCATAGCGTGGAAACCAGTGTCTTGAAGCGATCTTGGTCAGCGAGCTTTATTTTCCTTACTTGGCAGGACTGAGAAAGAAAGGATAGCAAGGGATCGAAAGATTCCTTGACACAAAGGGGCGACAGACACCAAACTGGATGAAGAAGGATAAAAAGGAAGAGAGACGAGGGCTAGAACTCCCTCGTTAGGGCACAAAGACCCTGATAACAAGGAACCAAATATAGATGAAAATCAGATCAGCTGAAATGAAGGTGGGCTAAAGCCTCAAAAATAGCATGAAAAAGGGCAAGAACCTCGAAAGGGTGACGAGGAAAGGGTAGAAAGAGGATAAGAAGAATCATCCAATGCGGTCGGAGAAGAGGAATGATAATCACCAGACCAAGTTCAGGAAGGAGAATTTGAATCACCAGACAGGGTCAGGGAAGAAGAACCATAGGCACCCGATAGGGTCGAGGAAAGAGAATGAGGACCACCCGACAGGGTCGGGGAAGAAGAACGAGAATCACCCGATAGGGTCGAGGAAGGAGAATAAGGACCACCCGATAGAGTCAGGGAAAGAGAATCATAGATACATGATGGGGTTGGGGAAGGAGAACGAAAATCAGCCGATCGGGTCAGAAAAGGAGAATAAGAACCCAGAGATATCAGAGGATAAGAATCAGTAGATGTCCCAAGATCGAGATGATGAGAGGGCATAGGCCAAGGCCTAGAATAACGAGAATGTGAAAAACCTGGAGGACCCAAATGAGAAGAAGAAAAGCAGGGGTTCACGGACTTAGGAGGAGAGGAGAAAATTGTAGAGATAGAGTTAGAAGAGGTAAGATACACCACCCAAGGGTGGGAACCGAGCAGAAGAAATGATGAATAAAAAGGGGAGGAAGAAGAAGTGGACCCCTGAGTGCACATCCAATGGTCTTTATACCTGCATTGTTGTCTCTTCTTGGAAGAGATATCTTGGAAATGGGCCCTACTGGTGTGGACTCGGACCTTCAGACTTCTCAATTTGTAATATCTTCTCAAATAATAGGCCCATCTGGCAGATGGCTTGGCCCGATCATGAACATGTAGCCCCCCTGGGGCAGTTGCCCCTAGACATCCAGTGCTAACAATAGATGGACATTCTTGAACAGTGAACTCCTTAGATGGATGAGCATCAGAAAAACATAGAGTTTTGTCACTTGGCACAAGTAGCATGAGATTTGGCAACTCCACTTGGCAATCTGGCATGAAGCATAACTCCCTTCCTAGTAGAGAAGAACGAAGCTGAGGGAGAGTAATGCGCGATGTTGATGTGGCCAGCGTACCAATAAAGTGAGTGAGATCACATAAAGAGTGTAGAATGTCCTTGAAAAATCCTGAGAATATGGCCAATTGCCCCTTGAACATAAAACTCATAATCTGCTTGACAACCGTATGGGTTAGCACAATACAGGTGGAGAGGCCCTCTCGGCCAGTTATCAGAACGGCAATGAAGCGAGAAGAAATAATGGCATCAATGATAAGACTTTCGACGAGCAATAAGATTGCTACCGGTCTCGCTTGAGAAGAAACCGGCACCAAAGCAAGGGAACTCCTCTTGACAACCATCTTCGGAAACATAGGCTCATCAGCCCCAAAGTAGCTAGAGACCGAGATGCGGACTAGCATGCGACAGATGAAATCTTGAATCTTAAATTGAACAATCGATACTGAATCATCCTGACTCAGCTCATCGTCTCCCTGGGGACTAGACCAAAGGGACACCAAAGGCAATGCACTCCCGCTCCATGGGGTGGAAGTAGGTAGTGGAGAAGTGGAAGACCTGGAAGGCGTGGAGGGCTGAGGGTCAGAGGTAATGATAGGCTCGGGTGGAGGCGAAGGCAAAGGTAACAGTGGGGCTTGCTCAGGCTCGGGTGATGAGGAAAATGGAGAAGAAGGTGGAGAGGGTAAGGGTAGTGGAGATGAAGGCGATGGTGGAGATAACAATGGTGGTGGAGGAGATGGTGGAGGCAAAGTTGAAGGCCGTGGGGCCCAACGTCGGCGTGTTGACACAACACGTCACGCAGCATTGGGAGTGGAAGTGGTGGTGGAGGTCCATCTCATACCTGGCAAGCCGAACGCCAAGAACAACACTAGACTAGCTCTGACAGAACACAAACTTCCACCAGATCCCAGATCTAATCTAGGAAAAACATCTCTCATAACCGGCCACCCAAGGCCTCGCTTGTACATGGGTCTTGCCATTCTTGATCCGTTACAACTGACATCTTCTGTCTGTGAAAGACCATTCATCGGTCACCAGATACTCATCAACGGGAAACCCTCACTTGCACAACTTTTCTCATTCTTGATCCTACACCAAGTCGATATGACAGGGATGTCAAGATGGAGAATTAGTGGCCCAACCCATTTAGTGGAGAGATTGCGCCTGTCCCATGGCCCATTGGGTAGGGCCCGACAATGCTACAAATTTTTCTCTTTTTATTATGATGTAGTTTCTTGTTATTTAGCATTTGGTTCTTAGTGGGTCAACTAATTGGGCCCAAAAGGCTAGATTAACTAGTGGGTCTAGTCAAGGCGTCGTAGGTTGCTTATTGTTATCCCCGGGATAGCGAGGTCTTTTTTCATTTTCTAGGGATAATTTTGGTCTTTGTAACCTCTGGTCTTCCCAATAAATAGGGGACCAAGGTCCTCATTTTCAGTAGTGATTTATTGGAAGAAAAATTGTGCCACAAGAATTCCCTTAGTTTTCCTCTCTCTCTCTCTCCTAGTTGCACCTCTCTCTAACTCTTTCCTTCTCTCTAGGGCGCAACCCTCTCTTTCCCTCTCTCCCTTGCCATGTGTGTAGCCCCCTCTCTCCTCTCCCCAATCCCCTTGCCACATCAGCTATCCCTCCTAGTAAATCTCTCTTTTCCTATTTTCTCTCCCCCTCTCTTGGAATCGAGCGCAGCCACCTTCCCTCTTCCCTCCTCTTCCCTTTCCTTCTCCAACAAAAATTCAAAAACTCTCCTACTTTCTCTCCCTCCCTCCTCAAATAATTCAAATTCTTTCCTAAAACCTTGCCACCTCAGCCTCCCTCTTAGGAAACTACCCTGGATTCTCTCCCACCACCCAAATCGTGTGTACTACCCTGGCCAAGCAACCAGCCTCGCCCCTCCCTTCTCTCTCACGACCTTAGGGCGTCCCCCAGCCCATCTCTCCTGCCCCTGGTCACCCCAGCATGCCTCTCCCCCTTCCCCACGCCCCGTCCACTCCAGAAGATGGTGACCCACTCCCCAACATGCCTCCCTTACCTCGGTTCATCTCCACCACAAGCAGAACTACACCGACTCCTCCAGCAGAATCAGAGCTGAGTTACAGAGCATGGGAACACGCCCACCCGACCAGCACATCGATGGAGACCTCCCAGTGTGAACCTGTGTGTACAACCAAAATGAAACCTCCACGCAAGGAGGGGAAACTCGGGGATGGGTGTAGAAAATAAAAAAAATTACCCTCATGTAGGAGGGGGGAGTGTGGGGAGGGGATGTGGGCATGTTTGCATGGTGTTTGTCTTGTAGGATAGAACCGTGTCGTTTTTGCTATCACACCTTGACTTGGGGCCCGTGGTTGCCACCGTCACCGTCCACATGTAGGAGAAGATGTGTAGAAGTGCTCCCAAGGAACTAAGTGGAAGCCGATGCCGCTGGGGGGTGGTGGAAGCAGAATGACGCGACGCCCAACAATCTATCTTGTTGGATAGGGTTACACGGTCTTCTTACTGGTGCTGGTATGGAGTCCACTGACATTGGATTGAGGTGGGACCTGAACGAGAGGGTGGAGGGTTGAGCCCTCCACATGCTGTGAAGAAATGGACCTCTTCAAGTGGTCGTATGAGGCGCAGTCTACCACAAGGTGGGTGGTAGGGAAACTGAGTCGCAGGATGGCGAGCTCTCATGATGTGGACTGGTGCGGGCCGCTCAGGGCTCAGAATGACCCTAGACCAGTTGAAGTACGGAGGGACATAGGGAGGTATGTCCCAGAGGAGCGGTGTTGCCAGTAGGGCAGCAAGATGGCAAGGAGGGGACCTACAACTCGAGCTTGTGTTATGCCCGAACAGGGGGCCATAGGCCTGGCGCAGGTCCACGAGAATGATGGCTCCATGCACAACCAGTGGGGGATAGGAGTGGTAGACTTGCCAAGGTACATTCTCGTGATAGGACGGGTGCAGATCTACTCTAGGGACACAGCCGAAAGCTCTGCAACTCGGCTCTGATTCTGCTAGCGGAGTCAGTGCAGTTCTGCTTGCAATGGAGATGAACAGAGGCAAGGGAGGCGGGTTGGGGAGTGGGTGACCGTCTTCTAGAGTGGAGGGGGCATGGGGAAGGGAGAGAGGCATGTTGGGGTGACCAGGGGCATGAGATATGGGCTGGGGGATGCCCTAAGGTGGTGGGAGAGAAGGGAGGGGTGTGGCTGGTTGCTTGGCCAGGGGAGTGCGCATGATTTGGGTGGTGGGAGAGAATCTAGGGTAGTTTCCTAGGAGGGAGGCTAAGGTGGCAAGGTTTTAGGGATGAATTTGAATTATTTTAGGAGGGAGGGAGTGACCCAGAGAATATGATCCTCTCTTCCTTTGATACCACAAAGGGAACCCGGTCCCTAAACAGGGGATTGAAAAAGCTAGATGGAATGATGATAGATGAACTGAAACAAAAGGAAAAGATACTGCTAGTGCAGTGGTGAAACAAGTGACAGTATAAACACCAGCTTAAGAATAGATCAGGACAAGGGAGCTGGTGGCTACAGCTACAAGATTAGATCTAAGGATCTTTTTCTTCGAGCACCGGTAGATTGCAGGATTGTGTTCTTTCTCAAGGCTACTCTCCCTCTCTTCTTCTCTTAAGGCTACTCTTCTTTTCTTCTTCTCTAGCAGTGCTGGATTGGGATCAACACGTGCTGGGCTACTCTCATGCTACTTAGGGATGTTCTTGGTGGATGCTCCAAAGCATGTCACTTGGTGAACGGCAGCTGCAGCAGCTTCATAGGAAGCTTGATATTTATATATAGATACATCGTTTGCCACGCGGACACTTGGTGAGGAATCTTTTCCCCCCAATATTTCCCTCTAAGAGCTTTCCCTACTTTAAAGAAGATGCTCTACAAGATTTAGCTTGAGCTGACTTTCTTTTAGTACAAGAATAGTACGATGGAAGACTTGTGTGAAGAGGCAGCCTAAATCTCCCTTTGGTCAGTCTTAGATCTTCACATTAAATCCCCTTCAGACTTGTAGTCTTCTCATTCTGCATGAAGTGTACTTTTCTGTGAACTTTGCCTAGTCAGACAGCCCATTGGTTGACAGCAAGATAGTGGCAGACTATGGTGACTGGCAAACTGTGAAGACCTTCACAGTGGCAGACTATATGGTGTCCTTCTCCCAGTGGCAGACAGAAGAGTATCCTTCTTCAGCTGAATTTCTGACAAAACCATCTCCAAGAGATAGACAAGAGAGTGAAAAGATGGTAGAGCAAAGGTCAGACCTAGGGACGTGGTCCAGACCCCCAAATCCCTTATTTTAATGATTTGTGATTCCTTTTTCTCTCTCTGGATGACCCACTTTATCTGACAGACTATTGACTTGAAAGCTCCTGGAGGAACAAGGGTGTTGACCTCCTGATGGGAAGGTGTCGACACTTCAATGAGAGACAGCCCTCAACATTCTCTAGAAAAGTTGAGATGTCGACCTCCTGCTTGGAAAGTGTCGACAGTTCTTTGACCTTCTTTGGATAGTTTGTACTAGAGAACTGCGTGCACCGACTTTGACTGGAGTATGCTCGGACCTTGATGCTAGGGCCTTGAAACGTACTCAGACTTGATTTGAGTTTGAAACGTTAGCAACTATATGGACCTCGTTTTGGTAGAGGGTAAACATGCATAGACTTGACATGTTGAGGGAAGCATTGTACAGACCTTCAACACGTGCTCAGACCTTATCTTCATATATGCACAGACCTTCTAGTATAAGGAAGAATGTGCACCAACCTTGTATCGCATGTGCACAAACTTTGTAGCAAATGTGCACCGTCCTTGTTGTAGGTAGGCTTGAGTGTGCACCGACCCTGCTGCAGATGTGCACCGACCTTGTAGACAATATGCACTGACCTTGCTAGGGAGACTGCACTGAGTTAGAGCATTGCACCGACTTCATGGCAGACATGCACGGACTTCATCTTGTGTGAACAGTATGTGCATCGACCTTTGTCTTTGTGCTGGCTCAAGCGTGCATGGCCCTTGTAGCAAATATGCACATACCTCATGGAAGACTTGCACTGACCATGAAGCGTGCTAGCCCGAAGTTGCACCGACCTTGTGTTGCACTGGCTACACCGCAATAGAAGCATGCACAGACCATAGTCACTTTCCTTGGCCTACTAGCATCGACCTTGGTCCTTCTTGGTCTGTTGAGGAATGGCTTGACTACTTGGATTTCTGTGAGGCCTGATGCCTTGTGTTATTGGTGCCTTAATTTCTGTGCAACCATAAACCTCGATCTCTGTGCCTTACTTGATTTCTATTTATCTTTGTAGACATAATTTGTTGCCGGTGTGGACTTGACCTAAAATGCATGAGTGTTTGTTGTTATCAAATGCAGGTCAAACTATATTAATGAGTCATAGTCAGACATCATCAAAATAAGGAATGCTATACACATGCCCAACATTCATAGTCAGACATCATCAAAATAATAGAATTACACATGTTATACACATGCCCAACATTCTCCCCCTTTTTGATGATGGCAACTATGGGTCATTATGATGTCTAGCTTTGAGTCATTATGAGTATATTGTCAGTCAAGGTTTTAGAAGAATGTAATCGTGAATAGGAGCACTGTGACCTTCAATGATTTTCTCTCCAGATAATTGACTCCTTTTGACAGATATAAAACTCTCCTCACAAATTCTTATGCACGTATTCAAAACTCTCTCCCGTATGCGTTTCCTAGTTAATGACACATAGAAATCTCTCCCCCTTTGACATCATCAAAAGAACATGCTAGAGAGAGTATATGGCATAGTTAGGAAGGGAGGAGTGAAGATTCGCAGCGGCGACAACCATGTCGTTCGCCCGGTGCGGATAGGCCGCGTGCCCGCCGGTGCCGGTCAAATCGATGAACAGCTCCGACGTGTTGGGCCTATTTTTATATTTTTTGAATTTTTAAAACCCTGAATTATTTCCTATAAATAAACCTGTTCACCCTCCTCTCCCTCATTCTCACACTCTTTCCCTCTCTCCTCTCGTTTCTCTCGTTTCTCTCCCTCTCTTCTCCAGGCGGCCAATGGAGGTGGAGGTGGGTGAGGTGGAGACGGTGCGGGGGTGAGGAGTGGTGAGGATGGAGCGAGGATCGAGTTGGGGATGTGACGAGACTTCGTCTGTGATTGTCAGAACCCAGCGGTGATTCGAGAAGCGTTTTCTTGAGGAATTGACATTCTCGGCATTGGAACGCTTTAGTGGAGGTAGGGGGATGGATCCCTAGCCCTTGCATTTCATTTCCCCGCATTTTGTAGGCTGTGGCGAGGCCGAGAGTGGTTTTATTTCATGTAGAGGTTAAAATACATGATTCTAGGGTGAGCGATGGATTCACCGTTTTGATCCCATTTTTGTGGTTTAAACGTGCCCTCTCAGTAGTCTAGAGGGTGGAGAATGGTTTCCCCATGTTTTTACCATCACCCGGAGTGATTGGGCCATGGTTTAGGGCCCCTCAGATGGGGTTCCGTCGGGCATCGCCAGAATCGATCAACCGATTGGGCAAATCGGCCGACTAATCGGCCTTGCATCAAGAACGGTAGTATGTGAGGTTTAGGTTGACTGAAAATGGGCCATTGGTCGACCGAACCTATTGGTCGACTGACCCATGTAGGTTGGTCGACTGAAATGCAGTAGTCTTTTCCATTTTGGCCCCGGGTCGACCTGATTGTGACCCTTTGGTTGACCTTTAGCCCCGTGGATGTCCTGGACATCCCGTGGGGACCGTGACCGTGTTTTTGGGTGTATGAAGGTATCATGTTACCTCAATTAGTGTGCCTGTGTGGTTTTGAGAGTCCAAGTGACCCCATGTGTTTCGGGCTTTCCTGTTTCACTTGATCGAGTCACCATGTATCGGTATGAGTGCAGAGGGCTATTCCTGCACAGTATTAGCTTCTTCGAAAAGTGGTTTCCATGTGGGCCATGCATATGGCCTATGAACTGCAGATTTTTTGACCCAGCTTGGGCTGGAGGTTTCTTGCTTTCCATTGGAAAGGGAATGGACTCGGCAGTTGTGAGCCACCTTAAGGATTATTCAACTATGGTTTCTGACCCTAGGGGTAGGTTACATTGATGGCACGATGCAGTGTTTTATGACGGCCATGATCTAAGTCTTGTGACTCAAGGACCATTGGATTAGTAGGTCTAGTTGATTGCATAGAGTCTGGTGGCCCTGAGCCACCCGGTACTCCGTGTTACTCGCGATGGGTGTGAACGTGACCCTCAGTGTTTTCCTCTCTACGGAGAGTGTTCACGTTCAGTGACCCCCCCACTAGTCATAGCTTGCCTCGGCACGCATGTGCTGACCTACCAGGGAGTGGGTGGAGAGCTACACCTGGGAGAGACGATTTTAGGCTGGTTGCCATAGGGCCTCCCATTGTGTCAGCTCAAGTCCAGGCTGGGAGAAAAATCAGCTAGAGAGCCTGATGTAGTGCAGTCAGTCAGTGTGTGCACACATGGTCGGGGACTTCGGATGCGTGTTGACGAGCACGGCCCTGACTAGACCCTTGTCTGTGTTCTTGGTTACTATATAGTGTCTCAATTTTTGCCTAGGGCAAGTAGAGAGACACCCGAGACGTGGACTAAGTCATTAGTGGACGCATCTGACCTTACTTCTGGTGGACATGTACTCTCGTCACGTGACACGTGACTCTCATGGCTCAAGTTTTGGTTTCTAATCTATGAGACGTGTTTTTTCAAGTAGCTTCCTCATGCTTTCCTGATGTCGAGGTCTAGGGTTTCCAGTAGGGATACCATAATTTTTCTACTAGATGGCATAGGGTTCACGACTGTGACGTCGTGATTGGTTCCCCCAGACCGCATGGTCTTGGGCTAGCCTTTGCCTGTGAGGGCGGACCTTCACGACAGAGGTGTCGTGATATTTTTTCTGGCAGTGTAGCCAGGGTTTTCTATAGTCTGGTGGTCCCCCGATAGTGAGATCGTGGTTTTGCTTTATGTGTCGGTAGGAGTAGATATAGAGCCATGGTTCCATCGGCTACCCCATTTATTGTTCTTCGTACGGCTGTTCCTTTCATCGTTATTATTGCCATCGTTGACGTTGCTACTCCTGCTGCTGCTGTTGTTTTTGCTAGTGCTATTTACCGCTATTGTTTTATGGTAGGGTTCCGTGGGACCCCTAATGAGCCAATGAGATGAGACTCACCCCTGTCTTTTCAGGTATAGCGATTCCTCCTTGAGGTTCGGAGGTGTAGTGCGGAGGTTCGTAGTTGCCAACTTGCTGGGCTAAGTGTGCACTCGTTGTTAGAGTGTGTTCTTTTTGGCTCTTTACTTGTGTAGACATCATCCATCCTTATTTGCTTGTCATGCTCCTTGGAGAAAACTTGTGGATCCACATCTTCAATATTTCTTGTCTGTGCCTTTTTTCTTTGTGAACATAATTTACTAGTGAAGAAACTCTTGATGCCCCCTGACTAACGTGGAGGAGTAGATGAAGATCACTCCTTGATGCTCCAACTTCTGCATGCTGACATCTTCCTGCTTCTTCCTCCCATGCTCATCATCACTATCTGACCACCTTTGATCCTCCTCTATACTATCATCATGTATGCTAGAGAAGATCTACTCATTTTGTTTGATCTCCTCCTTCTACGCTACCTCAAGTTTCTAGGTGTTTGGCCATTATAAATTTAACCTCTTTGGGCACATGTGGACAACCAATGACATCTGGGTATTCGACTGTTGACCCTCCTACCAAACACTTCTTCAGGCAAGAGACACCTCCTCCTTTATGTTCTTGGCAACAATAGTTACATCACTACTATAGAGGTCAGGATCTTACAGCTTCTTCAGACCATTGGATTGCCTGGAGGTTTTGATGAAGGAAACAGATCTCACCTTAGCTAGACAACCTATCGTCAGAGGAAGAAGTCAGAGGAAGAAGAAGAAGATCAAGGGGCCCTGGGATTTTCTCCCAAGGAAAACCCTCCTATGCTTAAGTTAGAGCAGGACAGAGGAGAGATTTTTTGGAGAAGGTGGCTTGAGTTCTGTAGAACGTCATACTTTGAGGAGGTCATGGAGACCAACCTTATATACTTGAGGGGAGCAAATCATTTTGATCATCATGTGATCTCAAAAATCCTATAAAGCTATGGACGTTAGATAATTCGTGCATAATACATGGCTGGATTTTGTTCTGATGGTGGTCATGTGGGATTAACTGCACCATGTGTGGAGATCATGAGATCTCTTACCTTGGTAACACACGCATGATCTATTGAGGGGCATGTGATGATGGGAAGATTACCCTGGTAACATATGTGATCTATTGGCGATGCAACACCATCATTTCACCCTATCATCATGCCAGTTTGGTGGACAATGGTTGGGAATGGTGAAAAGTAGGACTTGTGGCATGGGGTGGCTATCTGCATACGTTATTCGTAATTGTGGATTCCTTTGTGGGGGCATGAGTGTAACCACCTGGCACGTAATGAGCCATTGATGGTTGACATGGCAGAGGACAATATATAGCTTTCTCAGAATGAGTCGATGATTAGACCTTCCTGGTCAAGCTATAGATTGCCAACTGAGCTATGCTTACGGAGACTGGGATACAGGGCCCTTGTTGAGCTAAGATTGGGATGGCTTGGGACAGAGCTAAGACTTTCTCAAGGCTCAAGATCGAGTTATGATTCTTGTATGGCTGAAGATCGAGTTAATACCCTAGACCTCCTGATGGCTCGAGGTAAAGTTAAGGCTTGAGACCTCCTAAATTAACACTTAGGTGCTTTACGGTGTTTACTCGGGGGCTTTCCTCCTAGTTAAAGCCTGGTGGAGGGAACCGAGGCTTTTCTCTGAGTTGTAGAACTTGGAGGAGGGGCCCATTTGGCATGTA
Source organism: Amorphophallus titanum (assembly GCA_024336825.1). NCBI lineage: Eukaryota > Viridiplantae > Streptophyta > Magnoliopsida > Alismatales > Araceae > Amorphophallus > Amorphophallus titanum. The sequence continues at coordinate 72,881,107 of JANBPO010009603.1, forward strand.
GGTGTGTTGGGTTTGGCAATGCTTACTGGGCCCTAAGACACTCTAAATGGGCTTGGCAGCCTTAATGGGCTGGCCTCTAGCCTCTTGGTCCGGGTTGTGCTCATTTGGCTTTTAAGAAAGAGGAATCACCCCCTTTTCACTTTCCCCCCACTCCCAAGTGAAATTTACATAAATACACATGGCGTCATTATTTGGCTAAGGCATCTCTTTGATCCTCTAGAGGGGGCATGATTGCCTTCCCCTAAATGGGTGCTAGATCATAGGCACTTTGAGTGGTGAAAAACATCATTTGTTACTAGGAGTCCCTTGTACTCGGGTGCTTCTTCTTTGCATGGACCATTTATTGGTTGACACGTAGCATGCATAGTCAGATGACGGTAGCTTAACTGCTCTTCTGGGTTTTGAGAAGGAAGATGAGTAGTTGTAGGTGTCATACTGGTGAGTATCGTGTCGAATCAAAAAGGGTGGGGATTTTGAAAAACCCTTACTAACTCTGGATGGCTTCTCATTGTAACCACAAAATTGGTCCAATTATGGGAAGGAAAAAATATGCAATAAGGAGAAAGAAAAGATGGACCGTGATTGCCACCAAGGGAAAATAACACAACTACAATAAGAAAACCTACTAGGATTATGTTACTTGACTTGGAAAAGAAGAACCATCCAGAACCCTATCTGGCTGATAACGTAGTCCCTGTAAATGTCGCATCCTGAACGGAGTCTCTATGACCACTGCATTCAATGAATAGATGTAGGAGATGAAAGTTCAACTCTTCCTCGCTCTTCAGCCAGCCAAAGAGGGAGGGCCTCATGTACACTTCCTACTTGGGCCTGCAAAACAACATAAATAAGAGGAAAAACCCATTAGAACTATGAATTATGCAGCATCTATCCCTTAGAGAAATAGAACATAACTCTAAATGAACTGGGAGGCTCGTTGGCTTGGATTGGAAAGGCTCTGCTTCCAGCATCTGTTGATACAAAGGCAAGCCTGCCAGCGCTGACAGATTCAACCTCAAACACCACATCCATTACTGCGGCAGAGGAAATTGACGATGGCCCCGCTTTCTCTCCAAATGCCATTTCTGGCAGGCCCGTGGGCCATTAAGTGGCGGGAGCATTTAGCCCCCCCGGGGGGCTCTATCCAGCAGGGCCAAGTGGCCTTCATCCGGCACCCTCACCCTCTATCTGGCAGAAACACATTTAACCAGTGGCGGCATGCTTGACCGGTGCAGGTCCCAAGTATCCAGTGGGAGGTTTATATAACCGTTGATGCCCCCACCCAGCACTCCCTCATATGGTGACAGTCACCCTCACCCGGTGCGGTCACTGTTCACTACCCGGCAAGCCCTGAACAAGCCTTGCCCGGTGCACCTTCTGCCACTTTACCCAGTGCAGTCCAAACATCCCAAGTGGCCTTTGGCCGGCACACCTACTACTCGCTCCACCCGTCACGCTTGCTGCACACTTTGGCCGACACACCCTGGGTGCCCCCCCTTCAACGGCACACCTCAATGCCCTTCTAGTGGCACAATAGTTGTGCCCTCTAACGGCACAGTTTGCAAGCCTTCCAACGGCACAGCCTTCACATCCTTCCAGCGGCACAGCGTTGCAACCCCCAGGATGGCACATACCAGCAGAAGGCACAACGGTCACTAGGGGGAGCCCTTGGCTCGCAGCTCGGGCACTTCAACGCCAGCTAACACTGCGCCATGGTGTCATCTCCTGATTTGGCCACGGTGACTTCGAGCTGACAAAGATGGGATCGGAGTCAACCTCGGATGGCAGTGCCATCATGAGCTCCCCCCGTCAACACTGGACCTGTAAAAGCCCCTCACAGTGGAGAGAAAGGAGAGGTTGTGAAGGAAGCACCATAGAGAGAGGAAGCGAACGTACGAAGAGAGGCAACGAAAGGAAGAAGAGGAAGAGAAGAAGAAGGTAGAGGGGAGCCCAGAGAGAAAGGGAGGATATACTGTGTGTAGTGGAGGGGGAAGGAATGGAGTGGAGGGAATGATTACCCTTCCTCGTTCTAACCCTCTCCCCAACTTTTTTCTTTCCTCTTCCTCGTTTCACTCCTTCTCTTGTTTAAATGCGTTGTATTGTATTTGGCCTTTGCGTCATGATCTTTGTCATGTTTTGAGTTCTCCATGAATGAAATGGCTTTAAGTTTTGCCTCTTGTTGTGCTTGTTGATTTCTCTTCACCGTTGGCCTGTGATTTACATCCTTTCTCAACCTTCTAACTCTCTGTTTTACTTGCCCTCCCATGGCACTGGTCTTTTTAGTCCAACAGGTTGTGTTTCTGGCCTCATGGCACAAGGCTGGCCTCCTCCTCCTCTTAGTGACCTTTTTTAACACAATCACCCCTTCTCTTTCCATACGGCTTTGTTAGAAGTCCTCTGTCCCTCCATTTAGCACGCAACACTTACCTACCGGCCAGAGGGTTCCCAAGCCTTCCGTTCAAGGCCCATGGCGTACACGCACCTACCTAGGCCTCCCACCGGCACACCCTATCTATCTCTGCCCAGTGCACTCCTGAGGTATTCAGTCCAGCACACCACCCAGGTTCCCAGTGGCACACCCTCCGTGTCCTGGCCGGCACACCCTTGCCACTCCTACCTGATATACCTTGGCCACGCCCCTGTCCGGCACACTCCTGGCCAGTCTTACCCGGTACACCCTAGCCCTTGCTTGCCCGGTGCATCTGTAGCTTGTGTCAGCCCAGTGCTTCTCGTCCGTTGTTTTCTCTGAGTTTTTCGATGTTTTCCCAAAGGTGTCATTGCCTCGGCATACATCTCAAATTGTCGGGTCATGCCACTCCTTGTGGGCGTGTTCCCCTTTTCCTCCCTTACCATTCGGGTCAAGGGGAGATGTTGCCGAATTTTTTTTGTCAGAAATAACAACATGTTAAAAGACAGAAGGAGGCAACAAACAAACGAAACAAGCAATAATAAAACGTTTCAATCAAGACAGAGGAGTCATGCAAGACTCAAAGAATTGGACTACTGAAAATGACCGTGGATTTGATCACGCAACAGAAAATTGAAAGCTTGCCATTTAGAGGCCCTCCACCTGAATTTCATGAGCAAAGGGACCTCCCCTCAAACCTTGCCCCACTTGCATAGACGTCGCCAGTGCTGCATTAACCCCAAAACCTTAACCGGCACACCATTCATCCTCTTCTACGGCGCACCCAATCCACCCTTTACCCATCACACCTTTTGGCCCGTTACCCGGCACACCCTTTAACCCTCTACCCGGCACACTCTAGCCACCCTCTACCCGACATATCTTTTGGCCCTTTACCCGGCACACCCTTTAACTCTCTATCCGGCACACTCTTAGCTTGCCTTCACCACCCTCTCCTAGCACTCAGGTGTACGGGGACACTGCCACATTTTCCAGTCACTAAGTGACAGATTTATTGTGTGCTCGATTTGACTCGATCAGACAAAAGTGAAGTCCGTGTCGAGACCGACAGTCTGTCAGACCATAAAGACTATGACGTTAATTACTTCCTCCGAGAAGAAGGAAAACTCTTGATTAATTGACAAGATAATAAACCACCGGGGCTGTATAAGTATGTAAGCATAAGTAGATCAACAAAATGATATTACGTAATACAGGAACTGAACGTAAATTCACACATGTAGTTCGATCGCATTCATTATTCTAAGCCCTCGATACGTGGTGGAGAATGTAGGCTCGAAGAGCACCATCATGTATAGTAAAAACTTTCAGTCAGACTTGATCTGGCCTTCTGTAAATCACCATTTGATATACCGAGGTCCGAAATTATGACGAACATGGAGCAATAGCAAGTAGTCATTCATGTATACATACATGCATGGCAAAAGTAGACCCAAAGCAGCTGACAAATGGGAGCCAGGAATGATTTTATTGATTAATTGTAGAGCATCCATGAATTAAGTATGATAGGGAGAATGGGGGAGCAAATGGATTAATAGAAGTATGAGTGATGAGTTAAATCAGCGTGAGGGGGTTGCTGTACTCTAATCCAACACAGGGAGCGTAGGAATAGGCTAATCAGGCGCGGTGCGTGCAAGGGGTCCACCCGGCGCGGTGCGTGAGGGGCGAGCCAAATCAGGCCGCGCCGTGTGGATAGGGCTGAAGATTTTGGGGTATTGAGTGTGAGGTTAATTCAGCGCGGTGGGGGTGGACGCCGGAATAGGGCACGCCGGTTAAGGGCTTTGTCATTTTTTGGGGGGCGATTTTCTGCATTTTAGGCTCATCTGAGTTAGGTTGCAACCTAACTCATTTAACAGCTATTCTCATTGATCATTAGTGATGATTATTAAGTGAATTTAGGTCCTAATTGTCCTGCGTGCATAATGGATCAAGACTTGTGTGAGGTTAATACTCAAGCACAGTCTGTTCTAAGTTCGAAGTAGGTTCACAGCCATCACATCTGGGTTTTAGCAGAGTCTAGTTAATTTGATCAAACTAAAAATTGGGCAGCATCTCCCCATACCCAGAGGGTCATGGGGGAGAAGTGGAAACCTACCAACAGAAACTGAGGTAAGCTCCTGAATGCCGGGAAGCCAAGACGGCAACCGGAGAACCCAAATGGATGGAAACCCCGAGGGCTAGCCTACGAGGGGCACCAATACTCCGTGAGCCAGTGATCATTCAACGGGGCAACCTGAATGGGAGGAGACCCTGAGGGCCAGCCTACAAGGGGTTCCGTGACCCATGGCCACCACAATTCCCAAGGGAATGTGGATTTGATTCGATGTTGGATTAAAAGATTCGTCTGTGTTCACCCTAAATGGCCCCTTAGGCTCCACACCACGGGAGAACAGGACCCTATGACCTTATGGCGATTTGGAGAGAATTAACAGTAGGAGCATTGATGGGGGATGTCCCCCCTCCCGGGCTAGTGAATCGGTATTGTTGAGAGAAACGTGGTGTTCGTAATGGCATCTTGATATCACCCTTATAGCAGGGAGGGGAGAAATAGGCCACATGGAAAGACCCTCCCTCAATCCTCCGCGGGGTGGAAAAATATAGCGATCAGTCATTCAACCATTAAGCAATCAACAATAAGTTGGGTATAGGGAGATTAGTTAGTCAGCATTTAGGGGTTAGCTATGAGCACATGAGCTACGGAGCTCACAGAGAGGGATGGCATACAGAGAGTTATATAAAGCAAATGCTTAAACAGTTAGTAGGTAGCATTCAAGAAGATGACCACGATATTAGACGCGCAGTGCCCAGGCTATAGGGATGGCCACATTCCTTCCAGTCCATGGTTACGAATGGAGGGGGCAATGAGGGAACCAGTTCTGTGAGTGGGTAGAGGCACACACGAGGAAAACCCACAGTAGATAGGTGAGATACTCGGTATAATCGATCCACTGAGAAGACCCCCGGGAGGGCCCTTGGGTAACCTAGGACGTGTTTCGTGCCGATAGAGGAAATTAAACAATAGAGCATAGATAATATGAAGAGAAATGGAATGGGGATGAAGGGAATCACTAAGATGCGTAAAGATAGTTACAACCAAAGCGTCATTCATCTTTCAGAGAAGAGTAAAGACAATATATATACATGGGCACGGTCCGGCGTTGTCGCTCAGGGACCGGTCGCTTTACATCCTCACACTAGGAACCTAGAGGGATACAGGAAGAAATTGCTATATGGAAAGGAGATTAAAAGGAGATGGGGAACTACGGGCTCATATCATCGCCCATCTAATTACAAATCACAAGGGATTTTAGCGAGAGGGGGAAGGAGACGATCGAAGAAACTTGTCAGAACCCACCTCTATTTTGCGTAGTGAAAACAGAGTATTGGAATGGGCTCCCTCTCTCTTTGCTCTGGGCCTCTCTCCTCTACAGAAGAATGGCAGGCGATCACTCAGGGAACTCTTCACTCAGCAGCTTTCTTCTTCCCCAATCCTCTCCTCCTCTTCTTTTTTTTCTCAGCAAATCAAGCATTCTTATAGGCTCAACCGGCGTGACTTAACCCGGCGCAGGGGGTGAGTGCACCAGTTTAGGGCTCTTTGCTGATCTTTACGCACCAAATCAGACGGCGTCGGTGGAGGGGAGCGCACCGGGTCTAGGTGTGCCGGGTTAGCTCCCTTTTGCATTTGTTCAGGTCAGAGTCTGCCTGTGAGTCTCAGACTGGCTCCAGGAGTCAACTTGAACCTTAATCTTATTGAGGCCCTGTGGAACCATCATGAGAAGTATTGGGAAAGCCTTCAGGCCACTGACCGACCAATTCTGGCACTGTCCGTGCCCTTAGTTCGGTCACTCGGGTTTCCTGCTAACATGCCGTTCGGCATCACGATCTGTGCTACCAGGCTAGCTTCATTTATATTCGCAACATCCCAAGGGAGTGTGTCACTACCCGAGGTACTTCTACCTTGGCTGGGCAGCTATTTAGTCACTAATGGACCTATCCGGTAAGAAGATGTACCCGCGTCGGGTCACTCGGGTCTTCCGCTAACCTAGCCTTCGACACCTTGTTCTAAGGAGCTAGGGACGCTTCTTCACCTCAGGAGGGCTTCTTATCAGGTGGCGGACCACCAAGTATATTCTCGTCCTGATGGACGAAGGATGGGGTTTGTTTAGCATGACCGAGTCGATACCGATTTGTTGGGCAGGCCATATGGCATTGTTGGTTTGTTGTAGATTTCTTCTGACCATCCCGAGGTGATGAATAGTGGAGTCCATGATGCTCTTGTCAGGTGACCTAAGGCTTTAGCAGTCTGAGAGGACCCTTGTTTGTTGATTTTCTTTAGCTTTTGCACTTTGGCGGGCTGCATTCTTTCATCGTTTAAGCATGACTACCATTTAATTATATTTCGGGTGCCAACAAATGCCCCCCAGCCATTGGTGTCGCAAGTGAGGGATGGGCAATGCGGGACTGGCATATGTACTTCGATTGAGCGTACTCTTCATTTGATCAACACAGACCATTGATTCGGCATAGCCGTGGTGCCGTTAAAATGGCGTGACCTCCTAACGGCCTTAAAACAGTGGGAAGATGGCATTTTGGCCTTAAAACGGCATGGCCATGGCGATTGCTTGTAAAATGGCATGACCGTACTTATTTTCGTTATAACAGAGTGGCCTGTTCCTCATTATTCGGCCCGCCCTTAATCGGAGCGTAAAACTGTCCCAACTGGTGCGGGAGGGTGCTAAAACAGTGGGCCTTACCCTCACGCCAGATCAGCTAGTTGAAATGGGTTATAAAACCCTATTTTCTTCTATTTATTCTCATTTCAACCCATTTTCGAACCCTAAACCCCTTCTTCTCCTCCCTCCTGCTCACGGTGGCGGCCTCCTCTCCCTTGTTCTCGCGACGACAGCAACAGCGGTGGAGATTGGTGAGGGAAAAGTCCATTTAACTTAATTCAGGGGGGGTCCAAACCCCTTCTTTCCACGCCTTGGGAGGCTCCTAGTAGGCTGGTCCTCGGAGCTACACCCCCGGGTGTCCTGTTTGGCCTTGGTGTGACACCCACGACCTGTTTCAAGGATCGTCTCTTAATGGGCATATTCCCACTTTCTTCTGGTACGCTCCCTGGCTAGGGGAGACTCTGCCGAAATTTTGTCATAATTTTATTTTCAATAACCCTTTTCTAACTCTATTTACTTTCTTTTGTGTCTCCTTTGATGCAGATACCATGGCATCTGGTTCTTCTTCTTCTTCTTCCCACGATGTGATAACTTGGGAGAATGTTGATTCTTTGGAAAGAGGCCAATATCAGCTGGCCATAGTTACGGAGTCATCTGATTCAGATACCGACACAGTAGACACCGGTCGGCTGCTAGTCATTGAAAGTGACTCCTTTAAGTACGATCACCATGACGGCTATAGAATGGACTACCCCAAAGACAAGCATCTGATGTCTTTTCTAAGGCAATTCAACCTTCAGGGGAAGCGGGATCTGTTTCTTGTTCGGAAGGCTGAGCAGGCGCTACTTGCCAAATGCGATAGTTTGACGGACTTCATTACACGGGGAAGACCCATCTATTTGCCAGGTGAGCCCAGGAAGTGGAGTGCCATGCTTGGACTCCAGGATCTAACTCCGTAGGATGGGCTGTTGACCAGAGCCCCTGAATTCATCCCGACTCGATGGAATGAAGTCGCAGGCCGTGTTGACTGGGAGAAGTCGTCTTTCAGTTTATTCTTGGCCCCACTGAAATGGGGATACAGAGAAGAGCCATTCTTGTTGGATTGCTTAGCAGTGCACTTCAAGCATCAGATTTCTGTGGGCTAGTTTGCTGACGTGAAGGCTACCAACGCCCATGCATTCCAGGCCAGAGCCGTGGAATTCACTGATTACGTCTTGCAGCACTATGCTCCAATCTTAATTAAGGTCGGCGTGTACCATAGTGTATATGCATCGAGGTATCGCTACCCCATTTCCAAGGGCCTATGTTGTGGCATGATTGAGGTGTTCTGTCCAGAGTACAACACCTTTTACACTTCAGAAGGAGAAACATCGCTAGACCTTTGGAGTCTCTCCCAGCTTAGTAGTCTCCTGATCGATGGTGAGCCGTATGAGGAAGTTTGTTGGCCTGACTAGTTGAAGGATCAGATTGATGATGAGGGGCGATATTTGACTGGTTTCGCCTACCGATATCTGATGAAGGAGTATCATACTCTCTGTCGTTCTTCATACGATATCCGGGAAGCACGCAGGCCCGGAGAAAAGAGGCGCGTGAGGATGGGCACCTGACTCCAATATTTTTTTAGAGGGGAGAAGAAATATCTGTGGAGGTGGGATAGGTTAAGATGACTTAACACAGGTTAAACCACTTCTAAGCGGATCATCTAAATTCACCCCAACCAAAGTGAAAAGGGATAAGTTTCATCCAAAAGTAACTTATATTAAACCCCAAACAAAGAGACGCTTAGGGTTTTGAAATGAAGACCTAGAATGAACAGATGCACAAAAGTAACAACCGATCGAGTAATGAAACGTGCGTGAAGAATGCACAGCAACATCTGGGAGGGAAATATGTTTCACTTTTCATCGTTTCCTTTTCCTGTATCTGATTGCTTGACATTACTCGGTGCTTTTGTTCCACGGTTTCAGTTCTCGCAGTCCACTTGGACATGATGTAAAGATGGCTACTTAACATAAGGACTTTTTAGACTTCGAGAATCCGTTCATTTTATGTTTATCTCTTTAAATATTGTTTGTAATCTCTGTGAGGTTGTTCTCAATATAGAAGTTCTTACATATATACCATGCATCAAACTTAGAGACTACGTCGCGTCCAAGAGCAAACACAGAATATGCGGCCCTAAGACATAGCCATGATTCATGAACACGAAGCATGTTGAAGAATTGGGGTTTTGACTAGAAATCTTGAGGTAGTGGAGTGGGATTCGTATAATCTAGACAAGCGACCTTTTATATATATCCTCCTTGACCAGCATGGAGGCTACATTCACTCAACATTGAAGGACCTTGATACATTGACAGTGCTCAGAACTAAAGCAAGCCAAATTTCACTTCACACAAGCTTAACGAAAAACTCCTTGAGTTGATCTATTCAAGCTTGATTCAATTACTTACCGCGCCCAGTTTTCGTGAAGTTTGAACTACTTTAAATGAGATAGATCGGATGTACTCTGTTCAGAATTGACTCGTTCAATAATTGAGCTCAATTCAATTGAATATTAAATGAACTAGTCGACGTTCTATGAACTTCATACAGATTGTTGAGTTATTAAATGAGGGCGCAAATAAACTCTAAATGGATAATGGAGGAAATATGAATAAGTTATGGAACAAACATAATCACGTCTCAGATATTTTTATGAGCATGCATAAATGACCCCTCGCATACCATGTGTGTTCCAGCTTGGCTCAGCTCTTTATTGTAAAACAAGTCAAAACGAAAATTTTCATCAAGTCACATCACCAGTTGTTTCGGTGACTATGTACGTGCTAATTCATTTATGCTGATCCTGCATCGCATCTCTTCACCAATAGTTCCATTGGGTAGGTTTTTCAACCACACAAAGCCTTAGCCTCGGCAACGACGGCGACATTGTCGGACGGAGGCCATGGAGGAGGCCCCGCCGGGGGCATCGTCCTACAACGACCTCTCGGCCAAACAGGCACTTTCCTGGTGGTCCTGACCTACGGTCATTTGCCCGACATGAGTATCTGAACAGCGGGCGGATAAAGGCACCGTACCAGACACCTATAATTAATCGCCATGGGAGAAGACAAGCAGCAGGAGGGAGGGAGGGAGGAAGGAAGGGTGAACGGGGAATGGTGGCCGGTTCCATGGAAAACGGAGCTCCGACCTATCAACTTCGATGAATCGGTTGGTTCATGAAAGTGGGAGGAAGCCAAACGCCGACACCACATATATATATATATATATATACATATATTATCTAGTTTTCCTTTCTACCTTTTTTTTTCACCTTCGGGGAAGAAAGCCATGGTCGATGGGGACCTCGAAGATGGGAGGAAGGAGGAGGCTAGGAGAGCAGGACTGCAGCAGATCTGGAACAGCTACAGCTCATTTAGGGTTTGGGCATCGGAAAGACGGAGGATGGTGTCCCCCTCTTTGGCAAAGCGGCCGAGAGTGGAGAGCACGGCGTGATGGGCGGGCAACACACGGAGCTACTCTCGCAACTGGTGACCACGACAGGTGGGGTTGCCCTCGTGCAGCAGGGAAAAGCCAAGGCGAAAGGTACCGCACGGGGCGCCAAGTACCGACATGTCCGTGTGGTGTTTTCGCAAGCGTGTACGCGGTTTGTCGTAACGTGCATGCGAGAGCCCGGCTCGGCATTGCAAAAGTGGGTTCTTCCGTCAGAGCAACCCCACGCTTCCGTCTTGCAAGTGAAGTGTGGGAACAGGCATCCATACAGCCAGGAAAAGCCACAGTACTGGAAGTGTGATGCGTGTAGTTTTGTCACTCGTTCATGGTGGGTGACACCTTTGCTGAAGAGGGTAAAAGGGGGAGAGCAGCAGGGATTGACATATTTCTGCAAGTGGATGTGCATCTAGTTGTGAACAAGGCAGGCGAGAAAGCAGAAGACATTGGTGACGCTAGACAATTACTAGATCGATAGATATATTATTTATATAGGCAATGGGGAGGCAGAAGACCTTTCTTGGTGAGGCCATGCATCACAAAGATTTAGGATACAAAGGATTTATACATAGATTTTATTTAATGTTACTTGGGAAGCAAAATATCTAAGAGTTAAAAGTACCAATAAGCATGTCCCCCTTAGGGGTTCAAGCTTACGCTAACCAACCCCTGGAGTAGCAAGGTCCCATCCCGGACCCTCACCACCATCATCGATTTGCCCACGGGCCCTAGTGTGCGCCAAGTGTGTGAGTCCGCTCGAGTGAAATCACTGGTCCGTGCTTTGCTCGTTTGCTAGGTCCAAGGGGTCTTCGGTCTTATGACTATCACCCCCAAGGTGGTGTCACATCATCCTCTCTTACTACCATTTGGCGCTACACCTAATGGTGAGATTTTATCTCATCAAAATCAGGCACATCAACCGAGGACAAAATGCTCAGGCAGATGCTCTCACGAAACTGGCCAGTTCTTTGGCAGTCCCGCCAGATACAAGCCTGAATATAACAGTAATTAACTGATGCCAAGTCCCCAGTGTGATAGAGGTCCTGACTAATGAAGAAGAAAATGAAGCAACAACTGTAGAGGAAATCCAACAGCCCGATTGATGGGAGCATCTCTTACGTTGGTTCCAGCACCAACAGCTCCCGAAAGAAAAAGAATAGAGAATGAAGCTCCTCAGAATCAAGGATTCCTATGAGATGAGGAACGGAACATTGTTTCGAATAATGGCAGATGCCCGAAAGAAAGTCTTGCTCCATTGCTTGTCCCCAGTAGAAGCTTGGCAGGTGATGCAAGAAGTTCCTGCCGGATCAGCCAGGGCACATCAGGCTAGTCCAAAGATAAAGATTGAGATAAAGAAACTGGGCTATTACTGGCCCACTATGTTTGATGATTGTTGTAAGTTCACTAAAGCTTGTTAGAAATGTCAAGAACACACTACAATGTCAAGAAGACCGTCGGTGCCGTTGCACCCCACCATCTCAAGTTGGTTGTTCGCTCAATAGGGCACAGACGTGGTGGGCCCTTTGCCAGCATCTTCATCGGGATGCTAGTACATCCTAGCAGCCACATATTACTTCTCTAGATGGGCAGAAGCAATAGCACTACGAGAAGTAATGGGGGAGCTGGTCGCCAGATTCTTCCGACAGAATGTAATATTCCGATTTGGAGTCCCCATCTGAATTATCTCTTACAATGACAGCCATTTCAGAAACTAGAAGGTGTATCGATTGGCTGAAAAATATAAAATTGACTAGAGGACATCGTCCCCCTCCAACCCCCAAGTCAATGGGCTTGCAGAAGTCTTCAACAAAATGCTCTGCACTTTTCTAGCAAAGACTGTTAAATCCAATAATAAGGATTGAGAAGAATGGATGTACGAAGCGCTTTGAGCTTACCGTACAGTCTATAAAACCCCATCTGGCTACTCACCATTCTCCCTTATATATGGGTCAGAGACTGTGGTGCCAATTGAATTAGAGGTCCCATCACTATTGGTCACCATTCAGCATGGATCGGCTAGCAGTGAACAAACCAACATAGAAAGAAGACTGGAAGAGCTCGCCAAGCTCGAAGGAAAGCATCTCCGAGCGCAATAGAATATTCAACTATACCAAGCTCGTATGGCCTGTGCTTTCAACAAGCTGGTCAAAGGGTGAGAATTCAAGAAGGGTGACCTAGTGATGGTCAAAAGAAGAGAAGTAATGGCCACCAACCCCAAGAAAAAGTTGGTTGGAAACTGAGTCGGACCATATATCGTCCGCCAGGTTTATGAAGGGGGTGCCTACGTCCTCGTAGATCACAAAGGAGTTGTCAAGTTCTCCCCTATTAATGGGAAACATTTAAAGCTGTACCACACAGTCCCGACAGCATTCACATAATGACTAAAATTTACCTTGGCTTAACGGCACTCCACCATATCTGAGCTCTCTAAAATATCTAGCCAGCTCAGACCGATTCCAAGGCCACTGGTCCACAATTCCAGAAATATCCCGGGCATACACCAATCACGGGGTCCCTTGAGAGCTCCGCATAGTCCCACTAGGTTACCACTTCACACAATATCGCCATTACGGACCTTACGTCTGAATCGGCACAAAAATTCTTCCCTTGCATTAGCATTACCTTCTTGCTTAAGAATAAGCCACTTTCTCGGAGCAAGGCTTTGTGCCCTAGCCAACTTTCACACAATATCGCCATTACGGACCTTACATCCGAATCGACACAGAAATTCTTCCCTTGCATTAGCATTACCCTTTTGCTAATGAATAAGCCACTTTCTCGGCGCAATGCTTTGTGCCCTAGCCAACTTTCACGCAATATCGCCATTATGGACCTTAAGTCTGAATCGGCACAGAAATTCTACCCTTGCGTTAGCATGACCTTCTTGTTGACGAATAAGCCACTTTCTTGGTGCAAGACTTCATACCCTAGCCAACTTTCACACAATATCGCCATTACAGACCTTACATCCGAATCGACGTAGAAATTCTTCCCTTGCACTAGCATTACCTTCTTGCTGATGAATAAGCCACTTTCTCGGCCCAAAGCTTCGTGCCCTAGTCAACTTTCACACTGTAGCACCTTAAAATTTTAAATATAGAATAAATAATAATGACTATATAATGAAATGATATGACCAAGGAAAGAGACTTCCTTGAGCCAAAATTCACATTTATTCAACTTAGCATAAAGTTGGTGTTCCCGTAAGGTTTGCAAAGCAACCCTTAGATATTCCTCGTGTTTATCCTTTGTCTTCGGATAGATGAGAATATCATCAATGAATACGACTACAAATTGGTAAAGATAAGGCCGGAACGCATTATTCATCAGTTGTATGAATGCAGCTGGTGCATTAGTTAAATAGAATGGCATAACCACATATTCATAGTGTCCGTATCTGCTACGAAAAGTAGTCTTGCGAATGTCTTCTTCCTTTATCCTCAGTTGATGATAGACTGACCTGAGGTCAATCTTGGAGAAGTACTCCGTGCCAGAAAGTTGGTCAAACAACTCATCAATACGTGGCAGCAGGTATTTGTTCTTGATAGTGAGTTGATTCAGCTACCGATAATTGATGCACAATCTGAGAGAACCGTTCGTCTTCTTAACAAATAAGACTGGCGCACCTCAAGGGGATGTGCTAGGTCGAATGAAGCCTTTTTCTAGCAGCTCCTAAAGTTACTTCTTTAACTCCTTCAACTCTATGGGGGACAACTTGTAAGGATCTATTGATACTGGTGCTTCTCTAGGTGTGAGTTCAATGGTAAAGCTAACCTCCCTTTCGGGCGGTAAACTAGGTAACTTGGAAGGAAAAACATCTGGAAACTTCCTAACAATGGGGATCTCGTTTATCTGGATTTCCTTAGACTCGGTGACTACTACGGAGGTAAGGAAAGCTTCACACCCTTGCGAAATGAGTTTGCAAGCGTGAAGAGATGAAATAATGACAGGGTGCTTCCTGTATTTGATACCAAGAAAGGAAAATCGTGGAAGATCAGATTTTCGAAAAGAGATTATCCTACTACGACAGTTTATATAGGTATTGTGATCTACAAGTCAATCAACTCCTAGTATGGTATCATACCCTTCCATATCAAGGCATACTAGATTAGTGAAAAGATTATGTCCTTCTACAGTGACTACACTATTGGGGAAATAGGTTCTCAATTTCGTTCCCAACCCTAAAGGAGTAACTATGGTTAAATCCTATGGTAAGGGAACATGTGTGATAGGTAATATTTTCACAAAGGAACTATCAATAAAGGAATGAGTAGTACCGATATCAAATAATACAAAAGTAGGATAGGAATGAATATGAATAGTACCTTCAATGAGTTCCCCTTCTTGAGTTGGTTCATCCTTCAACATGGGATTCAATCTACCTTGCCGCTTCCGTCCACCATTGTTCCTCGTGGATGGTTGCTCTTTCATGAGAGGACAGTCAGGCATACGGTGCTCCCAACTTTCGCATTGTAAGCATGCGCCCAAACACTTCCAACATTCTTCGACCGCATGACCGAATTTATCACAAAACGAGCAAGCCTCCATGACTTGCTTATCTTCATCTTCTTTAGCCTTTTTATTTCAGCGATCATCCTTGCCATTCCCACTCCGGGATCTCTTCATGTTATCCCGAGAACTATAGGTGATGCTGAACTTTTCCTGCTTCTTACCTCGCCGATCAGACTTGCGGCTCGGCTCCTCCCCTTTGCCTTTTAGTTTATCAACCTTCTCTAAGGTCCATTCACATAAGTGTACCGGTTGGACCATCTCTACGTAGGTCCAAATATTCTGTGGGCCAAGGTGCTGTATGAAGATGGGTCGCAGCCTGTCCATAAAGTGATTTGCCTTTAAAAGATCTGTGCTCACTAGATGCTGAGCATAAGGTGCTAGGTATGAAAACTACAATTCATATTCCGCCACCATCATCATGTCTTGACGTAGTGACGCGAATTTAGCCGCCTTCCACTCCTTGACATGCTTGGAGAAGTACTTGGCTCAAAAAAGAGCAAGAAATCCATTCCATGTATGTGGTGCATCTGCAGGCAGTGCAGGAATAGACTTCCACCAGGTACAGGCGTCTTTATTCAGCTGGAATGTGGTGAGACGAACCTTCCCTTGGTCAGTACACTGCATGACCTCGAATATACGATTCATTTCATCTATCTAGTTTTCTGCCTCATCCAGGTTAGAAGAACCTGAAAATCACGGAGGGTTTAAACTCCAGAAATTACGATGCAAGTCACCAGTGCCTACCCTCGTGCCAGCTTGAGCCATATTCTACAAAGCCTGGGTGAGACACACAACAGTCTGTTACATTCCACACCAATCGACACGATGAGCCATTATGAGAATAAGGTACCTTATGAGAGAAATAGATTTGTTAATTCTAATGGAATTGATGGGGTTAATCCTAGAGATAATTTCTAATTACTATCTCATCCCAGGTTCTACCCAAATTTCCTCTCACGGTTGGGAATTTCTTTCCTTGGTTCATAAGAATGGGTCATAAACCTTGGACTTAACCTATGACATGACTTTAACCTAGGACTTCTAGGCCTATGCTCTGATACCACTTGAACTGTCATGCCCCGAGCCTTTTAATACAGCAGCACATGGTTCCCAGAAACCATGTGTCAGATTGGTCATCCCTGGTGGCCCAATTCGAGGCTCTTATGGCCCGACCCCTAGGTCTCACCCTACCATTCAACCACTGGTTGACCCGATCCCTATGCCGACGATCGAGTCGTTCCAGCGCCCTATCATGTCCACTGCCATTCTACCTAATGGGTCACATACGGAGATCGACTTCATCAGTAGGGTGTCGTCTAATTGTGTCTCACTGGACATTGTTGAGTCTCTCTCTAAGACTGGGGAGATTGTTCTCAATGGTGGCCTAGCTTTCATAGAGTTCCAATGAAGCTTCAGTCCCAATCTGTATCACGATGGATCATGGTGCAAGGTCGACACACTTGCTAGTCCATGCATCATTTTTGGACAAACTTGGTTGGAAGAGAGGAGAGCGACCATTGACCCGGACAGGAGGATTTGCACCTTACAGCCACCTCACCTGGTCGGTGAGTTCGTCTTCCACGACGGCATTTAGTCGACCACCTCCATGTCGCTAGCCACCCAGCCCCAGCGGTCAACTCAACCTCTGGGCTCACGCCCACCACCACTCCCGGGGCCCGCCCCTGTGGCTCCCTGTAGTGTGATTAGTCATTTCTTCTACCAATGTTCTTGACGTTCCCCTCTCTTAGAGGACACACATTTAGAGGATGCCCCACCTGGGCTTATTCCAATGAGTTATGAGGCTAACCAAGAGTTGGCCGAGGAGTACCTCACTGAGGTTGAGGGGTTAGAAAGCGATCCCATAGAGTGCCTAGCGTGCCAGGGTAAGGCACCAGCCAGCAACTCTATTCTATTAGTCACCCCTATATCACCGGTCGTCTCGGAGCTGTCTGGCCCGCCTACCTTGTCCATGGTGGTTGTGCCATCCACCGACCACATGCAGTCAGTCGTCCCTCTTTTACCTGTCTCTCCTACAGTAGCGCAGCCGCTTGTAACTATCGTATGGCTGTCAACGTCCTATGTTGAGGTGGTATGGTCTGATTTCTGCCACGCATACGAGAGACAGCGTCCAAAATTCCCCTTTTCCGTGCCCCACACCAGACGTCCAGATTGCCTTCCCGTCACCCGCCTCCTGATCCTCCCGCACTTTCATACCCGAGGATGAGTCTTCTTGAACCAGAGACAGTTGACGAGGGTTGAGACTCACGGAATCAAGTTGTGAGTCAACCTATCTTTACACTTGGTGTATGTAGACGGTGTCCATCATTATTATCGGGTCTTCCCTAGTGCGTCCCCTGTGTTTTTCGTCAGTCATAGGAAGTTGTTAGGTTTTGTCTCTTCGTCTGTCCTCATTCCAAGAGTCCATGAGTCTGTCCAGTCTTGTGTGTCTGAGTCAGTTGAGTCCTTTGTTGAGCACATTAGGCAGTTGCATGCGCATATACGTCATCACATATTTACCAGCAATGCGCATTACAAGGAGTTAGCTGACGCGCACCAACGTGCCCATGAGTTTCGAGAGGGAGAGTACGTCATGATCAGGGTTAGACCTGAACGGCCTCCCCCAGAAATTGTAAAGAAACTCCAGGCCCACTGTGTCTGTCCCTTCTGAGTAGTAAAGTGAGTGGGGTCTAATGCGTATATTATTGAACTACCAGACGACTATGGTATTAGTTTGATGTTCAACGTTTCAGATCTGGTAGCATATCGGGACCCCGCGGTGATTCCTAGTAAGCTTTTAGGCTTTCTCCACCTGTTGTGAGTGACACACCATCCGAGAGTCCACCCCTTCCAGCCCCATTACAACAACATGAGCATATAGATTGTATACTGGATGAGCAGGTGGCCACCACCAGGAACAGAGCCTATCGACACTTCTTAGTGTGTTGGAGAGGATGCCTCACACCGGACGATACCTTGATCACACACGGAGAGCTCAAGCATCGGGGCCGTTACTTGACAGGGTCGAGTTCCTCCCACCTGGGGAGAATTGATGAGGACACGCACCGTAGTACACGACAGGGAACGAGGACACGCCGGAGTCCCTTTAGCTCGAGGAGATGACGTGGACGCGATGATTAAGCTATCACAATGGTTTATGCTTTTTAGCCTTATTGGGCCCTATTTAGTGCTTGTGGACAATTAGTTGGTTGTACTATTGTGTAAGGGCTAAATGGGGTAGATTAGAGTCATTGGGCTTTCTTCTGGGCTTTTTGAATGGGTCAAATGGGCCAAGAGGGATCTAGTGTGAAAGGGATCTAGTGTGAAAGGGGCCATGGCCAGGTGTGAATTGGTAGTGTGAAAGGGTCATGGCTAGGTGTGAATGCAAGCTTGGAAGGAGGGCTTGCTTGGCAAGTGACCCCCCTTTACTTGGTCATAGATAGGAACCCTTCCTCCCTTCCTTGACCATTCAAGGAGGAGGAAGGTTCCTTCCCTCCTCCCCTCTCACGTAGACAACCCGCCCCCGCCGCGGGCGGGGCCCGCCGGGGGGGGGGGGGGGGGGTGGGGGGGGGGGGGGGGGGGGGGGGTGGGGTAATATTGATTTATTTCTATTAATTTTGAATGTAAAAATTTTCAACATTCATAATTGAGAAACTCAGAATTCACCTGATTTAAACCAATCGAAAAGATATGGGCTTATCATTAGTAGCTCTATAACTGAAGACTCTGAAAAATCTCTAATTCTGAATTTATGAACACTGTTTCAGTCTGAAATCCCTCTCAGCTATTTAGTATTAAGATAGCTCCTTGTTGATATCTGATTGTTCTCCACTTACAGTGATTACATGCTCAGGTCTACTTATTTTTTGCCACTTGGTATCTAAAAACTCCACAATTCAACAAGTGATGTCAGTTTACTATCTAGTCTTCCCTGCTGGAAAACTTGCTCATGCAATGACAAGTGTCAACTACCAGAGTTGACCCTCTCCTTGTCCAGGTCTGTCTAAGACCTTGCTGCTCATGCGTCGACCCCAAGGGTCAGCCCCTTTTGTCTAGACTATTGTCTGGGCGGTCCTGGCTTTTGTCAAAAAGGCAATCAGTCTCCCTGCTACTTCCCAAAAATTTTACACTCTGCATTGTTAACTTCCTTGCTGCCAGTTCTACCATGGAATGCTTCAGTGAATACCATTTGGCATTGATTGGATTCGTCCTTTGGCTGTCAAAGTTTGCTTCATCATTTACCCAATCGGTGATATTATCTGGCAACAAGTGGTATCTCTTGAATGCTTCAATCATTATCAAGTGGTATAAGCTTTCTGGTGTCAACCATTGGTATTGGCCTTCTTGTCCCAACACCTTCTACCAGTGGTATCTACTCTACTACTCTCCTTAGTGCAGCTATGCTTTTGAATTCATCAAGTGGTATCATTTGGTATCAGCTTCCTTGGCACCTGAATTCTTTCATCACTTCATACTCCATGTGCTCACATTCTGACTCTGAAATTGGCTTTAATCTAAGCCCTCTTTGTTGATGACAAAGGGGGAGAGAATTGTGGAGTCATTGACCTCGGAGAGTATTATGATGTCTTTAATATGTGGAGTCATTGTCATTGGAATTAAAGGGGAGAAAGTGTTAAAGGGAGAGAGTACATTGGGGGAGAGAACACTGAATCATGGAACTCATGGAATCATGCTTATCATGTTTAATGATGCCATGCCTGCATGCTTATCATGTTTAATGATGTCAAGCCTGTATTGAATGTTGATTTTAATGACATTAAAGACTCATAATTGCCATCATAAAAAAGGGGGAGAATTATTGTATCCCAGATTTTGATGATGTCTGATTATGTCTCATTGATGAGTCTAAGGTGGTTTTGATGATACCAATAAAGACAGATTCCGATCAAGACAGCCAACCGATGTCAACAGTTGTTAAGCAAGTCTCATTTCAAGACGGCAGAAGGATTAAGTGAATCAATGGCAGCAAAGATTCAGTGTAAGCAAGCAAGGTAGTTTGAGAAGGTGATACTAGAAGATCAAGCATTTTAGATCAAGTTTCAGTCATATGATGGCTTAGACCAATAGAAGCCCAAGGTGCAAGGCCCTTTGGATGCACAGAAACCAAGAATGCACAAGGCTGTGTCGACCTTATGCTCAAAGTAGCCAAGGCGATATCGTCAGTTGTGTCAACCTCTTGGCACTACTGCATTGAATCATTTGATCACTTGGAAGATCAAACCAAGTGAAATTCCTAGGGATACGTCGACCCCAATGGCAATGCTGCGCCGACTCCAAATTGTTTCTAGCAAGAAGTCTTCAAATAGTCTTCAAAGCTGCGTCGACATGTCATAGAATCCTTCACAAGCTACGTCGACCTCATCAGCTCCAGGAGCAGTCTGACAGGCAAGTATCACCAACTGTGTCGACCTCATAGTCTCAAGGCGTCGGCTCCAAGGGCTTACCAGAAACCATTGAAAACATATTTATCAAAGGATGTGTCGATGCACCTTGTAGCTATATCGACTCCATGAAGGTCTAGCACACCAGCAACTCAAGAATCCATGAAGCTGCGTCGACGTAATGACCTTGCTGTGTCGACGCACTGGAAGTTCTTCAAGCCTATATCTGTTAAACTTGTAATGTTTCAGAAATTATGTAGAGTTTAAAAATCAGTGATGTAAATCTCCAAAAACATGTTTTTCAAGGTCTGGAAAAGGGTCCTTGGATAGAGATCCTACCTTTCTATCATGGGACAGTCAATACACCTTTTTTTGGAGGCATATTTGTCAAGGATCAGATTTGGGAAAGATCAGCTTTCATGGTACTCTATTTTTTGGCCAGAGCCAATCAGATTCCAATCCAAGAAAAGTACCAAGGACAGGGGACTGTATCTTTCTATCTTGAGCCAATGAGGAGGCAGGTCTGGAAGACCTCCAAGTTTAAGACCATCATTTCTTTTCTAACAAATCAAAATGGAGAATCTTGGAGGGAAAATTATTTTGTCTCTGCTCTTCTATTTTAAATTGAACCAATCAAATATAGATCTATTGGAGGGAAAATACTCCACCAACTCTCCTATATATATGAAGCTTCTACATGAAGAAGCTACTACTACTGTTTGCTGCTACCGCCTAGAAGAAGAACAGAGCCAAAAGAGAAGAGAGTGCTTGAGCCTTTAGATAAAATTTTGAGAGAAAGAGGAGAAGAAAAGGGAGCAACCAAGCACTTGTATTCACCCAGTCCAGTGTTGCCTTAGAGAAAAAGAGAGAGAGCCAGAGGAAGAAAGGAAGGAGAGCAGCCCTCCTTATAGCCAACCTTGAGAGTGAGAAGAAAAGAGCTCAGATCTGAGCAATGTTTAGATCTAGTGATAGCGCTTCAAGATTTTGGTCTGAAGCCACCGTGGAGTTTTCCTCATCTTGTTTCTTATTTTTCCTTTGCAACCTCGCTTGTGACAATTGTGTGTTTTGCTGTGTTTACAGCAGTGTGATCGATACTCTGGTTTAGAGACCAGAAGTGGGTTTGGCTATTGTGTAGTCGTGTGTGGTTGTGGGGAGCTATCCCCGTGTTTGCTATAATTGCAGCGTGCCTTTCTTCTTTGTGTGTGTGTGGGGGGGGGGGTTATCCCCATGGGGCTTGTCCCCGTGCACTGCAGTCTTGCAGCGTAAGGACCTTGTCCTTGTGAGGTGCTTGCTACTCGTGTACGTTGCGTGTTGCAACGTGTGTGTGTGTGGGGTTCGTCTCCGTGTGTGTTGTATTGTGAGGATATTGAGTTGGGTAATGTGTGTCTCATGATTGTCTCACTCTATGTACTTAATACTTTACTCTATTTTGATGATTGGCAACAATGCATTTTGTTGACTAGTTTTGATGATTGGCAATAGTAAAGTTTGACTTTAGTCTTTGCTCCGTGAAAAATAATCAAGTTATGACATCCTTCTCTATATTGACATCATTGTCAGTAATGCATTCTGCTATAAGGTCGGTGCACACTTCATTTCATATTATATCTAGTCGGAGCACATTTATTCTTTATGGATATAGGTCGATGCATATCCTGCATATTTGCATACAAGGTCGGTGCACATTTCTGTATACTGTACACAAGGTCGGTGCACGTTTCTGTAGAAATGCATACAAGGTCGGTGCACATTTCTGTAAACTGCAGACAAGGTCGGTGCATGTTTCTATCTCATGCATATAAAGGTTGGTTCACCTTTTGGTTCACGCATGTAAAGGTTGGTACATCTTTTTTATCATGCATATATGGTCGGTGCATATTTTTGCCTGATGCATGTAAAGGTCTATCCAACTTTTCAATAGGTCACTAAGGTCGGTGCACACTTGCCATAGTCATTCATAGGGTCAGTGCACATTTTCCTTGTGCCTATACATGGTCGGTGCACATTTACATTAAGCGGGTATAAGGTTGGTACACATTCTAACCTAGTCGGTGCATATAGTCATTTGCATACACTAAGGTCAGTGCACATTTGCATTGATCGCTTGGATGGTCCGTGGACACTCCAGTTTGTGCTTGTCCCAAGTTGGTGCATGTTTGCTTTGACAGCATATCAAGGTCAGTGCTCATTTGTATTAGCACATTCAAGTCGGTACATACGTGCTGGCTAGAGCACATGTGGTCAGTGCATGTGTATTGTGCTTGTCAGAGCTCATGAACATAAGGTCTGATCACCTTTTGTGTCTGTGCACACTTTTCGTTGGGCTATCCAAGTAATTACATGGTCTCTAATGAAATTTCTTCTACTTTGCTGAAGGGACTTAACTATGAAAAGGCCCAAGGGAACTAGGATCGAACGCCTGGTCAGCACAAGCAAGGCTCAAAAGATGACTCAGCCATGTGGATAGCACGCCTTCAGATTATGACACGTAGACTTCCAGCGTAATGCTCATTTCGAATTTCCATGGGCAGGAATATGTTTCCCACACATCAGTCTCTCGCGAGCTTATAAATAGAGGCCAGATCACTCAGCTTATCAAGGACTAAAAAATTACAGAAAGAGCATATAGAGCAAGAGCAATAGAGAGCCAGAGAAAGAAGAGTTTGAGCAGAAGAAGAGAGCTCGAGAGTGAGTGTCCTTTGAGAAGAAAATAGAGTACCACAAGAAGAGTGAGAAGGAGAGCTTGTTGAGCGAGGCAGCATCATCCTGACATCTAGATCATATCCATAGTCAGACTGCTCTAATTGAAGAGCTACATTTCTATCTCCTACCTCTATTTCTTTCATTCCTTTGATTTTGAAATTCATTGTAAGCTGTGTATCTGTGGGTGAGGTTGAATCCTCGGACAGCGAAGCTATAAGGCTCAGCAGAGCAAGCTGTGAGGCTCAACAGCATGGTATCAATTCCCCAAAGCTGTGGATCAGCGATCTATAGGGATTAGTCTCCGAAGCTGTGGATCAGCAGATTGAAGCTGTGTATCAGCAGTAATCCACACTCTAGTCTGAGTGTGGGGTGGATGTAGGTGAAAATCGAACCACCTAAAAATCTCTTGTGCCTTTTGTGTGAATTGTTTTAATTCCTATGTGTTTACATTTCAAGTCCACTTATCCATTAGATAAACGCATTAGAACATCTAAGGCAACCCATCTTTTTCAGTATTTGAATTGCGTTCCAAGCTTGAACCCTTCATCCAGTAGGTATATCCAAAGGCGTGGTTGGAAGCATACGTTACGCCTATCTAGAATTCCACCTCTTGCGTGAGGCTAGCCTCCGCCATTGTACTGTACCTGGATGTTGGGATGAACATTAACTGCAATTATCTCTGTCTTGATATCTGGTGAAATATATTCATCTCTTACTGCATTTGGAAATTCTTTCCTTATGATCCGTAGTTTTACAGTAATTCTCTAACTAGCTCTGAGAATTGCTTTATCTACTTCTTGTTGGCGTGAGAATCTGTTCAAATATTTGTTTAAAATTCGAAACGAATTCAAATTCGTATTAATCGGATAATTATCTGAATAAAATATCCGACGGATAATTCGATTATTAATCGGATACAAATTCGGATATCACGTTATCCGCTCCGTATCCGATCCGTTTACAGATATAGTCCCCATTCCTCTTTATTCTAGTATCACATATCTTGAGCAAGATGTGGATGGGAGCTGAAAACGATGGTCTGATAAGGGGATTCCAGGTTGCCCCTCAGGGACAATCCATCACCCATTTGTCGTATGTTGACGATATTATCTTATTTTTGTCAAATGGTAAGAAACAACTATACCCCATTAGGATGATGTTGGAGCTCCTGCTGGAGGTCAGTGGCCTTAAGGTGAACTTTTGACAAGAGTCAGGTTATTGGTGTCAACATGGAGCAGAGAGCCATCAGGAGAGCAGCTGTCATCATAGGTTGCCGTATTAGTCAGTTCCCTATTGCATATTTGGGGCTTCCCTTGACTCCCAACAGTCTGCAATGTAGGGAGTGGCAGACTGTTGTGCAGAGATTCGATTCCAGATTGGCAGGTTGGAAAGGAAAATTGCTTTCATCCGGGTGGTACTATGCAAATCTATTCTGAACAGCCTCCCAATCTACTTTTTGTCCACGTTCCAGATCCCCATCATTGTGGCAAAGAAGCTCTAGTCGCTCCAAGCAGCATTCTTCTGGTATGGCAGTGGAGAGAAGAGTACAAGGTGGCATGACATTAATTGGGGAAGGGTCTGCAAGAGTATGGAAGAGGGAGGATTGGGAATGAGGAATATTAGGGGGTTCAATCTAGCTCTTTTGAGTAAATAACTCAGTATAGAGGAACAGGGATTGTGGGGTACAGTTATCCGCCAGAAGTACTACAGCAAAACTAGAGTTTGGGACATGGCCAGCCCACGGCAGCACCACATCTCGCATCTTTGGAAGGGTTCTTGAAGAGCATTGACATGGTCAGGACAGGAGTTAGAGTGAGCCAGGGAGATGGACACAGGTGCCAGTTCTGGAGAGACAAATGGTGTACAGACTATCCACTGGGTGATGTGCATCCGCATCTATTTTCTGTTGCAGTGGAGCCGGTGGTAGTGGTCAGCCAGATGTTCGAAGGGCAGCAATCAGGAGCCATTTGGACTCTTGTTTTTAAGAGGCATTTGAGGGAGGACGAGATTAATCAGTTTGGGGGACTACTAGGCATGCGGCATCAAATTGTGCCAGATACAGCCAAGGCAGATGAATGGAAGTGGAGATGAGGAAAAGATGGGAATTTCTCAGTCAGATCAATGTATCATGTAAATGCTCATGGAGTTATGTGACACACACTGAGGAGACTGGTATGGAATCAAGGAGTCCTCTTAAAATCAAGGTGCTTATATTGAGAATCTCTCATGGAAGGTTCCCTACTTGTGACAGACTAGCCACCTTCATGGAGGATATTCAAACCCCTTGTTGTATATGTAGGGAGGAGGAGAACATTGACCACATGTTCACCGGATGCTTTTTCTCAACAAATATCTGGCGGCATATGTTGAGCAAAGTCCAATGCCAATGGCAATCCATAGAGAATGTCCAACAACTTATGAGGAAGTGGTACAAGCATTGGCCTTGCAAGGAAGACATGTGGACTTGGTGGCTCATCTTACATGCCACCCTATGGGCCTTATGGGGGGAGAGAAATGGAAGAATCTTAAAAAACGAGGCCAAGATTTGGGGAGAATTGGGGATTTTGTTGGGGAGAGGGTAATAGAGTGGGCTAAAATTCTATGTAAAGTAGAGAGAGGAAGCTCACCTCTTTTGACATTGTTGGGGGGCTAGGGGAAAATACATCTACTTGATGTGACCTTTTGTTATAGGAAGTTTGGGGATATTTTGAGATTTCACAATCCACACTTGTAATTCCCTCTTTTCTTATTAATACATTCGGTGGTACCGACCACTTTCAGAAAAAAAAAACAAATTTGTGCACAAAGATTGCCAATTTAATTGACTCCTGTTGATTGGTTTTCGGACTTACATCTGTAGCTGTCTTCATGATTGGTTAGTTAGTGTGGTGTAAAGAGGTTTTATCATGGCTGAATCTTTCTAATTTCAATCATATTGGAAGTTGGGCATTGTTACTGTCATGTCTACTAAATATTTTCAGTTTAAATCGATGCAGCTACACTGCAAGTGAAATCGATATAAGCTCAGACAAAACCCAAGAACAACGCACACTTCTTGTGGAATCCAGAAGGTGAGATGCACACTATGTTTTCCATAAGTAGATCTATAACAGCATGTAGTGGTTCCCTCTAGGCTTTTACTACTACTTATGCACCAAAATGAAGATTCAGCAAATCAATATGAATTGTAGGGCATCGTCTTTTTCTTACATTTGGGAGAAGTGGAGGTGCATTTAATAAGATGGCTTTGACTGGTGGAGATTTGTGTAAGGCTTCATTTAGATTTTAGAATATACACCCTTTATAGTGCCTTGTTCTCATAGCTATCATCGGGGCGCGACAGAGTGGCTCTGGGGCATTCTGACTGTCTATCGATCGGTGTTAGACAGGGTGAGGATCCATCATGCAGTGACGGCCGCTTTGTACTCCTACCCTTGTCATACAGGACTGCTACAAGTTTTGACAGAGAGATTCAACCGCCGATGGAACACCTTCGTCACGGCTAGAGGAGAGACTTCTTTGGACCTCTGGACTTTCCAGAAGATTTTTGATCTTCCGATCTGCGGGAGACCATACGAGGAGCTATCACTTGATGATTTACACCTTAGCTCCACCGACGGCGCCGGGCGGTACACCCTGCCATACTACTTCAGATTTTTAATGAAGACCTGGAGGGATCTAGCTCGAGTTGGCACAGACCGGACCCCTTGCACTCCGAGGGTGACTCTGAATGCATGGGTGAGCCATTTTTACAGTGGCCCTTTCTGCTTCCACGAGGAGTTTGCTTAGTTCGGCACTACCTGGGAGGAATGCAAAGAACTTAGAGTAGACCTTCCTCCTCATCCGCGCCACTTGCCTACACCGACACAGAGATGGAACTCGAGGGGACTACCTCCTGTCACATATTTGGCGGCTTACTTGGCCTATTGGCTGGCCAACTTTGTAGTTCCTCGTGGAGAGGACAGGGTCCGGCGACCTGAGGTGATATATCCGGCCTACCTACTTGCCTGTGGTCAAAGACTTGCCATTGCACTAGTAGCCCTGGCGAATATCTTTCATTCGCTTGGGGCTTTGTCTTCCCACTCGTCACCGCGAGAGAAGAGTATTATGCTGCCCATCCATTACTTGAGTGCCTGGGTAGGACCGCTGTTTCCAGAGCTCTCCCGGAGGACTCCAGTTGATAATCCAGCGGCACCGCTAATTTTCCTATTCATAGGGCAGTCGTCACAGGATGCTGTGGTTCAGTTTGTAGGGGCCCGACGGGCCTTGTCTTTCGTTCCAGTGAGGAGAGGAGAGGGCCTAGACCTTCACCACTTCTCCTACCTTCACCGCCCTTATGTTGGGCAAGAGGGAGGCACTGTTGTGAGCAGGGTGTCTACACATGCTTTGCCCTCCCCCCCACGGCTTAGCAGAGTGGGTTATGAGCAGCCGCCCCAGCGTTCTTGTCTACCGACGCTCCAGCACAGCTATTCTTAAGCCCTATTACCCACATCGATTCGCCAAGAACTTTGGGTATGATCAGGGCATTCCTTCAAGCGCAGAGTTTCCTTTGGCCCTTCGACTGTACAGGCATAGAGACGTGCACTTAGTGGCGACAGCGTGGCAGGACTTCCTCTGCTGCGAGGTGTCACAGGGGTACCGCGTTCCAGAGCAGGAGCACAGAGGCCAGTTCGATATCCACTATGCACGCTGGTGGTTCGAGGCCAGCAATGTCTTCCGAGAACATCGCGATGCTATTCGAGCCGCGGAGGAGCAACGCCTGAGGAAGGAGGATCTACCTCCTTTGTTTGTGAACCCACCCTTTATCAGGTCTTATTTTTCAGGAGCCGCCCGAGTTGTCAGTGACATTGAGGAGCAGTGGCACGAGAAAGGCTGGACGGTTCCTGTGGACAAGAGCCAATATAATGGGGCTTTGAAGCCCTTGAAGAGTACGCCGGTAACAGCATCTAAAACTCCTTCCTCTATCTCGGGGGTAGCCCCAGGCCCTTCAAAGGCCTATTCCTGGTGAGAAGACTTGCAGGCGTCTTGCGGGGTGAGGAGGAAATCCCAGCTATCCCAATCGATACCTGATGGAGAGCTCGGGGGTAGCACTTTGGCAGAGTGGAGGGCCCACGTGATTAATGTCGTGGGCAGCGCAGGTCCGCTGGAGTATATTTCAGGTTTGGAGATGGCGGTGACTCCCATTGCCATTTATGAGATTGTCTAGGCAGCAGCCCATGTCCTCCGATTAAAGTCGGAGCAGATAGTTTTGAAGCCCGTGAAGCCTATAGACACCACAGATAATTATCTTCCTTTACTGGCTCTTTCATGTGTATGTATATTCTTCATATTTTGGAACATTTATTATACACATTCCTCTGATGACTGCAGGTGGGGCTGCTAGGGTAGCCGGCGCTGGCCCATTAGAGGGCCCTCCCGATATGGGGCCAGAGAGGGATATTGCTGCCTCAAAGAGATCTCGCACTGAGGGTCCTGGAGAGGAGGACCTGAGGTCCTCGTCTTGCCTTCGGCTTGAGGAAGAATCTCCCGCGATTGAGGTTGTCTCCAGTAAGTGACATATCTTGATACTTGCTGCTTTTAAGCTTTATACGCAATGTCATGAACATATTTTGCCTTGCTAAATGCAACTCCACCGGAAGTCAGGGCCGACGCGAGTTTCTCTCCTTCCCAGGCGAACACTTCTGCGAGAACAGATATGCCTCTGGACGAGCCTGCGTCGAATAGTATTTTCAACTTTGAAGAGTTGATCTCTCCCACAGATAATTATACGCCGATGACGGCTAACTCCCCCTCGCCTATTGCCTTTACAAAGATCCTTTTAATTACCATTTCACCGACTCTAAATTTCCTCTCAATTACTTTCTTCTGATAAAACCGTGAGAGCCTATTTTGATAGATTTATGCATGTTCAGCAGCGGCCAGATGCTTCTCATCTAAGAGTTCCAACTGTGCAAGGAGAGATTCACGTCGCTCATCAATAGATAGCTCATTGTCCAATTGTACCCTAAGAGAAGGTATAAGAATCTCATAAGGGACTACCGCCTCCATTCCATAAGTGAGGACGAATGGAGTTTACCCGGTGGGAGTGCAGATGGAAGTGCAGATAGAAGTGCAGTAGGCCCA
The DNA here is from genome assembly GCA_024336825.1 of Amorphophallus titanum. NCBI lineage: Eukaryota > Viridiplantae > Streptophyta > Magnoliopsida > Alismatales > Araceae > Amorphophallus > Amorphophallus titanum. The sequence continues at coordinate 72,910,437 of JANBPO010009603.1, forward strand.
AAGAGCTTCAACGAGTGTTTTTGGCCAATCCGCGAATTTGTTAGCCTCACATATTTTCTTTATTATTTTGATTAGAGTTTTATTTGTTGCCTCTACTTGCCCATTACCCTGTGGATAATAAGGAGATGAATGATGCAATGCAATGTTATACATATTGCAGAGGTCTTGAAGCTCTTGAGAGATAAATTGTGATCCGTTATCGGTGACGATGGAGCTTGGAATTCTGAATCTGGCAATGATGTTCTTCATAACAAACTTGCAGACGGTTGACGCTTTTATCTCTGCATAAGCTTCCGCTTCCGCCCACTTGGTGAAGTACTCCGTGGCCGTGAGTATGAATGATTTTGGTTTAGAGAGGAGATTCGCATCACCAAGAGGTCCAATGATATCGAAAGTCCACATGGAGAAAGGTCATGGGGAGGACAGAGGATGGAGTGAAGAAGCAGGGGAATGAATCCTGTCAGCGTGTAGTTGGCACTTAACACACCTTCAAACATAGATGGAACAGTCCTCTTCTAGAGTGGGCCAACAGAATCCTAGCCTAAGGATCTTTTTAGATAACATCTGGCTATTGACATGGCCACCACAGACTCCTGAATGTGCCTCTTCCACGACTTTTCATGCCTCGTCATCATCAAGGCACATGAGAAGAACACCAGTAAGACCTCTTCTATAAAGGAGGCCCCCAACCAGAGTATATCTTTGGGCGACTCTCCTGATTGCTTTCTTATCTTCCACCGTGGCCTCTTCAGGGTAAGACTGATCTTGACAATATTTAGCAAACTCATAATACCATGGCTTTTTCTCATCATTCAATTCTTCTTCTAAATCTATTAGCATGACATCTTTATTTTCAATGATCTCTCCTTCCTTGACCTTCTTAAGCAACTCCTCCTTCACCCTAAGGAAACCTGGATCCTTAGTGGCGGGAGTAAGGCGCCTGTGAATGATAACAACATAGAAATTTCTCTTGAAAGGGAAAACCAAGGAAGAAGCTAGTGAAGCAAGAGCATCATCCAGAATGTTTTAGTTGCGTGGAACATGGACAAAGATCGGCTTAGAGAATAGCTTAGCATAGGTAGATGTGAGTTCTTGGTAAAGTTTAAGCTTAGGATCAAGAGTGTGGCACTTGGTGAGCACTTGACGCAGAATAAGCTGACTATCACCTACAATCTATAATTGGGTGACACCATATAGATGAGCGGCCTCCAAGTCGACCCGAAGAGCCTCAAATTTAGCTATATTATTTGTAACAGGAAAGGCAAGCTGAAAGACTTGTGGAATGGTGACTCCCTCAGGTGATAGGAGAACAATGCCGATACCCTTACCTTGAGAATTCAGAGCTCCATCAAAATGTAACGTCCACATCGAATCGGGCTGATTAACAGACATTAATTCCTCATCTGGAAACTCTGAGCAAATCGGGTCAAATCAAGGAAGGGGGTGATGAGCAAGATATTCTGCTATGGCATAGCCTTTAATTACTTTTTGCTGAATGTAAGTGATGTCAAACTGAGAAAGGAACATTTGCCATCGTGCTAGTTGATCAGTAATAACAAATTTCTCAAGAATGAACTTGATGGGATTCATGTGAGAGATGAACCTAGTGAGTTAAAAAATAATACTTTAATTTCTGAACTACCCAGACTAGAGCTGCGTAGGTCTTTTCCATGGCGGTATATTTTTGCTCGCAGGGGTGGAGGATCTTAGACAAGTAGTAGGCTGCCCTCTCCCTTCTTTCATCACCGACTTGTGCAAGGACAACACCTATCGAGTCATTCAGGACAGAAACATAAAGAACAAGTGGTTTGCCTGGAACTGGCGGCCTCAGGACAGGAGGGCTAGACAGATAGTCCTTCAATTTGTCAAAAATCGTCTGACACTTGTCATCCCAATTAATTTTGACTCCCGACTTGGTGAGCTCGTAGAACGGCCTACACCTTTATGAATGCTGGGAGATAAATCGGTGAATAAACTGCAACCTCCCGATCAATCCTCGAACTTTCTTCAAATTCTTGGGAGGAGGCATATCTCTTATTGTCTGCGCCTTATTGGGATCAATCTCAATACCCCTCTTGCTAACGATGAATCCAAGCAACTTCCCTGACGACATACTAAATACACACTTCTTAGTAGGGGTGATCATTATTTGGGTTCAATCCGAAAACAAACAACCCTTTTCTTGCTTCAGCATCTACCCCATGCTGATGAACAAAGCTACCGTCGATTCCTTGACATCATCATCAGGATTAGCGGTGTAGGCTTTATGTCTACACTGCTAAAAGAAAACCTTTTTCTTGCTTTGTTATCTACCCCATGCCGATGAACAAAGCTACCGTCGATTCCATGACATCATTGTCAGGATCAATACTAAAAACTTTCTGGTGTAGGCCACACGCTATACTGCTAAAACAAACCTTTCTTGCTTCGGCATCTACCTCATGTCGATGAACAAAGCTACCATCGATTCCTTGACATCATCATCAAGATCGATGCTAAAAACCTTCCAGTGTAGGCCTTACACCTATACTACTAAAATAAACCTTATTTTACTTCAGCATCTACCCCATGCTGATGAACAAAGCTACCGTCGATTCCTTGACATTATCGTCGGGATCGATGCTAAAAACCCATCGATGTAGGCTTTACGCCTATATTACTAAAATAAAATCTTTTTCGTGCTTCGACATCTATCCTATGCCGATGAACAAAGCTACTATCAATTCCTTGGCATCATCGTCAGGATCAATGCTAAAAACCTTCTGGTGTAGGCCTTACGCCTATGCTGCTAAAACAAACCTTCCCTGCTCTGGCATTCACCCCATGCCGATAATCAAACTACCGTCGATTCTCCGACATCATTGTCAGGATCGATGCTGAAGTCCCCGGAGAAAGCCTTGCTGCTAAAGCCACTAAAGTAAAACCACCCTTTGCTAAAAACTTTGGGCGTATACCCATTTGCTAGGGCTTTGGGTCTATACCCCTTCTATCCTGGCATCCTTGGCCACTTAAACAAATAAGTTCTACAATATTCAGAGCATTGGACCTCTGAGGCACTAACGGCACATTGGAGCGAACTCCTCACCCTTTCTTTGAAAGAGTCAGTGCTCTCCTGCGTTTACACGCAGCATCCCTTGAAAAGTAATAGAATCTTTTGACACCTAGTCATTAGAGCAAGAAAGCAACAAAAACAACACACAAAGAAAGCCTAGAGGCTACAACAGAATAAAATTTTGATTTTCATTATGATAAAGCAAATTATAAAAGAACTCCCCTTGAAGGAGCAGAATTACATGAAGTGCGGCTATTACCGATGAAAGATATCTTCAAACTCTAAAAGCCCAACAGTAGGGGCTGCCTCTTGTTCCCCAAGATGAATTTCCTCCTCATGAAGATGAGCTAGCTTGCTGCGCAGTGAAGCCGCTTGACCCTCCAGCAGGGCAGTCTCTTCAACACTCTCAGCCTCCATGTCTTCTGCGAGATGCAACTCAGCCTTAGTAGAGACCATGTCTACCAGCAACTCCTCCAACCTATCTTGCAATGATTGAATGCATGAGGATAAAGTTACAACAAGAGCATGGCACTCCTGAAGGGCCAATTCTAGTTGTTCTCGAGCCGTTCGGCAATCAGCTTTCTGCATTCTCAGCGTAATAACTTTGTCATTTTCTATACACCCCAGAAAGTCTCGACGATTTACAAATGTCAACAAAAGGAGCACCCTCTGAGTCCATAACTCTGTAGGACATCCCAATACCTGAAGGCCAACCGACAGTTGCTCAGCAATTCCCCGTAGTCTGGGGTAAGTCAAGGTCAGTTGAGACGAGACCAACTACTGTAATGTCTCCAGATTCTACTAAACCAAGTCATCTGAAGAAGTGATACCAAAAGATGTTGCTAGAGGCAGATGAAATTTGACTTCACTATCAACATTGGCCCATAGGTTGACATCTGTCGTCGAAGAAGAGGATGGCAAAGATAGTACAATAGCAGTATTTGGCACCTCAATAGCTTTCTCTTGTACCAACAGTTTCTCTCCACTCAAGGTGGGCTCTTCTGATGCAGCTACGCTAGGAAGTGTTGGACTGGTTTCAGACCCAGATGCAGCATCTTGCTCTTCAAGATTCAGGAGCACTGGAACAAATGTTTGTACCCCCATGGAGGTAAAAGCTGATGTGCGGGTCCCAATCCTCAATTCAGGAGCACGAGCTGGCACTGGAGTCTCCCCTGATGTATCCAGCTCAATTGGCATTATGTCAGACCCAAGCTGGGCTTTAACAGGCACAGGCCGTAATACAGGAACAACTCCTTCGAAGGTCGAAGGCATGATGGATGGAGGACGTAGTGCTTCGGTTGGGGAAACACTACTGATAACAGGAGCTATGACTTGGCTTAGGGTGATTGGCATTTGAGGAAAAGAAGGGGAAATGGGTAAAAGAATGTTAGACGACCCGAAGGACTGAAGAATGAAAAGAAAGGAGCGCCAAAAGTAGAAAACTTACTTTAACTGCAGCAAACTCAAGAGTCAACAACTCAAGGGTTGTCGGAACAGGTGGTTCTTCCACCAAAGATTGGGCCATAGAGGAGGCCAGACATTCCTCTACACCAGTTTCTGCAGCCACCTCTGGCAAAGTTTCTTCAGTGGTTCTGATGATAAGTGTCCTTAGGGACTAAGTGCCTATATGTGCATCGACCTAAGTTTTGACACTTAGATAAATAATTGGTCTATTCAATGTGAAAGACTTTTAAGCAGTTTAGTCCCAACATGATTCATAGAGTGTCATCATTAAAATCAGGGTTCCAACAATCTCCCACTTTTTGATGATGACAACTATGAGTCATGTATGTGTTTGCGCAAATTGAGATTGATACACTTATTCACACATTCATTCAAATAAGAGTGTGTACAAAGTTTCCATATATCAAATCAACACTTTTATTTTTCATTCATCAAGGCAACACAAAATACAAGCCAAATCATGCAGACATAACAAATGCAACTAACTATAATGCTCTGACTAACAGACTGTATACAATAAGAAAAAAGAAATGTTGTTTATCTGAAACTTTTTCAGCATACAACTTCAGAATGAGACACAATGCTTCAGCACATCACAACATCACAGCATAACTCATCACATCATCTTCAGCACAGTCATCTTCAGCATAGCATCACATCCTGACTGCTCTCCCCCTTTGTCATTATCAAAAAGAAATCAGCAAATAACTAGCTTCCTAAGGCATTAAACATTAGGTGCAGCAGTCCTACTAGAGCTGCCACCTCTCTATCTCTATTAGAACTTCCCCGTGCACTCAATGGTACTGCTCGTAGGAAACTGTTTGGAATTCTGTCAACTTTAGTTCCTAGGGCAGCAAATTTAGCCATGACTTTCTGATCATTTTGCTGAACTTGAGCTTGTAGTTCTTTGACAGTTGTAGTCAGATCCACAAACCAATTCTGTAGCATGCTACGCATGTTCTCTAACTGGGATGACTATTGGTGGTGTATTTCTGCCATGGAGGTAGAAGAACTGGTAGCTTGTGAAGTGACAACATCTTTAAAACTGCTGGATAGGTTCTGCACTTGTTCTTGGATAGTGTCAAGTTTGCCATAAATATTGCCTAGTTGAATGATACTGCCCTGAACTTCATCTGATATGGTGTTAATTCTTTATGACAGTGCTTGCTGATCTTGACAGATGATGTTTAATTGTTCTCTAATTGTCTACTATTCCCTTTAGATGTCATAAGCATGAACCAGCATTTGTGTTGTCTTTATGTGTGTCTCAGCTTGGTTCAGTCTAAGATTTCTCATTAGGGTTACAACCTCTTCACATACATGTAGTAGAGAATCCAAAAACCCATGTAGCCTTTCATCTGACTTACATTTATCCCTGACAAACTTTTCCCATTGACTATTTACTATCTGTTCTACATGGACCATTCTAGCATCAAGCCTCTCTACAGCCATATTCAAATGCATGAAAGAAGCATTCATGATTCTAAACTGATTAAGCAAAAGATTTACCAAAGAGGGATGAACATTTGTAGGATATTGAGAGGAACTTGGTCCAGCTGAACTTGAGGCCTGAAATTCAGGTGGGACTTGAGGTTCTTCAAGGGATAAGGGTGGCTGAATACCCATTGCCATCACAGGACCCTGATAAGGTCCATGATATGTGGCAGGACCTAGATGCTCTTCTTGTGGTATTTCAGATTCAACATCTTGATGTTCCTGTAGTTCTTCTTCTTGTAGCACTTCCACCCCTTGTTGCTCTTGGGGTTGCTCATCATGTGGTTGCTGCTCTTGAATGCCTTCTTCCTCATTTAGCTGCTCTGGTTGGATTTCAAACTGCTGTTGCTGCTGCTCTATCTGTTCTATAAGCTGATCAATGTGTTGATCAAGCTACTGCATTACTTGCTCATCTAACAAAAGTTGTTGTTTTAACTCATGTAGTTCATGTTCTTATTATACATTTCTTTCCATCTCTTCCCTTTCTTCTTCCTGCTGATCAGGTTGCTACTCTTCCTATACCTCTGGATGAGGCTCTTCTTGCAACTCTGGAATATACTCTTCCTGAACTAACTCTTCCTCCTGTTCTAGCTGCACTTGTAGGTTCACATCATGTAACATTTCATCATCAACCTGCTACTAAATATGCACTGCCACTTCCTGCTCAGCTACTTGTGGCTGGTCCTCTCCCTGACCTTGAGCATCTAGCTGAATCCGTTCCACATGTTCCACATCTTGTTGCTGCTGCTGCTACTCAGATTCTAGTGGTTCTTCATGTTTTATTTCTTGCCATTGTGGCTATTGTTCTTCTTCCACTTGTTGGACTTCCTCTTCTAGTAGTTAGACATGCTGTTCTGCCATTTCTTGCTCAGTCTAATCTGCTGGCCCCTGACTTTGGACTCTTGCACCTGATGGCTTAAGCTTCATAAATTTAGTGATGAAGTCCATATTGTAAACATTTACTTTAGGGATTTGCTTGAATGTCTCATCCTCTAAAGAAATGTTCATTTTCTTGAAAATAGATGTCATGTGGGCTGCATAGGGTAAGTGTCTTCTAGATTCCTTGCAGGTTCCAAAAATCTGTATCATTAACTCTGGCAGACAGATTCTGATTCTCTTAAATATACAGAAGAACCCCTTCAAAATAACGCTAAGGTGGGTTGGGGTTTTGGCATTCCCAAAACCGGGGATGTATGACTTTTACCCCCCCCCAAAAACCCCGTAAATTTTTCCCCCCTTGTTGGGGGGGGGGGCACTCCCGCAATATCTCTCCCTTTTTAATGGTGCGGGATTGGGATAGTGACGGATGAACAAAGACATGAAGGAGAGTACTGGGTAGCGATTAAATGAGAAGTTTTTATTTTTTCAGCACCTGCCCCTTCGTTGGATCGAACCCAATTCCCAACGCCACTGCAGTCGTAATTAATCAGTCCTCGGTACTACGGGGTAAGAGAAGGAAATAGAATATGCAAATGTTGGGGCCCGATGCCGCCATTGATCTCCTCCAGAGTTTACCCCTCGTTGGGGGGGGGGGTGGCGGCAGCAGCAGCTGCAGTAGCGGCAATAAAGGTACACAGGTGGGCGGGTGCTCCACCGGAGCGGCCGATCCCAGCGGCCCCTCCGAGTTGGGACTCGTCAAGAGTCGGCCTTTTCGGTGGGAGGGGCGTGGCGGAATAGGAGGTGTCGGTGGCAATGGAGAGTGGCAGCGGCGTGGTGGGGGCGGCAGCGGTGGAGGGTGGCGACAAGGGAAGGTTTGAGTCCCCAAGGACGGGGATCCACCGTGGGATTCGTGCGCTCGTCCTCCGAAAGAAACAAGAAAGAAACGGCAGATGCGATGGGCAAGCACGTGGCGGGGACGGTCCAGATTTACTGCTACTAGGCAAGTGCATCCATCATTACCGTCTGTGGAGGGGACAGCTACTAGTTTTGTAATGGGTGTTGTGGGCCGTGCCGCATTGGGCCCGGTCACTGGAGATGTGGCCCACAAGTCCTCCGAGAGAATGGACGATAACCGTCTCATACGGGACGGGATTGACCCACATGAGATGAGTGCATTGCACCCACCCATTGCTCGAAGATGGGTAAATGGTGCTGGTTATGGAGGAGGTGTGTGCAGAGAGGATGCCACAGTGGGGATCTTGTCTCTGGTTGGGGTTTCAATAGGGCAATGGCTATGCTTATGTTCTTCTCAATGATGAGGGTTCTTGTACGGGCTTTCTCAATAATTTTCTGCTAATAAGAAATTTTTTGTGCACATGAGATACAATTCTTCTTCTTATGTTCATATGTGAGTCTCATGTTTGGGATCCTTGTCAAGAAAGTGACTTTTATGATGCAAATTTCATGGAAAGAGTTAACTTATATGCAGGATTCACTTACTCGATGCAGCTTGTTCAAATTTGGGTGTATCATATCGTATCTTAGAAAATTTGATACGTGATCAGCTCCAGATCACCCGAGTCAAGATGACAATTGTCCCAACAGTGTCTAGCGGCCATCGTCCTCCTTGGTTCAGCTACGGTCGCTATCGGTGTGGGCAGGACTTTTGCCTATTGCTGCTAGCCATCGACGGTGTTCTCTCCCGACTTGGAGGCTTGTAACACCAGATTGAGCCACTCCCGATCGTTCTCTTCTCGTCTTCCCTCTCTAGCCAAATACGAAGAGGATGATTGGTTGGGCGCGTGATGGTTTCTGTTGGAATGAGAACCCACTTGATGCCGCTAGTGGGGGTGGCTTGCTGGGCTCCTCCTCCGGTTTGACGGCACCTGAGGTTGCAACAACGTTCACAGTAACGGCAACAACATCACCAGGTTTGGTCTCAAAAGTGAGGGTTGAGTCGAGCCTAGTTGATCGTGACTCACGTATATTGTATCGCATTAAGAAAAATTCAATCCGATACAGATCACCGACATAGGAAACTTTGATTTTATGCGCAAATATCTTTTTTGTTTTTCCGATTCCCTTTCGAAAGAGAGATGTCCAACTAGAGTTGGGCCGAAGTCTGTTCGTCGCCTGTTCAAGCTCTAATCTAATCTAATCCAATCTAATCTATATTATAATAATAATATAGGCGTCCTGTGCAAAGGGTTTGAAAACAGATTTGTCGGCATTGATTGACATGCTTGAAATATATATAGTACAAAAATTGTCTCCTCCAAAGTTATTTTGAAAACTTTTATTTTTTTTTAACGACTGTAAGCTTTAGTTTTGAGTATCTTATAGAAAACCTAATGAAAAGACGGACGAAGGGTGCTCCAAAATGATCTTTCCCTTCCACATCCTCCTCCTCACTATCAGCAGCAAAAACATTGATGGGCCATTTGGGAGCCTAATCATTATTAGAGTATACCCCATCAACATCCGTAAAATAATACCTAATTAAGATGACTTTCTTTTAAGGACGCTTTGACATCCGGTTAAATAATACCTGAGATAACGTCCTTTTAGGGCCACTTTATAATCGGTTAAGGCAAGCCTAGTTGAAGTGAACTCTTGCCGGATATTCTCGGGTTAAGTCTAACTTAATTTGATACCTAGTTATTATTTTACTTAGAATAATTAAAAATACAAAATAATTTAAAAATAGAATAAACAAAAAGCTCACTTTTAAGTTTGTTATCTTAGGACCCTGGATTGATCGGGGAGGGTGAGCCCATCCAGCTGGATGAGATCACTCTACCAGGTCAAATCCAAAGGCAATTTTATTGAAAATTGTTAATTATAAATCCTTTGGGGCATACCCCTGAGTAGGAAAAGGGGGAAGGAAATATTACAATCTCAGGTTGGGTATACCCATTCTATCTAGCCTATAGGCACCACAAATGTTTGGTGGAATCAAATCAAACTTGTTGTGGAAAACAGAATTGGAATTACATTGACAGGCTAGGTTGGTGAGACCATCCGCTGCCTGGTTGCCCTCTCTGAAGATATGAGTGATATTCGTCTTCATTCTTCGAACAAGCTCCCGTAGCTCATAGATGATGGGCACCAATCTCCATGGGCAAGAGCATTCCTCCTTAATGATACTCACTAGTGTTTTGGAATCAGATTCCACAATGTGAAGATTGATACTGAGTAGGGATGCATATCACAGGCCATTAAGCATTGCACGAGCTTTGGCTACCAGACTGAAGCATCTGCCATAGAAATGGCTATAGGCTAAAAGGATATCACCCTTGTGATCCCTGACCATACCTCCTCCCCCACCAATACTGGGTTTGCCTTTGCTGGCACCATCAATGTTGAGTTTGAAAGTTCCAATGGGCAGAGGAGACCAAATCACAATGATAGGTTTTCTGGATTTGTGGAGATTGGCAATAATAGAGAGGTGTTGTAAGGAGCTCAGGGTGGATAGATCTCCCGACAGGAGGCAAGTAGGGAATTTGGTATTATTGATCCTTTGAATGATCCTGTGGTAAATGGTTATCGGGGAGCTCTGTTTACCTTCATACCATCGCTTGTTCCTTTCACACCAGACCTCCCACAGCCATAGAGAAGCTATGAGTAGAGACACCATGCCATTTTGGGTAGATAACCGAGAGAGTTGGATCACTTGGTGTAAGAATGCTTGTCCCGAGCCACAGTTTGCAGGGTTAATCTGGAAACAATGGCTGAAAGTTCTCCAAGTTGATCTAGCGAGATCACTACGCAGAAGAAGGTGTGAAGCAGTTTCGTTTTGGGGATCATGACAGCAAGAGCATTTGGAACATAACATTACACCACATTGCTGAACTTTGTTGTCAGTGGGTAATATGCTATGAATAAGTTTCCACAAAAAAATTGATATCTTCGGGGGGATGTAACTAGTCCAAATTTGTTTGAAAGGAAATGATCCAGGAGAGGTAATTGTTAGCTTCCTCAAAGATTTAATGGAGAAGGAGCCAGCAGAATTAAGACACCAGATGCATTTGTCTTGAATCAGTGGTTTTCTAGAAATGCAGAATTCAATCGCTGCTAATGAGTCTGCAGGGAGTAATTGGCGGATGTTGTTCTAGGCAGGGTGACTTGTATCTGAAAGAGAACAGCCTGTAATATTTTTATCTTCAACTTGTTGCCAGTGATGATCCGGGATCAAATCTTTGAGAGCACAGTCACCCATCCAGATATCTTTTCAAAAGGAGAAGTTACCTTCCCCTTGAAAGTATTTGCTGTGCTTCAAAATAATGTCCCTAGCAAGAATCCAATCTCTTCTGTTATTACCTTTGCATCTGTTGAATTCAGCTTTAGAAAGGTGTCTTTTGGTCATATGCTTGGCCTTGAAATATCTGCCCCATAATGAGTTCTGTGAATTTAAAGCATTCCAAAGCATTTTAACCTTGAATGCTTTTTGCATGTCATTCAAGGATAGAATGCCTAGACCTCCATTCTCAATTGGACTGCAGATAGTGTGCCAGTTTTTCCAGTGTCTTCTTGAATTGCCATCCTTGGAACCCCAGAAGAAGCTAGCAAATGACCTGTTAATTAAACTGAGGACGGTAGCAGGCAGGGAGCAACAGGATAAAATATGAAGAGGAATGAATGCTAACACATGCTTTATCAGACAAAGCCTCCCAGTAGAGGATAGAAAGGTAGAACTCCAGCTTTGAATTCTTGCTTGAATTTTGGTGATCATGGGGGTGAAAAAATTTATTTTGGCTCTTCTAGGGAAAAGAGGAACACCAAGATATCTGAATGGGAATTTATTGTGTGCAGTACCAGTGATGGTTTGGATCCTTTGTTTGAGAGATGGAGAAGCCTTAATGTGAGTATAGTATGCACTTTTGGAGATATTGATGAGCTGTCCCAAAGAGTCTTCATAGGAATGCAAGAAATCCATCAAGTTCTGCAAAGAGGATTTGCATCCATTGGCAAATACTAATGTATCATTAGCAAACAATAAGTGTGAAATTCTTGGACAGCCTCGGGGAGTGTAGAAGAAACCCACTTTCTTTGAGAGGAATAGATTTGTGAGACCTCTACTTAAGGCCTCTTCAGCCAAAATAAATAAAGTTGGGGCAATGGGGTCACCTTGCCTGACTCCCCTAGTCGATTTAAAAAAGCCAGCCAAATTTCCATTCAATGGTATAGAAAACCATGAATTGGATATGAGTCTGAAAATAATGTTGTTGAACGTAATTCCTATCATTTTCATTTCAGTTAATTCATTTCTGTTCAAATCTTGCGGAGAATCACTTCTCGCGGTGGTTTAATTCTCATCTCTGTTATTTTATTTCTCTTGAAATCCCGCGGGGAGTCACTTCTCGCGGAGGTTCAACTCTTGTCATTTTCATTTCAGTTATTTCCTTTCTGTTAAAATCCCGCGGAGAATCACTTCTCGCAGTGGTTTTATTTCTGTCATTTTTATTCTGTTATTTTTCACTTCAGTTCAAATCCCGTGGAGAACAGTTTCTCGTGGCGATTCCATATTGTACTATTTTCATTCCATGAATTTCACCGTTCCGATCTCGTAGAGGTAACTCTCTTCAAAGATCTTTCTCCTTATTTTTCAATTAATTTCTGTGTGTGTCGTGTTGTGTGTTCTCATATCACTCTCCAATTTTCGTGACCTTTCGTCGTCCACATCTCTCCTAAATAGAAAAAAACTCCTAAAATTAAACTGTGCTTTGGTGAGGTTTGGGCATTTTGTTATTTTGTCCAAAATTGTGGGTTTGTGGAGAGGGAGTGAGAGGGAGAGGGACGATGAGGGGGTGTCAACCCTGTGAGAGAGGGGGTCGACCCCTCTCGTGGCCCCTCTCTCTCTCACTTCCTCTCCTCAGACCCACATAGCCAACGTACACCCCTCGCCCCCTCCACTCTCCTTCTCCTCACCACCGGCAATAGCCCCACTCCCCACGGTAACTTAAAAGAAAACCCTCTTCATCGGCTGGCCGATGGAAGAGGAAGAAAGGACCCACCAAAGAGGGATCCGGAGGCTCCGGATGAGGAGAATATGGGTCCCTCTTTGTTTAAATCATTGTCTTTATCCATCCCTCATCATTATCTTCCTCCAGAACCTTCTATATAAGGTGCCATGTACACAATTTTTGATGGGTTGACACCTATCATAAAGATTTCCTCATGCCTGGGGACATGTGACAACCCATCACACCCTCACTCCTCTCTTCACCGCGACCACTCCTCTCTCTCTAAGCCACACCCCCCATCGACCTCCCCTTCACACACAAACCTCACACGCCCTGAGAGAGAGGAGTGGCCCTTACTTATGGGATTGGATAAAAACATGGTGATATTGTAGGAGGACTGTGTCTTAGAGAAGTGGAAAGCTTTCTGGCGGATAAAAACATGGTGAATTGAGATCAGAGTGGTCCTTCTCCGTGATATGTAAAGTGTTCTCATATCACTCTCTTAATTCCCCTGCCACCCACAGAGTGAGAGGGGCATGCGTGTGTGGTGGTGGATAGGCGATGAGCCTGCGGGGAGGGGTGTGGTGCTCACTGTTGACATATTTTCTCCAAATGTATGTAGGTGAATGAAGGAAGTGACTAGTGTGACATCTAATAGAACATGAAATAAAGCGAGGGATGCAACAATATCATCACTTAAAAGTGAGCACAATCAGATCGTGATCACCACCAAAGTAAACAGTGCAAGAAGAACGCACCATGTACCTTGGTAAGGAGGAATGGATGAAGACACTCACCAATCGAAGCAGCTCTGGTGCAGGAAGAAGACGGTCCTATCTGAGCCGCAATCCTGAGGAAGACGGTCAGATGACAGGCCGCTACCAGCACCGAGATAGGACATGGGAAGAAGGCACGAGCACAGGAACTAAACAGTCTTCGATCAGCCGTAACCAGATGGAAAATGGCCTAAAGGTGGGCCGCTACCTCTGATAAACGGTTGGAGGCAAACTGCAGAGAGCTTCCATGACCCGAACCTGAGAACTTAATCCTCCACCCCTTTCGGCTGGCCAGGAGGGATGGGCCTCGTGTAAGAACAATTGCTGACCTACAAGAAACTCAAAAGACAACAAGAAATGCCCAGATTAGATCATGGATTGTACAATATCTATACATATGAACTGTGAATAAGATGCATGATTAGAAGGGTGGATACCTGGTGGTGGTGGTTTTTAAACCCCTGTGGGGTGTGAAAAACAATAGGGGGATATGTGAATGCAAGAATGACAGTGAAAAACGTGAAGAAAGACAAAGGAAAATAGAGATGGGATGACCAAATGAGGACTAATGACAACTAAAGCAATGACACAAATGACACAACAGAACTGGCTACTCCCTGGACTGAAGGCTTGAAGGACATGGGAAGCCTTTCTTCCTGGCTAGACCTCACTCTGGAATGCGGCAGCTCGAGCCAAGGGTTCTATATATAGACCCTTGAAACCCTAGCTCGAGTTGGAGGCTTTTTGGTGGGAATCAGGCTTTGATTATTTAGGAAAATATGTTGATAATATTCCTAGCCGCCAGCAGGATCAAACGGCTCCTTATTTGGCTCAATATCCATGGAGAAATCTGTGGATGAAGGAATAGGTTTGACCACGGATAGAGAGAGAAACGCCCATTGACGCAGGATTCCCGGCCATTAAAGGCCGTCAATCGATAGACTGCCAGAGACGCTGATGTTGGATCGAATGGTATTCTCTACACAGTGATCCGAAGGCTCATCAGAGAAAAATACACGTAAATATCTGAAAAAAATCTGGGACATTACAGCCCTCCCCCTTATAAGAATTTCATCCTCGAAATTCAAGACAAGCACCAAGCCACAAGGGGAGAACGCTTGAACCAACTGACGACACAATCAGAGCCCCACCAAACCTCGATGCTCGTAAAAATCACGATCCGGAGGGACGGGGCCAGACAATGATTGCGGACAACACCTCACTCACCATCCAAGGCACATCGATCATCAGAGCAGGCACATGGAAGAAGTGTTGTCTGGCGTCACCTCAGCCAACATGAAAACCAATCACCAGTCAACGCCCATGCTCGGCGGACCAACCGAACGTCAGTTTCACAACCAGCTGATCGATCTCACACCCTGCACCAGGGACAATCAACACTGAGCTTCCACCAGCTCACACCTGGCAGGCCGAACACCTCAGCAACACGGCCAACTCTGCTAGAAGACAAACTTCTAGCAAAATCCCAGATCCAATTCGGGAAAGCACACCTCATGATCGGCCACCCAAGGCCTCGCCAGCACACAGCTCTCGCCATTCCCGAGCCACAACAACCTGCATCTTCTATCTGTGAAAGACCATCCACTGGTCACTAGATATGCATCAACAGGAAACCTTCACTAGCCCTACAGGAGCGATCCAAATCACAACAGGCCATCCGCTGACTCTCCACAGACCAATACCACATCTCAAGCCAAACCTCGCTTGGACACCGCAACTGATCTCGTGCCCCATGCCAACTCTACCCTCTCAGGGGAGCACGGTGAAACCAAATAATAGGACTCCACAATCTTTGATCATCACATCGCTGGACTTAGACTAACAGGGAATCCTCCCTTGCTGATCACAAACTAGGGATCACCATCCAACGCCTACATCTCATCAGAGACCTCCGCACACAGGCACCGTCCTTCATCCTGTCTCATCAAATCCTTCGCCTCAAAATGATCCAAAAGGATGCCTGCCAATTCCAGTTCCGCTCTTACCACAGAGCCTCAGGACACCACCTCTTACAATCCACAGCACACTTCTCCAGAACCGACAATGCCGCATGCTACCACAGCAAGCTGGTCGATGACATCGCGACCAATGCTCACGGGTCCCCAAACAATACACTTCTTACCATGGTCGATCACTCAGTCAACCCGACTAGCCGCTCACGGCCACCAACTGGGACCCATAATCTTGCCAGAGATCACTTCTCCAAGAACACGATCTCACCCAAGGATACAACTTCCAACACAGAAACAGGGTACTCATGCGACAACCTTGCCAGCACATTTTCCCAACTCTCAATCCAACCAGTGCCACAAACCACAATGCCTCAAGCAACGACACGGTAACAACACGTCTCACGTAACCCGAGATAATCTCACATTGAGAAACCAATCCTCCGATGCTCAACACATCCTCTGCAACTCCGCAAGCTCCGATTCACAACACCTTGGAAAACACAACACCACCTACGAATTCTTGCGAACACCGCCCAACTGGCACTCATCCTTCCGGAGTAGCGCCAATGCACCCTTACACATCATGGAATGGGCAATGTTTCTCACAGACAGCCACACTCTGCCACTGCAGTTAAGCTAGCTGCTGCCACACGCTCCTCTCTTACACCTGCCTCTGATCTCGAAACCAATAACACGCCAAACGCTTAGCAAGGAGCGATGAAAAATCTAGCAAAATGCCAGGCTCGAAGGCTGCAACATCTGTAGCCACCGGACATCATTCTCTTGAATCTGTCTATGCTAACACCAACCCATCCTCGAGCTGCCACCGCGCGGACCACCATGCCAAATGCCGCAATACGAACCATAATCGGCACCCACCAACACTCATCCGGGCACATCTCGACCAGAGCGCCCGCTCTGCTACCTCTAAATACGATCTCAACACCTCAGGGGCTGGATAAATCCTCAACTGGAGTGGCCAACACCAATAACAACTCCTTCAGAGCATACTCACAGCCACTTTATCACAAACAATCCTCACCAGTCACCTGATCTCACCGTAGATCCCTCGAACACAGCATCGCAGCAACGCACCTGCTGGCAACCTATGCCCAACGCAGCACAACCGGGGCCACCATCGATGAGGGAGAAGACTCTCAACCTCGGTCCTTAGACCCCACACCGACACTCCAGCGACGACAGCAACCACCTTCACAGTGCCAATGCCGCGCACTTACGCTCTCACGCGAGAAACCAAGTGAAAAATAAGCACAAAATCCTATGCCAGTTGCTGACTGTACTGGACTTTGTGGACTCCGATCACTGCAATATCTTGAATTCCCATGTACTTCCACAACCATAGCTCTGATACCAACTGTAACGACCCAAGATCCGGATACCGAGAAGACCCGATACCATTCGAATCCTGGCCCGCCACCCACGAGTTGGAAGGCTTGGAAGGGCTAAAAGGATAGGTGTGGTGTACACAGAAATAGGAAATAAAGTAGGATAATTCAACAATTAACGAAAATAAATAAGCTAACTACAACAGAGTTCAGTCCAACAAAAGTAAAGTCCAAGGCAGTAAAACGTACCAGATACCAAGTGAACACTCGGCCCGACGAGCTAGCAATTAAGAACCTCCACGCAACGTCCTCGAACCTCGAGGGAGAACCGTCGCACCTGAACATCAAGGGTGAGCCTCCTATCACTGGCTCAGTAGGGGTCCCGCAGAACCCCAACCAAAAACAACGGCAGTACAGAAAGCAGCAACTACCGCTAAAACAACAGTAACAACAGGAACAGTAAACCCGGTGGCCGGTAAAACATCGGCTGTAGAGCTACTCCTACTGTACCGGAACTCAACGCCCCGATCCCACAATCGCAGGACTACCAGAACACGGACCACCGGACTACGACTGCCCTAGTCATGCCACCAGGAAAATGACACGATGCCACTACCGTGTGGGCCTGTCCTCACAGATAAGGGCCCACTGAAATCACGCAGTCTGGAAACACAGTCACGACCTCGTCGTTGTGAACTCTACGCCATTTAGGGAGAAGCTCTTGGTGATGCTCACCGAAAACCCTAGACCTCGGCTCCAGAAAAAACACCCGAACTATACACGAAACTTCGTCTCGCAGATGGGTAATGGAAACCTGTGACACTATAACTCACGTCACGTGACGGGAGTACCGCCCACCAGAAGCAAGGCCGGATGCGTCCACTGACGACTTAGTCCGCACCTTAGGTGCTTGCCTACGACGGCCCAGGCAGAGACTAAGACACCGTACTAGTAACACAGAATAAGGACTAACTAGGGTCGCGCTCATCAGCGCGTGTCATCTGCCCCCAACTAAGCGTGCACACACAGACCATCTGCTCTAGGTTGGATCCTCTAGCTAGTTTTCTCCCCAGCCGGACTCAAGCTGCAAAGACAAGGGGCCCTACGATAACCAGCGTAAAATCGTCTCACTCGGGTCACGCTCTCCACCACTCCCAAGTGGGTCCGCACCTGCGTGTGCAAGAAAGCTATGACTAGTGGGGGCTCACTAAACGTGAACACTGAAAATCACGCACGCACCCATTGCAAGTAACTCGGAGTAACAGGTGACTTGGAGCCACCCGACTCTGGATAGCCCACTAGACCTACTAAACCCAACGGTCCTTGAGTCACGAGACTCGGGTCGAGACCACTGCACGTGACGGCACAACACCGTCAATCTAGCCTACTCTCTAGGTCTAAAACCATGGTGACACGATTCTCAAGGTAGCTCATAAGCCACCGAGTGGATCTCTCATCCACGGGATACCTGGAAAACTTTTAGCCCCAGGCTGGTTAACTGGACTCACAGTCCAAGGTAATACACACGGCCCACTCAGAAAACACTTTCCGCAGAAACTCACGCCGCACGGGGAGGACCCTCCGTACTCATGCCGACTCACGGCGACTTGATTTAGCACAATCACGAAAGCTCAAAACACAATAGGGTCGCCCGGACCCCTAAGATGACATGTTAATCGAGGTAACACGGTACCTCCGGACACCCAAAAAATACCGTCACGGTCCCCACGGGATGTCCGGAACACTCACGGGGTCATAGGTCAGTCATTGGGTCTCAACCGGACCGACCAGAGACCAACACAACGTAAAAAGGACACGGTGAGCACGAAAAATCACCTAGCGGTCCTCTCTGGACTGTTAGGGGGCCTAGTGGTCTCCTCCGGACCGTAAGGCCCGACCTAGTGGTCCATCCAGGATCGTAAGGGCCCACGACATCCGAAACCCCTAGCGGTCACTCCCGGACCGCCAAGCAGAGTGGCGGTCCTCCGCCTGACCGCTAAGCGGAGCCTAGCGGTTAGTCGCAAGGCCGCTACCCCACTGACCTCAAACGACTCCGAACCGGAAAAAACAGTCACCCCTGGACCGCATGACGCCGCCTAGCGGTCTTCACCAAATCGCTAAGCCCACCTGGCGGTCCATCACGCAATCGCAAGGCTCGAACCAACATACGAGGGACCCTAGCGGTCTCTACATGACTGCTTCACTCCCTGGCAGTCGCTGGAAGGACCGTTAAGGCGTCCCGAACCCGAAAATGGCGAAAACGATAGGAAAGTCCATTCCCGTTGAAGGGAAAAATAAGGAAAAACTAGACCCCAACCTCTCTAGCACCGAAAAGACCCATTTAAATCCTAAAAACGCGATCAAAATGCTAGATCGGGCGCACACCCCAAAACCTGCTCTTTTCCTCCAAATGCTCAAATAAGTCTGCTCGGCTCACCACAGCCTACCAAAACCACGGGAATGGAAGTACAAGGGTTAAGGATCTGTCCCCCTACCTCCACCGAAGATTTCACGCACCGTGGATGCCGATCCATCACGAAACATAGCTAGAAACCCCGCCAGTGTGCCACGCTTGCGAACTAGCTCGCCACGCGCCACCGCCTCATCCCTCGTCCTGTCCCCGCCATCCCTCTCCCCGCGAACCTCGCCGTCTCACCCCTGTCCACCTTCGTCGGCCGCCGGAGAAGAGAGGGAGAAAAAGAGAGAGCGTGAGAAGAGAGAGAGTGAGGAAGAGAGAATGAGAGAAAGAGAGAGGGGTGGGGGGTTTATATAGAAAAATCTAAAAATTCTAAAGAATTTAAAAAATATGAAAAAAATTACCTCCGTGATCCTCAGACAGAGCACAACGCGCTGGTCACGTCCCGGAGTCGGAGAACGTCACGGTTCACCCTGCACAGTGATCCGAAGGCTCATCAGAGAAACATACACATAAATATCTGAACAAAAAATCCGGGGCATTACACAAGACTTACGACTTGGTTGGATATTAAGCCGCCTAGACATTTTAGCCTGTCAATTGTTCTTTTACCTATATTTCTGAGTCTCTCCCCTCTTAAATGAAATGGCAGATGGAAAGACAAGCATCTAGTCGGAAATGTGGATCCAATTTATTTTTAGATCAAACGATGTTCATTTTTATTCATAGTAATTCACACTTTTTTCTCATAATATTTGAGGCCAACATCTAATAGTTGCACTTCTCTGAACAGTGAGAACATCCCCTAGTCTTACTGATGCAGCCATGGGTAGGCTTGCTCTGGGAACAAAAGTGCTTGCAGAAGGGGGGCATGACAAAGTTTTCCAGCAAACATTTGGCATCCTCCCAGGAGAGCAGCTTCGAAAGGCATATGCCTGTTACTTGTCGACGTCGGCAGGTCCTGTGATAGGTACTCTCTATTCATCCACCGCAAGACTGGCCTTTTGCAGTGACAACCCTCTCTGTTACAGTCCCACTCCGGGACAGCAGGATTCGATGTATTACAAGGTATTCTTTTATGCTTTTTATCCATGTGAAATTTCTTGTTTAGTGAGAAAATTGTTTACTTTAATTATTTAACTTAGAAACTGATCAGTTTTTTTTAGACTGATCATTAATATAGCTTTTCTTTAAGTAAGAGTTAGGTTGTGGACCAAATGTGTGCTCAGTATTATAAGGTAGAAAATTAGATCTCACCTGAATTTATGTTTTATTCTCCTTTTTTACCACTTCATCAAGTTTTCTTTTCTCTGCCCCCACCCCTAACCTCAAGTCCAGCTGTCATCATTGAAGTTCCTGGCATATGATGTCTTTGCTTTATTCTTTATATTTCCTAGTTTTGTTGCATCATTGCCTCGACTATTTTTCTTTGTTATGTGGATTTGATGATCATAACAATTCTACAACAAAGAGTTCCGAGAGCTAAGAGATTGCATCCTCCATTCTTTTCACTGCCCATTTGGTACCATTTTCCCACGGTAGTGTTCATTGGATAACACAAACTCATGGTTGAAACACATATTCTACTCAGATAGACTGGGTGCTCGTGTAAATGTCCGAAGAAGAAAGAAGTGGAAGGAGGTACTGCAGTGACTATTATATTTGAAGAGAGATCTTAAAAAAGATCATAAAGTTGAGAGTGGTTGCTTTAGGAAACTCAATTAAAGCAGCTTGATTATGATTATTGGTTTTAAGTTTGCCAACCTTAGCATAAGGAAAGGGGGCTCCTAGCTTGTCATGCCCTGGAGGGAAATTACAGGTCGCACGCTCGACCTTTGAAGTGATGCATGTAGTTGAGAAGAAAGTGGCAAACGGGTGGGTGATGCATGAGAATCTGCCGAAGAGCTGGCCAGATACGGAAGCAAGATGAAAACCACTGTTTGATGAGTAACATGTTGTTTGCCAGGTAGATAGATGCCGACTAAGCTAATTATCCCTGTTCGTGATGATCAGGTACGTTGGCGTATTCTCTTCTACTCACACTAGCGGTGCATTGGTACTACTTACATAATCTCCTCGCCTACTTTAATAAAAGCCTACCCTCATCCTTTTGTCTTCTATTTTTTTATTTCGTAAATCTTTGTCTACAATAACATCCACGACATGTTTGCTGTTTTTTTAATCTGCATACGGTAGTCGACTCCTCTTATTTAATTATTTCATAGAACACGCTTGGTAGCTCTATCATCGCCCCCCTGCTTCATTAACTCCTAGGTACATGATTTTTCGGAAAGTTCCCCGACTTCATTTAAAATCACAAACAATAGAGAGTTTATGGAAAACATGTTAATATCAGAAGCCTGGCTAGGTGTAGGAACTGAGGTGCAGAAGCAGTTTTTTGAGCCGAGTTTTTCCTGATGCTGGCTCTTCATTTTCTCTTACCGACGTGATTTTTTTGAAGCTTTGATCATGAAACATCATCAATCGACGCCGTACTCTAGTTGTTTCTTCATTCTCTTTAAAAGGATCTTGCTTCGTCATCGTCTCTGAGTTGCTGCTAAAAATCATACAGATCATTGTGCAACTTAATCAGTTGGTGGCAGTCACACCCTCTGCAAGCAGAACGAACCCGTCCGAGAGATACATCCAACTTCACACCGCGGATGGCCACGAATTCTGGTTCATGGGATTTGTATCATATGACAAGGCGCTCAAGAATCTAACCGAAGCTCTGCAGCATCAGGGAATTCGCTGATTGGGACACTGGCGGTGCTTATCTATTTGCTTGTACATGTTTCTATGGCCTCGGCTTTATTTTCTCCTTTGAAGAAGACCCTCAATCCACTTCATGCCTACAGGCATGCTCTTTTTAGTTTGACGGTTAAAACAGACGCCAAGCAGTACCATACGGATGGAATCATGCCCAGGTGTCGTATGTATGCTTTCTGAAGAATAGTGTCTTCTTCCCCATGCTTGGTCACTTCTCCTCAGAACTTTCATCTTTGCCCTTCATCTTTGCCTTACATTCTAAGTTAAAAGTACCTCGAAAATTATTTCAAAAAAAATAAAAATACAAAGCCCATTAAACCCCGAATTGAAGCAGACCCAGTCAGGGAGGGAGGTACCCCTAAAATAATCCCAAAGATGTGCCGAAAATAGCTCAATGAGTAATGGACAACTCGAGGCATCAACAAATGAAAGTAAGAGAAATGACTCAACTTATCGGTAAAAAATGAGTGTCAATAGATGCCCCCCTTTAACGTCCTCTTTGTAGGGGAGCGAGCGGAGGCGAAGCGAAAGTGAGATGGAACATGGAGATGAAGCGAAAATAAAGTGGAACGGACTGAAAAGCGGACGTTAAGGTAACAGACAACTCGAGGCATCAACAAATGAAAGTAAGAGAAATGACTCAACTTATCGATAAAAAATGGGTGTCAACAAACGTAAGTACTAAAGGAAAGATAAATATATTTATGAGGAAATAAATGCATGCATGAATATTCTTATTGTGTAGTAACCTGTGCAACTAAGTCTCACTCTGTCACCTCGGCATGCGCAACTCCTCCAGCAAGACGCTCCACTAGGGAAGCTATCTCAGTATCTGGGTCCCTCGAGCTAGAAGAAGCACCTCCTACTCCTCCTTCTGCTACTTCTTGCTGGGCATGCTGTATTAATTAAGGATGTAAGTGGTTGAACATCAAATATTTAGGAATAATCATCATTATAGATATCATGCATACTCACCAGGGTCTCTAAAGCTGTCTGTGTGGTCGCAAGCTAGGCCTCGGTGTCACGTAGACGAGCCTATAGGTTTATCACTATAGCATCACGTGCATCCTACATTCATTACATTTGAGTTAGCATCTATATAGGAATAAAGAAAAAACACATATTCATAGAAAACATACCCCCACTGGCCTCATCTAAGGCCGGCCTGCATAAGTCTCCTAGTATGCTATAGGTAGGCCGAGCTGTCCTGCGCATGTGAGATGAGTGGAGTGCCTCCTCTCTACCAATCTACGTATTCCTCGTGGAAGCGTAACCTCCAGTTGATTGGGGCAGTCTGCCCTCAGGACTTCTCCCTGATGCCGCAAGGCTCTGCCACCTCCACCCACTCCTAGTGTAAGCCTAAGGTCCTCGTCACCAGGTGAAGCCTCAGTGGCTCGATCTCATTCGGGCAATGAAGCCAAATCTCACGCCCAAATAGAGGTCGGCCAGCTTCCACCAAAGGCTAGCCAACATCTGGCATCCCCAGGTAGGTTCTCCACACCACCTGCATGCATATATCATTATAGGGTCATATCATCATTGGGCATAAGTATAAAATAGGAACATGCATAATAACCATATATATAGCATGGCGGAAGGCCAGGGTAGTCCCGAAACTCCCACCTGAGCACCCTCAACTCGTGCGCATGAGATGCTCTAGACACCACCAGGAACCAGCGACGCGCTAGTGGGTAGGCATCGGGATGTTGAAGATCGACTCTATCCATCGGCATGTACAAATGACTCCACACCTACATTCATAAACATTAGCATTATAATCATAACCATACGCATAATAAAATTTGCATACCTGAAGAAATGGTGAGAAGCCAATGACAGTCACCTCACGACCCGTCCCGGTGGACAGGTCGGCTATCAAATGTGCTAGCAGGACGGCTCCCCAAGCATACTACCCTACTCGATCCAAGTCCTCTAAGAGACCCAAGAATCTGCAGTGGAGGTCATCATCCTTCGTCCCCAATAGTAACCTCCCCAACATTAAGAACAGGAACCTCCTCAAATCTATATCTGTCCTCTCTCGCTGTTCGGGGTCCTGGCAATAGACATCCTGGGCTCTCTCCGTCATCCTATCGAAGAACACTCCTAGTGACTCACCAAGCCTCTGGCGGAGATCTGCTAAACCCAAAACACCCATGAGCTTAGCCCAGTAAATTAGCTAGCAATCCACAGGGCCAACTGCAACTGTATCCATGACTAAGAGCCTCCAAGCTAGATCTCTATAGTGTGGGTAGGTCACCCCCCGCACTGCCTCCCCGTCTACCCATAGACCCGTGATCCTCACTACATCCTCTAAAGTTGGCACCATGTGCCCCCAGGACATCAAGAAAGCCCGGCTCTCCTTGTCCCATCTCTCTCTTAAGACCTAGATCAGGATTAGGTCCAACCTGACTGGCTCGATGCTGAAGAAGGGCCCAAATCCCATGGCATCTACTCTGGCCCTTTGGAAGTCTGGTAACCCCCGATAAGCCTCTAGTACTAGGACCCAGGAAATTCTTGTCCTCATCACCCCTGCAAACAAAGACATCAAAAGAGAAAGGAACATATTAGTAACAAAAGGAATGCTAAGCCCAAAACAAAGAAGAAAATACAAAAGGCTTTCTGTTTAAATTAGTGACAGCATAGTCGCCGCCAATTAATTGGTGTCAACTGTGTCGAACACTAATTTTATATACCAATAAAATACTGACATGCACAAAAAAACTACGTCAATTTTCGTCGACATCAATTCCCTTTCATCGTTTAGTTTTTTTTTTAAATCAACGACAGCTGCCATTATTTAGAGATCCGAAGATCTGTAATTTAGAAAATTTTTACTTTTTTTTGAAACAAAACACGGGCCTCATGCACGAAAACCCTCTGAAACCAGTGAATGTTAGAGTGGGAGAGAGCAGTGGCACCGACGATGGGGAGCTAGGGCTCCTCGCAGGGGCATGTTGGAAGCACTCAAGATAATAATAAAATATCATTGTATCTTTTATCGATTTTATCGTGTGAGGGCGTGCCAGTCACGTGTGTGATAATGTGTTCAGGTTCCAAGATTGGGATGGTCTGGAACCCAAGGTGCGCTCTTTCTGACTAACCAGACGATGGTGGGCATCGGGTCGAGACTGGAGACCCGCCGTGCCATAAAGGTCATGATATTAAGAGGAGAAAATATTTGATCAATTGTCAAGAAATGGGGCTGCATGCCCTATAAGTTGATTCCTATAAAAAGAAGAGAGAGCATGTTGAAAAGCCTTGAAAGCCCCACATCGAGGTGTGAAAAGATATTCTGAGTCGTATCAGTCACATGTTGGCCATTTCATGTTCCGTGCCTTGGCATACATGTGTTGTGATTTTACCGACACGTTTATAATGATTTTTTGGGAGCTAGGGCTCCTCGCGGGGGCATGTTGGAAGCATTCAGGATAATAATAAAATATCATTATATCTTTTATCTATTTTATCGTGTGAGGGCGTGCCAGTCATGTGTGTGACAATGTGTTCAGGTTCCAGGACTGGAATGGTCTGGAACCCAATGTGCGCTCCTTCTGACTAACCAGACAATGGTGGGCATCGGGTCGGGATTAGAGACCCATCATGCAATAAAGGTCACGATGTTAAGAGGGGAAAATATTTGATTAATCGTCAAGAAATGGGATTGCATAGCCTATAAGTCAATTCCTATAAAAAGAAGAGAGAGCGTGTTAAAAAGTCTTGAAAGTCCCACATCAGGGTGTGAAAAGGTATTTAGAGCCGTATCGGTCACATGTTGACAATTTCATGTTCCGTGCTCCGGCATACATGTGTTGTGATTTTATCGACACATCTATAATGATTTTTCGGTAGCTAGGGCTCCTTGTGGGGAATGCCACATGGAAGACCTCAGATCTTGTGCCAACCTCCTTGAGTCACGTGCACATCATTTGAGGAAATTAGTCAAGTACCCCACTCAAGCGTCTCACGTGCTGAGCCATTATTCACCCTTGCGAACCTATTTTTTACCCTTAACGGCTATTTGTCAAACTTAACATTTATTTGTCACCCTTACGATAGATAGCTGTTGCCTTAGCATTTTCCCTGTTAGACTAAAGCCGTCGTGCTAACTCATTTTTTACCCTTAGTGCTCTATTTGTCACAGCAGCTCTTGATGCTTCGACCTTGCAAGCTTCCAAATGCTGATTCTAAGCTTGATGCATTGAGGTAGCTTCTTGATGCATCGAGGTATTTCTTTTGCAAACCAAATTTGAGCTTGATGCATCTAGGCAGAACTCTGCTGCATCGAGGCATGGCTTTTGGAGTTGGGTGCCTTGGGTGTCACAATGTCATGGCCATTCTTGTTGCATCGATGTGGTACTCTTAAAAAACCTTCCTTGAACAAAACTGTGTCGAGGCAGTTCTCCAACTGCATCGATGCAGTTGTGAAGATAAACTCTTCTAGACAATTCAAATGACCTATGTTTCCATGTAGTCCTTTGACTACGTCGATGCAGCCAATGAATGCAAGCTTCACATAATAACTTCTGCATCGAGGCATGTCACTTGTGCTTGAACATGTTAATTTGGTTGCCATGAACATTCAAGATCAAGGACACACGAAAGGAAAACTGAACAAAATGTTCTGTCCTAACAAAATGCTATGCATGACTGTGCATAACTACATAACTACATGACATGCATGACTCTTGACTACAAACACATGACGCATGACTCTTGACTACAAACTCCTATGATTGGTCATCTCTGACTCTGCCTCTTTGACTGTTTCAACTTCGGTAGCTTTGACTTTTTCTTTGACTTCCTCTTTGACTCTGACTCTAACTCATTATCTTCTCCCCCTTTGCCATCAACAAAAAATGAGGGGTTCTGTGACAACATCCCCAATTATCACACCCTAAGTTTGTTATCATTCTGAGTAGATGCATCTTGTGTAGGAGGACCATGAGGAGGGAGTGCAGCATTCTGAAGTGAGGCTAGTAGTTCTTCTGCATTTTGATTGACCCTTTGAGCAACTGTTCTAAGGTTTCTGTTAGTTGAGAAATGCCTTTCAAGTATAGTTTCATGAAACAAATCCATTTTAGCACTAAACACAGTTGTTTGATGACGGATCATATCAGCAATATGGGTTAGCTGTGCATCATGTTGAGTAGCCTCGATAGGAACTTGAGAGGATGATTTTGGAGCAATATCAGGTGACCATATGTCTCCTTGGTCTTCAATAGCTGGCTGAGGGTAATGATCCTTGAATACTTCAACCATGTATTTAATGTCATCTGTAATATACTATACACTATAAGAGAATTAGGCGGTTTTTTTCCGCTAGTTCTTTTGTATTATTTGGTCCTATTAATTTGTCTGATTCAGTTCAATAATAATCGTTTCTCTCTATTGGAGCGGCCAATCCTTCACCGAGCCCTTCTGCAGCCGTGCCTCGGTCGCCCCTGCTGCCCACTACTTCACTGACGGGAGTGCCCACTTCTTCACCGCCTCCAAGAAGACCCCTGTCTACACCCTGCACATTTTGTTGCCGTCCCTCCGACATCGTTCCCGGCATCCTTGTGATTCACAACTTCCACTCCGCCGCCGCCAACCGCAACAAACACGGGGGCGTCGGCCGACAGCATGCCATTTGGCTTCCGACGAGGAGCGATCGCCATAGCCGTGGGGGCGCCGATCTTGGTCGAGGGGATGAACTCCTTGGCCGAGGGGTTCAATTTGGAGAGCAGATCGACCAGCTTCCTCACGTCACTCTAGAAGTCAGACTTAGCATCATCAGACAACAGTGACTGAGTCGGGGGAGGGGAGGACGACGTCCGCCTGTGGGGGAATTGGCGGACGCCCGACCCGATCATGTTCTCTGCGAAGGTGGCCATTCCTTCATGATTCTTTTTCTATAGGCATGGGAAGATGGGGGAGTGGACCAACTTATAGAAGGTGTGAGGAGATTGGTGGCTGGCAACAGAAGATGGGGGTTGAACAGTGTAACGACCTGAGATCTGGATATCGGGAATGATCCGATACCATTTGGATCCTGAATCGCCACCCACGGGCCGAGAGGTCCGGAAGGATTAAAGGGTTGGTGTGGTCATGCATTGAAATTCTAAATAATAGCAGGAAAGTAAATCTACAAAGCTAAACTACGGTTCTGACAGAAATAAATTAACATTTTATAACAATTAAATAACTACAGAGTCCATTCCACAAGGACAGTTAGAGAAAAGAAACATATACTGCCCCGGGACACACCCCGGCAACCTAGTGAGCTAGCAACTAACGAACCTCCGATAGGGATGCTCCACTCCGAGCACAACATCGCACCTGAAAAGCAGGGGGTGAGCCTCATCTCATAGGCTCAATAGGGGTCCCGCAGAACCCCACTACAACGGAAGCAGTAACAGAAGTGCGGCAACAAAAGTAACCACAGTAAGGGACGTAGTAAGGATAGCAACCACGGAAGCAACAGGGTAAGGGCGTAGGAGCAACAGTAAAGAACTACAGCGGTAGCCACAGCACACTAACACCGGCACAACACAAGCACGGTGACCGGAACCAGAAGATAGTCAACCAAGGAAACACATGCACACACGCCCTCAAAACGATCCCGACAACCACAGTCGGACAGTACGTCCTAACCGACGGAACCACGGCCAAGGCCACACGGCCGCACACGGAACCGAACCTCTCAGGAGAATCTCTCGATCCCGAGCTAAGACTAGCTGAAGAACCATGCCCGTACACACAGGACGACACTGGTCCCTCAGTCGGAAGGGCCACGACAGTCCAGTCGGTACCTCCACCTTCACGGCATAGGGAGAGAACCACGCCTAACACCAAACGGAATGGACCAAGCCATCAGCACGGTAAACCACACCAAGGAGAAAGTCACACTGAAACCTCTCAGGTGACGGGAGTACTAATCCACTGACACGAGGTCGGATGCATCTTCCGACGATTTATACCGCAGCCTCACGTGTCTCCCTACACGCCCTCCGACGAAAACTGAGACACCAATACAGTACCACAAGATAAGAACTAGCCGGGGCCGTGCTCGTCAACACGCGTCCACTGCCCCCGACTGCCTGTGCACACACAGACTATCTACTCTAGGTCGGTCCTCTAGTCGATTTCCCCCCCAGTTAGACTATGGCTGCAAAGACAAGGGGCCCTCAGGTAACTGGCCTAAAAACCACTACATGGGACAAGTCTCCACCATTCCCAGGTGGGTCGACACGCGAACGTGCCCAGGTCAGCTACATCAAGTGGGTAGGGTTACCAAGAACTAGCCGCAACTACGGAGACCACTGGAGTACCACCGGTCCACACCAAGCCACCACAAGGTGGCTCACTAGCACGAGAACCAAGGACCACTAACCAGATAGCCAAGCCATGACTATCGGTCCACCAAATACTAACCAAAGCACAAGACGGAAAGCCAGGACCACGGTCCACAACTCCTACAAAGACACCTAGTCGCGATCACAGCCCTCACATAGGAACACTTTCCGCGATCCTGGAACTCATGCGGGGACAGTCGACATGAGCAGCCCAACTCAAGGAAGACTGTCCATACTCTACTACAGACAGGGGTGGCCCACCCAACAACTCAAAACCAGCAGAACACACAGAACCACCCGGACATGCATTCCGCATAGCCACCCCTCCTACGAACACCCCGGAACACCAAAACGCAGTGCACAAACCAATCTGGCTAAAGGGAACGATAAGGCCAAGGTCCTGGCCGCCCAATAGTCTAGGCGGCCAGACCATTGGTGCACATAATAAACTTGTCACCCAGTGACTGGCATGCCTACGAGAATAAATCAATAAACTAAAACAAATAAAATAAAAATCGGTTCCCACATATGCCCATTCATATTCTTGCTACATCGGCTCCTCCACTCTATATTTTACAAAAAAATGAGGCAATTCACTCACGTTTTCTGTGGTGCTCTGATGAATCGGTAAAAATGTATCACTGGCTTTCCTGGAGAGCACTTTGTCAACCCAGAGATAAAGGAGGTGTGGGTTTCCGATCTCTCACCCTCTTGGTGGAGGCATTCTCGCTTAAGCATTGTTGGAAGCTTATTACATCTGATTCTCTTTGGTGCTCTTATGTCAAAGGTAAATACTACTCAGGAGGCTATTTTGATTCAGCATCTAGAGAGTCGGGTTCTAGAATGTGGCGCAACCTTCTACATACCAGACAAAATTTCCAAATTTATTATAAGTGTAGCATTGGTAATGGCTCCACAAAATTCTTCCTACAAAACTAGTCAGGCATGGGAGTGCTCATTCATCATGTTGACTTGGAGGAATGGTCTGTCTTCCCCCACAAAGATCTCTCTATTACAGACACCTTGAAGCTTGATGCCATATTTATTGACAGCCTTGGACACCTGCTTCCACCTAATGTTCTGTATGCTTACATTGGCAATCTCTCTCCTATTAGTGCTAACACTTGTTGCAGGTATCTTTGGATGCCAGATCCACATGACAAAGTTTCTATCTCCTATGCATATAAGGTTCTAGAACACGTTTCGGCGGATATGTCCAATGTTTCGATATGCACTGGTTTCAGCCTAGATCTGCTCTGGCACAGATTTATATAGCCCAAGTACTCATTTTTGGCTTTGTGCCTCATCTAGAATAGGCTCCCTGTTGATGTCTTTGTCCCAGCACTGGGCATTCCCTTGGCTTCGGCCTGCTCTTGTTGCTCTCAGCTGGTTGTTGAGACTATCAGACATGTCTTCTTAGACAGCTCTGTGGCGACAGCTATTTGGTCACATTTCAAGGTGCTCTTCAATATATTTCCATCCCAGTCGATGATGGCTTCATATTTGTCTGGGTGGCTTCAAGATGCCCATGGAAAGAGGCGCATACACTTGCTTCAACGGCATCTTCCAATTTATATATGCTGGGAGCTCTGGTCATTGCGCAATCACTCACGCTATGACAATGTCCACCCCTGGCCTCCTACTGCTATTCACCACATTACCTTTCAACTGCATCAGATTGTTTCTACTATTAGCTTTCCTCCGGACAATCATACAGATATGGAGTTGCTCTCTTATTTTAAAGTCAGGCCAATCAACTCCCAAGTTAGATTCCAAGTTGTCACGTGGATGCCACCACTGATCAATTGTCTTAAACTCAATATAGATGGAGCATCTCGAAGTAATCTAGGTGTGGCAGGAGGTGGCATTGTCGTGAGGGACCATTGTGGTGAAATGATTGCTACTTGTTCTTACCCATATGGCCATGTCAATAGTCTCACAGCTGAGTTCCTTTCTGTGCTCGACGGGCTTAGACTTTGCCATGCTCTCAACCTTTGGATACACTGCATTGAGGTGGACTCGAAAGTTCTCTTGAATTTGTTAATCAATAGATCATGCATTCCATAGAGATTTCTAGAGCTTTGTGAGGAGCTTTGGCACCTTCTAGACCTGTTCTCTCCTACTATCCCACACATTTTCAGAGAAGGGAACCAAGGAGCTGATTTCTTCTCCAATCTTGCATGTAATAGTGGCTCCCAACAAATCTTTATGGCTGAAGAGGAGGTTCCTAGATTGGCCAAGGGCCTACTGAGATTAGATCACTTGTAACTAGGCACTATTAGGGAGATAGACTAATAGTCCTTACATCACTATGTCCTCATGTTTTCCTCTTAATTTCTTTCTGCTCTCTGGGGGTATGTCCTCTTGCTACTCAGGGGTATGCCCCAGTGCTAGTGTACTCTTTAATATTTTAATACAATTTCATACCTTTGGTTGAGCCTGGTGGAGCGGGAGCATTCCTCCCCTATGGGGAGGGGTGCGGTCTCTTGGTGCTCCCCTAGGTAATTTATAAAAAAAAGGATATTTGCATACTATCAATTGGAATAATACCTAAACCGCCTTGATCAAACGGCTTACAAATGGCCTCCCAGGCCACCCAGTGTCATTTGGGCCTTCCCTCAAAGTAACCCCAGAGAAAATCTGAAAATAATTTTTTGATAACACTAAGGACAGTGGTTGGAATGTTTAGAGCAGCCATGGTATAAAGTGGGATGGCGTTCAAAACATGTTTGATAAGAGTGAGACGTCCCCCCATAGAGAGTAGGTTTGCCTTCCAAGCTTGGAGTTTCGAGGCAATTTTACCAAGTATAGAAGAAAAATGGGTCTTCTTGCAACACCCCTTAAAAAGATTGACCCCAGGCAGTTGACTGGGGGATGCTGCCTTTTGAAACAGGTAACAATTTCAATTGACCTTTGAGCAGTGTTAAAAATTCCAATATTTCAAACAATTCCCAAATAAAATTAAAATTTGATACAGACATCCATGAAAAGGATGGACGAAAAGTGGCATTATATCGTTTGGCTTTATTGCTGATTAAAGTTTGGTCCATAATTTCAAATTCCGGCAAGACTGGGCCACACTTGAGCATGGCAGGCCAAGGTCAGATATCCAAATGATTATTCACTGTAGCAATGTGCTTCCCGTTTAAATTGAGCTTAATCAATCCAAGATCAGCAAGTCATGTTGATTACATTGTATTGGCAAATGAAAAGGAAACACAAAGCTGGAAGGTTGTGCATTATTATGCCCTTCATGTAACTAAAAGAATTCAAAGATGATAGAGTTATTTATTGAGAATTTCCTTTTTCATAAAAGTAATGCTTGATCTTGACAAGAAAGGTAAAAGAGAGTGTCATTGCTTATTATTTCCATTCTTTGTTTCTCTTCATAGTGCTCTTGCTGATCCTGTTTGCTGCTTAGGCACGGACCATTCTTTTATATATGATGCTTTATTTCTTATAACCTTATGACACTTGAGCTTTAAGGATAAATGTTCATTTACCTTCCAAAGAAAAGGATAAACGTTCATTTTGAATGCCCGTTGTTATACTATTTGGTCTATCTCATGGGTAACTGCATCATTTATCACGTATAGGAGGACAGCCATAAAAGGGATGTTACAATTTAACAACACTGACATTATGCCATATGTTCATACAGTTCATCCTTTTCAGGAGGTCCCTGATTACATGTCAGAGTTGATTTCAACAGATCAAATGGATTCTAAACCTTTGAAGGGAATAAGGGTTGGTGTGATTCGTGAGATGCTTGGGGAGGGTGTTGATACCGGTGTAGTATCCTCAATTCAGGCTGCTGCAGTGCATTTGGAAGATCTTGGGGCTGTAGTAACAGAGGTGTTCTTGTAGTAGTTTCTTTTAAATTTTGCTACTATTGAAGGATGAATGTATTTTCTTCTTGAGGAAGCTGCATGACATTTATTTGACCAAATGCAGGTATCTCTACCTTCCTTCTCTCTTGGTTTGCCAGCATACTACATTCTAGCTTCATCCGAGTCATCTTCCAACTTATCACGTTATGATGGCATAAGGTGTTTGCTTGTCAATGCTTTGCATTTTTCCTTTGATAGATGTTGAATGATGGTCATCATTTTATTTATCATGTCTTCTGGAATAATTCTACATTTTAGGTATGGGAACCAGGTCCCAGCAGAAGAACTGATATCTCTCTATGGAAACTCACGTGCAAGTGGGTTTGGTTCTGAGGTATGGTGTGTTCATTTTCTTTTCATGCATCCAATTTATTTAACTTCATCATACCACTTTAGTATTTCTTAATGACATGAATATCCAATGGGACGGTAGCCTTTGGCTGGGATTTTGGTGGATAAAATGTCATGCTTATGATTTGTTTAGGTTAAAATGAGAATTTTGATGGGAACATATGCTTTATCTGCGGGATATTGTGATGCATACTACAAGCGTGCTCAACAGGTATGGCGTTGTTGTTTCTTATTCCAACTGCATCCTCCCCACCCCCCACACACACAGAAGAAAAGAGAAGAAGAAGAAGAAGAAGAAGAAGAAGAAGAAGAAAGGAAAGTGGTACACAGTAAGTAACTCATTTGAATAGCTGTAAAGATTTTCAAAATGTTACAGGTAAGAACCTTGGTTCAAAAAAGCTGCAAGGATGCATTGGGTCAAAATGATCTCCTTATTTCTCCTGCAGCACCATCAGCTGCATATAAGATAGGTACGCCACACATTCGCTGTTTGATATATGTTTTTTTTTTGTGAAGCAAACTGAACATGTGAATATCTTTCAGGTGAAAAGATCAACGACCCATTGGCTATGTATGCAGGTGATATAATGACTGTAAGATTCCCACCAACACTTGATTGACAGTAGTTTTCTTTTATCTAATTGAAATAAAATCTATTATTTTCTTGGTACTCATGCTCTATGTTACAAACAAGGGCCTTACTGCATCATCTTGGTGTCAGCTTTATGATTTTCTTTCGGCTTCAATTTATTTCCTGGAGCTGTTCTCTTGATGATAATCTACTCTTTCACTTGCTGATTTGCACTTATGTTCAACCGTGTAATATATCTTTCCACTGTCGAGCCCATGGCTTTTTTTCCTTCATCTTTATAAAGAAGATAATGATGCTCACTTAATCATTGAACAGCCTAGTAAAATGCTTCATTATTTTTTTCATATATGTAACTTCCACTTTTTATAACATTCTAATAAATTTGAGATGACCAATTATCAGCATAAAATGATCACTTGGACTTCAGACATGGACGTGTTCACCTAGAATATCTACCAAGAGGCAGTTCTTTGATATTGGAATTATATTAACTTTTGATCTTGGAAAATTGGCCAATGTATTATCCTTTGGCCATGAACAGTATTTTTGGAAGTGTGGCAGCCTACATATCAAGCCATGAATAAACCCCTCTTTGCTTCGACATTTAACTAATGTCGATGAATAAACCAGCACTGACCCTTGTCATCATTGGCAAGATCGGTCAGTATTGTATTAACCTGGACCTTTCGTCCTCGTTAATGAATAGACCCCTCTTTGCTTCGGCATTTGACCAATGTCGATGAATCAATCAGCACTGATCCTTGTCATCATCGACAAGACTGGTCGATATTTTGTTAACCCGAACCTTCTATCCCCATCGATAAACAAATCCTTTGATTCGACATTTAACCTATGCTGATGAATAAACCTAACGTTGACTCTCGTCATCATCAACGAGATCGACAAACAAACGATTAGCCCGGACCTTCTGTCCCCGTCGACAAATGAACTTCTTGCTTTGGCATTTAACCTATGCCGACGAATAAACCTAACATCGGCTTTCATCACCATCGGTGGGGTCTATGAACGAACTACTAACCTCACCTTTTGGCCCTGCTGGCTGATACACGACCTATCCTCTGGCATTTAGCTTATGACAATCATAGTTTGGCCCCGAAAAGAGCTGCATCGCGGTGGAGCAAACCCCTCATACCTTCCCTGAAGGCGTGAGCGCTCTCCTGCCCTGATGACTGTATACCATGGGCTAAGCAAATTAGCAACGCACCTGCGTTTGAAATAGCCAGAGAAAAGAGAAAGAAAGGTAGAAAAGCTATAGCTCATGTGTAAAGCAGATAAGGAAGAAATTTCATTTGCTTAAAAAGAGAAGAGTACATGGTACTCGGGGCATCCCCTGGGATACATAAGGGCCCACAAAAAGGGACAAAGAAGCAAAAGAACTATTGCAGGGGGCAATGAAAGATATCTTCAAATTCAAGTAGTCCCAAGGATGGGAAGCGAACCAGCTCTTGCAGGTGAGACTCCTCATTTTTGAGCCTTGCCAACTCCTCTCGGTAAGACGCAGCTTACCCCGCTGCCAATACAGCCTCGTCCAGGCTTGATGCTCAGAACCGTTTGGCCTCCTCCAATTCACCCTGAAGGCGGACCAGTTCCCCTTGCAGGTCCACTGCCCTTTTCTGCAAAGAGTCGATAAGCCCAGTAGCACTGTCGACGTCATCTTTCTTGCTCCGCTCCACCTCTTCGGATGACTGAAGGGCAGCCTGGCACTCGGCACGCTGAAACTTTAGGGCTGTCATCTGGTCAGCCACTATGTGATCGATATACTCACGTCGATTCACAAATTTGAGCAGCATTGTCACCTGCTGCATCTACTCCTCTAGGGGGCACCCAAAACCTTGGAGTACAGCAGAGATGCATTCGGCTATCACCCTTAGTTGCATATAAGTTAAGGTAGGACGTGTCAGCACATTCTGTCGCAGCTCATTAAGGAAGTGCCACACCATCTCGTCTGAAGATTGCAAGCCCAAAGGTGCCACTTCAGGAAGATGAAACTCTACTCTGTTGTTTATATCAGCCCAAAGTGCACCGGAGGGTTCAGACGAGGAGGACGGTAGCATTACTAAAGAGGTCAAAGCCGCCACTATTTCTCTCGAAGCTGATGCCACTTCCCCTCCCCTTTCCTCCAGGGGCCCAGGAAAAGCAGGAACAATGGCCACTGATTCAGCCCTTACGTCAACTGCAAGGCTAGAAACCTTCGCGGGAGCTAAAATTTGCTCTTGACCAGTAGGGGGAGGCGCCTCATGTCCAATAACCTCTTTGAGCTCTGCCTCAGCGATAATTGCCAAAGTATTAGCCATTTCAGCTACTGTCTCTTCAGCTGCCGAGGGAGCTGCCCCATCATCAGTAATATCTTCAGTTGGCCTTTGTCCAAGAGCGAGGGGCGAGGGCTGTAGCTACTGCACAATTTGGTCGTGCCCAGGGATTTTCACTGAATCACCAAGGCCCCCCGTCTGAAGGTATCCACTAGGGAATCGTAGTGTGAGTGGCCTCCAGATGGGAGCCGTACCCTTGCCGAGCCAAAATAAGAACGACTCCAGCTACGAAGTTGGGAACATAGGTATTGTGCCCTCCAATGATGGAGTCGGCCCGGTAGGAATGACGAGATCCTACACAAAAGGGAGACAAAATCAAAACCCATGTCGCTCAATGTAAAACAGTAATAAGGTGGCTTAACAAAGCATGGTGACTCACCTCAATCGGCATGAGACCCAGCTCGATCATTGTAGGGAGTTCCATAGACGGGTGGGTCAGCCCAGAGACGACCTTGCCTTCTTCTAAAGAAGGTCTCAGAGCAACAATAAGACTTGTCTTGAGCCTTGCGGGACAAAAAGCTATAACGTCGCTTCCATAGGAAGCTGACGAAGTAGTTTCCCCTGTCTCTCCCTCTCAGGGCTCTTCATCACTCGAGGTCCCATAGTCCACCTGTTCTTTAGAGGGCAAGCTATCCGACGAGCCTGTCACATCTCGAACCAGCAAATGTACTAAATTGTCAGGACCCACTTCAGGAGAATTCCTCTTGACTAGAAAGACAATCAACTGCTCGGAAGGAGCCTGGCTCGTCAACTCCCCTTGCATTGGAGCATCAGAGAGGTGGACTTCAGCGGGAACAGAAGGGGCAACGTCTGTCCAAGGAGATCAGCCTACGAGGTTAAGGCAATTCACAAACAACCTAAAAGGAAAGCAGTGGGGATGGGATACCTTCACCCTCATGGCTGGGCGTTGGCGAGGGCAAATCCACCTCTGCTGGAAGAACCATCACTGTACCTCCTTCCCCTACCCCAGCTACTTCAGCTGCAACAGTCTCTTCCATGATGTGAGTGGGTTGGAGCACCATAGCTAAAAAGAAGAGAAACGGGGACAAAAACCACAAAGTCAGCCATTGGCTTTGCATTAGACAATAAAGGAAAAGGATTATGCCAGGAGCAGGCTGCTCTTGCCATTGCGAGGTTTCAAACTCCTCGAATTTTGGGACCTGTGGAAGAGCAACCATGGGCTGGGATGCCACATCCTTCTTCCGCCATTCCACAGCCTCTGTCCAAGCTTTCTTAGCCTGGGTTATCACCGTCTTGATATGAGGCCTCTCTCGCTTCTTTGAGCCACCAGCCAGCAAAGGGGTGGTCGTTGGCACAGTAGCTGGGGTCTCAAAATAGCTGGGCTTTTGGGCCTGGGATATCAACTTCTTGTACTCCCCGGTCCTCTTCGAATCGGGGCGATCTGCACAGAAGAGCGTCAACACGACACTGTGACCATGAGAGTAGGTCACCATATACATCCGAAGGTGGATAAGAACAAGAGTAGGAGGCAAGAGCAGACATAGGGGGGGACATACCTGCTGGTGCGGAATACAAGGGTGAAAGGGACCAATAATACAGCGGAGGTTCCTTATTTTGGGAGGCCCCTTTTCGGACCAACCAACAGACGTCTCCTATTGAGATGTAATGTTCGGCCAATAAGGCCAGGTCTTCGTGACCATGAACTAGCAAGCAATGGTATAAGCCAAGATGGTCCATGCCCCATCCATCGACATATTTGAAGGCAACAAACAAGGGGTGGCACAATATTGCCTCGGCCTTGTCACTCATGGAGAGGCCGTGAATGTGCAACAACACAAAAAGCTAAGAGGTCTGATTATCGAAAGTTGGCCGTCGATATTTTTTCCTGATAAAGGTCTTGTAAGGACAGTGCCGATCGGTCTCCAGGCATCAAAGAGCAGGGGATGCAAGAGACTCCTCCACAAGCAAAGGAAGCTATTGCAGCACCAGTCTGTCGCTCCCCACGCGGCACAACCCTTGAAGAGTCTTCAAAAAGTCATCTTTGTTGATGGTGGGAAGCTCTGGTTGCGGTCTTGGGGTGCTGCGCTTCATAGTCTTCCATGCCACCAACTAAGCTCGCACCTCATCATCTTTTCGATGCTTCAGTCTCCTCAAATGGGCCGGATCAATCTCGAGCATCGGAGAAGGCTGAGCACTCAGGAACTTCCTCTCTGTCGTATCCCAGCAGTCATTCCTTGAGGTCCGAAAGAAGCCAGTGCGAGAATTCCACCACTTAATATACCCCGGTGTCACACGGGAAAATCGTGTAAGGGCAGGCACCCTAAATGTAGCAGCCTCTCGACGATCAAAATAATCCCACCAGGTGCGAGCCTGCTCAATTGACGTTGCCCTCGACCTTACCCGACTTTCTAGGGGAAACTGTGCTAAAGAAGGAGGAATGTGCTGATCATAGCTAAAATTTCTGCCGAAACGGAAGGGATAGTAAGGTTCTAAGAAGGTGGTCCCTCCTTTCCGGAAGATGAGAAGACTGGGTCAAATAGATAGAACCCAGTCCACCGAATCTGCCTCCAAAGAAGGCCACATACAGGTTGTACCAGAAATTGGATGGGTGCAGTCTTCCACTGCTCCACATTTGCACTCTTGTAAACAGTTCACCAATGGGCTAGAGTGTGCCGCCAAACTCCAGAAGTGTAGCGCAGCGGGAGCATTCAATGGAACCTTCGTCAACTGCCCCCTGATGGAAAATAGCTGATCTGTGGGCTGGTTCGGCTCTGCATTGGCGAACTCCAGCATCCTTGGAAATAAATTTGATGATAACAGCGATCGGGGAGCGAACTCAGGGAATAGAGTGCACACCCAAGCGTTGAAAAAGTGAAGAGGACAGACGATCCGTAGATTTCTCAAGAGGCGTGAATGATGAAGATCTCCTAGCATCTTATATATCAGACATAATGCAGTCGGGTAGAGGGATGATTTCAATCCCCACGCCATGAGACATGCCGGATATATGGCCTCGACAAGGATCACGGTCTCGTCGCCCTGGGGAGGGGCGAATTCACACAACCAATAAGTCAGATACGCCGCACAGTGCGTGATGGCATCTACCCCAGCAGGGTTGGGACCACCGCATCATCCTTGCTGCAAAGAAGGTGCCAAATGGGCCTTCTGACGAGCACGCTTCACTGACTTGCCCAGAGCTACGGCAATAGAAGGCAAATCTTTGTACTTCTGATAGCCTCCAAAGAAGTACTACAACTACATCCCCATCCTCACCCATTTCCTCTCCTTTTTGGGGTAGGCACGAGAAGAAGAAGTCTCAGAGGTGTCACCTTGAGATAGACATAGGGTCCGGTACACTTTCATCAAGCATCGATAAGCAAATTCACACAGATAAAGTCCTTCCCCGTTCGTATGATCCTTCATACGATCTGGCTAGTAAACCTCCTCATAGGGCTCTCTATCGATCGGGAGGCCGCTCAGTTGTGACAGACTCCACAAGTCTAATGAAGTCTCACCTTCAGCCATATAAAAAGTATTAAACTCAAGGCAGAATGCCTCTATTATCCCGCAGCAGAGACCCTTCGAGATGGGGTAGCGAAAGCGGGAGGCATACACGCTATGGTACACTCCATCAGGAGAAATAGCTAGGACTTCACATGCCATCCCTAGAGTTGATGTTTTGATTGAAGGAAATATCACGTAAGCATATGTATATTTATTAGAGATGACAGATTTTGATGTTATTTTGGGTATGGACTGGTTGGAGTAGAATTATGCTATTTTAGATTGTCGGGGGAAGAAAATAAATTTTTTGAGACCCAAGGAGCATACGTTCTACTACCAATGCCCAAGACCTCACTCTAGGAAGATTTTGGTGTCAGCCATGAAGGCCATAAAGTGGATCATAAGTGGGTGCCGGTGTTATTTAGCTAGTGTAGTGATTGTCCCTCCAGAGGATTGTAAGCAGTCCGTAGTCGACGTTGATGTCATTAGGGAATTCCTAGATGTTTTCCCTGAAGAACTTTCTGGTTTACCCCCTTAATGGAGGTGGAGTTTATCATTGAACTCCTGCCGGGAACTTTGCCCATTTCTGTAGCCCCCATATAGGATGGTCCCAACAGAGTTAGTTGAATTGAAGAAGTAGTTCTAGGAGCCGTTAGACGGAGGTTTCATCCGGCCTAGTGTGTCACCTTGGGGTGCACCGGTCTTATTTGTTAGGAAGAAGGATGGGTTTCTCAGATTGTGCATTGACTATAGGAAATTAGATCAGGTGACAGTGAAGAACAAGTACCCACTGCCAAGGATAGATGACTTGTTTAATCAATTGTAGGCAGTTAAGGTGTTTTTCCAAAATTGATCTGAGATCTGGGTACCATCAATTGAGGATCAAAGTTGAGGATATTTCTAAAACTGCTTTTAGAACAAGATATGGACAATATGAATTCTTGGTTATGCCTTTTGGGCTGACCAATACTCCAGCGGCTGTTATGGATCTGATGAACAGGGTTTTTCAACCTTACCTGGACAGGTTTGTGGTGGTTTTCATAGATGATGTGCTGGTGTACTCCCCTAATGTCGAAGCACATCGAGAGCATTTGAGGATTGCTTTAGAAATTTTGAGGGAGCATCAATTATATGCTAAGCTCAGTAAATGTGAGTTTTGGTTGAATGAGGTGCAATTTTTAGGACATGTTATTTCTGGTGAAGGAGTGTCGGTTGACCCAACCCAAGTGGAATCAGAAGCCGAAGACTGTTAGTGAAATCAGAAGCTTTTTGGGATTTGCTGGGTATTATAGAAGATTTATCGAGGGCTTTTCTTCCATTGCATCCCTTATGATCAGATTAACCAGGAAGGGAGTGCCATTTGAATGGTCAAATGAATGTGAAAGAAGCTTTCAGGAATTGAAGACTAGGCTGACCACGGCTTCGGTGCTTACTTTGTCGAGTGGATCAGGAGGATTTGTAGTATACACGGATGCTTCTTAGAGAGGATTGGGTTGTTTATTAATGCAGAATGGCAGAGTGATAGCATATGCCTCTAGACAATTAAAGGATCATGAGAAAAATTACCCTACGCATGATTTAGAACTGGCAGCCATTGTCCATGCACTCAGAATTTGACGACATTATCTGTCTGGGGAACAATTTTAGGTATTTTCAGATCACCAAAGTCTGAAGTATAATTTCTTTCAAAAAGAGTTAAATCTGAGGCAGAGGTGGATGGAATTTTTGAAACACTATGATTTTTCATTCAATTATCATCTGGGGAAAGCGAATGTGGTGGTAGATGTACTAAGTAGGAAGAGGCTGAAGGGGGTGAGACTGCACCAGAATTGGAGACATAAGGCTAATGTTGTAGAGTGCTCCCCAGTGTGTTTAAAGGAAAATGTACTTATGGCTCAGTTGACCATTAAGTCTTCCATGATGGAACAAGTTGTGCAGGCCCAAGATAGTGACCAGCAATTGGTAGGAATGTTAGAGAATCCCGGGTTTACTTAAAGCACCACTAGAGCAATCAGATTTCAGGGGAGGTTGTATGTACCCTAGAATTAGGAACTAAAGGGGAGCTTATTGTCTGTGGCACACAAATCTAGATACTCTATTCATCCGTGCAGCAAAATGATGTATAGAGACTTGAAGAAGCAATTCTGGTGGACTGGTATGAAGAAGGATATACCAAGGTATGTAAATAGATGCTTAACTTGTCAACAAGTAAAGGCTAAGCATCAGAGACTGGCTGGTTTGCTGTAGCAAATGGAGATTCCACAGTGGAAGTGGGAGCACATAACAATGAATTTTGTCATGGGTTTGCCAAAGACCAGAAGGAGGCACGAAGCCATATGGGTGATTGTGCACAAATTAACCAAATCTGCCCATTTTCTGTCGATCGTGAAGACCCAACCCCTTGAAGAGTTAGCTCAGATGTACATCTGAGAAATAGTGAGACTTCATGGGGTGCCCATCTCTATCATATCTGACTGGGGTCCCAGGTTTACAGCAAGGTTTTAGAAGAGTCTACAAGAAGCTTTGGGGACTCATTTGAAGTTCAGTTCAGCTTTTCACCCCCAAACTGATGGCCAGTCAAAGAGGACTATTTAGACCCTAGAAGATTTGTGAGAAAGGAAGCTTTGCCAACGTGCTAATCGATCCGTGAGGACAGATTTTTCAAGAAGGAATTTGATTGGATTCATGCGTGCAATGAGGTGAACCTCGTGAGCTAAGAAATAGTGTTTCAATTTTTGCACTACCCAGACTAAAGCTGCGCAGGTCTTTTCCATGGCTGAGTACTTTTGCTCACAAGGGTTGAGAAGTTTAGACAAGTAGTATGCTGCCCGTTCCTTACCTTCGTCGTCCACTTGGGCCAGGACAGCACCTACGGAATCATCCAGGACAGAGACATAGAGTATGAGTGGTTTGCCTGGAGTTGGCGGCCTCAGGACAGGAGGACTG
The DNA here is from genome assembly GCA_024336825.1 of Amorphophallus titanum. Lineage (NCBI taxonomy): Eukaryota > Viridiplantae > Streptophyta > Magnoliopsida > Alismatales > Araceae > Amorphophallus > Amorphophallus titanum. The sequence continues at coordinate 72,953,477 of JANBPO010009603.1, forward strand.
GCCAGATAATCTTTCAGTCCGTCAAAGGCCGCCTGACACTTGTCATCCCAACTGAACTTGACTCCCGGCCTAGTAAGCTCGTAGAACGGCCTACACCTTTGGGAATGCTGGGAGATGAAGCGGCGAATAAATTGCAACCTCCCAATTAATCCTCGAACTTCCTTCAAATTTTTGGGAGGAGGCATCTCTCTAATGGCCTTCGCCTTGTTGGGGTCAACTTCTATTCCCCTTTTGCTGACAATGAATCCAAGCAACTTTCCAGATGAGACGCCAAATACGCACTTCTTGGGGTTCATCTTCAAATGATATTCCCTGGATCTTTGCAAGACCTTAGCTAGAACCCCAGGGTGCTCAATCCTTGTTCTTGATTTGACAACCAGATCATCCACATACACCTCAATGTAAATATGAATCATGTCATGAAAAATTGCCATCATAGCCCTCTGATACGTGGCTCCAGCATTCTTAAGTCCAAAAGGCATGACTACATAACAGTAAGTACCCCACGGTGTAGTGAATGACGTCTTCTCTTGGTCTTCCTCAGCCAACTTGATTTGATTATAGCCTGAGAAACCATCCATGAAAGAGAGAGTCTCAAATCCTGCCGTGTTATCAATCAACACATCAATGTGGGGGAGGGGGAAATCGTCTTTAGGACACGCACGGTTGAGGTCCCGGAAATCGATGCAAATTCGAACCTTTCCGTCCTTCTTCATTACCGGGACAATGTTAGCCACCCAATTTGGATAAAGGACGACCCTAACAAATCTGGCTTTATGTAATTTGTCGACCTCCTCTTTCATCTTCAATGCCATGTGGGGGTGGAAACGTCTTAACCGTTGCTTAACCGGGATCGTCCCTGGCTTAAGGGTAAGGCGATGTTCAACCAGCGCAGGGTCTAATCCGGGCATGTCTTCATAGCTCCAAGCAAACGTGTCCTTGTACTCTTGAAGAACTAACACGAGTGCCTCCTCTTCGGAGGGCGGTAAGTTCTTTGAAATGAGGACAATCCTAGGGTCTTCTTCCGTACCCAGATTGATTTCTTTGGTCGGCTCTTCTACTGAGGCTGAAGGTTCGTCGAATCTTCTCATACCACTAGCAAATGCATCAGCCTCGTCCTCATATTCTTCATAACTTTCGTCCCCCTCCTCAACAGGGTCTTCATCATTCATAATTTCATAAACTCCTAGACCCTCATAACAAGTGACAGAATCTTCACATTCTAATTCCGGCAGAATGATTGGCTCCTCAATGAACTCAGGGATGGCTAGACAAGCTTGGCACCTGATTGCTAAGTCCAACAAAAATCTGCGGGGAATCTCCTTACCCTTGGACTTCCTATGTGGTTTCCCGTGAATTTTATTAGAATAAGAAGGGGGAGAAGAGGCATCATGAGGAGGGGAACAGTCAACTTTATTAGAAGAGGTTGACGGAGGGGAAAGAGAGGACACAAGAGGGGATACAGAGGAGGACCCTTCCCCAGAGGGGGAGAATAGGTCGATTAGAGAATCATGTGAGAGCGTCCCCTGGGTTGGGACACGCTCCAGAGAAAAGTAGGAGGTCTCCTCAATCGAGATTGAAGATTGAGAAGTTGAAAATTTGGCGTTTTTTTTTCGTTTTCAATTTTCTGTTTATTTTTATTTTCTTTTTCAAGTACAAAGCAATGAGAAGGAGGAGAGGAAATCAGGAGATTGGAGGGAGATGGAGTTATTGGGTGCCCAGGCAGGGGCGAAATGGAAAGTCCAGAAAAACGCTCGAGGAGCGAGGGAGGAATCTGGAGAGAAAGCTGAACAGCTTTGGGAGACAGTTTGATCAATATGGGTGGTGGCCGCGGAACTTGACCAAACCACTGTGAATAGAGGGAGGATAAAACAGACGGATGCATGGAGGTGAGGGAAAATAACCCGGCCCACAGCCGATCCACACTGAAGCCATCTTCAAACGGGATGTCTGGCTCTCCCGTATCTGTGTAGTCATTCAGCAGTTGCCTCTTGTCCGTGATCACTGCTGGTGCTTCAATCAAATCTTGAATCAGTGGTGGCCACTCTGGATCAGTCGGCATAAACAAGCGGCTCAGGGAGATAGCAATGTCATCCATATCAAACCAGCGGTACCATTCACATTCCGGGTCGTCCATTTTCCTCCTTTTGTGGATCATCAGCAGCGCCGCCAGCAGCGCCCAGGCGGCGTGCACGAACACCGGGGTGGCGAAGAACGCCTGGGCGTAGTTGAACACGTCGTCGTCGGTGTCGCTGTAGCGCGTCTGCAGCCCCAGCCGCTTCATCTCCTGCGGCGGACCGTTGACCCCCACCGACAGGGGCACGCAGGCCTCGATGTTCGGCGCCGCGAACACCTGGCGGAACAGCTCGGCGCGAACCCGCAGGTAGAGCCAGGGGTCGGCCTCGAAGATGGCGCGCCACTGAGCCAGCACGGCCGGGCGGTCGGGGTCCTCGCGCGCGGCGACGGTGTCGTTCTGCACCAGGGGGTCGATGCGCCGGGTGTTGAACAGCTTCGGCCCCTGGCCGGCGAGGAAGGCGTCCAGCACCGGGGTCCTGGCGGCCAGGATCGGGAAGGTCAGGCGCGGCTCGAGCTGGCGCGCGGCGACGATCTCGTAGATGCGCAGCTCGGTCCACTGCCGCCGGCGCTCGTTCTGGCCGTCGCTGTGCAGCTTCAGCGCCGCCGAGCCGGCCAAGCTCACGCCGACGGCCACGATCGCCAGCGCCGCCCCGGCGGCGACGCGTCGCCCCCAGCCGCGGCCGTCGGCCTGCCGCGCGGTGATCCAGCCCAGGGTGACGGCGGCGACCGGGATCAGGATCAGGCCGTTCTGCCGGGCCAGCGCCGCCAGCGCCAGCAGCACGCCGGCCTTGACCACCAGAGCCCACTTCAGCCGTGGGGAGGGCCAGCCACGCCCGTACCAGGCCAGGCAGGCGAAAGCCCCGAGCGCCGCGCCGGCGAACAGCACGTCCTTCCAGACGATCGCCGGGTAGATCGCCAGCTGCGGCGTCGCCAGCACGATCGCCGCGGCCAGCACCACCGCCCAGGCGCCGCGCCGCGCCATCAGCGCCAGGCTGGCCAGGCTGGCGAACACCAGCGCGCCCTCCAGCACGGTGAACAGGGCCCCGCCGCGCTGGATCCGGTCGGCCAGGCCCAGCAGCCAGGCGGTCACCGGCGGATGCCAGGCGTTGTAGAGCCCGCTGCGCCCCTGATCGAGCTCGACCACCGAGTCGTACGACCAATGCCCCGGCCAGTTCACCGCGATCGCCGCGGCGCCGCCGACCAGCAGCACCAGGGCGGCCACCACGCCCGGCAAGGCGAGCGGCGTCTTCGGCGCGGCCGACGTCACGGCGTTGCAAACCCTCCGGATATCGTGCGCAGAGGGCTCGCACGGAATGCGGCGGGCTTCAAGGATGGTGGGGCGGGTTGAAGGCCCCGCCGCCCTCAGTCCTCGCCGATCGTCCGGCGCACCGCCTGTTCCAGCACCTCGCGGGCCCGGCGGGGGGTGAGGTCCTGTTCGCGGCGCAGGCGGTTCCAGGCCTCGAAGCTGAGCAGCATGTCGATGGTGTCGAGCAGGGCCTGGTCGCGGGCCTGCTCCGGGGGCAGGTCGCGCTTGATCAGCTCGCGGGCGATCAGGTTCATCCGCTCGTGCGCCTGCTGCAGGATGCGCGACTGGTGACGGTGCACGTCGGCGGCGCGGCGGAACGGGCTGATGCGGTCGTAGACGGCGGTGCGACGGCTGACCATCTCCACCAGCCGTTCGCGCCAGGTGGCGCCGGTGAAGGGGCTTTCCACCACCCGCATCAATTCCGCCTCGATGGCCTGGGCCATCTCCGCGTAGAGGCTTTCCATGTCGCTGAAGTGCCGGAACACGGTGCGCAGACCGACGTTGGCGCGGCTGGCCACCTGTTCGGCGCCGGGGTTGATGTCGCCGGCGTGGACCAGCTCGAGCATGGCCGAAACGATGCGCGCGCGGCTGTCCTGCGAACGGCGGCGGCGCCCGTCGGTCTCTTCGGCGGCGGTGTCGGCGTCGGTCCGCGAATCGGCCGACGAAGCTTTCACACGTTGTGCGGTCACGGGTTGGGGGACTCTCCGTGAAGGACGGCGTCCCTGCTTAGCCAGCCCTGCGACAATGCGCCAGCATTCGTTGAACGAACAGGGTTAAGTCGGTGTAAAGGCTACGCTTCTTTGCGAACGCCGGTCACTGGAACGTCCGCAGTCTGTGCGAGAGCCGGATGTCCTGCGAGCCGGTGGGCAGGGTCAGCAGGTCGCCGTCCTCGCCGACCCGGATCTGGCCGCCGAAGATCTGGCCCGAGCGGCCCAGAAAGGCGGGGTACAGCGCCCGCGAGGGCAGCGGCGGGATGATGTGGGTGAACAGCAGGTAGCGCACATGGTCGCGCTGGGGTTTTTCGTTCCCTTTTTTTTTGCTCCGTTATTTTCTATTTTGTTTTCTCTTCATCCCTTTCTGTATTATTATTTTTTTTATTTTTGTACCTTTTGTTATTGCCCCCCTTTTTTGCGTTTTGTCTCATTTATTTGTTATTTTTTTGTTTCCTTTTCTGTTATGATTATTGCCATTATTGTTGTTGTTGTCATTGTTATTATGATTATTTGAGCACGCAAGCATTCGTCAGCAGACATGACCACCAAGCTCCGGGTGAGCCACAAAGGCAAGTCGGTGGTGGTTCGCATTAACGACCGTGGGCCGTTCATTCGTGGCCGGTCTCTAGACCTAGCCCACGCCGCAGCTCGGAAGATCGGGCTTACGAAGGTGGGCGTGGGGAGGGTGTGCGTTCAGCGGTTGGGCTAGGCCACACCTCAACAGGCAGGCAGTGCTGAGGGATAGCGAGGATTAGGCGGGCGTGAGAAATCCTGGCTTATCCATCCGGATTGTCAGGTGACCCTCGCCAGTCCGGGCCTTCTTCGCCGAAACGCCGATCTCGTAGCCGCGATCATAGGCGCGGTTCATGATCTCTCGCAGCGACAAGGCCCTAACCTCGTCGACCGTGAGGTCAAGTATGGCTGCGACGCGGGGATCAACCCTGATCAGATTGTCGGGTATTTCGTCCATTTCCCATTTCTCCATATGCAGTGAAGGATCAGGCGGCGAGCATTTTCTCGATGCGAGATTTGCCGGCCGGCGTGAGGCTGTATTGCGGCTCGCCGTCGACGTAGCTCCCAATCTGGAAGTCGCCACGCGCGACGTTCATGTCGCACAGCATTGCGACCCCGCCTTGCTCTTCATCCCAGCGAGCGAGCGTCGCTGGAGACAACGTGTCGCCGATCCAAAGCTTGGCGTTTCGAAGTCGGTTCGCAACAAGGGCCACAAACTCCTCGTCGTATCCCAGTTCGGCCGCGATCAAGCGCTCGTCGGCGGGTACAGCCATTGCGCTAAACAAGACGCACCCTGCCATGTAGGCTTCATCCGTCGCAGGGAGTTTTTCGTCGAGTTCAGCCATCAGGCCTTCTACGAATGCGCGCAGCGTAATTGTCGTCATCCATCTCTCCTATGTCCAAACCGCTCAGGCGGCGTTACGAGGCAGCCAACCAATCCTCGAGGTCGATCTGCGGTTTCTTCCGGCGCACCGTCGCCGATGCGTTCTTGCGCCGCTGCGGAGCGTCCCAATGGTTGTGGCACCGCTGGCATAAAGCGCGGCACCGCTCGGGGTCGGCGTGGCTTTCGTCCCAATCCATATGCGCGATGGTCAGGACCACCTTGGACCCGGTTTCAGGATGGGGCTGACCATTCGCTGCCCGGCAATCGGGATGCTGGTCTGTGCCTTCGCAGCAGTTGCCGGCGCGGTCGAGCAGCGTGGCGCGGAACGCCTTCCACTCTTTCGAGTGAGTGCCCCCGCCGATGTAGCGCTTCATCTTCTCAGGATTGATCGGCATCGCCGTTCTCCGTGAACGTTCCTAGAACCCAGTGTGCCAGCCATGTGCCACTCGATCTGGCACGTTCTTGCTGCGTTCGACTCGTTCCTGCACAAACCCGCACGGTACGCCTGCGGCAAAATCCCACCCCACTTGCGCTTTCTCAGGCGTTCCGATATCTCCGCCATCAGGACACCTCACCCTAACGTGGGTTCCGGTGTTTTCTATTTCGCATTATACTTCAATACGTTAGAAGCCTCAACAGGCGTTTGTGACACTGGCTTGCCAAAAAGCCGATTTGCCACCGTCTCGTCATCCATCGCGTGCCCATAGGTGGCGAACAGTTGCGCGGGCGATTTCCAGCCGCCGCGTTTAGCGACCGTTATCGGGTCGATGCCCGCATGCAGTAGCCCCGTGGCGAAGCCGTGACGGCACCCGTGCGGTGTGACTGGCTTGATGCCGGCGCGCTTCACGGCCGCGTCCCACGGCTTCCGAACGGAGTCGTATGCCGCATAGGGGAACAGCGCTACATCGGCCTCCCGGTTGCTCGGCAGGTTCGCCAGGGCCGCGATGAGCTGCGGCGGCATGTGGGCAATGCGCGTCTCCCCGCCCAACTTCCCCATGACGATCCGCACCTTTGCGGCCTGCATGTCCACATCGCGCCAGGCGACGTTCAGCGCCTCGCTGATGCGGGCCCCGGTGGCAAACATGAAGCATGCCAGAGCGCCGAGGTGGGGAGACGAGTGCGCCATGAACGCCTCGATCCACTCTTGGGTGGCTGGTTCCTTGGTTGTCTTGGGCTCCGGAAACCGCTTCGCCCGGATCGGGGCGCACATATCCAATTCGGCGCAGTGGTTGATGACGGCCATGGTCGGGACCAGCACGGCGCGGTTGCGATAGGCTCCTGAGCCCTTCGGCAACAGCTCGGAGGAAGTTTATGTTGAACAACCCCCCAGTTTTCAATTCTCTGCTAAACCTGATCAAGTTTTCAGGTTAAATAAAGCCCTATATGGACTGAAGCAGGCTCCTCGGGCCTGGTATGAAAGACTCACAGAATTTCTGTTGAGTAAGGGCTACCAAAGAGGTAAAGTTGACCAAACTCTGTTCACCAAGAGTTTGAATGAAGATCTCATTGTGGTCCAGGTATATGTAGATGATATTGTCTTTGGATCAACAAACACTGGATTGTGTAAAGAATTCTCCCAAATGATGTCTTCCGAATTTGAAATGAGCTTGGTAGGTGAACTGAAATATTTTCTGCGCCGAGGATGAATGGGTTATGCTGGCTTCTTATCAACTTTAAGGTACTGTACGCACGTGGTGGACTTCAGAATGGGGGAGTGTGTTTGGGCTTCGAGATAAGTGGACCCATTCGTGGGGTTGTCACTTAGGGAGATCGGCCTGGTTGGGTCGGATTGGGCCTGGTCGGGCCGATTTGGGCCAGATTTGACCGCCCCGATCAATGCATCTTCTTAGGCTGTGAATTTATCCCTCGCCACTTGCTCCCCTACTCCCGAGCCAAAGTTTGGGCTCAGAGAGTAGTGTATTATGGGGTAGCGTTGGTGGCTCGAGTGGGGGATGTCTTTTGCCGACAAGGGTCATTTAATGTAGCTATCCTGGGGGCATGCATATGATGATGATGACTCCCTCGGGTTGGTGCAGGGAGGCCCTTCTTGGAGTTCGAAACGTCGCGACGCTTCCCGCTATGGTCACCAGGATATATATGTAAATATCACACATGCTTACGTGTCACGTTTCCTCTGTCTAGCACTTTTCCCCTTTGTTGCATTGGTATTCTGAGAGAGTCCATGCACCGCGAGAGTGACTTGAGGGAGTGGAGGGTCACATAGGCTTTTGCGGAGTTGGCAAAGATCACGGTGGCAGTGATCTGTCAGCTTCCTCCTCCCCCTAAATCTTCGAGCCGAAGGAGCAAACCCACACTGGGAAGGGCTTCTTCTATCTTCAAGCGAGGAGGGGGAGGAGCTACGTGACTCTCTCTCCTCAAGATTCCTCATACAAGGGATCAAAGACCCCACTTTTCTGGGTTGGGGCCAGCAAGGGGACTCCCAACTGGGGCTTCCCTGTCCAACCAAACTTCCATCCGATATTCTCTCTGAAGCATCTAGTGATCTCCTCAGAGCTAGAGGAGGAAATTAGGTTTCTTCTGGAGAATCGCCGAACAACTGTTGAGTTGATGACTTCAGCCAACATTGAGGATCATCCTCACTGTGCACTGCCCCCCGGTGGTAAGGACCTTAGGTGTCTACTTTTGCACTTTCTTATTTTGGTTTGTCAAGCCCTTCATTGATGACTTGTTTTTTGCTGAGTAGAAGCAAGATGAGGTGATGACGAGGGATGACCAATAGAATGAGAGGTTATCGAGCTGGAGGAGACGACTACTCCGAGCGTGCCTCAAGCTTCTGTGGGTCCTTCTTCCACCTGGGGTAAGCAAATTGCTCAGGACGATGTCCCCAAGCACCGAGGGTCCAAATGGAAGGATGTCGGGGAGTGGCTACTGCTATTTTCAATGAAGGCTCTGACTGTCGAGAAGAGGCGGTTGAAGAAGGCGAAGACCTCCTGACCGAGGAGCTCACAACTGAGGGTATTTGTCTCCTGAGCTTCCAGAACTATCTGAAGTTGTGGATGCTACCCGGGACGAGTGTTCGAAACCAGGCCTAAACTCCTTGGATCAGAGTGGTCACGAACGGACGGCACTTGACAGCTTCGGACGCTCCGTGCCACATCATCAGAGCCTCAAAACTATCATAATGGTCGGTGGGGTTGCCCTGGCCGTCGTAGGATTTGAAGGTTGGTAGTGAGACTCTCGGTGAGACTTCAACCTTCAAGATTTGATCAAAGAATGGGGATTGCTCCTCATCCTCTATAGTGGAGTCCTTTTGCAGGGCACGAAGGGTGCGCTCTTGTCCCGTAAGTGGAGGGACAACTCTGGCCGCCATGGAGCTAGGGGACTGCGAGTATGTCCCCTACAGCTGCCCCGCCGCTCTTCACTGGGAGCATCTACTTCTAAGTGCTATCGAGGCAACCCTGATTTCTTCCCTCTTGGAGTGGAGGAGGCTTCCTTCTCTGGAGGCAGGGCTTGCGAGGGCCTGTTTGGCCCATTCGGAATGAGTCGCCCACCCTGGTGGGTGAAGTGGCCTCCAACCGTTTGCCGAGAGGCTTCTGCACGGGGGGGACTCACCCAAGGTAGCCACGACCTCTCCTCCCTGGCCACTTGGGTCTTCATCAAGCCAACGAGGATATCCAATTTGGCGTTGAGGGTCTGGAGAGCATCGAGGGTCTTAGGGGTGGGTTGTCCCCCTGCGGCCGGCGGAGGCAAGGCATTAGCTTGATGGTTGGAGAGGGGGCCTGTGGAAGAGTGGGAGGGCACATGCTCCCTAATGCAGGACGGACACGCGACCTGGGACTCTAGCTCGCGATCGTCCCTTAGCGAGGGATGCGTGGGACCAGGCGCAGTTGAGAAACCGGCCATGAGTCTCGGGTATCGGCCCTTTCCACGTTAACTCGGGTTGAGTCACGGGATGGTACACTCACTTACTCTCGCAGCGGTGATAGCAAATATATATGGCTAGAATCGTACACTCGCAGCGGCATTCAAATATATACGAGGTAAGCAAAATGCGTTAAAGAGTGGGGGCGAGTTTACCTCCATGCTCCGGGCGTGGGGAAGACGTTCCCGGCCAGTTACGGTAACTCCCGGTTAACAACAGTTAAAAACTTTAATTACAGCCTTGACCAAATGTTAGTGGATGTCCTTTGATGTTAGTGGATGTCCTTTGGTCTAGATCTAGGGTTTGAGTATTTAATGTCTCATGTATTTTTGTGGAAGAACTAATGAAGAATTCAAGAGGAAATAACTTGGTGCACCCCCTCCCCTCCCTCTCTTATGTTCTTGAGTGTTCTTCTCCTTTTTCCTCCAACCTCCTCTAGATCTGATCCAAACTCTTCTATCTCCCTCAAATCTCTTCCTCTACCTACTGTGAACGTCCACTGCCGTCGCCGTTCGTGCCGCCGTTGAGCCACCACAAGCCGGTCTACATCTTGCTGCCCCAAACTCGGAGTTCCCAGATAGTAGCTCGGTATTCGAGATAGTACGGGAGATTCGACTGTTGGATCATGACGAAGCTTTGAGGGTAGGTTCCCCCCATCGTAGGTCATTCCCATTTTAAATTTGAGGTCGATCAGAGATCGTTTAGGTCAGTTCCCAGCCATCTGTTCTCCCTTCTTAGAACCTACCTGCGAGCAGACCAGCGGGATAGATCTTAGGAGGAGAATTTTCTTTGCCCTAAACGATGTCAGGTTGATGCAAAAGACCTATGTGTGTGTTCGTATCTATCCCCTCTACCCACCATAAAAGTCTGAGGTCCAAATTCATTCATTAGGCCCTCAGTCAAAGCCCTTGATCAGGGAGCTCAGGTTCTGTCCTGCCTATTTGGTATTTCGGGACATAGTGCACAGTCAGTTTGCAGTCACTCTCATTTTCATTCCCACCATTGGACGAGTCTCTAATTCCAGTATGTCGTAGGATTTTGAGTCCTCTTTCCAACGGTACCTCTTGTGTCTCGATCCGATATCGTGGCTGGTCGTGGCAGCCGATCTCTTCGGAGTGTGCAGTTCTGGCCAGAAATTGATCTGCGGCACAGCCTTGGGAAATAAATCCCAAAAAATTACCCACCACCACTTCGGTGACCGCCGCTCCCGGGGATCGACCTGGGACATTCCAGGAGCTCCCCCGCCAGTCGTTGTAGCTAGGAGCCACCCCGGAGGTCTCCGTCCTAGTAGCGGGTCCCACGTGCTATCCTGCAGGCCCGAGTGAACCATGTTGAACTGGCTGACCACGCCCGCCCGAGCGCCTTCAATTGCTGCCCGTCAACCCGTGAACGGTGCTCTCGGACCGCTGTTGTGGCCTTTTACCTCCCTACGTGGAGTGGGCCGTGATTTGAACGCTGTAATTAATTTCATTATTGTACCGGGAGTGACGGATCTCGACCAGGAAGTCTTCCCCACGCGCCGAGCATAGAGGTACACTTGCCAACCCTCTTTGTCGTACTTTGCTCAGCTAGTATGCATTCAAGATGCCGCTGCATGTGAGTAGGATATATTATTAGCTTGCTATTCATTAATCACCGCTGCGAGTTGTGAGTGCGAGACCCGTCCCGCGACTCGTTCCGAGCGCGAGAGTGAGCCGACCACCCGAGACTCAAAGCCGGTTACTCAACCGTGCAGATCGTCACGCTTCCCTCGATGGGGACGACCGTGAGTTAGCGCTCCTTGTTTGAGGCATATCGCCTCTTCTGGAGCTCGTTTGGTGCCACGTGGTAGTGTCGTTGCTGGTCGCGTCGTCCAACTAGTCGCGTCGTCCTATAGAGTCCAAAGGTCGTAACAAGTTCAAGCCGAGTCTCGTAGTCGTCCCGCATCAAATTGGTATCAGAGCCGGTTTGAGTCTAGGGTAGTCATTTTCAAAAAAAAAAAGAAAAGTGTTTTAAAATTGCATTGCTCCATCCATATAGGTCTAGAGGGTCACCCCTTAGCTCCCTTTAGGCCCCTTGTCTGACCACCCGTGGAGGTGCCCATTACCATCGCCCTGACACTATGGGTGAACCTAGGGGTGCCAACCCGGGAGGCCGCTCCCTGGAGGACATGATGCTCCAACTCATGAAGCGCATGGATAGGTCTGAGCAAACTCTTAGGGAGCATACCGAGCGTATGGTGAGCCGATTCAAAGCCATGGAGGACCGCGCCGAGACTTCCGATCGATCCGTCCAAGGTCTGTTGGGAAGGCTAGAGAGTGTTGAGAGAACCCCTCGCCGAGACCTACCCGGCATTCTTCCGGCCCCTCAGGCGCCTGCTGCCCAGCCCGCACCTGTTGCCCAGCCTACACCTGCGGCCCAGCCCGCACCACCTAGGGTTGAGGAGCAACGGCCACGTGCCCTCCATTTTGAGGACTACGGGTCTGACAACGAGTACGAGGGAAATGGCGAATGCCGGCATAGTCATTGACAACAAAGGCATGACGAGGACGAGCGGATCCTCAAGACCGTTCGTGCGGACCCTCCCATATTTGATGGGTCCAAGTCTATCTTGATTGGGAGGCCAACATGGATCAGTATTTTGAGTGGTTCGAGATGACGGACCACCGGAGGGTTAGGTATGTCAAGATGAAGTTGTTGGGGCAAGCATAGACTTACTGGAGAAATGTGGAGAGCTTGCTCTTTCAACGTCTAAGCCTCAGGTAGGTTCTTGGGATGAGATGAAGGAAAGGCTTAGGCGTAAGTACCTACCTGCCACATACCGTCAGCGTCTTATTGATAGGTGGTAGGGCCTCACCCAAGGAGACCGATCCGTGTCTGACTACATCACGGAGTTTGATGAGTACTTTTTGCGATGTGGCGTTACGGAAGAGAGCACCATGTCTGTCTCGGGCTTCCGCCGTGGCTTGCGGCCCCACTATCAATACGAACTATTTCGTCGTAATGTCACCACCTTGGAAGATGCATACCATGTCGCTCTTGAGTTAGAGCAGTTCCCGCCATGCACCCCATCAGCCTCAACTGGGATCTCGGAGCCGACCTCCTCCCCTTGCGCTCCTGCCGGCTTAGAGGAAATCCCTTCAATCGTGGTGGGCATCTCTGGCTCGATCGGCGGGAGGCTTGAGTGACAGACACCCTCGGTTGGGCAACCGCCTCTTCTCAGTGGTCAAAGCCTTCATCAAGGATAGCAACAGTCGCTCCCCGGCATCCTTCCGCTTGGACCCTCGACGCTCTGGGACATTGTCCCGAGTAATTTGCTTGCCCTTATCCCGAGCGAAAGAAGGACCCACGAGAGCTTGAGGCACACTCGGAGTAGTCGTCTCCTCCAGCTCGACGACCTCCTGCTCTAATGGTTGCCCCTCGCCATCACCGCGCCTTGCTTCTACACAGCAAAAAATAAGTCATCAACGAAGGGCTCGACAAACCAAAATGAGAAATTGCAAAAGCAGAAGCCTGAGGTCCTTACCACTGGGGGGTAGCGCGCGGTGAGGGTGATCCTTAATATTGGCTGAAGTCATCAACTCAATAGTGGTTCGACGATTCTCTTGAAGAACCCTAATCTCCTCTAGCTCCGAGGAGATCACTGGCTACTTCAGAGGGATGTCGGATGGAAGTTCGGCTAGATAGGGAAGCCCCAGTTGGGAGTTCCCTTGCTGGCCCCAACCTAGAAAAATTGGGTCTTCCACCCCTTGTGCGAGGAATCCTGAGGAGAGAGAGTCACACAGCTCCTCCCCCTCCTCGCCTGAAGATAGAAGAAGCCCTTCCCAGCGTGGGTCAGCTCCTTCTGCTCGAAGAAGGCATGAAAGAGGTCTAAAGACGTGGCGAGGCCAAACGAATGACAGAGGAAGATGAATGAGAATATGAAAGAATATGAATTGGAAACCAACTGCACAAGAGCCAGTTGGTAGAATTGCAGCAGCTGCACAACAAAGGGGTGAAGAGGAAGACGAAAGTCACACTTCCAAGCCAAAAGAAAAATGTAGAAGAGGCCCAAACGAGTATCCAGGCTGGACTCATGAGGTTTGGCCGGAGAAAAGAAATATCGCCATGGCAGTTTCTAGCAGACCTCAATCTCCTTCACCTCAGCCACGCCTAACTCGCTGTGCAGAGGATGGCTGGGCACCAAACCCCTTGCACCCTGCTCGGCCTCCTGGCCCTCGACCTCGGGATCATGCTCTGCCATGGAGACACAAGAAGAACAAGAGGAAGAAGAGGGAATTACAGAATCAGAAGATTTAGGGGGAGGAGGAAGCTGACGGATCACCGCCGCCGTGATCTCTGCCAACTCTGCAATAGCCTCTGCAATCCTCTGCTCCCTCAAGTCACTCTCGCGGCGCATGGACTCCCCTAGAATGCCAGTGCAATGAAGGGGAAAAGCCCTAAATGGAGGAGACGTGAGACGCAAGCATACGGGAGATTTACATATATATCCCAGCGACCCTGGCGGGATGCGTCGCGACGTTTCAAACTCCAAGAAGGGCCTCCTCGCACCAACTCGAGGGAACCATCATCATCATACATGCCCCTAGGACAGCCGCATTAAATGGCCCCTGCCGGCAAAAGATATCCCCCACTTGAGCCACCGACGCTACCCCATGATAAACTACTCTTCGAGCCCAAACTTTGGCTCGGGAGTAGGGGGGAAGTGGAGAGGGATAAATCCACAGCCCAAAAGATGTGCGGATCGGGACGACCAAATCAGGTCCAAACCAGCCCAACCAGGCCTAATCCGACCCAACTAGGCCAATCTCCCGAAGTGACAGCCCTATGAATGGGCCCACTTATCTTGAAGCCCAAACACACTCAGACCAGACCTTCCTAGGTGGCCTCGGTGCCCGAGCATAACTATCCAATGCTGCCCACTACGCTCGAGAGAAGCCTAAGCGCCTCGGGAGAAGCCCAAGCGCCCCATTAGGTGGTCTCCCACGCTCGGACCTCCCATGGGTGCAGTTTCTTTCGACAAGGCATACATCCCAGTGAGAGTCTCGCTGTCGCTCGGAGACTAAAAGCTCAAAGGGATGGGGGAGAACAAGAGTCCATTAACTGAGGGAAGGTTCCCTCACATAACGCCCCCTGGTCTCTCCAGCTACCCCATCTCTAGCCAAGAGAGTAAGCAGCTATATAAACTCCGCAAAATCACTCCGAAAAGGTAATCCTGAGGACTCAACACCACACTTACTGGTTGAGAGCGATCTCGTGCCCCTCACTCTTTCTCTTATCTCCCTTCCACCTATGCTCTATCAGCTTGTTGACTTAAGTATCAGAGGGTTTTCCCCGGGGTTCTAACCCTGGGCTCCTCTGATCCATTTTCTACCTTACAGATCTCTTATTGGTGGTGACCACGACAGAGACTAACCCAGGATTGTGTGGCTCAGGATCTAGCGCGAGATCACCCCTCTTCAAACGATATTATTGAGCTTTTCATAACTAGTTTATTTAGGATTCCAATTACTAAAGGGGGGGGAGTCAATTGTTCCTTTAATTTACAAGGTCCGCAACATCAGTTCGAGTCTTATCATTTATTCTCTATGCGAGGTTATCGCCGGATTGCCTACGGGTACAAGAGTGTACTTAGCGGGTAAGTCCGCTTGAGTGAAGTCACCGGTCCGCGCATTACTTGCTTGCTAGGTCTGAGGGTCTTCGGTCTTGTGGCTATCACCCCCAAGGTGGTGTCACATCAATATTCATCCATCGGGTGGGTTTCTTTGAGGGCCATGCCATGGAGAGGCAAGCCTCAAGGAAACCTGGATGATTGGAGAGTGAGGGAGAGGAAGAGGAGATTGAAGCAGGGATTGCTAAGCTTGCAAAATGAGTTTTCTTTTATTCATCCACCCAAAC
Source organism: Amorphophallus titanum (assembly GCA_024336825.1). Lineage (NCBI taxonomy): Eukaryota > Viridiplantae > Streptophyta > Magnoliopsida > Alismatales > Araceae > Amorphophallus > Amorphophallus titanum. The sequence continues at coordinate 72,968,728 of JANBPO010009603.1, forward strand.
GGGGAAGGAGTACTTAACACAAATAGTTCATCCCAAGACCAAAAAAAGGAAAAATGGGACCTATTGTAAAGGGGGGAAGGAAGAGAGATACATTGACTGGGGAGGGGGAGAGAGCACATGCCACTCTCCCTCCTACTCACCTCTCACTCTCACTCTCCTCTCTTCACTCTTCAGTTCCCCTCACCTCTTTGGCGCGAGGACGTGGCTTGCTGGACTCTTCTCAGAAGCTCCCTCCCTTCTCTCAAACGAAGCTCACTAGAGGAAGGAACCTCTCTTCTCTCTTCTCTTCCCGCACACCGCTAAAAGGCCCCAGGCCCTTTTCCTTCACAGTGCTGCCATTTTATAAAATGGCCACTGAGGAGCGTTCTTGCCACTTCCACCTTGTCCGCAACGAAGTCTGGAGTTGACTTGCTGTGCTGGATGATGCTGGTTCGCACCATACACTGCCGTTCATCCAAGGATGGGATGTTCACAGATTTGTCGGGGGCTGCTTCACCGTTGTTGCTTCTATGCTGTCAAACGAAGGCAGAGGCAGAGCCTCGGGCATTGAATGTTCTCTGTGCATCACATTTATGCCAAATAGAGCGTCGGTCGGTAGATGGGACAGAATGGGGTTAAACCCAATTGCAATTGACACGTCGGTTTACAGAAAAGAAGGAATAGCCTTCAAAAGGGAGTGCGCTGGAATAGCTATTTCAAGGAAGAGGGCTTTCAAAAGGAGCGTGCCATTTTAACCATGCAAGTGGAGCGTGCCAGTTAAGTTGAAAGCAAAGGCAAATGGGGGTGCGTCGGGTATGCCAAGCAAAGGGCGTGCCGGATTAGTGCTTGGGCAAAGGTGGCACCGATTTAGGGTGCGCCGTATTAAGGCAACAAAGGGGGGGGACCGGGTATGCCACGCAAGTAGGGCGTGCCAAATTAAGGCCATGCCAGGGGGCGCGCCGGATTAAGGTGAATGCCGCATCGATTGGGACTTCTTCTGGGAGTCGCGGCCATATCTTCTGCCTAGGGGCTTCCTTATCGGATAGCCGACCACCAGGCGAGTTCTCGTCCTGATCGGCGAGGTATGGGTTTGTTCGGCCTTCCCATTTTTGACCTGTGCTTGAATGCGTAGACGCGGGTGCTGCGTGATCATCATCGTCATTTTTGACATCCACAAATGCCCCCCACTCCCGGGTGGCGCAAGCGAGGGACGAGCATGTGGGGCCCGCGAGTGTAGAGTTCGTTGGGAAGATATCTGCTCTTCCGGGCTAGTGAAAGGCTGGTCGGGTGCTAATTCGCAGGAGAGCGCTCACTCCTTCAGCGAAGGGATGAGGGAACCACTCCACCGTATGTGCACGTGGACCAAGATGCCTGAGTAGCGTTTAGTCATCGGTATGGGGTTAATACCGAAGCAATAAGTAAGGGTTTTTGCACCGTCTTCGGCAAGAGGCCTGAACTGACCCAGACGTGGCCAATCCCAAGGAGGAGTTGGTAATTTGTGCTAGGTCCAAGGACAGTTGTTTATTCGTCGACTCAAACAAAGGGTCTGAGCCAAAGTAAAGTAGTTCTTCTTGTTCACCGACTTGGACAGAGGGCCCGAGCCGAAGCAAAGGAGATCTTTTTGGTTCATCGACTTGGATAGAAGGTCCGAGCCGAAGCAAAGGAATTCTTTTTGTTCATCGACTTGGACGGAAGGTCCGAGCCGAAGTAAAGGAATTCTTTTTGTTCATCAACTTGGATGGAAGGTCCAAGCTGAAGGTTAATTCACCGGTGGGACTGGAGATTGCAATACTGGGGTGGTTTATTCATTGGCACGGGACTAGTGCCAAAGCAAGGGTCTTTTTGTTCATGACTTCAGACGGAAGGTCTGAGCCACCAGTTTGTTCGTTGATGCCGACAGGGAGTCGGGGACCGATGTGGTTTGTTCATTGGCACGAGGTTAGTGGCAAAGCAAGGGTCTTTTTATTCATGGCTTCAGACGGAAGGTCTGGGCCATTGGTTTATTCATCGATGTCGACGGGGAGCCAGGGACTGACGTGGTTTGTTCATTGACATGGGGTTAGTGCCAATACAAGGGTCTTTTTGTTCATAGCTTCAGACAGAAGGTCTGGGCCACTAGTTTGCTCATCGATGTCGACAGGGAGTCAGGGACCGACGTGGTTTGTTCATTGACACGGGGTTAGTGCCAAAGCAAGGGTCTTTTTGTTCGATCACCTACTTCTCCTGTACATTCCCTCACAGTTTCACCCTGAACGGTGCTACAACGAGCGAGTTTGAGCTCATTTAGGTAAAATCGTGGTTTTTGAGAGTTTGTAGGATTCACCGAAAAAGGGTGACGATTTTTAGATCAGCTGGTGTCAAACGACTCCCTGGAATGTCAGCGTTCCATTAACACTAATTTCGTGTGGAATGGTGGTCATTCGGGACAGGTAGGAGGTCGGGAAGCTTGGAAACCCCATTTGGGTATATTCGGAAGAATCACCCGTTTCTCGCCATTTAAGCATCGTTTCGATCCCTTCTAGAGTGTGGAAGGTCGGTATTGTCGATGTGCTTGTGTCTCCTTCGTTTTGGAACGAACGGGGCGTGGAAAGGCCATGATCGGGCCGATCCCATGTTTTCCCCACCATGATGCCTACACAGTTTAACAGTAGCAGTGTAAGGCATTGCACGGTCGAGATGCTGACCGTTTAGTCTTGGGTCGATGGGCATCTGTGTAGTCATGCGACAGACAGCCCCGAGACTGGCACGGCCAAGGATGGACCATATAGTCCCCTTGAACGGCTGGAGGCTAGCCGTTCTGTTTCCCCTTGTGCATTGAGCAGCCCATGGTTGGCCATTCCATTCCCTCTGGCCTTCGGGGCGGTCGGTCGATAGTCCGTCCCGTGGCCTATTTGTAGAGCAGTTCATCCTTGACCGCTTTGTGCTTTGGGTAGTCCTACTCAGACCGTTCTGACCAGTTTGACCGAGCTATAGTAGTAGGTCGGTTCGTTTGAGCGGCCTCTCCCAGACAATTTTGTTCCTCTAGGCGGTCCTCCTATAGACCGTTCAGTTCCCCTGAGCAGCCCCTTGGTGACCGTGTAGTGGGTTTTGTCCATTGTTGTGACCGTTGGTCTTGATGGCCTATCTCAGGTCCGTCTGTCAGTGTATGAGTACCGTTTGACTTATGTCAAATGTTTAGGTCTGTTAGGGTGGTGTCTCTAGTAGTTCTTGCTTGGACTGCTAGTGTTCATGTGGCAGGTCTATCTTAGACAGCTTGGTGGTTTGATTGAGTAGGTTGGTTCGAGGGTTGACTTAGTGTAGCGACCTTATCTTGACCGCCACACTCACCATGCGACCTAGTGTAAGATCGCCAGTGTTCTTGCCTCTGAGTGTGTAGCGACTTATTTCTTGACTGCTTGTGTTGCTTAGTGGCCGAGTGATGAATCACTTATGCCCAGAGAGTAGTTACAGGCATTTCGATTTCTGATTGTCTTGGCTTGACCTCGTGGTTCGCCCGCTGTCCCGTGGATGTCTCCTAACGTCCTATGAGGGCTATGACCATGTTATAAGGTAGCCAGGAGTGTTTGTGTATTGTGTCCCGTTCTGTGAGTCATTGTCAGGTTCTGGTCAACCCGGTGAGACCCAGTGGTTGACAGGTGACCTTGTGTGTGTCTCGGCTATTCTGTCTAGCCCGAGACAGTGGTTCTGGATGCCTTGAGGTGTCATCTTATCTCGGTCTACGTGTCCAGGTGTGCTGAGGGTCTCGATGTTCCCTCAGGTCCCCATGAGTCGTTTCATGCGATTATGTCATTTCCTCTGGCTTAGGATTAGACCGATTGGTGATGTGTCTCTGTCGTTGCGCGACGATCTTGCCTCCGAGTCATGAGACTCAAGGATCGTGTGTTAGTAGGTCTAGTTGCCTTGTCCTGAGTCTGTTGGCAGTTGTTGTACTGTCTTAGTGCTTTATTGTACGTGTGATAGTGCTTGTTTAGCCTGTCTGTACTCCAGCACTTGTATTTTGGTGTCTGTGTCTAGTGAGCCTCCACTAGTCGTAGCCTGACGACACGTTTCGACGTGTCAGCCCACCTGAGAGTGGTGGTGTGGCAGTTCCCGAGACACGGTTTTTAAGCTAGTTTTCGTGGGCTCCCTTGCCTGGCAGTAGCGTCCGTTGGGGGAGAAAACTAGCTAGAGGCCTGGCTCATGGCATTGAGCTTGTATGTGTACACGTGGTCAGGGGCGTTTGGACGAACGCCGATGGGCGTGACCCTGACTAGTCACTCGTTACTGTAGTTCCTGATTTTGTTCAGACAGTGTCTCAGTCTCTGTCATGTTTTTGGCATCGTAGACGGACACTCGAGGCACAGCATAAGATGTCAGTGGACACAGCTGGCTGTTCTTCTAGTGAGGAGGTGATTTCGTCACGTGACCCGTGACTCTCGCGTTTCTCGCACGTCGTGACCTTCCCGAGTTAGCCCTCTCGTGGTCTTGCCCGAGGTCAGTATTGTGTTGTGTGCACGACGTTCTAGTCGTGTGTGTGTGGTCATGTCTAGAAGAGCGTGCATGACAATCGTGTCGTGTATGCCTTAGGGTCTGTCTTGTCTGTATAGGTTTTTCTAGGACTTTTGCCTCTTTTTTGTAGGCCTTCGCTTGCCTGGTGTCTCGACGACAGATCGGTGACTCCTGACTTCGTCAGTTCAGAGTTTGCCCTTCTGTTGCGAGATCATTTTGTTATTATTTTTATTTGATCTTTTGTTCACATATTTATTCAATAAATTCAAATAAAATTTTGGTAGCACCTCCCCCTATCCCAAAGAGTATCGAGGAGGGTATAGGAAGTTCATCCACAAAGAGTCGAGATGAACTCCAGAACAATGGTCATGCCCAGATGGCACTCCCGTACCCTATGATGAGTGGGGGACCCGAGGGCTAGCCCTCTAAATAGTCCATATCACTCACAGGGTTGTCAATCAATGGCTGCCTTTTTACTTTTCAGACTGCTCGTAACATTGGGGTGCACACATATGGGTCTATGAGTGTGGACCTGGCATGACCACATCTGGGTGGACTCGTATGTCACCAAGACAATGTGTGCAGGGAACGACACCTATTAATAATTTGTTCCCTCAAATTGGGTACGCGACTCTCATAATCCAGTGTGAGTAGCTGTGAGGTCGCTGCCACAATGAGGGGTGAAAGCCGAGCAAAAAACCAGAGAAATATGTACAGAATTGAACTGCAAACTCTTAACAGAATTTTAGCAGCACCTCCCCCTGCCCCGGAATGTGTTGGGGGAGAGGCAAAGGAAATTCGTCCATAATGATCTGAGACAGACTCCGACAAGTCAGGCATGTCGAAATGACGGCCCGGATACAACAGTCGGTAGTGACTAAAAAGTATTAAAAATGTAAGAAACGTGGTACTCACTTGAGAGGGATTTGCTAAGGTCAAGGGTGGCCCATGGTGAGGAGGCCTCCTCGTTTGGCTGAGGTAGGAGGCCATCACATTCGTTAGAGTGTTAGAGATGGTCCACTCTAGCCTCTGCCAAAGCTATGACTCTAGCATCTCTGGGATGTTGTAAACATTGTTTTGATGTTTTGATGATGGCCAACAATCTTGGTCTGATGATGGCTGACACTTATCTTGTGTCTTAGCTTTATAGAGTCAGAGCTTTCCTTCACAAAGTCCGTGCATGGTCAGTGTACATCTTGCATGACTTGTTCAAGTCTGAGCATGAACAAACTCCATGCATTGCATGTCCAAGCAATCTTGAGTCCTTGCAGGTTTTTGCATTTCAAGTCCATGCATATGTAAAGTCCGTGTATATGTAATGTCCGTGCATGTTTGTTTCAGCACGTATAAGTCCATGCATTTGTTGCTTAGGTACGAAGTAAACTCCGTGCACATTTCATGCATGTCTTAAGTCTGTGCATTGCAAAGTCCATGCATTTTCTGGTCTTGGCCAAGAACATAAGTCTGTGCACAAGTTCATAAGTCCGTGCATGTATCAGTTCCATGCATATTTTGGTCTTAGACATTTTGCTGTCTATGTTTTATCCAAAATCCCGTGCATGAACAGTCTTCGCACTATAAGTCCTTGCATGTTTTACGTTGAGTCCATGCATAAATGTCATGCCTTCAGCAAGTCCATGCACGCTTTCACGAAGTCCGTGGAAGCTAAACCCCGTGCACATTTTGTGTTCAACATGAAGTTAGTGCACGCCTTCACAAGGTCTATCGAAGTCTAACTCCGTGCATACTCTGCCCTTAACACTAAGTCTGTGCACATAAAATCCCATGCACTTTCCTTACTCTCATCAAAGTCCTTGCACGAATACATAAACTATATGCACCTAAACCCCGTGTAGGTTTTACTTTGAGACAAGTCCTTGCACGTTCTCACAAGTTCCTTTGCAATCCTTCTCAAAGTCTGTGCATCTTTTCCTTGCCAGTAGGATTTAAAGTCCGTGCATCTTTCCCTTAGCAATAGGACTACAAGTCCGTGTAGGTTTTACCAACGATTTAAACCCCGTGCACATTTTCATCTGGCTACATACAAGTTCGTGGATCATTTCATATATGCACCTGAACCCCGTGCATGTTTCTATCCTCTCACATTTGGTCTGCAATGAAGCCCGTGCATTTTTGTTGGCTGTTCATCGAAGTCGGAGCATGCACTGTAGTAGAGTCAGTGTATGCCCTTTTGATGTCCGTGCACATAACAACCCCGTGCATACTTTCTAGTCTGGGCAAGTCCGTGCAGATCCCTTGCAGTAAAATTCTCCCATACTCTATACATACCCCGTGCATCTTTTCCTGCCTAGTTTGCTTTTAACTGAACTAATGTTTGTTTCTATGTGAACAGATAATGCTTCATGGAAAACAAGAGTGGCACGTGATCCAAGATTGGATGTAGTGCCAGGATGCTACCACGTGTAAAGATTTTATTTGAGGATTTCGTGGAAGGCACACGCCCTTTCTACTGCTGGTATAAAAAAAGACTTTCTCCTTTCTGGAGAAGATAGATCAAAAATAGCTTCCAGACAAGCAGAAGCCATCCTGTGCGATCCAGAGAAGAAGAAGAAAGAAGAGAAAAGAGAGAAGAAAAAGAGGAGAAGAGAAGAGTTGGTGTGAGAGTGAATTGTGAGAGAGAAGGGTCACTCAGTCTTCTGGTTCAAAACCAAAGCTGAGATTGCTCAGTGTTGAGAGAGCCGACCACCCTAGCTCACGCCGGTTTCTTAACCGCGCACATCCGCACGCTTCCCTCGCTAAGGGACAAACGCAAGTTCGTCTAGAGTCCTAGGTCGAGTCGTGGGTCCGTCCCGCATCACTTAGCTTCTCTTCCCTGCGTGTGAGGGCGCCCACACGACGTTGGTTTTCATCCAGGGCCCTTCTGTGCTGCTCTTCATTGCTTCGCCGCACGCCCAGCGCACGCAGGTATTCTTCCTCCTAGGCACTGATGGCGGCGAGTTCATTAGGAGCCCGGGCCTCGAGGAACTATCGACGGTTGACGTACTTCAACAGCAACAGGACCCGTCGTGACCATTCCTCCAGAGGGCAACCCATCATTTGCAACACCCCAGTCAGCTGCGCCACTACGGTGTGTACCGCCCGGTATGTGAGGGAAGGGTCGGCGAAGATCACCGACCGTAAAACCAGCAGCATCTGTCGGATCAGCGCGTCCGAGGTGACGTGGCCAATAGAGGGCATGGCTGGAGGGTCAAACTCGACTCAGTTGTCCACTACCGCCCACAGATCCACATCCACCGTGCCCGAGGAAGACGGGAGACCAACGGCCAGGTCGCTTGGGCGCCTGACCCTCACAGACGACTCCCAGCTGGTCATCGCGAAAGGAGTCGGTAGAGCTGCAACTGAACCACCTGGCTCCGCCATCACGAGGGGCTGCTCCACCTTGCTCTCGGTCGTAGGAAGGGCAGGAAGCGGAGCTGAATCGGACGTCGCTGCTGAAGGACCGACCACCTCTTCCGCTGACGCTCCCTCCTCCCCGTAAACCATAAGGCTAGTAAGCGTCTTCCCCAAAAGCTGGCCCTCCTCCGGTGTCATGAGCGGTCGGGGAGGCAGAAGGGGAACCATGAGTTTCAGTCCACTCCCCGACTACAGGAACGACACCAAGCACTCCACCTCCGACGTCGAGAGTAGCTGCGGCTCATCAACCTTCGCAGGGCCCACTGCCTCCCTCCGCTTCGCGACGGCCATGCGAGTTTTAGTGGCACGCGCCTCTGGGGGCCTTGCTTCCTCCTGAAACATAGAGAATGAGGTTTGCCCCCCATCGATCGAGGCATGCTACCCCGAATCTCGAAAATAAAATGTAAAGACGGGTCCCGAAGGTCTGACATTTACCTCAGTCACCGGGATTATGCTGCCTTCCGGTGCTATTTCTCCTTCCTCCAGCGTCGCACCGGTCGGCGTTGCCATCCCCACAGCTGCTTCTTGTCGCAAGACCTCGAATAAGGCTGCCAGCTTCCCCAGGCCGGCATCACCTCCACCGGATTGTTCTATGGGTACGTCCAGAATGGGCGCCTCCGTGGTCTCCGCTGGATCTACTCCTGATAGTTAACCCAATGATAAGAGATAGAGGATCGGAGGTTGGTCGCAAGAAGGGGCCCCATGTGAACGGGCTCACACTTACAAAATCCCCGATCGAAGCTGCCTCGTCGGAAGAGTAGTCGTAGTCTACCTTCTCACTCGAGGAGCACTTGGCCGGGATAGGCTCCTCCCTTGTCGGGGAAGAAACTCTCACTTGGTCACCAACCGCCTCCTCCTCGCGCTGACTGGGCGACAGTGACTTCCCAGACTTCAGCCTCCTCCTCGTGTATGCCTTCGTCGGCTCGGGGATTTTTCGAGCCTACACCCATTCAGGAAGGGGTGCGAGGGGAGCTGCCAAATGAAGAAGCATTTGGGTTAGAAGAAAAGTCCTCGGGCTCCCAGCGAATAAAAAGGGGAAGAGAAAACATGTTAGCCACGTGTGGACGCACTAAAATTCATTTTTTGATATTCTGGTTCATTTGTTAGAGTGTTTATTCAGTCTATTTAGTGCGAGGGCGTGCCAGTCACCAAAGTGACGATTTATTCGGGCTTCGTGGAAGCCCATAGTGCGCTCGATCTGACTTCATCAGGTGATTGTGTGGTTCGGGTCGGGACCCAATCCCGTCATGCCATAAAGGTCACGACGTCATTTACATCCCCCATACAAGGGAACACCCTTAATTAATTGTCGAAACTAGGGGCCCTGTGGCCAAAAGAATTAATGCTATTTGTAAAAGAAAGAGGCAGGAATGAATCACACAGGAGCCTGTGCCGAGACACGGGCAATTGGACATATCGGTCAGTCATAGACCCTTTCATATTCGGACGGGAGTCCATGACGAGAATGTGGTGAAAATCGAGATAAATCCATTCAGATGTCTGCCGAGCACACGGCAATTTTAATGGTGATCCGGCAAGAACTCGATTTGGCAAACGGGTCTGGTTTAGTCAGAATGTCGGCCCGAGGCAAGGCTGGGTCGTGGCTATTTCGGGCTAATTCTCGAGACTCAGCCCCGGCTTACAGGGGCGACATTATTGTTCCTTCAGCACCGGGTCACGGGGAGAAACGTGGCTGCAGTGTGAGTTTTAATATGTCTCTTATGAGGGTCCGGGCAACCCTCTCGTGCCCGGGTTGTGTCGTTTTGGCTCACTCTCTCGTGTCAGTCTAGGATTCGTCGTTAGTCAGTTAGCATCAAGCATACACACATTCATCAGGCAAAATCAAAACATAACATATCATAACATCCATAACAAGAGTGCATATGTCTCATAAGGTACATCAAGCCTATCCCTCTGAACCCCCGTTGTCACCCATGCCCTCGTGCCTCTTCAACGGTGGGGCCATCGCTGAGCTCACCTCCTCGTAGTGTCGTCGACGCCGCTCGTTCCTCCGGCAACTGGAGGAACTCGTGATGTACCCTCTATAAGAGCTGTGCGTGCCACTTGGAGCCCCTCTACGCTCCAGCCTCCGGCTCATCCAATTGTATGCGCGCACCTCTCCTCTCAACTCTGTGACCTCTATATGAGCACGCTCTACCTCTACACGGAAGTGCTCTACCTCGGCACAGTATTGGTCTGCTGATGCTGCCTCAGCCCGACTGCACTCCAGCTCTATTCGAAGGAGTGCCAGCTCCGTCGCGTCCACCGAGTGGCTGCACTCCATCTCCCCCCTCAGCCGAGTAACCTCGCTCAGCGTCGCCGCTAGCTCGATCATCTGCATGTGCACACATCATAATCAGCTAGTTGCATTCATAATCATAATCAACAGGGAAAGTACAAATATATACTTATCCTCTCAGTGAGTGCATCCTCGACCTCCTCGGCTCGTACCACCATCCGAGCAAACTCCACGTTTCGCTCGGCCCGATCTAAGGGTGGCTGGAATGAGGAAGACGGCGCGTTAGATCCATGACACTGGGCTCCCTCGGCACGCTGCAAATAGGGGCTTGTCAGTTTCATAACTAGAGCATAAAACATTCTAAGTCTACGGCTGAGTAGAGCTTACCAGGAGGTCCAGGGAACACTGCATCTCATCCCACTGCTGGACAGTGGAGTGGAGTAGCCCCTGGAGCTCGGCAATCCGTCCGTGGGGGTCGAGCTGCATGTAGAAGATCAAGTGTCAAATGCATTGTAATCATAAGCATATTAGAAAGCATAAGTCAGAAGTCATATCAGTTGTCACGTGGCACGAAAGACCTAGTCTCCGTAGCGTCGGGCGTAGGCCGTCACATAGGCCTCGTCGCTCATGGCTCGGGTGCGTACCACTCACCCTAGACCTGTTCAATCCTAGATCTGGTCTGCTGCCCACGTGATCCAGTCGATCTCCACCGCCAGTCCGCGTGTGTGGCATCCCATGTGCTCCTCCGGCTTCTCACGCACTGGGAACTCGACCTCCGCCTGGTGGACACCTATGGTCCTCATGACAAGCCGATAGTGGAGTGGCTCCACCACGTTCATGTAATGGAGCTAGATGTCTCGACCTGCGTATGCCAGGGCAGCCACTACCCATGGCTGGCCCTCATGACCCTCCCCCTGGTGTCCACCAGAGCTATCAAATAGGCAAGTGCAACAGTATCCAAGCATGTAATAACATTTGCACAAGTTCAAGTTTAGACCTTACCGAGGCATAGGGAAGGGTGTCGAGGTCATCCTAGATCGTCTGGACCTGACGACGCAGGGAACCCACCTCCCGGGGTGCTGTCCACCGTCTCACAATAGGCAGTCGGTCGGGGAACATCTCCAATCCTCTCCCAAGCCCGGGGAGGTACACGTAGGCCCACACCTACATTGCATTACAAAAAGTGTCAACATATAGCATTTATAGAATTTAGAGGAATTGCACAAGTATTTTAGGGATTGAGTTGTACCTGAAGTAGAGGGGAGAATCCACCAAGCATTGTGCACCGACTAGTGGAGCTGAGGGTGTCGAAGAGAAAGGCGAGTACGGTCGTGCCCCACACGTACTCACCAACCTGGTCCACGTCCTCCAGTAGGGGTAGTAGTCTGCAGCTCACCCCGTCCGCCCTGGTGGCGAACAGTAACTTCCCAAACTGGAGCATTAGGAACCTCCGTAGGATGACGTCCACCTCGGGTCCCGATGCAGCCGATACCATCCTTCATCCTCAGTCCGTCAGCCTCCCGAGGTGCTGCTATGGCAACTCCCCAATAGCGATCTCGACACCCCTCAAGCCTAGGCCCTCCTGCAGTCCCACTCTAGGCAAGATCATCGACTAGCGCTCTGGCCTCTACAGCTCCAAGCCTAGCAGCCTCTGGGCCAGCTTTTTATAGTCTATCATTGTCCTCCCACTGACTGGCGTGTCGTGCACCTGCAAGCCGGTGATGCGTGCCACATTCTCCAACATCGGTATCATATGACCCCACGGGAATAGGAAGGTATGGCTGATCGGGTCCCACTGGTCGTCCATCACGTACAAGAGGGCAGTGCCCAGCCACGTGACCTCCATGCCAAGGAACTCTCCGAATCCCATGGCAGCGAGCCACTCCCTCTGGAAGTCCGATAGTGCTAGGTACACTACCCGGACTTGGAGCCATAAGATCTGTGTCCGATATTTTCCCTGCATGCATTTAAACAATTTGCATCAGTCATTCATTTCATAATGAGTCATGCATTGCGTTAGAAATTCTCCCAGAGATGTGAACTGAAAATTATGAGTCATTGTGAAAGAAATAGGCAGGGCATGATTCTTAAGATGAATATGTTTCATCTATTGCAAATGCATGAAGGGTGAGTTTAGGGCATTTATGTCTTATGATTTAATCTTATAAACCCTAAACCATTATAATTTGTAAGAGTTTTAAAGCCATCTCTAAAGGAAGGGTAATTTAGTAATTTTCCCTAGCAATTACTAAATAAGTCAGATTCTCTAATTTGTAGCTATCGTCTATATCATTAGGTCTTATCTTCTCAGTGTTTTCAACTTCTCTGAAAACTTCAAGTCTGAGCATCTCACTCATCCATCGATGCACCAGAGGCCTCTCTTCATCTCTCTGTCATCAGGATCTAGTTAAAAACACTCCATCCATCTTCACTCCTTTCAACCTTACCTCACGTCATTACCCTACCTTCTCAAGTATCCTTCTTCTTCACTATTGCTACAATGTCTTCACCAACTACAAGAAGCGGAGGAAAGCAGTTAGCTTTAGAGAGGCGACCTCCAGGTGCTGCATCCTTGACCAAGAAGCCTCGGTCCAAGCTTATTCACGACAAGGATGCGTTCGACAACTATTCTTAGCTACCGTAGCCAAAAGGGGCATCTAAACAGAAAGGCCGAGATCCTAAGTCTTCAAGCAAAAAGAGAAGGGTTTCTCAGAAAGTCAGGAAACAAGGCCCTATTAGATAGGAGGAAGATCATGCTGAAGCAGAATCGGGTGATACTGTCAAATTTCTTTTTCCAAGGTATATTGACACGCATGATCACAAACTGCTCAAAGGATTTCCTAAATTAATGGAGATGATTATCCTTCGTCCATTCGGCGCCGAAAAGTCAGTTTCGTCGCGATCGAGGCAGGGGGATGGACTCTTGCTTCGCTAGGATTGCATTGGCACCACATGCACCGTCGTAGGCTGATGTTTTCTTCGATTTCTATGCATAGCCCCATGTTAGTGTAATTTAACCTATTTTCTTGAAAATTACTCCATGGGCATCGTCTTTAAGTTTTGATGGCATGCATAGCTGTAGAATGGTTGTGTGGGCTTGGCAGGTTAGTTAGTTTTTCTTTTCCCGATAATCCGAGCCGATTGGGAGGGGTTTCCAACGTGGTTTCCCCATTCCTGTCACTGCGGTAATGGCGCGGTTACCCCGTGACCGTCCCGTCAGTGAGCGGTCAACACCAGACCATTTAACCCCCTTTAAGTTGTCCAACCCGGACTGCTTGAGACTGTGCATGGCACACTCCATGCTGTGTGTTTCCCATGAACAGTAAGGTGGTAACACTAGAGCGGCCCCAATCCGTCCGTTCAAGCACCTTGAATGGCCTGTCGACCGACTGCCCAATAGACCCTGCGCCCCTTGCGCGGGCAGTCCCTAGCCGCCTCACTATGTGAGCGGCCGGCCCTCAACCGCCCAAACCTGTGAAACCTGTCGAGGTTAGCCGATGAGCGGCTAAGGCCCAACTGCTCTAACCTTTTGAGCGGCCCAACCTTAACCATGTAACTCCCTGAGTAGCCATGTTAAAACCGTCCTATTCTTTTAGCGGATTGCCTTTAACCGTGATATTCTGTTTAGAACTCTGCATAGTGTTGTAATGGAATGGCCCTGTCTGAACCGTGTTGCCCCTTGGGCGGACTATCGTTCGACCGCTCGGTCTCTGAGCGGTCTTGTTCAAACCGTTTAATTCCTGTAGATTTAAATTGTAACATATTCATGTTATTATGCATTTAATTGCTGCATTATCTCCATGTTTAAAGTATGTTATGAACTGTGGCATTATTTTATTTCCTGATAGAATTACTTTCTCTTTCCTTGTGATACAACCACTTGTCGTAGCCCAGCGACTGCTAGTGTCAGCCCACCCGGGAGAGGTGGAGGGGCGTTCCCATCACACGGTTCTTAAGCTAGTTACCGAGAGCCCCCGGCTCTTTACCATAGCGTCCTAGGGGGGAAAAACTAGCTAGAGCCCTAGCTCTTGGTAGGAGTCAGTGTGTGCACAAGTGGTCAGAGCCCTGGATTGACACTGACGAGTGTTACTCTGACTAGTACTTATTTCTGGTACTGTTACGCTTCTCGCTTGTTGTGTTTCTCTGACTTGCGAGTTACTTGAGACGCAGTGTAAGCCGTCAGTGGACACATCTGGTCTCTACTTTCTAGTGGTCTTCCCTTCTTCTTTCTCCTGTCACTTGGTTAGCTGAGGTTTATTCTATTGGTAAATTTAGCTCTTGATGCTTATATTTATATTAAATTGGCATGTAGTTAGCTATTATAAACTGTTTAGATAGGTTTTACAGCTTTCCTACAACTAGAATTAGTTATGCCAATGCATGATTAGTTCGTGATGCATGCTTTATTGTCTTGCATGTTTAATTTAAATGCATGCTCTAATTGCCACTGCATGTTTAATCTTAGATGCATGTTAAATTCTTGATGCCTGCTTTACTGCTTTGAATAAATAAAGATTTGTGTTATATCTATCTTGCGCACTCTGTCTCTATATGTTGAATGCACTATACTCTGATTGACATGATCGTTATAGACATCGTCACGCCACTTCCGAGTAATCTTCCGCGCTTGGGGCGTAGTGCATGAACCAGGATGAATAGGAGACCATGAAAGAAGAATATGATTAGGAAAGACGATAGAATTGATTTGGAAGAGGGAAGATAGATGACCCAAGGAGAGGTGCTTAACAAAATAAATGAGGATGGTGCGGAACAAGGGGAAGATGGTATAACTGGGCGCCCATCACACACTCTTCAGACCTTGTGCCCCCTTATCATTTGACAGTGTGACGGCTTTGCTGTAGTAGTTAGACTTCTTGTCCCTAAATGCCTCTTTGCGTAATGGGCCCATTGTAAAGAAGGTCTGGCCCTTTTTGGATAAATATTTGGCACAGTCATTGCCCCTTGGCCTTTGTTGTTCACAACATGCTTCTTTGGCAAACAGACATGGAGAGCATTGAGGAGAGCTACTTGTGGAGATCCCCTTGACAGATTCATAATGTCAACCCATGGGGGCTACCCTTTCGGCGTGAGGAACTTGAGCAAACTAGTTGATGAAACTACCTGCCCTTGCACGTAAATAAATATGAAGTAGACTTGATGTTGAGGACTTCTAGCAAGGGGTGCCCTACCTTGCCCTTGAGCATAGACTTCATCATCTCCATAGCAGAAGCATGTGTCATTATAATGTTTGAGGAGGACCCCTTCTCTTGATTGGGAACTTGCACTATAATGGAACAAGGGATAACGAGAACTTTGAATGTGCCATGCCCAACGAGTAAAGTAACTTTGATGATTCTGGCCTTGTGTCGACATTGCATCAATTCTTGACATAATTCTTTAGTGTGCATCTATAGAGACTTTTAAAATATGCCTGATACTTGTATGCGAATTGGCATCTGGTAAATAAACTCTTGCATCTTGAAAGGTGTAACCAAAATTGAATTCTTCTTGCCAGGCTCTTATGAATCATTCCTCGCACATATACTTAAAAAGGTACACTCACTCTGAGGGGTTATGAAAGAAGATGAGATGGAGGCGGAAGGCTTAATAGATGATGGGGGTTTAATGGAGGGTGTTAAAGGAAGGGTAAGTGGAAAGTGTAGGCTCAAACACGTCGGGCTTCTCCGCTAGCTCGTAAGCGAACGGGGTTGGCTCGAGTGCCACAATGGGTAGACCTAGCTCAGGATTAGCCACAGGTTTGGGCAAAGGTTAAGTGGTGGAATGACAATGGTTGAGTTCGGGGTTAAAAGGAGAGTGGAGGGTTTAAGCGGTGGTGATAGTGAAGGGTTCACTCAAGGCAAGAACCTAGTTTCAATGTAGTTCACTTCAGTGTCAACTAGGTAAACTCTCTCTCACCACGTTTTAGGCCAACTAACCTGGGGAACTTCAAAGGTACAACCAGCCTAGTGTAGGTGAGGAAATCCATGGGTGCGGGGACTTCTAGAGGTCTTAGAAAAGGAGATTCCGGTCCAATGAGATGGAGTGCTCAATTAGAGGGTCTTTCCAATTCCAAGAGGGGGTGAAATCTCCTAAAAGGTGTAAGGAGAGGAGGTCTCCCAAGCTAAAATGTACTAAGTGCATGCAAAAATCTAAACTAAATCAAGAAGATGGTAAGAAGAACATGGCAAAATGAATGCAGAATAACATATAAGAAGTGTACAATATGCAACCAGAGAAGATGACAAGCAGAAACCCGATGAATGATATGACAAAGGAGCTCTTGGGTAGGGACTTACCTTAATGCGGGGCACACAAGGAGCGCAATAAAATCATGGTCAAGATGAAGATCGCGACCTATAGAGATCAAAATGATGACAAAATAACACATGACAAGCACGAAAATGTAATGCAAGGATGACGGATGAGAAGACAAATAACATGGTCTGAACAATGGTCACGTCTAGAGATGCGATTTTAGCTATAGTCGTGATCAAGATAGAGGGGAGAAAATTGACATAACTAGGGAGAAATCAAACACACACATAAACAAATTAATAAGCAGGCAGGTGTTGACGCCCATTTTTTACCGTTGAGTAGAGTCATTTTCTTACCGTCATTTTTGATGCCTTAAGTTGTCCACCACTCGTTGGGCCATTTCTAGGCATTTCTTTGGGCTTATTTTATGGGTATTTTCTCCCTGGGTGGGCTTGCTCTCGAATTTTCTTGAATTTAGGCTTAATTGGCCTTGATTTAACTTTGCGGTAAATGGGCTTATTTATCCCATTTTTTTATTTTCCATCGCCCCCCTAAAATGTGGTCTAGCGATAGACTGTCTAGTGATGGTCGGTGGTCTATTATAAGACCATTTTTGTGGCCCAGAGTCCTACAATAGCTTGGCCTCTAGATAAAACAGATATTTATCTCTTATTATTATTTTCCACCGACACCATTATTTGCGGTCTCCTGTTAGACCATTTTATGAGTGTGGCCGACTCGAGGACGCTACAGTTGCGTTGTGTTCTTTCCGAGGATCATTTAGACTATTTTTTTATATTCTTCTGAATTAGTGAATTTTTGGGAGAAAAATTAGATTTTTGAAAAATTAGGAAAATTCTTAATTTCTTTTCTTTTTAACCTTTTCTCTCCTTCCTCTCTCCTCACCGCCACTCATTCTCTCCCTCTCGTTCTCTCTCCTCTCTTCTCCTCTCTCCATGGGGCACGCGACCGTGGCGAGATGGGTGAGGTAGGAACGCGGTGGAGTGATCGTGGAGCATACTGGCGTGAAGGACGGAGAGCGGCGTTGGCGCGATCCCTCGGTGGATTCAAAGCTGACGTGGTTTGGTCGTCATGATGTTTTCGGCGCGATTTAGTCGCTTCGGCGTGCGAGAACTTCAGTGGAGGTAGGGAGATGGATCGCCTACTTCTCTTCTGCCTTCCCTCGCGATTTGGAGCCAAACTGTGCGAGTTTGAGCGGGTTTTGTCGCGTTTGGGTGAAAGCATGCTTCGGGGGGTGTGAGATGGGTTCACCATTTCCAGTGACAATTTCTTGACAAATTAGTATCATTGGAACTCCTGGCATGTTAGCGTTCCATTTTTGCCAGTTTTATCGCGATTGGTTATCATTTGGGACCGGTAGGAGCCCGGGAACCCATGTGACTCAATTAAGGTCGATTCGGTGGAATCGCCCGTTTCTTGTCATTTTTGCGTCTAATTGATCCCTTCCGGAGTGTGGAAGGCTTATTTCGCCATTAAGGTTGTTTTCCCTTCGTTTTAGAGCGAACGGGGCATGGAAAGGTCGAGTTCCGGCCGCTTCCCTGTTTTTCCCGCCGTATCGCCTTAGCGGTCCTTCCAGTGACCATTTGTGTCCTCAAGCAGTCCAGTATGCGACCGGTTACATTATGTCGGTTCGTGTCTTCACAGTCTTGCGATAGATCGTTTCTCTTGGCTCGCGGCCCATTGGTGGACCGTTAAGCTCTATCCAGCGGCCCATTAGTAGACCCCTAGACTTTAGTGGCATGTCGGTTTGACTACGCGGTCTTACGATAGACCGTATGGCTTGCTTTAGCGGCCCTATAGTCGACCGCTAAGCGTTGTTGAATTTAGTCAATGGTTTTAGGTCAGTTCGGGCTAGCAGTCCTAGCACCGACCGTTTGTAGTCTTTAGTGGCCCATTCATATACCGCTAAGCTCCATTTGACTTTAGTCAATGTTTTAAATCGGTTCGAGTTGTGTCCTTAGCGGCTCATTGGTAGACCACTAAGCTTTGTAAGCGGTCCTAGTATAGACCGTTTTTGGTGGTTTGACTGGTTAAGTCAGTTTGAGGGTTGACTGGGTCTAGCGACCTAGTGTTTGACCGCTGCAGTCACCTCGCGGCCCATTCTATGACCGCCAAGCGTCTGTGCTCTCTGTGTGAGGTTAGCGGCCCTTTGGCTGACCGCTTGGCTTACCTAGCGGTCAAGCGATCGACCGTTTATCCCCAGAGTGTTATTTTTCTGATGTTTTGACTTCCCACTGTCTTGGCTCAACCTTGTTGTTTGTACATTGTCCCGTGGATGTTTTTGATATCCTATGAGGGCTATGATCATGTTATAAGGTAGCCAGGAGTGCGTTTATGTCGATTAGTGTTCTGTACTACTTCAGAGTCGTTATTAGTTTTTGGTCAACCCAGTAAGATCTAGTGGTTGACATGTGACCTCGTGAATGTCTCGGAGTTCTTGTGTAAGATCGAGACATGATTTTGGATGCCTTGAGGTGTGATTTTACCTCGATTTACGTGTCTGGGTGCTTTAGGGGTCTTGGTGATCCCTTAGGTCTTCGTGATTTGTGTTATACGGATGTGGGGATCTGGTGATCCAATGCCATTTCTTTTAATGGCGTTTTACCGTGACTTTGACTTAGGGATTAGGTTGATTGGCGACATGTTACCACTTTTGTACGACGATCTTGACCCCAAGTCATGAGACTCAAGGATCGTTGTGTCAGCAAGTCTAGTTGTTGTCCTGAGTCTGGTAGCAGTCTGGTATGTTGCCTTGTGTTTTGTGCTTGGTGCTTGGTGGTACGTACGACAGTGCATGCTTAGCCTACCCGTACTTGCGCATTAGTGTTTCAGACTCTCTGTGTCTTGTGAGCCTCTACTAGTCATAGCCTGACGACACTTTTCTGTGTGTCAGCCCACCTGGGAGTGGTGGCGGGGTGAGTTCTCGATAGACGATTTTTAGGCTAGTTTCCATGAGCTCCCTTGCCTTACAGTAGCGTCCTACTGGGGGAGAAAACTAGCTAGAGGCTTGGCTCAAGACATTGAGCTTGCGTGTGCACACGTGGTTAGGGGCGTTTGGACGAGCGCCGATGGGCGTGACCCTGACTAGTCACTCGTTACTGTTGTTCCTTGTACTTGGTTCTATGAGTGTCTCAGTTACCGCCATTCCAGGCGTGTGGGAGATACTTGAGGCGCAGTGTAAGACGTCAGTGGATGCATCTGCGCCGTGGACGTCGATCCACGAAGAAAACGCCTTGAAACCCTCGCCGGTTCACGAGCACGCCCCCGAGCTTCCACGTGCCACCGGCCCTCGATCCTCGACCCGTCCTCGCCGTCCTCACTCTCGCGCCGCCTCCGCCTCGTCCCCGCCTCGCTTCGTCGGCCGCCGGAGAAGAGAGGGGAGAAAGAGAGGTGAGAGAGTGAGAAAGAGAGAATGGAGAGAGGGAGAGAGTTAAAAGGTTATATATAGAAAAATTTGAAAATACTAGAAATTCAGAAAAATGTGAAAAATTACCTCTGCGATCCTCGGAAGACGCACAACGCAGTGGTACTGTCCCAGAATCGAAGAATGTAATGGTTCACCCTGCACAGTGTTCCAAAGGCTCATCAGATAAAGATACACATACAACACAAAACACACTCCGAGACTCACAAAAATAATCCAAAAAATATCTGAAAAAACCCGGGGCATCACAGCCCTCCCCCCCTTAAAAGAATTTCATCCTCGAAATTCAGGACAAGCACTAAGCGATAAGGGGAGAACGTCGGAACCAACTGACAACACTGTCAGAGCCCCAACCAAACCTCGAAACTCGTAAAAATCATGATCCTGAGGGACGCGGCCAGACAATGATCACGGACATACCTCGCTCACAATCCCAGGCACATCGATCATCAAAGCAGGCACATGCAAATGAGTACAAGTCTGGCATCACCTCAGCCAACACGAAAACCAATCACAACAACACTGCCACGATCTCGCTTACCAAGAACACGCAACCCTTATCATGGAAACCAACACCGGTCAATGCCCACGCTCGGCGGACCAACCAAATGCCTACTTCACAACCCGCTGACCACTCTCACACCCTGCACCAAGGACAACCAACACTGAACTTTCACTAGCTCACACCTGGTAAGCCGACCACTTACAACAGCACCGGACCAACTCTGCTAGAAGACAACCTCTAACAAATCTCAGATCAAATCCGGGAAAAGCACGCCTCACAATCGACCACCCAAGGCCTCACTGGCACACAGCTCACGCCATTCTCGAACCCATATAACCAGCATCTTCTGTCCGTGAGAGACCATCCACTGATCACCAGATACACATCATTGGAAAACCTCCACTGGCCCGACAGGCACGCTCCAAATCACTACAGGCCATCCACTAACTCTTCCACAGACCAACACCACATCCAACGTTAACGTCCCATCAGAGACCTCCGCACACGGGCATTGTCCTTCGTGCTGTCTCATCAAATCCTTCGCCTCTAAAAGATCCAAAAGGACACCTACCAATCCCGAATCCACCCTTACCACAGAGCCTCGGGACACAACCTCTTACAACCCACGGCACACAAGAACCAACAAGTGCCGCCTGCTACCACAACAAGCTGGTCGATAGCGCCACGACCAATGCTCACGGGTCCCCAGACAATACACTTCTTGCCATGGTCGATCACTCGATCAACCTCACCAGCCGCTCACGGCAACCAACCGAGACCTATAATCTTGTCAGAGATCACTTCTCCAAAAACACGATCTCACCGAAGGACACAGTTTCCAACACAGAAATAGGGTACTTATGTGACAACCTCGCCAGCATGTTTCCCCCAATTCTCCACCCAGCAAGTGCCACAGATCACAATGGCTCAAGCAATGACACGGCAACAACGCATCTCATGCAACCCGAGACAAACTCACACTAAGGAACCAATCGTCTGACGCTCAACACATCCTCGAAAATCCACCTGTAGCATCTAATGCTATGACCCACCGCTGCACACTCAGATCCATGTGCACAGCCATCACAACGACAACTCAGGACCCTCCATCCTGACAATCCTCTGCAACTCTGCAGGCTTCGATCCTCAACACATCGAAAATCACAACACTAACTGCAAATTCTAACAAACACCACCCAACTGGGACTCATCCTTCTGGAGCAGCGCCAACACACCCTTACATATCAGGGAATGGGCAATGCTTCTCACTGGCAACCACCTTGTCAACACAGGATTCATCTCGCACGGACTTCATGGCACACAAGAGAGGCCAACAAATCCGGTCATACGATGCAAGACGATGAACCTTAACCCAACGCGATCTCCCCCTACCAGGGGAAAACTCAATACTCCTCCGACCAACGGAAGGTCCCCGTGCTTGACCTGACCTCAAACCTTACATACGCTGGGAATAGCACCTTCCAGCACTGGAAAAATCATTACTCCCGTCAGGTCAACACCTCTGACACACTCACCAAGTGTCTTGTCAGACCACGATCACAACACCTTTCGATGCACCATCACTGCGACTCCTCGAACCGTAACACACCATGTCTCGAGCCGCAACATGAGCCATAGTCGGCACCCGCCAACATCCATCCTCGAGCCGGGAGCTCGCCACTGAGCCTTCACATCTCGAACCAGATCCAGGGCAACCACAGCCCAATCCAAGAAGATCCTCCACTCATCCGAGCACATAGAACCTCGTTCGGAGTCCGGAGCCTCCCGTTCTGATTTTCTTCCCCCAGGTGCGCAGAACAGGCCTCTCAGAACCTAAACTGACACCCCTTCACTCCACGAGCTCCCTCTCTCTTCCCTGACCTCGCCTGGTGTTCATCCTGGTTGCTTCTGGAAGAGGACTCGACCACGGTCGTACTCGTCTTGGTCCTGCCATGTTTGGACTTCGGGAGTGTCCGTGGCGACTTCATCCATTTGCTACAGTTTCCTGGGTCCAGTTCGAGCCAGAGCACTGAGGTTCAGATCCAGAATTTGCCCCGGCCAGTGACGACGTCGGGTCCCCCTATAAAAATTCAAAAGTGTACCTGACCCCTTCAGCGACGTTCCGGCACCAGTTTTGACGACTTCCAAGTTCAGAGGAGTGTGTAGCGGCATCTACAGTGACTCCCTGTCTTGTCATTCCAGACCTGGACAGACCCAGAGAAGCACCCAAGCGACACTAGTTTTAGCTAATCTCCCCACCCCGCCTGGCCGGCTTAGCACCCCTCCCTATGTGGAGGTAGTTTTGATGTAAGCCACAGTTCCCCACCCCTTGTCCAACTCTCTTGCGTGAGGTGTAGTACATGTAACAATAGGTCGCCATCTGAAGCTACATCGGCGTAGCGTGCGGGTGCATACCCACGTCTCCCCGCTCGCCTTCATCTCCGGTCAGGATCGATGTCTTCACGCTGATTAGGTAAGCTTCTGGCCCCCTCTCCTTGCTGGTTTGACTCTACTTAGCTTAGTATTGTTTCTAAGTTGCTTGCCAGCGGTGAGGTGAGTGCCCGGTCTAAAATTCCATCAAATTGAGTGACCACCGCGGAGTGAGTTTAGAGAGTGACCCTACAATCCACGCCCTCGACATACTGGCCGCCTGCGAAAGTGGGCATCCCTGGACCATTGGGGGTTCAAACCCAAGCTAGCCAAGCCCTTGGAACCTCAAGGGCCAACCTTGGACCCTCATCCTCATCGTCGGTCCACCTACGAACCCGAGTGTGTGCAACGCGGAAGAACCCGCTTGAGTGAGTCCACTGTTTCGTTCGTGCTTGCTTGCTAGGTCCAAGGAGTGGTGTCACATCACCTATTCCTCTAATTCCCTCTACAATAGCTGAGACAGAAGAAGTTGACCCCATGCCCGGCTCGAAGTATGACTTGCTACAGAACTTGGACAGAATGTCGATAAAAATATCAGTCCTGGAGTTGATTAGAAGATCTACGCTCCACCATGATGCACTTAAAGCTTTTCTACAGAAGGTAATGGTGAGCGAGGATGTGGCGGTAGACAACTTGCCATTGTTGTTGGCTACAATTACCACGGGGCCTTCCATTTCATTTTCGGAGTCAGAATTAACACCCCTGGAGGCACGACAGATGCCACTCTGTATTACTATTTCTTTAAACAAAGTGGCAGTTGAGTCAGCCCTAGTGGACATAGGAGCATCGATAAATGTGTGTCCCTTGAGTACATTGTGTGCCTGTAATATTTCTGAAAACATGCTTAGGCCAACATCGACCACAATTGCAGCCTACGACAACTCCAGACGAGCTTGCCATGGGGTTGTGACAGTCTAGGTCAAGCTAGGGCCTTTGAAAATGGATGTGGAGTTTTATGTGTTGGACATAGACCCAATGTTTAAGGAAATTCTGGGTCGTCCTTAGATTGACAGTTTACAAGCAGTGCCCTCGACTACCCATCAATGCCTTAAGTTCGCATTTCAGGGCCGGGTAGTCAAGGTAAAAAGTATCTCCACAGTCCAGACTATTGATGCAATTGCAGATGAAATCCTTCCTACTTTATGGCCAAGCAACAGGCCAGTGCTATCAGTAATGGACTTGAACTATCCTTGGGCATATGCGTCACGCAAGCCCGCTATTACACTTGTTGAGGTAAAAATCAAGTCCATGATTCGAGACTCAAAGGGGTGATAGATGATTTTAAAATTGGGTTATCAGCTGGGCCTTGGCCTCGGCATGTAGTTATAGGGGCAGACTAAGCTCGTCCCCAAAGGCAGGAAAGCGAGCCAGAGAGGCCTCGGCTACCGAGAGTCATCACTATCAATATCAGGAGACTCTAGGCCGCTGACATGGGATTATCTTTAACATTTTGTCAGGGGGCCTCTACAGCCTGACACCTTGAAGACACTGCCACCCTGCCAGTCCCAGAAAGAAGATGTTACTTATGCTATGCTGCCCTTGTTGCCGAGAGGGCTTGTTGATGATTTTGATCATTGTTCCGTCATTTTTGCCAAGATGTTTGTTGAGAAGGAAAGCTTGAGAAAACCTGAGGTGCGGGTTGTATGGAAAGTTTGTAAGAAGCCAGCCCAACGGCCACTGAGAATGGAGAGCTCGACTACCACTCTCTCTTTCCCGCCTGATTTCTATTCTCCAGAGGCTAACTTTTGTTCCCCGCCCGCCTCCTCTTCTCTTTGATCCGTCCATGTTTCAACCTCCTTTTCGGCCCGAGAGGCCCCAACATAGGTCTCCCTTTGACCATAGAAGACTGGATGGAGCCATCTTGGGGGTAGATCCCGATCTCGTTGCGGGGTGCCACGTGTTGTGGCCTATCGTCGGGTCGTCCCCAGGTTGGCCCGGGTGGCTGTGTAGAACACGAAAAAACTCGCAAACTGAGTGACCGGGGGTAACCCCAATTGATTGCTGATGTCGCCATGGGTTACGGCTAACTGGTTGGGGCCCTTGGCTGGGCCCGATGAACCATAGGAGGGGCCGAGTGGCCCACACCTTAAAAGTGTTCGGGAAAATTCCCGCACCCTTATTTCTTAATACTTCATTGGTAAATTGTTTGGGTACAACAAATGCCCCCCACGGGGCATGCGTTGGAGGCGGAGACGAGGGCGTACGGCACGTCAACTCCTCATTCTGGGTTGTTGTAGTTGTATTTTGACACTTCACGTGCATTTCTATTACTATCTTGTATATATATTGATTCCTAGTATGGTTACCATTTTTGTGCAATTTGTTTTGCAGCTAAGGAAAGATTCGGCAGAGATGAGCGGGCACCGAGGCATGTGGCCCGCGAGGAGGACCATTGGGTGAGGAGGACCGGGCAACCCTTGCCTCCCCTGGGCCCACCTATTGTCACTGTGGCCAGTGTAGACCAACTTGACTTGCAACATTCACTGGTAGCTGAGGGCCCTGTTGGAAAGGGGGCGAGTGGAGCCAGGACCATAGAGGTAGCTCGAATTTCTGAGACAGGCAGGATTTACACCTATGATCGTGCTGGAGGCTACCCGATATAGTTTCCATTGGATCGCCATTTGTTTAACTTTATCAGTAGCTTTGTCCCATCTGGCATAGAGGAGGGAGACTCCCGTGTTTCTGGAGAGCGCCGTCGACTAGAGCGGGCCATTCTAGTGGGCAGGGACAGCCTGCATGGGGTCGCCCTCTACGGCTTCCCGAGCTTTTTGATGGATTACTGGAGATAGCATCAGTTTCCCAGTGTGGAGTGCCTGGTCTTCTACAGTAGGGTGGACTAGTTCGGGGTCCATGTCGGAGTGCTGGGTCCCGCTTCTTGGGACTTGCATGGCCACCACCGGGTGGAGACAGAGGGGACTGTGGGGTTGGTGTTGGAGCCGTCAGGGCTATAGTATGTTGGAGAAGGCTACGATGACCACAGCCTTTTGGGCGAGATTCTTCGAAAGATGATCGTGAGCTGGTATGGCCATTGGGCGGTGATCCCTTCGCACAGGTACCATCTGGGGTGACCGAGTGACTGATGGGGATCATGCACCATTATAGAGTGCTTCTGGACAGGGCTGATATTAGATATGCAGTGACTGCGACACTATACAAGTACCCCTACTACAAGGGGTTGATACATGCACTGGTGGAGCGCTTCAACTGCCGATGGAACACGGTGATGACATCAGAGGGAGAGACTTCACTAGATCTATGGTCACTTTTTCAGATTTCTGGTTTGTCGATCAGCGGCGAGGGGTACGAGGAGGTAGTGCTGGATGACCTCCACTGCAGTCACACCGACGGGCAGGGATGATATCGAGTTCCCCATAGCTATCGGTATCTGGTGAAGACCTGGAGGGACTTGGCCTTGGCTGGGAGAGAGCAAGCCACATAGACTCCCAAGGTGCCTTTGAATGTGCCAGCCCGTCACTTCTACAACGGGCCCTTCTGCTTGTATCAGGAGTTTGTGAGAGACCAAACTCCTTGGGAGGAGTACACAGAGGTTGAGTTGCTGTTCCAGATGTACTCCAGGTACATATACTCACCACAAGAGGGGTGGAACCCCCACGGGTTGCCGGACGTGACGCACTTGGCAGTGTACTTAGCATACTGGCCGGTGACATTCATGGTCCCACACGGGGAGGATAGTTTGCTGAGAGTTGAGCTGTTGTGGCCCTTTACAATAATAGTTGGGTCTCTTTTGCCATTTGTTGACTTGTCTCACCTCTTTCCTTGTGGAACAGTGTTGTGCATGGACTGGCGACCACTTACTATTAGTCGTGCTTGATTTTTCTACCATGTGCTGGTATAGATGGCAGGGAATTGGGTGTACCTAATTTTGGGTGTAGGAACAGGGGGCTGAGCATGGGGAATGACGCAGACTGGACGCTGGGTATTGGGAGTTAAGTGTCGGGTATTGGGACAGGATACCAGGTATTGGAGGTTGAGCACTAGAAGCTAGGGAAAGAGTACTGGATGCTGGGGCTAACCCTTTGAAGGGTATAGGCCTATGTCACTAGGGATCGGGATCGACCCGTAAGGGTGTGATGGCCAATGCTGTTAAGGCTACTTGGGTGATTCTAGAGTGTGTCGGTTATAGGCCAAGTGATGGTGCACCGACTGCTGACATGTTGTTGGCCGAAAATGTAATTCACATTGGTCTGGGAACTAGAGCTGGGCTAGCCGGGTGGCCATGAAAGGCATCGCGGCTAAGAACTAAGACTGGGACAGACACTAGGGGTTGGAGCTGGGTCTGGGACTAGAACTGGAATGAGAACTGGAATTGGAACTAGCGCTGAGACTGGCGCTGGAGCTGGAACTGGTCGGCTGACCATTGAGGTGTGTAGCCGAGTACTGGGGCTGGAAGTTGGGACCAGAGCTAGAAATAGAGCTGGAACTACTGCTGGGACTGGAACTGGAACTGAAGCTGGGACTGGTCCTAGAACTGGCACTGGACAACTGAGACTGGACTTGGAACTGGAGGCTAGAACTGGAATTGAAACTAGAGGCTGGAACTGGAGTTTGCCGGCTGGGTGTAGCAGTCGGAAGAACTGGAACTGGTTGGCTGACTATTGAGGTGTGTAGCCGAAATGCTGGAGCTAGAGACTGGAACTAGAGCTAGCCAGCTAACTGTTGATGTGTAGTAACCGGAAGACTGGAACTGGAGACTAGCGACTGCTGACCCACGGGGGTGCATTGGCCACCTTTGTTGTGGAGTGATGTTGAGCTAGCCGTCAGTGAAATGCCACGATCGACGAATTTCATCAGTGAGGAGTAGAGAGGGAGAGAGTTTTTTTTCCCTTTACCTGCTCTACCGCCCTTGCAGGTTTTCACTAGAGCTAACCCCCTTTTACTTTTTTGGTGCATCCTTGCAGATTTTCACACCGAGGGGTTATCCGATTTTACCCGAGACGCCCTTTCAGGTTTTCACCTTGACTAGGTTGGTGGTAATTTTTACCCTCAGTAATTCCGTAGAGGGAGTTGCCTAAGGCCACCGGGGTATCTTTATTTTTAACTCCATTTTTTTCTTTTGTTGAACCTGGATAATATCGTCCATAGCATGTTGCTGTCAGGGGACGTAGCCTGACACTGGGAGATGTTGAAGTGATGCGGGACAATTCCCGATGGAGACTAGGACCTATGCAGCAAGCAAGCACACTCAAATGGGTCGGCCTAGACGGCACGACAAGCATACACATGCGTGGTGAATTCCAAAAAGGAACCTAGAGGTGGGCAGGCGGGTCTTAGCCCATGGAACGTTGGACATGGTCCGAACCGCAACGGGGGGTGACGGAGACAGCCCAAGGGGATCGGGTAGGCACCTGTGTTCAACCGGGCAGACCAGTGCCGAGGGCATAGTTCCGATGCACACTGTCTCACCCGATAGCAAGTCGCTCAGTTCAGTGAGAATTTGGATCAACCACTCTCTCACCCCGGCGTGATGCTGGAACTAATACGAGTCAAGCTAGATTTTCAGGGGCAAGGTAGTGCACATACCTAGCAGGACCCAAATGGGTCGGCTCCGGTCGGAGACGAGGGCGAGCCGGGAAGCGTGTGCACCCAATAATCATGCTACGTCGGGAAAGCTTTGGCCGTGACCTGTGTGTGTACAACCAAATGAGAACCTCCACGCAGGGAGGGGGGACACAGAGAAGGGGACACACAATACAATGAGTACCCTCGTGCAGGAGGGGGGAGCACGGGGAAGGGAGGGACGAACTAGCTCTCGACACACGGTTCTACTGGACAGAACCGACGTGTTTCTCCTGGTACGCTACGCACAGAGGTCCGAAGAGGATGCCGTTGGCCCTCAGACAGAGCTGGAGAGGTGCCGAGACGCTCCAGGAAATTTAGGGTCATTCTGGGGCTGCAGGAGGGGGGGGCAGGTCGTGGAAGACTGCTTGCGTGAATTTGTCCCACAGGATTGGTCTGCGCAGTCGGCGTGCAGAGACCGGTGCGCTCCCCACAGGCATCAGAATGAAGTGAGACTAGTGTGGATGGTTGCCTGACAAGGGCCTATACGTACCCTCAAAAGATGAGCATCATTCACTGAGCAAGGCGATGTCATCTCTGAGGCGATGCTCTGGTTGACAGACGTCCAAACAGATGCAGTCGGGGTGGGCTGGGTGGTGCGATCGGGTCAGGACTCCAAACGTGATCAGACCACCTGGAGCTTGTCAGGGGCGTTGAAGGGAACATCTCAGAGTGAGGGCACGATCAGAGGAGCAGCAGGGTGGCCGTGGCGTGATATGCAACTGGAGTTCGCATCCCGGATGAACAAGGATGCGTAAGCTCTGCGCAGTCTCACGAGAACGGATGCCACGATCAGTGCCAAAGTTGAAACGCCAAGAAATCAGTTCTGGAGTGAAGCCAACTCGAAGGAGAATGATCTACCAGAAGGGCACTTCCATATTCATGTAGAGGACGCTCAGGGATCTTCTGCAACCAGTGCTCAGGTGTAGTCCATGAATCCGCAGGGGCAGACTACGGAGATGTTCAAACTTGATGGTGAGGGCAACGACGCGGGCTCGCTGAAGCGGCTTGGAGTGACCTGGAGGGAGAGAGGACGTGCTAGGAGGCTTGGGGAAGGTGCAGGGTGATCTATCACCTAGGACATGGGGGAGGTGGTGAGGTCGCGCTAGGGTTGGAGGGAGAGGAGGCGCGGCATAGGCAGTTCGCAGGAGGAGGGAGGTGGCGGCTGCGTGGGATGGGGAGAGGATTTAGGAGGTTTATTCTCTTGTGGCTGGGGTGGCATAAGTTTTAGGAGTTTTTGATTTAGTTTAGTGGATGAGAGGAGGAATATTAGGGAGAGGTTTTAAATTTTGAGTGGGAATAAGAAAGAGTTGAGGAGGGGGTGCGAAAGTTTCCAAGGGAGGGGGGGAGAGAAAATAGGAAGGAGGAGAATATCTAGGGGAGGAAGGAGGGAAGGTGGGTGACGTGGCAAGGAAGGATGGGAGGGGGATGAGGGGAGTTGGCCGTGGCCAAGAGAGAGGAGGGAGAGAGGGTCACGATCTCTTGGGCGAGGGAGGGAGAGAGAGAGGGGCGCAAGAGATAGAGAGGGAGAGGGATCCAAGGAGATTTTTTTCACAACCAAAATTCTTCAAATTCTCGGCACGCCCTCGCACTCAATAAACTGAACGAACGAATGAAAGGATGAATAAACTAACGAAAAGAACGAAGAGTCCCCATAAGTGCGTCCACAGACGCCCCAGGCGCGAGACCCAGACACACCAAGTAACCAGAAGTACCACAAAATAAGGACTAGCTGAGGTCGCGCTCGTCAGCGCGAGTCCAAGTCCTCAACCTCGTGTGCACACTCAGACCATACGTCCTAGGTCTGTCCTCTAGCTGGTAATTCCCCCATCAAGCCCAGACCCGGTGGTACGTGGGGGTCCTACGGTAACCAGCTTACTCACCGTCTCTCTCAGGTACGCCACACCAGTGCTCCCAGTGGGCCGACACATGCGTGTGTCGTGCCGTGGAAGCTACGACTAGTGGATGGGTCACGGAACGTGGACATAGAAAACCACACGCACGCATCGTGAGTAACACGAAGTAACAGGTGACTCGACGCCACCTGACTCGGGACAGTCCACTAGACCCACTAAGCTCAGTGGTCTTTGAGTCACGAGACTCGGGATCAAGACCGTTGCACGCGACAGCACTAAGCTGTCAATCTGGCCTAATCCCTAGGTCCAAATCACGGTAATCACGGAACCACGGATGCCTCAAAACACGGCCCCAGAACCTCCCAGATGTTCGGGTCACTCACCAGACCGAAAGTCGACCACTGGGTCACGACCGGGTCGATCGGGGTCCAACCCGACACTTAAACGGTCACTGGGAGGTAAACTCTCCAGCCAACGGAAAACAACGCCTGAACCAGACAGAGCACAGGGGACCGCCCCTCGTACCCGCACCGACTCGCGGTGACACAAGCCGAAGTCGTTATGTCCCGGGACCGAGGTCCGCTCGCTCGGGACTCGAATCGGCCAAAACAGAAATACCGGCTCAACCAGACCCTCGAATGGTTCACACTGGGCCGCTCAGGGACATGTGGCTAGACATGGGCCGCACCAAGGGATAGGCGGTCAAGCACGCACCGCACAACCCCGGGGATATGCGGTCACAACCATGTATGGCTAACACTTAGCCGCACAAGGAGATGAGCGGTTCCAACACGGCCGTTCATCACCCCAACGATAAAACACATGCACGGCTGGTCCATAGCCGCACTTGGGAAGGGCGGCTAGAGCCTAGCCGCACAAGGCATGTGCGGTCCCACCTGGGCCGCACTACCACCAACGCACCAAGGGATGTGCGGTACACCCTTGGCCGCACAACCAGATATGCGGCTAGCCAGTAGCCGCACACCTCAGCGCACAGAAACCCACTCGAAAACCAGAAGGGAAAGGGCGGCTGGACCTTGGCCGCACTTGGGTTATGTGGTTGTGCGATAGACCGCATAACCCTCACTGCGCGCCAAGCCACAGCACAGCGCGCTGAGCCGATGTGCGGTCCAAACAGGGCCGCACAAGGGATGTGCGGTCTCTGGTTCGACCGCACAATCGTGACGGCGAACAACTAGCGGGGTTGGCCCAACGGAGGCCTTCCCATACCCCGTTCATGCCGAGACGAAGGGGACACGACGGTAAACACCCTAGCATGCATCTAGACTCCGACTGGGGTCAAAACAACGCACGAATCGCAAGAAACGGGCGATTCTGACGAAATCACCCAAAAGGGCCACCGGACTTCTCGGGATCCCCACGGTCAAACGGGACCGCTAATCAACGCAAAACTAGTATCATTGGAACGCCAATGCTCCCAGGAGTCCATTGACTCCAACCGATCGTAAAATCGTCGTCGTTTTTCTGCGAAACCTACGAACCCCAAAAAATTACAATGAGTCAAAACTCGCTCATTCTTGCACCGTAAGTCACAAAATCATGGGAAAATTAAGTACACGAGTCAGGGATCCGTCCCCCTACCTCCACCGAAGATCTCGCGTGCCGAAGCGACTAATCCACGCCGAAAATGCCAAAACATGAACCGCGCCGATCTCGGAATCCACCGAGGGATCGCGCCATGCCACGCTCTAACCGCCGCTCCATCCCACGTTCCGATCTCCCCAACGCATCCCTGCCTCGGCCAGCTCCACACGGTCGTGCGCCCCGCGCTGAGAGGTCGAGAGACGGGAGAGAAACGAGAGAGAGAAAGGGAGGGTGAGAAATGAGAGGGGAGAGAGGGTTAGGGGGGGTTTATATAGAAAAATCTGATTTTCTCGAAAAATATCAAAAAATAGAAAATCACACTTTCGCGATCCTCGGAACGCACCGATCGCACTGGTACCACTCACGCCTGGGTGAACGACCATGTTTGCCCGCAACAGCGTGGCGAAGGATTCCCCGAAAACTGGGTCAAAAATCAGAAAATATGTGGGAAAAGCCGCGGAACGACTCCGGGCCTCCGAAACAATACCGGATCGCGCCGATCCAAACACAAAAGACGTCCGGAACGTAATTTCAGACACAACGGAGCCATGCACTCCGAGAAAACAGATCCAGGACCCGAACACATGATCTGAAAGGATCCGGATTCTCGATGTAGTTAGTGTCAAATTGACCGCTGGGATGTCAGGATCCCAACCCCACCAGTTTCGTGTCGATTGGTCATCATTTGAGGCGGGTAGGAGTCTGGGAACCCCGGTGACTCGATTTAGGTCAATTCGTCGAAATCACCCTGATCTCGCGTTTTAATGCATGCATGTGATGTTTTTGGCCTCCAGGGGTTGTTTCCCATCGTGTGGCTTTGTTTCCCCTGCGCTTCCGCGTGAATGGGGTGTGGAGTGGGCCGATTCGGCCATTCCACAATTTTACCTACCGGATTTGTGTAACAGTCCTTCCAGAGACCGTCACACATGTAACGGTCCCTCGATAGACCGTTACGTATCATTCATCATTTTTAGTCTTTCGAGGCATTATTGGTGTGACAGACCAGACCTGGTCCGTTACGTGAGTATAATGCCCCTATCTAGGTGCGTTACGCTCGGGTGGTTTTCGAGGCCTGCTGTTGTTGTCAGTCCCTCGACGACCATGTTGCCTCAAAGATCGTGTCAGTTGGTTCACTGTAACGGATCACTCCCTATTCGTTATGGTTAGGTAATGCACCTTTGTGGGTCCGCTACGTTGGATTTGACTGACGTTTGTCTGGCAATGGCGATTGGTGCGACGCACCAAACCCCATGCGCCATGTTGCTGTAACGAACTCAGCCTGGTCCGTTATATGTTGTTCTATCCATGATGAGTGGTTTTGGGTCTATTGGCCATAACGCCCCTATCCTAGAGCGTTTGGCTTGTGTAACGTGCCTATGGAGGTCCGTTACATGACCTTCTTTTAAGTTTTGGTCCGTTGGCCATAATGCCCCTGTCCTGATGTGTTATGCTGATGTGGCGCGCCTGTTCTGGTGCATTACATGGTCTATATTAGATTCCAGGTCTGTTTGCCCTGGAGCCCCTACTCTGGTGCGTTAGAGCAGGTCACGCCCTTATGCTGGTGCATTACGGTCCTGATGTGGCTGTAATGGCCATTATTCCATTCTGTGTCTGTTTGTCAGATGGTCTGTCTTAGGTTTGTGCTCTAGGGCAGTGTCTGTGTGTGGGTGGGTTCTAGATCGGTCGGTTCAGGTGACTGGGTGCAGTCTTTTCCTTGGCTGTGATAGTATCCTAACGACTTGATCTAGACCTGCCTGTGTCTTTGTCTCTGGACTTGCAGCTGCTTTCCTTGACTATCGGGTTCACCTATCGGTTGAGTGATAGTTCGCTCTGCCCAGAGTGTAGTCATTGTCCACCGCTCCAATTTCTATTTGTATGGGCTTGATCTCATGGTTTGCCAATGACCCGTGGGTGTCTGTTGACATCCAATGCGGGCAGTGACCATGATGGGATGGCCTGGAGTGCTTGTGGATACAGTGTGTGTATCTATGTGTGTGTGTCATGGTTGGTTCTAGTCAACCTGGTGAGACCAGGGGTTGACAGGCAACCTTGTGAGTGTCTCGGTGGCTTTGTGCAATCTGAGGCTGTGTTTCTAGATGCCTCGCAGTATCATCTTACCTCAGTTTACATGTTCAAGTGTGCTGAGGGTTCTCAGTGTTCCCTCAGGTCTCCGCGAGTAGTTTCATCAGAGTGTCATTTTCCTTGACTTAGGATTAGACTGATTGGCAGTTATTCTACTGTGAGCAATGATATTGGCCTAGAGTCTGGTGACTAGGATCGTTCTGCTAGTAGGCCTAGTTGCTTGGTCCTGAGTTTGTGGGCAGATTCTTATACTGCCATTGGTACTTTGTAGTACGGGTGATAGTGCATGATTAGCCTGTCTGTACTTCAGCACTTGTGTTTTAGGGTCTGTGTTTTGTAAGCCTTCACTAGTTGTTGCCTTACGGCATACTTCGACGTGACGGCTCTTGTAGCGAGGCACTTTCCCGATATGCGATTTTTAAGCTAGTTTCCTTGGGTTCCCAATTTGGCAGTCCTGTTGCCCTCGACTGCAGCATCCGTGGAGGGAGAAAACTAGTTAGAGGCCTAGCTTAGTTGTCGACGGCCAGCGTGTGCACACGTGGTTAGGGGCTTTGGACTCACGTCGACGGGCGTGACCCTGACTAATTCTGGATACGATAGTTCTATTCCTGGTACATTCCAGAGCGTAATTGAGATTTCACCTTCCTAGGCATTGGCTCAGTAGACGCGTCTAGCCTTTCTTCTAGTGAGGAGTTGCTTTGTCACGTGGTACATGACTCTTCGTGTTTTCCGCGTGTTGTGACCTTCCAGGTCAGCCCTCTCACGGCTACACTCGAGGTCAGCGTCCTGTCACATGCATGGCATTCTGGTCGTGCATAGGATAGTGTGCACGACATTCTAGTCATGTTGGCCATTATCTGTCTAGGCTTTGTCGGTTGTTCTTATAGGTCTTCGTCTGGAGCCTGGCGTCATGTCGACAGTTCCGTAAGCTTCTGACTTTTCCTAGTTCAGAGTTCACCCTTCTGTCTTTGTTTGGTGTAGTGTCTGCTTGGAGTAGTTTTGGGGGCCGAAGGGGGATCGGATGTGGAGGTTGTAAGGGGTCTGCTAAACAAGAGTTGGGGAGGTGGAGGCCCATGGGAAGTCAGGCATGTTTACAAGGATGGCCTTCTTGCTTGCGGTGGCAGTATAGAAGGAGTGAAAGCAATGGTAGAAGCAGGAATTCTAGTCACCGGTGGGTCTATCCTTCGAGTTCTTCCTTGGACCGTGGAGCAAGGAACCTATCTAAGTCCGGGCAAAACCAGCATCCGTGTCAGGCTTGTGGGACTTACCCCTCTATCTTTGCTATGATGCGGGGGTGACATTCCTAGCAAGGAGCTTTGGCAGGTTGGAGGTCGGCACCCTGAGGTTTGTTTATCATCGTAGAAGCCATCGTTTCAGTCTCAAGTCCCTCGGCGGTGCCTCTGGCGGTCACCTTTGTCATTGGCGAAGTTGACTTCGTTGTCCAGGTGTCAGCCCGGCCGGAGTGGCAGGAAAGGTGGCGGCAATTACAGAGGAATCTAGGGCAGCATGTGCACAGGCCGATGGAGGAAGAACGTGGGGCGAATGAGTGGCCCCGGGGGAGCGCTCGATTCAAATTTGAATTGGCATGCGTCCCGCGTTGGGCCTGGAGTTGGACAGAGAGGAGTGATTGCGATTGGGCCCTGCGTTGAGCCGGGAGCACAGGCCTTGCTGTTGTCAGGTGAAGGAAGCCTTGAATCGGGCCACAACTATAGTGCAGGAGGGGCTATGTCCGAGATGGTATCGAGCGGAACCCGAGTAAGAGTTCGCTTGCCCATAACTTACCTGAATCTGGGTGTCATGGGTGAGCGGTTTCGTAGGGAACCAATATGGTCGTCACTTTCATCCGAACCTCACATTGCACAGTGACTTGTCCAGAGTGATGTTGGTTCTTTCCGATGAACAACAACCGGTGGCGATGATAGCAACTTGTGCAGCCTAGCGCCTCAACCCTGTTTGATCCCTCTGGCAACAGGAGAGAGGCCGCTTGTCGGCTGCCATCCCTCCCCCCGTCTATGGGCAGATGGTGGGCCATCACGACAGCCTGTCCCTGGGTGTCGTGCATGGGGGTCTCTCTCAGTGGCGACAGATCTTCAGGCGTGCAAGCGGCACAGGTGGCAGGTGGGGCTCGTCCCCTCAGCCATGTTCACCCCCGACAACAGGTGGAGAGGCCCCTATTGGCTGTCTTCTCTCTGGAGGCCGGGGAGCGTTCTGTTCATGTGCCGACGGTAGGTAGACAACGCAGTCGCTTAAAGCTAGGTGAGGACGCTGTTCTGCAATTTGGCATTGTGCTGGATTTTCGGAACTCTCCCATCCAGCAGCTCAATAACTTTCTGTTTGGCAAAGAGCATCAGGAGGTCAGGGACATCTGAGAAGCAACGGAAGAAGAGCTCCTACTTGAAAGAGAGGAGGTCATCGCAGAGACAACGGGGGAGGTTAGGGAATCGTCGGACAATCATTCTGAAGAGGAGGGGCTGGCAAAAAAGTGTGGTTTGGGGAAGGAGGAAGTGAGGTGAAGGAGCTGGTTGGCGAGATGGAGAGGATGATGGCGGCACAGGCGAGGGAGTTGACGGAGAAGATTGGTATCTCTTTTGTGGTAGTGGAGAAGGACTTAAAAGGGTTGTTTAACAGAATCCATAAGAGGTAATAGATCAGCATGACTAGGGGAGTTAAGGGGAGAGGGGAAAATGCAAGGCAGGGGGTGAGGGTGAGGGAGGAAGGAGAGGACAAGGAGAGTTAGAGGTGGTAGGACGTGGGAGTATATCACTGTATCCATGAGGATTGTCTCGTGGAATGTGAGAGAGATTTGTGGGGGAGATAAGAGAAGGGCGGTGAAGCAGCTCGTCAGGAGATGTAAGATAGACATCCTATGCTTGCAAGAATCTAAATGTAAGGGGGAAGGGGAGTCCATTATGAGGGAGATTGGGAGAGCTAGCTTATCCAAGGGGGTAGTTGCCCCGGTCCCCGGCGGAGGGGAGGTTGGGGCGTATTATGGTTCTTTGGAATCAGTTCGAGATGGAAGAGGTGGTGCAGGACAGAAAGATTACTCGAGAGACTATTTGCCTCCACTTCCGGAGTGTGAGGGATGGCTTCTTTTGGGACTTCTCGAGGATATGACTCTCAAGAGAGAGAACAGAATAAGCTTTTATGGGATGAACTATTGATGTACCACTATAACTCAGGGAGGCCCTGGTGTGTGTGTGGTGATTTCAATGTCATGACTGTACCATGGGAGAGGACAGGTGTTCACCATCCTCATGGGGAGATGGTTGACTTCATTGAGTTCATACATGAGGCTGCATTGATCGACATCAGAATGTCAAATGCCTAGTTTACTTGGTTGAGTATGAGGGTAGGCCCCACTTGCTCCAGGCTGGACAGATTTCTTATTTTGGTGGACTGAGAGGACCACTAGCTACATGTGCTGGCATCCTCTCTAGCTAGGCCAATCTCAGACCACAAACCCATTTTGTTGAAGACTAGTGGCCAGCTTTTGGATGATCTTGATCCAGGTGCTGAGGGAGAGATGGGACAGGGCTAGTCGGGCATTTCTAATGCCCTGGGGGCACATGGTGCCAACCCTAGAGGATGTTACCAGGATCACCGGGCCGAGGGTCGATGGTGAGGCGGTGAGTGGGGTCACCATCCCAGACTATGACGATCTAGCCCAGAGACTCCTAGGCATAGATACGATATACGAGCCCCCATGTAGGATGATTTGTCGTACCGACCTGACGAGAGTTATGGGGTTGGGAGACGCTCGACAGAGGTCAGGAGAGTCTTTGACGGAGTTTGTAGACTGATTGATTGAGAGAGCCCGAGCCACCTACTGCCAGGGTCCAGCTCAGAGAGAGAGGACAAACATAAATCTCAGGCGGTTCTTGTTTCTGATGCTCGGGAGGTTACTTTTAGGGTCAAAGGGAGATGACATCAACTACTGATTCCTTAGCGTCATGGAGGACTTGGAGGAAGTGGGGAGGTATGCCTGGGGAGTCGCCCTGCTGGCACACCTGATAGACGACCTATCCATGGGGACAGATTGTGAGACGACTGTTAGTGGCTTCTCACCTTTTCTTCAGGTATGCACTTTTCTATTTGTTTAAATAATTATTGTTATGATTATGATTATGATTATGCATGTGACTAACAAAATGCTAATGAATGCTGGTGTGGAGTCATCTCTACATGCCCATGGACTGAGTCAACCCCCGACTCGGAGATGAGGTTGCCTACCCACTAGCTCGACGGTGGTTACTATGCATGACCGGAGCGCCTCACGCGTACGAGCTGAGGGTCCTTCGACAGGAGTTCCGAGACTACCCCCCTTCACGGGTACGTATGTAAATATGATGCATTCTATTCTTATTTTCTGCTATATGTGATGTCGCAATAATATGTATGCAGGTTGTGTGGAGACCGTATGAGGGGATGCCTGATGCGGACTAGCCGTGGGTTGTAGTGGGCCGACCTCGCTTTGGGCATGACCTCAAGGTTCATTGCCTAAACGAGATCGAGCCGCTATGAGTTTTGCTAGTGATGAGGACGCTTGTCCTGCACCAAGAGTGGGTAGTTGAGCCTCACGGGATCGGGCGAAAGACCCGAGGGCAGACAACCATGACAGACTAGCGGCTGCGATTCCTAGAGCAGTTTGTCGACTGGTAGCGAGGCGGGATCCTAGTTGTCTCTCACGCTCTAGACAGCTCGGCATACCTTCAGCACTACTGGGAGACGTATGCGGGCCGGCCTCAGATGAGACCGAGAGGGGTATGTATTAATGCTTTCTAAATTTAATTTATATGCTCTTGAGATATGCAACTAATGAATGGCCTATGCAGGATGCACGTGATGCAACAGCAATGGACCTACATGCCCGTCTCCATAGCCTGGTGGCCCAGTTGGTGACCACGCGAGCAAATCTAGAGACTTTGGTGAGTATACACTATCTACATGCCATCAATTATCTCTAAAATTTGATGTTCAACCACTGACAGTCTTAACGAATGCAGCGTGCCCAGCAGGGAGCGACAGCAGGAGGTATAGGAGGTGCATCCAGCTCGAGGGACTCGAGTGCCGTGATCACCACCCTAGAGGAGTGATTAGCAGGAGCGGTAGCGCGGGCCGAGGTGACGGAGGGTGACCTAGTTGAGCGGGTAAGCATTCAAATGATGTTCAAGCTTATTTCAGACAATGATGGAATTGGGACATGAAGCTGATACCGTGCTAAAAATTACAGGTTGCAGAGCTATGGGAGGCTCTCGCTAGGGCTGCTTGGGCCGGGGCCGAGCTGGAGATCCGTGATCGCCGAATCACAGAGTTAGAGGAGGAGGGGAGACGTCAAGAGATGGAGGTGAGTAACACGCATGCTTTTATTCTCAAAGATATCTTATACTATGATGCTCATAAGACATGTTGAATGATGCAGGCTACAGAGTTACAAGATGCTCTCACTCGGGCTGCGCTAGCCGGCACCGAGCTCGCGATCCACCACCAGCGGGTTGCAGAGTTGGAGGAGGCTGAAAGGAGGCATCAAGAGACCGATGTGCTTCCCTGGGATGTGATAGAGCTGCAGATCCTCCTCGAGGTAGAGAGGAGAGAGCTGGCTAGAGAGAGGGAGGATCAGCGGAGAGAGCGAGAGGAGCTATCCAAACTGAGACCCCGACTTGGCGCAGTCGAGGAGCGAGCTAGAGCAGCAGAGGAGCGCTACCAGAGGTGACGGGAGTGAGCAAGGGTCGAGGGGTGACCCAGTACTTATTCTGGTACTAGCTGCTTGGTGGGTTCCTCTACCCAGCAGAGGAACGAGGCGGGTGGGCGAGCTCGGGCTGGGAGGTCAGTAGCTTCTCAGGGGTCGATGAGGTCCCCATGGGTTCCTCCCAGGGACAGGGGTGAGGCAGAGAGCAGTGAGCGACCGGAGGAGAGTGGTGGTGAGAGCTAGAGAGATCATTATATACCACCTCCTCGCCTTTGTACACAGATATTTATGCATATAGATTCTATTTTGTCCTCTACAGTCCAGATCTGACCACTGTCCACCATAAAATCCATTTTCCCCTCAAACCACTTCCAAAAATTACCAAAACAATTGTGCGTCACCCACACATCCCCATCTATCATCCATAAAAATTTTCGTTCCAAATTCCACTGTTTGACCTTCGGTCAACCCTTATTTTCAGGCAGATCCCAATCTGCCCAGTCTTTCCTGAGTCTGTCAATCCGTCAGTTACAAATTCCACCAAGGAAACTACAGAGATAGGAAAATTCATGTAATATCATTTAGTCGTAGATGTCCAAGCTAGCTTCGCAACGGAGCTAGTTTTACGTTGATCTGACGTCTGTGCTGATCGCAGCAAGTTTTCTCTCCGAGTCACGCATTACTGAAACAGAAGAACCAGTTTGGGACAGTGAGCTACCGCCCGAGTAGCCACGCGCCAGAGCTGTCGGAGCTACCCAAGAAGCCGCCCGTCAACCCGAGCTTGATACTCCCAGGTCGCCATTGTATCCCTTTACCTCCCTACGTGGATTGGGCAGTGAATTGCATTTCTATAATTATTGTTAATTCATTTGTACCGGGAGTACGAGTCTTGGCCGGGGTCGACTTCCCCACGCCCGGTAGCGTGGAGGTATTGTGTCCGCCCCTTTATCGGCATCTGATTTCCTCGTATATTTTCATATGTCGCTGCTAGAGTGATAGGAACTTAGCTCGTTATAATTTTATCACCACTGCGAGAGTGAGTGAGTGGAACTCGTCCCGTGACTCGATCCGAGCACGTGAAAAGGCTGATATCCGAGACTCATTGCCGGTTTCTCAACTGCACAAATCCCCACGCATTTCCCTTGCTAGGGACGTCCGTGAGCTAGAGTCCCAGGTTTGTGTCATCGTCTCGCATCAAATTGGTATCAGAGCGAGTTTGAGTCTAGGGTAGTCTTTGCATTAAAAAAATCAAAAGAGTCTTGTCCTTGATTTGCATTCCATCCCAGTAACTGGTATATCAAAAGATGTTACTAGAAAGATATGTTATGCCTATTCGGAAGGTAGCCCCTTGCGTGAGGTTCACCTCTGCCATGTACCGGATATTGGTTAGAGTATAGGTTCATCATCTGCATTCCAACTTTGCGTGTCTTGTCTATTTGTGTCAGCATATCCATCTTGTAGTTTCCCTAGTGTCCAATGGACTCCAAGTCGCCCAGGCCTTGCAACTGGCTGCATGACACCCATGGGCTTGGCAACCATCCCCTCCACTTCCGTAGGCCCGAAGCCTCAAACTTCTATGGCTCCAAGGTCCCGAGTGACTACCTACATTGGGAAGCCACCATGGACAAATATTTTGAGTGTTACCCCATGTCCGAGGCCAGGCAATGCTCTTTTGCCAAAGAGCGGCTTTTTCAAGATGCGACTAAAAAGTGGAGAAACATTATATGCTTGAGGGAGATTAGGAGGCAATGGCCTATCGAGTCATGGTGGGACATGAAGAGAGAGCTCAAGAGGGTCTACCTTCCCCACCCGGTCCCCTCCAACTAGTCCCACCCAGTCACCTCCAGCCAACCCCACCAAATCATCTCCAATCAAGTGGGTCACACCTCCAACCGACCCCACCCAATCATGTCCAACCATGTGGGTCATAGCCAGAGACAACAAGCCCAGCTTATAGAAGAGCCTAGACCCAAGACTAGGCCGAGAGATGATGAGCGAGTCCACCAGGATGCCCCTACTCCAACCCGCACCTTTACTAAACTCTTGAAAATATTTTCGGACTGGTTGGATAGGATGGATAGGACACATGCTCATATTAACGGACTCCTACCCGAGCCTAAGGAGTTCATAGCCGGTAGTCTTAACCCGACACCATCTACAGAGTCCCCAGGTCCTCTCCCCATCGTGGAGGACATCCTCTCCCCATCCGAGAGAGATGTTTCACCACAGCGTGTACCCTCCAATCTTTATTCGGAGCCACCCCAGATAGAGCCACCCGTACTTCTAACGGGGAAGCTACTCATCGACGAGCCCTTTCTTAGCTTGCTCAAGAAAGGCTTGTTCCCTAGGACACCGTTCTACCCATCCATGGACCCTACACAATAAATAGTGCCCATCAACTCCTCCCACACAACGTTCCGGTCTAGTCACCATGTTGAAATATTAGATGACCTTATTAAGGGATTAGACTGGCAATGGAAGTTGGCGCACATGTTCGCCCTAGGCTTCGACCACTCCATGAGTCATAGCTTCACGCATCCCCTGTTGGGGTCCATTACCTTCGTGTACACCGTGGGTCATGTCACCACGGAGGTTCTTTTGTTCCTCCCCATGTCGATCGAGCCTAGCTTCATTCCACTTATCTCGAGGGAGGAACCATACCTTCTACACATGACCGTCATCCAATCGATCACAATGCTTGAAGGTGATTATTTATACCTTCAAGAATTTCAAACTTGGGACCATATCTGAGGGAACCTATCTCAAGGGGTCACAGTCTCTTTAGAACCCTCAGAGGAAGCTTTTCTCTCAAGAAACCCTCCCCTTCGAAGCTCTGATTGGTGGAGGCTCTCTCTTGATCGGAATTGCTCTTCTCAGAATTGGTTCCCCTCCTTCTGATTCACTCTTCCTGATTGATCTCCCTCTCACTTTCGTCCGTCCTCTTCACTTGGACGAACCAAGTGGACTTCTTATAGCAGCAGGTTTGCCCGGCGTCACGAGGAGCGTGTCGGGTAATGTGGCACTAGGGAGCGGCCTCCATGGAACAATTGTGCGCGCCAGAATTAGCGGCTCCGTTTAAGGGGCGCGCCAGTGAAGTGGGATGTCGTATTAACCTTATTTAGTTGTCAGGGGCTAATCTGCGAGTCCGGGGATGGTTTCGGAGGTCACCGTTGACCATTCCTCTCACCACAGTCCTTGGAAAATCTTGACGGGGTGTTGACGAAGCTCTCGGCATGACGTATGGCCTTAATCAGAACTTCGTGTGTGTTTGGCTTGAGCATGCGGGTTTTCCACTAACACGGCCTTCGGCACTATGATTCGCGCTTCTGGCTCGGCCTGATCCGTGCTCAAAGCTTCTTTGCAGGGTGGAATAACACCTGGGGCAGTTCCGCCTCGATTGGCTGATCATTTGGTAGCTAACGGACCAAATATAGTGAGAAGTCAAACCCGCGTCAGATGATCGGGATCTTTTGCTGAGAGGGCCTCCGGTTCCTTGTTATGAAGGGCCGATGGCGTTCTTCCTCCTCAAGAGAATCTCTCATTCAAGTGATAGGCCACCTGGTAGACCATCGCCCTTGGTGGGACGACGGGTATGGTGTATGCGGCACGACAGAGTCGATGCCGGTTCATTAGGCAGG
Organism: Amorphophallus titanum; assembly: GCA_024336825.1. Lineage (NCBI taxonomy): Eukaryota > Viridiplantae > Streptophyta > Magnoliopsida > Alismatales > Araceae > Amorphophallus > Amorphophallus titanum. The sequence goes on from JANBPO010009603.1 coordinate 73,011,927, forward strand.
CTTGGTTGCGCTGCCTGTTGGTTGTGAATTCATCTCGATTCTCTTGAGGTGAAGTCCCCGGTGCTCATTCCAGGTGACTTGAGGCTCTGACAGCTTGAGAAGGCTTCAATGTGTTGATCTTCATCGGCTTCCATGCTTTAGCGGGCCGTATTATTTGTCTTTGCGATTTGATCGCCGTCCCTCATATTTTGAGTGCCAATAGTGCCTTGGTTGATTAGCCCCTTTGTTTATTCATCAGCTTCCAAGGCACTCCTGCAAAATAAAATCTCATTTTGCACAATGAGGTACCCAAGAATTCTTGGGCCCTCCATGGTTGGCAATTCCTCTAGCAAAAGTTCTCCAAGATTTCAGGGCATTGTTATCATCAAAACTCATCATGAAGTAATTTTCCATGTTATGCCCAAATCTGTCACAGTAATGACAATGACTTGATGTTCTCACACTTCTCTCAACTGATTGAGTATGAGATTTGTGTGAGTAAGCAGGCATGTTATTATTTTTGTCATGAGATTTGAATGCATATGAATGCAAGCATGCATCGATCTTACTACATGCATGGAAATAGAAAGATGCACTGACCTCATTGTGCTTTGACTTTCATGTATGCATATGAACAGTGACATGCATTGACTTAGTGTATGTCAAGCTACAAACATTGTGCAAGACTCACGTCGACCTTAGCCTACCAAGACTAGAACTAGCATCGACTTTGTGTGTGTGCTACAAGAACTAGCACAGACCCTATGTGGCACAATGCATAACATGCATCGACTTAGAACAGTGCATCTTTTGGCGATCACGGTGGGACCCTTTGTGCTCGTCACGCCCATTCCCTTGTCTGCCTGCCTATTGATTTGTGTGTGCGTGAGCGTAATTTGTTCTGCGTTGTTATCTCTGTTGATATCCCGGTTGTACCCAGGGGCGCGTCTATTGACGCGGCACTGGATGTGACTGCGTTATTTGACATCTCTTTTGTCAGCATCATATCATGTGATTGCATGTATCTGGTATTCCATTGAGTGTCATTTGGACTTTCCAGAGACACGGCATGTTCTCCGACCGTGACCATGATCGCACCCTCAGAAGGCACCGCGTTCTACTGAGTCACCTGAGAGCATCTTTGTCGCATCATTTGTTAGGTTTCTGCTCATCATTCTGTCCATCTTGCATGTTTCATCGTTTTCATGTTGTTATATATCCATTGATTTCATTGTTTTCTCTAGATCTTGCTTAGATTTTACATCATCTTGCATTCTCACTTGCATTGGTTTGGGTGACCTCCTCTCCCCACACCCTTTTAGGAGCCTTACCTCTCTCTTGGTTAAGGAAGGACCCTCTATTGAGCACTCCGTCTCTTTGGACCGAGAATTCCTAAACTAAGGCCTCCGTAAGTCCCCGCACCCGTAGATTCCTTCACGGACACCGGGAAGGTTATACCCTTTGAAGTCCCTGGGATTAGTTGGCCTATGTGTGGTGAGAATTAACCTAGTTGATATTGAAGAAAATCACATTTTGAAACTAGGTTCATTACCTTGAGTGGATCACATCAACATTATTAAAAGTCATTTAATTCACCAAGGTTCAAACAAAAGAAATCAAGGGTAACCAGTCCAACTTGTTTGCTATCTTGGTATTGGCCGCAACATGGAGGTGTATATCGACGACATGCTCGTCAAGAGCCTCCAGGCCACCGAGCACTTGCACGACCTAGCGGAGACCTTCGCCGTGCTCAGAAGGTACCACATGAAGCTCAACCCAGCCAAATGTGCATTCGGAGTACGGTTAGGGAAGTTCCTCACTTCCTCATCACCCACCGAGGGATCAAAGCCAACCCCGACGAAATTCGAGCGGTGTTGGAGATGCAGTGACCAGGGCGCGTAAGGGACATGCAATGTCTCACCGGACGTGACGCGGCACTGACCCGTTTCCTATCCCGGGCGACCGAGCGATGCCTTCCCTTCTTCCGGCTGATCAAGCAAGCCAACCAGGCACCATAGAAGAAGGGACGGATCGCTTGGGACTAGGAGTGTAAACAAGCGTTCGAGGAATTGAAGCGCTATTTGGCATCCCCTCCAGTCCTTACCAAGCCCCAGAGGGGGGAGGAGTTGTTCTTGTACCACTCGGTGACCCCGAGCACAATGAGTGCCATGCCCACGCGAGAGGAAATGGGAATAATGAGGCCCATCTGCTACGTCAGTCGAGCACTACAGGGCCCAGAGTTTCGGTACTTGCGCACTGAGAAATTCACCCTTGCCCTCATTATGGCTGCTCGCAAGCTATGGCCATACTTCCTGGCTCACCCCATCGCCGTCCTCACTGACCAACCCCTACGATAAGTCCTCCAGAACCCAGATGCCTCAAGCAGGTTGGTCAAATGGGCTATCGAGCTGGGAGAGTTCGATGTTAAGTATCATCTGAGGATGGCCATCAAGGCTCAAGCCCTCTCTGATTTCATCACCGAGTGCACTCTGCCTACCGAGGACTCTCCAGAGCAGCCCTCCAGGCCCATCTGGGAGCTGTACGTCGATGGATCATCCTGCGTCGCGAGGAGCGGGGCCGGACTGGTCCTCCTCTCACCAGAAGGGCTCAAACTGTAGTATGCCCTATGCTTCAACTTTCTGACCACGAACAACGTAGCCGAATACGAAGCACTCCTCTCGGGGCTGCATATGGCCAGGCACCTGGGGGCGACCAGTGTCTGAGCATATAGCGATTCCATGCTCATCGCCAATTAGGTGAAAGGGGAGTTCGAAGCACGTGAGCCCACTATGATCAGATACCAAGAGCAAGCCAGGGCTACAGGAAGGGAGTTCTCCCACTTCGAGGTGGTTCGCATCTCGTGAGAGGAAAATGCCCGAGCAGACGCTTTGTCGCGCCTAGCGTCGGCCACCGTAATCTCCAACTCGAGGTCCATCCTGATAGAGGAGTTGTCAAAGCCAAGCATAGACGAACCACCGCTCCAGGTAAATGCCATCGACTGTGAGCCCTCTTGGATGGATCCCTTTTTGGATTTCCTTCTTTGGCAGTAACTCCCGAGTGACCGCACTGAAGCGTGACGAACGCGAGCGAGAGTGGCTCATTTCACAATAGTAAATGACAAACTGTACTGTCATTCCCTGTCAGCGCCACTACTGAAATGCTTGTTCCCTACGGAGGCCAGCCAGTCTATTCTGGAGATCCACGAAAGACTTTGCGGAAGCCACGTAGGGGGGCGAGCACTCGCGAGGACACTGATCCGCAAAGGGTACTGGTGGCCCACTCTGTAGTGAGACTCTCTTGACTTCGTCCAAAGGTGCCCCCCAGTGCCAGAGGTTCTCTCACCTGCACCACTAACCGACCTTGCCACTCCACGCACTACCGAAACCATTGGGAAAAATCACCAATATGTTCACCCGCTGGGGGGTCGACATATTGGGCCCCTTCCCGGAGGCTCAAGGGAGGAAGAAATTCCTCATAGTCACCATCGATTACTTCACCAAATGGATCGAAACTGAGCCATTGGGAAAAATTACGAGTGAGGCGGGTTGGAAGTTCGTACTACGGAGCGTCATCTGCCGTTTTGGAATCCCCAGGGTTCTCACAACTGACAATGGCAGGCAGTTCGCGAGCACTACCTTCCAAGAAAAGTGTTCGGAGCTGGAAATTTAGAACCAGTACACTTCGGTGGGACACTCCCAGGCTAACGGATTGGTAGAGAATGCCAACCGGACACTCCTCCACGGCATCAAGACCAAGTTAGACCAAACAGGTGATTCGTGGATAGATTCCCTCCCGAGCATTCTATGGGCCCACTGGACCACTGCTAGAGCTGCCACCGGAGAAATACCCTTTCACCTCGCTTACGGCGCGGAAGCAGTGGTACCGGTGGAAATATCTAACTCTCTACGAGTGGGACAATTTGACGAGGCTAGAAACAACTAGGCGCTACGGGAGAATCTGGACCTGCTGGAAGAAGACAGGGCCAAGGCCCAGGTGAAGCTCGTAGCATATCAACAGAAGTTGGCTCAGTATTATAACACCAGAGTCAAAGAACGACACTTCTTCCCCGGAGACTTGGTACTACGGCGAGCAAGCGTGTCTGACCCAAGGGGGGCCACTGGGAAGCTGGCACCAATCTGGAATACGGCCGCAGGGAACTCAGACGCCCTATAATAAGACTGCTAGGGAATCAGAGATAGGAAAAATTTTTGTATTTTTATTCAAAATGCAATGCAATTATGTTATGAAATGCTATGCAATGGCTGACTCCATATTTTACATGTGTGAAGGGGAAGAGACGGACTCAGATTTCCTAGCTACAGGTTCGGGCGGTGTACCATGCTCTACCGGATTATCAGAGAGAAAGATTGGCGGTAATGGGCTTCGGGGAACTGCTGAGCATCGAGGTGATGAGGGTCGACACAACACTGCTCTACTCTCTTCACGAGAGATGGGACCCAATCAGCAGAGCATTCATCTTTCCGTGGGGCCACATGATCCCCATGCTCGAGGACATAGCGAGGATCACCAGACTACGGATCCACGGAGCGCTAGTGACGGGCTAGACATATGTAGACTACCGGGAGATGGCACAGGAGCTGCTTGGATTAGATTTGATGAGGCCAGGGCATCACTCCTCGATGCTGGGATGAGCGACACTCCAGGAGAGCCTGGGGCTGAGAGGAGCAGCAATATCTGTGGGGGAGCTTCCAGAGGAGCACATCGGGAGAGTGGTAGACCAGGCCCGATAGAGAGTGGTGGCAGAGCTGGGGCCAGAGGGAGACATCACCCTGCGACGCTTCCTGATGCTGATGTTCGGGAAGCTACTCTTCGCTACCAGGGTGGACGGAGTGAGCTGCAGGCTCCTTCCACTACTGAGGGACCTGGACAGGGTTGGAGGATATGCTTGGGGAGCAGCAGTCCTGGCGTTCCTCTTCGACTCTCTGAGCACCACCGACCGGCAGACCATGCTGGGCGGCTTCTCGCCATTCCTACAGGTAAACGCTCTAAATTCTAAATGCTTATCTACATGCTTATGATTCTTATATGCTTGTTATATGTTGACATTTGACTTATGTAGGTATGGAGCTACCTGTACCTCCCTGGCCTTCGGCGAGGGAAGCAGGTATGCCCGGAGCGCATCCCCATTGCGAGATGGTGGGTGGTAGCTCGGGATATGGGATCGATCCAGCACTTAGTGCGGGCGATCCAGGATGATATAGACACATTCCCCTATGGCTCGATAAGCTTCTAAACTCAACCTTCCTTTATGCATTTAAATGCTTCACTAAATGCTTATCTAAATGCTGACATTGACTCAATTACCCTTTCAGGTACGCTGGACACCCTATCGTGACAAGGGTCACGAGGGGCAGCCCTGGGTGGAGGTGGCCCAGGCGTACACCGGACGAGAGATCTGGCAACACTGCCTAAATATCATCGAGCCTCTCCATCATCGACTGATCATGAGGACGAGGGGAGTTCACCAGCCAGATGTGGAGTTCCCCACTCGAGACGATGAGCGCTTCAGTTGGTCCTCGAAGGGACTCGGCGGTGACATCGACTGGGCCACTTGGGTGCTTGACCTAGTTCGAGACTGGACTCGGAGAGGTTGGAAGGTGAAGGCCCGAGTGACCAGCGACGAGGCCTACTTGAACGCCTACACCCAGATGTACGGCGATCAGGTGTTCCGTGGCATCCGTCAACCGGTATGAACTTCTAAACTCATACTCTTCCATTAGCTTAAATTACTCTTAATGTACTGACCTAGTGACTTGCTACATGCAGCTAGACCCCCAGGGCAGGATAGCGGAGCACCAGGGACTCCTTCACGCCATTGTACAGCAGAGGGATGACCTCCAGTGCATGTTGGACCTTCTGTTGAGCTTCCCTAAACCTCAGACTTAATTTATGTTTATGCTATGCAACTGACCTAGACTCTCTAAATGTAGCAAGTTGAGGGGGCACAGCGACAGGCACCGGACGCGCCGTCTTCCTCGTCATAGCCTGCGGGAGGCAGAGCTGAGCGAGACGCTGACTTTGCTCGGACGGTTTCTCAGGATGAAGAGGCCGAGGCTACTCTCGCGGAGAGGGTAAGCAAACCCAAACTGAGTTCATTAGACTTGAATGCCTTATGATGATGCCTAACTATACTGAATGCTTATGTGGTCAAGAGAGCTGACCACAACACTAGCAGAGGCAGAGCAGTGGCAAGCAGAGGCGACCGAGGTGACCCGTCTCCATGAGGAGGTGGCTCGACTGAGAGCAAACGCTGCATGGGTGAGGAACGAGTGAGAGCAGTCTCGAGTGCAGGTCATCGAGATGATAGGAGTGATAGCGGGCCTGAAAGATGCCCTCTGACTTCTGGGGAAGAGGTCAGAGTCTAGCAGGACTCATAGTGTTGCACCGAGTAGGGGATATCGAGGCTACCTCATCAGTTCCTCTGGCTACCGGAGGAATGAGGAGGAGGAGTGACGGCGCCATCGTGAGGAGGAGAGTAGTGCTATGGAGCCGCCAGCGAAGTGGCATGAGCGCTCAGGCGACAGCGGTGGCCCAGGGGAGGGACCGACTGAGTGATTTGTACTCCTCCCTTTCTTTTTTGACACACTTGTATATGACTTTTTGTTAACCCCCATCCACTATAAATTCCACCAGCAATCAAGACTAGCTTACATGTCCACAAAAAAAACCCTCTTCTTCCTTACTCCCATATATAAAACTTTCATGAAGACCACTCCACCCAGATCTGCCCTTAACCACCCTGTCAACCCCTATTCTCAGGAAACCCCACTTTCTGTCCTGACAACCCCTACCCAATAGAATAGCAACTTCTAAAATCTGTCACGGTCAGCACTGAAGATTCAAAATTATTTCTCCCATCTAGGGATGAAGTATTTTGAAAGGGATTTCCAACGCCACTAGTCTCGCGTCAATCCGACATCGGCACTGGTCGCAGCAGCATTTCTCGCCGGGTCGCGCGCTACCAAACAGCAGATCTGGTTCGTGGACGGCATCCGACAAACATTCTCGGAGCGACCGCCTCACCTTCCGCGAGGCCGACCAGCACACCGCCTCCCCCGGGACTGCCCAGCCAGGGGCCATCGACGCTGCAGCAACCTTTTGGCTTCCCCGGACCGCCAGCCAGGATGCGGGCCCCATGAGTGTGCGTGCCAACCTTGTCAAAGCGGCCCCGAGTGCTGCCCGTCAACCCAATCGCATCACTCCCAGATTTCGTGTGTAGCCCGTTACCTCCTTGCATGGAGTGGGCAGAATTAAACACTTCTATAATAATTGTTATTTGATGTACCGGGAGTATGAGTTTGACTTGGATCGTCTTCCCCACACCCGGTGCTTGGAGGTACACCCGCATCCTCTTTAGCTAGTTAATTATTTTTCTAGTATAGTTCTTGACGCCACTGCTAGTGAGAGTGGTAGGATGCCTAGCTTGCTATTTCAGTCACCACTATGAGCTGTGAGTGTGAAACCTGTCCCGTGACTCGTTTTGAGCACGAGAGTGAGCCGACCACCCAAGACTCAATGCCAATTTCTCAACCGTGCAGATCGACTCATTTCCCTCGTCGGGGACGACCGTGAGTGAGTGCTTCTTGTTTTGGGGCATCTTTGTCCCTTCAGGAGCCACGTTAGGTGATGACTTGGTCGTCAGTTACTGGTCACGTTGTCTAGTGAGTCGTGTCCTATCGTCTAGGTCATAGATCCGTGTCCACCTGTCGAGTCTCATAGTCGTCCCGCATCAATTTGTGGTCATTGTACTCTTCAGGGGGCACACGGCTCGACTTCTATTATTCTACCATGACGGTGAGCCGGTGGCATCAACATTCGGCCATACACTGCAAGGGCCAGTCGAATATGATCTCAAGCCGATGCGCCTCTCTGGGGGCAAGCCTAATAACTTTAGACCAAGACCCCTCGCTGAGGCAGGTCTCCAGCAACTTCAGGCCAAGATGTCTCATCAAGGTAGGTCCCCAGCAACTCCAGACAAAGACGCCTCACCGAGGCAGGTCTCCAGCAACCTCAGACCAAGATGCCTCGCCGAGGTAGGTCTCCAGCAACTCCAGACTAAGATGCCTCACCGAGGAGAATCTCCAGTAACTCCAGACTAAAATGCCTCGCCAAGGCAGGTCTCCAGCAATCTCAGACCAAGATGGTCTCCAACAATCTCAGACCAAGACGCCTTGGCAAGGTAGGTCTTTAGCAAACTCAGATCAAGATGCCTTGCCAAGGTAGGTCTCCCGTAACCTCAGACCAAGATGTCTCGCTAAGGTAGGTCTCTGGCAACCTTAGACCAAGACGCCTCATCGAGGTAGGTCTCCAGCAATCTTAGGCCAAGATGCCTCGCCGAGGCAGGTCTCCAGCAATTCTAGACCAAGATGCCTTGCCGAGGCGGATCTACAGCAACCCCAGGCCGACATGCTTCCCTGAGGCACGCCCTCAGCAACAATTGGTCAGCGCACCTCACCAAGGTTGATCTCTAGCAACACCAAGCTGACACATCTAGGTGTGCCAGGTCATCACTGACGATGGACTAGTATGCCTCATCGAGGCAAGTCCACGACACAACTACAGCTACAACACCTCAAAGATGTGACCAGTCGACCCCATAGGATGGTCAACACCCAGCCTAGCCAATGCACCTCTACAGGTGGTCAGCAAACGATGCCAACATCCCACAGGAGAAATCAACCACCATAGTTGTGGCAGGCCGCTAGCGACCAACCACGGGTGTCATCACAAAGCCTCAGTCAGAGTAGCGGCCATCTCGTCGCCAACCAGCAATCCCAGAAGCCAAGGGATAGGTGGCCCTCTAGTTCCCAGAACTAGAAAGCCTCAAACCCCCTATGCCGCACCGTCGACTACAGCTAGGCTCAAGGGGGAACAGGCCGAGGAGTGAAAAATACTCATGGCACTCCTTGACATAGACAAGGTGGAAAGCCTGAGAAAACACAAATCTCAGTCCACAAGTCCACCTCTGGGGGCAAGACATGGCTCCCGCCAGTGCAACCTCAAATGATGGAAGGGAGTCACAACTAGCCTTCCACCACTCGCCAGCCACCCTACGAGGCGTGATGGACTCGACAGTCCTGGTATCCCCTAAGCGTGAAGGAGCACGTGTCCTTTCCAACCAATCTGAAATCATTTCCTTGAGTTCCTCCAAGGAGCGGGTTGGAGCCATTGAACCTGCAGGTGCACTATATATATATATTCACATATATATGCACACACCTGTACACAAATTTTAAGGTAAGGCTAGCTTTTACATTCATGAGGTAGAGTCATTCATGTAATTTTCACCATGGAACTAAAGGAACTGGCATTCTCTTGAGTTTCAGAAACAGTCTATTGCAGATAAACGTTATTTGCTTCATTTACGTTTACTTTTTTAGTCTATGGGGCATTTTTTCTAGTAACTGTCATGAATGTTGATATTTTTCTATTCTTGTGCTGAAACAACATATGTATGGCTGTGGGCTGTAGAACATGTGCCCCTCTAATTTGTAAATGTAAATAGTTAACATCAACTTAGTAAAGGTGGAAGGGAGACCATGTTGGATGAAAACCCTAAGGTCGGTTGCCCAGTTACCCCTGTTAGCACTCTGCAGGTAGTCTTTGGAGAGGGAGAGTCACAGAGAAATGTAATTGTACAAGACCTTGTCTTCTTTCTGCAGATTGAGATACCAAAAAAACAAAAGAGGTAGCAGAGAAATGTATTCCGTAGGTTCTTCATCCTTAAGGTCTCACCTTACATCAATTTGTCAATGTCGACTAGATGAGCAATGCACATAACAATTTTGAACCTTCACCTATTTATTAATTACCTGTCTATTTTCAATTCTGTCAGCGTGACATATGCTCTCTTTGGTAAGCTTCTGAATATGGTGCATGATTAGAAAACCTCTAAACTTGTAGTTTAGTTCTTTAATGCACTTCCATGTTGTTTAATGAATTTTCTATAAACTGTTGAGTCCTTGGTGTACATACTCTTGTTTCTGAATTGCTTTGATTCATTTATTATCTTTTTTTATCACTCTGCATGTGATTGTTTCCAAGGTTCTCTGCATTTTGCATGATTCAGTTCTCGATATGTATTAGAGAAAGTGGAGGGAATAGGTTTGCTATTGTCAAAGAGTCCTTTAACGTTTCTGATAATTCAGTTCAGAATACATGATGTCCTTGTTTATACTTCAGATTTTCTTAATTTCTCTAGCCATATTGTTCATGTATAATGTATGATAGCCAGCACATGATTCAATTATCTAACTTGACTTATAATATTATCATATAATTTGAGGCCTGTCAAACACTTTTATAAATGCTCTGATGTTTGTCATATAAAAAATAGTTTTTTGCATGGCAGGCTGTAAGAAGTAATAGGTATGATGAAGATCCAATGCTCGTTTCATGTGGTATCTCTATTGACAAGTAACTTACTCGTATTGATGGTTGCATTCCGGATGCTCCAAAGGTGACTACCCTAACCTTGTTCCAGAATTTTAAATTATCTTTCATGCTGCTAGAGTAGATGTTCATCCAAGTTTTCTTCATGGGCCTAAACTTTATCATATATATTTCAGTTGCATTTTGGTAATGAAGAATCCATTCCTCAAAATGGACGTCGGAACTTCAACAATAAGGTCAAATAATTGTCTAGTGATTTTCTAACCTTTTGGCTTACAATAGTGAAATTCATGCTTTCTATCCCACATGCAGAAGCTTTTGGAACCAAAGCACATTGAACATTAGGCAATTGTGAATGTTTCTGCTCGCTGTGATTTGAGTTATCTTTCTCGTGAACTCATCGATTGTGGGCTCAAGAAGGGAATTGTAAGTTGTATCATTTCAAAAAATCATTTTCCTTTTATACTGAGGGATCATAACCCATGGGAAAATTGCTCACACTATATATAGGTTGTTCTTATCATCTCAACATATGTGCTAATGTCTGCCATATGATAATGTTGAACTATGTATCAATACCTTTGTTTTGTTATTTGTTGGTGTCACGAATGGTGCCATGCCAACCTGAAAATAAAGTACATGTGATGTAATACTAAAAGAATTGAGGGACATTGAGTTGGAAGATAGGAATAGAGCTTGATATGTTTTTTGTTATTAGAGAGTCATGAGTACTGTCAGCTTCGAAGTCTACTTGGAAAATTTTCTTTCATTCTTGGAATGGTAGAAGGAAGTTTGGAATCAAAAGGAATAGGTTGGATGAAATTTTTGTTTGTTTAAGTTTTTTAAGCATGTGGTCCCTTTGGAAGATGGTGATCTCATCACCTGGGTGGGCATTGTGTGGTGGGTGTCGTTATCCTCATATTCTCAGTAATTCAGCTCTTATAGCTTCAAAGAATTTGGGGGTTGGGAATTTCAGGCTTCATACATATCATTTAATGTTATTTTTTAGTTACTTCACCATATTTCATGTTTGATCTTAATGTGTAACATGTTTCCATCTGGGCACTGCACATCCGTAAGCATGTTACACATTTGCTCCTAGACAACTATTTCATGCCTAATGTGTTCACTTCTACAGGGTGGTTTTTTTTATAAAAGGCTATTCCCTTTAAATATTCTTATAGTCATAAATAAATAAAGTTAATCTGTGCCTGAGTGTGAGAGAGAAGGTGAGAGAGAGAGAGAGGAGACAGACGGGGTGAGAGAAAGAGAGAGAAATAAAGAGGGCGAGAGAAGAGAGAGAAAGAGAAATAGAGAGAGTGGGACACAGAGGGGGATCGACGACATGTGTGCATGTGTGTGTGTGTGTGTGCAGGGAGAGAGAGGGGAAGTGAGAAGGCGCTAGAGGGTGGTGCAAAGAGGGTGAGAGAGGCAAGCAACGGAGGGGGAAGAGGAGCATGTGAGGGGGTTACGGTGAGGTGAGAAGATAGGTAGGGAGAGATGGGGATAGATGACGAGTAAGCAGGTGAGAGGAGGAGGAGGTCGATTGTGGGAGAGGGTGAGTGTGTTAAAGAAAGAGGGAGAGAAGGAGAGCGGGTGTGAAGAGGAGAGGGGGTTGGCGTGCGAAGAGTGCATGTAGTCCGTGCTAAAGAGAGGGGGAGAGGACGCAGGCAGACATGAAGAGAGACATGGAGAGGACAACGGGAAGAGAAGTTAGAGAGAAAGAGGGAGACAAGGGGATAGGTGGCTGTGGTTAGAGAGAGAATGGCAGAGGCGGTGGGCACTCGTGGTCGTGTGAGTTAGCAGGGAGAGGGATGAGGGAGCAGGGTGGCGATGAAAGCTGCGGTGGGGAGAGGGAGCTACTGTGTAGGGGCCCTCAGCCACAATGGGTGTCGGTGAGAAATAGAGAGAGACAGGAGAGGCGAGGTTGCCATCAACTAGAGAGAGAAAGAGAGAAGGCGACGGGAGGAGACAACAAGGAGAGGTGTGGCCGCGACGGTGAGGAAGGTGGCATGCATGAGAGGGGGAGGTTCGTATGGAGAAGTGGGAACAAAGGTGAGCTATGCGGTGTGTGTGTGGATTAGAGAGGGAGAGAGACATGGCGAGGGATAGAAAGAGTGGCCGGCGGAGAGCTATGCGGAAGTGAGAAGGGAGAGAGTGATTGTGAGAGGAGGAGACACAATCTGTGTATGCATGGGGAGGTCGATGCAGCGGATGGAGGGTGGTCGCAGGGAGGTTGTAGGTGAGTCAGATATGTGTGCATGGTATGGCGGAGTCGACGAGGTCAACGAAGAGGGGTCCACCGGCGCGTGGCGAAGGCACCACCAGAGGTGTGTCGTGTGTAATAGAGAAGAGAGGTGGAGTGTAGGAAGAGAGGGAGCGACAGGTGTGAAGGAGGGTGAGAGGGAGAAAGAGTAGGTGGTGCAAGTGTGTGTGGGGATGTAGCCTGTGCGTGGAGAGAGGAGCACTGCGGGAGTTAGCAGGGATGTGAGTGTGTTAGAGAGAGAGAGGGAGAGGAGAAAGCAGTTGGAAGAGGGGTGGGTGAAGTCTGAGAAAAGCAGTGGGGAGAGTGTGCAGTGAGTAGGTGGGAGTGGCTGAGATGGATTGTGTGTGTGTAAGTGGGGACCTGCCGCGGCGGTGGGGGTGTGTGTGTGTGTGCATGGAGAGAGGAGATGGGGGGGAGAGATGGTGGCTAGGAGAGGGAGATGCGAGGGTGGTATGGTGAACGCAACAGAGGGGGGGGGGTTTGTGGAGACGGTCGGTAGAGAGGACGGTGACGGGGGCGGCGAGAGCATGTGGTGGGGTGCTTGCGACGGGATCTGTGACGTGCATGGGAGGGGACACCGTAGATGAATGTGTGGAGGTGTGGCCACGGCAAGGAGTGCTGGAGAGGGGAAGTAGAGGAGGGGCGAAAGGAGGATGCCAGATGGTGGTGTAGGGTAGAGAGAGAAAGAGAGAAAGAACGTAGTTAAGAGATAAAGGGTGAGACGGTGAGATGGAGGGGGTGTAGTCACGGGTGATGAAGGTGGTTAACGGGGGGTGGCTGCCGTTGAGAGAGGGAGGAGTGAGAGGAGGTGCCGTCGTGAGTGTGGGAGTGAGGGAGAGCGGGGAAGGTAGAGAGCGGTGTGTAGGGGAGGGGACTGCGACGGTGGTTAGCAGTGTGGGCTAGAGAGAGATGGGACGAGGGAGGCGACCGGTGCTGAGAAGGTGTGTGTGGGAGAGAGGGCAGAGGGGGGTGCAAGCATGTAGGCGGAGGGTTAGGCGTAGAGAGAGGGAAGGTCATGTGGGCCGTGTGTGCATGTGCAGTGTAGAGAGAAGAAAGGGAGCGAACGGGAGAGTAGAGGGAGTGTGGAGTAGAGGTTGTGTGCATGGGAAGAGGACATGGTGGTGTGAAGGGGAAGAGGGCTGTGAGAGATGGCTCGCGGTGCTGCCTTGAAGGTGTGTATGTGTAGGTGAGAGGGAGAGAAGGAGGGAGAGGGGGTTCGGTGGTGTAGGGTGAGACGCAGAGGAGAGAGAAGGGAGATCCGTGTTGTGTCCCCTAGTGCACAAGTACACTATATGTTGTTTAGTTTTGATGTTAGCAACATATATTATTTTGTTTTGATGATAGCAACACAGTGAATCTTGTGCTGTGCATGCCTTATATAACTCATGCCTAATATATTGTTTTGTTTTGCTTTTGCCCGAGGGCTGTCGGGTGATATTTGATCAAATTTGTTTCAGGCTTCGTCTGGAACCCAATTTTGTCTTAAACATTCCAGACGATCAAGATGGTTTCCAACTGGTGTGAAGTTCTCTGGTTCACGTAGGGGGCTGCATTTGTCCCCACTGCAAAACCCCTCCAGGTTGCAGGTACGGCTATTTCGATGGGAATGTTCATGGTTACTTGAGTTCAAACTCGAGTAAGACAAACTGGCGATGGACAAATGAGGACACGTGCGAGTGTTTGGTTGGGTATTATTTTTTTTTCAGTTAATAATTTTTAATGAGAATGAAATAACCTGAGTCCTAACTTAACTATTCGAATTTAAAATAATCAAGTTAAAAGCGTATTCAGCATGAACTCGACTGACTGACAGCGTGTTATCAACCCCTACTTAGTTGTGAGACCACTTTCACAACACTACTTAGGCTAACATGAGCTTGGTCTATTATTAGAATCGATTCTATAATTTAATAGATATTTATATGTCAAACAGTTTAGACATGACGCAACAACCAGATACGTGTCTACATTTTTAAAATATAAAAAAATAGTATTTGATCAGAATACACATGCTTGAGACTAATTTAGATTTGGGTCTTCAGAAACTCGTGTCCCAGTCTGGGGCGTCCGTTCGGTGGTGCCGGCAACTTGTCATCGTCGGATTTCTCATGTGAAGGCGCTTTCGACGGTAGCAACCGTATCATCATGGTGACTCTAAGGAAGAGACGACACGGTTTCAAAAGTCATAGCATGCTGTGGAGAGCAGCGTAGCATGCTTCGTTAGGACACATACTTGAGACAAGTTCCTTATTTGCAGGAAGCAATCTTGTGGACGTACATGCTCTCTCATGTAACCACGCATGGCATGCTCTTTTGGTCACAAGGGCCGGAAGGCTAGGTGACAGGACGAATAATGTGCTATAATTGAAAGGACAAAAACATTATACATGTGGAGGGGGGTTTTTCCCATAAAAGCCCAACAGCCCAAGAAGAGCGGCACGGCCCAATAACATCATGAGGCCGGCATGACCCAATATCACCAAGGGGTCGACCCATGTCTTGCCCTCCTTTGTAACGTGGATGTGGAGTCCCGATACCCGCACCCACGTGCTAGACTGGAAGTCAGAAAGAAGATGTCGTTATCTTGGGCCATGGGGAACTGACCCGACCTTAAACCTTAGGACATCTGGAGCGATAGCTCGACTCGGGAGGTTATCCGGAGGCTTGGAGAGGTAACTCGATCCCGAGCCATTTTGGGAGGTCTGGAATACTTACTCGGTCCCAGGTTGTTTCTAGAGACCATGCATGAGAGGTAGCTTGCCCAACCGAAGGAGATATGGAGCAGTAGCTCTACCCCAGACGTTACTTGGAGGCTTAGAACGTTAGCTCGATCCCGAGCCATTCCGGGAGTTCTGGAGCACTGACTTGGACTCAGACTGTCCTCAAAAACCTTGCGAGGTAGCTCGATCCCAACCTCAAAATATCTGGAGCCCAGTCGAGACTGGTAGCTGGATCCCGAGTTATCACGATGCGACCCTATGGAATGGCCCACCACCATCCCTCGAAGGAGCCTCGAGACACTCAGAGTTTCCACTGACTCGATCTCGAGCCCTCTCCTCCTCTATCGGCATTACCCGCTCCCTTTGGGGTTGGCCAAACCAGACAAATGGATAGTGACAAAGAAGGGTCGTATGGCAGGAACTGCATGTGAGATCCACCCCTCATGGCACCACGTGTCTCCTTCTGAGAGATAGTGTGTCCTCCCACCCTTCTCCAATAGTGTGCAACCTTGTTCCACCTCCTCTTGTGCCTGCCTAATGTGCTTGGCCATGTCCCAAGTATGATACAGAAGCATCACTGA
This sequence comes from Amorphophallus titanum, assembly GCA_024336825.1. Taxonomy (NCBI): domain Eukaryota; kingdom Viridiplantae; phylum Streptophyta; class Magnoliopsida; order Alismatales; family Araceae; genus Amorphophallus; species Amorphophallus titanum. The sequence continues at coordinate 73,027,886 of JANBPO010009603.1, forward strand.
TATCAACTGATGCTGCAAAGCCTACAGCCCCATGCTATAATCCTGCTATTGTTGGTAGTCTTGCCACACCGATAGGAAGGAGATACTCCGGTACGCATCCTCCACCACACGGGGATTGCAAAAATTCGGTGTGACTGAAAAAGGACCTTGGATTGCCACGACCCTTGCAGATGAATCCAAGAAGTGTAGATAAGGTGGGGCTCCCGCACTGAGTTACAGATCAGGCACAAGAAAGGGAATGCGAATGATGGTAGTGGCGCCCGAAGGAGGTGACGACGGCCGCCTTGGGCAAGAAGGCGGGGGAACCTACGCTGGGGATGGCGATGGCCCGATGGACATCAAGCTTCCATTAGGGGCTAGATGGGGCAGAGGAAAGGTGCTAGTGGTGGTGGAGACGTCAACAACTGAAGGATGAACGAGGGATGTAGCACCGAAGGAGATAAGAACATCGATGGTCGGAGCAGACTGCTCGCTAGGAGTCAAGTCCTCTAGGTCTTTTAGAGGACCGAAAGCCTTCCTCTTTGTTGAGCTATGATTTTGATGATAACTTTACTTAGTGTGTAATGCTATGCTTTTGATGCTACCTACACTTCATAGTCCTTTTATTAAACAATCTATAAGCTCTAGAATTAAGTGCATAACTTTGGAAAATTTCTTTGTCACTTTTCTCATCCAACTTACCTAGGTTTGACTTACCATTGTTCAGGATGAAGCATGGGCATCCAAAGGGTTTAAGATAGAAAATGTTTGGTTTCTCACCCTTATAGAGCTCATATGGAGTTTTTTTCAAAATGGGCCTTACCATTGCCCTATTCATGATGTAACATATTGTACTTACCGCCTCAGCTCAAAAGTATTTTGGTAGGGAGTTTCACTTAACATGGTCCGTGCCATGTCTATCAAGGTTCCGTTTTTCCTTTCTACTACTTCATTTTGTTGAGGCATCCTTGGTGATGAGAAGTTATGTAGGTATCACTTCTCATTGCAAAAACTACTCAATTCATGATTTTCAAACTCACCACCATGATCACTTTGAATTGTGGTGACGAGGTATCCTTTATCATTCTGGACTTTCCTGTAAAATATTTCAAACTCCATCAAGGCATCATTTTTATTGGTTAGAAATAGCACCCATGTAAATCTGGAGTAATTATCAACAATCACGAAATCATAGGATTTCCCTCCTAGGCTGGATGTCTTAGTCTGGCCAAATAAATTAAGGTGCAGCAGTTCTAAAGGTCGAGCGGTAGAAATAATATTTTTATTTTTGAATGAGATGCGTATTTGCTTGTCTTTTGTGCAAGCCTCACAGATCTTATCACTTTCAAATTTTAATTTTGACAAATCATTTACCAAGTCATATCTAGACAATTTAGAGATTACTCCAAAACTAGCATGACCTAGTCTACGGTGCCATAGTCATGCATTATCATAGTTGTTTGCTACTAGGCACACATCATCACCGAAAACATCATCAAGATCAATTGTATACACATTGTTGTTTCTTGTGCCGATGAATCTAATTTCATTAGAGATTTTATTCATGACAAGGTAGTGAATTTCATCAAAAATAATTTTAAAACTCTTGTCACACAATTGGCTTATGCTCAGCAGGTTATGATTCAAGCCTTTCACTAAAAGAACATTCTCAATCAAAGTTTCAGAATTCTTACCTATGTTGTCAATTCTAATTATTTTACCTTTGTCCTTTCCACCAAAGGCAACTGAGCCTCCATCCTTATCTTGCAGCATAGAGAATGCCTTCTTGTCCCCTGTCATATGCCTTAAACAGCAACTATCTAGGTACCATTTGCTCCCCCTGGCTTCAAGACATATCTGCAAGAAATAAAATTCTCATCCAATTATTTTTGGTACCCAAACTAGTTTGGGTCCGTAAGAGTTAGTCCAATTCTGTGCATATCTTTTCTTGGTCCAAAATGCATGGTTTCTTGGTGAGTTTTGTCTAAACCAACAATGAGCAATAACATGTCCAAAACGACCACAATGAAAGTAATTTACATTTGAAGACCTTCTTGGAAATTGGCGTGGTTTTGGTTGAACATGTATTGGCTTAGAACATGACGCACAATCATTTCCTTTTTCATGCACATGGGATGTGATGATCTTACATTTAAAGGATTTTTTGTCTTGAGGACTATACCCCAAACCTTCCTTTTGGAAGTTGACCTTAACCCCCAACAAGTTATCTAGGTTTTGTTTCCCTTTAACGAACCTAGACAAGGTGGACTAAAGTTCAGCCACTTCTTCACCTAATATCCCATTCTTCCTTTCAAGTTCTTAGTTTGTGGATTTCAAATCTTCTTCTTCCTTTTTAGTCTTTCACACACGTTTTCCATTTCAGACATTTTACGTGACATCTCCTCCTTGGCTCTTTCAATTTCTGAAATTGTTTGTAGGAAACTCTCTTTTTCTTCAGTTAATTCGAACCACTCTTGTTCCAGTTTCTCATATTTAACAAAAATATCCTCATGTGTTAAATCCTCAATCCTCTTTTTGAGAGTTTATTTTCAGACCTGATTTTCTTGTATTTCAAATACAATTTCTCATATTCAGACTCCCATTGTTCATTTGAAATAACATCAGGATCAGGATTTACCTCCGGTGACTCATCTTCATGTGCCATGAGACACAAGCTCTCCACCAGCTCTTGAATCTCCTCGTCGAATGGTCTGTCCTCTTCGTCGCTCCATGTAGCGACCATAGCTTTGGGCTTCTTGTCCTTCTTGAACTTTCTTTTCAGATCTGGACACTCCCCTCTCATGTGCCCGGGCTTCTTGCATTCGTAGCATATGATGCTACTTGGCTTGCTCGATTCGCCCTTAGTTTGAGTGGACTTTCTTTGCCCATTCCTGAAATTACTTTGGAAGTTTCTCTTCTTCCACAAAAATCTCTTTACTTGGCGAGTTATCATCGCCAATTCTTCCTCTTCATTGCTTCCATCACTGGATTCTTCTTCTTGAGAGTCGTCATCAGATTGATGAGCACTCAATCCAATCACCTTCTTCTTCTTGATATCTTCCTCGACTGTCCTCTTCATATTTATCTCATAGGTCATGAGTGAGATGAAGAATGCACCGTACAGTTGGGGTGATGAATGCCATCACGCCTTCGACCAGCTGAAGGATTATTTGAAGACCCCGCCTGTGCTGGGGGCACCTGTCAAAGGCAGACCACTCATCCTTTATATAGCGGCTACTAAATATTCGTTGGGGGCAATGCTCGCCCAGAACAACGATGAAGGGAAAGAGCAGGCACTCTACTACCTCAGCCGAAGATTGGTGAGAGCAGAAGCCAAGTACACTCCGATTGAGAAAGTCTGCCTCGCCTTGGTCTTCGCGGTTAAGAAGTTGAGGCACTACATGCTGTCCCATGAAGTGAGCCTGATCTCCAGGGCTGATCCCATCAAACACATCCTCTCCCAGCCAGTCTCGAAGGGACGTCTTAGCAAGTGGGCCGTACTGCTGATGGAGTTTGACATCACTTACGTGCCACAGAAGACCATTAAAGGGCAGATCGTCGCAGACTTCTTCGCAGCACACCTCGTGCCCGAAGACTCCCCTCTGGCCATGGAGCTACCCGAAGATGAAATACTGGAAGCGGACTAAGTCCAGCAGGCCGTCTGACAGCTATATTTCGATGGGACCTCCAGAACAGAAACAATCTCCTCTGGGTGTACCAAAATACGGGCTAGAGCCGACATTATCCTCAAATCTCCAGACAGAGAAGTGGTACACACTTCATGTTGTATTAATAAGCCCTGCACAAATAATGAAGCAGAGTATGAAGCTCTGATTATTGGCCTAAAGGTTGCCCTGCAAATGGAGATAAGATGCTGCAAGTGTTTGGTGATTCACTGTTGGTCGTCAAGCAAGTCTAGGGATAGTTTGATGTCTGAAAGCCCGAGCTACTCTCTTACCACACTAAGGTGAAGGGGCTCATGGAGCATTCTACCTCCTCGAAATAGGCCATGTTGCCAGGGGAGAGAATGCACAAGTCGACGCCCTAGCAAAGCTGGCAAGCTCACTGGCAGTGTCGCCAGATGGATCGCTCGACATCCGAGTGATCAACCAGCGCCAGGTGCCTAGCATGATAGAAGAAGAATTGGGAGAAGAAGAAGAACCAGATGTCGCCACAGCAAAAGTTGTCAGACTGCCCGACTGGAGAGACCCTCTTATGCAATGGTTCAAGTACCACCAACTGCCCAAGCAAAGGGAGGAGAGGATTATACTGATCAGGACGAAGGACTCCTACGAGCTCTGAAAAGGGATATTATTCCAAATTGTGGCCGACGCCAAACAGAAGCTGCTCCTCCGATGCCTGTCCCTCAAGGAGGCTTGGATAGTTATGAAGGAAGTTCATGCCGGAGCAGCTGGTGCACACCAGGCGGGCCCGAAAATGAAAGTTGAAATAAAAAAACTTGGCTACTTCTGGCCAGTAATGTTTGACGACTATTGCAAGTACGCTAAGTCATGTCAGAAGTGCCAAGAGCATGCTACAATACCCAGGAGGTTGCCCGTGCCACTGCACCTGACAGTACCCAGCTAACCATTTGCCCAGTGGGGAACAGACGTCGTGGGCCCTTTGCCCACCTCATCCACAGGCTGCAAATACATCTTGGTGGCAACCGATTATTTCTCCCATTGGGCAGAAGCTGCCGCCCTAAGAGAGGTCACTGGGGAGATCGTGGTCAGATTTGTCCGCCACAATATCATATGCCAGTTCGGCACCCCCGACCGAATTATATCAGATAATGGCAGCTACTTTCGTAACCAGAAGGTCTACCGGCTAGCGAAAAAGTACACAATCGACTGGAGGTCATCGACTCCTTATAATCCACAGGCTAATGGTCTGGCTGAAGCTTTCAACAAAACCCTTTGCACTCTCCTGGCCAAGATCGTCAGTTCTAACAAGAGAGACTGGGAAGAGAAGATGTACGAGGCGCTATGGGTGTACCGAACCATATACAAAACCCCGACGGGCTACTCACCCTTCTCCCTGGTGTACGGATCGGAAGTAATTATCCCCATCGAGTTGGAGATACCCTCCCTCAGGGTCGCCATCCAACACGAACTAGTCCGTGAAGGACAGACAAATGTCGAGCGAAGACTCGAAGAACTCTCCAGTCTGGAAGCAAAGCGGCTGCGGGCCCAATAAAACATTCAGGTCTATCAGGCCCGAATAGCGCGTGCCTTCGACAAGCTCGTCAAGGAACGTGAATTCAAGAAAGGTGACCTTGTTATGGTCAAGAGAAGAGACGTCATGGCTGCCAACCCCAAGGGCAAGCTGAATGAAAATTGGCTCAGACCCTACGTAGTCTAAAAAGTCTACGAGGGCGGAGCCTATGTGGTTGTCAACCACCGTGGGGAGGTTCAGTTCCCGCCTCTTAATGGAAGACACTTGAGATTGTACCATGCTCTGGTGCCTCCATTCAATGAATAAAATCATCCTCCACCTCGTTTTGGGGTGGATTTGCACGATCGTTGTCCGGACGGCTCGATCACTACTTATGTTTTCATAGAGTAAAAAAAGAAAAAAAAGGGGGGAAGAGGTGGGGAAATGTTAATTCCCTGGATCGGTGTCATGAGTAGCTTGCTATAGTCGCAAAATCTTCAAACTCAAAAACTGATATGGTGGACACTGGTCGCCTTCTTATTATTGGGGCCGATTCCTTCAAGTATGATCGCAGAGCTGACGCCAGGTGGGATCATCGCAAAGATAAACATTTAATGTCCTTCCTCAGGCGATTTTACCTTCAAGGGAAGAGGGATTTGTTCCTCATCCGGAGAGCTGAGCAGGCACTGCTTGTTGAAAGGAACAGCTTGATAGACATTGTAGTGCATGGAAGGCCCATCTATCTGCTTGGTGAACCCCGCAAATGGAGTGCTGTGCTAGGGCTCCAGAGGACAAGTTGTTGACCAGAGCACCTGAGTTCGTACCTACTCGCTAGAATGAAACTGTGGGTCATGTTGACCAAGAGAAGCCCATATTTGGTTTGTTCTTAGCCCCGTTGAAATGGGGATATAGAGAATAATCCTTTCTGGTGGACAGCTTGGTGGTCTGATTCAAGCATCAAATTTTTGTGCGATGATTTGCCGAGCTAAAGGCCACCGATGCCCATGCATTCAAACCCAGAGCAGTGGAGTTCACGGACTACGTCTTGCAACATTATGCTCCCATCTTGGTCAAGGCTGGCGTGTACCATAGTGTGTACGCCTCGAGGTATCGCTACCCTATCCTCAAGGGTTTATGTTGCAGTATGATTGAAGTCTTCTGCCTAGAGTATAACACTTTCTACACCTCAGAGGGAGAGACTTCTTTAGACCTTTGGAGTCTTTCACAGCTGAGCAACCTACCGATTGACGGTGAGCCGTATGAAAAAGTTTGTTGGCCAGATTGGCTGAAGGACCAAATAGATGGCCAGGACCGATATCTGGCGGGCTTTGCTTACTGTTACCTGATGAAGGCCTATCGTACACTTTGTCACTCATCGCACGACACTAGAGAAACATGCAAGCCTGGGGAGAAAAGGCATGTGTGAATGGGCACCTGGCTTCAATATTTCTTTGGCGGGGAGCGGAACTATGATGACTTTCCCACTGTGGTGCCAACTACGCTGAAGCAGAAGAAGAGGGTCTGGCGGCAAGCCACTTTCCCGCCTATTTTGAAGGAAGGGCAGCAAGGAGGCCCGAACCCCACCACGGTTGATGCAGTCACGCACTGTGCTGCATATCTAACTTATTGAATTTGTTCCTTCACTCTCCCGCAAGACGACGAGAGCGTGATTAGAGCTAAAGGCATCTACCCTACTTGTCTGATGGCTTGGGGCACGAAGCTCTTTCTCTACCTGGTGCCTTTATGCCTCATCTACAAGATGCTGGGAGACTTGCACCGGTTCCGACTCCCCAGGAACTTTCAGACGGTTGGTTCGTTACACTTTTTTAATGCCTGGGTATGTACATTGTTCCCAGAGGCTACTCCTCATGGGTTACAACCATTGCAGCTTGTTCCGAGGATGATAGAGTTTGCTAGTGCCGAGTCATCGCAGATAGCAGAGTAGCTCTTTGCCATCAGGGGAAAGCTGACCAAGGTTCCGATCGATGCACCTGGAATTCTACACTTCTGGAGCTTCGCAGCCTACTCCAGCCTACTCGTGAACAAGATGCGAGGATGCCATCTCTTTGAGATAGAAGAATATGTTCATCCTATTTTTGGTGCTAAATGTACGAGGCCAATTCTGGAACCGGAGTTGTTTGATTGGGTGTTGGCAATCAGACTGAGCATCCTAGTTTTTCAAAAGAGTGGCATCTTGTGGCTGCAGCCATATTATTCATTCTGATTCGGTCGAAACTTCGATTATGATCAGTACATTCCTCCTTCTTCCACGTCATTTTTGTTGTCAAATAGGCATAGAGCTGGCCAGGTGGCCAATGACGAGACTCGTTTGTGGTGGGATTTCTTTCACCACCGAGAGGAGGCTTCGTTCCGGGTCCCAGCTCCTACTCGTTTCCCTCGCGTTACTCCAGAATATATCACATGGTGGAACGCGTGAACAGGGTTTTATATAAACCTCTGAGGGGAATGCTGGGCTATTACAGAACGTAGATTCCTGGATTCTCAGCCAGAGCCAGCTTTAGACATTGATCCTACTTACCTGAAGAAGTTGAAATCTTGGACCAATATGAAAGTGATGGCTTATTTAGAGGCTCGAAAAGATGTGTAGCGGCACTCACCCAAGGTAGAGCCAAAACTACCCGAAATTAGCAAGGATGTCTTCTTGAAAACACTTCAGGGGCTATGCCATGTAAGCAGTAAACAGGTAGTTCTTCAACAACTTCCCCTGCCAGTGGAAGAGCCTGTCCCTTCTGTAGCCAAGTGGCATCCCGAGATCGAGAGCCTTTATCCTTACAGGACATTCATCATAGGGGAAGATCGACGGGATGCTCTTTACAGCAATACCTCTTGTTGAGTCCCGGAATGTGGCAATCAAGAGGGGAGGGGTGAATTGATGGCCAACTAAAAGTTAGCTATCCAATTAGTAACGTGAGTGACGATTTGTTCGGACTTCGTGGAAGCCATTGGTTCGCACCATCTAACAAATCAGATGAAAGTGAGATTTGGGTTGGGACTAAAATCCGCCGCGTCATAAAGGTCACGGTGTTAATTACATCTCCCCAAAGGAGAGAACACCCTTGATTAATCACCAGGAATAAGGGCCCTACAGCCTAAAGAATTGTGCTAATTAACTGGGGTAATGGAAGTCTAGAATTATATTAAAGGTTCCGTGTTAGCGGTGCGAGTGTACCATGTCAATCACTGATGGACCATTTCATATTCGGACGGAAGTCCGTATTGAAAGTGAAGTGAAAACAGTGATAAACCCAAGCAAATGTCTGCCGAGTGTGCAGCAAGTTTGCTAGAAAAGTGGGGTTAAATCCCCAACGGAAAGCCGGTCAGGTTTAAAGGGATATATATTGGCCCGGGCAAGGCCGAGCTATGACCATGACGGGGATGATACCAAAGGTTCAAGCCCAGCCTACGGGGGCATCGTTGCTCTTCCCTCATCCGTGATCCATGGGAAATGAGACCTCTGAAATGTCTGCCATGTGTTCGACATTTTTTTCTTATCTTGTTAGCTTTGTTCCACTCGTATGTAGATTTTATTCCATTCGCATCTTCTTTATCGTTTCTTCTTTTTGTACTTAAGTTGGGTGCTCGAGGCCCTTTCCTTCTTGTGACTATTAATCTCTTTTGTTATCACTGTTATCTATTATCACTGCATGAGTTTTATTACTATCATTGTATGTTTGTTTATTATTATGTTTCTTTTTTTTATTTCATGTAGGGTTCTAACTACATGAATGCTGGAAAAATCCTCGATACGTGACGGAGAACTTAGGTCTGAGGACCACCTCATGCATAGTGACTATTTTCGATCGAGCATGACCCGATCTTCTACGAGCCACCATTCGATATACTGGAGAATTATGGCACACAGGCACACGGGCCATGCAGTGTGAAGGAAACTTTGGGTATGTCCAAGCAAGTGTTCATACAGATAGCAGTATGTCATGCCATGCATACCAATGGCATTTTTTTATTAATTGGTTTATGTAGTATTTCATAGTTCGTGCGTTGCCGATGCGGCGATTGTTCTATTCTGTCCTGTCGAGTCTTCCATAGTTCTTCATTATTTCAGCAGAAGCCTTTTCTTAATATTTGATCCATTTGTTTGTTGCCTCCCCTTTTTTTTAATGTAGTATATGGTCTGGCAAAAATTTGGCAACATCTCCCCCGGACCCAGATGCTGGGGGGTAATGCGGGTACGCATCCACGGACAAGTCTGAGATGCCCCCTAAAGAGTATGAGTGTGCACAGAAGCGGAAACACTCAGAAATAGACACGTCTGAATGCAGCATGAAGTCCAAAGTGAACAAATTCAAACACGGGAAGGCCACTGGATGGCGGGTGGATGAAGCCACCAATTAGTAAAGGGTGGCAGAGCCACCGGATTAGCAAACAAGGGCGGAGCTATTAGATCAAGGGAGTGGCAGAGCCACTGGATCGGGGCCCAAATAGCGGGGCCACTGGATCAGGGGGGCGACGGAGCCACCGGATCAATGAAGAAGGTGGTAGAGCCACCAAGATAAGTGCGGTGGTTAGGCCACCAGATCAAGGTGGTGGGCAGGCCACCGGATCAAGGTAGTGGGCCGGCCACCAGATCAAGGTAGTGGGCAAGCCACCGGACCAAACGACAAAGCCACCAGTTCAATAGGAGGTGGCAAAGCCACCGGATGGCTAAAGGTGGCAAAGCCACCAGATTAAAGGAGAGGTTGAGGCCACCAGATCAAGGAGAGGTGGAGGCCACCAGATCAAGAGGGTGGTGAAGCCCTTGGATCACGGCCTGGGAAGGGCCATCGGAATAGGGTTCATGAGGCCACTAGATGAAGAGGGTGGCAGAGCCACCAGATGGGGAAAGCGACGGAGCCACCCGATCAAAGCCATAGCCTGTCGTTGGGCACGGGCTGGCAGAGTGCCACTGGATAGGAATGGCCAATGGCCACCGGATAAAGCTCCAGGGCCCTGATATAGAATAAAAGGGAAATGAGGAGGCTCAGCCAAACAGTGGAGAAAGGCTCTCCCATGAGGAAGGGGATTTAGGAGAGGCACTCCAAGGGTCAGCCTTAGGGCCTTGCTCATCATACTGAGGGGGCCCCATGCTGCTCTTCATGGAGACTCACTTGTTAAAGAAAAACCACACTGTGAGAGGCATCGAGCAGACACAAATCGTAAAACTTCAAGGAAGGGCCTAGTCTCAGGAACTGACCTCAAGACACCACATACTATGGTAGATAGATCGTGCGTCACCTAGAGAGATATTCTCCTTGAGACAGAGGAGGATTGGATTAGGCAAGGTGAAGGCTAACCCCCCCACCTTGCCTTTCGTTTGATATAGAACGCAGAAGCCGCCAAGAGGATAAATAAGGGAGATCAACAAGGGAGGGAGAGCACTATTTGGAATTCTAAACGATCACCCTCATGCATTGTGGTAGGTGGGACGGTGGTCATATGTAGGAAATATGGTTCCTCCCTCGGGATAAGTGGAATGAAGTTAGGCTCGGTCGGCATGGGGAGGAATAAGAGAACCTCCGTGGTGACATGACCCACAGTGCACACGGAGGTAATGGACCCCAACACGGGATGCGTGAAGCTACGACTCATGGAGTGATCGAGGCCTGGGGTCAACATGTGCGTCAACTTCCATTGCCAGTCTAATCCCTTAATAAGGTCATCCAATGTATCAATATGGTGAGTAGACCGAAATGTTGTGTGGTAGGAGTTGACGGGCACTATTGGTAGTGATGGGTCCATGGATGGGTAGAACGGTGTCCTAGGGGCCAGGCCTCTCTTGAGCCAGCTAAGTAGTGGCTCATCTACGAACAACTTCCCTGTTAGAAGTATGGGTGGCTCCAGCTAAGATGATTCTGAATAAAGTTTGGAAGGTGAGGGTGGTGGCAACGGAGCTCTCATTGGTGGGGGAAGAGGATCCTCCATGATGGGGAGAGGACTTGGGGACTCCGTAGTTGGCGTCGGGTTAAGACTATCGGCTATGACCTCCTTAAGCTCAGGTAGGAGTCTATCAATATGAGCACATGTCCTATCCATCCTATCCAACTGGTCTGAAAACATTTTCAAGAGTTCGGCAAAGGTATGGGTTGGAGTAGGGGCATCATGGTGGACTCGCTCATCATCTCTCCACCTGGTTGTGGACCTAGGATCGGCTACATGAGGGACTTGTTGCCTCCGACTATGACCCACTTGGTTGGAGGTGCTTGGGTGGGTTGGTTGGAGGTGACTGGGTGGGATTGGTTAGAGGTGAATGGGTGGGACTTGTTAGAGGGGACCAGGTGAGGAAGGTAGACCTTCCTAAGCTCTCTCTTCATGTCCCATCATGACTCAATGGGCCATTGCCTCCTAATCTCCCTTAAGCATACAATGCTTCTCCACTTTTTGATCGCTTCGTGAAAAAGTCACTCTTTGGCAAAGGAGCATTGTCTGGCCTCGGACATGGGGTAACACTCAAAATATTTATCCATGGAGGCTTCCCAATGTAGATAGTCGCTCGGGACCTTGGAGCCATAGAAGTTTGAGGCTTCGGGCCTATGGAAGTAGAGGGGGTGGTTGCCAAGTCCATGGGTGCTATGCAGCCAGTTATATGACTTGGGCGACTTGGAGTCTATTGGACACTGGGGAACTACAAATTGGCCATACCGACACAAACAGACAAGAGATGCAAAGTTGGAATGCAGACTCGACTATAAACCTAGACTCTAACCAATATCTGGTACGTGGCGGAGGTGAACCTCACGCAAGGAGCTACCTTCCCAATAGGCGTAACCTATCTTTCCGGTAACGTCTTTTGATATACCGTATATTGGGATGAAATGTAAATCAAGACACTTTTTTTTCTTTTAAAACAATGACTACCCTAGACTCAACCTTTGGCTCTGATACCAATTTGATGCGGGACGGACATCGAACCTGACACTCTAGCTCGCGGGCATCCCTAAGCGAGGGAAATGTGTGGATCTGCGCAGTTGAGGAACCGACAATGAGTCTCGAGTATCAACTTTTTCGCGTGCTCTGATCGAGTCACGGGACGGTTTCGCTCTCTCTCGCAGCGGTGATTGAAATTTAAGTGAGATAAATTATCCTAACACACTCATGCAACGGCATATAGGAATATATACGAAGTAAGCACAATGCCAAATAAGGAGGGTGGTGAGTGTACCTCCACGCTTGGGGCGTGGGGAAGACGTCCCGGCCAAGACTGTAACTCCCGGTACAATAATACAATCAATTTATAGCAAAGATTCTACTGCCCACTCCACGCAGGGAGGTAAAGGGCTACAAGTGGGGCCCGACAGGACCGATCTTAGGTTGACGGACAGCAAGCCGGAAGGGCTCTTGGGCGATGGCGGCAGCGGCTTTGGTTCTGCTATCTCTGGCCGGCAGGACAGCAAACAAGGACGTCCAAAGCGATGTCATCCTCCGGAGAGCTTCTGGAGGTGGCGATCCACTGGAACGATGGTAGCAGGTCCCTGGTCGATCTCCGGGAGCGGCGGTCGCTGATGTGGCACCAACATATTTTTGGAAGATTTATCCCTGACTCTCTTTTCTGCTGTCCCATTTTAGGATTGGCCTGCGCGGTCTGGCGAGAACGGCTGCTGCAATCTGGTCCGATGTCAGAACGATGTGAGACTAGTGCTGTTGGAAAGCTCTCTCAGAGATCTACGACCTGAGGCTATGGAAGGAATTTTGATCTCCCTTTACTAGCCATGGCTGAATTTAGAACAGGCTGGTTTACAGATCCAGATCTGACAGGGCAGAAAGTGGAACTATCTGAGAACTTGGGTTGACTGGAGGGGAGGCGATGGATCTGGGTGATGAGATTTTTATGACTGATAGAGGGGGTTGTGAGGGACGTGCCAAAATTTTAGGGAAATTGTCTATATGCACACTGATGAACAAAACATTAGATTTTAATGCAAATCACCCTCAGATTAAGCACATTTAAACAAGAGTTATTAAATGGCAGATCAAATAAAGAGTTGATGGTTAGTGTACGACATCATCAAAATAGTAGAGGTTCAACAAGTGGCATTGCTCTCCACCGTCCAAGTAGAGGTCACAGGGTTTGAGAGAGTCAAAGATGAGTACCCCGATTGACCTGACTTCGGGAGCATCCATGCCACATTGTCCACCCAATCTAGCAAGGAACATGAGGGCTTCATCCTTGAAGATGGTTTCTTTTTCAAAGGACCAAAATTATGCATACCCCGAACTTCACTTCGAGATTTCCTAGTGTGGGAGCTACATGCGGGTGGCCTAGCTGGCCATTTTGGGGTGCACAAAACCATCGAGATGGTTGAGGGTCAATTCTATTTGCCTAGCCTTAAGAGAGATGTTGTCAAGATCATGGGTTAGTGTCGCACATGCGCTTCGGCCATACAAGTTAAGAGAAACACTTGCCTTTACACACCCCTCCCCATCCCCGATCGTCCATGGCAAGATTTGAGCATGGACTTCGTTTTAGGCCAGCCTAGGACCCAACGAAAACATGATTCCATCTATGTGGTGGTAGATAGATTCTCCAAAATAGCCCATTTCATCCCATGTTCCAAAACTTCGGATGCTTCCTGAATTGCCTGATTGTTCTTTGATGAGGTTGTCTGCCTTCATGGGTTGTCCAAGACCATTGTCTCTGATAGGGATGTAAAGTTCACTAACTATTCTTGGAAGACACTTTGACACTTAATGGGTACCCTCCTCAAATTTTCCACTACCTACCACCCTCAAATCGATGGCCAAACGGAGGTCGTTAATCGGAGTCTTGGGAACCTCCTTCGATGCCTAGTTGAGATCGTCTAGGAAATTGGGATCTCATCCTACCTCAAGCTGAGTTTACAGACAACAATTCTATTAACAGGTCCATAGGGATGAGCCCATTTGAGACCGTGCAAGGGTATAAACCTAGAAAACCTATAGATCTCATTCCTCTGCCCCAACATGCTAGAGTGTCCATATCTGCTAAATCATTTGCACAATACATTAAAAAATTGCATGAGGAGAAATGCAAGCACATCAACAAGAATAATGAAATCTACGAAAGGCAAGCAGACTCTCACTGGCGCCATCGTGAATTCCAAGAGGGTGACTCGGTGATGGTGAGGACTGAGAGGCTCTCCCTAGGAGCCTCCTCAAAATTGAGACCCCGTGGAACAGGTCCCTTTAAGGTCCTAAGGCGCATCAGCACTAATGCTTATGAGTTGGACCTCCCCAAGGAATATGGAGTTAGTCCCACTTTCAACGTGGTAGACCTTGTACCATACAAGGGCCCCACGGTGGGACCTAGTGAGGATGTTGAGTCTACTTCTTCCCTTGAGAGAGCACCCACCCCCATGAGATCACGATCAGCCCGGAGAGCCCAATGTGAGCAGATTAAGAGAATATTGGATGAAAAGGTTACATCCACAAGGAGCAAGGTGTATGAGTGCTATCTCGTTAGGTGGAAGGATCAGCCTCCCTCAGAAGACTTGTGGGTAAGTCGGGAGGGTCTGCAGTAGCTGGACCCTGATCTTTTGGAGCGATACCGCAGTAGGATGGACCCTTACTCGACGGAGTCGAGCACTTCGTGGCCTAGGGGATTTGATGGAGGAATCACCTGTGACTCCCTCTGGCTCGGGTCGCCGCCTCATCTAGGAGACACACGAGCTTGGGTGTCATTCTGATGCAGTCCAATTATTTTTGAGATTGACGCGGAGTGAGACTCAAGACATCAGATGATTCGAGCTATATTGGTGCCATTTTTTATTTTTATTATGTATTTTATTTTATTTGAGTCTTAGGTAGCCATTAGAGTCCTTTTACTATTTTGGAGTTCTTTTTAGGCCACTTGTGGCCATTTGGGCATTATTTACTTATTGGGTTATAGGTTTAGTTCACTGGGCTTAAGGGCCCAGGCCTTCTTCCTCATGGTATTGGTTTTGGTGCACCCAAGGCCTAACTTAGACTTGGGGGTGCCATGGCCCAAAGGCCACCCCAGCCAATAATGGAAGGGGACATCATTAACTACCATGGCCCAAAGCCCACCCCAACTAATGATGGAAGGGGACATCATTTACTCTTAGGGTTGGGAATTTCAAATGATTTTCAGATGAGTTCAAATTCAAATTCCAAGGAGGGAAATTCAAATTTCAAGGAGGGAAAATGGAGCCCATACTTTTGGGGCTTTCATTTCCTATATATTGTCATGTCTTTCCCTCTTGGAGGAAGAAATGAAGAATTGAAATTTGAGTTGTTGTGAGAAGGTGGATGTTCCCCTCCTCTTGCATGTGTGCCTGTGATGGGCAAGGAGGGTGCGATGCCCTCGGGTTCAAGTGCGATGCCCATCCCACCTCCCATCTTTTGCCTCGCTTGCTCTGACCTATAACTTGTGACGTCCTCCCTTTCACCTAGGTGTGATGCGTAGGCCAGCTTCTTCTCCCCACCATCTCTCCAACATCTTCTCTCTCTCATCCTCTACAACAGTCGTCGCTCACGCCATCCCCGTGGGTCATTCTTCACCGCCGCTCGTGACATCCACTCCGCACTCACGTGCAGACTCTGGATCTTCCTACCCTAAACTCACCCCTAGTTTTAGAACTAATCACGACACCTTCCTGGTCAGATCTAGAATTGGTGATTTTACCAGGGATGCTTCGACAAGTCACGAACATTTTAGCACTGGTTTCACCATGATCAAGGTTCTGGATCTTTGGCAATAATTCTCCCTGTGAAATCATGTGCTACTGCATGTCCCTACATGATAGATTGCTTCCTTCTTCTTATGAAATTCCTCTAGGCCTCCTCTCAATGCCTTTGGGCCTGAGGCTTAGTGGGGTCATAGAACCTTTTGTCTTCTTCGTGATGCCGCCATGCTCGCGCCATTCTGATGCCTGTGCCGAGTGTAGCAACGATTTTGGCAGGACTGTGCAGGCCGACCTGTGCAGATCTAACCTAGAACCTGTAGCACCTTGTGGGAGACTCCACGTCTTCCTCCCTCCTAATCTGACCAAACCATTTGTTTTGCACATGCAGAAATAGAGCTGCCTTGCAGATGCTGCCATGCCCAGACAGAAGCAGCTCTGGATGGGTCATTCGATCAGGTCATTCTTCAACCAGTCCATTGGGTGTTCCAATAGATGGCACCCCGTTCTGACTCCAGATCAAGCCCTACCACCTCCTGCAAGATGATTACGCTGGCTGGCCAAGGTGGGTAGAACTAACCAGTCGGGAACCAAGCTTCATCAGCCCAACTTATGATTTCATCCCGCATCAACACTCCACACATCCCCTGCTCTACGCCTGGCCTGCTGAAAGCCCCTCCTTGTGAGGAGGTAGATTTTGGTTGTATCACTTCATTTCCCCACCTCAGAGCCAACCCTCTTGCGTGGGGTGTAGTGGTGTAACAGAGTTTTTAGGTCAAGCAGCATCGACGCAGCGTGTAGGATTCTAACCCACACTTCCACGCTTGCCCACGTCTCCGACCGGGGTCAGTTTCTTCAAATCAGTCAGGTAAGCTCTTAGCCCTTGCTGCGTATACTCTTGTTCATCTAATATTCATCGTTTGCTCCATCACTTAACGAGATAGTGCCCAGCCCCGAAGTTCCACCCTAGTCGAGTGGCCAGTGTAGAGAGTGAGTAGAGCGTTACCCGTGCCCACTCATCGCGAGGACTGCCCTATTGAATTGGGCATCTGTGCCCCTATAAGGTTGACCTAAGCACTATTGGCCCACTACCAGCGAGGGATTTCTTCCACGTTCTCGACTCGACATCCTCGAGTCACTCTGAGTTGGGTTGCGCCATGGGAGTCCGTCCGCCAATTATGGTTTCTGGTTCTAGTTGTTGTGCTTTTTTCCATCAGTCCTAGGTGCATTATAATGTTCATCCCGACCGTTCCATGTTGTCTCGCATCACCCACTCAAGTACATATTGTCACAGCCGACACTCAAAGGCCATTTGGGAAAATGGGCAGTATTCATCATGGAATTTGATATCTCCTATGTGCCGCAGAAAGCCATTAAGGGAAAAGCTATCGTAAACTTTTTTGCCGCGCATCAGGTCCCAAAAGATTCCCCTCTGGCGATAGAGCTTCCTGACGATGAGACCGTGGAGGAATGTCAAGCCCAGCAAATTACATGGCAGCTATACTTTGATGGAGCCTCGAGGACTGAAATTTCCTTAGTCGGACGGGTCAAGGTTAGAGCAAGGGCGGGCATCGTCCAAAAATCACTAGAAGTGGAAGTTCTACATACCTCCTGCTCAATAAATAAGCCATGCACCAACAATGAAGTTGAATATGAAGCACTAATAATCAGCCTCCAGATCGCCCTCAACATGGAGATTTAGATGTTGCAGGTATTTGGTTACTCTATGTTGGTTGTTAAGGAAATACAAGGGGAGTTCGATGTCCGAAAGCTCGAGCTTACCCCTTATCACCACAAGGCGTTGCGCCTTATGGCGAACTTCTTTTTCATCGAGCTCAATCATGTGGTCCGAGGACAAAATGCCCAGGCTGATGCCTTGGCAAAGTTGGCTAGCTCTTTGGTAGTCCCACTAGATGAGACCTTAAATATAGTGGTGATCAACCGATGGCAAGTCCCCAGTATTCTGGATACATAGCTAGATGAATACGAGGTCGTCACGGTCGAAGAGACCCA
Organism: Amorphophallus titanum; assembly: GCA_024336825.1. Classification (NCBI taxonomy): domain Eukaryota; kingdom Viridiplantae; phylum Streptophyta; class Magnoliopsida; order Alismatales; family Araceae; genus Amorphophallus; species Amorphophallus titanum. Next base: position 73,045,666 of record JANBPO010009603.1, read on the forward strand.
TATGCTCAACTGGAGAAAGCCTCTCCTGTAGTGGTTCAGTCATCAACAGTTGCTGAAGGAAAGGGAACAAAGAATGAAACTGCTTAGAATTAAGGACTCCTACAAGTTTAAAAGTGGAACCTTGTTCCAAATTATGGAGGATGCCCACAAAAAGATACTACTCTAGTGCTTGTCTATAGAAGAGGCTTGGCAAGTAATGTGGGAGGTACATGTTGAAGTGGCCGGAGCACATCAGGCTAGGCCGAAGATGAAAATTGAGATCAAGAAGCTGATTTATTATTGGCCCACTATGTTCGACGATTGTTACCAGTTTGCAACGTCATGTCAAAAATGTCAAGAGCATGCGATTGTGCCAAGGAGGCCACCAGTGCTGCTTCAACGAACAGTTCCCAGTTGGCCCTTTGCACAATGGGGAACCGACGTGATCAGTCCTCTCCCGACATCCTCTATTGGGTGAAGGTATATTGATGGAAATCAAAACGGCCAAAGAACGTGGTCTGGACATTAAGGCACTACCTACAGGTAGCGCCTCCTGAAGGCGCTACCTTCTGGTAGCGCGATCTTCAGGATTAAGGCGCTCGGTCCTCCCGATGGTATTTTCGTGGATCCTGCCAAGGTCAAGACTGTGATGCAGTGGCCGAGGCCGAGGTCCGTAATAGAGATTCTAAGTTTCTTGGGACTTGCAGGCTATTATCAAAGGTTTATTCAGGATTTTACTCGCATTGTGGCCCCTATGACCAGACTCACGAGGAAGGATGTGCCTTTTGTTTGGACCGATGCGTGTGAGCAGAGCTTCATGGAGCTGAAGAGATTGCTCACCTCGACCTCGGTGTCAGTTTTACCTTCTGGATCGGGAGGTTTCATGGTGTGTACAGATGCTTCCGAGGTTGGTTTGGGTGCTATGCTGATGTAGCATGGTAGAGTGGTGGCGTATGCTTCGCGACAGTTGAAGCCACATGAGGATAACTATCCTACCCATGACCTTGAGTTGGCGGCTGTGATCTTTGCGTTGAAGATTTGGATGCATTATCTGTATGGTGAGAAGTTCGAGGTGTTCATTGACCATCAAAGTTTAAGATATGTGTTCACTCAAAAGGATCTTAACCTCAGGCAGAGGCGTTGGATGGAGTATATGAAGGACTATGACTTCACCCTGTCTTATCAGTCGGACAGGATGAATGTCGTTGCCGATGCTTTGAGCCGCAAGGTCGTGATCAGTGCGATGATGTTGAGGAAGTGGAGGATCTGGGAACAAGTGCCAGAAGTGACATTCAGGCTCAAGGTTCCCCGAGAGACAGGGTTAGCGGTGCTTGCGAGTTTGACTGTCACGCCAACCATCCGTCATCAGGTGACAGAGGCTCAGCATGCAGACCCTGAGTTGCCCCGAATTTTGGCTATGGCCGATGTGAAACTCGACGAGGATGATGTTGTGAGGTTCTGAGGCAGGCTGTACGTCCCAGCCAAGGGGTAGGTGAGACATGCGGTGTTACTAGAGGCTCATGGGAGTAGGTACACTGTGCATCCGGGTGCGACGAAGATGTATCGGAACTTGCGGAGACAGTTCTGGTGGCCTGGTATGAAGAGAGATGTTGCTGAGTTCTTGGCCAGGTGCCTGACCTGTCAGCAGGTGAAGGCGGAGCACCAGCGATCAGGTGGTACGCTTCAGCCCTTGGAGGTTCTCGCATGAAAATGGGGCCACGTGACCACTGATTTTGTGGTGGGGTTGCTAAGGACTCTGAGTGGGCATGACAGCATTTGGTTGCTTGTGGATAGGCTAACGAAGGCGACTCGGTTGTTGCCGATCAGAGTCAGCTGGAGTGTGCCCAAGTTGGCACGTCTTTATGTAGAACGGATCGTACCTTTGCATGGAATCCCTATTTTCATTGTGTCAGATCGAGATCCGCATTTCACATCTGGATTCTGGAGGAGTTTTCAGAGAGCTCTAGGCACCGAGTTAGGCTTATCATCCCCAGTCGGACGGTCAGTCAGAGAAGACTATCCAGACGCTAGAAGACATGTTGAGATCATGTTGCCTGGAGTGGTAGGAGAGTTAGATTCACCACCTACCTTTGGTGGAGTTTGCCTACAGCAACAGCTATCATTCGAGCATTGGGATGGCTCCGTATGAGGCGTTGTATGGGCGACCGTGTCGGACTCCACTCGATTGGTTTGAGGTTGGTGAGCGTGTTTTGACGGGACCGAAGCTGGTGCAGCAGTGCGTGAATATGGTACACTTGGTCTGTCAGAACATGTTGGCGACCCAGAGTCGGCAGAAGAGCTATGCTGACCAGAGGAGGCAGCCCCTTAGTTTTGCAGTTGGCGATCGTGTGTTCTTGATGGTTTCTCCGATGAAGGGGGTGATGTGCTTTGGCCAGCGAGGGAAGTTGAGTCCCCGCTATGTTGGTCCTTTTCCCATCATAGAGCGCATTGGTGAGGTTACTTATCGATTGTAGTTACCCCCTGAGTTGGCGTTGGTGCATGACGTATTCCACGTCTCGATGTTGCGAAAGTATATGCCCGATGACTCTCACGTGTTGGAAGATTCTATTTGCCCCGAGGTGACTCCCGATCTATCTCTTCCGGAGTTTTCCATCCGTATTGAGGATCAGCGAGAGCAGCACCTGCGGAACAAGGTGATTCACCTGGTTAAGGTGGTGTGACAGTGACACTCTAGCGGCGAGACTTCTTGGGAGCGTGAGGACGAGATGTGTCAGCAGTTTTCTTACCTATTTGAGTGAGTTTTCCTCTCCTTTTTCCCCCTGTATTTATTATAAATTTTGAGGACGAAATTTATTTAAAGGGAGAGGGTTGTAATATCTCGGACCCTTCGGATCATTCTTCTTGGGTCTCAAATTTATTTTCTCGAAGAATTTGATCTCGTTATGCCCGAAATTATTTTTCAGACATTTTTCGAGTTCGGATCCGCGCGTTTTGGATCAGTTTTGGAGGTCCCGGAACGTGTTTCGGGATTCCCGCGTGTTTTTCTTCGGCAAACCTACGGAATCCTGTAGCGGGCGAACCGAGTCGTTCACCTACTCCGGGATGGTACCGGTGCGACCGACGTGTTCCGAGGGTCAGAACAAGTTCTACACTTTATTTGTTCACAGCACATGTACACCTAGCACCTCCAAATCAAACTCCCAGCAACACTCTATGTCAAGAACTCAACAAAATCCTAAAAATAGTCTGAATGTCCCAAATGTGCATGCTAAAAACATTCATGCGAAACCCCATGCATTTAAGAAAAGAAATATTTCTTGTCTCTACTGTGAAAAACTTGGACACATGATGCATGATTGTTTCATTATGAAAAATGATGATTTGAAAGCATGCAGGAATAGAACAGGTTTCAAACATGCAAAGTAATCATTTACCACAAAATCTTCCATGCATTGCAATCACTGTGGTAAAAGATGTTATACAATTTCACACTATTGGCTGCTGATGAAGAAAAAGAGTTTTCATTCAACACATCATGCCCATATACACAAACTGGTCGAGCCAATGAGAAGAAAAAAAGTGACGCCACATGTTTCCTCCCATTACTGTGGAAAATTTGAGCATTTCAAGCGTGATTATTTTCTAAGAAAAAAGGATGAATTGAATGTTGTCAAAAAGTGGAAACCACGTGCCAATTTTGCTTCTAACCCACAAGGACCCAAGATGGCTTGGGTACCTAAGAATGTAAAATGAGAAATCTATTTTGCAGGTGTGCCATGGGAATATGAAGTGTGAAATATATTTTTCGTCAAGAAGATAAGGCACACGGGCCAAGTGACATAAGCAAGGTTAAAAGAAAAATGAAACTGAAATCTGAACACTCAGGTGATATCCCTCTTACTCTCTCTAGTAAATGTGCCATGTCTTGATTTATATTGTGCTGAATAGTTATGTGGTCATGCATATGTCTGTACATACATTTCATCCAGTTGGTTACATATCTCTATGCCTATCACTTGTCATATAGCATATTGTTGAAGGGGAGTTTTGAAACCTTCAAATTAACCTTCACTGCATACATTGAGTTTATCATATGCTTTTACATCCCGTCATGGAAAAGTTCAACACTGTAAACTCATGTCATAATGCATTGTAATTCTCTTGCCTTCATCACATACATAACTACATAGTATATCAAATGGTGACATGTGAAAGGATAGGTCAAGCTTGTCTGGAAACTATCACCATGCATGAGGTGATCTTCGGATCTAAGTTCTCTGCCCGGTACTATAAGTCAAGCACTTAAAGGCTGCATATGGCATTAGAATTTTACTGAACATCTCACAGTCACGCACACATTGAGGGGGAGTCACTAGATTAGTCATATAAGCTTAGTGTTTAGGTTCGCACCTGAGTTATGCATTAAGTCTAGAGCCTCTTAAGGGGATGTTAGTTGTTAAGGGAACTCTTCATGTTATTGTTAATAAATCTGAATCAAAATTGACAAATCCCTTCAACTTTGGATGCAGACCACGCTCCCAAAAATCCAAGTGATGTTGGGCGAGCCATGGCCAAACTTAAGTCAACTGAAGGAGTACATTGCAAGGATAAAGATGATGTGAATTCCTTCAACTGCTATCAGGAGATGGGCAGTGATTTTGATGAATTTATTGCACTGCCATTAGAAGTAGTCCGGATTTTCCTGTCACAACACTTGCTCACTGAACCTTAAAATTATCTTAAAATAGATGTTAAAACTATCGTCTCTAATGGGAACATCAAGAGGATGTCTTTGTAAAACAACCTCCAGGATCGACTCAGCATCCACAACATGTGCACCAGCTGCAGGAAGTTTTGTACGGACTGAAGCAAGTACCCAAGACAAGGTATGAAAGGCTCACATCCTTTTTGATTGAGAACGGCTTCAAGAGGTAAGGTTGATCAAACACTTTTCACAAGGAAATCAGGTAAAGACAGTTTAGTGGTTTAAGTATATGTGGATGATATCATTTTTGGAGCTACTAATAATGCTTTATGTGATCAATTTGCAGGGATTATGCAAGGAGAATTTGAAATGAGCTTAATGGGTGAACTGAATTTTTTTTGGATTGCAGGTGAAGCAAACACCCGAAGGCATCTTCATAAATCAAGCTAAGTACACATTGGAGCTGATAAAGAAGTATGGGATGGCTGAAGTAAAACCTCTGTCAACTCCGATGGCCACAACCATGAAGTTAGACAAAGATGAAAATGGTAAAACAGTAGATCCTACACTGTTTCGAGGTATGATCGGATCACTACTATATCTCACAACATGCCACCCTGATATTCAACTCATTGTATGTCTATGTGCCCGTTTTCAATCATGTCCTAAAGAATCTCATCTAATGGCTATTAAACATATTTTTAGATACTTAATTGGCACAATAGACTTTGGCTTGTGGTTTCCCATTGGTAGTTCATTTGATTTTATTGTATACACCGATGCAGATTATGTCAGACGTATTGTAGATCGCAAAAGTACTAGTGGGTACTGTCAGTTTCTTGGTGGGTGTCTAGTCTCATGGGTTTCCAAGAAACAACATTCAGTAGCTCTCTCAACGGCCGAGGCTGAATATGTAGCATGCTCTACACTTTGCTGGTGAAGACTGTTCAATCCAATAAAAAGGATTGGGAAGAAAGGATGTATGAAGCTTTGTGGGCTTATCGTACAGTCTATAAAACCCCAACTGGCTGCTCACCATTCTCCCTTGTATATGGGTCAGAGGCTGTGGTGCCAATTGAACTGGAGGTTCCATCACTGCGGGTTACCATTCAGCATGGATTGGCTAGTAGCGAACAAACCAACATAGAAAGAAGACTGGAAGACCTCGCCGAGCTTGAAGGAAAGCACCTCCGAGCGCAACAAAATATTCAACTATACCAAGCTCGCATGGTCCGTGCTTTCGACAAGCTGGTCAAAGGGTGAGAATTCAAGAAAGGTGACCTAGTGATGGTCAAAAGAAGAGAAGTGATGGCCTCCAACCCCAAGGGAAAGTTGGTTGAAAACTGGGTCAGATCGTATATGGTCTGCTGGATCTATGAAGGGGGTGCCTACGTCCTTGTAGATCACAAAGGGGTAGTCCAGCTCTCCCCTCTTAATGGGAAACATCTGAAGCTGTACCATACAGCCCCGCTGGCATCCGAGGAATAACCGAAATTCACCTTGGCCTAGTGGCATTCCGCCCTGGCCAAGCTCTCTAAAATATCCAATCATCTCAGACTACTTCCGGGGCCATTGGTTCACAATTCCAGAAACATCCCTGGCATACACTAATCCCGGGATCCCTTGAAATCCCCGCATAGTCCCACTAGTTTACCTTTTTACACAATACCGCCATTGCGGACCTTACGTCCAAATCGGCGAAAAACTCTTCCCTTTCATTAGCATTACCTTCTTACTAACGAATAAACCACTTTCTCAGCACAAGGCTTCGTGCCCCAGTTGAAATCTACACAACATCGTCATTACGGGCCTTACATCCAAATCAGCGCAGAAATTCTACCTTGTCTTAGCATTATCTTCTTGCTAACGAATAAACCCTTCTCTCGGCGCAAGACTTTGTGCCCTAGCCAGAATTTACACGATATTGCCATTACAGGCCTTACGTCTGAATCGGCGCAGAAATTCTTCATTTGCATTGGCATTATCTTCTTGCTAATGAATAAATCACTTTCTCGGCGCAAGGCTTCGTGCCCCAGTTGACTTTTACACAATAGTGCCGTTACGGGCCTTACGCCCGAATTGGTAAAAAAAAAAAACTCTTCTTTGCATTAGTATTATCTTCTTGCTAATGAATAAACCCGTTTATCTGCGTAAAGCCCTGTGCCCCAACCAACTGTCATATGCCATCATCTATGGTCGAGCATCGCATGTCGACCCATCCTCATTCTCTTACAACTTATGACCATGCACAGTCTTTTGTCTAAGTCCGTGCTTGTCTCCTTCAACCTGAGCAGATTTACTTGCACTCATTCACTAACTCCTTGCATGTTTCTCTTGAACCTTCTGAAGTCCGTGCCTTTCTTTCCTTGAAGCTGAATAGTATCACTCACATGCATACTCTCAAGTCCATACACTTTCGCTGAGTTAGTTCATGCATGTTTTCTGTCTTGAGCTACAAAGTCCATATATAGCGAACATAGATAACCTGCTTCAATTATAACTGAGGGTTTGTTCAAATAACAGGAGAACTGTTCGTAGATGAAGCCACATGGCTCTTCCTTCTCTAAGTCTGGATAGGTCACTGGGCGGGAATCGTGAAGATGGATCGTTTGGTCTGCTAAGTATATATATATATGTAAAAGTTTTTTCTGAAGATACACACACAGAGAAGAGCGAGACAAGAAGTCGTGGAGCTGGACAGAGTAGATCTGAGCTGTGGAGTGAGAGAGAGACTGGAAGACAGTGACAAAAAGATTGATAACTAGACTCGAGAGACTGAAGATAGAAGATAGAGAAGAACAGAGAGCTCAGAGAGAAGAGTGTTCTTGAGAGTGTGTCGAGATTAAATGTTTTCGTACATCAGCCACCTGGTTCAAAACTAGAGCTGAGACTGCTCACTGTGGAGCTACATTAGTACTTTATTTTTGTTCTTTCTCTTTTTGCTTTTCTTTCATTTGATCTTTTCTTCAAGCTATTTGTCAGTGGTGCAAGCTGTGAGGCTCAGCGGGCAGAGGTGGATTCCTCTGGACGGGTCAAGCTATAATCCCCAGTGGTTCAAGCTGTGAGTCAGCAGATGGCTAAGCTGTATTGCCCAGCAGAAGTAAGCTGTGATGCTCAACGATTTGTAGGCAAGCTATGGTGCCCAGCGGACGTAAGCTGTGAGGTGCAGTAGTGAAGCCACACTCGGGTTTGAGTGTGGGGTGGACGTAGGTCTGGAGGACCAAACCATCTAAAATTACTTGTGCATTGTGGTTTGATTATCTTATCAGATCCGCTAGATGAATGCTTAGGTCCGAATAACCTCCCCTTCCAATCTAGCAAGCGTTTTAATTGCACTCTGCATGTTTGCCCTTGGTCTCATGCGAGTTGGGTGATTTTGGGTCTGTTCATCAGTCTAATACGTAGGCTCTTAAAGCATGTGAACAGGAGGGAGTTCCTCGGCCAAGGTGTAGCTGATCAACTGACGGCCATCAAGTTTGAGCGGGTGGAATGCCGAACCACTCTTGCACCTTTGAGAGGAACTGCCCAGTAGATGCGGGATGCTGCTAACGTATCCTCCCAGCGCCGCACTTCCTTGACAGACAGGATAGCTGAGCTTCGCGCTAAACTCTCCTCGGCCGAAACGGAGCTAGAACTAGCCAAGCAGTAGGAAGTCCAGAGCATATAAGAGGCAGAGTTGGCTAAGGAACAGGCCACCTCCCTCAAGGAGAAGTTGACGCAGTTGGAAGCCGCAGAGTCTTGTCTGCAAGATCTCATTCGTCACCCCTCCTTGGGGATCTTGGAGTTCGAGGACATCTTCTGATGCTTGCTGCAGTAACTTTGTTTTCTTCTTTTCCCCCTCTTTGGTGAACTTCCATGTATCCCGGGGAATGCTCGAGTACCATGTATCTTGCTCCTTTTATGTAAATGAGATGTATTTATTATTTGTTCAACACATTTTCCGCCAAACCACGGCTCCATTCTCTTTCTTCTTTCAGCTAGTTTGTTTAGCCCAGCTACATGAGTCGCTAAGGCAGGAGAGTGCTCACGCTTTCAGCGAAGGTATGAGAAGTTCGCTCCATCGTGGCGCAACTGTTCCCAAGGCCTAACTTTTAGGTGGAATTGGTTGAATGCCTGGGGTAAAGGTGTAGTGACCGCTAGGGCCAAAGGGTAAAGTTAGAGAGTCCGTTTGTAGACCTCGCCGATGGTGATGAGGTTTATAGGTGACATTCTTGTCGGTAGGCTTGAAAGCCGAAGACAAGGAATATGTTCATTCCTTGATAGGGGTGAAGGGCCCGAGTCAGGGATAGGTTCATTGACTCATGCGAATAATGAAGAAAGTTGAGGGTAGGTTTATTCATCGACATGGGTTAATTACCGAAGCAAGGGGTCTATTGATCGGTGGGGACGGAAGGTCCGAGCCGATGGTTTTGTTCATCGACATGGATGAATGCTGAGGCAAGAAATTCATCTATCGACAGGGATGAAAGGACCGAGCCGATGGCTTATGTTGATCGATTTTGCTGATGATGACGAGAATCAGTGGTAGGATTTGTTCATCGGCATAGGTGAAATGCCAAAGCAAAAGAGTTTGTTTATCGACGGGGACGGAAGGTCCGAGCCGATGGTTTTGTGTTGATCAATTTCATTGATCATGATGAGAATCGATGGCAGGGTATATTCAACAGCATAGGTTAAATGCCGAAGCAAAAGAGTTTGTCACAACATAGGCGTAAGGCTAATGCTGGTGGGGCATGGCTTGCCGGCCACACGCAAGGATGCGGGACCTGAATGGTGAATGAGATAACAACATCAATTCCATCATTCTTTCATTCTTTCATTTTTTTATTTCATTTTTTTATCACATTACCGACCTAAGCGCCCTTTCAGGTTTTCACTGAAGTCGGCCCCCTCTTGCTTCTGTCCACGCACCCTTTCGGGTTTTCACGTGGCAGGGTACCCAATTCTACTTGCAGCGCCCTTTCGGGTATTCTCCACAACCGGGTTATAGCCATTTTTGCCCCTACTCAGCGTGACTAGGTAAGGCCGATGAGGCACCTCTATTTTAAGCCTCTTTTTTTTGTTATTTTTTTTGACTTGATTCATAGCACTGATGCCAGAATGGGTAGAGATTTGTTCACCGACACTGGCTGAGTGCCAAGGGAAGGGTAGGTTTATTCGTTAACAGGGACAAAAGGTCCCAGCTAAGGAAAGTCGACCGATCTTGCAGATGATGGCAAGGGTCAAAATTAGTTTGTTCATCGACACTGGTTATATGTCGAAGCAAGGATATGTTCATTCATTAACAAGGACGAAAGGTCTAAGTTAAAAGAATGCTGCCCAATCTTATCGATGATGACAAGGGTCGGAACTGGTTTGTTTGTCGACATTGGTTAAATGTCGAAGCAAGGATATGTTTGTTCATTAACGATGATGAAAGTTCCAAGTTAAGGGAATGCTGACCGCTCTTGCCGATGATGACAATGGTCAGAACTGGTTTGTTCATCGACATTGGTTAAATGTCAAAGCAAAGATATGTTTGTTCATTGATGAGGACGAAAGGTCCAAGTTAAGAGAATGCCGACCACTCTTGCCGATGATGACAATGGTCAGAACTGGTTTGTTCATCGACATTGATTAAATGTCGAAGCAAAGATATGTTTGTTCATTGACGAGGATGAAAGGTCCAAGTTAAGGGAATGCCGACCACTCTTTCCGATGATGACAAGGGTCGAAACTAGTTTGTTCATCGACATTGGTTAAATGTCAAAGTAAAGATATGTTTGATCATTAACAAGGATGAAAGGTCTAAGTTAAGGGAATGTCGACCGCTCTTGCCGATGATGACAAGGGTCAGAACTAGTTTGTTCATCGACATTGGTTAAATGTCGAAGCAAAGATATGTGTGTGTTCCCTTTCATCCTTTTTTTTTGGGTTGACCGCCACCAAGTAAGCCACCAGTTTAACGGCCTGGAAGCCCAACCGATGGAATGGCTAGGCCCTATAAGAGGGCGGATGGCATTTCATTTTAACCCCCACCCTTTCGAATTTCAAATCCATTCGAAGCCCAGATGCCTCTCTCCCTTCCTCTCTCTTCCGTCTGCCCACCTTGTCGTCGGTTGCCGTCGCTACCGTCGCTGTCGCTGCTCTGAGGGTGAGGAGACCAAGCCCTGGGCGTCCCTCCGCCTTCTTTCTTCTTCTCTTTCTCTTCTTTTCTTCTCTTCCCCCCTTTCTTTCTTCTCTTCGTTCCATTCTGCACAGCGGGCGAAGCCCTAACTCTGGCATGCTCTCCTTCCCCCTTTCTTCTTCTCTTCTTCTTCTGCTTCTTCTCTTCTTCTTCTCCTACTCTTCTTCTTCTTCACCTTTTGTATCAGGGGGGGGGGGGGGTTGCAGATGGCCGCTGCTGGTGCCACCAGATCAGCGCTCGAAAGGGCCATTGGTTTAGAGGGTTCAACGAGGGGGGCCATTGGTTCAAAGGGCTTGGGATAGCCATCGGATCAAGTGCCCAGGCGAGCCACCTGCTCAAAGGCCAGAGAGATGCCACCGGATCAAGTGGCTGGCGTGCGCCACCGGATCGGGGCCTGGGGAATGCCACCGTATCGGGAGTCTTAGAGGGGGTGCCACGGTATCAGCGGCCAGGGGTAGCCACCATATTAGTGGGCTGGGGGTGTCACCAGATGAGGGCTGAGGGGTGCCACTGGATCACAGGTGCTGGGGTGCCATCGGTTCAATTGCTCACAAGGGCCACCTGATAAGGGCTGGGGGGTGTCATCGGATGAAACGCCTAGAAGGGCAACTGGACCAGAGGGCTCAGGGAGCCATCAGGTGAGAGGTTTTTAAGGCTAATAGGGAGTGCAAAGGGTAAAAATAATTCGGTGCTTCCACTTCCGTGAGCATCGAGACCTTTTGGGGCCGTCACTCCTTGTGGACGTGCACCCGCGTCTCTCCTTTGCGCCTCTGGCCTAGGGGAGACTCTACCAAAAATTTGTCAGAATCCTATGCCTTATTTGTTCAATTTCAGCAATATCCCTTTCTTCTTTTAGCCTTCTATTCCAGCTATGGTCTTCTATTCTGATCATTTGATTGTTGATGTTTTGCAGGAAATGGCTTCTCCAAGTGCTTCTTCCCCTGTAGCCGTTGCCAGTGCCAAGCCTGCCGCTTCTGCTGCTCCTCCGGCCGTCACTTGGCTCGATGTGGAGGACCTTGACAGGAAGCATGCAGAAGTAGTTGCATTAGCGGAGTCTTTGGGCTCCGATACAGACACGATGGATTTCGGGTGGCTCGCTCTGACTGATGCGGGTTACACATTCAGTCGGGACGGGGGGTACCTACGGGACCACCCAAAGGACAAGCACCTTGTTTACTTTCTGAAGCACTTCAGTTCTTGAGGCAAGCGGGACATTAGGGCTGTCCAAGATGTGGAGCATGTCGTCTTGAAATCAAGGGATAGCCTTGCATACACCATCTCGAGGAGCATACGATGTACTTGCTGGGAGAGCCCATGGAGTGGAAAATCGTGCTGGGATTAGAGGAGCTCACGTCGTCTGAAGGGAAATTAGTACGCGCCCCAGAATTCACTCCAGCCCATTGGGACAATGCTGCTGGGCGGGTGCACAAAGAGCAAATTCCATTCGGATTATTTCTGGTCCCGCTGAAGTGGGGCTACAGGGAGGAGCCATATGTCCTCGATTGCCTGGTGATCCACTTCAAGCACGAACTGGCCGTAGGCTAGTTCACTGATTTCAAGGTTCAAGATGTACACCACTTCCGGGAAGGGGCGGTGGAGTTCACAGATCACGTACTGTATAACTATGCCCCGCTGCTGATCAGGGTCAGGGTATATCACAGTGTGTATGCTTCCCGGTTCAAATACCCCATCTCTAAAGGACTATGTTGTGGGATGATGGAAGTCTTCACCCCGGAGTTCAACACTTTCTACACCGCCGAAGGAGAAACCTCCATTGATCTTTGGAGCCTCCGCCAATTGACTTGCTTGCCCATTGATGGGTAGTCATATGAAAAGGTATGCCTCCCAAAGATGATCAAGGATGAAACAGATGGGGAAGGCACGTACACCCTTAGCTTCTCTTACCGGTACTTAATGAAAGCGTATCGAGAGCTCTGCCTGTCCTACCACGAGGAGAAGTAGCTGCTACGTAGTGACAAGTGACATGTGCGCATGGGAATGTGGCTGCGTTACTTCTTCCAGAGAGAGAAGAAGTATGACGACTTTCCTTCCGTCGGTGCCATGATAACTTTAAAGAAGTGCGACAGAAGCAAGCTGGATATAGAAGTCACCATCTTCAAGGGGCGCAAGGATGGTCCCAACCCCACCGGTGTCAATGCCATGACACACTACGCGGCCTTCCTAGCCTATTGGCTATGTGCCTTTGCCCTATCGTCAGAGTCCAACTAGGAAAAGGCAATCAATGGCAACGCAGAAGAAAGCATGCCCTAGAGAAGAAGATGATCATCAAAGAGTCGATTGTCAAGGGAAAGAAAATTGTCCTATTTCGATCGGTCCTTTACCCGACGTGGCTCACTAATGCCATCTTAGTACCAAAAGCTTCAGGCAAATGATGAATGTGTGTGGACTTCACTGACCTCAATAAAGTCACTCCGAAAGACTGTTACCCACTGTCGAGCATCAACCAATTAGTCGACTCGACCTCCGGTAATGAATTGCTCAGTTTTCTGGACGCTTACTCCGGCTACCATTAGATCCGAATGGATCCTGAAGACATCGAGAAGGCAACCTTTATCACCGACTTCAGCGTATAGTGCTACACCCGAATGACTTTCAGACTGAAGAATGTTGGAGCAACGTACCAGAGGCTGATCAACCATATCTTTGAAGGACAGATCAGTCGGAACATCGAAGCCTATATCGATGACATGCTCGTTAAGACACCTAAGGCCGAGGACCACTTCGCCGACCTAGCTGAAACCTTCGACACCCTCCTAAGGTACAACATGAAACACAATCCAGCGAAATGTGCCTTTGGGGTTTGATCTGAGAAATTCTTGGGTTTCCTAGTGACCCAACGTGGGATCGAGGCCAACCTCGACAAGGTTCAAGCCATTCTGGACATGCAGCTACCCGTTTGCATCAAGGATGTCTAGCGCCTGACAGGACAGATTACTGCGCTCAACCGTTTCTTGTCCCGAGCGGTTGAGCAATGACTACCTTTCTTTAAATTGTTGAGAGGGCCCAAATTGGCATCCACCACATTCACTTAGGATGAGGAATGTCAGAAGGCTTTTGCAGAGCTAAAGGAGTTTTTGGCCACACCCCCGGTGTTATCAAAATCGGTCCCGGGCAAAACACTACATCTTTACCTCTCATCGACTCCTTCCACAGTGAGCTCAGTCCTAGTCCGAGATGACACAGGACTGCAGAGACCAGTATACTACACCAGCAAGGTGCTCAACGAGGTCGAAAGAAGGTATCCTGCAATCGAGAAACTCGTGCTAGTGTTGGTAACCTCGGCCAAGTGCCTCCAGCCTTACCTCCAAGGGCACTCCATCATCGTATTGACCAACGAGCCCCTGAAGAAGATCCTCACTCACCCTGAAGCTACGGGTCATCTTGTCAAGTGGGCCATAATGCTCAGGGCTTATGACATCTCCTATCACCCCCACTCAGCCATCAAGGGACAGGCACTCGCGGACTTCATTGCGGAGAGCACCGTTCCAACTGAGGAGGCCCTCCGGTCGGCGCTCGGGCCCACCTGGGATCTTTTCGTTGACAGGTCCTCCAACTCAGTCGGCAGCTACATCGGCGTCCTCCTCAGGTCTCCAGAAGGAGAGGAATTACAGTGCGCCTTGAAGTTCAACTTCCAGGCGTCCAACAACGTCTCCGAGTATGAGGCTCTCATCTCGGGGGCTAGGATTGCGTGATGATTGGGGGCCACATGAGTTAGGATTCATACTGACTCCTAGTTGGTCGCCAGCCAGGTCAACGATGACTATGAAGCTCAGGAAACACCGATGGTTAAATACCTTCAACTAGTAAGAGGAATAGCCCCACTATTTGAGAGTTTTTTGGTCATCCTGATAACTCGAGAGGAGAACTCCCGGGCAAATGCCCTCTCTCGATTGGCCTCCTCTGTTGGCCCAGAAGGTACTCGATCGGTCTTCCTCGAAGAGCTAGTGCGACCAACCATAGAAGAGGAGCTCATGACCATTAATCAGGCTTCACCAACCGACTGGTGGACCCCATATATATCCTGGCTCCACGACTCTCAAGAGCCCCCCGACCCTTGAGAAGCTCAGAGACTGAAGTATCAAGCTCGGCGCTTCATCATCTTGGGCGAAGCCTTGTATCGAAGGTCTTTCTATGATCCCCACCTCAAATGCCGTGATACCGATGAAGCCCACAGAGCAATTCAAGAGGTCCACAACGGTGTCTGCGGCATGCATCAAGGGGGAAGATAGCTCGCCAGGATCTTGCTGCGGCAAGGCTACTGGTGGCCCACTGTCCAGTGCGACTGCTTGAGCTACATTCAAAGGTATGATCGATGCCAGCATTTTGATCATCTGGTCCATCAGCCTGCCTCAGAGCTCATCACCCTCACCGAGCCATACCCTTTCGCCCGATGGGGGATCAACATCTTAGGGCCATTTCCTACAGCTCAGGCCCAGAAGAAGTTTGTTATCGTCGGTATCGATTATTTTACCAAGTGAATTGAAGTAGAAGCCACCGCCAGGATTACCGAGTCGGTTGCATGGAGCTTCATTTGGAAGTCGATCATTTGTCATTTCGGTATCCCCTGAGTGATTGTGAGTGATAATGGTCGAAAATTTAATTCTCATTACTTTAGGAACAAATGTGCTGACCTGCACATTCGTAACCACTTCACTTCGGTAGCCCACCACCAGGCTAACCAGGGACCTGCACTGACCTGTCCAGGGACCTGCACTGACCTGTCCAGAGGCTGCCCCCATGTGCACTGACCTATCTAAGGACCTACTCTGACTTGTCCAGGGACCTGCACTGACCTGTCCAGGGACCTGCACTGACCTTTCCAGAGACTACACCGATGTGCACTGACCTATCTAGGGACCTACACTGACCTGTCTAGGGACCTGCACTGACCTGTCTAGAGACTACACCGATGTGCACCGACCTATCCAGGGACCTGCACTGACCTATCTAAGGACCTGCACTGACCTATCCAGAGACTGCACCGATGTGCACCGACCTATCCAGGGACCTGCTCTGACCAGTCCAAGGACCTACACTGACCTGTCCAGGGACCTGCACTGACTTGTCCAGAGACTGCAACGATGCGCACTGACCTATCCAGGGACCTGCACTGACCTAGGAACCTGCATTGACCTGTCCAGGGACTTGCACTGACCTGTCCAAGGACCTGCAATGGCCTATCCAAAGACTGCTCCCCACGTGCACCGACCTATCTAGGGACCTACTCTGACCTGTCCAAGGACCTACACTAACCCGTCCAGGGACATGCGCTGACCTGTCCAGAGGCTGCCCCCATGTGCACCAACCTATTAAGGGACCTACTCTGACCTGTCTAGGCACCTGCACTGACCCATCCAGGGACCTGCACTGACCTATCTAGGGATTGCCCCCATGTGCACCGACCTATCTAGGGACCTGCACTGACCTGTCCAGGGACTGCCCCCATGTGCACCGACCTATCCAGGGACCTGCACTGACGTAGTCAATGCAGAGACCCTAAACTTTGATAGAAACTCAGAGGAACCTCACGAAAGCACGTAACTCAATGGACAACTAGAAAATAAACACACTAGTCGATCTCACATACCCTTAGTCCCTCTTTAAAGTATAGAAACTATTTTCAAATCATTTCTAATGCATCGTTGACCCCTAAGATTTGAGGTTAGGTGTCTACCTTTGAAATGTTAGACTGATGATCTGGGGATGAGATCAACACCCCAGATCCACCTAAAGCTTTCCCCCCCTCAAGCCCAGGGTGCTGCAGGTTCGTCCTCCATGCGCCGAATCATCCACCCATGCATCGGATGGTCTGCCCACAAAGAGACGAGGTCCCTCACTCTCTCCTCACACAAGAAGGGTAGAAGGTGGTGGAGGGTTGATGTGAATGGTTGCTAAAGGATTACCACCCTTGAAACTCACCTCCTTATATAGTTTTCAAGTCTCCCAAGGTTCTACCCATGACCTACAAGGTTCCAACCTACTCCCAAGGTCGCTGGTTTGAAGAGGAGTTAATGCCAAGCACCCCTTTGGGTTTGAACAAGTGTGACCTTTCGACCGCCGATCATAAGTGCCAGTGGGCATACTCTTCTATTGGGAATTAGGTTGGGACATCTTCATATGAAATCAAGATGACTTCTAGATCTAACTTTGGAGAGTGGTTTCATAGAATTTCATCAACCCTAACATGAGTTATGATTTTCGCAATATTAACATTCATTCTCCCCCGTTCCAGTTGTGACCCTTCATCTACCTAGTCATAAATGTGAGGGGGACATTACATCATGCCTATCTGGTATGACATCTCTTGCGTGAGGAGATCTCTGATCCAACCTCCGCCAAGTACAACATTTGATTGGTTGAGCACTTTCCTCATCTGAGTAATGCTTGTTGGTGATTCATACTGCTCGTAGATCTGTGATAATTCCTTGGATCCGTTTAGAGTAGATTTAAAATTTAAATTCCACAAAAGTGTCACTGGGATCCATTCACCCCCCTCTGGATCTCATTCATTCTCGTCTCTATCACTTAACCGTAATCAGAGAGGATCACCAATAACTATCACTTGGTATCAGAGCCCCTATCAGCCTCAGCTTCTGCCTATAAAAGAGGTCGAAGCACTGCTCAGTCCGCCCATCCTACATCGTGCTTATTAGCCTTCCTTGTCCCTCCTCCCCTTTCTCTCCTCATCTTTCTCCATCCTAGTAGAGTCATGGTGTCTGCGGATGAAGAAAAAGATCCCTAAGTTCGCTGGAGCAGATGGAGCAACACGGCATAATAGAATGGGGGACGACTGGGTGGATGGCACAACAAAAGGGAGGACACACAAACGTGTTAATCTCAACACACCTGCCGTTGTCCACAGAGGGAGAGGGGAGGGGCCCTGGAAGCATGCCATATGTTGCATCCTGTCTTTTGGAAGAGGGGGTCTCCCCCCTTCCTTTCTTTCTCCCTCCTTTTGCTCTTCACCTTTTCTTTTTGTGCCCTTCCTTGTTCCAACCATCTTTGTCGATGCTAAGGATGGACATAGATCTTCCATTTTTTTCCTTTTTTTGTCCAGCTCTCAGGCATTAGTGAAAATGTTCGGGCATGATTAGGGCTTGCGGTCACATCATTCGAGCCAGTTTTCACACTTAGTGGAGTCAGTGACTTGGGATGAAGCTGCTTGCGATAGCTGATATTTTGAAGATAGGGGTTGAGATAGTTGATGTTTTGAAAATAGGCACTGCGATAGCTGATGTTTTGAAGATAGGCGCTGAGATAGCTAATGTCCCTGCGATTATGTTATCACCTAAATGAAGTTTAGCTTTATTTTATTACGCTTATGTTATTCTTAGATGATAATTAGTCGTCAGAATGAGATTAATTAAAGACTTATGTAAATGATGAAATAACTATTATTAAGTCTTGAGGAGCGTAAATCTGGCTCAGCCCATAATGGGCCTATTTGCAGCGAGCCCAATACAACCCAGGGCCTACAGCGCGCCAAACGGCGCCTAGCAACCACGGCCCACGGAGGCACGACCCACTATGACTCGACATCGGATTCGACAGCATAGGAAAAGCTTCGGCCCAAGCGCAATGACCATTGGAAGACCCTCCATCGACCAACCGTTACTCCCCACGACATTGGCCCCTACCCCGTAACAGGCGAGCACTTCCCACGAGCGCCTTAAGACTCCCCCAGGGATCGACCGACATCGGGGTACTCGTCCCTCAACAGGAAACTCCCGCCACGATCACGGGAGACGTTACTCCACGACTTACGCCCTTCCTTGCTAAGGGATAAGCCTTTGACGTCATGACAACCCCCTATAAAAGGGACCTCGACAGAGAAGAGAATGACATGGTGGAATTTCTGTCAAAAGTTACACACCGAGAATAGAGCTACTAGTCTTGCTATTACGAAAGAGAGGTCACGCCATTCTACGTCCTGAGGGAGAACCCCACCTGCACGACTTTACCACCAGTGAGCACTCTCCGAGTAACCACTGGGAGTGGCGAGCACTCGTTCAGAGGGCCTACACGTCTCTCAAATCTCCTACGATGACCTTCATCCTTCTCTCTTTCCTTAGCTCTTCTCTGCCCATTTTCTTAGACCGTTACTGACTTAAGCATCGAAGGGTGGTCCCCCGAGGTAACACCCAGGGCTCCTTATGACGCCCTTTGCTTCTGGTGTTTGTAGGCTTCCACGGGTGCTGGACGAATTTCCCAACCAATAAATAGAGAAGGTGGTAAGTGGTATAGAAACCAGATTTCTGCCTTTACACTTCTTAGCCCCGTCTGTGGGAACCTCGAGCGAAAGGCCATGGCACCCCGTGGGAGTCTTCGTAACGCCAGCAACCGGGGGTGTGGTTCTCATTAAGGAGCCAACTCCTGGCGTGGATCACAAGAAGCATCTTCTGCTCATCCACGCCAAAAAGTCACACTGGGTGATCTCGTTGAGATACGCCAGCAGATTGAGGCCCTGACGAGGCTATGTCAGGACCTCTTGAACTGGTAAGCTGACCCCCAACGCTCTCCGTCTGAACGACATCAGAGTGAGGGGGTCCGGATCGTGACGAATTCTCTTCAAGTGCGGAAAGCCTCCCACGTCTCCATCGCAAGAGCGTGATGAACGTGCAGCTCGCCCACAACAAGGGTGCGCAGCCCGCTGCATTCTAACCTGGAGATGGATCGACGGCTCCAGCCCATCAACGAAATCAAGGACCAGGTCCGTTACCTGGACGATGTCCTCCTCGCCACCAAGAACCGGGGCCTCATCTATGATGACCAAGACTTCCATGCTTCCTTCTCCAGGGAGATCATGGAAGCACCCATTCTGCCAAAGCTCCAGTTGCCGTCCTTCACCCCGTATGATGACACTACTGACCCAGCCGACCATATGCACAGCTTTGAGTCCCATCTATTCTTTCACTAGGCCTCAGATGCGGTAAAGTGCATGGCGTTCCTTACGACCCTCTGGGAGAACGCCCGGGCTTGGTTTGAGTCCCTACCGGGTGGGACTATCTCCTCCTTCCAGCAGTTGAAGAAGCTGTTCAAGGAGAACTTCATTGGCTGCCGAAAGGTAGCCAAGTCTGCGGTGACCCTACTCGCTCTCAGGCAGGGGAGGGAAGAAACGTTGTAGAACTTCATCTCCCGTTTCCAGAAGGAGGCCCTCCGGATCCCACATCTCGATGTCAGCATCGCCAGCACCGCAGTCACCCAGGGGACGCGGGACCACATCCTTCGACGTGCGCTCAGAGTCAAAGCCCCGACGACCCTCACCGACCTTCTCGCCTTGGCATAGAAGCATGCGCAGTGTGAGGAAAATACTGCAACCTTGGGCCTCACGGCCAGAACTGAACGGTCAAACCGTAAAAGGTCCGTCGACTCACCACGCAAAGGACGGAACAAGCGGGAGCGACGAGACCGAGACTGTAACGACCCAGGAGATCCAAATATCGATAAATCGATAACATCAATTTACCGATACTAAGAACTCGGGGAAGTCACCCAAGAGGCTGATGAGGCCCCGCAAGGGTTGGAGGAGTTTGTCGAGGGGATGCATAACGAATGGGAATTACACGCGCAATAATAATTTAAGCCCAAATTTAAACTATAGTGTAGAAGCAATTTAAATATAACAGAGTGATAAAATATATAATAGTCAAGATTCCGCCCCCTCCCCGGTCACCAATTCTGCTTGAGGGAACGGTAATGCGGCGCGGATGCAAATCATACTCAATTAGCAGACTGGTCATGATATCTATAGATATATATATATATATATATGGAATAGTAGGTTAACAGGGTGATTATGGAGCTAGCGCTCAGAAGGTGATGATGTAGAGAAGCCAAGCGTTAAGCTTATAGGGTCGGCCACATTTCCCTTTGTGCATGATCAGGAGCGGAGGGGACTAGTGGACGGCCCCAGGATCGACTAGGAAGACACATATGCATATCTCTCTGGCGGTGAAACCCTCGACATTATAACGGAAAAGAACTCTGGGGAGAGGGGGTATTGCTGTAGCCCATGGTGTACCAGGGCGCGTGTCCGGCGTCAGAGAAGACGAAACGAACAGCATCATTTGCACAGTGTTAATGCACAAACAAAGGAGAAATGGGTAAATGGGGGGAGATGGATACAGCGCCATGCATAACCGCAGTTCATTCCTCACTTCAGCACAGTGAGTAGGGGTGCATATGTGTGCATTACCCTATCCCAGCGCCGGCACTGTTGCACGGTGCCGTTTTACTGGCCAAGAGAAGAAAATGCAAAGGGAGAGGAAGAAGAGGTGATGCAGAGACGAGACAGCAACATTAAACCCCTTGAATCATTGATGCATTCATTCATTCCATGAACAAAAGAAGAATAGATGTACAAATTGTTCATTCTGGCGCCGGCGTTGTCGCACGGTCACCGTTAACATTAGACAAGCGAAGAAATCATAAGAGGAGAGGGAAACAACAGGGATGGTGAGGGGGGGGAGGTTAGGCTCATATCATCGCCCCTCCCCCCTTCTCACTTACATTAGAACGGAAGAGAAAGATAGAGGTAGGGGGGATCGACGGGGGACACCACGATGACCCACCTAAATAGACAAAGAAGCTGGCAATCTTCTTCTCCAATGCCGAGAGGCTCGTGCAGAGTAGAGGACAGCGGTGGCACGGGGAAGGAGGCCTCAGAGAAAGCCTTCTTTCCCAAGAAACCCCCCCTCTTCCCTCTGATTGGTGGTAGCACCCTCGGTGATCAGAACGACTCTCTCCCGGTTCTTTTCCCTGTTCTTCTCTCTCCTTCATCTACTTAGTCGAGCCAAGTTATTTATAGCAATGTAGGTTAATCCGGCATCCAGTGAAGCATGTAGGGGAAGATGACACAGGGGAACAGATGCCCCACCTTCCTTTTTGTGTGTCAGATTTGGCGGCATCGGGGGAGGGCTTCCACAGGTCTTTGCGCACCAGAATTGATGGCGCCGGGCTAAGGGTCGCGCCGTACAAGCTTGGTCGCTCGACGCGAGTTAAACAGTGGGCCCGGGGATGGTTCCGGAAGTCACAATTGACCATTCATCTCACTGTGGTTCTTGGAAAACCTTGACGAGAAGCTGACGCAGCTCTCGGCACGACGTATGGCCTTAATCGGAACTTCGCGTGTGTTCGGCTTGAGCGCACGGGTTTTTCGCTGACAAGGTCTTCGGCACTATGGTTGGCGCTTCCGGCTCGTCCTGACCCATGCTTGAAGCTCCCTTGCAGGGTGGCATGACACCTGGGATAATTCCACCCTAACTGGGTGATCATTTGGCTACTAACAGACCCAATATGGCGAGAAGCCGAACCCATGTTCGGTGGTCGGGGTCTTCTACTGACAGAGCCTCCGGTTCCTTGCTATGAAGGGCCGATGGCGTTCTTCCTCCTCAGGAGTGTCTTTCATTCTGGTGGCGGGCCACCAGGTAGACCATTGTCCTTGGTCGAACGACGGGTGTAGTGTATGCAGCATGACAAAATTGGTGCCGGTTCATTAGGAGGGGTTGGTCGCACTGTCGGTTGGTTGTGAATTCATCTCAATTATCCTGAGGTGAAGTCCCCGGTGTTCATACCAGGTGACTTAAGGCTCCGGTAGCTTGAGAAGACTTCAATATGTTGATCTTCGGCCTCTGTGCTTCAGTGGGCCGTATCATTTGTTTCTGCGGCTTGATCACTGTTGATCATATTTTGAATGCCAACAAATGCCCCCCAACCGTGGGTGTCGCGATAGTGGGACGAAGGAGCGGGACGTGCGGGTGTACCCTATAGCCCATTTGCACATATCGCACGTGTCTTTTTATTATTCATTCTTCTTATTTATTCCATTTCTATTTATCATCATTCATTCATTTTTTTCATTTTTTTCTCATCCAAGCACGCAGGCATTCAATGACCGCAGGCATAGAATAGACAAATGTAGAACAGCCCCCTATATCAGGGATAGGATAAGGACAGTGCCCACGATTCGCGGGCAGAGTGCGGCTCACGAAGCACAACTAAGGGAGATGTGCATACGTGTTGGGGGCGCCACGTAGAACATATGCATAGCATGAATCATAATCTACACCCAGGACTATTCCTCCATAGTGTGAAAGTGTAATTATATGGGTAGTGAACCCTAGACATAGGGACGTGCAGACTGTTCCACTCCTGAAGAGTTTTTCTCATGTGTTTCATTTTCAGATATAAAGTGGAAATGGCAGAGGAGGCCAAAGGGATAGTGTGCCAACCAAGTTCCACAGCCACCAGGAACTGATTGTGTAAGGTCCACATCTGTTGAAAACAAAACCTGCTCTTAAACTAGCTCACGGGTGCTAATTTAACAAGCAATGGAGCATGATCATAAGTCTCCCTAGATAAATGCTCAACAGAAATAGGAAAAGACTTAACCCAATCGGCATTAGTGAGGACCCTATCCAGCCTAGCCCAAATCCCTTTATCACCCTGCTGATTATTGTGCCAGGTGAATTTGGAGCCCAGAAAACCAGCATCAGTGAGGGCACAATCATTCACACAATCCTGAAATTTAGAAATTGAGACAAGGGAAGGAGGGTTACCCCTAAATTTCTCCTCAGTATCAAGAATACAATTAAAATCCCCCACCACAAGCCAAGGTCCACTGATCTGAGAGTGAACATTATTCAATGACGCCCACAGAGTTCATCTTTTAGCAATAGAACACTTAGCATAGACAAAGGAAATATGGAACTGAGGCATGGAAGCATTATCTTGTATAAGAGATATTTGCTGATCATCTTGACAAATAACAATAAAGTTTAAAGGTTCTTTCCACATCACCCAAATATGAGACATGTTATCACCATTTGCAATAGCTTTATCCATTCCCAGCTTCCTAGAAGTCCTTTCCATTAAGCTTACATTAATTTTTGGCTCCAAAAGCACAATGCAATCAATATTGTGCGTTTTGATCAACAGCTTGACACGGCCCTAGGACAGATCATTACCAATCCCTCTAATATTCCAAATAATGAACGTCATTATAAATGTGGATGATTAGGCAAGCTACCCACGGAACTAGTCCTCTTCATTGACCTGGTGACAACACCAGTGCGCCCTTTGTGCATAACTCTCACATTACCAATGTCAGCAGTTAAAGCAATTTTTTTCTGACGAATCTGACATTCATCTACTTGAGGGTCTTCTTTACGATCCTGACACATTCTGGCCTGATGATGAAGACAATGTCCAAGACCCACCACAGCCAATTCAGGAATAGGAACAATTGCACTAGCAGGGCCAGTACTTTGGGATGAAGGGAGCTTTGGACGAATCGGAACATCATGGTCCACCAAGGGAGGCGTATCCTCGGAGCCTCGCAAGTTAGAATCCAAGGAAGAACCAGATGCAACAGTAGAAAGGGCATAAACTCTCTGATCCCGTCCAGGGAGAGGAATCTGCATCGACTCTGGGACTGGCTACATCGATGCTGGGGCTGGCTGCACCAACGCTGGGACTTGCTGCACCAACGCAAGGACTGACTGTGTAGACACAGAAGCTGGGGGCATCGACGTGGGGGCTGGCTGCACCGACGCTGGGGCTGGCTGCACTAACGCATGGCCTGGCTCCAACGATGTAGGAGCTGGCTACACTGACGCTAGATAAGGAGCTGCGTCAGTGCAGACCTTCATACTAAGATCAAAGATTGACCTGAGTGGTGGGGCTGCGACATCTGCGTCGGTGCTTGTTATCATATGAGCGTCAAAGGTCGACCTTAGCGGAGAGGCTGCGAGGGCTGCATCAGAGTAGGGAACCAGCAAAAGTTGATGATTCGAGGCTGTAGGCTCAGAAGCCTTGTCCCCCAAATCAGAGGCAACATGGACAACATCAATGCTGGACAACTCATGCACACGACAGGATGGCTCAGCCAAGTCCAAACTGAATGGTTGACTATCAGGGACAATTCCCTGAGACGCCAAAACAGGGGGGTGAATAGCCTCGGTAGGGGGAGCCAAATGAACATCATCAGAAGGCAATTCAGCAAGGTCCCTGGCTGGAGACTCTTGCATAACCGCAGGCTCAACGTTCAAAAATATGCCCGCCGCATGATCCGTTTGGACCTCTGAAGCATTCGAAAGAATGGAGAACTGATTAGCTACATCAGCAGCCGGCGTGGGGGATACTCTTTGCTGGTAAGGCCTGAACTCTACATGAGAAGTTCTCCGTTCCGCACGCTGATATCCACCCTCAGGAGGAAAGGTATTATTGCCAAGCTTCTTCTTACAATCAACAACCTTGTGACCCATCTTATGGCAGAAGGAACAAAGATGAGGAACCCTATGATAGTTCACCGACTACCGAAAACCTTCGCCATCCATGTTAATCCAAATCTATTCCCTTCGCTCTGAAGCAAGGTCGAGTTCCACGCAGGCAAGTGCCTCTGAAGTCTCTGTCATGGCCAAGGTATTGTCATGGATACGCAAGACAGTGCCAAAGTTGCCCGCAATGGAGCGCATAAGATCCTCATGATAAAAATTGACTAGCAACGAAGGGAACCCAATCCACATGGGAGCAGACGCAGGGTCTGACTCAAAGTCAAACTTAGGAGACCAACGAAAGAATCTGAAAAGAAAACCTTTAATATATAGATTCTTCTGTAGAAGAAATTTAAGGAAATTAGCCTCACAGCCAAGACGAATCAGGATGTGCTGAGGATTCAGTCTACTAATGATGAACTTGGCACAGAGATGAAGACGCTGTGAGAAATAAGACTTAATATCAAAGATGGAAGGCCGACCATAGGAGCATTTAGCAATAATAGCGTGTTGAAGATGCTGCATGGAAGATTGAATCTCGGCATGAGTAAAGAAGGCAGTAGACTCTCCTTGATCAGTAAAACCATGAGGCTTGACAAGGAAGGGAATCCACGGTCGAGAAAGAGAGTCCAAGAGCGATTGGGCGTAGGACCTGCACGGAGCAACAGGCAGAGGATCAGCCATCATGCCCACACAAGGGGGAGGGGGGAACGGACCCCCCTCCACGCCGGTTATCGTCGACAAGGCCAGGCGGCGGCTGCTAAGAGCATAGGGATTATCACGAGAGTAGGGATTATTGCTAACTGCCGTAGGTCGGGCAATGTTGAGACATCACAAATCCCTACATGTCCGTTGTAAAGGGGTAGTTGATACTGCAAAAACTCCTTCAGTACCCGACCACAGCCACCTCGAGACGACGAGCCCTCGCCAGCTTCACCCCTTTGCTGTTGAAGAACATACTGATACATGCCCCGAATGAACTCATCCACTCTAGGAACTCGCACCTCTCTAACAATATCTCCTAGAAGTGATGCTCTACTCTGCTCCTCTTGGCCCTCACCTGACTCTCCTTGCTAGGAGCGAGTCCTCCTCCTCGGTGCCATAACTCCCTGGCAGCAAGAAAATAATGAACGGAATCAATAAAACACGTGGCGCCCTAAGCCAGTCACCGACTGTACAGGGCACTCATGGACCTTCTGGACCGCTGCAATCATTTCAAGTTCTTACATACCTCCACAACCTCGTCTGATACCAACTGTAACGACCCAAGATCCAAGTATCGGAAAGGAACCGGTGCGACTCGAACCTTGGCCCTCCACCCACGAGTCTGAAGACTCAGAAGGGTTAAATGATGGTGTGAGGGTACACAAGAAGCTAAAATAACTGTAAAAAAATACAATAATATAATAACAAGTAGGAAATAAATAACTACTCACTAAAAGCTATAAGGTCACAAGAACGCGGGGCATACCCCGGCTCTAGCAACTGGCAACTAACTCTGGTCGAACGAACCACAAGGAACCTCGGATGCGCCCCTCGATGAACCTGCCTCACCTGAAAACACAAGGGTGAGCCTCATTTCATAGGCTCAGTAGGGATCCCACAGACCCCCACCACGCAATGAGAGAAATAAGGCCGCAAAGTATGCACGTATGCAAAAAGTAATGCTACCTAGCAAGAGTACGGCTGAAGCAACAAGCAATAATAAATAAATGAAAAAATGCAACAACTAATCATATCGGGCAAACTGACCGCGGTCAGACAGAAAAATAAGTCAGTACCTTCCAGAAGACGGGAGCACTACCCACTAGAAGCAAGATCGGATGCATCCCCTGACATCTTACACTGTGCCCAAGTGTCTCCATACACCCTCCAAGTGAAAACTGAGACACACAACAAGTACCACGAACAAGGACTAGTTGGGGTCACGCTCATCAGCGCGGGTCTGATGCCCCCAATCACATGTGCACAGACAAACCATGCATCCTAGGTCAGACCCTCTAGCTGGTTCTTCCCCCGAAGCCCGGACTCAGGCTGCGCGTGGGGGCCCTACGGTAACCAGCCTAACAACTATCTCTCTGGGTCACACTCTCCACCACTCCCAAGTGGGTCCGCACCCAGGTGTGCAGGAAAGCTACGACTAGTGGACAGGTCACTAGAGGTAAGACCCAACTCATGGAAATCACCAATTGAAAGGAAATGAAGTGGCGGTCCACCCGGGACTACCCTCAGCCTGGCAGTCACCCCAGGACCGCAAAACAGGCCTAGTGGTCTCCTTGAGACCACCAGGACCAGGCAAGCGGTCCAACCACGGCCATAAGTAGGCGAGCCACAAAGGGCCTAGCGGTCTATCGCCAGGCTGCTAGCCCAGCCAAACGGTCCTCAGAGGGCCGCAAGGCACAGGAAAATAGTCGTGCTCTGACCGCTACCCAACACATGACTCCCAACGGTCGAAAACACACACCCCGAGGGTGCCCTAACTAGACGGGAAAAACGGTCAGCAGCGGACCGTTAGCCAAGGGGTAGCGGTCTATCGCAAGACCGCATCCCCGGCCTAGCGGTCTTGGGCGGACCGCTAAGCCCAAACAACATTCAAACTTGCTTGGTGGCCCCCTGAGGGCTGCCAAAGATGCCTAGCGGTCCCTGGAAGGGCCGCAAGGCCAACCCGAGCGCGAAACCGGTAGGAAAGGCCAAAAAATCTGATCCACGCCCCGATCATCCCCCGATGATGGGGAAACAAAAGGGAATCCATCCCCAACCCTCCTAGCATGATTCTAAACCTACAAATCGACCAAAAACTCTGAGAAACAAGAGATCTAGTGCTCAAATCCCCAAACATGCATTTTGCCCTCTCGGCTCAAATAAACCCCTCTCGACCTCCTTTCGGCCTACAAATCACGGGGAAAGTAGGAAAGAGTGTAGGGATCCGTCCCCCTACCTCAAAGAAGCCCGAAATCCATCGGATCACCGACGATCTCCAAATCACGTTCTAAAACCCAGATCTCCACTCCCCTCGCCACGAGAATAACACCGCCACGATCACCACGCCGCCGCTGTTGGTCCACCATCTACAGCCGGAAGAGGAAGGAAGCCACGCCCGCGATCGTGGGAGAGGGGGTGCAACAGTCACAAGGGGGGTGGGTTCTCCAATGGGAAGAAGAGGGGAAAAAGAAGAAGGGAAAAATAAAAGGAAAAAGGAGGGTATTCCCCCCCCCCCCCCCCCCCCCCCCCCCCCCCCCCCCCCCCCCCCCCCCCCCCCCCCCCCCCCCCCCCCCCCACGCGAAAAAGCACACTCTAGCCGCCAACTTACATGTGTTCACTTGCTGTCAGTGAAGTCGGCATCTATGACGTCGCCGGAGTCGCCACCGCTGGCCGAGGGCCCTGTGGACGGTCCGGCGTCAGCCCCAGGGGCCGGGCCGGCACCGGATGCCCCAGGCTGGTTGTACAACGACTGCCCCAGCTGCATCACCTCCTGGTTGAGTGCGGCCATGGCATCCTTGATGCCCTGGACTGCCCCACCGGAGATGGCATCCTTGAGCTCACTGAGCTTACCCTCCACCTTCTCCTTGACGGCGGCAGGCACCTTGTCTCCCAGCTCCTTCAGCTGCTTCTCCGTCTGGTACACCACAGAATCGGCCTGGTTCTTCGTGTCAATGGCGTCTCTCTTCTCCTTGTCCTCCTTGGCGAACCTCTCCGCCTCCTTCACCATTCTTTCCACCTAACACCATATGGAAAAGAGACATGTTTGACCAATTGAGCTGGGCGAGTCCGAATCCTCACACATCCACTTCAACAGTACCAAAAAGAAGAGGAGAGATTGAGCCTTCGGTGTATGTATGCATGTATGAATATCATCGGGCAGTGTAGGTGTTTCAAAAGACAAGCCTACGTGCCATCCTATTTAAAGAGCATACCATCTTATGGCAGACTTGTATTCTTAATGAAAAATGGAATTATTACACCTGGCACCATGCTAATTTCTGAATCACATGCAGGAATGAAGAATCAGTTGGCGACCACTATATTAGAGAGGGGAAGCGAGTTAAACCAAGGATTAGTAGGATTCTATAAACGTCCGTGTTATATCATCATCTATTATTGTGGAGGGAGGTAAAAATGAGGACAAATTACCTCATCACCGGGTAAGGTACTAGCTCCGGTGATGGTGATGTCCTGCTTCTTCCCGGTACCCTTGTCCACCGCCGTAACTGATAGGATACCGTTCGCATCGATGTCGAACTTCACTTCAATCTGAGGAACACCACGAGGGGCTGGTGGAATCCCATCAAGGCGGAAGCTTCCCAGCGATTTGTTGTCCCTGACAAATTCACGCTCACCCTGAAGAACGTTTATCTCAACACTGGTTTGTCCGTCTGCTGCTGTGGAAAAGACCTCAGACTTGGAAGTAGGAAGTGTGGTGTTCCTTGGAATAATCTTCGTCATCACCCCACCCAGTGTCTCCAGACCCAGTGACAATGGCGTTACGTCCAAGAGCACAATGTCGCTCACATCACCGGCCAAAACCCCTGCCTGAAAAAGAGAAGCCACCAATTTCAAGAAAAAGTGTGAGTGCAGATAGCTCTGATGCCAAGTTACAGGTCCAAGTGACTGAAAAGATAGATAAAAAATATGTTTGGGCATCTGATTAGCGATTGATTTATCTATTTCAAATACACAAATGTTTGAGAAGCACTAAACCTTCTTCCAAGAAAAGAGACAACAATGCAAACTAGCACCTAGAGACAGTTGCAAAAAGCTAACGCATGTAACACTATCTCCGATGAATACTCCAAGTACGTCTATCGTGAATCATCAACCTTGATGCTGTGGCCTCAGTTTAGCAAGCAGCTAAATTCACATAGAGGGCCCTCTCCGCAAACAGTTTTGGTTCAACATTTTGTTTTTCTTTGTTTCTCATTTTCACTACTTTTTCCACCGCTAGGAAAGCAGGGAAATTTCAGGAAATAACCAAGGGAACAAACCTGAACTGCGGCACCAAGAGCAACAACTTCATCTGGGTTGACAGTAACATTCGGCTCCTTCCCAGTCATTTTCCTCACTAGCCCCTGAACTGCAGGAATTCGAGTTGATCCACCCACCAGAATAACCTCATCCAGATCCTTGAATGAAAGCTTGGCATCCTTCAACGCATTATCCACAGGTGTCCTTAGTCTAGAAAGACATAAATCAAGATTTCAGAAACGATGAAGATTGCATTAATGGATATTATCGCATCCAAAGAAGAAATTGTGTAATGATGCAGAAAGCAAATAAAAGTCCAATAAGACGGGAAAAAAACAGATATTCTTCATGCCATTGACTGTTAGTGCATATTCGAGCATCATTGTTGTATTATTTTGTAGTTGCGTACCTATCAAGCAGGTCTGAGCAAAGCTCCTCAAACTTGGCCCTTGTAAGTGTTGTCTCAATGTGTTTTGGGCCATCTGCTGTTGCGGTGATGAATGGCAAACTACAAAGAGAAACAGGGAATCACCAAGCTCAGAAACTTAACATTAAAAAAAAAAAACATGTACTCAAGAAGTGGCTCAGTTGGTTAAGGCCCTCCATGTTACCAGGTGACGAAGGTTCAAATCCCCCATGGGGCCAGGTTTAAACAGGATTTATGAAACCAAGTGAACAAAATACACCAAGCAATCCAAAACAAACCTGATGTTTGTCTGGGTCAGGGATGAAGCGGGGCGGTGGTCCTTTATATGGTTCGAGAGACCATTGGCTCGCCTCGCCAGGAGGCGTTAATGTTGTCTGGGGGGCAGGATGGCCACCATGTTGCAGGTGCAGCCGCGAAGCATTTCTTCCAACTGCTCCACCGTGATCTCTTTGTCCTTATAGAACAAGGAGAGCTCTTCTGGGATGAGAAGCGTTTTGTCGTTCTTTACTTTCTGGATCATCTCGTGGACCCAATCTTTGAGGCGAGCTCATTTCTGCATTTCTTCCCATGGGATATAGCCATGGAGTGGGATAGGACTGGTGGGACGAGAAGGGATGTATTCCTCCAGGCTGTCGATGAGCCACTGTAGCCTCTGGAGAGGCGTTAGCTCTGCCGGGGATTACAAGGTGGCCGCCTACTCAGCCTTCTTCTTAAGCCGCCTCTTGAGGTTCTTCCTCCTATTCCTCTCCTGTTTCCTGGCGATGGCTGCCTCCAGGGGAGTAGGAGGGGGAGGCACTAGAGCGGGAGCTGACAGATCCCCGTGGGTATATCGTCGAGCTAATGCCTTGGCAGGGCGAGGTCGACGGCTTCTCTTTGCCCGGATCTCAATCCAGGCACCTTTCGCTTGGAAGGTGGCATTAGTTTCCTACTCGATGACCTCGGGTGGTAGCTCCTGATAGGCTAGAATGCTGGGATTGGCGTCTGAAGACATGTGCGCGGTTTGATGCCTTACCCGCGATGGCTGGGGAGGTAGCTCCCGCTGAGCTGGTGTACTGGGGTCAGCATCTGAAGATGTATGCGTGGTTTGATGCCTTACCCACGGTGGATGGGGAAGTAAATCCCGCTGAGCTAGTGTGCTGGGGCCGACATCCGAAGATGTATGCGTAGTTTGATGCTTTACCCATGGTGGCTTGAGCTTTTGTTGAGAAGCAGCCTGGGGAGCATGGTTGACATCATGTTCCCTGGCCTTGTCTTTATAGTCTGGTCGAGAATAGGGTCAGATGACAACTGATGGCATCCTCGGATATTGTTGCCCCCAGTAGCTGCCCTGGTTTCGCGTGTTAGGTAGGCCCTGTGGCGGTGGCCCCGACTTGTGAACCGACGTAGCTAAAGACTCCAAAGATGTCTTTCTATCATGTGGGTTGGGTTGCAGGGTCGGCGAGGAGGGCCCGATGGCTTGTCTGCGGAGAGAACATGATGTGGTCGGGCCGGGACCTCATCCTACTTTTGCTTACCCTTACTATCCCCAGATGCCGAAGACAGGGGTAGGGCCAGAGGAGAGCATGAGGAACTTGAGGTGCCCATTGTCATCTCACCCACTAGGACATCCTCTCAGCCAAGAAGGACTTGGAGAATCCTAGCAGTGTCTTCTCTAGAGAAGGGAAGAGAATCCAGCTCTTGCCAAGGCTGCCATTGTACGGCCACGGTAACAGGGACCGGCTGATCGGCTGGTGGTGCCTGGGAGCTAGAAGAGGCCAGGGTAGCAAGAGGATGGATGACGTTGATCGAGAATTTGCCCGGCCCCGTCTCTTGACTGGCATCCTGTTCCCTGCGCCTTCACAATTGCTTGAGGACCTCCTGATTGTCGGTCCAAAACTCGAGCCATTCCGGGGTATGCTGGTAAGGCAGGTCGTGCCCATTTTCCTGGGGAGGATCTGGTTGCTCTGGCACGTTTTTGGCGATGCTCAGGGTTTCTTCGATGGCTTGTCGAAGTATGACAAGTGCCAGGGAGTTCCCCTCAGCATCGATCTGCTCCCACTGGATCTATTCCAGGATGAGGTACTGGACTTCCTCGCAGGACTCAATCACGTGACAGATTCTGGCAGGAAAGGGCAGTATTGTGGGTGATTAGAGTCCCAATGAGTGTAGTCTACTGGTGGGTCATGGGGCAAGATTTTCCCCCTCTAGACGAGAACATCGAAGAGTCATTGAGTCCTCTCCTTGGGGAAGGAGAGAGGTCTGTGATCATGCCAGGGTCTCCACCCCGGGTACCAGAGAGAATGCTCGCCTTGGCTGGTGTTGGGCTCCTCTACTTTGATGTCAAAGAGAGAGAATGCGGCCATCATGTGGATCACATTACCTGAGTAGTGAACCACACGTGCTGCCTTAGCTTGCCTAGACCACGTATGTGGCTGTAGGGGATCAACGAGACCACTCTTCATTTGAACGAGACCGTCTCGAATCAGCTTCTGCGCCTGAGTCTTGAAGACGTAGCAATCTTCGATTGGGTGACCCAGCATGCGGTGATATGGGCAATAGCTGCGATCGTCGATCTTCTGGGCCTCGTCCGGCTTGCGAATCTCGGGCAACTCGATGATCTTCTGGGCTATGCAAAGGTCAAAGAGCATCTTCGTGTGTTCCTTCTTGAAGGAGAAGGGTGTCTTTATATGCTCCGAGAAGGAAGGAGCGGCCGGCTTATCCACTGGCTTCTTGTCGGGGCCGCTCGTCCCGGTCTCCTTATTGGCTTTGCTGGTAGGGGTGAACTCAATAATGTTCACCACTTTGTCGAGCTGGTTTGGCTAGTGGTGAACAAACCAACATGGAAAGAAGATTAGAAGAGCTCGCTGAGCTTGAAGGAAAGCGTCTTCGCACGTAATAAAATATCCAACTATACCAAGCTCGCATGGCCTGTGCTTTCGACAAGCTGGTCATGGGATGTGAATTCAAGAAAGGAGACCTAGTAATGTTCAAAAGAAGAGAAGTAATGGCCTCCAACCCCAAAGGGAAGTTGGTCAAAAATTTGGTCGGACCATATGTCATCCACTAAGTATATGAAGGGGGTGCCTACGTCCTTGTAGATCAGAAAGGAGTCATCCAGTTCTCTCCCCTTAATGGAAAACATATGAAGCTGTACCACACAGCTCAGCCGGCATCCCCAGAATGACCAAAACTCACCTTGGCCTAGTGGCACTCTGCCCTGGTCGAGCTCTACCTATCTTGGTCTAGTGGCACTCTCCCCTAGCCGAGCTCTACCCACCTTGGTCTAGTGGCACTCTGCCCTGGCCGAGCTCTACTCACCTTGGCCTAGTGACACTCTGCCCTAGCCCAGCTCTACCTACCTTGGTCTAGTGGCACTCTGCCCTGGCCGAGCTCTACTCACCTTGGTCTAGTGGCATTCTGCCCTAGCCGAGATCTACCTACCTTGGTCTAGTGGCACTCTGCCCTGGCCAAACTCTACCTATCTTGGTCTAGTGGCACTCCATCCTAGCCAAGCTCTACCTACCTTGAACTAGTGGCATTCCACCCTAGCCGAGCTCTATTCAACTTGGTCTAGTGGCACTCCGCCCTGGCCGAGCTCTACTCATCTTTGTCTAGTGGCACTCTGCCCTAGCTGAGCTCTCCCCACCATGGTCTAGTGGCATTCCGCCCTAGCCGAGCTTTACTCACCTTGGCCTAGTGGCACTCCGCCCTGGCAGAGCTCTACCTACCTTGGTCTAGTGGCACTCCGCCCTGGCCGAGCTCTCCTCACCTTGGTCTAGTGGCACTCCGCCCTGTCCGAGCTCTAAAAAATATATATAATAATACATACGACATTGCCATTACGGATCTTACGTCTGAATCGACATAAAATCTCTTCCTTTGCATTAGCATTACCTTCTTACTAACGAATAAACCCCTTTTCGGTGCAAGACTTCGTGTCCTAGCCGACTGTTATGCAATATCCCCGACGGACCTTTTGTCCGGATCGGTGGAAACTCATCCTTTGCGTTAGCAATACCTTCTTGCTAACGAATAAACCCCTTTTCGACGCAAGACTTCGTATCCTAGCCGACTGTTGTGCAACATTCCCGACGGACCTTACGTCTGAGTCGGCGTAAAATCTCTTCCTTTGCGTTAGCATTACCTTCTCGCTAACGAATAAACCCTTTTTCGGTGAAAGGCTTCGCGTCCCATCCAGTCCTTCAACAATATTACCGTTACGGGCCTTACGCCCAAACTGGCTAAAGCTCCCCCTTTGTGCTGGCATTGTCCCTTTGCTAATGAATAAACCACTTTACTGGCACAAGGCCCTGTGCCCCAACCAGTAGCTATCTACCACGTCAAATATCACATTTTGACCTATCAATACCATGTCATCATGTGTTCAACAAAGAAAACAAAAGAAAATGGGGCTTAAAATAGAGGTGCCCCGCCAGCCTTATTCCTACATCAGGACAAGGGCAAAAATGACCGTAACCCGACTGCGACGAAAACCCGCAAGGGTGTCGCATGCAAAATCGGGTACCCCGCCACATGAAAACCCGCAAGGGCATGTGGGCAAAAATAAGAGGGGGCTGGCTTTGGCAAAAACTCGAAAGGGTGCTTGAGTCGGTAATGTGGTAATTTAAAGTTTCTCTTTACCCTCATCCTAATGAAACTCTGAAAGGACAATCACCACAAGTCCCACCAGAGATCTCCTTTTACAAACCCGTGTTTGACCCTTGTCATCATCGACAAGATCGGTCAACATTCCCCTTTAACTTGGACCTTTCGTCCTCGTTAATGAATAAACTATTACTTTGGCATTTGACCAATGTCGATGAATAAACTCATGTTTGACCCTTGTCATCATCGGCAAGGTCGGTCGACATTTTCCTTTAACTTGGACCTTTTGTCCTCGTTAATGAATAAACCTTTACTTCGACATTTAACCAATGTCGATGAATAAACCCAGGTTCGGACCTTGTCATCATCGGCAAGATCGGTCTACCTTTTCTCTTTAACTTGGACCTTTCGTCCTTGTTAGCAAATAAACATTTACTTCGGCATTTAACCAATGTCGATGAATAAATCCAAGTTCGGCCTTTGTCATCATCAGCAAGATCGGTTGACATTTTCTATTTAACTTGGACCTTTCATCCTCGTTAATGAATAAATCTTTGCTTCGGTATTTAACCAATGTCGATGAATAAACCCAGGTTCGGCCTTGTCATCATCGACATGATCAGTGGACATTTTCCTTAACTTGGACCTTTCGTCCTTGTTAACGAATAAACTTTCATTGCTTTGGCATTTAACCAGAAGTCAACAGATCAAACTCTTAATTCTACCACGGAGTAGCAGAGAAAGAGCAATTCTGCTAGAACACTCTGTCTGACATAACGGTCACACGATAAACCGCCGCAAGGATGTAACGCGCCTGGAATGGACCATCACAGAACCTTATCCACTAAGAGATAAGACGAACGGGCAAAGTTTTCACGAACAGGACTCTGAAAGATTGTAACGGTCAAATACAGATGCGTTAGACTATTGTGACGGCTTCACGATAAACCGTTACACCACAATGGATAATATAAGATAAGCTTGGGGAGAAAGACGTTGACTTTGGACTCTTGGATAACGTAACGGTCAAATGTAGATGCGTTATAGAATCGTAACGCACTAGGAGTGATGCGTCAGAGACCATGGAGTGGCAAATGAAATGGAAAGTTTGCTAAGCTTCGTTCAGCGGACCAAAGACAAGGAACTAGATCTAACCAAGGAGGAAATGACCCATGAAAGAGGCCTCAAAATTATCCAAGGAGGTCCAACAAGGGTGGATAACTTGGAGCATCATTAAGATGAGTACAGAGGCGACCCAACTTATTGGTCATAAAATGGGTGTCAACACCTCAACGCCAAATTGGATATACTCATCGACTTGATGAGGACCCGAGTGGCCAGGGAAGAGAGGTCGTAGCTACCCCGAGTGAGTCCCCCCCCCAGCGCAGAAGCCTCTCAACAAATGATTGGAGGCCACTTCACCCTCCAAGGAGGACGACTCATTCGTAATGGGCCAAGCGGGCCCTCGCAAGCTCCGCCTCCAGAGTAAGAAGCCTCCCCCAATCCGAGAGGGAAGAAATCAGGGTTGCCTCAGCAGCCCTCATAAGCGGACGCCCCCGTTGAAGAGCGACAGGGCAACTGTCGGGGACATACACACAGTCCTCCAGCTCCATGTCAGGTAGAGCAAACCCCGTTCTCTGATCAATCTTGAAGGCCGAAGTCTCCCCGAGAGTCTCACTACCGACCTTCAAGTCCTACGACGGCCAGGGCGACCCAGCTGACCATTATGATAGTTTCGACGCTCTGATGACGCTGCACGGAGCGTCCGACACTGTCAAGTGCCGAGCGTTTGTGACCACCTTGATCCAGGGAGCTTAAGCCTGGTTTCGAGCACTCGCCCCTGGCAGCATCCACAACTCTAGACAGTTCGGGAGGCTGTTCAAGGAAAGCTTCGCCGGTAATGGCCCTCCAAGGTCGATTGCGGGACTGTTGGCGCTAAAGCAGGCACAAGGGGAAAAGCTGCGGACTTACATCAACCGATTTAAGTTGGAAGCCCTGCACATCCCCCGCCTGGACATCGTCTCGACCATCACCGCACTGACCGGAGGCACCCGAGACGAGAACCTCTGGCGAGAGCTGGTGCTCCCTCCTCCCTTGCTGATTTGATGACCTTGACTCTGCGCCACGCAGAGTGCGAAGAAGTCCTCAACGCTTGTCAAGACCCAGCAAACTCGGGGTGAGAAGGAGACAAGAAACGATCGTCTGAGCAGGTCTCGGGCCAAGGAAAAAGAAGAAACTAAGACGAGGACCGCAAGGAACCTCTCCGAAAGTTCCAGCGGTATACTCCTCTGTCCACTCCCATCTACGAGATCTACCATGAAATCAAGGACTCGAGTCTTCTTCGTCGACCCGGGCCTATGAAGGCTGACCCTCGATGTCGTAGCCGCCACAAGCATTGCCAGTTTCACAATGACCACGACCACTACACTGGGGATTGTCAGCACCTCAAGGATGAGATCGCGAGTCTTATCCGCCAAGGACATCTTTCCCAGTATGTGGCCGAGCGACTGGAAGATCGCGGGGTCCCCCCAAAAGAAATTGACAATCTCCCCCATGGGGTCCACATCAATGCCATTTCGGGGGGATCCGCCTCAGGAGGGGACAATAGTCGAGGAAGGCAGCGTCGGAATGGCCAGGCATATTATCCCGATGTTCAATGGCAGTGCCCCTGATGTTCTGGCGTATGAATGCTTCTTGAGAATGGGTGAAAACTCATCCAGACTCCACCCGATTCAAACCCCACTTTGCGGGTTCAATGGCCACGCAACTTATCCCGAGAGAGCCCTAAGCCTACTGGTTACTCTTGATACCCCTCCTAAAATCGTCACATTTCTGGCAACCTTCGTGGTGATAAAAAGAATGTCAGCCTATCATGCCATCTTCGGCCGAGGTATTATTGGCTAGATAAAGACAGTGCCCTCAACCTATCACCAAAAAATGAAGTTTTCCACTAAATACGGTATCGAAAAAGTCTGAGGGAACCAGGCAACAGCTAGAAGGTGCTACGTAATCTCGGTAAAAGTCGTAAGGCCAGAAGGAAAAAAGAAAGAGGTCAAGGAAGTCGAGGACAAACTGATAGCGGGAAAGCCTGGTGGAGAACTGTTGTCAGTCTTCCTCAGAGATGACCCGACTCTCGAAGTAAAAATGGGGGCAAACTTACCGTCCAATGTACGAGACCAATCACAGAGTTGACTGGTGTTTGCTTGATCATAGAAATGCATACTTAACTGCATTGAGTTTTATTGCATGAGGACTTTATTACAGAATTAGAACAGAAATGAAACAGTGAGAAATGCATTGAATAAAAGGATGTGTGATAACAAATCAAACATGTTATGAAAAATAGTGTGTGACATCATCAAAACTGTAGGGATGTAACAGTTGTAAAATCATTTAATTCATCAGTTTGTAACTAAAACCAAGTGTCAACATCCACAGTTTGTAACTAAAACCAAGTGTGAACATCCACTTGTGTGTTATCTTGGCAAATTGATTCGATTGAATTGTTGTTTGATTTGCATTATGTTGTTATTTGGTAACCACATTGATATGTCTAATTACACCTATGACTATGAGGATGATCAACCCAGTCCATCTTGTAGACCTTAAGTCTATGATTCTCATCACAACTTTCATAAGGGGTATTATCCCAATTCCTATGGTTTTGGTGACCCCGTGGGCAATCCTCAAGTTCGTGGTCCCTTACATCAAATTCGAGCCACTAGTGCCATCGATCCATCTCCTCCACATGATGAGAAGGTCACCCAAATTTTACATGCATTAGATCATCTCACCCCTCAACAAATCCAAGCTTTTAAGGCTGTTGTTGAGGGCGTAGTTCCTTCTTCCCCTCATCCTCCTTCAATTCCTTCTCGGTTGGCCCATCACCTACCTTCTTCCACTCATCCTCCTTCACGGCCCCGAGGCCCATATATTCCCAGCACCCTGGTCCAACCAGGTCATTTTATGGGTCAACCTCCCCATCCTCTATGGCCTTCATTACATGCCCCTCAAAGGTTTCAAGGCCAGCCCTCCACTTTACAAGTGCGTCCCCTCTAACAAATTCTCATTAAAAAGATTGCTAAAGTGGATGAGCATTTGAAGAGTGTCTCAAGTCCATGGCCTCCATTCCAAACCCCTCCTCCTCAAGTCAATTCCATCCATCAAGCTTCAATGGATAGAATGAATGAAATAAATAAAATGTAGGAAGAATGGATAGAAATCACAAGCGCAAATGGCATCACGAATATAAGTGAGCAAGTTGGTCTGGAAAATATCAATGATCATGTGGATGCCATCCATCCATCATCCGTCCATCCCGCTCATCCATATGGCCCACCACCTCCACCTCCACAAAACCCCCCACATCATAATGCTCCACCCGTCAATATGTCTCCACCATGGCATCCATTTAAACCTGATTATGAGGAATATGGGATGGCACATGATGAGATCTTTCAAGATATACCTGCTCTGAGGCTCCTTCACTTTCAACCCCCTCCACCATAATACTTACAAGCACCCCTTGCTCAGGATGATGCCACCGCCATAACCCCATTTTCGAAACAACCTGGTGCTTTGATGACTGGTCGATACTTCAACAACCCATATCAACTCACCATGAACCCTCCACTTAACCTCCTACCCATAAACCTCCTTCTCGACCAACTAAACCTAAGCGATACATCCGTACCAAGCCTACCACCACTCACCCTTCAACCATCATTCACCTCCCAATCATACCATCAGCCTCCACCAAGCCTTCTGCTTTCACGAACTTTTTCCTTTCCCAACCAATTAGCCTTCCATCACCGCTACCTAAACATTCCAATATCCCTATAATCCTAAAGCTGATCATACCCATTCCTCTACTTGACCCTTCACCCAAACCCATGGCTAAGTCTAAGAAGGGTCCACCTATTTTTGCACTCCAGCCAACCCCACATGCTTCCGAGCAAAGGGTAAAGCTCACCATATTTGATCTTCCATTCACCCTTCCAATAACACTCTCCATAGAACCTTCATCATCCATTAAGCCCATCGCTTCTATCTCACCTTCGTTTACCACCTCTCGGAGTGGGTGTACATCTACACATGAATGTTCAAAAGATGATTCTCAAGAGTCGGGCAAGAAGAACTTAGTAATGGCTATGCCATTCAAGTTTCAAGATATTATTTGTCGAATGTCGATTCTTGTTCTCATATCGGGCAAGTTTGAAAAGACCAAGTCTTTGCCAATGGTCGCTGAGGAAAAATTTCAAAAGTTGATGCCATTAAGGGGCAAGGCTAGGACGATCCAAGTTACATTGCTTATTGGTAAAGATACCTTCGAAGCTCTCATTGCCCCTTATCCTGTTATAGTGTAAGTACTTATCAAAGAGAATGGGTTCTCCTCAAGCATCGTAATGGCACTTCCTGCTACCAAGAAAATGATAAAGCCTATGATCAAGGGTGAGTCAAGGCAGCCCCAGCTTGAAGTCTTCAATGCCATGTCTGCTCTTTACCAACTTCTTCGCAAGGGGAAAGTGCCCCTATTACCGAGCACATGTAAAGAAGATATTCCACGAGCCCTCGGTAATGTGCATTTATGAGCTTTCGATGCCAAAGGTCTGACTTCCATGTGTTGACATTGTTTAACTGCCACGGGATTTATCTTTGAAGAAGTGATCATAAATGCCTGAAAACCCATATGCACAAACCCCCACACACACACCATAAATGCCTGAAAACCCATATGCACAAACCCCCATTCCACATTCACACACACACACACACACACCCATGACCCAAATGCACACACACACACCATAAATGCCTGAAAACCCATATGCACAAACCCCCATTCCACATTCACACATACACACACACACACCCATGACCCAAATGCACACACTCCTAAACTCCTTTAGGGATTATTTATAATGGAGAGGTGAGAGAGGATGAAGATGAATGGGCGGTGGTGCAATAGGGTTTGATGGTGGCCTCTTTGGGCAAATTCTGTGCCTCCACATGTGCTAAAAGATGGAAAAGATAAGGAAGGGTGAGGGGTGGTGAGTAGACCTAAGGGAGGTGACTGCACCAGGGCAGTAGTTGGGGGGCTGGATAGCAGATCCAAGGGAGGTGACTAGAACCAGGCTGCCCAACACCTATTGGCCACATGTAGGTGTGCCAGCAAGCACAAGCATGCGCCAACATGTGTCAGCTTGTGGGTGCCCGACGGCCAATTGGGCACCGTCTAATGGGCTTGGCCCATTTCACATGCATAAATGAAGGGCAATGGAGCCTTATGTATAGGGCTGTAGAAACATTGAATATGTAGGAGTTTGGCTAGCTACACACCCAGGTGTGCTGCACACCCCAGGTGTGCTACACACCCTAGGTGTGCAGTGTTTTTAACTTTTTTTTTATTTATTTTTTTGAAGTAACTCAAAAGGTACCTTAATTTGTGGTGCAAGCCACATCACCATCTGATTATCAAAGAATATTAAAAATGAAATGAACTGATTTTAAAAGAATGAGCCTAACAATATTCAATTGATCTGATTTTTTTTTATAATCCAACGATGACGTGGCTTACATCCCAAGTTAGGATATTTTGGGGGTCACTTCAATTTTTTTAAAACATTAAAATAGTTCAAGACTCTACACATCCACAGTGTGCAGCACACCCGGGTGTGTAGTGAGCCTTACTCAATATGTAGAGGTTAGTAGTTGTGCAATAGTATGCTCAGAGGAGTGGACTTGGGCATTGTGTGGGACTGGCCACCAGATCAAGCAGCCACCCAGGGATATGTAGACATTCATGGTGTCAGATTGGGATGTGTTGAGAGAGAGAGAGAGAGAGAGAGAGAGAGAGAGAGAGAGAGGCATTAGAGCAAAGTGTGTCTGCATAGTGCAAGTCAGGGGGAGAGAAGAAGTGGAGATGGAACTTACGAGATAAGTATCAAAACAAAGTGCAATGGGGCTTAAGAAGTGTTAGACATTGACGCTAGTGAGAATGTGTTTGAGAGTTATTAAGGCCTGATGATTGAATGTGTAGCGATCTAGGGTAGATATGGATTCAGAGCAATAGCAGGGTTGCGGACGTCAGGTTAACGTGGTGGTGTTGTTGTAGGTATCACATTGTCAGTGGATAGCAAATGAAGGCTTATAAGATTTTAACTGAACCACTATAAAAAAATCCTAGCTAGGTACGTTGGATATATACTTATGCGGTTGCTTCATATCCTCCATCTGTCTTTAATTTATTATGCTTAGGATGATTAGTACTTAAGTAACCATTCAATGCCCCTCTAAGATGTCCCATAAAGGAGCAATACATAATGAGGAGGGTAAAATTAGCTTGGCCCATATAAGGCCTGATATGATAGGTCCGCTTCAGCCAGGCCTTCACAGCACCCATAAATGGGCCCCGATAGCCGTAAGGACGACAACAGACAGCCCGTGACTATTGAGCCTCAGATTCGCCAGCACAGGAAGGGCTTCGAGACAGGTGCAACGACCGCTGAATGACCCTTTGGCAACCGAACATTGCCTCCCACGACATCGGCCTCAACTCCACTAAGGGCAAGCACGCCCTACGGGCGTCGTAAGACATGCCAAGGAATCGGCCGACCCTAAGATAATAGTCCCTCAATAGGAAATACCTCCCACAATTGTGGGAACGTTACTCCATGACTAGCGCCCTTCCCTGCTAAGGAATAGGCTCCCCCCTTCTAGGACAACCCTCTATAAAAGGGACCTCGATGGACAAGCGGAAGGGGAGGGTGAAGTACACCAAAGAAATGCCAAGACAAATCGAGGAGAAATAAGCATCCTACTACTGCTACAGAGGTCTCAACTACCCACCTGCGGAGAGAGAATCCCTTCTAAGCACCCTTACTGCCCAGTGAGCACTCGTTGAGTGGTCACTAGCAATGGCGAGCACTCGTCTAGAAGGCCCACAGCTCTCCCAGGCCTCCACAAACAACCTCCTGCCCCTTCTTTCTCACCTGTAATTCTTCATTCTCTATTCGGTTCAGTGCTAACTTAAGCATCAGAGGGTTGTCCCCTAGTGTAACACCCAGGGCTCCTTTTGACACTTTTCTTTCTATTGTTTGGAAGCTTCCATGAGTGCTAGGGAGTCCTCCCAGATAAATAAATAGAAAAGTGAGGTCTTGCGGGTTTTCGCCACAGCCGGGTTATAGTCTTTTTTGCCCTTGTTCTGATACAGGAACAAGGCTGGCGGGATATCTCTATTTTTAACCCAATTTTTCTCTCTTTCTCTCCTTTTTTTTTTTGAGTAGACATCATGTTGAGGCGTGGTGTTTGACTGTCGATGTCAGCGATGAACTGTTGGCTAGGGCACGGGGCCTTGCGCCGATGCGGATTGATTCATTCGTCGGCAAGATAATAATGCCAGCGCAAGGAGGGATCTGTTGCCTATTGAGACGTAAGGTCTGTAGTGGCAATGTCATATATGAATTGGCTAGGATGGGGTGCCCTGGTGCCAAGGTAGTTTCATTCGTTAGCAAGGAGTAATGCTAACGCAAAGGAGGGGTTCCTGCCGATCAGGGCGTAAGGCCCGAGATGGTGCATCTGTTTACTCTATTGGGGTCCGGCCAGGGTAGAATGCCTGCCAGATTAGCAAAGGGTGACTTGGCCGGGGCGAAATGTTGCTGGGCCAAAAAGAGCAGCTCAGTCGGGGCGGGGTGCCACCGAACCGAGGGAGGATAGCTTGGCCAAAACGATGTGCCGCCAGACCAGGGAAAGGTGGCTTGGATAGAGCGGAGTGCGTCTAACTAAGAAAGGGTAGTTCGGCTAGGGTGGAGTGCCACTGAGCCGGGGATAGGTAGCTCGGCTAGGGCAGAGTGCCGCTAAGCCAGGGAAAGGTAGCTCGGCTAGGGCGGAGTGCCGCTAAGCCAAGAAAAGGTAGCTCGGCTAGGTCGGAGTGCCACTAAGCCAAGGAAAGGTAGCTCGACTAGGGCGGAGTGCCACTAAGCCAAGGAGAGGTAGCTTGGCTAGGGCAGAGTGCCACTAAGCTAAGGAAAGGTAGCTCGG
The DNA here is from genome assembly GCA_024336825.1 of Amorphophallus titanum. NCBI lineage: Eukaryota > Viridiplantae > Streptophyta > Magnoliopsida > Alismatales > Araceae > Amorphophallus > Amorphophallus titanum. The sequence goes on from JANBPO010009603.1 coordinate 73,089,783, forward strand.
CTAGGGCGTAGTGCCACTAAGCCAAGAAAAGGTAGCTCGGCTAGGGCGGAGTGCCACTAATCAAGAAAGGGTAGCTCGACTAGGGCGGAGTGCCACTAAGCCGAGGAAAGGTAGCTTGGTTAGGGCGGAGTGCCACTGAGCCAAAGATAGGTGGCTCGACTAGGGCGACGTGCCACTAGGCCAAGGAAAGGTAGCTCGACTAGGGCGTAGTGCCACTAAGCCAAAGAAAGGTAGCTTGGTTAGGGCGGAGTGCCACTAAGCCAAGGATAGGTGGCTCGGCTAGGGCGTAGTGCCACTAAGCCAAGGAAAGGTAGCTTGGTTAGGGCGGGACGCCACTAACCAAGAGAAGGGTAGTTATTCTGGCGATGTCGGTTGAGCCGCATGGTTGAGTTTTATATGCTTTCCATTGAAGGGAGAGAATTAGACGACTCCTTTATAGTCCACCAGGATGTAGGCGCCCCCTTCATATACTCGGCGGGCGATATACGACCCAACCCAATTTTCCACCAACTTTTCTTTGGGGTTGGAGGCCATCACTTCTTTTCTTTTGACCATCACCAGGTCTCCATTCTTGAATTCTCGACCTTTGACCAGCTTGTCGAAGGCGCGGGCCATGCGAGCTTGGTATAGCTGGATGTTCTGTTGCGCACGAAGGCACTTTCCTTCAAGCTCGGTGAGCTCCTCCAGTCTTCTTTCTGCATTATCCAGCTCATTGCTGACCAACCCGTGCTAGATGGCAACTTGTAGCGAGGGGACTTCTAATTCAATTAGCACCACAGCTTCTGACCCGTAAACCAGGGAGAAGGGAAAGCAGCCAATTGGGGTCTTGTAAATTGTACGATAAGCCCATAGTGCTTCGTACATCCTGTCTTCCCAATCCTTCTTGTTGGGTATGATGATTTTCGCCAGCAATGTGCACAGCATTTTATTGAAAGCCTCTGCAAGTCCATTGGACTGAGGGTTGTAGGGGGATGACGTCCTCCAGTCGATCTTGTATTTGCCAGCCAGGTGATAAACCTTCTGGTTTCTGAAATGGCTACCGTTGTTAGAGATAATGCGGCAGGGAACTCCAAACCGAAATATTATATTCCGCCGGAAGAACCTGGCAATGAGCTCTCCCGTTACTTCTCTCAGTGCTACTGCCTCGGCCCATCGGGAGAAGTAATCTATAGCTGCTAAGATGTATTTGCATCCGGAGGAGGATGCTGGCAGTGGCCCTATCACATCTGTGCCTCACTGAGCAAACGACCAACTTGGTACAGTTGGATGTAGTGTCACTGGTGGTCTCCTGGATACATTAGCGTGCTCTTGACATTTCTGACAGGCTCTAGCAAACTTGCAGCAATCATCGAACATGGTGGGCCAGTAGTAACCCAATTTCTTTATCTCAATTTTCATCTTCGGGCCTACCTGGTGTGCTCCAGTTGAACCTGCGTGAACTTCTTGCATCACTTGCCTTGCTTCTGCTGAGGACAAGCAACGTAGCAATATTTTTCTTTGTGCACTCGCCATTATCCGGAACAATGTTCCGCCTCTCATCTCATAAGAATCCTTGACCCTTAAGAGTTTCATTCTCTGCGCCTTTTCCTTCGGGAGCTGCTGGCCGCAATTAAAATTTTAGAGGGTGACCGATCCATTCACCCCCCTCTGGATCTTCTATAGACACCCTATCTGTAGAGATCTGGTTTCTTGGCGTCTATATATTCTATCATCCACAACTTCCGGCGACTATGTATTCAGCCTCGGCCGTTGAGAGAGCTACTGAATGTTGTTTCTTGGAGGCCCATGAAATTAGGCACCCACCAAGAAACTGATAGTACCCACTAGTACTTTTACGATCAACAATACGTCCGGCATAATCCGCATCAGTGTATGCCATCAAGTCAAATGAGCTACTGATCGAAAATCACAAGCCGAAGTCTTCTGTATCAATTAAGTATCAAAAAATTCATTTAAAAGCCAATAAATGAGATTCTTTAGGACCTTACTGAAAATGAGCAGATAGACATACATTGTATTAAATGTCAAGATGGCAAGTTATCAAGTAGTGATCCGATCATACCTTAAAATAATGTAGGAGCTACTATTTTACTATTTTCATCTTTGTCTAACTTCGTAGTTGTGGCCATCGGAGTAAACATGTGTTTTGCTTCTGTCATCCCGTATTTCTTCAAGAGCTCCATAGCATATTTGGCTTGGTTTATGAAGATTCCTTCGGAAGTTAACCTGCAAGCCAAGAAGGAATGCCAATTCACCGATTATGCTTATTTCAAATTCACCCTATGTGATTTCTGCAAATTTAGCACATAAGGTATTGTTAGTGACTCTAAAGATGATATCGTATGCATGAACTTAAACCACTAACATGTCTTTTACCTGAATTTCTTGTGAATAGGGTCTGATCAACCTTACCTCTATTGAATCCATTTTCAAATAAGAATGAGGTGAACCTTTCATACCAAACCCTTGGTGCTTGTGATGTGGGACGGATGACACAAATAGGCTAAGACGTACGACAGACTCGATGTGCGGCCAGCACTAACACGCTAAAGGCAAGCTGGGCGGCTGACCACCGTGGTGTTCTCCGGGTGAAGACGTCTCTCAACAGAAACTCTAACTAGCCCGACGATCGCCCCTTGCGAGGGAAATGCGGGATCACAGCGATTAAGGAATCACTGTCGCCTAAGGTGGCCCAGTCCGAGCTCGGTGCTTGACTGGAGTTAAGGAATGGCTCTCACTCTCACAATCACGGTGACTTACAATTTGGATACGGCCCTATTCTCACAAACGCAGCACATATAACATCATACTAGATAAGCAAATGTGAGTGTAAGGAACGTGCGTGTACCTCCATGACTAGTGCGTGGGGAAGAAACTCCGGCTGGATCCGACAACCTCGATACACGACAATGATTAATCGTATAATTTCAGAAAATGACCCACTCCTCATAAGGAGATAATAGGCTAGAATCACACAATTTGGGACTGCTGGAACGTGGGTTGACCGGCAGCACTCGAGGGAGTCGAGGGGAGCGAGTCGTCGCCGATCGGGGCGACGATCAAGTACTGGACCATTTCTGCCCGTGCTGGTCACCCTGCACAGCAATCTTGCGGGAGGTGGTACGGCTAGATCCAGATTCCAAACGAAGTGCCGTTTGTGGGAGCGAGTCGAGGACAGGCTGAAGAACACCTAGTCTAGATGGCGCAACCAAATCTTTACCAATCGGGTCGTGACGGCTCCTGCACGACTGTTCAGTTTCTATTCGCACAGAACTACACAGTAAGAATAAATAATCAGTAAAAAATATTTTCGGTGTGAGATTGGGTCTCCGCTTACTGGAGATCGTCGGAGACGCCCGAATGAAGATCCGGATCGAAGGGCTCGATCAGATCTGACAGGTTGACAGCGTGGGATCTCCCACAAGTAGCCACCGGGATCCGGTCGGATCTGCACAGGTCAGCCTGCGTAATCCCACAAAAAGCTTCACCACGCCCATCACGGACCTCGGATCAGCACGAAACTAGCGGAGATGCGAAGCCGACATAAAAAGGCACGATCTATGAGGATTTCAGCTCCAATGGTGCCGTGATAAGGGCTGGAGAATTTTCGTATCAGGGATGTAGATCTCTGGACTGCCGGGATAGATATAACTGCGCGGCACCACGGCTCGAATTGTTTCCAGAGATCTGCTTCTCCGATCGACATAAAACTAGTGCCAAAACACTCCTGACTCGCATAAGTACCTCTGGTAATTTTACCAAGATCGGATCTGAAGAGGGTGAGGCGGTGGGTGATTTGTGATCCGGGGAAGATTTCTAGATGGGCGGAAGCAGCACAGCACACGAACGAGACGATAATGGGCCTCGACGTCGCACCTCGGCGTCGGGGAGTCACACCCCAGCTATCCCGTCATGGGACTAGCACTTGAGCATCACACTCAAGGAGAAACACAAGAGAATCACTCTCTAAAGCACTCACTTTTTTCATAAATTTATCAATCTCTCATTTGTACAAGATACATGCTATTTATAGACACATGGGAGAGGGCATGGGGAGAGGAGGGCCACCAAGAGAGAGGAGGGGAAGGTGCTCCTCTCTCCTCCCTCATTCTCACCCTCTCTTTCTCTCTCTCGTTCTCTCTCCCCTCTGCTCCTCTCGACGCGGGGTGCGCGACCGTGGCGAGCTGGCTGAGGTGGGGATGCGATGGAGTGAACCTGAAGCATGATGGAGTGGCATATGGGGCGTAGCGCGGCGTGATCCCTCGGTGGAATCAAAGCCGACGTTGTTCACTCATTTGGTGATTTTCGACATGGTTTAGTCGCTTCGATGCTCAGAATCTTCGGTGGAGGTAGGAAAATGGATCACCTACTTCTCCTCTATGTTCCCTCATAGTTTTACGCTGAACGGTGCGTGCACGAGTGGATTTCGTTCAGTTTTGGGAAAGGCATGCTCGGGGGGTGTGCATCAGGTTCGCTGAAAAATGGCGATGATTTTTCGTCTAGTTAGTATCACTATGACCCCCAGCATATTAGCATTCCAGATCTACTAATTTCATTGCGATTGGTCATCATTTGGGGCCGGTATGAGCCCGGGTACCCCGGTGACCCAATTAGGGTCAATTCGGTGGAATTGCCCATTTCTTGTGATTTAGTTGTTGCATGGATCCCTTACGGGCTATGGAAGGCATTTTTCGCTATGGAAGGCATTTTCCCTGTCATTTAGATGTGATTGGGGCATGGAACGACTGGATCCGGCCATTCCCATGGTTTCCCCATCGTATCGTACTAGCGGTCGTTCTAGAGACCATTTCTTATCTCTAGCGGCCCCACAATAGACCGCTACACTCTATAGTGTGTCATTCAGTTCTAAGTCAATTTAGGCTGGTGGCCTAAATTTAGACCGCCTCTTGCCTCTAGCGGCCCTATGGTGGACCGCCAAGCTCCGTCATTTCTCAATTTTAGTGTAAGTCAGTTCGAGCTGGCGGCCCTAGCTCCGACTGCTTCCATTCCTTGACGACTCTTACTTGAATCACTATGGTGTGCTTGATGGAGTCCATGTTTTAAGTCAGTTGGCCTTGGCGTACCAACCTTCGACCGCCTCCTTGTTGTAGCAGCCCAGGTCATGACCGCTACGATCCGTTTGGCTTAGGTCAATAGGTTAAAGTGGTTAGAGTAGCGGTTCATTTTTAGACCGTGTAATCCGTGTAGCGGTTCTGTTATAGACCGCTAGGTGGTTTGACTGGCTAGATCGGTTCGAGGGTTGACTGGGGTTAGCGGCCTTAGTTATGACTGCTATAGTCCCCTGGTAGCCCACTTTATGACCGCTAATGTCCCTTAGTGGGCCAGTCAATGACCGCCAGAGTCTGGGGTTTCTATGTGGAGGAGCGGCTATTTTGCTAACTGCTTGGCTTACCTAGCAGGGAAGCAATCGACTGCTTATGCCCCAGAATGTTATTTTTGTTGTTTTGGCTTCTAATTGTCTTGGCTTAACCTTTTGGTTTGCCCATTGTCCCGTGGATGTCTCTTGATGTCCTATGAGGGCTCATACCATGTTATAAGGTAGCCAGGAGTGCCTTTGTGTTGATTTGTGTCTGGTGCTGCTTCAGAGTCATTATTGATTTTCGGTCAACCTGGTGAGATCCAGTAGTTGACACGTGACCTCGTGAGTGTCTCGGCTATTCTGGATAGAGCGAGACATGATTGTGGACATCTTGAGGTGTTATTTTACCTTAGTTTACGTGTTTAGGTGCTTTGTAGGTCTTGGTGTTCCCTCATGTTCCGTGATTTATATTATACAGAGTCGAGAGTCCTTGGTATAGCCTGAGGGGCTGAGGACTTGTGTTTTCTCATGTCTTTGCCTTAGGGATTAGGTTTGATTGGCGTCTTGTTACCACTTATGTGTGACGATCTTGACCCCGAGTCATGAGGCTCAAGGATCGTTGTGTTAGCAGGTCTAGTTATCTATCCTAAGTCTAGTGGCTGTCTTGCGTGCTGCCTTGTGCTCGGTGCTTCGTAGTACATGGGACAGTGCATGCTAGCCTGTCTATACTCTAGGACTCTTGTTTCAGAGTCTTTGTGTCTAGTGAGCCTCCACTAGTCGTAGCCCAACGACCTCGAGTGTCGGCCCACTTGGGAGTGGTAGTGGGGCAGTTCTCGACTCAGATGGTTTTTAGGCTACTTTCCATGGGCTCCCTTGCTTGATAGTAGCATCCTACCGGGGGAGAAAACTAGCTTGAGACCTGGCCCAAGGCAATGAGCTTGTGTGTGCACACATGGTCAGGGGCGTTTGGACGAACGCTGATGGGCATGACCCTGACTAGTCACTCATTACTGTAGTTCCTAGTTCCGTTCAGTGAGTATCTCAGTCTTTGTCATCTTTGGGGTCCGCAGCGAGATACTAGTGGCGCAGTGTAAGACGTCAGTGGGCGTGTCTGGCTATTCTTCTAGTCAGGAGGTGCTTCGGTCACGTGACGCGTGACTCCCATGTTTCCCGTACTTCATGTCATGACCTTCCCAGGTTAGTCTTCTCTTGGCCTAACCCGAGGTCAGCTTAGGATATCGTGCATGACACTCTAGTAGAAATTTTGTTGGAGAGAGGTTGAACAAATATTTCAGATGAATGTCGACGCCTCCGGTGAACCTCGCCTGTTTGAAAATGATGACTTTGAACAATCATAACTTCTAGCATACTCATCTAAAGAATACAATTTTGGACTCGTTGTGAAGAGCTTAGTTATTACAACAATTTGTCATCAGTCCACGTCTTGAAAGATCATTAGAGCTCAAATAAACTAAACATTAAGAATTGACTTTCAGACGAATTCACACTTAGGCAGTTTTTTGCATATTGACTTGTTCACTGCACATTCACTCAGAGACGGTGATTAATTTAACATGCACAGATTTTGTTGTCATCAAAATATGGAGAGATCTCAACATGCCAGTACGTGTCCAGTTTTGCCCGTCACTAAGGTCGAACAGGTGAAATCGACTTTGGCAGATTTTCTTGTAACCGGGGTTAATTGGGACGGTTGGCTTATTTTGTGCAAATTAACTGGTCGAGCGGCCTTGGTCGAACACGTCACCGGGGGTCAGTATGGGGTGGTGGATTCAACCTTGCCCTATCCTAATCTCAAATTGACCCTAAATAGAGAATTATATATGCTCACAGGATGCCAAAGATTTAAGATCCATGTCCCGGTTAAAATCTTCCACACAAACAATTAATTCTCCCAGGTACATATATAAAGGAAGGTAAAGATAGTAATGTGTAAATATATCCCTTATCTACAGTTTACATATATGATTTACCTACATCCCTGACCCCCACGTGTTGCTGCCTCCTCACACTTATTCAGCGGTGATAATTAAGCCCTCAATTCTCCACTGCGGCCTTCCGCTTAACCGAAGTATAGAAACCTCTTCTGCATTGTGGCGCATTACACCTCATGGTAGAGTAATGTGATAGAATTGTGACACCTTCTTTGAGATAACTTATTAAGACATCACTGGCAAAAGCGTGCGAAAATCTCCTATTGGCCGGGCGCACTGCGCCACGGTGCATGGAGATCCATCGGCTTATCTAAATTTCACCTCTTACCTTTGCGGGCCTTCTTGGGTGCATGCACCGCCATCCTCCCCACGGCGCACCCGCGCTTCTCCCGGAACAGCACCACCGCCCGCCCGCTTGGCGGCGCCATCCTCCCCAGCTCCGCTTCCAGCTCTCCCCAGCGCCCCCCCTCGCTCAGAGCCAGGAAGAGCCTCCCCGGGTCGTCCCCTCCTCCGGCCCCCCTGCAGACCCACCCGTCTGGGCGCCCGTCCGTCTCGATCCTGACGCCGAGGTCCGCCGCGTCCCGCAGGCGCCGGCAGCCGGGGCTGCCGCACTTCCTCACCCCCGCGCCGTTGCGGAAAGCCGTGAAGGCGCCGAGGGAGAGCAGGAGGAAGACCAGGGCTGCAAGCAGGAAGGCCGCGGGGGCTCCGAGGGGTTCGTCTCTCAGTTCCGAGAGCAGGGCGCCGCCGGCTTGGGCGAGCCCGCGACAACAGAGTTGAAGGCACGGCAGGAGCAGGAAGCTAAAGGCGAGGAGGACGGCGAGGAGGGCCGCCACGTCGGCCGCCGCGCTGAGGGACCAGTGGCAGCTCGTGGGTTTTGCTGGGTTCAGATTGCCGGCTGGCTTCCTGCTCCTCTGGGGGAGGTGGGGCGCCATGGCAGGGCCACGAGACCGGCAGGGCCTGGAGATGATGATGAGGAAGCGGGAATCCACCATTTAGGAAGGATACTAGAGCCCGGATTCGTGGAGAAACCTTACACTGGCAGCGTATATGTAGCAGAAGCCAATCACAGAACTTGAAACAGAGAGAGCCCGGCAGACGAAGGTCGTGAATCGTGATCTCCTTGTTGTGGAGTCTCTCAAGCAGCAGCAGCACCTGCAGATGCCAAAGATGTTTTTTTTTTTATCCCCTCCTCTTGCAGAGGAGCTGCAAACAGGAGGACCGGGTTCTGGCAAAGAGAGGGCCTTTCAAGTGGGTTTTGAAGAGGGCGAAGGGGGTGGAGAGAGAGATCAAAATTTGGAGGGAACCCACCATTGGAGACGACGAGAGCTGTTGGGTAAGCAGATCATAAGCAGGTCGGGAGAGGGACCCAACCCATCTAACCAAGGGATTAGGAACTCAGGATAAACTATGGAAGAGGCTTCCAATTCTTGCAGGTGGAGCTCTCCCTGTCTCTAATCCACCTCCCATGGTGTGAATTTGTGGACTGGCTGAGGCGATGGGGACAGCTAAAAGGTCGGCTTTCTGGTGGCGGTTTCGGTGACCTAACCTAATCCTCTCTCTCTCTCTCTGAGGGTGCGGAGAGACAGGAAATTAGGTGAAGAACAGATTCTTTCAAAAGAAAGAAGGGAAGTTTGGTGAGGCACGTGAACAGGTCAAAAGCCACCACACAATGTCACAATGTTTTGAGCATGAGGAGGATACCTGATGTGGATGCGAACATCGTGTTCAGGGGTGCTCAAAATTTGTACTGGGAATCGCACTTCATGAGTGGATGTGTGGAAGTAAGGACCTTGCATCGGCATGGCTCCGTATGAAGCGCTGTATGGTCATCCTTGTCGTACTCCTCTGAACTGGTTTGATGCCGGTGACCGATTTTTGACAAGGCCAGACATGGTGTAGCAGTGCGCTGTTGTGGTTCGTCATATCAGGCAAAGATTGTTGACAGCTCAGAGTCGACAGAAAAGTTATGCAGATCGACGCAGATGTCCACTCCAATTTGAGCCCGGAGATCAGGTGTTTGTTAAGGTATCTCTGATGAAAGGTATTTCGAGGTTTGGGAAACGTGGTAAGCTTAGCCGCGGTACATTGCCCCTTTTCCTATTGTGGAGTGTGTAGGCCAAGCAGCTTATCGTCTCCAGTTGCCAGCGGCTATTCATGATGTATTCCATGTATCCCAATTGAGGGAATATGTTTCTGACCCGTCTCATGTCCTCGACAATTCAATATGGCCAGAAGTGACTGCTGATTTGTCCACGCCAGAGTTCCCTGTCAGAATTGAAGACCATCGTAAATAGTGGTTGAGGAACAAGGTAATCCCTCTGGTTAAAGTTGTTTGGCAGCGCCACTCAGGTCATGAAGCTACTTGAGAACATGAGGATGAGGTGAGGCAGCTTTTTCCTTTCTTATTTCAGTAAGTTATAATTCCTTTCTCAATTTCTTCCTTTTCCTTTCCTCTTAAATTTCGAGGTTGAAATTTTTATTAGGAGGGAGGGACTATAATGCCCGTGTGATGTGACACTTCTAGGGAGATATGCAGCAATTAGACAATGGGTCCTCAGACCTATCAAGCAAACACGTCAACGAGCGAGGTCCTCGAAAGTGGTCGAACCACCGTTGCTCACACACGAACCTGGGTGACTCGGTGATGCCGAGTGGAGGTGATGGATCAAGCCCCTAGCTGGTAGAGTGCCAACAAGGCTAAGGTGGCCCTCCCAAGGATACGAAGCCCACGATTCAAGGGCTGGCCGGGTGCCAATTGGGGCACTAGGTCCCTCTCTCACACAACCTACGGTGCCTGCTCAGAAGTGGAACACTCTGGGGTCAGGCGTTCTCTCTCTCGCACAACGGAGTAACTCCGCGGATATTATATGAACAAATACTGGTGAAAGAGCGAGGTTTAGAGCTTACCTGGTTGGTTTGAAGAAACCAACCCCATTCGGAGATGCGGGCGAGCGGGCAAGTGTGGGATCTCCGCACACTACGCTGAAGTCGCTTCCCCTATTTAAAAGTACATGCACTACTCCTCTCGTAGGACGGTTGGACAAGAGGTGGGGAATGTGGATTACAATAAAAACTACCTCCACAAAGGGAGCGGCGCTAAGCTGGCCAGGCGGGGTGGGGGATGAAACTACTAGGGTACCGACAAGGCCACACAGCCGGTTCAGCCTGCTTCTAGGACAATCAGACCGACAGTCGCTGTTGCTGCTGCCACAAACTGTAACGAACTCGAAAGATGCCGAAACCAGTGCCAATCCTTCGTTGACTGGTCCAGGAAGGCTCCAGACTTTTCGCGGAGTCGCCTGGTGTCGTCGCTGGTCGTGGATGGCTCTAGAACCGGGTTGCTCTGCTCAGACTGGGACTGCTCTCAGGTTGCAATAGTAGGTAGACGTCGCCGTCACGAACGCTCCCGAAGTCGAAATGGTGCGGGACCAGAACGGACGCATCTGTGTATGAGTCCTCTTCAATCTGATCTGCTACCTTGGGGTAGAAAAATCAGAACAGGCTGCTCCGAGCTCCAATCGACACCCCGCTTGTTGCGTTGGATAGATGACTAGTGGGGCTCCACTTCGGATAAGTGGCGCACCAAGGAGAGCCATGGTGTGGTCACTGGAGCCTCTGTAAGCCGCCTCAGTTAGCAGGCCGGACTGGTTCTGTGCAGTCTAGGGAGAACAATTCTCAGGAAGGCGGTACCATCACGATCACTCCCGTTGTCAGAATGGTGCGGGACCAAAACAGACACGTCCTTGGATGAATCCTATTCAATCTCCAACCAGGAAGGATACCAGGAGAGGTCGGGGCAGAGAGATAGAGGGCATAGAATGGAGGGGTATCTGCTCTACTCCTGAATGGACTGACCTGCGCACCCGGGGTAGAAAAATTGGAACGGATAGCTCCGGACTCCAAATGAGGCTCCGCCAGTTGCGTTGGACAGACGACTGGAAGAGGAACGTCCTGGCCAAACGGCATACCAAGTGGAGTTGGGGTGTGGATGGAGCAGCTTCTGCACCAGGGCTCTAGTCATCCGTCAGATGCCAGATGCGCGATCTGACGATAACAGACCTCCAGGACAGCCCCGAACTCGGATGAAGACAGGATCACCTTGACGTCGAAGCTAACTGGGAGAGCTTTCCATCGATGTATGGTACACCTCCTGAAGTCGCCAAATGACCCCGGGGGAGACTCTGCAAGTTGGGCTTCTGCTACTGCCTGTGAACTAGGCAAGGAATAGTGGTGGATGGGGGGGATAGTGGGGAGATGAGGAGAGGGGAATGGGGTGGGAACATCAGCCACGACATTGTTCAATCGGTCAAATGACTGGATTTCCATGCCAATTATCTTTTCTAGCACCTCCCTCCTAAGGTTCTGTTTATAGATTTGTACAGCGTCCTCCTAGTGCGGGGGCCGCTTGCATCTCATTCCGAGGTTCCTCCAACTCTTAATATATTCGAGGACTGTCTCATCTGCCCTTTGTCTTGTCGAGTAGAGTTCGACTATGGTTACCTCCCTCTCTGTGATATGAAATCTTTCTCTAAATTTCTTTTGCATATCCGGCCAGTCACTGATCGACTCGGTCAGGAGGCTTGAATACCATTCAAATGTGAGCCCTGTCAGCGAGGACCCGAAGAACTTTAGCATGTATGACTCATCAGCAGCTACATCACCCATGATGGTCATGTACTGGCGACGTGTTCTTTTAGGGATCCCTTCCCATTAAACTTATCAAATTTAGGAGTCTTGCTAATCCCAGGAGGGAGCCACTTCGCAGCATGGTGTGGTAGGTATGGTACCCGATAGGCATCAAATGCAACATAGTCACTTTTACTTCTTTCAGCAAGCTTCAGCTCGATCATCCTTTCCACCATCAGCTTGTTTATGGTGGTTGGATCAACTAGTTCTGGGTAGAAGTGTGCTGGCTACAGGTATGGAGTAACCAGAGCGGTCGCCTGTGGAGGAGGATGCAATAGTGGAGGCATCGGGGGTGTCTGGTGCACCTGCGGCAGCACTGGCTGCATCAGCGGCTGTGATTTGCATTGTTGTGTAGTTGCCAAGCTGGGCTCTGTTGGCTAGGGCAAGGTGTAAATTGGTGGGAAGTCGCTCGGGTTGGCAGCTCCCCGTGATGATTCGCCCTGCATCTTGGGCTGCTTGAAAGCCGAAGACTGTTCCATCTTCTCCATCAATTATTTCTTCAACAGTTCTATCTCCTGCCGGTACCTTTGAAGCATCATCAGTACTGCCGGGTCCATAGCCACTGTGCTGCGGATGGCTTCTGTTCTTTCCCCTGATGCGCCTTCAGGCAGGATGTCGAGCATCACATCCTCGTCTTCTGTCGTCTCCACATTGGCAGTTAGAATGGTGGCTTCATCAAGTTGCTGGTGGTGAGCTAGGTCTTGATTTCCCCTAGCTGCTGCCATCATCTCCCTTGCGGCTTCCGCCCTTTGGGTATTCGACCCTGGCCTTTCGACCAACCAAGTCAGCTCTTGAGGCTCCTCAGGTAGCCTTCCATATCGATCGGACACCTCGGCCATATTGCAAGTGAAGACTTACATTCTTCTCCTCTATCGATGGACCTTCCTTTTCACATGTTCCGGGAAGGTCAACCTCTCGAATACGGAGATTCTTTTCCTCTCTTCCCGCCGAGGGGCGGTTTCATCGGCTTCAAGCCCCAAGCCGTTCTCATATCCATTATCGTCCACAGATGACGTCATTCCTCTTTCTTCTTCTTCTTCGATTGTTGTTGATGGGCAACCTTCTTCTTCTGCCATGGCTGCTTGTAGCAACCATTGTTGGCCTATTGAGGGGTTGCCTAGACCCCTGAAATAGTTCCTGACCAAGCTGGTCATCTCTTCCTGCCCCCGCTCCTGATGTAGGATGGGGGATAACTGTCGACCTCCTGTCAGAGGGATGTATGCCAGCCGGGCTCTTCCGGCGGGTTGCTCGAATCTTCTCCCCAGTGTGGGGACAATAGCTTGTCGGGGGCATGCCCTGAAGCTTGGACGGGGCGGAGGATCCGCAACCAGTTCTTCTCTTCTCTGGGCCAGGCCCCTCTCATTCTCCTCCTTTCCCTCCCCTTGTCGTCGCCACCAGCTCACTCCTACTTATCATCCTCCGCCCCTCTTCCTCACTGTTGACACGTGTTCACGCTCGAGTAGAGAGAGAAAAAAGAGAGAAGAAGAAAATGAGTGGCAACTCATCCGTGAGCGATTTGGGACTTGTCCGATTAGGCGTAGGTGGCTTGCCAAATTTGGGGTTGCTAGATTTGAGAGTTGCAGGGAGAGGGCCAAAGGGGATCGAAGGGGGCTCGGGAGGGGGGTTGCTTTCCGGGTGGGTGAGAGGGGGGGAGCTTCTCACCAAGAGCGGAAGGGGTGGCTGGGCATCGTCGAGGGGGCGGGGGGTGCTCAGGGTGGCACAGGGGAAGGTGAAGGCAGTCATGGTGGCCGGTTGCTCCTTAACAACAGGGGCAATGGCAGCTGCCATAGTCCTAGTTGAAGGAGAGGTGCAACAACGAAGGGGACAAGGGCGCCAAGAGGGAGGAAGGTTGTGGCGGAAGTTGCTCATGCGAGACAGGGATAGGGTTCCAACATCGAGGTTCTGAGGCACCTGCGGCACTGGCTCCTCCTACTATTGTTGTTGTACATCATCGGTGCCTCATGCTACTATTGCACACCATCTGTGTCCTCCCCGCCGCCGGCTCCTCTTGTTGCCATTGCACGTCGTCGTTGGCTCCTTTTGCTACTCCTACGCTTCTTGGTGGGCTGGGGAGGTGGGGCATAGGTGACTTGAGGAAGCAGCCCTACCTTCCCCCTTGTAGATCTGACCAAACCCCTTATTCATATCCTTCCTCCAGATGTCACCGATGATCTCCAACAAGCGAAGATCCATTCAGAGACTGGAGCTATTTATTCTGTAATTTTTAGTCTTCTTATGTAGTTTTGTGCGAGCAGAACTAGAGACCTGGTACAGGTGCTATCACGCCCAGATCTGATAAGATCTGATCATGCAATTTAGCCGAGGCATTCTTCATCCAGTCACTGACACTCTCTCACAAATGGCACCCTGATCGGAAGTCGGATCCAGCCATACCGACTTCTGCAAGTTTGCTACGTTGGGTGACCAACGCGGGTAGAACCGCTCGCGTTCCAATCGGCTCACCCAATCGGCCACGACTCGCCTCTCTCATCTCCTACAAGTGTCACCCGTCAACCTGTGTTCCAGCAGCCCCAAAATTTACTTCTGTAGCCCTTTACCTCCCTGTGTGGAGTGGGCCATATTTCTAGAATTGTAATAATATTTATTTGTTATGTTTTAGGGTTGTCGAATTCAACCGGGGTTTCTTCCCCACGCGCTAGTCGTGGAGGTACGCGTGCATTCCTTACACTCGCATTTGCTTATCAAGTATGTTGTTATATATACTGCATTTGTGAGAATAGGGCCGTATCCAAATTGCAAGTCACCGTGATTGTGAGAGTGTGAGCTGTTCCTTAGCTCCAGTCGAGCATCGAGCTCGAGCTGCACCACCCTAGGCGACAGTGGTTCCTTAACCGCTGCGATCCCGCGTTTCCCTCGCAAGGGACGATCATCAGGCCAGTTAGAGTTTTTGTTGAGAGACCTCTCCACCCAGAGAACACCCCGGTGGTCAGCCGCCTGGCTTGCCTTTAGCGTGCTAGTGCTGGCCGCACATTGAGTTCATCGTACGTCTTAGCCCGTTCGAGTCTCATCCCGCATCAAAAATCTTACTCTTGATATCATGTCTACTTGTGATCCTATATACTTGCATTCTTCTACACCTTCATGTTCATGTTACATGCTTTAGTTACGTTTCTCGCCATAGCATATTTACTTTATCAAATATGTTATCATATATGTTAATCACTTAAAGATGCTTGATATAGAGATATAAATCTTACTGAGCTTTTCGCTCACCCTACATTTTTGATTAATGTTTCATGTAGTTCCGAAGAGGAACCTAAAACTGATGGGGATGGGCAAGAGTGAATAGGAGAGATCGAGCTTATCCTAAACCCTCATCTTTATGTTGTTACTTTTGCTAGAATTAAGTGTTATTTGACAGTTGTAATTTAATTATGACCATTTGAGAATTGGTGATGTTGTAAGACTCTATTTTGACGTAATGATAGTATCCTTTCCTCATTATTTCCCCTTGGGGTTGAAGCCCTTATTGTTGTGTCCTTGTGATTTTGATGCTGTCTAACACCATGAGACATTTACATTCTAATCTCTTGATTGTTGATGATGTCAATGCTACATCTCTACATTGAAATTCTCATAGCAGATAAATCAGAAATTACAAGAGATAAAGTCCAATGAACACTCCTAAGATAATTCAGTTCAACTCATTGTCAAGCATTTTGATGAATGGTGTGAAGCTCAGAAAAGTTGGAGAATTCCGTTGAAGGTAGATCATCAAGTTTCCCAAGCTCAACAGACTTCTGTAATCTAGAGGAAGAGTGTCGACACCGTTGTATCAAGGTTCTATTTGGCATCTACAACACTCGTGGCATCGACGCAATGGAACCTTGGTGTCGACACAACGAAGCCTCTTACAGTGTTTCTTCAGCAGATTTGGCATGTGGCATCAACTCAACTTGCACCTCGCATCAATGCAGCCAGATAAGTCTTCAGCAGAGCCAACTAACTACGTCGACGCACAAGCCTCATCATGTCAACGCAACAAGTGAGCCTTCAAGCAGATCCAGGCAAATGCGTCAACACATGTTCTTAGGGCATCAACTCATTGGGTGTTTCTAGTACCCGTTATACGGGTTGTTCTACGAAGGCTGCGTCGACGCCAAGCTCTCAGTGGGTCGACGCTATAAAGCTTCTAGAAGCAGAGCCTGCCAGTGACTATGAAGTCCATGAAGAGGGCGTCGACGCCATCACCTAGATGTGTCGACGCACCTGAAGCATTTTCAGGCCATTGTCTGTCAAATCACAGCTATTCAAAGGTGGATCTAGTGATTAAAAATATGAACCACAAACCTCCAAAAATATGGATATCGAGGTTTGAAGGAAGTTTCTAGGTCGGACAAGTGTCCCAGCCATCATCACCATACCTAAACTACTTTTTGGAGGCACCTGTGTCAGAGTCCAAATCTAGAAAATTTCTCTTGTCATGACACACCACTTTTTGCAATCAACCAATGAGATATGGTCCTAGAAAGGTACACAAAATAGAGAATTAACCTGAGCCAATGAGGAAGCATACTGCAAGATTTTTTCTTTCATGAGGGTCATTGGGCATACACACATGCATAGATACACAACATACACAGCATCCTTCGCAGCTTCAAGCTTCAAGTGGCTCCGAGCAACAAGCTAAGGAGAATTGTGTATGGGTGACTTGTTCGTCGGCTTAGTATGCTGGGGGTATGTCGTTTGCACTTCCCTCACATTGTATTTAGCCGTAACACACAAGTCAACACTTACCATGTGCGAGACGTTATGACAAGGGCGAACGTCCCCTCATCTCGGGATTCCCCCTCACATGCCCGTTGGTTGCAACCACGCACGTATCATCATGTCATGCTCCCTCGCAGTCACGAGGCCATGTTCGACCCCTCAACTTGAGTCGTGATCGACCCTCACCCAGACACCAGATTGACGCATCCCTCCAGTTATCCAGTCATGAGCCCCCCGTTCGCCATCGCGACCATGGCCCACGCCATGAGAGGAGCCCCCTGTAAAACACATGTGTATTCATCTGTCCTACATCGACTCGGGGATTGATCATCAAGATGAAATTGTCCCGTGGCGTGCACTAGTTGTACCCTAGCCACTACGGCCCACCTGTAAAAACATGCATCTCTCAGGAATTAAATTTCCGAATGGACGAATGCTTTTGCATCCACGTTCGGGCCCTTAGTCCTCCCTCTATGTCACCTAGCGTAAACCTCCAGCACCCGCCTGACCTCAGCCAACACCACCCAATAAGAGGTGAACCTACAGCTGTAAAGTGCTCCCGACTCTCCACCTAGGACTTCAGGAATATACGGACTCCTCCTCAGCATGGAACGAAGGTCTTCGGATTCAATCCGATGTAAATAAACACTGACGATTTGTGGTCGGTGGGAAAAGACGTCCTGTACATGACTCCCCACAGTCGCCTATGCACTCGCACCCACGGAACTGTCCTTCCCTCCACGTGTCTCTCACCCCTTGAGTCCACGTGTCGCACCCTGGCGGCTCATCCCCAGTTAAACATTCAGTTCCACGGGTGATTGTCGAGAGATCGACTGGCACACCCGCATCCCAGCCATGTTTCCCCCCAAACCCGAAAACCTCCCGTGTCACTCGGTCTCCCCTCGACTCTCCATAAAAGGCGAGTGCATGGTGCCGCTCTGAGAAAGATACGGTCATGAGACGGAGTGCCCGGAACACATCGCATTTTGGAACCTCTCCCATAGCTATAATATACCCCTCACTCCGGTCACCGCACATACGCTGCGCCGGTGATACGCCTGCTCACGCGCAAACAAAAGGATGGCTCGCCCGATGGGATGTCTCCCACCGTCCTTCTTTTGGCTGAGGAGAAAGTCCATGCCAACCCTAAAGTCCTGGTGCCCTTTTCCTATCCTTGTAGGAGGGGTAGAGGAAGAGCACCTGTTTGCACTTTCCAGTAGCTTCCAGTTCACCTCCCAGTTGCCGGATTGTGTTCGACGATTGTCAGCTATAGTTGTCCCAGCTCGTCCGGTGCTTCAACAACTATGGCGGCTGTCACCTACTATCCCATCGTCTTCACTACCCACGCACGGGGGGGCTACTTGGCGGTGCCGATCGCTTTCGATAGTTTTGCCACGGTCGTTAGATGGCCCTACTGTTTGGGTGTGGTCCCCATGGCTACTCCGCCGCCATCCCCAGCTCCTGTCTCTTTTGGCGCCACCAATGCGCCACACCAGTTACCAGTCTCAGCATCCAGACTGAGCGTCAGGCTCGGATCTCCTGTTACCGGTCCCCATAGGGGTTCTGGACCAGTCCCAGCCTGGGTAAGCACCAGCCCTCGGGCCCAGCTCCGCCCGACTCCAGAAGTAGGCTTCGCGTCCTGAGTTTCGGTCTCCACTTCTGCCGTTCGCTCGGGCCTCCAGCCCCGGTCCCCGGCCAAGTTGGCATCTGACGTGGGTCTCCATCCTAAGGTGTTCGACTCCTCAGCACCCTGCTCGGGCCGTCAACCCCAAGCCTCCATCGAGCTGGCTCCCAACACGGGTCCCCTGACCCAGGGGCGTGGTTCCCAAGCATCCCGTTCAGACCTCTCGACCCGAACCTTAGAAGAGCAACCGCCTCACTTGGGTTCTCAACTCCTGGTACGACGCATCTCAGCACCCAGACCGGGCATACAGCCTCGGGGTTTCCCGAGGACAACGCTTGGCGTGAGTAGCTCGCGTCAGGCTTCACACCTCCCGGTTCCACCTCGGGGGAATTTCTCCCTCTACCTGACAACGTAGGCTCCTAGCACTGGTCTGCCTCTATAGGACGCGGTGACCCCAACATGGATCGAGGGCCCTCTATCGCTCCTTCCGATCTTGCTAGCTCCCAGTCTAGGCTCAAGGCCACGGGTCACAGGCACCCTGGTACCCCCTGCAGCGTCAGCTCCAGGTGCAAGCACGTCATTGCGAGCATCTGCAGCACTACTATCGGCTCGGGCAAGGGCCTACACTCAAGTCATCCAGCCACCGGCCTTTACTATAGACTTTGTGTCTTTGGGGCCAATTCTAGTATTCCCGGTGGGATATGAATGAATAATAGGGCAGTGAAAGGTAGAGAAGAGTTGTTGCAAAGAATCCCACCAAGGGAGTAATGACCATGGAGGATCTCTTTTATTTTTCAACAGCTCAATCAGTGCCAATGAGTCCGTGAAAATGATTGATATCAGAATATCATGAAGTTGTGCTAATCGAAGGCCATCTAATAGGGCCCGACCCTCAGCCACCATATTAGAACCAATTCCATAATAGTATGAGAAGCCCAGCTTTAGATGCCCACGATGATCTCTGAAATAGCCACCACCCCCGGAGGGACCGGGGTTACCTTTGCTTGCACCATCCACATTTAGGGAAAAATTAATAACAGGGACTTTCCAGCGGATAATGATACATGCTAGACGATTGCTATTGATTGTTATACCAAAGCCTTGTAATGTTTTCAAATATTCAGTGCTGGTTCCTTGTTTAAATCTGAACTGATTCACAGTTTGCTTTATCTATGCAAGAATCTATTCTGAAATCCTTTCAATGCTTGTTCGATAACCTTCATACCTTGCATGACATCTGTATTTCCAGATCTCCCAAACTATCATAATAGTCACCAACAGTGAGATAAAGCCTTTGGGTTTGTCTATGACAACCCCATTAATAGTTGTTCTTAGCCTGCTGCTGATAGTGGTAGCTTCCAAACAAGAGTTGATAAGCAATGGGGCAAATTTGCTCCATAGGAACTTAGCCACATCACTGTCGACAAATAAGTGGTTTTCATCCTCAATGTCATTGGAATCAAGGCAGCAAACACAACAAGAAGCTAAGTTAACTCCACTCATTTGAATTTGTCTATCCACTGGAACAACATGCTTCAAAGTTTTCCAACAGAATAAGGAAGCCCGCGGGGGAGTCTTTGATTCCAGAGTTTGCTAATCATTAAACCAGAACTTGTCACTTGCCCTTTGATAAAATTGTAGGTAGATTTGATATTGAATTTACCTGAGTTGGTGAAAGACCAAATAGGTATATCATTCCCATTTTGAATAACAAAACTCTGAATTTCATCCCTCAGTTACTGGTCTTCCAATAGCTGCCAGACCGGATGCTGATGATTTGCCATGGCAGCTTGAACTGTGCAGTCTTCAATCAGAGGAAGGTTCTGTATGTTAAGAGTATCAACCAAAGCTTATCTTTGTACCAATTGTCTTTTAGAAAATTGGTGGTAGCACCATCTTGAACAATCATTCGAAATCCTGCCAAGAGGGTAGACCGAGCTTTCTCAAAGTCTTTAGCTTTTATGCCCACTGGAAATGGGGTTTTGCAATCTGATATATGAAGGCCATGATAATACTTGCTTCTCACAAATTTAGCCCAAAGAGAATTACTGTGTATAGAAAGCCATAGTTGTTTAACATAAAAACATAACTGAGTATCTGATTGGCTTCGAATGCCTAGTCCACCTTCAGAGAATGGACAGCACATTTTATCCCAAGACACCCAGTGCTTTCTGTGGGCTGTTTCAAAACCCTGCCAGAAGAAGTTAGAGCAAATATTCCCAATTTGTTTGAGTATAGTATAAGGAATGGAGGCTGCACTGGCAGTATACATAGGAATGGAAGCTAAAACCGACCAAATTAGAATGAGTCTCCCTGCCTGAGACAGTAGTTTACTTTGCCAACCAGCTAGCTTGGCATTGACTTTATCCAACAGATATTTGAAATGAGGGCCTTTTACTCTTCCTTTAAAAAGATGGATGCCCAAATATTTAATACTACCTGTCTTGTGTTGATAGCCTGATAATTGACCTATGCGATCAATAGAGCGTCGAGGCATCTGTTTTGCCACCATAAAGCAGCTTTTTTGAGCATTGACTTTCTGGCCAGAAGACAATTCATATCTCCCTAAGAACAGAAGTAATTGTTTGATCGATGATAGACCACCATTCATAAAGATAATAGAATCATCCGCATAAAGAATGTGTGATATATGCTGAACACCACAGGGAAGATGGTAATATTTACACTGTCCAAAAGAGAATAAGTGACTGAGACCCCTACTTAGAACTTCTTCAGCAAGGATGAACAGGGAAGGGGCTAAGGGATCCCCCTGTCGGACCCCTCTTGAAGACTTGAAGAAATCATGAATATGCCCATTGAGAGATATTGAAAACCAACAGTTTACCAGCATTTGGGCAATTAAAGAAACAAACCTATTGGAGAATCCAAATCCTTTCAACACCATAAAAAGGAAATCCCACTCTATGCGGTCATAGGCTTTTGCCATGTCAAGTTTGAGAAGCATATTATGCCCTCTGACTGGTCTATCAATTTCCATAAATATTTCCTTGGCCAGTAAAAAATTATCAGTGATTTGTCTTCCATTGATAAGATCACTTTACTGATCGGAGATAATGAGAGGCAGAACAGGTCGCAGCCGATCACAAATGACTTTGGAAACAATTTTATATGTAAAGTTGCATAGACTAATGGGTCTGAAGTCAGCATAAGATATAGGATTGTTTATTCAAATACTCAAGCCATCTCCTCTGCCTCATATTAAGCTCCTTCTGAGAAAATAAGTACTTCAAACTCTTATGGTCTGAAAATACTGTGAATGTTTCTCCATACAAGTAGTGTCTCCAAATCTTTAAGGTAAAAACTACTGCTATAAGCTCCAAATCATGGACAGGATAATTCTCTTCGTGCTTCCTTAACTGTCTAGAGGAATAAGCTATCACCTTCCCATGCTGCATAAGCACACAACCTAGGCCAATACCTGAAGCATCCGTGTATACCACAAAATCTCCTTCTCCAGAAGGTAGAGCCAAAACAGGGACAGTAGTTGAACACTCCTTTAGGGTCTAGAAACTTTGCTTATAATCTTCTGACCAATCAAATTGGTTCTCCTTGCGGGTTAATCTTGTCAGAGGCACCGTAATTTTGGAGAAATTCTT
The DNA here is from genome assembly GCA_024336825.1 of Amorphophallus titanum. Taxonomy (NCBI): domain Eukaryota; kingdom Viridiplantae; phylum Streptophyta; class Magnoliopsida; order Alismatales; family Araceae; genus Amorphophallus; species Amorphophallus titanum. Next base: position 73,111,713 of record JANBPO010009603.1, read on the forward strand.
AATAAACATTCGATAATAGCCTGCCAGGCCTAGAAAACTTCTTACTTCAGTTACATTAGTAGGCCTATCCCAATTCTTTACTGTCTCTACTTTTGAAGGGTCAACCAAAATACCTTCCTTAGTGATGATGTGTCCCAGAAAAGACACCTCTTGTAGCCAAAATCACACTTACTAAACTTGGCGTATAACTGATGATCTCTCAATAATTGTAATGCCGACCTCAAGTGTTCAGCATGCTCCTCCTCACTCTTAGAATATATTAAGATGTCATCAATAAACACCATGACCCATTGATCAAGATAGGGCCGGAACACGCTATTCATCAACTGCATAAAAGCTGCAGGTGCATTCATTAGTCCAAAAGACATGACTATAAATTCAAAATGCCCATACCTGCTACGAAAAGCTGTTTTAAAGATATCCTCATCCTTGATCCACAACTGATGGTATCCTGATCGAAGATCGATCTTAGAAAAATATTGAGCTTCTACTATCTGGTCAAACAGTTTGTCAATTCTCAGTAATGGGTACTTGTTCTTGATAGTGAGTTAGTTCAATTGCCGATAATCGATACACAATCTCATCAAACCATCCTTCTTCCGCATGAACAACACTGGGGCTCCCCACGGGGATGTACTTGAATGAATAAACCCTTTTTCAAGCAACTCCATTAATTGTCGCTTTAATTTCCTCAGCTCCGCAGGAGACATACGATACGAAGCGTTTGAAACAGGAGACACGCCAGGAATTAAATCAATAGAAAAGACAACCTCCCTCTCAGGTGGAAGTCTTGACAATTCCTCCGGAAAGACATCTGAAAAATCTCAAACGATCGGAATGTCCTTAATCTCAATCTCCTTCTCAAGGGTTAAAGAAACCAAGGCTAGAAAAGCCTTACATCCTTTCTTCAATAGCTTCTGAGCTCGAAGAGCCGAAATAAGTGGCACAGACTTAGAGTGCCTAACCACAACAAAAGAAAGCTTGGGGTGTCCAGAAAAAGACACCGAGCTGGTGCTGCAATGGACATTTGCCTCATATCTAGCCAACCAATCTGCTCCTAGGATTACATCATAATCTTTCATGTTCATACAAACTAAATCAGCTGGCATATTCCGCCCACTAACCAAAACCTTACTAGAAGGTTAGTAATGTTTAATTGCTGAACTTGAACCAATAGGGGTTGAAATTTCCAGTGGAGAATTCATTAACACAGGCTTCATGGCTAAAGACTTAGCAAAACTTCGAGAAATGAAAGAGTGCATTGCTCCAGTGTCAAACAGAACAAATGCTGGTTTATCACAAACAACAAGTGTACCTTCCACAAGTCCACCCTCCTCGGTGGTTCCCGCCTCATCTTCCTGGAGGGCTTGAAGCTTGCCTTGCTACCTCTAACTTCCTTGCGGCTTGTTTGATGTAGCTTGGTCAAACAAGAGGCGACATTCTGGAATACGATGGTCCCTGCTTCCACAGCGAAGACAAGCGCCCAATTTGCACCAACACTCCTCCATCTTGTGACCTGGGCGGTCACAATACTTGCAAAGGCCCTTGAATGGTACAACTGGGCTAGGCTTCTTATCATCACTCCTCGTCTTCTTATCCTTCCCTGAACTAGACCCTCTGTTGGGCCTCTTCTTGCCATTGCCAAGTTTGAAATTCCCGAAACTAGTGGTCTGGTCCTTCTTGGAGTTTCTCCCTCGGATTCTCTCCGCCATTTCCAGGGTGTCTTCTAGAACTTGAGCTTTCCTCACCATCTCAGCATACATCTGGATTTCCATTGGGGCCAATTGGTTGATATAATGCAACTTCAACCCATTAAGAAATCATTTTACTTTCATCTTCTCGGTGGACACTAAATGAGTCGCATAGCGAGACAACCTGGAAAATTGAGATTCATATTCAGTAACAGGGTACACCGGGAAAAGGGCAGATCATTTCTATCCGGAAACCTACATCATGCGTAGAGGCTAGCCTCTGCCAAGTACCAAGGGTTCAAAAACTTGCATATAGTGATAAATCTATAATTTGCATTTCATTGTTGCATGTCTGTGTACAAAGAATTGTCGTAATAGGTTTTAGGCAACTTATACATAGGTTAAATGGTGCCCTGGGCAAGGCCCGAGTTTTAGGGAAATAGCGCCCGGGTCTAGGGTGCCCCATTAAATAGAGTCTTTGTAACAGTCGTGCATTCATTTGGTCATGAATAGTGTCACTTTCTCAAATAAATAATTTTACAGAATGGAACATATGGACAGGAAGAGAAAAATAGCCGCAATCTAGCAATATGATCATGCGTTAGATTAGATGTCATGATTCTCAATTATCAAATTTTGAACATGTGTATTTATTAAATGACAATCAAACTAACGACTATGTGCATGGGTGTTTAATTAAATAGCGCCTTTAACAGGGTCGCTACTTTACTGTATATGCAGGAACCACGAAATCTGCTACTGCAAGTCTTTCTACTGATAACTAATGACCTATATGCATGCAGAAGGCTTATTAATTACAGGGTTTGACTTAGAACTTGAGAGCACCTACCTTACTAGAGGTCTGGATGATAGAATCGGAGAAGAGATTGAGGAATTTAGTACTGATAACCCCAGATACGATACTCTGTTTGCAACAGAGTAACAGGTCCTAAAGCTCCTCTCTTTACAGTAGCAGGAAGAAGGGGAAGAATCAGCTTAGAGGATGAAGAACTCTCCTCAGATAGCAACCTACGATCAGAAGAAGTAATATGACAGCAGCAACAGCTAGTCTTCTCCCAACAAGGAAGAAGCAGGGAAGAAGATGGGGAAACAGAGGCCTTTTCCCTTCCACGTGCAGTCGGCTGTAAGAGGAAGCAGGCTTCTCTTCACGGGAAGAAGCAACAACCCAGAGCAGGACAAAGAGGAAGAATCAGAGTGGCTTCTCAATGCTCAACAGCAGGAGCAGAGGAAGTAGGTTGACGTCGTTGAAGAAAATTCAGAGGCAGTAACCTCGGAAGGGTTCTAGAGGGACTTATTCATAGGGAAGAAGAGCCTTCGTGGTTAGAGTTTGATTGGGAGTAATATTCCCACATAAGAATCCTATTGGAAATAAGGCTTCCCACGTATGCTTCCTTCCTAGATCAATCCTTTCCCAGATTCCACCCAGCTTCCTAGTTCGAACATGACACTGCAATAAGGTTTCCTCAATTCCATCTGCAGGTGAATAGCACCCAAGAGAGGGGCGCCCTTCATGAAATGATGCCTGCTTAAGGGGCGCCCTTCACTGCTATCCCATATATACGATGGCTACTTCATTCCTTGGAGAATAACGCCCACTCAAAGAGTCATTATTTCAAGAAATAGCACCCAGATAAGGGGGTGCCCTTTATCTTCACTCTTGACTTCAAACACTATTCATTACTTGATGAGAAAATGGCGCCCTTATGTATGGGCTCCTTTTGAGGAATTGGCTCCCTATCAAGGGGCGCCCTTTCCCTTTGGCCCATTTTGTTTAAATGCAAGACTCATCAGTGTGTGTATGGTGTTTTATATGGTCTGAGCCTTGACTAATTATTTTATTTTTATCTAGTTATGATTTCTAATCCTTTAATTTATTAGGGTTGCTACAGATCCCCATATACTTACCAGCTTTGTGTAATTCTTTTGCAGCTATGGCGAGATTCGACTGGGATGACCAGGCTCAGAGGTGTGTAGCCTGTGAGGAGGTCCACTGGGGAGGAGGACTGGGTGGACCTTATCTCCTTTGGGCTCACCTATCATCACCATGGCCGATATTGTCCAGCTTGACTTGGGACGTTCACTGGTGGCTGAGGGCCCCGTTGGTGAGGGGGCGAGTGGAGCAAGAGCTATGGAGCTGGCGAGACTCTTCGAGGCTGGTAGGATTTACACCTATGACTGCTCGGGAGGCTACCTGAGATAGTTTCCTCTGGACCGACATCTATTTGAGTTCATGAGGGGCTTCATCCCCACTGGTATGGAAGGCGGAGATCCTCTTGTTGCTGGAGAGCGCCACCAACTAGAGTGGGCCATTTTACTCGGCAGGGACAGCCTGTAGGGGGTCACCTATTACAACTTTCTGAGTTTCTTTGTAGACTTTTGGAGGCAGCGGTAGTTTCCCAGTGCAGATTGCCTGGGCTTCTTTGGCAGGGAAGACCAGTTGGGGGTTTGTGTTAGAGCACCGGGTCCCACTTCTTGAGACCTGCACAGCCACCATCGGGTCTAGACCAAGGGGACCATGGGGCTAGTATTGGAGCCGTCAGGGCTACAGTTTGCTGGTGAAGGATATGATGACCATAGTCTACTAGATGGGATCCTTCAACAGACGGTCATGAGCTGGTACGATCGCTAGGCGGTGATTTCTTCACATAGATACCACCAGGGGGCGACTGAGTGGCTGATGGGGATTGTGCACCACTACACAATGCTTTTGGATCAGACAAGGATACGATACGTCGTGACAATAGTGCTATATAGGTACCTGGTGGATCCCCTAGTGGATTTTGGGTAGTGTTTTAATGATGACAAAAGTTGTGTGGGTGTGTCTTTTTGTGGATCATGTAGTCGGACCTCCTCAAAGTGATGCAGGCGATCCGAGCCAAAGAGATCATTGTGAGATGCCCTCATCAGAGCTGTTGAGAACTTTTGAGGTGCCAAATTCTGAAGGGCCGCCCACCATCTTCTATGTGGCCAGAGAGAAGCCAGTCAGAGGAGATGATGAATGCTGACTCCCTGACGAGCTGCATGACCCACACGTCCCAATTTTGGGACTCCCTCACATGACTGACCGTGTAGTCGAAATGGCTAGAAAACAAAGGATCCCCCTTTACTAGCCATCCAGTCGGACAGGAATGTTCGAAAAAATGTGGAACCCGCCGAGCCTAGATCGGAGGCTACTGCAGATCACTAAGCACCTCGGTTTGGGCTTCTCAATAGAAGATTATTATGAAGCTGATGTTATATCAATTTCGGCTCCATCTGGTGGCGACTCCACCAAAGCTACAGATCTGCAGAAAGCCCGTCGCAATAAACATCTCACGCTTCCAATTGAAGAGGTACAAGATGAAGAAGTGTTCCTCTGGAACCCTCTCCATCGCAGGTGCACGGGAAAAGTCTCCCCCTCTTCTGAGGGGTCGACCTCAAAGGATCACAACATCGGGGCACCCTCACCCCCGCCCGTCAGAGACACAAGGAGCGGTGGTACGGGCCGTGCTTCAGGCCCTCCCCGATATGACCCCATCATGTTTGCCCTATATCATAGGCAACAATGGGAAATTGAGATGTTGAAGGCACGACTGGCCGAACTGACGACACTTGTGGCCGATTTGATCCAAGGCTCCTTCCACCCGCGAGATAAAGGCGCCCCTTTGTCCCAGGATGCCAGCCTTGGTACCCCCGTGCAGTCAAGGAGGGAAGCTAAGGATATGGCAACCTCTTCGGCCAGACGTCCGGTCGGGCGAGGTCTTATGCTACAAGAAAAGCTGCAGAAGCCTTACTCTTTCCCAAGGGAAAAGACTCGAGGGATATTCGACTGGGCATGTCACTATGGCAAAGTCTCCCTCCCAAGGTCTAAAAGGCTGCAAGATGCCCGAAGAAGTGATGACCCCCTGTTCTGCCCCTATCACCAAATACTGGGACAACCCATTGAAGACTGTTACGTCTTCAAAGACATTGCGCAAGACCTTATTGATAGGGACGAGCTCAGAATGGGAGATTATGTGGCTGCTCCGCCCCGCCCTCATGTGATGGGCAGCCCCAGAAGAGGAACCTACACAATATCAATCCAATACCAGGTCCTTGAAGAAGTAGCGGGAAATGAACAACCTCGGTCGTCAGTGGCGGAATAGCCCCGGGCACGGCTGGGAACCTCTTCGGCCCCCATTGAAGCTATTTACGATGATTACCTGGAAGACTTTGGAGCAACCCTGTGCCTCTTCACGCCAGGGAGCACCGTAAGCCCGCTGATTGCAACTCAAGGGGGATGTGAGGTGAATGCAGCGTCTGCACCCAGCAAGGAGGAACAAGAAGAGGCATATGGTGCCCTCGAAGTCAAAGAGGGCGAAGACCGAGATTTTGTCGACCTGCTGCCGACACCTCCGAAAATTGAAGATGGTGGCCAGGCTACCGTCGACGAACTTGTTGAAATCAACCTTGGCACCGAAAGCGACCCCAGGCCAACCTTTTTGAGTGCCCTCATGCCTCCGTAAGAGAGGGAACAGTATGTGAAATTGCTGCAAGAGTTCCAGGACTATTTTGCATGGAACTATAAAGAAATGCCTAATCTTAGTCCCGAAGTTACTTAACACATTCTGGCTATTGATCCCAAGATGGAGCCGGTAAAGCAGCCCCCCCGGCGCATGAGGCCGGAGCTGATCAACCAAATCTATAAAGAAGTCAACAAGCTCATAGATGTCGACTTTGTGGCTGAAAATCAGTACACCACCTGGCTGGCCAACATTGTGTCAGTGAAGAAGAAGAATGGACAGATGAGGATTTACATGGACTTTCACGACCTCAATAAAGCTTGCCCAAAAGATGACTTTTCGGTGCCCATCACCGAGGTGATGATTGATGCAACTACTAGCCATGAGGCCCTGTCTTTTATGGACGGATCGTTCGGTTACAACCAAATCTGGATAGCTGAGCACGACCGGATCCACACAGCCTTCAGGTCGCCCAAGGATATATTCCATTACAAAAGGATACCTTTCGGCCTTAAGAACGTCGGCGCCACATACCAGTGGGCGATGACCAAGATATTTGACGAGCTGCTGTATAGCAAGGTCGAATGCTACATTGATGACCTGGTCGTTAAGATGAAGAAGAGGGGAGATCATATGAGCGACCTCAGAGTCGTCTTCCAGAGGCTCCGGTAGTACGAGCTGAAGATTAACCCGATGAAGTGCGCCTTCGGCGTCTCCAGCGAAAAATTTCTCGGCATCATTGTCCGACACAGGGGAATCGAGATCGACCTTTCAAGATAAAAGCTATTCAGGAGCTGCCCCCTCCGAGGAATTTGGGAGTGTTGAGATCCCTGCAAGGTGAACAATTATTCATCACATGTCTAGTATCACCACAGTAATGACAGAAAAATTTTTTCTTGATGGACCATTCATCATCATTTTTCTTTATTAAACAATTTTAAAAAATATGTCCATATAGTCCACAATAAAAATAATGAACATTGATGTTTTTCTTCATTAGTTTTTCAGGATTTTTAGATTTGTCAACAGTGAATAAGGGGTGCCCTGCCCGGCCCTTGGGCATGGATTTACACAGCATCAAAGTTTGACTTTTTCTTCTAGTGCGCCGCGGGGGGGACTTGGCCTCTTCAACCATGCTCAGCACAAAAATACGGATTGGCATCTGGCTAATAAACTCTTGCAATTTGAATAGCATGGCCGAGGCCAACTCTTTCTTGCCCGGCTCTCGATAAACTTCGGCACAAATACTTGCAGAAGGACACCCATTCTGAGGCGCGGGGCGCGCGACAGTGGAGAGCTAGCCGAGGCGTGGACGTGCTGGGGTGATCAGTTCACGGGGTGGAGCAGCGGTGGGAGCGTGGCGGGCGCGATCCCTCGGTGGATTCCTAGAAAGGCACCGTTCATGTTCCTGGCCATTTTCGACGTGGTTTAGTCGCTTCGGCATGCGGTTTCTTTGGTGGAGGTAGGGAGACGGATCGCTACTCCGTTCTGCACATTTTCCCTACCCCTGTGCGCGATTTGGTGCTCGATCGGGGCAGATCGAGTCGATTTAGTGAAAACCAAAATTTTTGGGGTTTGTAGGGTTCACCAGAAAATGACAACCATTCTCGGTAAAAGTAGTGTCAAAACGACCACTGGGATGTCAAGATCCCATTCCCGTAAGTTTCGTGTCGGTCGGTTGTCATTTGGGGCTGGTAGGAGTCCAGGAATCTCGGTGACTCAGTTAGGGTCGATTCATCGGAATCGCCCCGATCTCGCATTTTAATGCGTGCATGCGCCATTTTTCGACCCCAGGAGTGTTGTATCGTCGTGTGGCTTTGTTTCCCCTACGCTTCGATGTGAATGGGGCGTGGAACGGGCCGATTCGTCCGTTCCCCAATTTTATTCACCGAATTTGTGTAACGGTCGTGCCAGTGACCGTCACATGTGTAACGGTCCTGCGATAGACCATTACGTCCATTAGTCATTTCACGTTCTTCGAGGTTGGGTTGATGTGATGGACCAGCATAGGACAGTCACATGGCTGTAACGCACCTATGGTGGTGCGTTACATTCTGGGTGTAACGAACCAGCATAGGACCGCCACATGGCTGTAACGCCCCTATGGTGGTGCGTTACGTTCTTGTGGTTCCCGAGGACTGTGGCTGTCAGTCCCTCGAAGATCATATCTACCTCGAAGATTGAGTCAGTCGGTTATCCCTGACGAACCTCTCCTTGTGTGTCACGTTGTGTGACGCCCCTGGCCTGGTGCGTTACATTGTTTGTGTTAGGCTTTTAGGCCTGTTGGCCCTGGCGCCCCTGTCTTGGTGCGTCAGCTGGTGTAACGCGCCTTGGTTGGTGCGTTACGTCATTCGAGTCATAGTTGTAGGCTTGGTTGCCCTGACGCCCCACCCTTGGTGCGTCAGAGCAGTGTAATGCCCTTATAGAAGTGCGTTATAGTCCTGTTGTGGCCATGATGGTCGTTGTTCTCTTCTGTGTCTGTTCATGCGTTGGTTTGTCTTAGGTTTGTGTTCTAGGGCAGTGTCTGTGTGTCGGTGGTTTCTGGATCCATCAGTTCAGGTGATTGGGTGCGATCTTTTCCCTGACTGAAATAGTTCCCTAACGACTCAATCTAGAACTACCAGCATCCTTGTCTCTGGTCACATAGCGAGCTGTCCCTACTGCCTGGTTCACCTAGCGGTTGAGTGGTGATTTGCTTTGTCTAGAGTGTTGTCTCCTCTGCTTGTGTATTGTTGTGTATGTCTGTGTGTGTGTGTCGTGTCTGGTTCCGGTCAACCCAATGAGACCAGGGGTTGACAGGTGACCTCGTCTGTGTCTCGACGATTCCATCCAACTAGAGACAGTGTTCTGGATGCCTCGGGGTGCTGTCCTACCTCGGTTGCGTGTCCAGGTGTGTTGAGGGTTCTTGGTGTCCCCTCGAGTCTCTATGAGTCATTTCCTGTGGAGCGTTGTTTATACTGGCTTAGGAGTAGACTGATTGGCGACTTGTTCTGCTATCTGTGATGATCTTACCTTCGAGTCGTCTGACTCAAGGATCAATGCGTGAGTAGGTCTAGTTGCCTTATCCTGAGTTGTCAGTAGTGGCTGTGCTACCATTGGTGCTTCGAAGTACGTGTGATAATGCTCTCTTGCCTATCTGTACTTTTGTACTCGTGTTTTGAGTCTCTGTGTCTTGTAAGCCTCCACTAGTTGTAGCCTTATGGCACGCTTCGGCGTGACGGCTCTTGTAGCGGGGCACCTTCCCAGTTTATGATTTTTAAGCTAGTTCCATGGGCCCCCGGTCCAGCCGTATCGTCCTTCAGAGGGGGAATACTAGCTAGAGTCGCCCTATTGGCTCATCGCCCACATTATACTCTCATCTTTGTTTAATTACCTAAGGGAGTACTGCTTCCTGGAATTTCCTACATCTGCACATACAACCTCCCCTATGCGAAATAAATGACTCATTCCTCACAACGTATGTTCCTCCTACTGTTCAGTCTAGATGATTAGAATATGCTTACCCCGATTCTAGTGTTGTCACGTCAATGCATCTAGGCAAACGATTGTCCTATCAATTGATGGGGCCTCGTGCTCTCTCATCCTTGACAGTGACACGGATTTGCTAGCCTCATTAGCATGATCCATGATCTCCTATATCTAGGGTAAAAACACGATTTCTTCAACATCGTCAATGTTTTTCTTATAAATGCGGACCGGTCACCAGGGAGGGGTATAGTCCCCATTCCAACAACTTCGTGATGTTTCTATTTAATTTTATTCGGGTTTCATGATCACTCATGGACCCCGGAGGACCCCTTTTAAAGGCAAATATCAATGGCTACACCATTAGACAATAGTTAAAGTCCACGTTTCTCAATAGAGGTTATGGCAGCCCGTGGGTCATTGAAGTCCCTCGCAGGCTAGTCCTCGGGATTTTTCACCCTAATCTGGGTCATGGATTTGCTGCTTTTGGCCTAGCCAGCAGTTGACGAGATCGTCTCGGATCCTTCTGTGGGTGAGTCTCTATTTCCTTCCCCCGCAGTCCTTTAGATAAGGGAAAATGTTGTCAAAATTCACCCAACACTCTTTGGCTTTTCCGTTTACATCTTTCCTTACTATGAGTGAAATTGAAATGCTTAACAATAATAAATGCCATGAAAATTATGCTACGGCGTAGCAAGGTCCCACTCCAGATCATGTGAACCTTGCGCTCAAGTTAGAGCCTCGTATGGAGACCCATAAGCTGGACCTACCTCGCTTGTATACACGAGCCTGAGGTCGATGGGACTAACATGTCCTATCCACATGCGATAAAAAGACCATAAGGACTTCAATATTGTGGCCATCACGGCCCATGAAATCATCAGTATTCACACACTTGTAAGATCTGAATAAGAAGGAATGACTCTAAGCTTCCCAAATAATCAAATTGACTAAACAAAAAATGAATTGTGTAATGATTGATAATCAATTGTTAATATGTGGGAATCATGCTAATCAAATTCTTAATATGCTTAAGGGAACCGTAATCTAGGGTACTTTAACCTCTTTTGAGCACAACCGAATTCATTTGGAGCACAAAAGGGGCTTTGGGCCATGGTAATCCGGCGGCCTCCTCTCTCTCGCCTAGTGATCTGGCGGGGGGAAAAGTGGGTGATCTGGCGTAAAGGGTGGACCCCTACCGGATCATTCCCCCCACCGATTCACTCTTTCCCCCCTCTTATCTCTCTCTTCCCCTCCGTCGATACAACCTTCCCACCGGTTTATCTCATTCTTCCCCTGCCCTCTTTTGCATTGGATCGCCCTCTCCCCCATCCTCTCTTTGCGCCGGATCACGGCCCCGCCGGTTCATCCCTTTCAATTAACATGTGGCTGCCCATACATGTGTGAAATAAAAATAATAACAATAATGACGATATAAAAAAGGGATAAAGGAATAAAAGAAGAAGGAGAGAAAGAATAAAGGAGGGGACATGGTAATAGTAATATAAATAATGGTAATGATGAAATAAATCTGAACACACTTGCATGTATTTACGTATACATATGTGAATACACATCTATCTTACTGTGTGTGTATCTGCCTATTGCGACTCTTTGGTATATCAAATGGTGATCTGTGGAAGCTTAGATCAATCTGACTGGAAGCTCTATTAAGCGTGAGGTGATCTTCGGATCTAAATTCTTCGCCCCGTATTGGAGGTTGATTTAATAAAACAAAATAAAATACCATTGCATCATGTGCTTGAGCGTGTGTTTAGGCTCTGCAATGCATAACAAACATTTCTTGATTCATGCATTCACTTATTCGTTTATCCCCCATGACTTCTCTATCTTCGATTAATCAAGGGTTGCCCTTCTTCTGAGAGGGCGTAATTAACGTCATAACCTTTATGGTATGACAGACTTTGGGTCCCGACACGATTATCCACCTTCATCTGATCAGTTAGATAGAGCGCATAATAAACTTGTCACGAGTGTGACTGGCACGCCTACACTTTAAATTAATAAACCAATCAATAAATAAATAAACGAACAAAAATCCACCCCCACATGTGAGGTGGCGATCTGTGGGACCCCTATTGAGCCGATGAGATGAGGCACACCCCCTTTATTTTTCAGGTGAGGCGCAGCTTACACATAGTACTTTTGAGGCTCCTAGGAGTGCCGATGGTCAGGTTTAGCTGTCAGTTGCCAGGGACGGGGTATGCCTCGTGGCCATGTACGTTTCTTTCAATTGATTGTACTTATTAGTGGACTTTAATATTCTGGACTGTACAACTATTATTTATATAATTATCTAATTTCTATATTAGTTAAATTATGTATGTCCAGTGTCTCCCATTCCAGCAAATCAAACCTCCCAGCCAAATGCGCCCATATAACTATTAGATATTCCCTGCCCTCTATTCACAGCTTCAAACATATATAGACTTCTCTCCAGCATGAAACAAAGGTGTTCGGATTCAATTCGACGTAAATAAACACCGACTGCCTGAGGTCGGTGGGGAAAGACGTCCAGTACACGATTCCCCACAATCGCCTGCGCACTCGCACCCATGGAACCTCCCCTCTCTCCTCGTGTCACCCAATCTCCCAAGCCCACGTGCCACGCCCTGGTGACGCAGCCCCAGTCAGCCTTCGGTTCCATAGGTGATTGTCGAGAAATCGACTGGCACGCCTGCACCGCAGTCTAGTTACCTTAACCCTGAAAACTTCTCGTGCCATTCGACCCCCTCTCGACCTTCCATAAAAGGCGAGTGCCCGGTGCCGTCTTAAGAAGAATATGGCTATGAAGGAGGATACACGAGATACATGAAACTCCTATTTTTTTCCTTTATCACTTTAATCCTTCCCTCATCCTGGTCACTGTTCCCAAACCCTAACAAACAGGATGGCATGCCCAGTGGGATGTCTCCCTCCTTTCTTCTTTCTACTAAAGAGAAGTCTGTGCTAGCCCTAAAACCACGGTGCCCTTTTTCCTGTCCTTACAGGAGAGGTAGAGGGGGGCACACGTGTGCACATTTCCCGACAGCTCCCTGTACGCATTCTGACAGCCAAACCGTGCTTGATGACCATCTTCGACAGTTGCCCCAACTCAGGATCCAACGCTCCAATGACTATGGCGGCCATCACTTATGGCCCCATTGTCATTGCCACCTACACACCGGTGGGCTATTTAGCGATGTCGATCACTTTCGACAGCTTCGCCACCATTGTCGGATCATCCTACTTCCTGGGTGTGGTCCCCGTGGCTACTCCACCGCTACCCCCAGTGCCTACGTCTGTTTGTGTGATCGACGCGCCACACCTATCTCCAGCATCGGCCGCCTGTCTGAGGGTCAGGCTTGGGGCTTCTACTACTGGCCCCTGTAGGGGTCCCAGATCATCTCCTCCCCGAGCAAGAGTCGGCCCCCGGGTCTAGCACTGGTCAATCTCCAATGCTGGCCTTGTGCCCTGAGTCTCAGCCACCACCTCAGCATTTTGCACAAGTCTCCGACCCCGAGTTCCAGCTAAGTCGACACCTGACGTCTGCTCCTTGCCCCGGGTCCCCGGCTTCCTAGTGCCTCACTCAGGTTCTCAACCCTAAGTCCCAATCGAGTCGGCCCCCTACATAGGTCTTCCACCCCGAGGCCATGGCTCCCCAACTCTTTACTTGGGTCCCCAATCCCAAGCCCCAGTCAAGCCGGCACCCGACATGGGCTCTCGACCCCGAGTTCGCAATTCCTCAACATCTCACTCGGGCTCTCAGCTCCGAGTCCCAACCAAGCCTGCCCCTAGCATGTGTTTCCCACCCTGGGTTCAAGGCTCCCCAGCACTCTGTTCGGGTCTTCCAACCTGAACTCTGAAAGATCAATCACTCAATACAGGTTCCCAACCCCGAGTTCATGGCTCTGCAACATCCAGCCCAGGTGCACAACTGTGGGTCTTACCAATGTTGGTCCCTTGTGTGGGCTCTCTGTAGTGGGCCCCTAGCCTCTCAACTCTATCACAGGGTCTTTTCCCCTACAATCCAGCAATGCCAACTCCCAGCACAGGTTTTCCTCTTTGGGACGTGGCAACCTCAGTGCCCACCGTGGGCCCTCGGCCCCACACTCCAGCTATGCCAGTGCTCGACACAAGTTCACAACCTCGGGTTGATGGCACCTGAGTATCTTCTACAACATTGGTTCTCGGTGCAAGAGCGCCATCTCGAGCATTGACAACCCCTTTCTCAGCTCGAGCAAGAGCTTACACCTGAGTAACCCAGCCATTGGCTGTCGATACGAGCCTCATGCCCTGGAGGTCGATCCTAGTACTTTCGACTGACGGTCTCGTGCTGCCAGCAATAGGAGATTGGGTCTTCTCGGTCTACCATCTCGGAGTAGGATCTTCCTCCGCTCCCCAGAAGAAGCGTTGCCACGGCCGTAAAGGCATACGACTCGTCATTCCAACCAGCAATTCTGAAAAGACCATTCATGTCAGCGACCTGCGGATTCGTCTCAATGGGGGCAAACCAAATATACCCTGGGAGGGGACCGTCCCTACGGTCCCCACTACCAACCACTTCTGTCTCTTGCGGTGAATGTGAGAGGATAAAGCGAAGGTCAGAGAAGCAGGCACCTCGACAACAGTCCAGGGGCACCCGCACCAGCCCAATATCCAGGCTCCCAAGTCTCGTCGAAGGAATAACGACAAGGGAGATCAACAACTTAGCTTGAGAAGTGGCCAAAACGAGGGAACAGGAAACACAATCTGCCGATAAGCAATCACACAACGAACACCAGATTTTAAGGTGGTTCGGTTTGCAACCAGCAAACCTACGTCCACCCCACACCTTAGATTAATCTCACTCAAGATTCGATTTTTCAAAGCATAAGGATATTTTTCCAACTTGGTTAAATAAGATTATTTCTTCCTCGTGGGATCGACTCCACTTACCACTATATATTTGATTTTTCTAATCTTTAAAAGTGAGTGAGTGTGAATATTTTGAAATTGTGGCACGACTTTTCAATGACGGGTTTGTGCTTATCACAGTGCCAATTGGTAGTATGGAAGGAGTTCTTGCTTCCACACGTAGAACTCTCCTTCCAACTGCTTCATAACTAGCCTGGAATCCCCGAACGCTTCTAGCATCTGAATCTCCATGGACAGGGCAATCTGCAACCTAATAATCAAGACTTGATATTCTACCTCGTTGTTTGTGTAGGACTTATTTATTGAGCAAGAGGTGTACATAACTTCTCCTTCAGGAGATTTCAGGACTATGCCTACCCCGGCCCTGACTCTGGCTACTCCAGTTGCTGGGGTGTCAATTCTAGATGTGCCATCAAAGTACAATTTCCACAAGATGGGCTGCACCTGATCGGCTTCCAGGGTCTCATCTTCGGGGAGTTCTATCTCTAGTGGATAGCCCTCTGGCACAGGATGCGCAATAAAGAAGTCTGCGATTGCTTGGCCTTTGACAGCTTTCTGCGGTACATAGGAGATATCAAACTCCATGAGGATCATAGCCCATTTTCCTAGACGGCCCTTGAGTGCTGGCTGTGACAGAATATATTTAAGCGGATCCACTTTGGAAATCAGCCTTATTTCATGCGACAGCATATAGTGTCGGAGCTTCTTGACTGCAAAGACCAGTGCCTAGTAGACCTTCTCAATAAAGGTGAATTGTTCCTTACTCTTGACCAGCCTTCAACTGAGATAATAAAGGGCTAGTTCTTTTCCCTCTTCGTTGCTCTAGGCCAGTATTACACCCAGAGAGTAATGTGTGGCTACTATATACAGGATCAGCGACCATCCTTTCACTGGTGCGCCAAGCACTGGAGGATTCTTCAGATAGTCTTTCAGCTTGTCAAAAGCCGTTTGGCACTCTTCATCTCAGTAGAATGGGAAATCCTTCATCATCAACTTGTGGAAGGGGTGACATCGTCCCAACAAATTGGATATAAACTGCCAAATTTAAGCTAGACGACCTTGCAGGGATCTCAACTCAGAGAGGTTCCTTGGCAGAGGTAGCTCCTAAATTGCTTTGATCTTTATGGGGTCTATCTCAATTCTCTGATACCTGACAATAAAATGCAAGAATTTATCGCTGGATACTCTAAAGGCGCACTTCATGGGGTTCATTTTTAATTCATACTGCTTGGGCCTCTAAAATATGACTCAGAGGTCTTACAGATGGTCTTGTTTTCTTCTGGCCTTGACGACCAGGTCGTCTATGTAGCACTCGACCTTATGGTAGAGTAGCTCATTAAAAATTCTGGTCATTGCTCGTTGGTAAGTTGCATCAGCGTTCTTCAACCTGAATGACATACTCTTGTAGTGGTAGATGCCCTTGGGAGTTCGAAAAGCAGTGTGGACCTGGTCATGCTCCGTGATCCATATTTGGTTTTAACCAGATAATCCGTCCATAAATGACAGAGCCTCGTGACCGGTTGTAGCATCAATCATGACACCCGTTATTAGCACCAGAAAGTCATCCTTTGGACATGCTTTATTTAGATCTCAGAAATCTACACATATCTAAAATTTTTCCATTCTTCTTCTTCACGGGGACAATGTTGGCCAGTCACGTGGTGTATTAGTTTTCTTCGACAAAACCTACATCAATGAGTTTGTCTACCTCTTTGCATATTTGTGTGATAAGCTTTGGCCTCATGCACCATAGCGGCTGCTTCACTGGCTCCACCTCGGGACTTATAGCCAGCTCATGCTGTGAGACTGCAAAGCTGAGTCCTGGCATCTCCTTGTAGCTCCAGGCAAAGCAGTCCCGAAATTATTGTAGTAGCTGGATGTACAGCTTCTGTTCTTTCAAAGAAAGTTGGGCACTGAGGAAAGTTGGCCTAGGATCATCCTCACTCCCCAAATTGACTTCTATCAGTTCATCGATCCTGGCTTAGCCTCCATCTTCAATTTCTAGGGGCACCGACTGAAGGTCAATGAAGTCTGGGATATCGTCATCGAGTTCGAGCACCTCGACCCTTTCATTCTGTTGCCCCCAGACCTCATCGAGAGCTTCTAATTTAGCCTGTGATGGGAGTGTGAGCTGTTCTATCAGCGGGCCTTTTGCAGCTTTGGCTTTAACAGATGCACAAGTAGCTTTGACTTCTGCAAGTGCATTGGCAGCCTCGAAGGGCTAGTAGTTGTTTATTACTGATTGGGAGGAATAGTATTCCAACTCCGCAATGCATGGGGACGATTCTACTTTCATGCTGCCTTGAATCGCCATGTCTTCAGTGGCGTGAGGATTTCTCTCTGACAGGGGCCATTTAATGTGACTGTCCCGGGAATACGCCCGTGATCATGACTCTCTTGAGTAATATAAAAATTATATGCCATGACTCAAAAAAATGTGACAAACATGATGAAGCACTACCGGTGAGCATCAGGAACCACGAAAAATGTGGAAGGGTCGGGGATGTCCCCATCATATTCCCTGAGTGGGGAGAACTCGACTCCGTTGAGTATGGGTCCACCGAGGTGGCAGCACACCAAAACAACAGTGGAACCGGGTGAAGCATGTCCTCCCAACTCAACCCTGCGTCCGTAGCCAGGGAATGGTTCTTCAACCTCTCAAGATGGCGCTGGCACACCCTATTCCTGGTGACGGTACCTTGCTTGTCCAACATTGCCTCCATGTGCTCACATCGGGCTCTCAGGTTGATATGTGAAGGCTCTTCGATGGTGTCACTCACAAAGATAACTGTAGGCTTGAGGTACTTACTGGGTTCCACCGCGGGGCCCTCATTGGGTGCAAGGTCCACCACACAAAAAGTCAGGTGTATCCCAAAATCCTTTGGTAAGTTCAGCCCATAAGCATGTTTGCCAATGCCACTCGAAACTCGGGAAAGTCCAAGTCCTCGTGCTCTCGGTTTTGAGATAGCCCTAGGGTAGAGCCGCTCTGATATCACCATTACCGCCTCGTCTACTTGGCACTCTAAGTGACGCTCGTGAGTTTTTGCTCACTTTTTGTGAACCTTGCCACCCGCTATGATTTGCTTGCATAAATGTTCATGCCATGCATTATGATGTGCTGTAGGTGTGAAAATTATAATGTGCAAGGTTGGACCGGGACAGCCTTATGTGGACCTATCGGGCATGTGGCGACTACCAGACTTGTCAGACGTGGGAGGTTCTGGGCACCCACAAGTGAACCTATCAGGCATATGTAGGACCAATGCTGGGGGACTAGGACACCCATAAGTGTACCCTTCATGCACAAGACTTATTGGGTGGGTGACTACAGATGGGGGAGGGCCGGCACATCCAAATGTGGACTAGTCATGCATCTGTCCTAATGTGTGTGTGACACAAATGAGAAGGCTTGACCTACTAACCATGTTGGATGATGCGATATACCTGTTGGGTCCCGTGCGGTGCAATGGGATCGAGAAGGGGGGGGTTGAATAGATCCTCTCATGAACAATGGCCTATTTAAAACTTGGCTACCAAAGACATAGACCACCCCTATAAAGCAATTAAAATACTTAGACACAAGGCATAGCAGATTTAGACAGAATGGCTTAAGTGTAAACGATGGCAAAATAGATCCAAGGACTACACAGGTAGAAGCTTAAGATCAACGGAGCATAGCTAGGTAGAGAGCTAAGGTTAGCGCTGCACTGTAGCGAGGTTGATGCTACTTCAACGTGGTTAAGGGCTAAGAGTGATTTATTGCACTGGACAATAGGGGTCTCAACACATATCAACTAAGTGTGATAACTAGCTGTAGCACCCTGATAAAAATGATAGAGGAATAGACTTATAAATAAAATCTCAAGTAATTCTATATGAAGGCCTTATAAAAAGAAATATACCTTATGAGGGCCACTATTTAAATATACAAGGCCCAACATCACTTAAAGGACACATTACAGCCAACACATAGATGACGTATAGGGGTTTTTCCCTTTTTCCACATAAAGGGAATGGGCGCCCCTTACCAGGGCCCCATTTCCTCAATTGGTGCCCCAATGCAAGGGCACTAATTCCCTTCCTAGGCCCACCAACCAACACATTATTAATATGCTTAGACACCAGCACGTGAAGGGCTCTACCTTTTCCCACACCACCAAACTATATATATATATATATCCCATATAGATCTCTTAAAGACCAACACGTGAAGGGGCTGGGGCCTTTTCCAAAACACAGGGAATGGGCGCCCCTTACTATGGCGCCATTCACATGATGGGCGCCCCTTACAAAGGGCGTCAATCCCCTTGCCTGGCCCACCCAAGAAATGGGTGCCCCTTTTTATGGGCACAGATTAATGAGTGCCCCCTCTCAAGGGCGCCAAATTCCCATAGACAAGAAAGGCATCCTTCTAGAAAGGGTTGAAACAATAATAGGTTATGTTCGCTAGCATGTACCCTAGCCACTAACCCTTGCTATCTATCCCTATAATTTATTCCCCCCATCAAACATAGATGACCCTTACTGTCATCCTGCTGCTAAAGAGAAGGTTATCTGTTGCTTTTCTCCTCTTCACCTGTTGAAGAGAGATCTTATTTCTTCTCTTCACATGCAGGAGACGTGAAGGTATCTTCATCCTACGTGACATGAAGGTATCTTCATCCTACGTACCACGTCCTACTGTTGGGAGCTTGGCTGCAGAGAACGTGGAAGACTAGGATTCTTATTCTGTTCTACTATTATACCTCGTTAACCACACTAACATGTATGTGTTCTCAAGATCTGGCCTAACTAGCAGCTGAATAGGGTAACTTAGCATGCATGCATAGGATTAGTAGAATTTATCTTCCATGTTGTATAGCCTATTACATGGCTTTACTTAGATCAAATATCCTCTTCGGCTTCTCTCGCAGGGGTGCAGGAGTCGTCGGAGCTGCAATACGAGATAATCAAGCTGCCGCAGTGTGATCCTCGCCCTGTAGACCATGTTGAGCTGGGTACCGGCCAGGTGACCATCGCCGCCCCTCAGGTGGCTGTTGCGTTGGTTCTGGGGCGCTTGCCGTATCCATCCCTCGCGGCTAGTGGCGGGTCAATTGCTCCGAGGGGCATCTCCGAGGAAGTCGCGAGCATCGCCGAAGTAGAATCCACCATCCTTGGCGGTGGGCATATCCAGGCAAACCTGAACGAGTTGGCGGTCTTGGACATCCAACATCGCCAAAGGAAGAGGAGGAGGGTTCCCGCTCCGGTCTGAAGTCGGACTCCGCCACCATCACCATCCGAGGCTCCTCCTCAGCCTGAAGTTCATCCCCCGTTGTCGCAGTCAGTGGATCCCGCGACCATCCTGTCCTCACCTGCTCCTGCGGGGGAGGCATCCGATAAGGGCAAGGCCCCTGTTCCTGATGAGGCGGCCCATCCTCAGCCGTCTTAAGCTCCCACAAGCATCCACTACCTACCGCCTGAGGAGACCGTGCTTGGGAACGTGCGTTGGGCGACAACTGTCGGACTTATTGACCAGAGCATCTGGTGGCACGAGCGCACCGGGGTGTTCGGCCCCGGGGCTGAGAAGGAGCTGACGGACCTGGCCGTGAAGGATGTTTGTATGATTGCCAGGGCCTTGGGCTTGTGGAGGTACCACTTTGGTGGGCTTGCGTGAGAGCTAGCAGTCAGCCAAGAGGCGAGGGAAGGGCTGTCGGCGCAATGCAAGTAGCTCCAGCGGCATCAAGCGACCGATGAAGCCAAGCTTGCCAGGTTGAGGGGGCTAGTCAAACAGTAGGAGAGGGCTTTGGCAGATACTCTGATGGATCGAGACATCCTCTATGCTCAGGCCCAGGCTACTGAGGAGTCCCTCCAAGAGGTGACTAGTCAAGCCGAGGCAGCGAAGGCCAAAGCCCGTGAAGCGGAGGCGCAGGCCGAGGCACTACGCTCGTCATTGCCTTTCATCGGCGAGGAGGCGGTGGAGCACTTTCGTTCGTCCTTGGCTTACCGGACGAGTTTAACGCGGCCGCCCTTGAGGTCTACGGCCCTACTCGAGACCGGGGCTTTCAGGAAGGTTGGGCGGCTACCCTCCAGGCTGCGGCCAATAGCCTGGGGGTGTCTGTGCCTCCCTTTCACCCTCCATTGACACTGTTTGGCCCTAAGGCTAGCGATGGCAAGGTGGAACTTGACGAGGAGGAACCGAGTGCCGAGGGGCTGTTGGAGGAGTCGAACACCGGGGGCGTGCAGGTGAGGACGTCTGTAAATAGATTAATCTACTCCGCCCCCAAACTATGTAAACATAAACATGCATATAAACATGAAATATAGATAATGAAAGGCAAATGGGCGATGATGAAAAGAAAGAAACCATGATCGCCACCCAAGGAATAGCAGTAGGAAATAGATACGATAATGAAAACAAATCTACCGCGTACCTTGGGAAATGAGGAAGAAGATGCGGCCCAAAGGGAAGCCGCTACCACGTGAGATCGCGCTTGAAAAGATACGGGGAACCAATGTGGGTGCACCTCCTCACCTCTTAGCCGGCTAGAAAGCAAGGGCCTCACGTTCTATCAATAGTCTCCTGCAAAACAAAGCCACAAAAATAAGAGAAAATCCATTAGAAAATGAAGTGTAGCATAAGTCCCAAAGTGATAAATTAGCATGAAAGAATGGGGGAGAACGTACCGGGGGTAGGTTTTTAACCCCTATAAATGGGTGAGAAAGAAAGGTGAGAGGGTTGTGCATGCATGAGATTTGAAATCACGAAATTTGATGAAGAAAGGTGAGAGAAAAATACTGTGCAAAATAGAGAAAAATGTAAAAATGTGTTGAAATAGTGCAGAAACTAAGTGTAAAAAATGTGGTGATTTGTGAAAAGTAAGGGAGAATAATAAGCAATAGGAGCAAGTATAGAGAGCCCCGATAGGTGAAAAATGAATAAGATACTCCCCTCTTCAGAATGGGACCAATGGAGGACGAAGAGGATGCCAGATGACTCTGCCCCGAGCCGACGAAGGGCGCCCAACCGCACATTTTCAAGAAGGTATGCAGAAAATCCAGAACCTGTGATAATTTGTAAAAAGTAGGGGCGAAGTTAAGAGGGCAAACGATGATTAAATGAAGCAAATGAAGAACCAAATTGAAGCTACTACTTCCCTCTACAGCCTGGGGTCTAAGGTTTGAGACGGCGATTCGGCATGGGTTCGCCCCAAGTCGAAGAAGAGCCCCCCTTCGCGAGGTCTGCACAGGACTCTGTATATAGAAATTACAGAAAACCTAGAACTTTCCACCACGATTTTAAGAGATAGGGTTCACCACAATATGAGATATATGGATCAATCTTGAGATAATACAAAGGATAAGAGGTAGAAATAAGTGGGACCCAATTTGGAGGAAGGAGTTGACCTGGAGTGTGATGGTGCGAGTATCGGAGCGTGACGTTGGCGCGATCCCATTCGTGGATTCAAAGTCGGCGTGGGTTGTTCGTGTGATAGTTTTCGATGATGATTGGCTATTTTAGCTCACGAGATCTTCGGTGGAGGTAGGGGATAAATGCCTTACTCTTTTCCTGCATGTTTTGAGGTGTTGCACTGAAATCATCGTTCCAGGCGATGGTTTTCGGTTCAAATGGTAGAAATTGAACCCCCAACTTGTCGGGATTCATTTCCCGTCAGTTTGACAGGATTTGACCGTGATTTGGGGCCGATAGGAGGCTGATTGCCCTCGTGAGTCATTTTGGGTCGATTTGAGGAAATAGTCCATTTGATCATCATTTTGTGGTTTGTTGGCCCTTTCGGCTTGTGGAAGGTCGGCAATGTGATTTCAGATGTTTCCCCATCGTTCTGGAGATGATTGGGGCGTGGAATGGAGATTTCTATGAAATTTTCTATTTTCTGGGTTCGGTGTTTTAACGTGGAACTCTCAGGGGCGCGTTCTCAGAAGAGACGCGTTGTGTCGTGTGGTCGCGTTCATTGAGAGAGATGAATAGTTGGGAAGTTGGGAACGTGTCCCATGTGATGGGCGCGATCCTTTGTTAACGCGACTCAAGCAAGCGCCATGTTAGAGTTATCGTGACCCAAGTTCTGGCCGTGACTATCGTGTTATCACGCTTGAGGTGCTGGCCGTGTCTATTATCACGACCAAGGTGTGTGCTACGTCAATGCGTTGACGTGCCGTTGCTGTTGGACACATTCTGGTGACATCGCAACCCTCTATGTGGGCGCGTTAATCATCACGACGCAAGCTATAGGCACATTAATGTTCTCTGTTTTCGGTGTCTTATTTGAGTTGTCTCAGGCTCCGGTGAACCCAGGATTCAATGCCTTGTTGGCATTTGACTCGGCGGATGCCTTGGGTGTTCTGTGAGAGTCATATATATGTGTCAAGGGATCTCGAAAATGTGGTTTCGTCCCGAGCTATGTGCAGTATTTCTTTCGTGTTGGATTGGCTTCCGGCTGGCTTGGCTTCGACCCCTTGGTTAGCCCATTGTAAGTGAATGTCGTGGACGTCCTATGAGGGTTGTGACCGTGTTATAGGGTGTTCGAATGTGCCATTGCACCGAGTGTTTTGTGTATTTCGAGGGTCATTATGATATCTAGTCAACCCGGTTGTGACCCAGCGGTTGACACGTGACCTCGTGTGTTTCTCGACTATCTTGTATTGATCGAGACTCTGGTTTAGGACGCTTAGAGGTATCATTTTACCTCAATTTACGTGCCTATGTGATTTGAGGGCTTTGATGTTCCCTCATGTATCATGGTTTGTATTATACGGAATCGAGAGTCCAATGTGCAGCCTTGGGGCTGAGGACTTGTGTTTCTTCGTGATTTTTGGCTTAGGGATTAGGCTGATTAACGGTATGTTGTCATGATGTGCGACGATCTTGACTCGAGTCATGTGACTCAAGGATCATTATGTGTAGGTCTAGTTGACTATCCTGAGTTTGGTGGCAGTTCAATGTACTGCCTTGTGTTTCGTAGTACGTGCGATAGGTGAGTGCTTACCCTATTCGTACTTTGTTGTTTTGAGTCTCAGTGTCTAGTGAGCTTCCACTAGTCGTAGTCTGACGACACTTCAGCGTGTCAGCCCACCTGGGAGTGGTGGCGGGGCGAGTTCTCGAGAGAGATTTTTTAGGCTAGTTTTCGTGAGCCCCCTTGCTTTGCAGTAGCTTCCTACTAGGGGGGAGGGGGAACTAGCTAGAGGTCTGGCTCAAGGCATTGGGCTTGTGTGTGCACACGTGGTCAGGGACTTTGGACAAGCGCTGACGGGCGTGACCCTGACTAGTCACACGTTATTGTTGTTCCTTATACTTGGTACAGTGTCTCAGTCACAGTGTTCGAGGTGATTGTGAGATGCTTGAGGCGCAGTGTAAGGCGTCTGTGGACGCATCTGACTTTGCTTCTAGTGAGGAGGTGCTTCTGTCACATGACACATGATTTGTGATTTTGTGATCGACTCTCTGTCATTGTTGACGTAGTGCTTCGGGTAGCCTGTGTTTGGCTTTACCGTAGCTTCTATAGCGTACACGACGGTGAGGTCGTGTGCGCACTGGTGTTTTGGGTGGTGTGTTTTCCCACGTCCAAGAGGTCGTGATGTGAAGCCTACATGTCTGTTGTAGCAGGACGTGTTCTGGCAATGTAATCAGAGTTTCCTTGTGTCAATTTGATGATTCCTGACTGTGTGTCTAGAAATCCGTGTTCTTATCGATTAGGAGTAGTTTAGAGGGTGGAGATCTTATCGGCTGCCGTGGTTTGTTCTGTACGGCTTTCCTCTTTACTTCTGTTATCGTTACTCCTACTCCTGTTGTTACTCTTGCTATTCTTACTGTTGTTATCGCTTTGATTTCTTGGTGGCTCATCCATGCACCTCAGTCGTTGTGCCATCTCTAATGGAATAAAGATGGAGTTTGAGTAAATATTTGTGCAATTACATCTTAATGTGTGATTGTCTTGTGTTCTGATTATTTCTTGCTTGCAAGAGGCTTACCATGCCGGCTGTTCACGTTCTTCCCCTAGCTAGTCTTCTGCTGTAAATAACGGCTCGGGACGTGACACAAGCTGTGAGGCTCAACGGCGAGGATTGGTTCCTCGGACAGCAAGCTATGGTGCTCAGTGGTGAGGATCTGTTCCTCAGTTAAGCAAGCTGTGAGGCTCAACGGTGGTAGGGATTTGTCCCCGAAGTTGTGGATCAGTAGTTAAGCTGTGTATCAGCGGAAACCACACTCTGGTTTGAGTGTGGGGTGGATGTAGGTTTACTTGGTGCAAACCGAACCACCTAAAAATTCCTGTGCGTCATGGTTTGCCTTGTGTGTTTGTCCTTATCTTCTATCTCCTTCATAGGGACATTTGTCTGTTCAGTTGGGGTTAATTTGCTCAACATTATGTTTGCTTGATTCATCTTACTGCGAAGTGCTTGATTGTTTCGATGGTTATGTTTGTGTTATCCTCCTGATATCCACTGTTGTGAAACGTTTGTCAATGTGCTTAATAGAGTCTCAAACTGCGTGTGTGCGACTAAGTGTTTCAATTCACTGTTGTGAAATCTGCTCAATACCAGTCTAATATCTAGGTGTCCACGTTACTTCTATTTGAGGAAGTATTTTGGTAACTGTGTTCTGCACCTCTGCCTTGCTGCTCAGTTGTTCATTCATTTCTAGTGTAGTTTAAATTTTGTGGGCGAGTGTTTTGTATTTGAAGCCAAATTTTTGAAGGGGATCTATTCACCCACTTGTAGATCCTAGCCATGCATCCCAACAGTTCTCACTCTTTTTTTCTTTCATCTTACTTCCTTTCTCTCTAGATGAGCTAGCCTTATCTATTTCTGAATTTCTTCTAACTTTAAATGATGCCCGTTAGTCTTCCCAATTGGAGATTATGTTCTATTTATAACCAGAAGGTTGAATCTGAGCCTTTGATCTTGGGAGACTCAATTTGGGTCGTTCAGATCCTTGGAAGGCTCCAGATCTAAGGGACGATGGCCACTGATTAGCCCTTTGAAGATGTTCATGCTGCCTCACGTCACTACTTCTTCTCCAAGGTAGAAAGTTAGTGGATAATAAGTTTTTTCAAGCTTTTTCGGATTGGTCCAGGTGTAAAGTGTGAATATCCTCTCTTGGGAGCTTTTCAGAACCCAAGGCACGTGCCTCGGAACATACGCCAATGTTTGAGCTAGTCGCCACATGACTAACTTAAGTGGCTCACGTGCTGCACAATCGAGCCAAAGTCAATCGACTGACTTGTAGTTCAGTCGACTGATTTTCCCAAAGTCTGTCAACTTATGTTGACATGGTCTACTGACTTGGGTTCGCATTGCTCGCAGTTACTGTTGGCTTTGTTGCTACTTGTTGCTCCAGAATATCTGCTGAATTGTTGTTGACTTCTGTTGATTTGATGCTAGGCTTCTACTACTGGCTTGTTACTGGCATCTAGTTGACTTATCTGATGTTCCATGGTCTCTTCTACTGTCTTCTTGATCTGAGCAGCATTTCATCCAACACCTGATGTATAGTACAAAGCTGAATGCTGCTTGAATTTCCTTAGTATGCTACATGTTGTTGCCATTGCTGAGTTGCTGAGTTGATGCTGCTGTTGCTGCTGAATATGGCTTTGGTGCTGTTGATTTGCTTGTGTAATTATTTTTTGTTGTTGGGGCTTGCTTGCCGGTCAACTCATATACAAGTCAAGTCGACTCACCTTCTGAAGTGGGTCGACACAAGATGAACTAAACTTTTTCTCTTCGCTTGCGTATAAACCAGTAGGCTTGCATGGCTTAGATGTGTCGACCCATGTTGCATGTTGCTCCTGACTAACAAGAGAGAGAGAGCCTATATTGCCATTGCTGTTATGAGCTAAGCTGCTTGCACTGCAGTTGCTGGCTTTGCTGATGCCGTTCTTGCTGGAGGCTATTGGCATAAATCAAATTGTCAGCTGGCTTGGAGCTTCAGATGATCAACTAACTTGCTTGGAGCTTCAGATGAGTCGACCCAGTTGGCCTGTAGGTCAACTCCATGTGACTTATGCTACTCTTGCTGAATGTTTCTAACTGCGGCTGGCTTGATGCTAGCTAGGCTGCATTATTATGTAAAAGTTAGCCAACCTATGTGAATATCGGTCGACTAATATTCATGTTAGTCGACACAGTTTTGCGTTGGTCGACTGATTTTCGCAAAGCTTCTATCCACTTTTTCTTCACACAGCCCATCTTCATTGCATCACTTCAGAAGGCCTTAAATACATTTCCCGGCCTATTTGAAGTCCTTCATATGCTGGCCTTTGCTGCTTCTAAACACTTGAAACTCTGTCGACCTGAGGCTTTTCTTCTGTAGATGTCTGTCAACCTGAGAGGCGAGGGTTGACTGATTTTTGAAATATCTTTGAAGACAGTGTGGCATGGCCTCATCGTCGCCTTGGAAACATGTCCCCTTTGCAACTATGAACTAGGTCGTTTATATAGAGGTTGCAGGAAACCCAGAAAGTTCTCCCACGATTCCAGAGGATAGAGTCCACCAAAATCTGAGATATATGGATCAATCTCAAGATAATACAAAGGATACAAGGTAGGAATAAGTGGGACTCAATTTGGTGAAAGGATCTGGAAGATATGACTTCTGGAAGGGAGCCCTGGAGCTTAATCTGCAGAGTTTGTGTTGAACTAGGACACAAACCCTCAACTTTGGTGCACGCTTCTAAGCAAGATAGCCAACGAAAATCTGATATCTATGAACCTAATTCAAGATAATATAAAGGAGAAACTATAGAAACAAACGGCACTCAATTCAGAGTAGAATTCAAGAAGTTATGGCCTCCGCAAGGAGCTCCTGACACATAGATCGGCGCATAGTCCAGCACGAATTGGACTCTTAGCAGTTACCTTAGCAGTCTATCGTATGGCCATTAAGGGAGAAGAAAGCACAACCGTTTACAATTTTTTTGTGTGACTTTGAAAATCAAATCATATCTCCCAAACGGTGTAGAACTAGTAAAAGTGGTAGAAGAAGAAATTGTAGATAACTGAACGATGAACAACTTTCATGACGAGAGTAAGATGAAAAAATGATAAGAAGATGGAGAAAATGAGGCTAGAATATAGGAAAAATAGTGGGACACAGGGTGAACAGTGTAGTCTATTGGAAAAATATGAATAACTCAAAATACGTACAGAATTAGCTAATGGTGTAGAAGAAGAAGTTGTAGGTCTTGAAAAATTGAACAACTTTAGTGAAGAGCACATTTTTATTAGAGGAAAGAAAGGTGATGAAAAAATGACACTTTCAAGACTACGCAGCAGGAAAGAGCCGATTACTTGAAGGAAGTCGGCCTAAATGGGCCGTAAGTCGACTTGAAAGTCGGAAGTTGATAAAATAAGCTCCAGGGGCTCTACGAAATCATGATCTCCAAGACTCAAAGACTAGGAAACAATAAAAATGGGCTTGAAATCTATCCAAGGAAGGCTCCAAAATAATGGATAATTCGGGACATGATGAATAAGAGAAGTGACGTAACTTGTAGGCTAAAACGGGTGTCAACAGATGCCCCTCCTTGATGTCTACTTTGTAAGAGAATGAGCGAAAGTGACGTGGAGGTGGAATAGAAAGGAGATGGAGCAAAAGCGACAGTGACGTGAAATAGAGATGAAGTAGAGTTGAAGTGGAGAGAACTGATAAGTGGGCATCAAGGTAAAAGACATCCATCACAACTAGCAAGCAATAGGAATCTTTCCGAAAACACTAAATTAGCCATAATGAATGATGACAAGGGTGAGACATGTCTGGAGAACTAAAGTAGCAGGAGGAAAAGGAAACACGACCAGTCTCATTGGGGACACAATCCACGGACAATGAGGGGATCGAAAAGAACACAACTTAAGAGTTGAAAAAAGGAAGATAAGATTGAGATAAAATCAAGTCAGGAATCACGCCAGCCAGCCAGACCAAGCGAGTAGATCAGAGAAATTGTTCAAATTCAGAGTGGAATAAGGATCTCTTATCCAAGAGAATTGAAGTGCAATTAACCATTGCTGAGGAGAAATCTTAAATGGATCACAAGGCGTGAGTGCTCAAAAATGACATGATGCATGTTGGTCTAAAATAAAGAAACCATCAAAACGAATGCAAAGAAAGCATAAAATAGAAAGTACTCAAGGATAATATTGCTAGATCGAGCCAAGACAGGGTCAAGAGTCTTCTTGCAACCACGGCGTGCCAGATAGAGTCCATCGTCCCCCACCAGACTCAACCGAGCGACCCATCCAACGATTAACTGTATGCTCCAAGATCATCATCATTTTTGTTAAAGGGGAACATTAGATCCCAGAGCACACGGACAACCAGCCGGTCCTTGAGAGGCTATAGTAATGTAGATATCATATAGTAATGTAACAATGAGTAGGGATAGAGAGTCATACCTGCCTTACCTGCCAAGCGAAATGATAATTTTTTAGATTTTTTAATTTTTACAACTTTTTTTTATATTTTTAATAAGGCATCACAACAACATGAACAAATATAGACATAAAGTAAGCATAACATAACAATGAAGACGAACGAAACATAATAAATATGAACACAACATAACATATCAAAAGATGAAAGAAGCAAAAACATCACAAGAACAAACAGTAGGCATGTGCGTGACACGGTGGGACAAGACAACACACACATAGTAGGACAGCACCCGCGGTGGGACAGGACATGGAGGGACAAAGATACGTCGGACGACTATACCACGGGAGTCAAAGACAACACGTGCGGCGACATGGCGGGACAAAGACACATGTGACAACACAGCGAGACATAGACACGTGTGATGACACAGTGAGACATAAACGTGATAAATATGCTCTTCAATCAAAGCCCAAGATTAGGAAGCAGGGAAAATATCCAGGGGGTATTGGAATACAGGCCTTCCCACCTATCCTCCCTCCTGATGAAAGTCCTGTGTGGATGAAGATGGTCGGCTTTCGGACACCAGTCCGCCACTGCCAGAAGGGACTCCTCTGCCGAGATGGGAATCGCCTGAAGAGCTGTCCGCTCGCAACTGACCCCGCATAACCCCTGAAATGTTTTGACGTAGTCATCCTTCTGAATTGGCAGCATCTTCGGGTCAGCCTTAGAGGAACCGCGCTTTGCAACCTTCCGTGCCTCTATATATACTGTCACCTTAGTGTTGGACCAAGATTTCAGCTTCTTCAAGTAAGCCGGGTCGATGTCCAGGGCAGGTTCTGACTGAGAATCTAGAAAATGGCGCTCAGTAACATGCCAGTAGTCTTTGCGAGAGGCCCGGTAGAAGCCTGTCTACGCATTCCACCACTTAATGAAGTCTGGGGTCACTCTGGGCGAACGAGCGAGGGATGGTACTCGAAAGGACATATCTTCCCTTTGGTGGAAGTAATCCCACCATATACGAGCTTCATCTTGGGTCGTCTGGCCAGCCCGATGTCGGTTCGGAAGATTAAACCGGGCTGAAGAAGAAGGAATCTGCTGGTCGTACCTAAAATTCTGGCCAAACCGGAAGGGATAGTACGGTTCCAGCCACAGCAAACCACTCTTTCTAAAGATAAGGACACTGGGGCAGATGGCTAGTACCCAATCAACCAGTTCTGGCTCCAAAATTGGCCTTGTGCTCTTGGTAACAATGACGGATGAATGAACTCCTCTGTCTCGAACAGGCGGCATTGCCGCATCTTATTAACAAGCGGGCCTGAGCTAGCTGCCAGACTCCAAAAATGTAAAACTCTGGGGGAGTCTGCGGGAACTGTGGTCAATTTGCCTCTGATAGCAAAAAGCTGATCCGCCATTGAAGATGGCTCAGCACTGGCAAACTTGATCATCCTCGGCATAGGACGATCAGGCTAAAGTGATCGGGGAGCTGCCTCAGGAAATAAAGTGCAGACCCAGGCATTGAAGAAGTGAATCGGACCAACTATCCGTGAATTCCTGGGGATATGTGATTTGTACAAATCCCCCAACATCTTGTAAACCAGGCATAAAGCCACCGGGCACAGGAACTGCTTCGTCCCCTAGGCCCTCAAACAAGCAAGATAAATGGCCTCTGGCCTAATTACTGTCTCGTCCTCTTGAGGAATAGTGAATGAGCAAAGCTAGTAAGTCAAATATGTAGCACAATGCGTGACTGCGTTGACTCCTATAGGGTTCGGGCCCCATTGTCGCCCTCTCCGTGAGGTGGTGGGGAAGGATGTCTGGCGACGGGCCCTCTTCTTTCTCTTCGCCGCTATCGGAGCAACTGTGGGGAAGTCTTCATATTGCTGCTCCCCACTGATGAAATATTGAAGCCACGTGCCCATCTGCACGTGCCTCTTCTCCTCGGGCTTCCGCGCTTCCCGCGAATCAAGCGTTAAGCGTAGTAGGGTGTGGTATGCCTTCATTAGATAGCGATGGGCAAATCCTATGAAATACCTGCCTTCACCATCCGTCTAGTCCTTCAGCCAATCAGGAAAGCAAACTTCTTCATACGGCTCCCTGTCCATCGGTAAGCCACTTAGCTGGGACAGACTCCAAAGATCCAGTGAAGTTTCTCCCTCTACCGTATAGAAAGTGTTATATTCAGGGCAGAAAACCTTGATCATCCCATAGCACAGTCCTCGGAAAATTGGATACCAGTATCAGGAAGCGAATACACTGTGGTACACTCTGGCCTTCACCAAGATCGGGGCGTACTGCTGCAACACATAATCTATAAATTCAACTGCTCCTGGGCAGAAGGCGTGGGCATCAGTGGCTTTGAGTTCTCCAAACCACCCTACAGAAATTTGGTGTTTAAACCAGACTGTGAGGCAGTCCAAAAGAAAGGGCTCTTATCGATATCCCCACTTCAGCGGGGCAAGGAATAAACCATATATGGGCTTCTCTCTGTCGACATGCCCGGCTGTCTCGTTTCATTGGGCGGGTATGAATTGCGGCGCCCTAGTCAACATCCCAATATCCAGAGTCAGCTCCTACACACCCAGGACGACACCCCATTTTCTGAGTTCGCCAAGAAGATATATGGGCATGCCCTGAATGACTGACTCACTCAAGCCATCTCTATCCGCTAATAAAGCTCACTCAGCTCGATGGACAAGAATTATATTGCGCTTCCCATGAAGGTTGAAGCGTCTGAGGAAGGCCGTCAGGTGCTTGTCCTTGGGGTTGTCCAGTCTGACGTCATCCCCATGCTCATACTTGAAGTGATCACCGTTGATGATCATTAGTCGACTGGTGTCAACGGTTTCAGTTTCTGAATCTGAGGATTCTGTAACCACAGCTATCTGCCTGAATCCTCAGTCTAGAGAATGAACGGTCTCCTATGTCACGGCGATGCGGGACGCAGAGGAAGAAGAACCGGATGCCATGTTATCTGTAAAATGGCATCCAGAAAAGAACAAGCAAAGTCAGAAGTCAGTTGATTGAAGCACGATTTCTGATCAAATTTTGACAGAGTCTCCCCAGCCCGGGAGTTTGCCAAAAGAGAAGCAGAAGTCATCCACCAAGGGAGCGGCCCCTAAAAGTAGCCATAGGCATTAAGCCAAGGCCGAATGGGACACCCGAGGGATTTAGCTCTGAGGATAAGTCCTACAAGGAGCCTCCCAGGGCCCGAAGATTGGGTTTAAAACCCGAATAAAGCAACTCAACTCACCCTCTAAACTCGCTCAAGATCGCTCGGCGCGGTGGAGAGGAAAGGGAGGAGAGAGGAATTTCTTTGCCAAATGAACAGTGGTGAGGAAGTTTACAAAGGTGAAAACCTTTTATAGGGAGGGTTTTACTCGCTTAAAATGGCGAGCCCCGGGGCACGCCGTTTTAACGAAATGGCGTGCCGGGTAACCCGACGCTGTTTTAACATCAAAGGCAAGGGCGCGCCGTTTAAACGACGCCATTCAAACTCCCAACCATGCCGGATTAGCATCCAATGCTAGAATTAAGTGCCATTTCGAGCTTCCGTCACTAGAGGAGATCAATCTGAACGAAGCTCATCCGTCGGTCCTGCTACACTCGTGCCTCGCTTGCAACCCCAACGGCTGGGGGGCATTTGTTGGCACTCAAACTATGATCACTGGTGACCAAGCCACAAAGACGAATGACACGGCCCACTGAAGCATAGAAGCCGATGAAGATCAACCTACCGAAGACTTCTCAAGCTGTCAGAGCCTCAAGTCATCTGGAATGAACACCGGGGACTTCACCTCAGGAGAATCGAGATGAATCCATAACTAACCAGTAGTGCGACCAAGCCTACCCAATGATCTGGCATCGACTCCGTCGTGTCGCTACCCCACTCCCATCGCCTGAACAAGGATGACGGTTTACCCGGTGGCTCGCCACCTGAATGAAGACTCTCCAGAGGAGGAAGAACGCCATCGGCCCTTCATGACAAGTAACCGAAGGCTCTGTTAGTGGAAGACCCCGATCACCCGACATGGGTTCGACTTCTCACTCTGTTGGGTCCATTAGCGACCAAGTCAATGCCTAGTCAAGGCGGAATCACCCTGGGTGTTATGTCACCCTTCAAGGGAGCTTTGAGCATGAGCAAGGCTGAGCCGGAAGCACAAATCATACTACCGAAGGCTGTGTCAGCAAAAAACCTGCATGCTCGAGCCAAATACACATGGAGTTTTGACAAAGGCCGTGCGTCGTGCTGAGAGCTGTGTCAACACCCCGTCAAGGTATTTCAAGAATTGCAGCGAAAAGAATCGTCAATGGTGACCTCCGAAATCATCCCCGAACTCATCAGCTAGCCCTCGGCAACCAAGCGGAGCTAATACGGCACCCCGTTCACCAGTGCGCCCCTTAAAACGATGCTGTCTTCACTGGCGCATAAAAGACCTAGGCAGTTCCCCGGCACCACCCTTCCCGGCACGCCCCTCCATGGCATTGGGAAGCTTGGGCCTATAAGAGGCTTTGTTCGTTCGATGTAAGAAGCAAGCGATAGAAGAGAAAATAGAAGAAGAGAGGAGAAAAAAATGGAGGAGAATAGAAAGGAGAGAATAGAAGAAAAAAGATCGAGAGAGAGACAGAGAAAAGAATAGAGGGGCCAATCTGAAGAGGGTGTGCGGGTTTCTTCCTGAGCAAGTTCTTCCCCCCGAGAGCATCTCCACTGTTGCCGTCTCCCTCTGCTACATACCAGTTCTCTGGCAGTGGAGAAGAAGGGTTCTCCTGTGTTTCCGTAGGTGGGTGACCACTATGTTCCCCTTCGATTCTCTCCCTGCTTCGATGTAAATGAGAGAGGCAGTGAGAGGCGATGATAAGAGCCGTATTTTCCCCCCTTCTTCTCATCTTATTTCCCTTCTCCACAATCTTTCTCTCTATTTAATAGTGTAAACGGTGTCTGAGCATCAGTCCCGATGCCGCAGTTTGAGCCTGTGCCTTCTCTGCAACCCTTTTCTCTATTTAATAATGTAAACGGTGTCCGAGCATCAGTGCCGGCGCCACAGCTTGAACCTATGCCTCCCCTTCTCATGTTTGGGATGAATGAAATGCGTGAGCTCGATTGAATGAGTTGAGATTGTCCTGCGTCACATCTTCCCCTTCTTCTACTTTCTCTGTGTGTCATTCTTATGGCCACTGAGCCAGCGTCGTTCGACAACATCGGGGCCGGGATGAATAGTGTATTAGCTTCTTTTATTCTTTGCACATTTAACGATCTGGCTAAGCAAAGGTCTTCCCGATCTATTTTCCCGATGCCACATATGCCCTTGGATCCCTTGGGCTACAGTAATCCATCTCCCCTCCCCGGGGGTTTTCCTCTTCCAACCGATTGCCAAAGGGTTTTACCATCGGAGGCACACTTACATGCGTACACTCTATCTATTGTGGGCTGTCCCTCTAATTCCTCCTCTGTTCTTGACTATGAGCAGAGGGAGATAAGGCCATCCCCAGAATGCTTGTACTGCTTTCTAAGCTCATTTGATGAGTATAAAATCAACTAGCAAACACTCATCTGTGCACACATGTGCTCCCTACAGATATCAATGTTATTCCGCTAACTGTGCATCTCTTTACTACGCCGTTTTAACAAATCTCAATAGTGAGATTCAACGACTCGGGGAGAGGAATATTCCCCTAATCGCCTATTCCAAGCATTTGACCTGTAGGAGTCCGTTCGCTAATGGCGGGTCTCCAGAAGACAATCAGTGCATAGTAATGGGATTAGTCCCAACATTTAAAATCCACAGCCCCTAGTGGGCCTTGTGGTGGCCGTGAGACGGGGCCGGTAGTCGATGCATAGCCTGAGGGATCCATCCTTCTTTGTGATGAATAAGACCGGCGCACCCCAAGGGGACGTGCTGGGTCGATTAAAGCCCTTATCTAGTAACTCCTGAAGTTGCTTCTTTAATTCCTTGAGTTCCGCAGGGGACATCCTATAGGGAGCTTTTGAAATAGGTGCTATTCTAGGAACGAGTTCAATAGAGAAGTTTACTTCCCTTTCAAGCGGTAAATCGGGTAGGTCGACAGGGAGGACATCGGGGAACTCATTTATAATGGGGATTTCTTCTACAATAATTTTCTTGAATTCAGTAATGATTACGGAAGCAAGAAAAGCTTCACATCCTTGCGAGATAAGCTTCCAAGCGTGAAGAGAATAAATAAGGACAGGATGCTCTCTTTATTTGATGCCAAGGAAGAAAAATCTTGGAAGGTCTGATTTATGGAAAGAAATTCTCCTATTGCGACAGTTGATATCGGCATAGTGATCCACAAGCCAATCTACACCTAAGATAGCATTATAGCCTTTCATATCAAGGCATACCAGATTTGTAGAGAGATTATGACCTTCTATAGTCACCTCACTATTTGGGTAGTGGGTTGTCAGTTTGGTTCCAAGACCTAAAGGTGTTGAAATTGCTAGGTCCACAAGTAGAGGAACAGGTGAAACTGGTAATGTTTTACCAAAAGTAGTAGATATAAAGGAATGAGAAGCATCAGTATCAAATAGTATAAAAGCAGGATATGAATAAATTTGAACGGTACCTTCCATCAACCCATCATCCTTGGTGCTTCATCCTCTAAGACAGCATTGAGATGAGATTGTCGCTTACGCCAGCCATTAGAAGATTGGTCCTTCATAAGGGGGCAATCCGGCATGCGGTACTCCTAGCTTCCACAACGTAAGCAAGCTCTCAAGCGCTTCTAGCATTCCTCGGCCGAGTGCCCGAATTTCTCACAGAACGAGCAAGCCGTCGCGACTTACTTTTCCTCCTCTTTCACCTTCTTATTTTTGCTGTTCCTACTGCCATTCCCATTACGGGACCTCTTCTTGTTATCACGGGTTGTGTAGGACCTCGTGATGCTAAACTTCTCTTCCTTTCATCCTTATTTGTCAAACCTCCGGCTTGACTCCTCGCTCTTACCTTTCAATTTCTGGACCTTCTCCAAGTTCCTTTCACATAAATGAGCCCTATGGACTATCTCCGTATAAGTACAGATATTTTAAGGTCCAAGTTGATTTATGAAGATCGGCCTTAAATCGTCCATGAATCAGTTAGCTTTTAATAGGTCCGTGCTAATCATGTGAGGAGCATATGGTGCTAGACGAGAGAATTGAGGCTCGTATTTCGCCACGGACATCATACCTTGCCTTAAGGAGGTAAATTACGCAGGCTTTCTCTCCTTGATATGTTCGGAGAAATATTTTGCTTGGAAGCGTTTATGAAACTCCTCCCAAGTAATCTGGGCGTTTTGTAGATGTGCTGAGGTGGCCCCCTTGAAACCCTAACGCTCCCGTCGTTGCGCCGTCCGACGACTGGACCGAGATTTGGGCCACGAAGCTCTCACCACCAACGGAGAAAGTAACTACCTCCAGATCCGTCAAGTAGCTGAAGAAGATGACAGAGACGTCTACCATCAAACAAGATCCCTCCGACACGATTTGCAAACTCCCGACAACCACCCTGTTGACGGCCCTGAGGAGGAAAGAGAGGCCCGCCTCATCACAAAGGATGAGAGAGACCCCCTCAACCCTGAGGCGGACACTGGAATCCCCAAGGCTGGGGAAAGCACCCCTACCCAAGGTCCAGTGTTATAGGTGCAAGAGAACACCGTCAAATGCAACGAATCCCACTTCTGGTGCCGCCTAAGCCTCCTCCTCAAGCTAGCCAACAGCCACGAAGCCTGACTTCATCACCTGCCGAACCTCCCATTTCACCCCTCCTACACCCCTCCCTTCCAACAAGGAACGCACTCAGTCTGCATCCGCCACTCCTACTAACAGGCCAACCCAGATGCATCTACGCACCGATTCCAACCAGGCTGGGAGGGAGTTTGAAGGGACCTCCCCTGCCTCCCAACACCCACTGCCGCTCTCCTTCACCTGCCGAGGTGCCACACCCGCACGATGACCTCCGCGAAAGAACGGCTGTTCACCGTCCCTCGCTGCTGGTAGAATCTCCGGTTGTGGCGTGCCCTCCGGCAGCATATACAAAGAGTGGATGTATAGCTTTGTCCAAAGGAAAACAGCATTAAAGGAAATTGAAGGTGTATGCATGTACGTAGATATAGTTACATACACATACATATACATAATACAAAAAGTGCAACAAAATTATCCATATATTGAAGAATGGCCCAATGAAGCACTCGATGAACATTAGCATTTTGCCTTTTAATAAAATAAATAAATAGTTTGCGGAGTGCCAACTGTTTTTGAACTTCTGAATTGAGTCCGCTGAGGCTAATTAAGCATATTTGGAACGCTATGCTCTTCAGGTGTGAACTCAGCCTGGTCAATGCAAAACGTTATAATAGAGATTAACACACCTAAAATCTCTATTATCAAGCTAATAAGTCTTAAAAATATAATAGAACAGACCCTCTTAAACGGCTTTAACTTTAGAAGTTTGAACAAGGTAGGGAGAGGATGGGTCGTAGAACCCAGGTTCGAAGGGGCATCTAGGCTCCATGATGACTTATCCCCCTCGAAGAACACTGAGCTGTGAATATAAAAACTGCACAGAGCATAGCAGAGTGAACAAAATCTGCCCAAGTTTTCAAATACCGGAACAACAATAGACCAGAGGCAAGCCATCTAAAAAAGACCGCAAAAGAGCAGGTGATTGTGGCAGAAGAGTACCTGACATACAACACGATATCTTGCATCAAACTGATATTTTCTGGTGCATATACACATCGACCACACACTTTTACCTTGGACGAATGCACCAGGGGAACAAGGCACCTGCTCCATTCTACTGGCAGCTTTCCAATCTGAAATCATAGACAAATTGGACATGATCATCAGCGAAAATTGAACCTTTCCTGAACAGGAAGATATAACCATAAGCGATTAGTCCTCTGAATGCTTGGATAACCAGAAAAGCCCAAGATATGAAGATATTACATTGAGTTGTAACATGTGAGATGAAAACGATACGCATATACTTTTAGTATTCTTGCATGATTTGATAAAAAGAGAATAACTATAAATAAATAGCAGGAGATTGAGATGGAAGAACCGTGTCGAAGCACCACAAACCTCTCCCCATCTCTTGGTCGAGAAGCGCACGATCTCAGATGATGCGATCGCAGCCCTTACACTCACCCACTTTCTTCTACCAAACTTCTCCCTCGAATCCGCCGATGGAAAGGAGAAGTATACAATCTCATCAAGCGCCACTTTGTTCCTACCGCGGCAGGTAGACAGCCCCATCACGTTCGTCCTTCCCACGAGAAACCAGTCGCGTTCCTCTGGGAAGTCTCCATCTTCCACCTCCCCGGGATGTGGCTCGACCTGAAGCGCCCGGTCGGTGACGTTTTCAGGCTTGATGCAGGTGATAGGCCGCGGGTTAAGGTAGGGAGAAAAGTGAGTCTTTGTCAGGTTCACGCCGTAATCCTCTTCGTCGGACACCAAAATGGCATTTTCCTTGGAACCCACCTCACGTTCTCCCTTCTTCACAACATTAACTGATTTAGAACTGTTGAAACGAGATTCTCCGGAAGGTATGACAACATCCATGGAAGGCTCTTCTTTATTGAGCTTCGGGCATGCTGCTGCCGTTGTCTCCTCGCATGCAGCGTCTTGTTTGACAACATTCGGAGGAGCAGTCACCGCGCCCCACTCTGCATCTCCCTGCTTCACCTTCCAGGGAAGACCTAACACCTGGCCCTCCTCCGCAGCCTCCTGCTTCAAGACCCCAGCAGGCGCCAGGAAGGCCGGGTCGTCCAGGATCATGTTGATGGCGAGGCCTGGGTTGTTCCCGGTGAGAGACAGAGCTCTGGCGATGCTGGATTTGGGGACTTCCCGTCCCAGCACGGCGCGGATCTTCTTGACCTCTTTGGCCACGCATGGAGTGGCCATGCTTCCGGAGAGAAGAAGGAGAGCAGATATCGACGATCAGAGAGCACAGTGTTGCTGGAGGAAGAGAGAATGAGGAGAGGAAGAAGAAGGGGAAGGAATGGCACCGTTGCTGGGGTAGCCGGAGATGGATTAAATCAAAACTTCAAACAGGGGAAGGTGCTCTTCCCATATTTATAATTTCTTAGATAAATTTCGGCGCGAAGCGTGTTGGAGGGGGGGGAAAATGGCGCCAAAGCTGCACACCGGGGGACTCCCTCCCGGCTTCGCGCCACCGAATTCAGAGTTTTACGCGCCCAGGTCGGAACCGAGCTTGCGGTCTCGGTCCGGGCCCCCGCACCTCCCCTTGGCTCTCTCTTCGAGTTCTACACGTGCCAGCGTGAGGCCTCTTTTGATAATCCTGAGAAGGCTCGGGGTTATTTGTAAATTACACTGGCCTAAATATTAATAGCTAATGAGTGGCTTCCTCGAGTGACGCCATTGCGTATTTTCCTTTGTTTGATGCCACGTAAATATTATCACACTATTAAGTAAATATTATTTGAAGTTGAATCTTAGTCGAATATATTCATAAGCATAAACAAAAACATGTCCAGGCTGAGTCCTCTACTTTGTACCAATCGTTATGGGTTTATTGCAAAGCTGGAGATCTAGTGTCTGTGTGCTTCATACATACTTGTACCGGGGTGGCTGCAGTAATCCAAAGTGTATGCGTTCGAAGTGTTTTAACCGTTAAACTCCACGATGAAGCCCCATCCACCTCAACGACGGCTTTGTCTTCTTCCGTCCTGGCCTTTGTTTGTTGTTGGGATGCAGCCGTTATATAACCTGTGTTCTATCACACATGGGACAGGATTAAACATGACTTATTGACTTATAATTATGCCTAGTTAGATTAATCAAGGATTTGCCAAGATTTAGAAG
The DNA here is from genome assembly GCA_024336825.1 of Amorphophallus titanum. NCBI lineage: Eukaryota > Viridiplantae > Streptophyta > Magnoliopsida > Alismatales > Araceae > Amorphophallus > Amorphophallus titanum. Next base: position 73,151,469 of record JANBPO010009603.1, read on the forward strand.
GAAATAATATGGATCAATAAGGAACTAATCGGAGATCAAGTAGTTCAAATAAATTAAAATTTAGACCAGGAATATGATTAGGAATTCAAGTGTAGGCTTACTAGAGGACAATAGTAGACTCGGATGGAAATTAGGGGCAAGGGTAGGATTTCATAGTCGTATGACGTGCAATACGGACGGTGAAGAAAATCTACCATAGTAATCCGAGGATTATTAAAGCTTAGATCGCCAAGATAAAAATGATCTCAAAATATGATATGACCGAGAAGAACTGCTATCACGCGAGAGTAATCTCAAATCACAATTATTATAGATGGATGGCAATAATTTATAACTCAAGAGGGAAGCCGAACTCAAACAATGGAATGGACGCCAACCTTAAAAAGGCCACAGAAGAAGAATTAATTTGGAAAATTAATAGAGACACATGTTGTCCACTAAAAGTTTGGCAGCACTCTAGAATTTACTCACCTGAGGCATGATATACTCTCTTGAATGAGACAAACTAAACATACTAGAGAACCTGAAAGAATCGACCTTCCTATCTACGTAAATCAATTAATGCCCCCAAAGGGGGGTAAAAAGCAAAGAATTGCAAATAAACAGTGGGGAATTTGCAAAGGCTCATGGGGTTTGCAGCTCTCGACAAGAGGGAATGGCACATGATATGACAATTCTCCCATGAGGCTCTGGAGTATACGCAACCCAATACTTGGCTCCGATGATCGATCTTCACAGCAAAGCCAAAATCCATCACCAAAATGTAGCAACGATTAAGGCTGTATTCTGGTAAAGGCGAAGAATGTGGACAATGTGACCTTCATCTCGGGTGTTCCGTAGCAGCTACAAGCTGCCTTTAGCACCATGAGACACTTGAAAAGTACAATCAACTGAGACGTGTGAATTTGGCCCCCACCATGTTGCCAGCAGCTAATGCGTTCAGCTCACCTGCTCTCCTATCAGGTCGAGCCCGACAACCAGGAAGGTAATCCCTTGAAACAGTAAGAAGTAGAAATGGATGCCTTGGGCAGACAACAAGCTTCTGGCAGAGGCAGTCAACAGAAGAAATGACAGTGTGAGTTCCTTCCTGTACAGACGATTTCTCCTCTTGCCGCCGGCCTTTTTATGTATCTCCAATCTGTTCAACTCGGCAAGGCCTGATTCTGATGCTGCCCTCTGAAGAGGCCGACCATCCACCATCTGAGATTCAGATTCCTTCTCCACAAAGGCAACCAAGTCTGCCTCTGATGACCTCCCAAGCTTTTTGGTGACTATCCACTCATATGAGCTAACAAATTTGAAAAGGCCAGATATCATGGCGTTGAACTTGGTAACGGACATTGTATTCTCAAAAAGAAGGTAAGGGACGATGAATGGGAATGACTTTGGCGTCGGAAGAATGTTCAAAACAGACATGATTCCAGGCACATAGCAAACAACCCAAGCAGGCAACTGTGCTTCTGGCAAGAACATTGTCATCGGGAGGATTACGCAGAACAAGGTGAAACTATAGAAAGGCAGGATCAGCTTCCGCAGGAGGAAAAAAAGAAATATCAAGTTGACCTTCTTTGCAAAGCTCACCTAAAACAATGACAAAAAAGACAAAATTGGCAATTAGAATGTTTCCAAGGGATCTAACAAGCATGTAAACTTGAAGCATAAAGAAGCAAATGAAAAAAAAAAAGGAAATCTCTATCATATATTTCAAATGGTTATATGTGAGGCAATGAAAAACAAAAGCCAAACCTTTGACTGAAGAATGTCAACAAAGCACAAGCGGAACAATTGCATGGGCCCTGAATGCCATCGGTACTGCTGTTTCTTATAAGCTTCATATGACTCGGGCAGTTCACAAAGGCACTGCCCAGGAAACATCAACACAAACCTGACTGTTATTTTTATAACAATAGAAAACCATTAAATCAGAAGATTAATGGCACATGATCAAACCTTTACATCATTTAGGTAGATAAATCTCCACCCACAAAGGTGAGCGCGAACCGCAACATCCATATCCTCCACAGTGGTCCTTTCTAACCAACCCCCAGATTCCTCAAGAGCTTTAATCCTCCATACTCCAGCAGTACCATTGAAACCAAAGAAATTGATAAACATACCATTCACTTGTTGCTCAACCTCAAAATGGAAAGACAAATTTATGTTTTGTAATCTTGTGAGCAAGTTTTCATCCTTATTTACAAAGGCCCATCTCGTTTGGACTAATGCTATATCATCATTACCCTGCATAAAGAAAACAAGCAGGCATTGAAGTAGCTTATATATTTATTAATTAGATCTCCTGCAATCTCAAATTAAATGTTGACACAAAACATTCAGGTTATTGGCTGGTGCCTAGAGCACAAAAGCACTGTGTCCTTTGGCACAGCTAAAGGGAACTCACATGATAACAGTGCTGAGCACTGCTATTTACTTGCAATCTAGATTTTGAAGTATTTTCTCTGATTCCGATCCGAAGGATCCAGGGTATTACAGTCCTCCCCTCCTTTTAGAAATTTTATCCTCAAAATTTAAGGAGCTAACAAGGGAACAGGAAAGAACAACCCAAACGATGGCTACACTCTCCAAGCACCAGCCAAACCTCGAACACTAATCACAAAAACTCGATAACCCGATTCACGATTCTCAACAACACAATGCAGAGGAACACTTTCAGACTATGATCACAAACAAGATCATCATGCTCTGGATCTCAAGACACACCGATCTGCAGAACGAGCATGGCACAACAAGGGAACACAAGTCCAGCACCTCCACACATGGCATCATCACTAACGTCTCACAAGGAAAGGAGACACGACTGATGTCACGAAAAGTCACCGACGACAACTCATATTCGGCAGACAACACAAGCAGTAGCTCCCACGAGAAAAATAAACATCTCAGATGACTGCTTAAATCATCAGCTTCTGTGCCATAACGACAACGATACCGGCACGCAGAACGCCAATGACAGCACTAGACCACAGACACAATCGAGTCAGTCATCACTCAGACATTACATCTGATTTGAGTCGCATGCTAACTTTACCACGGCAGAAGAGTACATCACAACTAACCGACAAGACACGGCCCACACAATGCCGAACTCAGACTCACAGGGAATTCCTCCCAAGCTGAACACAGCAACAACCAACACACAACCACAAACCACCAAACAACAACACCTACAGAATCTCGGCTCCGTTCTCAGCATAGAACCATGTGACACAATTGTAAGCTAGGTCACATCAGGGCACAAACACAGCTAAACACACGGCTAAAAGAAACTAGCCACGCACAGCTTACCAATAAGGACCCACAACAACTTCTCAAAAATGCATCTCTAGGACCATGATCACGTCCCGAGAGCACAACTTCCAATAAAAAGTAGAGAAAGAAAGGGTACTCAACCAGCATATCTACCGATAAATTTCCCCAATTCTCAAACCTGCCAGTGCCAACAACCACAATGTCACAAGCAACGGCACGACAACCAACAACATCAAGGCACGTATAGCCAAGATGAACTCATATCGAGAAAATAATCATCTCGACTGGTCAGAATCTTCCAACCAACGATCCTGGACCAATGGGTGATAAGACCACACGCTTCCGCTACGCACTCAACACAACGCACAAAGGCAAAACAGACAGCTTGACATCCGCATCTCAACACACCTCTTGGCGCCATCGCAACTCATGAACCTGCAATGCACTACGCCTCGAATACCGATCCTGCTAACAGCCAATCACAAGTTGCAATAGTGCAAACCATCGTGCTAACAGTCACAACACAAGTCACAAAGAATACCAATCTCAGCTCATCCTCACATCCCGAGATAATAACTGAACCTTCATAACACAATAGTCACCAAACACGGCACATTGAACATGGTGCACAACGACCTCCAACACACAAACTGGGTCCAAAGCCAGGTCATTGCCGAACAGGAGCAGATCAGGTTCAGAATTAACACAGTCCACACATAAGTAGACATAAGACAAAGGCCTTACTAAGACAACACTTCCAAAGCCTACCTCGAAAAGACTCCACAAATCAGAATGAGAAAGATCAAGCTCGTCTAACACCAGCTCACCAGGAAGGAAAATCCTAGGTTCGCCCGAGCACTCTCTCAATCATGGCATCCAAAAAATCACTTCAACACAACATGAACACCTCAGGGGCTGACCAAACCTCAAGCTGGGACGACCAAAACAACATAATCTCCTCCGGAGAACATGCACAGCCATCACACCAATTACAATTCCCATCAGCCACCTGAATAAGCCACGTAAAACTCGAATGCTGCACCACAGATTCACACATGCTGGCAAACTCTGCCCAGCACAGCACAACCGAGAATAATATCATGGCAAAAGAACACTCTCTGTCACATCCTGACGAGAGAAAAAACCACCTTGCACAGTGCCAACACAGCACAGGCAAGTGCTCACGTGAAAAGTAAAGTGGTACAGAAACATAAAACCTATGCCAGCTACCGACTGTACTGGATCTTACGGACTCGACACACTGTAATATCCCAAATTCCCATGTACTTTCACATATCTCTTGCTCTGATACCTCCTGTAATGACCCAGCATCCGGGCTCGGATAAACCTGAAATCACTTGGATCCTGAGAGGTCTCCCAAGAGCTGTAAGGCTCTGAAGGGATAAAATGGCATATGCGAGAGTACAATTGAACTTCAAGATAAGGCAGTAAATAATTATGTCACTATGCTCAGGATTGCTAAATTAGTAGAAATAAAATTTTATTTTCAATTAAATGAATTAAACTACAGAGTTACAACAGCTAGCAGAGTCCAGTCCAACTCATATATAGCACAACAGAAAGGGAAACGCACCCTCAAGTCGGGGGAAGCCCGACACTTGCAAAGCTAGCACTAAAAACCACCGCATGGTGCCTTGAACCATGAGGAAGAATGTGAATGTACTTCTTGAATCAGTCAACTTTCATGGTTTATGTAGTACCATCTTTTTGTAAGAACGACCTTCTTAATATTGTTCATGGACATCATGCCCAAATCAATTGCACTCTTCTTAAACCTGTCCCTAACGGACTTACATGCTTGCTTCTATATCTAACTATGCATGCTTGACTACTTGAGTGCTTGAGTTGCATAAAAAGGACTTACTTGAATTGCGTAAAAAGGGATTTGCTTGATTGAACCCTCATGTATTGTGCATGTACTCCCTGCTGGTCACATGAACCCACACTTGTACTTCCATGGCATCAACTCTTCTTAAATAATGAGCTCTGCTGGAACATTGAAATGGGAGTCTACCAGTTGGATTGAGTGGGATAGCTTATTCCGGTTGATTGAAATCCCTTAAGTCATTGATCAATCCCCCATTTGATTAACCCATATATTCTCAATCTCAATCCAAATCAATGGGGTTTCATACCTTAAACCTTGGCCCTCATTTCTTCTCATTTCTATTGAAAACTTCACATTACAGAGAAGCGTCAACTCAAGGAGTAGACTTTTACACCTGGGTCTTCATCTACTTCACGGGACAAAAGTGGTGCGGAAAAGAGTCGACTCAATGAGTCGACACTTTTCGATCACTACCGAGTTCACGACCCGAACCGCTAGGGTTCTCTCCTGTTTCCACTTATTAGGCCCCAGCAGGTCTATATGACCCCGTATGAGACCCTTTCTGACCTTGTGCTGCCCTCATTCTACCCTAAAACCCCTCCTTGCTAGGCCCCAACTCCTCAAGCTTCCAAACGCCATCCTCCTGTGGCAACTGTGGCTCATCCTCCTTCAAGCATCCAAGGCGCCCTCCTTCGAGCACCCGAGGCATTCTCCATCTAGCCTCCAATGCGAACTCCTTGCGGCACCCGCCGGTTTCCTTCTTTTCCAAGCACCCAAGGCGTTCTCCTTCAAATCTCCATCGTTTGGAGTGGTGCGTGGCGTGTGGAGGCCGGATCTCTCCAAGGTAGGCCACCACCTATTGAATAGACAACCGGGCTCCATCTTCATCCTCCATTTGCTACAAGTGTGAGGCTTGTCCGAATGGCACCAAAGAAGAGGTCTTCGAAAGAAAGAGAAGAAGCCCACCTGTTGAAAGAGCTCCGACACAAGGACAAGCAGATTCAAGCACAGAACAAGAAGTCGGCATCTGAGAATGTAATGCTAGTTGGGAGAAAGGTACTTCATCCTCGAGCTGTTGATTTCTAAAGTATTGAGACTGTGTTGCCTAAGTTGGTTAAACTACTTAGAAAGCAGCCAAATTTAATTTCCTTCATGTCTGAACATCGAAAAGTTTATCACACTCTTGTACACCAGTTCTATGGCAATATGGTTGTGGAAAATGATGAACTGATCACTGAATTAAATGGCCATCCTATACCCCTCACTATTCAACTCATTGGCAAAGCACTGAATATGCCATATGACTCTGGCTACATTTATGATGAAACCATGACCGGTGAACAAATGACAGAGGGCAGCTTACCAAAATTAAATGCCAACAATTTTCCACCTCTCCAAAGGATCCTACATCATATGATGACCACCATCTTATTGCCCAGGTTAGGAGGAAGAGAGCAAGTGACGGATCGACAGAAATTCTTGTTTGTGTATATCATGAGTGGGAATCAAATAAATTTCTCGGCTGTTATGATGGAATATATAACAAGCTGTAGAAAGTCCAAAAATAGGATTCTCCCTTATGGTGCTGCATTGACTCCAGTTTTCTAATATTTTCACATTGATTTAGACAAACAAATCAGTCATACCATTAGAGATGCAGACATCTACACCATTCCCTCTATCTATAACAACATGGGATATGAGCTTCAAAATGGACGTCTTGTCTACACACTTAAATCTTAGAAGGGAAAAGCCCTTGCAGTGGAATCTGATCATAGTGAAGATGATGAGCAAGTAGAACCTGTTAGAAGAATGCAAGTTACTCAGCCTGCCTCCTCGGATGACACAACATTGCACACCAAGATTGACGCCTTAGGAGGTGAACTCAACAAGGTTAAGGAGACAGTGGATAGTCTTACTAAGGATATTTATGAGATGAAGCTATACCACGAAACCTATCTCCAGAAGTTTGTTGTCATGGCCAATTCCATTGACTCATTGCACTCTGCCTTGGGAATTCAATGCTCAAAGATTGATAACTTATCGGATTATCTTTGCCATCTGCCAGACCCCCCAGCTTCCCCTTAATCCTCTATGGCAACTCCATTTCAGTCGTCTCCAGCATGTAGCCCTTTTGATTAACTCTATTTTCCCCTTTATCTCATTTTTGTTGATGCCAAAGGGGGAGATATGTTTTGTGTTATGTCAGGAATGAACTTTAGTCATTTGTTATTTGAGGAATGCACTTTTGATGTTGGAAACTTTTGAAGTTGGAATGCATCCATTTTTATGGATTGGTTGTTGTTTATGAGGTGGACGTAGATTGCAGATCGCAATCGAACCACCTTAAAAAGCTCTCTGTCTTCATTGAGTGGTTTGTTCTTCTGCGTTTTCACATTCAGCCCAAGCACGTTAGCTGCTCGATCACTGTTCCATTTCGCTCTATCTTGTCAAGCCTTAGACCATCTGTCTATTCTGTAGCCTGTTTAGGTAGCTTATTCTTCTCCAACAGGGGTTTCATCATTTGTGTTGCGAATTAGCCTTAAATCGCCAGTGTTCTATTCATCCCCCCATCTAGCTCACCTTCCGCTTGATCTATCAGTGCCACCTCGGTCGGTGAACCATTGGGTCCTCTTTACATGCCCTACAACCCAGCCCATACTACAAAAAGACATCTTCGGAGCCTTTAGTGACTCCGGCCAGCAAGTCGGGCCCTTCATCACGAGGCTTGACTGACGCGTGAAGTCAGGGTACCTACCTAGAGCGGCAATACCCTATTGCGTCTTCGACTGTCACCAGACCCTGCTCCTAGCCAGATCATAAAGGCAATGCTAAGGAGCAAGACATCAAGCACATCTCGCAGCCCGTATCGTAACAAAAGACCTTGCCACTGTAAGTATGGCATCAAACTACGCATGCGTCTTCAGATACCAGCACCAGCATACTAGCTCACTACAGACCTCCCCTGCCACTACGGGTAAGGCATCAAACCGCGCACACTTCTCTGGATGCTGGTCTCAGCATCCCAGCATACCTGGAGCTCCCACCTGAGGTCATCGAGTAGGCGATCAACGCCACCTTATAGATACAACAAGCGGAAGGTGCCTGGATTGAAATCTGCATAAAGAAAAGTTGTCGACCTCACTTTGCCATGACACTAGCTCGGAGGTATCCCCACGGGGATTTATTGACTTCATCTCCAGTGCTTCCTCCTCCTACTCCCCTGGAGGCTGCCATCGCTAAGAAACTGGAGAAGAATAGGAGGAAGAACCTTAAGAGGCAGCTAAAGAAATAGGCTAAGTAGGTGGCCGCCCTACAATCCCCAGTCGAGCCAACGCCTCTCTAGAGGGTACAGTGGCTTATCGACAACCTGGAGGAATACATCCCTCCTCGCCCTACCAGAGCTATCCCACTCGAAAGTTATATCTCGTGGGAAGAAATGCAGAAGCGAGCTCGCCTCAGAAGCTGGGTCCAAGAGATGATCCAGAAGATCAAGAGCAGCGAAAGACTCCTCATCCCAGAAGAGCCCTCCTTGTTCTATAAAGATAAGGAGATCACAATAGAGCAATTAGAAGAAATGCTTTAGGACTATACCTACAACATGGTGGCTATTCCACCCCTGATAACATCAACGCCTCCTGGTGAGGCGAGCCAGTGGCCTACCGAACCAGACAAAGGACTACTGCCCTGCTCGGGCTACAACAAGCTCTAGAACACACAGGCCGCAGCTGAGGTCGTGGCCAAGGATGTTGCAGGGGGCACGGGAGGATCCCCGAGTTACTTATCCACCCGTCTACCTTTGACCTGGAGTGAATTATCCTCTTCCGAGGAGAGGAGCCCGCCCCCATTTTGGAGGTGGAAATTCAAAAGGGACCTAGCATCTTCGATCCTTCCAGCACAGAGGAGATCACTGCTAGCATCCCGATCCATGCACCAGCTCCATCCTCTCCCACAGAACAGGTAGGACCATCCAGCAAGGATGAGCTGCCTCGCTAGTCACTCCCGGAAGAGCCATCATTGGTGCCCCTGATCCAAGAATCCACGGGCGATCAGAGTCAACCCAACCCGAGCGACAAAGGCAAGGCAGTGCAACTGCCCGACGGGGACTAATGTAGCAGCCCACAGAAAGTTCAACCCGACATACTACCCTCATTGGAGGATGCTCGAGCTCGAGCCGATCAAAAAGTCCTCCACCAGATGAAGTGCTTCCCCGCCAGCATCATAATCTGGGAAGCCATTACTTGGACTAAAGAGTTGAGAGAAACTCTCATCAAGATACTCTAAGAGCCAGAAGTCTATGAAGCACACACGACAGAAATGAAGGCCGCCACATATGAAGCCTTCACTGCCATGGCCACATTCACGGAAAAAGACATGTTGCTTTCTCCTCCGTGTCATAATCGCCCTCTCTACATGAGGGGGAAAATCAATGGGCATGAGGTAAATCGGATCCTAGTGAACGCTGGTGCCACTGTCAACATCATGCCGCTGAAGACATTCAAGACTCTATATCTAACCCCTACCTTCAGAAGGTTCAGGTGGTCAAGATATCTAGTTTCAATCAAGATACTGAGGATGTCCTTGGTTGGGTGGATGTCGACCTGGTGCTCGATGATTTTGCCTCCAAGGTGACCTTCTACATCATCAATGCCAACACATCTTAAAAAGTGCTATTGGGTAGACCATGGCTCCATGAAAACTCGGTCGTCCCGTCAACTCTCCATCAATGCATCAAGTATGCCAAGGGTGGGAAACAGTACACGGTCTTCGTAGACCTGTCTTGTAAGACCTTGGATTTGGGTAAATAGATCCTTTAAAAAATATGCCCAGTTAAAAACTGAAGCTTAGATGATGCTACGGTTTGAACACATCGGATACAACACAACGCTCAGGAGCTGGCTAGTCTGATGAAGCAATTCGAGGATGTGACAATTGGAAGATCTATTGCATTGTCTGAGTAGTGATCTAACCAACACGAGAGTGACTATATGTGTAAGGTGTGCACAGCGGTGTGGTCGATAAGGTGTGTGTACATGTGTGTCAGAAAAGCAACCAGATGTGCATATGTTAGAGCAAATACTCAAACTTGTGAATGAGGGTAGAGAATATGGAGTAATCTCACAATCATTCATAGTGGCACAATATTTTTTAAGGTGGTTTGGTTGCAAACCTACAACCTACGTCCACCCCTCACCAAACTGGCGAGGCTTCACTATATGAGGATGAATCTTCGTGAGGACGGAGTCTTCAACACACACAGGGACGAACCCCCCCCACACACATGCTGACACATAACCTGACGGGGATGAATCCCCGTACACACACACACACACGCTGCAACACGCAGTACACACGAGAAGCAAGCTTCTCATGAGGACAAGGTCCTCATGCTCCAAGACTACAACACACAGGGACAAGCCCCATAGGGTTGAACCCCACACATACACACACACAAAGAAGAAAGACATGTTGCAAGTGCAGCAAAACATGGGGACAGCTCCCCATAACCATACACGACTACATAGCAGCCAATCCCACTTCTGGTCTCTAAACCAGAGTATCAGACACACTGTTGTAAACACATCAAAACATACGATTTGTAGATGCGAGGTTGCAAAGGAAAAATAAGAAACAAGACAACGAAAACTCCACAGTGGCTTCAGACCAAAATCTTGAACCCCTATCAATAGATCTGAACACCAGTCAGATCTGAGCTCTTTTCTTCGTACTTTCAGGCTAGCTGCAAAGAGGGTTGCTCTCCTTTCTCTCTTCTTCTCAGAAGGTCTTTGTGAAGGCTCGACTAGCTCTGGGCTGCTAATGCTAAAGGGTTGCTCACTCTTCTTCCCTTTTTCTCAGATGCTCACAGTCGAAGGCTCAGGGCACTCTTCTCTTCTAGATCTCTTTTTCTTCAGGGTAGTAGCCGAAAAGAGCAGCAACTTCTTCATGCAAAAGTTTCATATATATAGAAGAGCTGGTAGAGTATTTTCCCTCCAAAGATCTGTACCTTGATTGGCTGGAATAAAATAAGGTTCTTGGACAAACCTCTTCCTTGATTGGTCTAGCATAGATAGAAGAGTAGAGGCAAAACAAATTTCCCTCCAAGATCCTCCCATTTGATTTGTTGGAAAAGAAATGATGGTCTTGAACATAGAGCTCTTCCAGATCTTCCTCTTGATTGACCTAGGATAGAAAAGGACAGTCCTCTGTCCTAGGTACTTTTCTTGGACTAAAATCCCATTGGTTGTGTCCAAATGGTAGAGTACAATGAAAGCTGACCTTTCCCAAATTTGTCTACTGACAGATCTCCTTTCAAAAAGGTTGTGCTGAAGCCTCGTGATGGAGAGGGACAGTTCACTATCCTAGGGACCTTTTTCAAACATCAAAAAATATATTTTTGAAGGTTTATGTCACTTATTTTTGGTCTCTGTACGATCTTGGAAATGTTGCAGGTTTGATAGATTTAGGCTTGAAAAGCTTCTGGTGCATCGACACAGTGATGGGATAGAGTCGACGCAGCTTCACAGCTTCTTTACTGGTGTGCTAGACCTTCATGGAGTCGACGCAGCTATAAGGGTGCATCGACGTATCCTTTGAGAAGTCTCTTTATAATGGTTTCTGGGGAGCCCTTGGAGTCGACGCCCTGAGACTGTAAGGTCGATGCAGCTGGTGATACTCACTTGTTTGACTACTACTAGAGCTGATGAGGTCGACGCAACTGAAGAGGTGAGGTCGACACAGTTGAGGATGTAAGCTTTAGTCTGCTTCATGAGACTGTCTGGAGTTGACGCCATGAAAAGATGGAGTCAATGCATCTTTGAAGGGTGCTTGAGGCTTCCTTGTTGGGAATGGTTTGGAGTCGACACACCAAAGGAGTGGGGTCGATGTAGCCTTCGAAGAACATTTGAAACTGCTTCAACGGGCCATCTGGAGTCGACGTCGTAGTACCATGGGGTCGACGCAACTGATGACATCTCCTTGGCTGTTCTTTGTTGGTTGACGCAACATTGACATGGGGTCGACACAGCCTAGTTCAATTTGATTTTTCTTTCTTTTGCCAACCCCTTTCTTGGTTTTTGTGCATTCAAAGGCCTTTGTACCTTGGCCTTCTATTAGTCTAAGCTGTCATATGGTATGAAGTTTGAACTAAGATACTTGATCTCCCAATATCCCTTCTCAATCTATCTTGCTTGCTTTCGCTCAGTCTTTGTTGGCACACCATTGGAGGTCTTGGATCTGAACTTAATGTATGTTGACATCATCAAAGCCACATTAGACTCATCAATGACTCTTGGGTGGCGTCCCCAGTTCTTGGTGGCGGTAATTCGGTACTTGTATCGGGTTATCGGTACCCTGAGCTCTGGGTCGTTACAGGTTGGATGTGCATGGACTCTTGTGAAGGAATGCAAGAGGGTTTGTGTCAATGGAAAACATGCACAGGGTAGCATGTCCGCTGAGTTTATAAAAACGTGCAAGGACTTTGAAGGCGAGGAACGAGAGGACGCCGGACGCGTGCAGGTTTTGCCAGAGGATGATCGCCGTGGGCGGCGTGACTTTGAAGAGCGACGAAAGCAGGGCGACGAGTCCCTTGGGCGACTCCTCCCATTCCGGCGTATTGTAGGAGCCGACGGCGATGCCGGCGTTCGTCAGTTCTTCGCGGAAGGCGACGATGTGACCGCTCGGCTCCGGATGAAGGAAGGTGCTCGGACAGATGTACACGATGCGCCGGTGGCCGAGAGAGATCAGTTTACGAAGCGAGCGGCGCAGCGCCTCTTCGGAATAATAGCCGATGTTCGGAATCGGCAGCCGCCGGGCCCGGCCGCCGAGCGCGAGCACCGGAATATCCTGCCGGATGAACCAATTGAGCAGCTCGTGCGTGCCGTCGTTGACGATCCAGGCGTCGGCGCGGGTGTTTTTTACCAGGTGCGCGAGCCGGCCGGTCTTGTGGGGATCGGAGCCGGAGGGCAGGGCGGCGAGGATGCAGGTGTGCCCCGCGCCCTGAAGTGCGCCGATGAGAACGTGCAGCAGGTTCTGTTTGTGAGCGCCCTCGTTGTGGAGACCGTGGGGAGAAAGCACAGCGATGCGAAGCGACGGGCGCGCTTCCGGCGGACGCTCGCCGTTGAGCGAGATGGTGCGCGGTTCACGCGGGCCCTTGCGCATGAGCAGCCCTTCGGTGTCGAGCCGTTTGATCGCGGCCCGCAGCGTGGGGCGCGATACGCCCAGCTCGATCGCGAGCGGTCTCAGCCCCGGAAGGCTCTCGTGCCAGCGGCCGTCGCGGAGACCGCTGCGAAGATGCTCGGCGGTCTGATCGATGATGGATAGTCGGCGTAATGCGCTCATGGGTAAAAACGAAG